>JAWNOI010000191.1:1816730-3103461 GCA_035046045.1 Zaprionus bogoriensis | reverse complement strand
TTTTTGATATTGCATTTAAATTTTATTCATTTTTCAATTATTTAAAAATTTCATTTTTTTTGAACTTCCATAACTTTGTCAAAAATGCAGAGATTTTACTTTGGAATGTCATTTTGTTCATGGTTTTACTCTATTTTTGATATTGCATTTAAATTTTATTCAGTTTTCAATTATTTAAAAATTTCATTTTTTTTGGTATTTTTTCATGAAACTTTGAACTCCCATAACTTTGTCAAAAATGCAGCGATTTTACTTTGGAATGTCATTTTGTTCATGGTTTTACTCTATTTTTGATATTGCATTTAAATTTTATTCAGTTTTCAATTATTTAAAAATTTCATTTTTTTTGGTATTTTTTCATGAAACTTTGAACTCCCATAACTTTGTCAAAAATGCAGCGATTTTACTTTGGAATGTCATTTTGTTCATGGTTTTACTCTATTTTTGATATTGCATTTAAATTTTATTCAGTTTTCAATTATTTAAAAATTTCATTTTTTTTGGTATTTTTTCATGAAACTTTGAACTCCCATAACTTTGTCAAAAATGCAGCGATTTTACTTTGGAATGTCATTTTGTTCATGGTTTTACTCTATTTTTGATATTGCATTTAAATTTTATTCAGTTTTCAATTATTTAAAAATTTCATTTTTTTTGGTATTTTTTCATGAAACTTTGAACTTCCATAACTTTGTCAAAAATGCAGCGATTTTCCTTTGGAATGTCATTTTGTTCATGATTTTACTCTATTTTTGATTTTGCATTTAAATTTTATTCAGTTTTCAATTATTTAAAAATTTCATTTTTTTTGGTATTTTTTCATGAAACTTTGAACTCCCATAACTTTGTCAAAAATGCAGCGATTTTACTTTGGAATGTCATTTTGTTCATGGTTTTACTCTATTTTTGATATTGCATTTAAATTTTATTCAATTTTCAATTATTTAAAAATTTCATTTTTTTTGGTATTTTTTCATGAAACTTTGAACTCCCATAACTTTGTCAAAAATGCAGCGATTTTACTTTGGAATGTCATTTTGTTCATGGTTTTACTCTATTTTTGATATTGCATTTAAATTTTATTCAATTTTCAATTATTTAAAAATTTCATTTTTTTTGGTATTTTTTCATGAAACTTTGAACTCCCATAACTTTGTCAAAAATGCAGCGATTTTACTTTGGAATGTCATTTTGTTCATGGTTTTACTCTATTTTTGATATTGCATTTAAATTTTATTCAGTTTTCAATTATTTAAAAATTTCATTTTTTTTGGTATTTTTTCATGAAACTTTGAACTCCCATAACTTTGTCAAAAATGCAGCGATTTTACTTTGGAATGTCATTTTGTTCATGGTTTTACTCTATTTTTGATATTGCATTTAAATTTTATTCAATTTTCAATTATTTAAAAATTTCATTTTTTTTGGTATTTTTTCATGAAACTTTGAACTCCCATAACTTTGTCAAAAATGCAGCGATTTTACTTTGGAATGTCATTTTGTTCATGGTTTTACTCTATTTTTGATATTGCATTTAAATTTTATTCAGTTTTCAATTATTTAAAAATTTCATTTTTTTTGGTATTTTTTCATGAAACTTTGAACTCCCATAACTTTGTCAAAAATGCAGCGATTTTACTTTGGAATGTCATTTTGGTCATGGTTTTACTCTATTTTTGATATTGCATTTAAATTTTATTCAGTTTTCAATTATTTAAAAATTTCATTTTTTTTGGTATTTTTTCATGAAACTTTGAACTCCCATAACTTTGTCAAAAATGCAGCGATTTTACTTTGGAATGTCATTTTGTTCATGGTTTTACTCTATTTTTGATATTGCATTTAAATTTTATTCAGTTTTCAATTATTTAAAAATTTCATTTTTTTTGGTATTTTTTCATGAAACTTTGAACTCCCATAACTTTGTCAAAAATGCAGCGATTTTACTTTGGAATGTCATTTTGTTCATGGTTTTACTCTATTTTTGATATTGCATTTAAATTTTATTCAGTTTTTAATTATTTAAAAATTTCATTTTTTTTGGTATTTTTTCATGAAACTTTGAACTCCCATAACTTTGTCAAAAATGCAGCGATTTTACTTTGGAATGTCATTTTGTTCATGGTTTTACTCTATTTTTGATATTGCATTTAAATTTTATTCAGTTTTCAATTATTTAAAAATTTCATTTTTTTTGGTATTTTTTCATGAAACTTTGAACTCCCATAACTTTGTCAAAAATGCAGCGATTTTCCTTTGGAATGTCATTTTGTTCATGGTTTTACTCTATTTTTGATATTGCATTTAAATTTTATTCAGTTTTCAATTATTTAAAAATTTCATTTTTTTTGGTATTTTTTCATGAAACTTTGAACTCCCATAACTTTGTCAAAAATGCAGCGATTTTACTTTGGAATGTCATTTTGTTCATGGTTTTACTCTATTTTTGATATTGCATTTAAATTTTATTCAATTTTCAATTATTTAAAAATTTCATTTTTTTTGGTATTTTTTCATGAAACTTTGAACTCCCATAACTTTGTCAAAAATGCAGCGATTTTACTTTGGAATGTCATTTTGTTCATGGTTTTACTCTATTTTTGATATTGCATTTAAATTTTATTCAATTTTCAATTATTTAAAAATTTCATTTTTTTTGGTATTTTTTCATGAAACTTTGAACTCCCATAACTTTGTCAAAAATGCAGCGATTTTACTTTGGAATGTCATTTTGTTCATGGTTTTACTCTATTTTTGATATTGCATTTAAATTTTATTCAGTTTTTAATTATTTAAAAATTTCATTTTTTTTGGTATTTTTTCATGAAACTTTGAACTCCCATAACTTTGTCAAAAATGCAGCGATTTTACTTTGGAATGTCATTTTGGTCATGGTTTTACTCTATTTTTGATATTGCATTTAAATTTTATTCAATTTTCAATTATTTAAAAATTTCATTTTTTTTAGTATTTTTTCATGAAACTTTGAACTCCCATAACTTTGTCAAAAATGCAGCGATTTTACTTTGGAATGTCATTTTGTTCATGGTTTTACTCTATTTTTGATATTGCATTTAAATTTTATTCAGTTTTCAATTATTTAAAAATTTCATTTTTTTTGGTATTTTTTCATGAAACTTTGAACTCCCATAACTTTGTCAAAAATGCAGCGATTTTACTTTGGAATGTCATTTTGTTCATGGTTTTACTCTATTTTTGATATTGCATTTAAATTTTATTCAATTTTCAATTATTTAAAAATTTCATTTTTTTTGGTATTTTTTCATGAAACTTTGAACTCCCATAACTTTGTCAAAAATGCAGCGATTTTCCTTTGGAATGTCATTTTGTTCATGGTTTTACTCTATTTTTGATATTGCATTTAAATTTTATTCAGTTTTCAATTATTTAAAAATTTCATTTTTTTTGGTATTTTTTCATGAAACTTTGAACTCCCATAACTTTGTCAAAAATGCAGCGATTTTACTTTGGAATGTCATTTTGTTCATAGTTTTACTCTATTTTTGATATTGCATTTAAATTTTATTCAATTTTCAACTATTTAAAAATTTCATTTTTTTTGGTATTTTTTCATGAAACTTTGAACTCCCATAACTTTGTCAAAAATGCAGCGATTTTACTTTGGAATGTCATTTTGTTCATGGTTTTACTCTATTTTTGATATTGCATTTAAATTTTATTCAATTTTCAATTATTTAAAAATTTCATTTTTTTTGGTATTTTTTCATGAAACTTTGAACTCCCATAACTTTGTCAAAAATGCAGCGATTTTACTTTGGAATGTCATTTTGTTCATGGTTTTACTCTATTTTTGATATTGCATTTAAATTTTATTCATTTTTTAATTACTTAAAAATTTCATTTTTTTTGAACTTCCATAACTTTGTCAAAAATGCAGCGATTTTACTTTGGAATGTCATTTTGTTCATGGTTTTACTCTATTTTTGATATTGCATTTAAATTTTATTCAGTTTTCAATTATTTAAAAATTTCATTTTTTTTGGTATTTTTTCATGAAACTTTGAACTCCCATAACTTTGTCAAAAATGCAGCGATTTTACTTTGGAATGTCATTTTGTTCATGGTTTTACTCTATTTTTGATATTGCATTTAAATTTTATTCAGTTTTCAATTATTTAAAAATTTCATTTTTTTTGGTATTTTTTCATGAAACTTTGAACTCCCATAACTTTGTCAAAAATGCAGCGATTTTACTTTGGAATGTCATTTTGTTCATGGTTTTACTCTATTTTTGATATTGCATTTAAATTTTATTCAGTTTTCAATTATTTAAAAATTTCATTTTTTTTGGTATTTTTTCATGAAACTTTGAACTTCCATAACTTTGTCAAAAATGCAGCGATTTTCCTTTGGAATGTCATTTTGTTCATGATTTTACTCTATTTTTGATTTTGCATTTAAATTTTATTCAGTTTTCAATTATTTAAAAATTTCATTTTTTTTGGTATTTTTTCATGAAACTTTGAACTCCCATAACTTTGTCAAAAATGCAGCGATTTTACTTTGGAATGTCATTTTGTTCATGGTTTTACTCTATTTTTGATATTGCATTTAAATTTTATTCAATTTTCAATTATTTAAAAATTTCATTTTTTTTGGTATTTTTTCATGAAACTTTGAACTCCCATAACTTTGTCAAAAATGCAGCGATTTTACTTTGGAATGTCATTTTGGTCATGGTTTTACTCTATTTTTGATATTGCATTTAAATTTTATTCAGTTTTCAATTATTTAAAAATTTCATTTTTTTTGGTATTTTTTCATGAAACTTTGAACTCCCATAACTTTGTCAAAAATGCAGCGATTTTACTTTGGAATGTCATTTTGTTCATGGTTTTACTCTATTTTTGATATTGCATTTAAATTTTATTCAGTTTTCAATTATTTAAAAATTTCATTTTTTTTGAACTTCCATAACTTTGTCAAAAATGCAGCGATTTTACTTTGGAATGTCATTTTGTTCATGGTTTTACTCTATTTTTGATATTGCATTTAAATTTTATTCAGTTTTCAATTATTTAAAAATTTCATTTTTTTTGGTATTTTTTCATGAAACTTTGAACTCCCATAACTTTGTCAAAAATGCAGCGATTTTACTTTGGAATGTCATTTTGTTCATGGTTTTACTCTATTTTTGATATTGCATTTAAATTTTATTCAGTTTTCAATTATTTAAAAATTTCATTTTTTTTGGTATTTTTTCATGAAACTTTGAACTCCCATAACTTTGTCAAAAATGCAGCGATTTTACTTTGGAATGTCATTTTGGTCATGGTTTTACTCTATTTTTGATATTGCATTTAAATTTTATTCAGTTTTCAATTATTTAAAAATTTCATTTTTTTTGGTATTTTTTCATGAAACTTTGAACTCCCATAACTTTGTCAAAAATGCAGCGATTTTCCTTTGGAATGTCATTTTGTTCATGATTTTACTCTATTTTTGATTTTGCATTTAAATTTTATTCAGTTTTCAATTATTTAAAAATTTCATTTTTTTTGGTATTTTTTCATGAAACTTTGAACTCCCATAACTTTGTCAAAAATGCAGCGATTTTACTTTGGAATGTCATTTTGTTCATGGTTTTACTCTATTTTTGATATTGCATTTAAATTTTATTCAATTTTCAATTATTTAAAAATTTCATTTTTTTTGGTATTTTTTCATGAAACTTTGAACTCCCATAACTTTGTCAAAAATGCAGCGATTTTACTTTGGAATGTCATTTTGGTCATGGTTTTACTCTATTTTTGATATTGCATTTAAATTTTATTCAATTTTCAATTATTTAAAAATTTCATTTTTTTTGGTATTTTTTCATGAAACTTTGAACTCCCATAACTTTGTCAAAAATGCAGCGATTTTACTTTGGAATGTCATTTTGTTCATGGTTTTACTCTATTTTTGATATTGCATTTAAATTTTATTCAGTTTTCAATTATTTAAAAATTTCATTTTTTTTGGTATTTTTTCATGAAACTTTGAACTCCCATAACTTTGTCAAAAATGCAGCGATTTTACTTTGGAATGTCATTTTGTTCATGGTTTTACTCTATTTTTGATATTGCATTTAAATTTTATTCAGTTTTCAATTATTTAAAAATTTCATTTTTTTTGGTATTTTTTCATGAAACTTTGAACTCCCATAACTTTGTCAAAAATGCAGCGATTTTACTTTGGAATGTCATTTTGTTCATGGTTTTACTCTATTTTTGATATTGCATTTAAATTTTATTCAATTTTCAATTATTTAAAAATTTCATTTTTTTTGGTATTTTTTCATGAAACTTTGAACTCCCATAACTTTGTCAAAAATGCAGCGATTTTACTTTGGAATGTCATTTTGTTCATGGTTTTACTCTATTTTTGATATTGCATTTAAATTTTATTCAGTTTTCAATTATTTAAAAATTTCATTTTTTTTGGTATTTTTTCATGAAACTTTGAACTCCCATAACTTTGTCAAAAATGCAGCGATTTTACTTTGGAATGTCATTTTGTTCATGATTTTACTCTATTTTTGATTTTGCATTTAAATTTTATTCAGTTTTCAATTATTTAAAAATTTCATTTTTTTTGGTATTTTTTCATGAAACTTTGAACTCCCATAACTTTGTCAAAAATGCAGCGATTTTCCTTTGGAATGTCATTTTGTTCATGATTTTACTCTATTTTTGATATTGCATTTAAATTTTATTCAGTTTTCAATTATTTAAAAATTTCATTTTTTTTGGTATTTTTTCATGAAACTTTGAACTCCCATAACTTTGTCAAAAATGCAGCGATTTTACTTTGGAATGTCATTTTGTTCATGGTTTTACTCTATTTTTGATATTGCATTTAAATTTTATTCAGTTTTCAATTATTTAAAAATTTCATTTTTTTTGGTATTTTTTCATGAAACTTTGAACTCCCATAACTTTGTCAAAAATGCAGCGATTTTACTTTGGAATGTCATTTTGTTCATGGTTTTACTCTATTTTTGATATTGCATTTAAATTTTATTCAGTTTTCAATTATTTAAAAATTTCATTTTTTTTGGTATTTTTTCATGAAACTTTGAACTCCCATAACTTTGTCAAAAATGCAGCGATTTTCCTTTGGAATGTCATTTTGTTCATGGTTTTACTCTATTTTTGATATTGCATTTAAATTTTATTCAATTTTCAATTATTTAAAAATTTCATTTTTTTTGGTATTTTTTCATGAAACTTTGAACTCCCATAACTTTGTCAAAAATGCAGCGATTTTACTTTGGAATGTCATTTTGTTCATGGTTTTACTCTATTTTTGATATTGCATTTAAATTTTATTCAGTTTTCAATTATTTAAAAATTTCATTTTTTTTGGTATTTTTTCATGAAACTTTGAACTCCCATAACTTTGTCAAAAATGCAGCGATTTTACTTTGGAATGTCATTTTGTTCATAGTTTTACTCTATTTTTGATATTGCATTTAAATTTTATTCAATTTTCAACTATTTAAAAATTTCATTTTTTTTGGTATTTTTTCATGAAACTTTGAACTCCCATAACTTTGTCAAAAATGCAGCGATTTTACTTTGGAATGTCATTTTGTTCATGGTTTTACTCTATTTTTGATATTGCATTTAAATTTTATTCAATTTTCAATTATTTAAAAATTTCATTTTTTTTGGTATTTTTTCATGAAACTTTGAACTCCCATAACTTTGTCAAAAATGCAGCGATTTTACTTTGGAATGTCATTTTGGTCATGGTTTTACTCTATTTTTGATATTGCATTTAAATTTTATTCAATTTTCAATTATTTAAAAATTTCATTTTTTTTGGTATTTTTTCATGAAACTTTGAACTCCCATAACTTTGTCAAAAATGCAGCGATTTTACTTTGGAATGTCATTTTGTTCATGGTTTTACTCTATTTTTGATATTGCATTTAAATTTTATTCAATTTTCAATTATTTAAAAATTTCATTTTTTTTGGTATTTTTTCATGAAACTTTGAACTCCCATAACTTTGTCAAAAATGCAGCGATTTTACTTTGGAATGTCATTTTGTTCATGGTTTTACTCTATTTTTGATATTGCATTTAAATTTTATTCAGTTTTTAATTATTTAAAAATTTCATTTTTTTTGGTATTTTTTCATGAAACTTTGAACTCCCATAACTTTGTCAAAAATGCAGCGATTTTCCTTTGGAATGTCATTTTGTTCATGATTTTACTCTATTTTTGATATTGCATTTAAATTTTATTCAGTTTTTAATTATTTAAAAATTTCATTTTTTTTGGTATTTTTTCATGAAACTTTGAACTCCCATAACTTTGTCAAAAATGCAGCGATTTTACTTTGGAATGTCATTTTGTTCATGGTTTTACTCTATTTTTGATATTGCATTTAAATTTTATTCAGTTTTTAATTATTTAAAAATTTCATTTTTTTTGGTATTTTTTCATGAAACTTTGAACTCCCATAACTTTGTTAAAAATGCAGCGATTTTCCTTTGGAATGTCATTTTGTTCATGATTTTACTCTATTTTTGATATTGCATTTAAATTTTATTCAGTTTTCAATTATTTAAAAATTTCATTTTTTTTGGTATTTTTTCATGAAACTTTGAACTCCCATAACTTTGTCAAAAATGCAGCGATTTTACTTTGGAATGTCATTTTGTTCATGGTTTTACTCTATTTTTGATATTGCATTTAAATTTTATTCAGTTTTCAATTATTTAAAAATTTCATTTTTTTTGGTATTTTTTCATGAAACTTTGAACTCCCATAACTTTGTCAAAAATGCAGCGATTTTACTTTGGAATGTCATTTTGTTCATGGTTTTACTCTATTTTTGATATTGCATTTAAATTTTATTCAATTTTCAATTATTTAAAAATTTCATTTTTTTTGGTATTTTTTCATGAAACTTTGAACTCCCATAACTTTGTCAAAAATGCAGCGATTTTACTTTGGAATGTCATTTTGTTCATGATTTTACTCTATTTTTGATATTGCATTTAAATTTTATTCAGTTTTCAATTATTTAAAAATTTCATTTTTTTTGGTATTTTTTCATGAAACTTTGAACTCCCATAACTTTGTCAAAAATGCAGCGATTTTACTTTGGAATGTCATTTTGTTCATGGTTTTACTCTATTTTTGATATTGCATTTAAATTTTATTCAATTTTCAACTATTTAAAAATTTCATTTTTTTTGGTATTTTTTCATGAAACTTTGAACTCCCATAACTTTGTCAAAAATGCAGCGATTTTACTTTGGAATGTCATTTTGTTCATGGTTTTACTCTATTTTTGATATTGCATTTAAATTTTATTCAATTTTCAATTATTTAAAAATTTCATTTTTTTTGGTATTTTTTCATGAAACTTTGAACTCCCATAACTTTGTCAAATATGCAGCGATTTTACTTTGGAATGTCATTTTGGTCATGGTTTTACTCTATTTTTGATATTGCATTTAAATTTTATTCAATTTTCAATTATTGAAAAATTTCATTATTTTTGGTATTTTTTCATGAAACTTTGAACTCCCATAACTTTGTCAAAAATGCAGCGATTTTCCTTTGGAATGTCATTTTGTTCATAGTTTTACTCTATTTTTGATATTGCATTTAAATTTTATTCAATTTTCAATTATTTAAAAATTTCATTTTTTTTGGTATTTTTTCATGAAACTTTGAACTCCCATAACTTTGTCAAAAATGCAGCGATTTTACTTTGGAATGTCATTTTGTTCATGGTTTTACTCTATTTTTGATATTGCATTTAAATTTTATTCAGTTTTTAGTTATTTAAAAATTTCATTTTTTTTGGTATTTTTTCATGAAACTTTGAACTCCCATAACTTTGTCAAAAATGCAGCGATTTTCCTTTGGAATGTCATTTTGTTCATGATTTTACTCTATTTTTGATATTGCATTTAAATTTTATTCAGTTTTCAATTATTTAAAAATTTCATTTTTTTTGGTATTTTTTCATGAAACTTTGAACTCCCATAACTTTGTCAAAAATGCAGCGATTTTACTTTGGAATGTCATTTTGTTCATGGTTTTACTCTATTTTTGATATTGCATTTAAATTTTATTCAGTTTTCAATTATTTAAAAATTTCATTTTTTTTGGTATTTTTTCATGAAACTTTGAACTCCCATAACTTTGTCAAAAATGCAGCGATTTTACTTTGGAATGTCATTTTGTTCATGGTTTTACTCTATTTTTGATATTGCGTTTAAATTTTATTCATTTTTTAATTATTTAAAAATTTCATTTTTTTTGGTATTTTTTCATGAAACTTTGAACTCCCATAACTTTGTCAAAAATGCAGCGATTTTACTTTGGAATGTCATTTTGTTCATGGTTTTACTCTATTTTTGATATTGCATTTAAATTTTATTCAGTTTTCAATTATTTAAAAATTTCATTTTTTTTGGTATTTTTTCATGAAACTTTGAACTCCCATAACTTTGTTAAAAATGCAGCGATTTTCCTTTGGAATGTCATTTTGTTCATGATTTTACTCTATTTTTGATATTGCATTTAAATTTTATTCAGTTTTCAATTATTTAAAAATTTCATTTTTTTGGTATTTTTTCATGAAACTTTGAACTCCCATAACTTTGTCAAAAATGCAGCGATTTTCATTTGGAATGTCATTTTGTTCATGGTTTTACTCTATTTTTGATATTGCATTTAAATTTTATTCAATTTTCAATTATTTAAAAATTTCATTTTTTTTGGTATTTTTTCATGAAACTTTGAACTTTCATAACTTTGTCAAAAATGCAGCGACTTTACTTTGGAATGTCATTTTGTTCATGGTTTTACTCTATTTTTGATATTGCATTTAAATTTTATTCAGTTTTTAATTATTTAAAAATTTCATTTTTTTTGGTATTTTTTCATGAAACTTTGAACTCCCATAACTTTGTCAAAAATGCAGCGATTTTCCTTTGGAATGTCATTTTGTTCATGGTTTTACTCTATTTTTGATATTGCATTTAAATTTTATTCAGTTTTCAATTATTTAAAAATTTCATTTTTTTTGGTATTTTTTCATGAAACTTTGAACTCCCATAACTTTGTCAAAAATGCAGCGATTTTACTTTGGAATGTCATTTTGTTCATGGTTTTACTCTATTTTTGATATTGCATTTAAATTTTATTCATTTTTTAATTATTTAAAAATTTCATTTTTTTTTGGTATTTTTTCATGAAACTTTGAACTCCCATAACTTTGTCAAAAATGCAGCGATTTTACTTTGGAATGTCATTTTGTTCATGGTTTTACTCTATTTTTGATATTGCATTTAAATTTTATTCAGTTTTTAGTTATTTAAAAATTTCATTTTTTTTGGTATTTTTTCATGAAACTTTGAACTCCCATAACTTTGTCAAAAATGCAGCGATTTTACTTTGGAATGTCATTTTGTTCATGGTTTTACTCTATTTTTGATATTGCATTTAAATTTTATTCAGTTTTTAATTATTTAAAAATTTCATTTTTTTTGGTATTTTTTCATGAAACTTTGAACTCCCATAACTTTGTTAAAAATGCAGCGATTTTCCTTTGGAATGTCATTTTGTTCATGATTTTACTCTATTTTTGATATTGCATTTAAATTTTATTCAGTTTTCAATTATTTAAAAATTTCATTTTTTTTGGTATTTTTTCATGAAACTTTGAACTCCCATAACTTTGTCAAAAATGCAGCGATTTTACTTTGGAATGTCATTTTGTTCATAGTTTTACTCTATTTTTGATATTGCATTAAAATTTTATTCAATTTTCAACTATTTAAAAATTTAATTTTTTTTGGTATTTTTTCATGAAACTTTGAACTCCCATAACTTTGTCAAAAAAGGCAGCGATTTTACTTTGGAATGTCATTTTGTTCATGGTTTTACTCTATTTTTGATATTGCATTTAAATTTTATTCAATTTTCAATTATTGAAAAATTTCATTTTTTTTGGTATTTTTTCATGAAACTTTGAACTCCCATAACTTTGTCAAAAATGCAGCGATTTTACTTTGGAATGTCATTTTGTTCATGGTTTTACTCTATTTTTGATATTGCATTTAAATTTTATTCAATTTTCAATTATTTAAAAATTTCATTTTTTTTGGTATTTTTTCATGAAACTTTGAACTCCCATAACTTTGTCAAAAATGCAGCGATTTTACTTTGGAATGTCATTTTGTTCATGGTTTTACTCTATTTTTGATATTGCATTTAAATTTTATTCAGTTTTCAATTATTTAAAAATTTCATTTTTTTTGGTATTTTTTCATGAAACTTTGAACTCCCATAACTTTGTTAAAAATGCAGCGATTTTCCTTTGGAATGTCATTTTGTTCATGATTTTACTCTATTTTTGATATTGCATTTAAATTTTATTCAGTTTTTAGTTATTTAAAAATTTCATTTTTTTTGGTATTTTTTCATGAAACTTTGAACTTCCATAACTTTGTCAAAAATGCAGCGATTTTACTTTGGAATGTCATTTTGTTCATGGTTTTACTCTATTTTTGATATTGCATTTAAATTTTATTCAGTTTTTAATTATTTAAAAATTTCATTTTTTTTGGTATTTTTTCATGAAACCTTGAACTCCCATAACTTTGTCAAAAATGCAGCGATTTTACTTTGGAATGTCATTTTGTTCATGGTTTTACTGTATTTTTGATATTGCGTTTAAATTTTATTCATTTTTTAATTACTTAAAAATTTCATTTTTTTTGGTATTTTTTCATGAAACTTTGAACTTCCATAACTTTGTCAAAAAATGCAGCGATTTTACTTTGGAATGTCATTTTGTTCATGGTTTTACTCTATTTTTGATATTGCATTTAAATTTTATTCAGTTTTTAATTATTTAAAAATTTCATTTTTTTTGGTATTTTTTCATGAAACTTTGAACTCCCATAACTTTGTTAAAAATGCAGCGATTTTCCTTTGAAATGTCATTTTGTTCATGATTTTACTCTATTTTTGATATTGCATTTAAATTTTATTCAGTTCTCAATTATTTAAAAATTTCATTTTTTTGGTATTTTTTCATGAAACTTTGAACTCCCATAACTTTGTCAAAAATGCAGCGATTTTCATTTGGAATGTCATTTTGTTCATAGTTTTACTCTATTTTTGATATTGCATTTAAAATTTATTCAATTTTCAATTATTTAAAAATTTCATTTTTTTTGGTATTTTTTCATGAAACTTTGAACTTTCATAACTTTGTCAAAAATGCATCGACTTTACTTTGGAATGTCATTTTGTTTATGGTTTTACTCTATTTTTGATATTGCATTTAAATTTTATTCAGTTTTTAATTATTTAAAAATTTCATTTTTTTTAGTATTTTTTCATGAAACTTTGAACTCCCATAACTTTGTCAAAAATGCAGCGATTTTACTTTGGAATGTCATTTTGTTCATGGTTTTACTCTATTTTTGATATTGCGTTTAAATTTTATTCATTTTTTAATTATTTAAAAATTTCATTTTTTTTTGGTATTTTTTCATGAAACTTTGAACTCCCATAACTTTGTCAAAAATGCAGCGATTTTACTTTGGAATGTCATTTTGTTCATGGTTTTACTCTATTTTTGATATTGCATTTAAATTTTATTCAGTTTTTAGTTATTTAAAAATTTCATTTTTTTTGGTATTTTTTCATGAAACTTTGAACTTCCATAACTTTGTCAAAAATGCAGCGATTTTACTTTGGAATGTCATTTTGTTCATGATTTTACTCTATTTTTGATATTGCATTTAAATTTTATTCAGTTTTTAATTATTTAAAAATTTCATTTTTTTTGGTATTTTTTCATGAAACTTTGAACTCCCATAACTTTGTTAAAAATGCAGCGATTTTACTTTGGAATGTCATTTTGTTCATGATTTTACTCTATTTTTGATATTGCATTTAAATTTTATTCAGTTCTCAATTATTTAAAAATTTCATTTTTTTTGGTATTTTTTCATGAAACTTTGAACTCCCATAACTTTGTCAAAAATGCAGCGATTTTCCTTTGGAATGTCATTTTGTTCATAGTTTTACTCTATTTTTGATATTGCATTTAAATTTTATTCAATTTTCAATTATTTAAAAATTTCATTTTTTTTGGTATTTTTTCATGAAACTTTGAACTTTCATAACTTTGTCAAAAATGCAGCGATTTTACTTTGGAATGTCATTTTGTTTATGGTTTTACTCTATTTTTGATATTGCATTTAAATTTTATTCAGTTTTTAATTATTTAAAAATTTTATTTTTTTGGTATTTTTTCATGAAACTTTGAACTCCCATAACTTTGTCAAAAATGCAGCGATTTTACTTTGGAATGTCATTTTGTTTATGGTTTTACTCTATTTTTGATATTGCATTTAAATTTTATTCAGTTTTCAATTATTTAAAAATTTGATTTTTTTTGGTATTTTTTCATGAAACTTTGAACTCCCATAACTTTGTCAAAAATGCAGCGATTTTACTTTGGAATGTCATTTTGTTCATGGTTTTACTCTATTTTTGATATTGCATTTAAATTTTATTCAGTTTTTTATTATTTAAAAATTTCATTTTTTTTGGTATTTTTTCATGAAACTTTGAACTCCCATAACTTTGTCAAAAATGCAGCGATTTTACTTTGGAATGTCATTTTGTTCATGGTTTTACTCTATTTTTGATATTGCATTTAAATTTTATTCAGTTTTTAATTATTTAAAAATTTCATTTTTTTTTGTATTTTTTCATGAAACTTTGAACTTCCATAACTTTGTCAAAAATGCAGCGATTTTACTTTGGAATGTCATTTTGTTCATGGTTTTACTCTATTTTTGATATTGCATTTAAATTTTATTCAGTTTTCAATTATTTAAAAATTTCATTTTTGTTTGGTATTTTTTCATGAAACTTTGAGCTCCCATAACTTTGTCAAAAATGCAGCGATTTTACTTTGGAATGTCATTTTGTTCATGGTTTTACTCTATTTTTGATATTGCATTTAAATTTTATTCAGTTTTCAATTATTTAAAAATTTCATTTTTTTTTGTATTTTTTCATGAAACTTTGAACTCCCATAACTTTGTCAAAAATGCAGCGATTTTACTTTGGAATGTCATTTTGTTCATGGTTTTACTCTATTTTTGATATTGCATTTAAATTTTATTCAGTTTTTAATTATTTAAAAATTTCATTTTTTTTTGTATTTTTTCATGAAACTTTGAACTTCCATAACTTTGTCAAAAATGCAGCGATTTTACTTTGGAATGTCATTTTGTTCATGGTTTTACTCTATTTTTGATATTGCATTTAAATTTTATTCAGTTTTCAATTATTTAAAAATTTAATTTTGTTTGGTATTTTTTCATGAAACTTTGAGCTCCCATAACTTTGTCAAAAATGCAGCGATTTTACTTTGGAATGTCATTTTGTTCATGGTTTTACTCTATTTTTGATATTGCATTTAAATTTTATTCAGTTTTCAATTATTTAAAAATTTCATTTTTTTTTGTATTTTTTCATGAAACTTTGAACTCCCATAACTTTGTCAAAAATTGAGCGATTTTACTTTGGAATGTCATTTTGTTCATTGTTTTACTCTATTTTTGATATTGCATTTAAATTTTATTCAGTTTTTAATTATTTAAAAATTTCATTTTTTTTGGTATTTTTTCATGAAACTTTGAACTCTCGTAGCTTTGTTAAAAATGCAGCGATTTTACTTTGGAATGTCATTTTGTTCATGATTTTACTCTATTTTTATACCATTTACCCATTGAAATTGGGTAAAAACTGGTATATTGACTTTATGAAAATGTATGTAACAGGCAGAAGTAGGCGTGGCAGACCATACAAAGTATATATATTCTTGATCAGCATCAATAACCGAGTCGATTTGGTCATGTCCGTCTGTCTGTCCGTTTGTATGAACACACAGATCTCAGCTATTGATAGAGCTAGAAGCACCAGACTTGGTGGGAGTGTGCGTTTATTCAATACACACAAGAGGTTTATTTCAAACTTGATCTGCCACGCCCACTGCCTCCGCAAATCGATAAATTCGTTTTTTGATTTTTTGCCAATTATTCAATAACGAAAAGAGATAAATGCACCAAGTTTGGTAGAAGGGTGTCTTGCAACATTGTGCAGAAGTTGGATTGTAGACTTTTGGATGCCACGCCCACCGCCTCCAGAAAACACATTTTTATAGTTTAAAAGAACACTAGAACAGCTAGAAGCACCAAATTTGGAATTAAGGTGCCTGGTAATATTACGCAGATTGTGGATTTTCAAATTTTGGATGCCACGCCCACCGCCCCCAAAAATCGATTTTGTAAATCGGTAAATCAAATTATAGGAAAAGTAGAAAAAAAAGATAATAATAATATCGACTAACCCTATAAATTTAAATCTGATCGGACAATAAACATAGAAGTTATAGGCACGAGAAGTTTACCTTACAGCAGCAGAGGCCCGACGCCGACGTCGACGCCGACGCCGACTGAGCACGCAAAGTCTTCGTGTAGTCAGCGTGCAGTCGGCATGTGCTATTAGCGTCAATGCATGTGTCTTTGAAAATATGCGATGCGTTGCTATTCATTCGCCGAATAAAAGTAATTAATATTAAGAGTTATTTTTTAACAGCCATGGGTAAATGGTATCTTACTGTCGAGTGCACTCGGCTGTAGCTTTCTTCACTTGTTATATTTATTATTATTATTTATTTTTTCTAAAGACTTATTGAACGACCCTCGTATAAGTTATAATAATTATATCTGTAATGCGTAAATTTTGTAAGTGATTAGGATATATTTTTGCAGTGTATTTAGATTTATCAAGTCGATGAAATTAATTTTATACATATATTATAATATCTATATCAGCAAAGAGCACATTTTGTACAAGATAAGAGTCTATCTGCAGTATATTTATATATGTCATGCCTAAAATAAATTAAATAAATCTTATGTATAATTTTCAATAACTGCAATAAGTTGATATATGTACTCTGTTCTGTTTTCTATATTTTCTAAAGAATAAGTAGGAGCCTACTCCGAAAGTACCCCCAAGTATTTTCAGCAGTAAACTAGAAAATTGTTTATGGACTGCAGCCATTAGTTGTTGAGATATATAATTTTGATGTGCTGCTCAAGCTGGGCAGCAGCCAAATGCATATTAATTTAATGACTGCACTGTGGCCCGTTTTTATAGCTGTGCCACATCCGTCGCCAAGTGCTGGACACCGAATGCTGCTGCCGGGCGGCGGCAACCCAATTCTATGAATCTACATAACAATTATGATGCTGGTTAGTATTAAAAACAATAAGAGCAGAGCATGGACAGGCCATACAGCTGTGACTATGACTATGTCCGTCAGATTTCTAACAATGCGTTGCCAGCCGGACAAAAAGCGGACCTATCTGCACTGCCCAATGCTGCTGCTGCTGCTTGCTGTTGTTGTTGCTTTTATTGTTTTTGTTGTAGTTGCAACTGCTGCTGCTGCTACTGCTGTTTGGCGTGGCATTTATGCGCCTGTTTGCTCAGCGTTTTGTATGTAGGTCAACATTTGCACGCTGTGTGTGACTGACGTCAACATGGATGGGCCTGCACAGCCCGTTTCCGTTTCCCGTTCCCGTGCTCGTTGCTGTTGTTGTTGTTACTGCACCTAGCCTACCGGTTGTTATAGTTGTTGTTGTTGCTGCTGCTGCTGCTGCTGCTGCTGCATGCTTGTCGTTCTGATTATTGCTGCTGTTATGACAAATGCCCGAGCTGCGCGGCTGCAGTTGACCAGCGGCCGCCCATGTGCGACTATATACCACGCTATTCGCGTGAGTGTGTGTGTGTGTGTGTTTATATACGCCTGCACATAAACTATGCATACGAGTGTGTCTGTGTGTGTGTGGGAGTGTCAGCGGGAGTGTGAGCCTGTGTGTCGCTTACGCAGCACTATTGATTTTCATTTTTGCGCGTTTTACAAGCGCTTTGTTGCATTTATTTGCGCTGTCATTGACAGCGGCAGCAGCGGCAGTTGCCACACATTTTTTGTAGCATACTTTTTTGGGCGTTGTCCGTTGCATTTAATTGCTGTACATGCTTTTTCGCGCATCAACGTGGCATGCGTGCGTGTGTGTGTGTGTGAGTGTGTCTGTCTGCTCTTTAAAATTGCTAGCGTATACCATACCCAACACACACACTCGCACACACACACACACACAGGCCCTTGAGCTGTGCACTTGAAAAATGCCAGCGTCAACGCATTTTTCATTTGCTGCATTCCTTTTGCCCGTTTCGCGTTGCCAACTGCCACACACTTGTAATTGCAGCCTTGAGGCCCGCGCGCATTCGTTTTTTTTCCTTTTTTCGCACTTTATTTCAATTCATATGTGTCGCCCGCTGATTGTTTATCGATTTTAGCATGTTTTTAATGACTTTTCTGCCAGGTTGTTACTTCATTAAAACGAATGTTGCACATTCTCACTCGAGCTGGCGAGTTGTCGAGAGATTTCAATGCAACTGATAGGCGGGCGGGCTGCTGCTTTTGTATTCCGAAAGAAATCACACACATCATTACAATATTTATTTGTGCAGACTCTTAAGCGCCCCCCGGCAGGGTTGTCAAGCAGCCAAGACAAAAGCTGGCAACAGCAACAACAACGTCGTGCAGGAAGCGCATTTGCATGTAACACGTGAGCGCAGCACAAAGGCCTGGCGACATTGTTTGGGGGCTCGTGGGTCGCCGCCTGGCACACAAATTAAAGTGAGAGTGTAAGTGCAGCAGGCAGGCAGGCAGGCAGGGGGTTGCAACACACACGCACACAAACATACATTGGTGCAGATTTATGTAGCTTGCCTCCACCTACAGAGCACACATGACAGCATGCAAATAGCCTATCTCTCTCGCTCCCTCTTCCTCTCTCTCTCTCGCTCCTAGTTGAGTGCACGGCACAGCGCACAAAACAAATTATGCGAAATGCATTTGCAACTCTGGCAGCAACAGCAGCAATTCGAGTTGTTGCACATTAAATGATTAAAAATTTGTGCTGCAGCTCAAGCCATAAATGTGACTTAAATGCGAAAGCTGTGCAGAATATCGTGTTGTTTATTTCTTATTAGTGCTGCGAAGCATACATCGATAAATTGTCGTGTCATCGATATTGGCTGCCTCTTCTAACTTTGCCATTCACTGCAGTAGCAAACGCTGGCATCGACAGTGATCTACGACAGGCAAGCAAATATCGCTGGCTGCCATTCACTGGAGTAGCAAACGCTGCCATCGATAGTGATCGCAGGCAAATATCGCTGGCTGTCAATATCGATGTATTTAATAATTTGCCATTCACTGTGGCAGTGTTGCAAGTAATGCGCTGAAAATTGTACCAAAAAAGCTGAACTTTTACGTAAAAAATCTGCCAAATAAGCTATGAGAAATACAGACAAATTTTTTTGTTACTTGCAAGCCACATGTAATTAAAATCCGCGTAAATTAGTGTTGCTCTTCGGTACAAAATATAGTAAATGCGTTTTGGTGTAGAACAATTTAATGGTTATACTGAGAAGACTATACAAAAATTAAAACTGAAGTGCAAACAGTGCAAAAATTCTTTAAAGTTGGGGGGAAAAATAGTTGCATTTTTAGCAAGCCTCCGATTTCTGGCCAGAAAAAAGACAATACAAATTTTTACAACTGAAGTGCAAATAGTACGAAAAAATCGAAATTATACTATACCAAAATGAAAAATCAAATATTGCCAGCAAAATTTGTATATTTCTGTACTCGCAGATATAGCCGATTTAAGCTGGCAGATAATGAAAAATACTAGCATACTAGGCGCTTAAATAAGGTAAGAGTGAAGACCGCATGAGCTCGTGTAGCGTACTGCATTTTAAGCTACAGTGGCTCACACCTTATTTCGTGCAGAGGTTAGAATAAATTTTAATGTCGTCTGACTTTTAAACCGAAAGGAATTTATAAAAAAAAATTTAAATGCAGTTTTTTTAGCAGATATTTATTAATCTAATGGGTCCTCCTTTTTTCTCTTTTTTTCTAAATAACGCTTCAAACTATAATTTTTCGAAAATACTGACATTTCTGGGGAGAATAAATTTGAATAAATTAAATTAAAATATTTGGATTGAAAATTAGCAATTTTTTTTGTATCATTGTAGTAAAAAACGGATACCTCGAAACTGATCCACTTAAAGCAGCGAACTATCGCCATGTGCAAGCCTCAATATATCTACTGCATGTGTGATTTATGTATGGGCTGTGCTTGAGAGCCAAATTCGTGATGCGAAAAATATATAGAATTTATTGCGCGCTCTGCGCTTAACACACTTTCGTTTTACAGCTCTAATACGCTCTCGCTAGCCCGGGCCATTGCTCGGCACAGGGTATAAAAAACAGATTGCAGTGCAATCGTTTTATGGACTTCGAATGGAAATGGCATTGGTAAACAATTTGCCAAGAGTTGTTGAGCATATAAACTTAAGAGCGTCGAATGCCGAAAAGTTCAAAGCAAAGTTTTCCGTTTCGGGCACAACTATACATGCATACTCCACACACACACACACACACAGAAATACATACATGCGAAAATGTATGCGAATATAGACAAATAAACATTACTTAGTTTCCGCTTAAGCCGAGAGCCAATCTCTGGCCATGCACAATAAAGGAAAGTTTCCAAAGGCCAAGTTTATATGTATGTATGTATGAATGTCTGTGTGGAAGTTTGGGAAACTTTGCAAAAAGTATTTATCCGAATGAACATATAAATTGAATTCGCTTTCGGCGTTTAAAATGTCACAGAAGGGCCAAATATGCTCGCTGTCTGCAGCCGGAGTTGATTTCCAGCTTTCGAGAATCATCGCCGAGATTTTTAATGTTATTACAAATACGGCTGGTAATCTGTAACTGTCCATCTTTGAGGCCAAAAGCCGCTTAACACGCACTTTTCATTCACACGCACACACACTCACACACGGAGATGCCTTTAATAATGTAGGAGCAGAATAAAGAACATGAATGAAACGCAGCTTTTTCGCCCTATCACGCTGCTTGCAGGCCCGCAAAATATAATAATCACGCGTTAAGCAGCATTTTCAATTACAGCCAGGCTCTGCGACTGCGCTGCGACTGCGCTACTACTGCGCTGCCACTGCCACTCCCACTGCCTCTGCTGCTGTCGCTGCCTGCGTTGCCACATAAAAAACTAATCAACTTATTTATGAACATTTGTGGCGAACACAAGGAACGTGCGGAATTGCGATGGACAATAAACCCCAAGACAGTCCGAGCGCATACATATACACATACATATATGTATACACATGCATACATATGTGTGCGAGTGTTGAAAGAGTAGTGCTGTGGCAGCAGTGCAGACGTTTCAGCCGTTTAGTTGCTAAATCTAGCTATAAATTTGAAATTGAAAATGTGTAAAAAAAGGAATATTTACTTTGAAAATGTTGTAACAGGCAGTAGGAGGCGTGGCAGACCATGCTAAGTATATAGATTCTTGATCAGCATCAATATCCGAGTCGATTTGGTCATGTCCGTTTGTCTAACCATCTGTCTGTCTGTTTGACCGCCTATCTGTCCGTTTGTCTGTCCGTCTGTTTGTAAGAACACACAGATTTCAGCTATTACAAGAGCTAGGGACACCAAACTTGGTGGGAGAGTGCGTTTATACCATACATTCAGTGTCGCAAATCACGTTCCACGGTTCGAACTCAACGCATACTTTTATTATTTTTGTTTTTTATTTCATTATAACTTTGAATTAGCTAAATGATATCTTACAGTCTCGCGCTCTCGACTGTAGCTTTCTTTACTTGCTTGTTTCTTTCAATTGTGGGTACGGTAACTCGATATGCTTTTTCTCTTTCAATCGTAAGCACAGCAGCCCCAGTGGCACTTCTATTAACCATGAGCATAGCACACCGGGATATTGTTTTCTTCTTTTAATCGCGATGGCAGTTAAACCGACTTGTTCTTCTTCTTTCAATCGCAAGAGCAGTAAGACGAGCCGATCTTCCTTTTTCAATCATGACGGCAACGCACAAGCTGTTTTTCCGGCTTTATTTAAAATACTAAAAATGCTTAAAGGATACGAGCAAAAAATTTAAATTTCCATTAGCAGTTTTTTCAGTCTTCTCACAAAAACCTTTAGCAATTTTAGCAACATTATTTCAAATCTAGCCACTCTAATAATCTGGCAGCACTGCCAGGCAGTGAAAAGCGTCTTGAAGCAGTTTATAATTTTGGCTGCTAACTGAAATTACATTTTACTCGTGACGTGAGCTGCCATAAAATATACCGAAATTACAGGATACTGCTACGCCACTCACACACAGGCGACGACGACAAAGTTTTGGGTGCACGTAATATGCCATTGTTTTGCTGCCTCTTGACCACTATTTGCGGCACTTACACAAGGGTTCGACTCGCCGCGACTGACCATAAATGCTCAGCGCTTGCTACACCCTGTAGGCCCTATCTGGTGAAGGGTTTTATAGGGCTCTACTAATGACAGCTTAATGTCTATAGAATGAATTGTCGCATTCTTAATGAACTTCAAGAGATTTTATTTATATAGGTACATGAGTTTGAGATTGTAGGGATGAGAGATTGTAGTAGCTACAGCTTTCAAATTTGTTAGTGCTGTTTGGCAACTGCAAGCGTAGCTGAAACTTATTTGAGATTTTTGATATACACTGCTCCGGCTATGATATGAGCATAAAATACTTCGTCGCATAACTCTGAATACAGTTAAGATATTCTGTTGAAATTTTGCACGTGTATGCCTACTAGTCTTATACTGCGAGTGACTAGAAATGTTTGGTATTGCTTAATAATTAACTAAATTATAGACAAATCAAATGAGCGGAATATGATGAAAAGCAGCAAGAAAGTTTCTGTTTTCACAGCTGCAAATGTGTATAGGTAGCAACACATTGCTGAGTATCTCAAAGTCCATCACAAGTAGAGCTTTTGGCACCACTCCCTCTTAGTCCCCATTCAGTTGATCAGCAACGAAGCGTGTGGGGCATATCAAAATGGCATTGGCATTGCGACAGCGACGACATTTTTACGGCTGTAGCAAAAGGCTTTTATGCTGGCTCGAGGCAAATTTGATGATTTTATTAGGCCAATTCGCAGACGCGCCATATCGATGCGAGGGCAGCAGGGAGAGCAGGCAGAGCTGGAAGAGCAGGGAGAGCAGCTTCCATTTGGGCTGTTCATTTGGCGCGTTAATTAGTCATAATTACCCGTACAGCTTTTGGGCTTTGTCAGCTCGCTTTTGTGCGCCGTCACGCCCCTGATTTATGGCCGGCAGTGTGCTTAAAGCCCCAACAGCTTTAACTTAAACAAAATGGCGGTCGAACGTGTACACACCCACACACCCACATACTGACAACTCTCATGCGTGTGTTAAATGATTTGGAATTGATTAGAAGTGGCCCGCAAGAAAAACGAGAGCGAATAATGCGAATGAGAGAAAAAGGAAATGGCGAAAAGCTGGCAAGAAGTGGCAGCAAGAAAGAATGCTAGCGCAATGCTCGATGCCACAGAACAAATACAAATAAATAAAATATCAAAGCAAGTTCACATGAAATTTTTATGCCAAGACGACGGCAAACTTTATTGAAACTTCTTGGCAGCCGCGCGGCGCGGCGCAGCGTGGCGCTCCTGCTGCTCTGGGAAAGGCTTCTCTCGATTGGAGCTGTCTGCCTGAATGCCAGCTCCCTGCCCTACAGCCCGTCTACAGCCCGCCCGCCTGGGCTGTTCGAGATAATAAGCTCGAACAACAACAGATAAACAACAAGCGACGCGTCGGCTGATGGCGTTGAAATGCTGGCAGCTCGGCGGTTTTCATGTCTACTCCTCCATCTGCTGCTACTCCTGCTTCCCACCCATCCGCCCATCCGCTCATCCACATCCTCGTCAGGCTGCCAAATAAACTTCCAAAACGTTGGCGCATCGTCGCCTCATTTCAATTGCGCTCACTTGACGACAGACGCTTACAGCTACGATGGCAGAGATACCCCGATATATATATATATATATATGTATGTGTATATGTATCTTTCGGATAGTTAGCAAATACTCGACGAATGGATGCGGCTCTTATTATAAATTAGTATTAGCAATGGAGGCGACAGACTGAAGATGCCACTGAAGGTTGCGAGGGTTGCAAGGAGTATAAGCATAGTAAGCGTAAGATGAAAGACTGAAGATAAAATATGATATTAGTAATAGCAACATATATTAAGTTGCCACTCTGGTAACAGTATGCAAATCCTTAATAAATATGCACATTTTTATAAATAAATAAAAAATAAAATACATTTGAATAGAAAAGCTGCAATTTAATATAATAAGCTATCTATCTATAAAGGGGCTTATCCCTGTCAACCTTATCAAATAAAAACTAAAGAAAAGGCTATAAAATAAAATAAGTTATATATATAATTATAGTTTAGTTAAAATTAGAAACTGAGTACAGGGACTTTTTATTTTAAAAATTAGTCTTAGCTCTGTCTGAAATCCTGTATCAAGAGTTTAATCATAGTCAATTATAATTAATTATAATTATAATTTTAAATATTAAAAAAAAAATTCTTGAAAAAAATTACTAAATTTATAAAGCAATCTATTTATTGTACATATCTTTAGCTGCCCTCAGAACCATTTCATATCTATCAATGTTCTTATCTGTTAGCGCATTGCTCTCCAGTTTCAATTGAGTTTTATGAGCATGAATTCAGGATTTATCTGTGCAATTTATCAAACGACCCTCGCTGATGTGCGCTTCAATCTTTTTGTTTACAACACATATCACTTGTCGCACTATTGTGGGTACAGCTCGACCCCGGCCTCGTTGCCTTCCCCGGCCCCTATTAATTTTATTGCAAACCATTTTCTGGCGGCTTTCTTGGCCATTTTGTTAACATGATGTTCTCATTGGTGTTTTGGCCCCGTTGTTGATGCGTTTGTTTGCTGTTATTGCTGATGAAAATATATTCAATTTATTATACGCTTTATAGAGACGCTTATTTTGTGGCACATGCCACAGCAGCACGAGCATGTGTGGGTGTATTTGGGTAGTTGCGCGTCTCATAACTGTGTGTGTAATGAATCTATTATTAAATTGTGTTGCTTATGACAACAACAGCAGCGATAAAAACAGCACAGCAACTACAACAACAGCTGCAGCAACGATAACACTGTCAGCGAAAACAAACACCGACAACTTCGTCGTCGTCGTCGTCGTTGTTGTCGTCCTCGCCGTCAACTTCAACGCCTGCTGCGAAGCGTCGCTCTCGCTGCTGAAGTATCAATCAAAAGCAGACGCTGCTGCTGCTGCTGTTGCTGTTGCCCATGCCCATGCCATGCCCATGTTGCCGTTCACTCAGAAATTTATGAAGGTTCTTAATGCCAAAGGCCATGAATGTTGTCGCCTGGGTCGCCAAATATCAACAGCAACAGCAGCAGCAATAACAAGCAGAGAAACAAAACTCGACGCTTTGATACCGTGCACTCAGTTAAGCTTGTGGCTGCACGGCAGCGCCGCTTTATTATTTTATTATTATTATCTTATTATTATTATTATTTATTGCGCATAAAATAATTATACCATTTTTACCTATTTCAATGAGTGCAGGGTATAACAAACTGGCAGCACACATATTAAACTACGCTTTCAATGGAATTGCAAGAGTTTTCACATGGGCGAAATGCCAGCGAAAGTGTTTCTCGAACTGTCTTCTGCAACGTCTGCGAAAACTTGCAGCTCAGCCCTAAGCCATTGCCCCGCCCCCCGATAATCACTGTCGCCTTTCAGAGCACTCATTAGCAAAACGCTCAAAACTCTTTTGGCCAACTTTTGACTTCATTATGTCGCGTTTCCTGCGCGCCTTCGCGTTGCTGTTGTTGCCGTTGTTGTTGTTGGCAGCTCGCCCTGCCACCCGCTGTCGCGCTGTCGCCGCAAAATTGTGCAACGTTTCCGTTACTGCTTTTGGCGCACATCCGCCGCCGCCACAGCCGCCTGGATGTGGCTCCTCCTGCTACAGCTGCTGCTGCTCGCCCTGCACTCTGCGGTTATTCGCCATTTCATTTTATTCTGCACATTTTATTATGACGCTGCCCCGCATGCCGCTTGCCACTCGCCGCTTGCCGAGCCAGCACATACATTTTTTATTATTATGTCTGCTTATCAGCATGTGGCAAATATACTCCGGGAGCAGCGCTTGTGCCGCAGTCCCTATCCTCCCGCTATCTCTGCCTCCGTCCGTTGAGCAGTCGAACCGAAGCAAGTCGAGCCAAGCGAAGCGTTGAAATGCGCGTTTAGAGCCGCTCGTTTGGGTGCGTCGCTTCACAGTTCGCTGATTGTTTGAATGATGACGGCGACGGCGGCGTCGGCAGCGTGCAAAGCCCATAAAGCTGCGCTTTGATGCCAACTGCCATCGAATTGTCACGCCCAGTTTGAATTACAGCAGCATATGTAGAAAACATTATTTTATAGAAATGTAAACGTGACTGCAATTGCTATAATAAATTTTTTAATATTGTAATGGTTTAAATTGCACAAGTATTTTTTTTTTTCCTAAATAAAAATATTTTAATTTATTGCAGTTTATTACGTTTTTTGTGCCTTTTGTTGCCAGTAATTCCCGCTGTCGGCCTGAAAGTATGCTTTGAAAATTGCAACTTAGACTTGCTGTAAGCCAAGTTATGTATCTATAAGATATAACTGTCTAATACCCAAACTTGCCGTAAGTTGACTAATTAAGAACTGTAAATTCTAATCTTTGAAATTGCTCGATTATACAGCGCTTTAAATAGCACTTGCAGCCGCTTTGAATTTATTGCAAACAAATTTCAAATCAGAAAAATGTTTTTGTAGAATTTCTTTAATAGCTGAAACTTAAACTAATCTAAAATCTAAAATCTCCGTGAAATCCACTTTTAAAGCAAATAAATATATAATACAATAAATAATTATTTTATTTTAGTTTTCCTTTTTTATTGAGGTAAACGGGACTACCTAATAAATAAATATATACAATAAAAAATATATTTTTTATAAATCGCAGCGCTAGCCTAAAAGTAGCCAGCTCGGTTAACTAAAATCGCCTCTTCAAATATGCCTAAAATGTATATCTGTCTATAATTTTGCATATCTCTCTCTTTAAGCGCGTTGGCAATTTTCTAGCATTTATTTCCGCTCATGCGCGGCCTGAGTAATTGTTCAATATATTTAGCAACTTGCAGCGCTTTTAATATCCGGCCAGCCTAAAAGTATGCAACGCCACGGCCGCATGCAGCCAGCGGGCATTGACTGCAAATGCTAGAGAGAGAGAGAAACGAAGCGACCGCCGCGACCGACGGCGGCCATTGTCATTTGCTGGGGCAATGTCAGCGGCGCAGGCCGCAAACAAACTGAGCCGGCAGAACGGCAACAAAAACCGCAAAAACACTCGCACACACACACACACACTGCTTACGAGTGTGAGCGGGTAAACAGCAAATAACAAAAAGCACACGGCAAAACACTCAACCAGCAGCCGCAACAACAACTGGAGAAGCAACAGCAGCAACAGCAGAAACAGGGACAGGGGCAGAGGCAAGGATAGGGGCAGGGATAGGGGCAGCAACAGCAGCCGGCAGCAGCGGGCAAAGTAATTTTAATTAAAACTTATGGCAACGTCTGCGAGTGAGTAAAACACGGCGAAACGAGTTGATAAAAGCGCGCGCGCACAGACACAAATATAAATACGCTAAAGCTCACAAATACCAGAGCAAACACACAAACACACACACACAGCAATACTCACACATGCATGCGCGGGGGAGCAAGCTCAAGGCCCGCTGCTGCTGCCTTAAACGAGGTAATTAAAAAAGCGTAAGCACCTCCATACCTAGAGCCAACTACACGGATTCTACAGCAGTGCCGCGCTCTGACTGAGCTCCCTGCTCCTGCTCCTGCTCCTGCTCCTACTCCTGCTCCCTGCCCGCTGCTGTCCCCTGTCTTTCTGTGTAATTTCCATTTTATTTTATGCACGAGTTTTTGTTTGCTGCACTTCGCTCTCTTCTGCTGCTGCTGCTGCTGCTGCTTCTTTTTCGCTTTATTTACCTTTGTTGTTTTGTTATTCCGTTTCAGTTTTTTGTTCTTCTTGTCGTTTTGTTTTGTTTTGCTTGCGTTTTTGTTTGCGCTGCCTTTAAGCCGGCGCCGTAATCTGATATTACGTATACGACGTGAGCGCCAGTTATTTAATAGAAACTCGGCATTTTTGCCCGCTCTTGGCAGGCAATAAAAAAGGGCAACTTGACGTTGTTTTTTTTTTTTTTAGTTATTATCGCTCTCTTTTTCTCTTGCTTTCTGTCGCTCGCTCAATCTTTTTCGCACTGCTGGCAGCCACTAAAGCTGTCAGCGCGCTTGCAGCGCGCATTCATCATAAAATTATGTTATGTTGCCGGGCCCGAGCAATATGCGATGTGCTGATTAACGAGCGTAAGACCTAATTAAATTCCCAGCCAGGTGAGCTTTGCCTTTGTCGAGCGCTTAAGCGACTAATTGGCCCGGCCACTTGACAGTCTCAATAGTTATCAATGGGCAGGCCCACTATGCCTTTCTCTCCAGTTGCTATAATTATCAGAGTTCCTCTCTACCTCTGGCCGTTTCTATATGTTGCTTATCAATTGGCACATGTAGTGCATTCGTCTATCCCCCTCTCTCTCTCTCTCTCTTCTCTGCCTCACTCAGCTTAGATAATCCCTAATGAACTTGGCTTCGTATCTTTTGCTAATTACAGGACTCCTGGCAGCGTATGGCCCTGCTGCCATGTCAACCACTCGCTTGTACTGCACTACCAAACACTGTGCTGCGTACTCGGCCTATTTTGCACTGTGCCTTTGTGTTATATGTATATGCGTTCTGCACATTATATACTTACAGCAGCGGGCGGTGCGGGGCACGTGGCACGGGGCACGGGGCAAGCGCTGCCACTCGCACGAGTGCACTGGCAGAATGAAGCCAAAAGCTGTTCAAGCCGGTTGCTTGATTAACCATTCATTGCAGTTTTATAGTGCCTCAATGACTGCGAGTGGGAGCTGAAGTTGGAGCCGAGCAGCTGGCTGTAACCAAAGCTGGGCCTCGCCTTGCCTTGCCTGACTTGCCTTGACTTGGCTGCAGCTCGCCTGACTGCGCCGCTTTGTGCTCGGACTCGCAGTGCAGCTCCAGTTGCGATTTACTCTATACTCTACACTCTACACTCTGCTCTCCCACACTTCTCGCTGCTGCCTTTGCAATTTACGCTCAAGTAGCTGGCAGTAGTCATAAGCAGCTTCAGCTGCAGTTTTTTCGTGCAGAAATTATGTTTAACTTTAGTTTCAAAGCGGCAATAAAAGGCAAGTGAATGCGGAGCAGCAGCCAGCAGAGAGAGAGAGAGAGAGGAGAGAGTAGGAGGCTGCAGAGCGCTCTTGGCTTGGCCAACACGAACCAAGCTGATAGCAATTTAATTAACACCCGAATCGCAGCTGCCTTAAAGGCCTGCGGGCCAACTTCTAACACGAACATTTCGAACTTTTTGCAGTTGCTACGCCCCGAAACTTTCGACGGGCGACAATCGGCATTCGCAGTAGGAGTGGGAGTAGGAGTGGGAGTGGGAGTGGCAGCAGGGGAAACAACTGCCAGTGCCATATGCATTAAGGGATTGCAGTCGAGCTGTGTGGCAAATCTCAGCAAAGGCAGCGCCAAGCCTCATGCAATCCTCGCACGTAGCGGAAGCAATGATCTGGCAAATTTTAGTTTTACTTGCAGAAACTTGCACTAAATAGCAGCAGCAGCAGCAGCAACAACTACTACTACAGGCAGGAAGACGCTACCTGGGGACTGCCAGTGTTGTTGACGTGCTTAGGTGTTGGCTTATGATTGCGCTTGCGGCAAGTTCAGCAACAGCAGCTGCTGCTCCCTTAGCTAGTGCCACTGTCTGCGTCTTGCTCTGCTGCTGCTGCTGCTCCTGCTGCTGCACTTCCTGTTGCCGCAGGATGCAGCGACAAAAACTGCAAGTAAGTTGCTTGAATTGCAGCAAATTTGAGCTGCCACACTGCGCGCACTTGGCTGCGGGGCCAGCAGCGAGCATTTATGCAGCTGCGTATTTTGTTGCATACTCGCGGGCGCCGCGCACAGCTAACAAGCTCGAGCGGAAGATCTGATAAAAAGTGCATGACTTGCACGTTTTCTTATTAGCAGCAGCCATGCTCTATAATTTTGATAAGCTTTTACCATATGCTTAAATTTAAACGCATTGTCTAAACTGAGCAGCAGGCATTTACTTTGATGGCAATGCTTTTTGCTTATAAGTTTGTCCATCAGACACGTAGATCGGCTGCTTTTTCAGGTGCTTATGGTTTTTAATACATCTGGAATGCATAAGTTTTCATTAATTCTTTTTTCGATTTACCTTAACGTCGAAAAAAATTGTCTGCAAACAGTTTCTATCTGCTTTCAGATCGTCTGCAGTTTCAGTTTTTAGTTGGCTATAGCTTAGCTTATATATATCTCAGCTTGTTTATGATAAACAAAATACTGTAGAATGAATTTAGCATACATTAAAATCTTATTTGCTTGAAAAATTGGGCTTAGTTAATATATACTTCTAGCTGCAGTGTAGTTTGAGGCGGTTATAGCTAAACTTAGCGAAATCCGACATAGTTCTTGATTGTAAAAACTTAAAAAAATTTTATTTTTTTAACAATTTAAATTAGTTAATTTTATAATACATGTATATTAATTTTATAATAATTTTAAATTGCGCTTGCTTGAGATTGACTTCATTAAAACCCTGCTCAAAACATAATAGTTTTCTTTCTACTTCCAAAAGTTTAAAAGAAAAATAAACAAAATTCAGAAACAACAGCAATTTTAATATATAATTTTGTAATAAATAAATTGAAACTACTAAATTTAATTTTAATATAAAATTGAGCTACGATATCTAGAGTTGGCTTCATTTTCAATAATTTTAATAAATAAATTCAAACAATTAAATTTAATATTAACACAATAAATAAACTCAAACTATTAAATTTAAATAATTTGTATAAGAAAAATCGAACTTATACATTTAAAATTAATGTAAAATTGGGCTAGAAATGCCGCGAGTTCGTTTTCCTACAATTTTAATAAAAATTCCAGTTACCTAATTTAATTTTACTAACATTTTGAGCTAAGAAACGTGGCAAACTGCGTGGCTCTCATTTTACCCCAATATCAGCTACTGCTTGCTTTCAGTCTTATCTAAAACTCTTTTATATTCAGCGCATTTGCTTCACTTATTTCGCCTGCCATTTCTTGCAGTGTAAGCAAATCCCAATCACACACACACACAGAAGCACACAGCCACAGGCAGACGGAGAGACAGTCATAACCTCTGGCACGCCCGCTGCAGCGTCACGACCGCAACTCACAGTTACTTTCCCACGTGTCTGTGTGCACGCTCCCGCACCATATATATGTATGTGTGTGTGTGTGTGTGTGTGTGTGTAATTTCGCAAGATTTTATATTCATAGCATAATCCTTGAGTATAAAATAGAAAAGTTTTCGTGTACGAACTGCGCAAGCAAAATGCATAGTCCAGAGACTGCGACACGGCAAGGAAGTGCAGGGGTAGGAGGAGGAGGGGCTGGGGGAAGCAGTGCCTGGCTGTGCTCGTTGGCAGTGCACGCAGGATGCAATTTTCAATTTGTTGGTAATTTTATTTTATATTCCACAATCTAAGTCAAGTCAAGTTTACCGAAAAACGTTTTACCGTGCAAATGATTTTCACTTTGGCCTGCACCCGGCTCCGGCTCCGGCCCAGCAACTGCTGCCCAACAAGTTGTAACACTGTAGGCAACGGGAGTGGCGGGGGAGGGGCGGGGGGTGTGCAGCTCAGCCAGGCGAACGGATGATGGAGTGAGCGACAAGCGGCAAGCTGCAGGCAAAGGACAAAGTTTTCATCTTCGTTTCTGCGGCATTCGCCTCATTGTCATTTCCCAGTGCCACGCCCCCTGCCTCCCTGCCTCTACTCCACTACCTTCTTCCGAGCAGGTGAAGTTGGCGCAAATGCGAATGCGATTCTAAATGCGAAGCTGCCAGCTGAATTCATTCATAAAGCGAACGCTCTATCTACCTCTCTCTCTCTCTGCCTATCTCCCTTTCTCTCTCTCTCTCTCTTGCGCTGCAAATGGGTTTTTTGTGCCGCAGCAAGTTTCTCTTGCTGCGTGGGCAGGGGGGCGCGGCTGCTGGCAAATAACAACACAATTATCCCGAGCGAAAGCGCTCAGTTTTTTGCTAAATGCTAAAAATGTTGAGCGGAAGTCGACGCACAGCCACAGTCAACCCGCAAAACGTGTGTCTCCAGCTACGCCAATTACACACACGCACACACTCACACGCACGCACACAGACTCAGCCACATTTGTCGCAATTTACGTGCTGCGCCGGCTGCGCTGCCTTTTTGACTTGCCCCACAGCGATTTACTTGGAGCCCGCATTGCTCTCCCTCTCGCTCTCTCCCACTCTCTCGCTCTCCCTCTCTCTCTGTGCTGCTCTGCTGGTTTATTTAATCAGTTGTAAGATTTGAGTTTCATGCGGAAATATTTAATTTGGATTTTAAATGCGTGCCGCGACGTAATGTGAGATCCAGGCAAGCGACCCACGACCCACGACCCTCGACCCTAGACAGCGCCAGCTCGAGCTCGAGCTGCGTCTCAATTTCAAGCTGCAGCTTCGCAGCTCGTGCCTGGAGACAAATGTGTCTTGGCCTTGGCGAAAGTGCCAGGAGCAACTTTTTATGGCTGTGTGCCGGCGGCTTGGCATCAGCTTCAGGTGTAACTGCCTCTGACTCTGACTCCCAGTGAGCCAACAAACCTGTAGCCTCGCTAGTGTCGCAATTGCGACAGCTCCGGTTTCAGCTGTTCCAGCATTGTTTGCCGTCCTGCCAAATCTGTCACTAATTGATTAGTAGCAGCGTTGACTGATTGCAGGCATTAACTGCGAATCAGACTTGGATTTGCACTTAGAAGTATTTTTTGTATGTGTGTGTGCGAGTAGAAAGTATAAAGTATTAAGACTTCTGTCAGTGTGAATAAGATTTATCGATAGGTAATTAGAATAAATTACTCACGTACTACTGAGTAGTTAAAGCTGGTTATTACTCTGGCTTTTATGTTAATAGCAGAAAATTTGTACAATAATTTTATATCGTATAAAATGTATCGATAGTTCATCAGAATAAATTAATGACATACTTTTGCGATAGTTGAGCTGGTTATTCAACATTTGCTTGAAACTATGCAATGATTTTGTCTTTTATGTTAAAAACCAAAATTTGTGTATAATAATTTTAAACTATATAAGATTTATCGATAGTTAATTAGAATAATTTACTCACATACTTCTGCAATAGTTAAGCACTTTGAACTGTGCATACGATATTTACTTGAAGCTATGCCATGATTTGGCTTTTATGTTAATAACAAAAAATCTGTACAATAATTTTATACCATATTAGACTTATCGATAATTATTTTGAATAAATTAAGCACATATTTCTGCGAAAGTTAAGCAGTTTCAGTTGGTTTACGATATTTTCCTGAAGCTTACAGCGCTTTGCGATGGTTTCAAAATTTAATAATAATATATTAATTTTTTAGATTTTTGTTTTTACAGCTTACAATTATAAAAAAATCATATAAATTTTGTATATATTAAAAATATATTATTTATTATTTTGACATTTAGTTGCAAAAACATCAAGACTTAATTATAATCAGTTAAATGAATATTTTCAACTTTCAACACTGATACGATAGCTAATGGGAAAAATATATGAAGAAAAGCGCCTTTCCCCAAATTTCCCTTAGAGCGTATTTCAGTCATTCGCACTGCCAAGTTTCTTCTTGGCTCGTTTGCGAAACAAGCTGTAAACTTAGAACTTGTACAACGGCACAAGTTTCATTTATGACCCAGTTTCATTAGCCTCTGCCTCTGCCTCTGCTACCTCCGGCAGCTCTGCTCTGCATACTGCTGCATCTGTATCATGACACTCTTTCTTATCTGCAACTGCTTGAAAATTATCACGATGCCATTCATGAAATTACTTACATTTTGACTTTGTGGCCAAAGTGCTTGAAGTGCTTGTGCTGCCGGCAGACCATGCCTAATTCTGCACACACACATAGAGAGAGAGATATATGTACATACACAGTGTCGATTCCTTTGTGGGCACTTTTGCTGTCTCGTTCTCTAGGCTTCTCTGTCTCTGTCTCTCGTTTAGCTGTTAGTTAACCCATTTACTTGCACAGCGCTGAGTAGCTGTTGTGCCATATAACGCGCGAGCTGCTGCACTTGCATAACACACATTTAATTTGCTACATAATTACGTAATTAATAAAACACGCACAGGCGTGTCTCCCACTGGAGTGGGTAAACATGCGCGCTACACGGTAGAGCAGGGAAAACATTCGATATTTACGAGTTTTTTTTAACTATCGTCAACATCATTAATTCCATTTAATTAAATAACAAGTTTTCAATTCAATATACTGAAAATTCCCTTTCACAGATAAGTAACAAATTAAAACATAATAAATTTACATAAAATAAATAAGCTTACATTATTTGATTATAAAAAAACTAATAATAATATTAAAAAAGTTAAAGAAAACAATTATTTTATTTTATTTACATTAAATTAATAAGCTTACATTATTTAATTATAAAAAAACTAATAATAATATTTAAAAAATGAAAGAAAACAATTATTTTGTAGTTAATTAAACTAATTAAAATACACAAATAATATTATAATTCAAATAATTTTAAAGTAAATTAAACTAAATAAAATCCACACAGTTTTGCCAATTTTTGTCGATCTGCGATAACTAATAATAAGTCAATGCTAGCTGGAAAAATTTAAAAATTAAGCTTACGCTTAAGTTGAAAATCTGCAATTTTTGGCAACCTGTTATCACTAATAATAAGTCTATACTGGCTGAAATATTGTCAAAAAAAAGGCAAATAATATTTATTTATTTTTTTTTTGTAAATCAACCTTTTTATGAAATCCACACATTTTTCACGATCAAACCACTACAAAATATCCAAAAATATCGTTAAATATACACTATAACAATTTAATAAAAGTTCCATATATCGCCACTAGCGTGAGCGGTCAAGCCAGCTCTATTTAACTACATGAGCGTGAGCCCTGGTGGCGTATGCGCAATATCGACAGCGACAAAGATTTACAAGCGGCCAGGCTGAACTCTGACTCGCATACACGCACACACACGCACACCATTGAATAGTCAGTTGGGCTGGCAGGCAATGCTTACGTTTGATTACAATGTCATTGAGTAATTAATGTGTCCTTGTCAATAAAAATGCCAGCAGGCATACGCATTGCTGTCTGTCAGGCAAAGGCAATAGCAGCAGCAGCAGCTACAGACAAGAGCAACAACTACAACAACAGCAACAACAACTGCGATAGAACAACAGCAGCGTGTGTTTGTTTTGCTGCAACTAAAATCCTTTTGTTTGCCCTGCTTAATTAATCTCATCAGTTGGCCCAGCTGGGCATCCTTTTCATGGCCGGATGTAACAGACTCTAGTGCCTTGTTGTTGCTGCTGCTGCTGTTGTTGTTGTTGTTGTTCAGGTGTCAGCACCGGAGAGCGCCCTCAAGCCTTGTACACTTCCTACGGAAATTGTATTTCTAATTAATGACCATAAAAAGCAATTTCACCAAAAATGTACTGCGCATACGTTTGCCGTCGTCGTGTAGTTTTTGAATCGAGCCCAAGTTCAGGCAAGTTCATGGCAATTATGCGCTGAAAATTAACAAAAGCTCGAGAAAAATTGGTAGCAATCCGAGGAGGAGGAGGAGGAGCTGCCGCCCGCCCCTGCTGGCAATATAATCAAAATAATTGCCATAGTTTTGCGGATAGTCGTAAAAGCAATTCAAATTATAATTAAGGCTTCAGCCTCAAGCCAAAGCAAAAGCAATTAAAAATCACAACGGCAACAACAATTCCGATAGCAAATCGAAAATAGTTTTGCCAAATGCGGCGACAGGATATTAGCTGAAACTTCTGCTAAATCGACTGTATCTGCCAGACCCAAAAACACCTGCACACACACACAAGTCTGGGCTGCCTGTGTGCGTGTGTGTACTCAGTTTTACATGCTCGAAAAGCATTGAAAATTGTTAGTTAATTTGTTTGCTCGACAAACATCAAGTGACCAATAATGATGAGCAGGCTTAAGCTAGAGAGAAGTAAGTAATTTTCCACAGGCAGGCAGTCAGGTAGTAGCAAAATTGTTCGAAATTTAATTAAGTCAAACTTCTGCCGGCAGCATGTAACGACTTCGCAATACTAATTAAGCGCAAATTAATTAAAATTTGATTTTGAACCTCGATGCCAAGCACTTAATTGCGCAAAACATGACGCACTTGTCCGCACGTCAGTTTTGATTGGTTGATTGCTCGCTATGTCAGAGGGAACTACGCTCTCTTCGTTATGAAGCTGCATTCTTACATGCCATAGGCTAAGCTTTGCAGTCATTGGCTGCTGCGCTCTCTTTAGTTGATATTCAGTGTGCGAGCGAAACTTTGCTTGCGCTCTTCGCTCTGATTAAAGTAGCTTAAGCATGCGCTTGGCTTGCAATAGACCTGTGCCTTAGCAAATAGCACAAGTGAAAAAGGGACAGCTATGCGAACTGCAAGCGTACGTGCAAGTGATGCTGGTAGTGGGAGAGCGAAAGTCCTGCTTACGCTCTTAGCTTTGATCAAAGCTGCCTAAGTATGCGCAAATAGCACAAGTGGAAAAGGGACAGCTATGTGTACTGCAATTGTATTGGCAGTTAGATTGAGGATTAAGAGAGCGCTTTACAGCATGATCTGCTGCCTACACTCAGCTGAGTTCAAGACAAGGCATAATGGCAGGCTCGGCGGAGCCTAAAACCCGGCAAATACGCTTCAACAAAGGCAAATGAAAAATTGAATAACATCCGTTTTGCGGTTTGTTCGTTTGATGCTTCAAAGCGACTGTCAATTACACGCAATTAAATCGAATTTCTATGTATTCGGATTTTCATTTCCGTTACGTGCGGCCTACGAGAGCAAAATGGCCGCCATTACACAATGTCTGTGTCTGTGTACTGTGTCTGTGTCTGTGTCTGTGTGCGCGCGTGTGTCTGCTGCTGCTGCAGATAAAACGGAAATTAATTCCATTTTTACTTATTGTTATAGAATAACCGATTTGATTCGAACAGCAGGTTGCATGCTGCGGCTCAATTTAGTCGCTGGGGTTCAATGAACTGCGCCACTTGATAAGCATATTATCATAATGGCACCGCAATAATAAACAGGCGCCCAAAGCTCAAGAGCACACAGAGACGGGGCGAAAGAGGGGGCAGGGGGAGGGGGGAGTCCGGACAAAGTTTCTGATATGTTTTGCAAACAAAATGCCATTGGCCAATTGACAGCAGCTGCAGGGGGCGAGGCGAGGCGAGGCGAGGCGGTAACTGGACAGGGCCAAGATAAACCAACAGATTGAAGTACAAACAGAGTGGCAGCTCAAGCTGAAGCTGAAGCTGAAGCCGAAGCTGACGCTGAGCTGAGCTGAGTGAACTGATGGCTCGCATCTGTAGCATGCATCATCAAGTCGAGCAGACACACACACACACACCCGCACACAGAGACAGCACTCGGGGGACTGTTGGCCAAAACAAAAACTAATACAATAATATGCAGCACAACTTTCGTAGCTACTCGCAGCTGTCCCTGCTCGCTCTTGCTCTCTCTCTCTCTCTCTCTCTCTCTCTGTCTCTGTCGCTCTGCAACTTTCGCTGTTGAGCATACATTAAGGCGTGTTGAAGCGCATTGAATTGTGTATTGGGATTTGTTTACAATGCTGCAGAAAGTTTTTACGTTCGCTTAGCCAAAGGCAAAGCGACGCGCAACTTTCTTGAGCAATTGTGTCCGGAAAGGCACTGAAGGCATGGCAAGGGGGTGGGGGGGAGGTTACGTTACTTCTGCAAAGCTTTTGGCATTTATTAGATGCACAACTTTGTGACGCTGCCGTTCCCATTCGCCACTCTCTTTCTCTCTCTCTCTCTGGTTGCCTCCTTGGGGCATAATAACTTTTTTGCCGCTGCATTCGCTTTGCGGTTGTCGCTGGCACTCGCTTTTTAATTTATTTAAAATGCGCTGCAGGCTATATCTGTGCTATATATACACATATATATCTTTGGCATCAAAGCGCAGCGCCAGCCACAGGTGGCAGTTGCTTCGCCTTCAACTTATAATAAGTATGTTTTATGGCTGTTGACAAAGTGCTGCGGAACGAGAATATATATATGTATAGTGATAGTGTTGCGTGCGAAACACCTGCAGGCAAACACCTGGCAGTGAGCCAAGTAAATATAGCCCGCTTTTGCGCCGCTATATAGGCTATATATGATTTATATATGGCATATTCCATATATTCCGTTGGCATTGTTGACATTTCAGCGAATAAATATTAATTAAATATTTTCGATTTACTTTCGAGTTTTTTTTTTCGTTTTTTTTGCGCCCGCGCGCACCAACTATGGAGATAACACCCCTATAGAGATAGTGTTTGCTCCTAACCAGCGTCGAATTTATAATATTTTGCGAGCTGTTTCACATCCGCTTCGCAGCCGAAAATCAATTTGAATGCAACTGCAATAAAAGTAAAGCGAGCCGCAAAACACGCCGCAAAAAATATGCCACAGTAAAAAGTTGGCTTTTCATCGGGCTCCGTCGGGGGCAGCTGCATATGCAAATAATGCATATATCTCTCTCTATATATATATATATACTATATATATGTGTGTGCTGCATTTGCAATGAATTGTTCGCGCATTTGCTCGCACAAAACGCGGCAAATTAAATAAATAAATTTCGTTTGTCGAAAAAAAACGAGGCATTAAAACGATCTGCGGAGAGCTTTATTATACTATATGTACCGTTACAGCCTGCTATTTTAGCTGTCATTTTATTTTATTATTGCCTTTTCCTACTCTTTCATAAAGAGCATTTGCGAACTTATAAAGATGCTATAAATATATATATGTGGATCAGCTATAAAGTATCACTATTAGACTCGCCACATGCTTTCCACATTCTCTTAAAAATTGTATAATCATATAATATGATAATATACATATCGGACCTCATTTATTCATTTTAAAAATATCGCCGTCAAACCCGCTACAATTTAAATTGTATTATTATGAAACTAATATATAAAAGCTCATTGTATAAAAAAAATATTAAAAATTTACTTACATATCATAAAGAAAAATATATCATAAGAATAATATTATTATTAATTTTGAAAATGTCGCCATCAAAATTAACTTACATTTAGAGGGATTTCTACATTCAGGAAAAATTGTATCAATTTTAAACTAATATACATTTTTTTTGCCCAATGATCTTACAAAATTATATATATATGATATAGAAAAATATATTATAAGAACTATTGCTCTTATTTCATTAATTTGGAAAATATCGCCATCTAAATCGTAACAACTTATCTTTAGCACGCTTCCTACATGCTGTGAAAATTGTATCAATAATCAAAATCCAACAACAACCTCTGCATACAGCTAAAGCTACAATAGAATTGAGTTAATATATATCCGGAAAGGGTATGCAACCTGCAACTTTGCAAAGATAACGCTTCGTACTAGCTATTTTTTTTGTTTTTTTCATTTTTTGCATCCAGTGGGTCAATAAAAATGTCAACAGCGGCGGAAAATTCGCCGTTTTAAATTAAATATTAGCCGGAATACGGAAAATACGGCAGAGTACCGGTGAGTACGGGAGATTTTGACATAGTACGCCAGAATCGGTAATATTTGCTCGACATTTTTAATAATTTACAATTTGTACATAGTGTAAAGCTCTAACTGTGCACGTATTTCAGATTTTAATTCTGTTATTTTTTTTCTTTTCCCCCATTTGGCCAGCTTATCTTTTTGGCATTTACTGCGAGCGAAACTACTAGCGCTTTGTGGAAGTTCCTGTGGCGCGGGCTTTTAATTATGCTGGCAACCCTTGGCCACAGGCACGAGCACCCTTTACCGAGCACCCACACAGCCCAAAATGTAGCTCATGAACTGTGGCTCATTGTTTAAACTTTCAAGTTGGCGACAATAAACGTTGAAACTTTTAGTTTTATTGGCAAAGTTTCGACGAGATTTTCGGTCGAAACGAAACGACAGGAGAACGAATAAAAATAAAAAGAAAAAAAAAAAAGAACTCAGCTCGTCTATGTATAATAATAACCACAAGGCAGAACTTTCGGGGCTGCTGGCCACAAAGTGAAGGCAGCCCTCTTGCCCCTGTTGCCAAAAACTTGCCCCAACAACACTTTCCCTTTGCGGGCTCTTGCTTTTGAGTTACAGTTTGAGTTGAAGTTCGAGTTCGAATTTAGTTATTCACAAATCGAGTGGGAAATAGACTGACTGATTGACTGAGTGGCTGATTGACTGACTGACGGACAAACTGACTGACTGCCTGAGAGGCTTGTTTGGTCGTAAAACTGCGCGGCAGCCCCACAAAAATACAAAGCGACTCTAATCAAGCGCTGCCCCCAGCTCCGACTCCAGCGCCGGCTTCAGTCTGCGTTTCAGCACCCTTTAAAGACAGTCTAAGGCGTTGTCTGGCCCTGGGAAGCCAAAGAAAAGCTGCCGCTAAACGGCGCCCGAGTCAAACTGCGCAAACCTGCACGTACCTGCACTTGATCTATGCGGATATTAAGATATTGAATTACCTTTTTGCTCGTGCAGTTAACTCCGACTTGTTGGACATTCCTACACGCGACGCGGCGAAGATATGCGAGAATGTCTCGGGCTGCTGCTCGATAAATCCTTGTGGCAATTGAACGTTAATAGTTAAATAATACACTCTGCCCCGGGGATGCGCCCAATTATGCTTAAAATTCAGGGCATAACCGGAAAGTGGGTAAACCCTAAGCCCCAGCCGATTTCACAGACACAAACGTGTCTATACGAGCAGAGCCTCGGCCCATTAAATATGCAGCATGCGTGCCGAGCTGGGACTGAGACTGGGACTGTGGACAAAAACACATTGATATGAGAGAGTGAGATAGAGAGAGAGAGGGAGAGTTAGAGTCAGAGGATGCTCTGGCCAGGGAATGCGGATGGCAGCTTGTTCCTTGACGAGCTTACAAATATGTCTTGGATTTGATAACTCAATGTAAGCTAGAAAAATGCAGCTGTTGTTTCTACCAAACATGGCTAAGACGTTGAGATTGAGTAACTTCAGAATGTGGCCAGCTGAAGGTATATCGAACGATGGGACTCGACTGTGTGGTATGAATAAATTGATAGAATTGAATTTCTAACAAAGTAGAAATTCAAGTGCTTGAGTAAGCTGAGCTAAGTAATCTCCAGAAATTTATTATATGTACTAAATTTCATGATTTATGTATACATAAAAACTGAGCAAATTTAAAAACTCTTGGATTTTTACTGCAGTTAAAAACTATTTTTATTTTATTTAATAAATTTATAAGAGTGAGCGCTTGTCAGAAAAAAGGCTGTTATAAAATTATCTGAAATTTAAAAAATAGTATTGTACTAGTTACCAATATTATATATGCTAGATATAATAAATTTTCGGATTATAAGAATAGGTTTCAAAGAATGTAAGCTTCGACTTTCGAAATTTTTCGATAATTCAAATAGTTAGAGGCCACAACTACATTTTTAGAAATTGATAAAAGCTACAAAATGTTAAAAAAAAAAAACAAAAGCACAAGTTTCCAATTGAAAATGGTTTGATTTTTTATAAATTCGAGATATAGCATACTCCAAAAACAAATAGATCTGGTATGGGAAATGTTTAACCTTTTATAACTAACTTTTATGACTATATACAAATTTTGATATAAGTTTAAAAACACTAATTTTTAGAAATACATAAAAATTGATACAAGGTTTAATTACTATAAATTTCAAAAATACATAAAAATTGATATAAAGGTTTAATAAAAATAATTTTCAAATATACATAAAAATTGAGATTAAGGTGTAACAACAATATTTTCAGAAATACATAAAAATGTAGATATAAGTTTCATCGATTGTTTTGTAGTTGTTTTCAATTTTCGCTTGCAAAGTTTATACATAATTGCATTTTCAACAATTATAGAAAACTCGAAATATCAATATTTGCTTTTTTCGGAAACTTCTGCCATAACTCGCAGCAGCATAGCCTGAACATTAATTTATCCGCATTAACAAGCGATATTTCATTAAATTATACAAGCAACTCGAACAGACGAAGTTAAAGCACAATCAAATGTCGTGCCATTTTATTGGGTCGCTCATGGAGCGCGAATTGTGGAACTGTGGCTGGACCTCTCCTCCCCTCTCTCTCTCTCTCTCTCTCTCTCTCTCTGTCTTCCTCTCTGTCGCAGTGCACGTCGCAGCTGCGTTATACTTTATTGGATTCCATAAGACGAGGGCAAGAAATTAATGTCGCTACGCGTAATCTAATAAAAAGCAGGAAGGAACCAAAGCGCGCGGACCAAACCCAAGCGATACAATGGGCCACGAATGTTGTTTATGGCTGTAAATATTTCTAATTGGCGCAAGTGATGTGGCAGCTGTTACGCGAAAAGAGCAGACAGAGACAGAGCGAGAGTATAGCTGGACTATTCCAGCTTGCAGGCGGCTACTCATTGAGTTCATAATTTGCCAGGCGCATAAGTGCATCAGCCGAAGTTGTCGTATCTTTTTACGGCCCGTCGACTTGACTGCAATCGCATTTAACAGTTAACTGCAGTGAGGTCATCTCCGCTTCAAGGACTCGCTCTGCCCCTGCCTGTCTGAGTTTACGATGTAATTGCAGTGCGTTGCAGTTCCAGTTCCAGTTCCATTTGATGGCCTTCCTCTCCCGCTCTGCTCCGCACTCTCTTGGTAATTAAAACACGCAGCGTGCTTAATTTAGTTGTTTCAATTAGCTTAAGCCATGCCGCAGCGCGGTTTAAAGTATAAATTTCAATTTATTTCCGCATTTACATAATTTGTCAGCCAAAAAAAAACACACACAGTGAAATTCCGCAAGCTCCGAAAAATGCAAATGCTGCACAGACAGCAGCAGCGGGAGAGAGGCAGAGGCAGGGGGGGAGTGGAGTGGAGTTACCGGCTCACGGATTGCTGCACATTTGCTAAGCACTTGTTGCTTAAGTTGGCACAGAGTACTGCCCTATCCCGCCGCCTTCGTCTTGGCCCAAAGCTCGACGAGCTCCACGTCTTGCTCGGGCTTCCCTGCTCAAAGTTTTCGACATAAAATTCACTTAGACTGTCGTGACTGTCGAGACTGTCGCATGCGTTGCTCCGGCTTCTCTCCTTCTGCTTCTCTCTCTCTCTCTCTCTCTCTCTCTCTCTCTCTGAGGCAACGGAATCTGCATATTTGTAGCAAGCACACTGCAGGCATGTAGACTGAACCTGAAGCTGTAGCTGTAGCTGTAGCAAGTCGCATGCAAATACAATTTGACTGGCTTGTTAGAGCGCCCCCGACTGGGCATATCCCTTGCAAAACAATAAGACGTACCACCGCCAAGCAAAGTCATCTTTGGGGCCATGCTCTGTGCTCCGTGCTCCGTGCTCCGTGCTCTGGGCTCTGTGTTCCTTGCTCCGAGCTCCTCCAGCTTGACGCTGTCACATGGACAGCCATTTGGTAGGAGCTTAAGCCGCGCTGTGGGTTGCCGCTGCGGCTGCGGCTGTCGCGTGGCAACTCTAATAAATGCCACACCAGCTCAGCTGACAGGCGGTTGGCTGCCCCGCCCACATTCTGCGTGTTCCTTCGTCTATCGCGGACTAATGTTATTTGCGTGCGGTTCTTTTTTACGACTCGCTTGGGTGTCATAAGTGTGTAAAATTCATGTGCTTAATGCACAACATTTGTAACATTTCCTTGTATGTGTGTGTGAGTGTGTGTGCTGGCCAGCATTATCAATTTCCAAGTCTGAACTCCCAGCAGAGCACACAATATAAAGCAATTTAGCTGTACTAAAATCGGAAAAAAATATTATCAGTGTTGTGAGTTGAGTACGAAGTAGAAGAAGAGAATCTAATAAACTTCACTTAAGTATGCAAAGACTTTGTGCATGTACATTTTTAATATTGCTCTTTTAATTTTTATTGCCAATCAAAACAAGCAGCAAACGTTGTCAAAGTTTTCCATTTTTACACATTAAATTTTTTTTCAGGAGACTTTGACATTGTCATGCCTTGTTTTTTTATTTATTTTTTTAATTATTTTATTATTAACCTTTTTATTTTATTTTATTATCAATCAAAACAAAGCAGCAAACTTCAAAGCTATCCATTTTTACATATAAAATGTTTTTAACTTTGTCATGCTTTGTTTTATTTATTTGTTTTTATTATTTAATTAATTATTTTATTATTTTACTATTTATTTTATTATATTACTATTTGGTTTATTTTCTTAACAGAGCAGAATTGTGATTTTACAGTGCTCTGTTCTCTTTCTCTATCTCTCTCTCTCTCGACTAACATTATTCTGTTACTTTCGATTAACAGATCAACAGCAGCTTTTCTATTAATTAATAGTGGTAGTAACATTTCCATGTACTTTGTCCTTGAGAAATTTTATAATTTATATATATAATATTTTTAATATATTAACATTTTTGTATATTTTTTTTAAATATAACACATTACGAATTAAAGTAATTCAAGCTGGCGTTTGAGTCTCTGATTTCCTTTATGATTAATGTATCTTTGTGCTCTTAACATGATCCTGTTAAGCTCAGGCAACGTTACAGTGCACTGCAGTGCTCTGTCTGCAACTAACAGCAGAGTTGCAGATGCTGTTGTTTAACAGAAGGCGAGGGTATATATGCAAGTTTTGCAAGTTTTAGGCCTTAAACTCGTGTGTATTACCAATGATTGATATAAGAAATTGGCTTAGCTCTATCAACCAAGCTTTTGCATACCAAGTTCGGCATCAATATCACTTATTTGGCTCTTAGAAAACCCATCAGCATTAGGAATATGCAATAACTTTGCTCATCCAAAAAAAAAATAAAAAGAAGAGAATAAAACGGAGAGCCAATTGACGATTCAGTGAGCGCAATGCAATTTCGAAATGCTAAATCAATTATGGCTCTGGCAATAATCAAATGCAAATAAAATGCGCCCCATATCGGGGCCCACATAGACATATGGAAAACAGCGTGGAGAGTGGGAGAAAGAGGCGAAGCAGTGCCATGATATGGAGATGATGCTGCTGCTCCTGCTGCTGCTGCTAATGACGATGACGGGAATGAGCTGGAGCATGAGCAGGAGCAGGAGCCGAAGCCGGCGAATGCGAATAAGCTGGAGAATGTGAATGCTGCCGGCTGCAGCTTTGGCTCAAGTGCCTTTTGCTTTGTTAAAAGCTGACCTCGTCAATGAAAATTGGGCGCCAGTCAGCCCGAGGCAGGCCAGAGAGAGAGAGAGCGAGAGTAGGTGGGGCGCTCGGAGCAAAGGGCAAAAGGGCATGACACACACTACGTGTGCAGATTTTGACACACATTTGTAAATTGCTGCGGTCCCTCTGAGTGTGGCGCTGTTTGTATGCGGGTGTGTGTGTGTGTATGAGTGTGTGTGTGTGTGTGTATGCTGGGCGGGTGCTTGTGCGGTGGCTGAAGTGAGAAATGCCAAAGCAAAAGCCGTAACCACTTTGTAAGTGTCAAAAACACAGCAGCAACGAAAATTGGATTGCAGCGGCAGCAGCAGCGGCAACCGGAAACGGAAGCGGCGCCGAGCCAGCGTTATGAGCAAAGCCTCTCGGCCTGCACTGCTGCTGCGGCCATTATGTTGGCTAATACAATACATACAAATAAGCAGATGCACATGGCCCGAGAGAGCGAGACGGGGAGAGAGCGAGAGAGCGAGCGAGTCCGACACAAGTCAACAGCACACTCTTTCGCAGTGTGGTCTCTGGTCATTCATACGCAGCGTGCACACCAGCAAACAGTGCCACCCTCACACACACACAAACACACACACACATGCACATGTATATACTACAATTGCATGCAATCAGCGCCGACAGGGCCGATTGGGCGTTGGCTGCTGCGAACTGACCTGCCCTATGCCGCTGTGGGGGGGGGGGGGGCGTGTGGAGGGGGGATAAGGGTGTATAGCACTGTACTCAGCTCGCCTTATATTTGCCAATATGGGGCCATCGATTTTGCAATGTAAACTTGAGCAGGGGCGCAGGCACTCGAGCTGCTGCATATAAATCGCTTTTAATTTGCTGCCACAAATTATTGCATAATTGCAATTGCATTTTGTAAACAATTTGCGCAATGAAAAGTTGATTGAACTGCCTTGCACATACACATAATTCAAGCTAAGTCGCAGTGTGTGTGTGTGTGTGTGTGCTGAACATTTTTCATGTGTATGAGAAATATTTTATGGCCAATATAAATGTTCTGCACGCACTTGGGGGAACAATAACTTTGCCAAGTTGCCGTTGACGTTGGCAAATGCCAGCAGGGACTTCAGCATCAGCGAATGCTGCCACTCTCCACCCCCCCTCCCCCAATCCCTTACTGTCACTCCTACTGCCTCCCGCAGGACGCAGAAAAACACGCTGAAGCCAAACTCGAGGCGCAGTTTCTCTCGCTCTCGCTCGCTCGCTCGCTGTGCGGAAATTACAGGAAAATGTTGCTGGAAATGCCCGTCGAGTTCAAAGTTCTGGAAGACACCTAAAAATTGCCAACAGCAGGAAAAGAAACAAGTAAAGGGAACTATAACTGAGACTATTCGACTTACAAATACCTTCCATAACGTTTTGAGCCTCACAAATTCTGAAAACTACTTCGAAAACTACTTCTTGGTTTCTTGTGCATAACTACTGTGTTTATGCAGCGATCATACTGAAATTTACAGTGAAGTGCCATATTAGGGTTAGCTTTTAATACGCCAGCGCATCAGGCTGTAGCTTTTAATATAACCCTGATATTTAACAACAATGTCTTAAATGTCGATTTTTGGCAGCGATAAGCAATGTATGCAAATTTTGAAATACGCTGCCTATGCGTATGGTATACGAGCAGCTGCAACTTAAATTTGGTGTCTCTAGCTTTAATAGTTTCCAAGATCGACGCGTTTATGCAGATGGACAGAGGCATATTATCAGTTTATTTATTATTCTTATTATATTGTATGTTTTATATTAGCACAAAATGAATATAACTGCTATTTCCATTTTCTATGCATGTAACGGTATACAAAAAATGCTGTAGGCGTGGCGCATTGTGTGTATGTGTGTGTGTGTGTGTGCAGTTTTTAAGCAAATGGCAATTGAGCAGCCATAGCCATGGCCGCATGCAGAGCGCAATTGTCAAATGTGGCGCAGTTCGCTTTGCTTTGCTTGCTCAGCTGCCACAAAGGCTTTTCACACCAGCGTCCACTCAGAGGGGGAGTAAATATGTGTATGTGTGTGTGTGTGTGTCAACCGGCTATGGCACTCGAACGGCACTCATCATGCTCAACATCATTATCATTTTGCGAGTAGCTGCCCACATATTTTCGCCTGACTGCGCACAGCATAAGTGCTCACACACACACAAACACACACGCATACTGCAAGTGTATGCGTGCGTATGTCGACTTTCGTATGCATTACAAACCAAACATAAACAGCTTAAAGCGCAGCACAACAGCAAGTCCCAAGTTGACAGTTGCTGCAGCTGCATACAGACAAATTGATAAACTTGGCAGCAAGGCGTTATATATGGCATTACTATTTATATAAAATAAAATATATAATATTAAATATATAATATAAAAAAAACGTTCAATAGCTCTTCAGCTATTTATTTTATATATATATTTTATATACAATATATATATGTATTTATATATATATTTTTTTTTCTGTTTGTATATATTTTCTCTTAATCTCAAATTGATTTCATAATATACGAAATTTTCGCCATTGATCAAACTGCACACTTTATCGAGTACTTCATGGTTTTGTATTTCATGCGCCAGTTTAATCAATTCTACGAGCAATCCCTCTCTTCCTTCCCCCCCCCCTGCTCAAATCCGGCCATCAAAGTTCTGTTTTCGACCCGGCTGTCAGTTTGCTCCGTGCACTGCCAACTAGTAGCAGCACTTGAGGCAGCATTTTTCAAAGTTTATAACTAAGCAGGCAGCCGGCGATTTTATATTTTTAATTATTTTCCCTCTACACACATACACACACACATACAAAGAACGAAATGGAAAGGCAACATAAAGAAGAAAATGCCAAACTTTGAGCGCGCGCTTGAAAAAAGGGAAAAACATTTTATGAGCGTGCACCGCAAAAACTAATAACACTTTGTCGCCCGCCGCGCCCCGCTTGCCTACTCACTGCAGGCCCTGGACCTCTTACCACTTACAACTCCCTCCCCCTTGCCCCCAGGTACTTAAGCCACGACTTGAGGCTGAGATCCAGGCAGCAATTGCTCAGTCGCCGTTTGGCTTTCAGCGTAAGTTGCGCCATAAAGTATGTACACATATTATATATAAATATATATATTTATATAGCCTTTTTGTGGCTGTTGCTGTATACATTTTAAGCAAAGTTTTGCAGCATAAAGCGCTAGAACAAAAGGCGCTGCTTGCCAAGTGCATACAAAGCCCGCCCGAAATTACGTTCAAAATGCCAATTAAATGTGCTTTAATTGGTATTAAGTGCGGCTTTCGCATGCTGAAAAACTGCAAATTTTATTTAATTAAATGCATAAATAAATCGAACTTGGACTTTAAAAATTTGCAGTTTGTTTTTAGAGTCAAAGATTGATTTTTTAACTGCTTCTTTTTTTTTTACTTAAATGCATAATTAAATCGAACTTTGACTTTAAAAAATTTGCAGTTTGTTTTTAAAATCAAAGCTCGATTTATAAAATTGTCAGTAATTTATTAGCATGTTGCATGTGCTTTATAAGATTTTTGGCCACTAAAAAAATTTGCAGTTTGTTTTCAAAACCAAAGTTCGATTTATTTATGCATTTAAGTTAATAAAATTGGTAGTTAATTTTCCCGTATGTTGCATGTTCTTTTAATTTTTACTAACTTTACTAGATTTTTTGCCCACCAAAAAATTTGCAGTTTGTTTTTAAAATCAAAGCTCGATTTATTTATGCATTTAAGTAAATAAAATTAACAGTTAATTTTTCGGTATATTGCATGTGCTTTATAAGACTATTTTTACTAGATTTTACTTATTTTCAAACCAGTTTTGCCCACTAAAAAATGCATATTTGGGCTTTTAATGCGATCAACTCGAGATTTTGCGTAGTGGAAATTTAATCGAATTTCTAAATATTTGCCAAAATGTCATGTACGCGCATGTAGCCAGCTGCCCAGAGCCCCCTTACCCCCTCTCTCTCTCTCTCTCACTGTCACTGCTCAGCTTGCATGACAGGCCATCCGTCCGTCTGTCTGTCCGTCTGCCTGTCTGTCTGTCGTTGCATTTCCATTTCCTGTACACGTTGCAATTGCAGAACTGCATTCGCACACATTAGCATTTGCATTTGGTATGCATGCACGACTCTCTGCCGCTCTCCCACGCGCTATTTCTATGCGTGTGTGTGTGTGTGTGCGTGTGTGTGTTTGCGTATTTGATTGCTGCTGATTGTGACATTACACTTGACATTTACGGCGGCAACTGCTGCTGCAGCAGCAGCAACAGCTCAAGCGAAACTCTCGCTCTCGCTCTCTCTCACTCTCTCTCTCTCTCTCTCTCACTGTTGCTACTGCTCACACACTCTCTTTGGCCGCCATTTTGGCAATTCGCTCTCAGGCGCATGCTCACCACGACAAGAGAGAGCGCGCGCCGGCCGCTGTTGCTGCTGTGACTACAGCAACAATTTCATTTGCATGCCTACAAGCAGCCCCCCTCCCCGCTCTCCCCCTACCTACCCTTGCCGCTCACTCGGCTTATCTCCCTTGCTGCTAAGTGGCACATTTTTATGAGTCTCGGCGGCTTTTTGCTCCAAGTTGATAATTTTCACTGCTGCTGCTGCGGCTGCTGCTGTTGTTGTTGTTGCTGTTAAATCTTGTTGTTGTTGTTGTTGGCTTTATCATTTTGCATGTGCTGCGCATTTAATCAATTTAATGCAAAAATCTCCCTAGCGATACGCTGCCAAGATTCCTATTTATCACGTTGGCTTTTATTTAATTATGCAGGCAGTTGCCACTGCCGCCCCCCTACCCGCTCCCCGCTGCCCGCTGCCCCCTGACTGGTAATTTGCTGATTTATGCCCTGCCGACTGATTATTGCGCTGCGCCTAATTGTCATTCCCCAAAGCAGAAGGCAGCAGCGAAAGCATGCAGAATGAAAGATGAAAGATGATTATTAATAATAAGCGAACGGCACGAAGTCGCAGTCGGCGTCGCCGTCGACGTCGCTGTCGACGTCGCAGTCGCCCAAGTGTAGCCAATTTGCTGATTTCGTCAACGGCGCGCATAAAAACCTGCCTGTTGACACACTTCCCACACACACACAAGTATTTATATAAGTGTGTGTGTGTGTGTGTGTGTGTGTGTGGTGTGTCGGAACGTGTTCATTTGCAAATTTATTTGTGTGTCGCTAAGTGGCAGTTTGATGCGCAATGTGCCCCTTCACCAAGGGGACCAAGTACCTATGCGTGTGTTGCTCTCTCTCTGTGTGTGTGTGTGTATGTGCGTGTGTGTGTGTGTGTGTCAGGCAACTGGCGTTGTTGTTAATATTAAAGCACATCAACGACGCCGCCAAGAAGTCATTGACTCGTTGAGTTATGCTTACAACAAGCTCCTGCTGCTGCCATTGTAGTTGTAGTAGACCACACACACACACGGAGCGAGGGACAGGCACACACACACACGTATAGATACAAAAGCAGCGACGGCAGCAGCATCAGCAGAGGACGACAGCGCATTCGTGCCTAAAATTATGCTAACATTTTGTCCGTGCGGCATGACTTGCAGCGCGTCACTGTGTTAGTGTGTTGTGCATGTGTGTGTGCGTGTGCCTGTGCCTGTGAGTGCCGTCGCATAACGGAAAGTCGCTTGCCCTAAGTAGCGCTCGGGAAGTACGAGGAAGTACGCTACACTGCGACAAAGCTAAAGAGGGTTAAATGAAGTCGCAGTAGAAACGCAGAACGAGCAGAATTATAAATAGAAATTGTCCTAAATGTAGTTGTTTATAGACGGGAGATATATGGTAATATAGTAAAATTATTAAGTGCAAAATAAAAAGCAGAAGTTTTTTGTAGGAAACTGTAGATCGTTACATTACAGCGAGAGCATTACAGTGCACTGCTAAGCAACAGCTACAGTATGCTCTTACAGCGCAGCAACAGACCTACAACGTATGCCTTTTGAGCTAACAAATATAATGATTTTTTAACTAAATTTAATTTTAATTTTCTTTTAACTATTATTATCTTACTTATTATCTATACACACACACAAACACACAGAGACAGTGGGCTCTTACTAATTCGCCGTTTCTGCTTCTAAACATAACTGAGAGCATTACAGTGCTCTGTTAACCATCAAGTCAGTACATTGAGTAACGATACAAAATTTAATATAAATAAATATATTATAGTTAAATAGTTTAAAATGAGTAACAAATTTACTACTCATTTTACGGCCTAAAGCGCAGGTCAATAATAATGTTGATAATAAAAAAATAATTATAATTATAATAAAAATAATAATTATATAACAATAAAAATAATAATAATAGTATTAACAATAATAATAATTTTAATAATGTTTAAAATAATAACAAAATAAATAATAATAACAACATTAATAAAAATAAAATAATAATAACAACAGTAACAATAATAATAGTAATATTAATAGTAACAATCATTTTAATTATTGAATAATACATAAATATAAAATGTAATATATTTTAAATCAACAAATTAGCACCAATGTAAATATAACAGACTGCTACTACTAGTGTCTGCTGTTACTGGTTTACAGAGCAGCTTCACATTAACAGTCAAGCAAAACTCCGGAGCAATACAGCACCCTCTTTATTACGCGAGCTGCAGAGCCCGCATAGGGTATACAACGGGCAACTCGGCATTAGGTCAGTTCCATAAGCTCTTCCGCAACTAACTAAGTAATCAGGGAATCATGATGTAGCGCATAAAACTCGAGCATTTAAAGCAGCAACTGCGACGCCGAATGCGCACGGCAAGCGAAATGAGTAGGCGAATGAACAGCAGAGAGAGAGAGAAAGAGAGAGATGGAGAGAGTGAGATGAAGCATGTGGCTGCTGGTCGTTTTGGCGACTTTATATACCACGCACGTTGTTGTTGCTGTTGCTGCTGCTGCTGCTTAATGCGGCATTTTGCGACAAGTGTTGCTGAAACGTAGCTGACATCGCCGTCGACATCAGCAGCAGCACAACAGCAGCACGCACACTCACGCACACACACACACACACACACTGTCGCACACGCTACGGCAATTGTACGTAAATTGCGTTGGGCGAGTGTAGTGAATGGTTGCAGGGCAGCCAGGGGAAAGGGGGGAGGGGTGAGAGTGGGATTCAGTCAGTCGACCCGCTCAGTATTCGCTCATTCACTCAAGTAAAAACCGCACACACTTCACGTCAAAAGGAAGCGCCGGCGACCCGACACGCCCGGGCAAGGCGGGAGCGTCGGGCGTTAAGTATACGCCATGTTACATGCGCCCCGTCACAAAATTAGGCAGTAATCAAAAACGAACACACACAGACACATACAGGCAGGCAGGCATACGGCAGTGTGTGTGTGTGTGTGTGTGTGGGTCTCTTTTGGCCCAAGTGTTGCCCAACCTACTTTCGGGCTTAAATTCGAAACAGTTTTCCCTTTGCCGTCTCGGTTTTATGTCCTTTGGGTGCAGAGCGGGCCCAAGCGGAGCACACACTAACCTGTTGACCTTAATATTTTCAAATCTTACTGCGTGCCTCCCTGTGGATGCCTGCGCGTGTATGCCTATCTGTGTGTGTGTGTGTGTGCGTGTGCATAGAGTAATTTTAGATAAGCTCAAAACGAAACGAAATGAAATGAAATGAAAGCAGCGCAGAGGGAGGCGAGTGCAAGGAAAATGAAAGGATGCCAGAAGGAAAGTTTCCTGATGAAATTCAAACGGTCGGACGGACGGACGGACAGACGGACAGTTGCAAGAGGGGGCGACGCAGTTGTCATGTGGCCAGGCATAACGCCACCGAGAGATAAGCACTCGCCGGCCTGATTTAATGCCGCTTCCTTCTTAATTAACAGTTCCGTTAAGTTCGTTTCGCGCAATTAAAACAATTTAATTATTTGTGCGTGCATAATTGAAATTGCATTGCAGCAGGCGCACCCACACACACACACACATACACCCACACACACACACACACACACTTGCAGAAGCAATCGATAAAGCGGCCAACGCCCAATAAAAAATGTCGAAAAAATTGAAGCTGCAACAACAACAACAACAACAAGAGCGAGTCGAGAGCAACATCAATTTGTTGAGCGTTCGTTCTATATACGATATACACGCACACACACATACGACATAAACAAATATACATACAATAAATAAATTGGAGCAGGCGTAAATGCAAAGTACACACATACACACGCACACACACAGTTGCCAAGGTGCATGCAACAACATGCAGATGCAACATGAACAATAAATAAAATGCAGCTGCAAGCAGTGAGAAGAAGCTGACGACGTTGCAGAGCAGGCGTTGCATGTGGCAGGGCAGACAGAGACAGTGAATGAGTCGAGGGCTGGACAATCTATTTGCCCTGTGGTCGAACTTACAACAGTTGAGAGAGTACTGGGATGGAGGAAAGAGAGGCAAACTTATGGCTGCAAGTTTTGCAGCAAGAATTCAACAGAAGAATCGAAGAAGAAACTTTAAGCATAGAATTCTATAATGTGAATCGAATAAGAAAGTTTAAGCATTGAATTCATAGAAATTTTTAGAACTATTTCAACCAAGGAATTAATTTGTTTTTTAAACTCTTGAAGAAAAATATGAAGCCCCGAATAAAAAAAGCTGACATTCTAAATAATTTTTATACTGTTTTCCAATGCTTTGATGGCAAAATAAATAAATATTATTGTTGAATTAAAATTAAAATTAAAATTAAAAATTAGAGTCTTATAGTTATTTTTGTTTATTTTAAAGATTTATCTATATTTTTTTTATTCATCAACTGCAGATTAAATTTAATTTTGCAGCTTTGAATGACTTACATATATTTTTTCATATCTATTTTCAAGTTATTATAATTTCAATTTTATTTCAATGTATTTTGGTTTTTTCACAAAAGAGATAATTTAAATTGACAGCACGTGCTTAAAACTTTAGGAGAACAAATGCAAATCTATTGATTTAAAAATATATATGTATAATTTTTAAATTGTATATAAGCTACTGATACTGACTCTCAAATTCTTTTAATTTAAAGAAAAAAATTTAATTTATTAATTTTATAATATTTGTTTATAAATTTTTAATTTTATAAATTCTTAAAACCTTTAAATTTAATGGAAAAAATGCAAATCTTGTTATTTAAAAAATCAATAATATTTAAATTTTATAAATGCTCTTGCTAAATTCTTAAATACAAATTATACTATTTAAAAATTATATATACTAAAATATAGATTTGCAAAATAGATTTGCATTTTTTCCTTAAATCTACAGTCATGGCATACATTTTAAAATTCCATTGTCGATACATAAATATTTGATTTTAATTTTGCTAATATTTTTTCAAGTTTTTCTAAAACAAACTACAGCGTTTTTGCATTAGAATTTCCACTTCTCACTCGATTATAATTATCAACTTCAATCATCATTTCTCGCTCTATATTTACCAATCAATTCAAAATTTGCCAGCTCAATAGCAATTTTGGAGTGCTCGGCAACCCTGGCTGGCTGGCACACACGTCGTAAATGAATAAATATTTTGCAATTTTTTATTTGCGCGCAATTGTTGCAGTTGTTGTTGTTGTCGCTCGCATATGAGTAATGCAAACGAACAGACAACGAGGCGCAGGCAGGCGAGCTGCGCCTCGCAACGGGCGACACGGCGTATACGCAATGCTCATACACACACACAGCGCCTGCTGTATATAATTGCACATACAGGCAGCAGCGCTGTGTGTGTGTGTGTGTAAAGCGGATTTCAGGAGCATAAAAACGTCGAAACGGGCAACGAGAACGGGAATGACCCACAATGGCAAACGGACAGCAGCCGCAGTCGCAGCTGGCGTCGCAGCCGGCGTCGACGCAGCAGCGGCAGCAGATTCTGCACATGGATACGCACACATGGCCCCATAAATATGGCACACAGACAGGCGCAGCTGAGCCTATGTACTGCACACACACAAACACACACACACACATACAGCGGGCAGTCGTAGTCGTAGTAGTAAAGCGCGCGAGGCAGCAGGCTCTACCTGCGTCGACTTCACGGCACTTTACAAATTTTCAGCTGAAAGCTGCGCTTTGAACAATCAAGCGTACACACACATGCACACACACACGCAGACAATGAAAGCAAAAGAGTAAAGGCAAACGCAAACGCAGCTGTCGAAAGCGTAAATGAAAATGAAAAATTGTAGGCAGAAAATTGAAACACAACAACAACAACAACAGGCAGCAGCAGTGGCAGCAACAGCAGCAGCAGCAGTCTGTGCAGCCTGTGCACGTTGCATATTTCGGGGCGTGTTGCAAGCCGGTCGGGTCCAGTTAAGCGGCTGCAACGTGCGTATTCAGGTCATCATTATTGATTCGCATTTGCCGCCGCCGACGACGTCGATGTGCGTATAGAGACATGAATTTTGCGTACGCACGCACAGGCACAGCCAGCTACACATATATACTATATATACATATATATGCTATATATGCATATATCTGCATATATATATATATATATATATTGAGGCACATTTTTGGGCCATTATGTGCAGTTGCAGTTGCAGTTGCAGTTGCAAGTGGCAACGGCCTCGTTATGTATTTTGAGCCCTACTTAGTTGCAGGCGCTATTAACGCTGGTCAGGCTCATTACGCACACACACACACACGCACTGAGCAAGACAGAGAGAAAGAGAGAGAGAGAGAGAGAGAGACAGCACTGTGCACTAATCAGCCGACATTATGTAAAGTCAGCGAAGCAGTCGAACGGCCGTGCAATGTGGCGTATGCGCAACGCGCCGCGCTCCAAGCCAATTTGAAGGCGCTGCACAAATTGCTAGAGCCGCAAATCTCCTGACGCCAAGTTAACAAGCTGCCGGCAGGCTGTAACTCAAAAGTGTGTGTGTGCCACAAAACACACACACACAACAAGTAGCAGAGTAAGAAGTAGCGGCAGCAAAAATTAAAACGATATGCCATTTGGGCTGAGCAATTTTCTCTTGCCTGCGCATCTCGCCGCATTTTAACGCACTGCGCTGGCAATTTGCTGACAGGCAGGCAGTACGCAGGCAGTACACGGTGGAAACCTCGTTTAGTTTTCATCTGCCACAGACCTGGCAATTTTTGCTATTTTCGCTGCTGCCGTTGGAAAACCTCATACAATTTCTTTTACATTTATTAGAATTTGTGTGAAGACTTTTCGCTGCGAGTGCGTCTTGCCTTCGCCGTGCTAAATTGCTCGCAGCCGCCCATATATATGTAAACAAGGCGACGCTTTCCCCCCCCCCCCCTCTCTCTCACTCAGTTCCCCGCTCTGCCTCTGCCTCTCCCTGTCCATGTCCCAGTCACATTCATCCAGGCAGCGCCTGTGCTGGGCAGCTGCCGTGTGCCTGCTGCTGCTGCTCCTCCTGCTGTTGCTGTTGTTGCTGTCTCTTTTTTTTGTTGTGCACGCGTGTGTTTGTGTGTGCGTGGCGGGCCTCAGTGTCGGCGTGTCATAAAAATGTCGACGCTGCCAACACGCAAAATGACAGCTGCACGATGGGTATAAAAAATGCAGCTATTTTTTTTAGCTAGTTAAAGCTTTAAAATTTAAATTTTAATATAGCTTCAGGTATTTATATTTTATTTTAAAGTAATTTGCTTATACAAGAACAACAGAAGCACTGTTTATACCAACAGCAGCCAACAACAGCGAGAGATCGCTGTTAATAGGTAAAATAATTACAGCGGCTAACGACATACTGTAAAGCGAGCTGCTGTTAATCGCGCTGTTAACGCTAACTCTCATTTATAACTCATAATTATAACTAATAATAATAATTATTACAATATAAACTAATTATAATTATAAATACAGTATAAACTAATTATAATTACAATATAAACTAATTATTTATTTCAACAGCAAGCGATCGCTGTTAATTTTTGTTTTGAGCTGCTGTCGCTAACAGCACACTGTTAAGCATGAGAGCTGTTGCTGTTAGTCGATTCCATTAACATTTACTTTACAGCACACAGTCTCAGCGAGCTGTTTTTGCCGCAAGAGCTTGATTTTCTTGCCACTGTGGTTGATTTCTACCTTGTTTATTTTCGCTCTCTCTCTCTCTCTCTGCCATTTTCAGAATTATTTTGTACACATTTATTTAGCTTTTTTCTGCTTATTTTTTCAGCACCTATTTGCTGTCTGCTGATGGTTGCTCTCGACTTGGCGCGTCGGCACGGCAACTATGCGCCATTGCGCTGATTAGAGACCTTGATAAGCTCTATCATGGCGTCTTTCTATCTCGAGTTGTGCGCTTTGCATTAACGCTGATTATCATCAACAAGAAGAACAACAAAAGTTGTACATGGTTGCTGCGGCCTCTGTACATGCATGCTGTCAGTTGCAGTTGCATGGCAACAATGCAACAGCGACTGCTGCAGCGTCATGCACTTGAAATGCAAGTCAAGAGCAGCTGCAGCAGCGCCCCAAAGTATGCAGCACATTTTGAGGCCAATGTTCTTTGTGTGTTTGTGTGTGTGTGTGTGTTTCCCCTGTTATTTGTTTGTTTTTGTTGCTCTTGTTGTTTCGGTGCATTGTTTGCAAATGCAATTACACATTTGTTTATCAACATTGTCTCCAAGTTGTCCCAATTTCGAGTCGCATAAAGTCAACTTTGCTTCTGCCAGGACAATTCAAGTTGTATTTATTTTGCATGCTTGAAAATCAATTGGAAATCAAATCCATGTCCGCACAGCAATCAATTTAGTGTGCAAATATTTTATTTTTTTTTTTTTGTATTTTAATGAAACGCTCAATCTATAAGAGAAATATTTGTGAAAATTATAGTTTAGATTGCCCAAATTGAGTGCAACGATAATTGCTTGAAGCAAAGCGCACAATTCCCGAGGATATAAAAGCATTTTCTTGTGAATTTTCGTTATTTTCATTTATTTAAAATTGTTTTGCAAATTCTATTCAAACTCATTTAATACACTGCAAAGCTCTCAACAGCCAATGACAGCTGTAAATCTGCTAAACTCGCACAGCCAATGACATTCGTCTGTGATTGGCATTGGTGTGCGAGCGAGAGCGCGATCGACCGTGAGAGCGGCCGCGGGAGTGACCACGAGAGCGGCCGCGTGAGTGCGAACGGTCGCGCCTTCTATCAGAGCGCAGCTGACGGCGGCTGTCTCGCTCGGGCACGCTGCTTCTAACGACTAAGCACTCATCGTCGTGCTCTAAGCAGCGGCAATCTTTGCGCGCTCTTCGATCGCTCTCACGCCGCGATTGCCGCTCTTTCAACTGCTGCAAGACGTCCACGAGCAAAGTCTGCGCTCTGCTCGCCTCTGCGATGAGTTCATTCATTTGCTTAATTGTCTCTTCCATCTGAAACTTCTCTTAAAACTGCACTGCTAAAATATATATACAACTTACTTGGTCGGCGTTCACTGGCGACTGATAGGGAAGCTCTGCTCTGCCCTAGCTTTTATAGCAGCGTGTGCCAGCGTGTCGGGTAAACGTTTGCAAACGTTGCGATAAGCTCGCCAAACGTTTTCAATCGTGCATACGTTCGATAAACGTTTACACTGGCGTCAAAAATAAATGCAACGCAATTCGGGCATTTGTTTCAACAGCCGTCAGAAATCATGGCATATGGCATGACAATCCAAAAACTTAACCTCAGACTGAAGTTGCCTGAAACTCGGCAGAGATGCGAGCAACAGAGAGAGAGAGAGAGAGCGAGAGAGAAGGAAAGAAACATCAAATATGCCAGGGCAAGTGAACTAAACAGCATGAGAAACCAAAGAATTCACACTTCTGATAGAAATTGAATCTAGCAAGCTAGCTGATGGCACCGCAGATACCCTGCAATATTTTTTTTAGCTCGAGCATAATATAATTAACACTAACGCTAGCAATGGCATATAATATGCAGCTGATGGACGCGCAGATACCCTGTATATTGTACATTTGCCTTAAAAGCAGCATGAGCAACCCAAGAAATCACACTGCATATAAAAATTAACAATAAAAAACAATAAATTAATAGTTTATAGACTGCAATATACGCTGTAAATTATATTTAGCGCAGAAAACGAGCTTTGACTTGCAGTATCGATAAAAGTGAAATTAATTTAGCTAGACTTAGAAACTAGAATACTTAATACGTGAGTCAATAAGTCCCGGGACTCACACATAAATGGCGTTGCGAATAAAAATTCCGTATGATTTTTAATAAATACCAACCATCAACAGATACCTGTAAACATTTCATGTAATTCTGATGTTTGGTTTATGAGTTACAGTGATTTAAAAGACGCTCGTCTTGGTATTCTCTTGCTTTTTGTTGAAAAATATTCTAGAGAGTATGTAGAGTTGCTTACATGAAATAAATTAACTATAGATACTTCTGCTTCCAGCTCACAGCATTTTAGGCAGCCCCTTTCGTAGTCCCACTATATTTCTAGGGTATGCGAGGAAGTCGCGACTCAGCCAGCATAAGAATGACGCCCACCCGGGGCGCCAGCAAGAACACGCTGGAAGTTAGTTGCGTCCCCCGCAGCCCTCCGCTCCGGGAAACTACAATTGACGATGGCCCGCAGTTGGCCCAAGTAAGTTTCGCGCAGTGTACGGAATACGTGTGCGGGGACAGACCACGTTCACGTTCACGTTCACGCTTACGCTCACGCTCATGCCTGGGTTGGCTGTAGCTCAAGTAGCTTCAAGTTCGGAATTCATTGTTAGTTATGCGATTTCATTGCTTGTTTTCTTTGCGAATTTCTTGCTGGAGCAGAACAAGAGCAGCGGGATGAGAGGCAGGCGGGCGGCCAGTCGCAGGAAACTAAACGTCTTTCATTGGATTTTGGCATGCCAGGCATCAGCAATGGAATCACGACTTCAGACAGCCAACAGCAGCAGCAGCAGCAGCAGCAACAGCAACAAGGATGGGGCAAAGAATACGAGGAAACAAGAAGCCGAAGCAGGCGCCCTCAACAATCGCATGGCATGGCATCGCATCGCATCGTACTGCACGGCATCGAGTCAAAGTCAAAGTGTTCGACATTATTTGAAATTCATGAGTGGCATTCGCCCTGCCCGCTTCCCGCTTCCCTTCACTGTCTGCTGCTGCTGCTGCTTGGCAAATAAATTCCAGTAACAGCAGCAGATAATGGCGTATTATCCAGTGTTGTGCTCAGCCACTCCTCCTTCTGCTACGTCTGCTCCTCCTCCTCCACCGTCCGCCCACTCGAATTGTAATTGAACACGCACGCTAATTAAGACACCAATAGTTTCAGTTTTAGTTCAAGTTGCCGATTGTGCGCTGCTTGAGGAGCTCCTCGCAGCAATCCCAAATCCAATTTCGCTTTTGTTTCTCGCAATTATTACGCTAATTAACTGTTTAAGTTTATGCTAATTATGCACAACAATTCTTGTGCTCGCGTCCAATTAAAAGGCAGACTTCGCAGCAATTTATAACGCATACGCCGCGTGGCACACAGTCGAGCATTCGAGATTTCGGAGTGAAGCGCCTATCAAATGGCAGCCATTAGCATAGCCTGGCATAATTAACGACATTTGCCCGGATATGCGAGCAATAAAATTAACAAAATTAAATTTACATCTCATAGGAAGTTAATTACAGGCATTTGAATAATATGCCGAGGCAGAGCTTAAATGTTTCTGAGGCATTCTGTTAAATATACACAAATTTTACAAATTATGCTATTTGAAATATACATTGAAATATACATGTTTTCTTCAGTTGACTTTTAAGTGCAGTGCAGACGTGTTTCAAATAAATCCTCCTCTACCTCAAGATCGGATCGGTACCCTCTTAGAACTCTCCCGGAAACGATGTTAATCCACTCCTCATCTTCGTTGATCCCGTTGCAGCTTTGGCAATGCGCTTGCACAAAATCGATTTCTGGGGGCGGTGGGCGTGGCATCCAAAAGTTTAAAATCCAACTTTTGCATAATATTACAGGTGACCATCCTACCAAATTTAATGCTTTTATCTCCTATTGTTATTGAATTATTTGCAATAAATCGAAAAACGCATTTATCGAAGATAGATAAATTTCTTAGTAATATAATAATAATTTTTTATATAATAATTAAAGCATATAAAATTAAGATAATACTCTTTTTGTATTTATTAAATAAATAAAATAATATGCAGAATGTGTGTTCATAGCTTGGTATTTCTTTTTTACAATTTTGCAATATTTAATAAAATAAATAAACATATATAAAATTACGTTTAAGCAGTGGTAATCTTTAGTTAGGTTAGTATAATATTTATCTTCCAGCTCATTAGCTAATGCAGCATGCTATCGACACTATCTTCACTGTGTCTGCTATTTTTTCTTATATTTTAATTAACTTTAGTTTTTCCCTGCATGCATTTTTTTTCAATTTCGCTAAATGCAGCTCAACATAAATCAAGCAAGGGTGTAGAGCTGTAGAGAGAGGAAGAGAGAGAGAGGGAGAGAGACATGTTATCAGTACCTTGCCGTCGCAGTTTGGACACCGTCTTCGCTGCGGCTAATGCACATGCACTTACTACCAACTCACACGCTGGCATTTATCTAACGCCCCCTATCCCCTCCCTGCCTCTCTGTGCTCTAGCCAAGACCCTCGCTGACACTGGTGTCCATGGCAAGTAATGCTTCATTCCCGGCAATCGCACGTCAACGTCAGCTCGACGGCAAGCGGAAACAGTTAGCAGCTGAGGCGGGCAATGGGCCCGTGGGCGTGGCCGCCCTTTTAGCCCACTTCCTGTTTATGCGCGCTGCGCGCTTGCATTTCTTTAAGCCCGGGAGTGTGTCAGCTTCTGTGTGTGTGTGTGTGTATGCTGCTGTGTGTGTGTGTGTGTGCTTGTGTTTGTCATTATTGTGGGTCCAACGTCATCGTCGCCAGCGTCGTGTTTGTGTCGACAACGCCGCCAACTTGTTTGCATACAAATTAAACTCGTCATTTATGTGCGCGCTCTCGCTCGCTCCTGCTCTCACTCTCTCGCTCTGCCGCCCACCCACTTGGCTCCCCTGGCGCGCCCACTCAATAGTGCGCTTCGCTGCACACTGTAGATTAATTTATCATCTCGCTTTACAAGCATTCTCCGAGTGTAATGAACTTTTAACAAGCAACTGCCACGCCCACAATAGCCGTGCGCAACCCTGCCAACTGCCAGCCCCTTGCACCCGCCGACGCGTTAGTTTTTGCGCATCCAATTAGTTTTGCAGCATTTTTTTTTCGCAATGCTTTTATTAGCGCAATGCAAATATTTTGCCGCTGGTCCACTACATCCACATCCATCAGGCTGGCAGAGCGCGCTCATCTCTCTATAAAGCTGCAGCTATCGCTACATATTGTTCAAGTGTGTGCGTGGCGATTTGCTATATGCATATATATCTATATATCTATGTATATATATATATATATATGTATATGTGGCATATGGCAAGCAAACATTGCGACGCGCGCGGCACTCATTAAAGTTGCAAAACATAATTAAAGTATGGCACTGCTCGGCCCTTGGGAGAAAGAGAGAAAGCAATATAGGGATAAGAAAGAGAGAGAGCTAGCGTTACTGGCACTAACGAGAACTAAAGGTTGACTAATGCGCGCAGCTTTCACGCGCCGAAAGGTAATTAAAATGCTAATAAACACTCGTTAAGTGCATAATAACCTGAAGCAGCAGCAGCAACAACAGCAACAACAACAACAATACTGACTACAACAACAATGTCGCCTGGGCGCAGGGCCCAACTAATGCGACTTATCTGCAAATTTACACCCGGCACGGACTCGGCGACACGTAGCACACTTTGGTCTCGGCCAAATTTGCTGAATTTATGTCTCAAATACACACACACACACGCATCACACACACACACGCGCACATATACCCGCACAGTACGCGACCCGAGGCTGTACTATAGCTGCCACGCCCTCGTGCTTATTATGCGACCAACGTCGCCTCTAAAATATGAATTACAAGTGAGATTTAAATAAATTAACTCACACACACGCACACACACACACACACGCACACATGCAGCCCGAAATCGGCTGAATGCAACCGAAGGCTCGATTCCAGCCGAAGGCTTTCTTGTCATACAAAACGCACGGCAAGCTGACACGCCCCTGCCGCCCCGCTGCGTTGGCCTCTGTCGGAGGCCTCGCATTAGTTTCACTAAAATTACATAAACATAAAACTCGACTGCGTGTGTGTGCGTAAGCAGTTAACTAGCATGTGTGCGTGTGTGTGTGTGAGAGCAGTAGGTAAGTATCTTAGTAACGGGTGCCTTGTGCCTTGTACGTCCTTCTAGGCGATTCTCAAGCTTGTGCGCCCTTCTAGGAGATTCTCACATTTTAACTTTTAGAACTGTGAGCATACAGTTTCTTGCTTTAATACAGAAATTGGTAATTTTCGGAGTTTATTTTTATATATTTTTAAAAACAAAATAGTTATAATTAGCTTAGTAATGTTTGTTTTTTTTTTTAATTTATATTAGAAATGAAAATAATAACGAAAAAACACTAAAGCGTTCTTTGTCAAATAAAATTGCTGCTATAACTAAGAAAACACTTTACTATTACAAAGACCACGATATTGTTGTTAATCTTGCTCTTTGTAATAGTAAAGTCCTTGCAAATATATTTAAGCATATGCTTTAATTTTCTAGTTATTCTAACTTGCATCACTTAATCGTAAAACTTATAATTTTGTTATTGTTTTAGAATTTTCTAAATGTTTATTTACATCAACAACTCCACATAATGTGCTCAAGCTTATTTTTTTATATTTTAGTATTTATTTAAATTTTCTATGATAAATTTACTGTACTATCTAAATTTTTTTATTGAGAACTCCCTAAAAGTTGTATTATTTTCTCATCTCGATACTTTTCTTTTTACTATTTTAAATTTATAATGGAAACCTATTCAACTAGCTATTATATTCTATTGTAAATTCGTTGTATTATCAAAATTAAACTGTTTTTCTAACAAGAACTCCTAGAAATGTTTTCTCATTTAGTTTACCAACTTAGAGCCTACAGCAGCACCCTATAAACCCTATAAACGCGCTGGCAATCCACACCCTTTACACACAGCATTGGCCCAAACTCTATACTCAAAATTTTAATTAAGTTTTTTCAAGTGTTTTTCTGCTTATGGAAGCTGCCGGAGCACCCGAGCGAATGCTCGCAAGGCTCCTCTGACCCGCTGCCCATAAATTGCCAGCAATTTCTCAGGCTGCCCGTTGTTGTTATCGTCGTTGCTGTTGCTGTTGGCTGTGGCTGTGGCTGTGGCTTCTGCCATGCTCGAGCGGGCGACCCAGGGCGTTGCTATTTAATATGTCAAATATGTTGGCCTTGCCCAGTTATTAGGCACCAAGGCCCAAGTCCGAGCCCAAGCACATTATAAATTATGACGTAAAAACGTAATAAACTCCAGAGAGCGAGCAGCTCGGACAGACACAGAGAGTGTCAAATATTGCCAGATTCGCAATGGGAGATGCTGTGCGTAGAGAGAGAGAGAGGGAGTGGGGGAGAGAGATAAATAGAGAGAGAGTGAGTGAGAGGGGTCAAGTAGTGTGTAGAGCAGTAGCTGTAGCAGATGTATCTGTATTGAAGTATCTGCATAGAAGTATCTGCATAAAAGTATTGGTCGAAGTGTGTATGGAAGTATCTGCAGAAAGAGTATCCCTAATCTATCTATCTCTATCTCCATCTGTGTGAGCTGCCCCGAAATGCCTGGTTCAAAGTTGGGGCCCGGCAAATGCTTACATTATTCACAACTATCGTGCATTAAATATGTAAGCACATCGCCGGCGCACGAGGCAGAATGTCATGTCAAAGTTTGCAACTGGCTGTAGTTGTTGTTTTTGTTGTTGTTGTGGAAAATGAGCAAGAAAATGCGCCCGTTAGCAGAATTTGCATAAAGCTGATGCAGTGCAGGGCTGAGCGAGATAGAGAGAGAGAGAGAGAGAAGTGTTTGTGGCGTTGGCACATAAACAAGCGAGCGATGAGCGAAGCGTTACAAATGCCAACAGGTTAGCAGCCGACACGCCTTCGCCTTCGCCTTCGCAACACTACCTACCAGGCTCCCTCCTCCCCCTTGTAACCATGTGCGCCCCGGCATTATGACAATATAACAAAACTAAAGTCGCTGGCGGCGCCCTTTCGCTCTCGCGCCTGCGAGCGTTCGCCTCGCAGTGGCAACAAAAACGAATTTGCATAAATAACAAAAACATATTTAAGTCAGCTTCCAGCTCGGCAGTCCTGACCCGCCCCCCTCCACTCACCACTCTCTCTCTCTCTGCTGACTTTGGAGCGTGGCGATGCCAAAGCAGCAGGTTCAGAGTTCGGGCTAGGCCAGGTCAGGGCACAAGCTGGCAAACTTCCTTGGCAGCCAGCGGAGCTGCTCTTACCTACAGCATTTCCTGCTCTTCCTTTTCCCTTACCTTTCACCCTGTCTCCCTCCTCCCTTCTGCCCCTGCTGACGCTGTGCATAATTTAGAGACACGCAATGAGCCATGGAAGTTGCGTTGTCTCCTTGCGGACATCTTGTCTGCCGTCGGATAGTTGATTTCTCTTGCCCCATAAAAATCACAAAAAACCTCGTACGTTTTTCCTTCTTTCCTCTCTCTCACACTCTATTTTCTTTGCAAGGTTTTTCCGCAGTTTTTTGCTGCTGCTGCTGCTGCTGTCACTGGCAAATATGCATGCAAAAATTATTTGTAAAATGTGGCGCCAAATATTTGAAATGAATGCAAAGCGGCAAATAAACGACAGGCGAAGCACGGACAGACGGACAAGCGGACAGGCAGACAGACAGCGGAAGGGGCGCAAAACGGGGGCAACAGGATATGCAAAAATGCGTTAAGAAATTTCTCGACTTTCCAGTTTTTATAGCCGAGATAAGTGAAAGAAGAGCTGAAGTTAATTCCGACAGGGAAAAAGTCGCACGAGGCGAGGCACGAGATTGGATAGGAGTTCTAAAGACATGCGGGAAATATGCCAAAATTACACATTAAATATTCAATATATTTTAGAAAAATTCAAAACAATTTTTCAATTATTGTTTTGAGCTTTTATTCTAATTATTACAATATTATTGTAAGGACTAAGAGAAAGTAAAGTCGTTAAAAATAATAATATTATATATACATACAGCATTTTTTTTATATACTATGACTCTGTCTTCAAACTACTTAATATACTTTACATTTTTTTACTATTTATTACAATATTGTTGTAAGTCCTACGGAAAGGCCTTAACAATAATAATATCTTATTGTATATATTAGTTTTTTATTCAATATATTTTAAAAGAAATGGATTAAATATAGACTTGAAAATGAAATATAATATATATAGAAAAAAAAAAAATACAGGTCAAAATAGAAGAATCCTTTCTTTTAATGTTGTATTTATTTTGTAATTAATTTTTAATTAGGAATAACATTTCCAGGACTTTTCCTACATGTTATGCTGGTCTTTCAATTAAATGTTGAAAACACAAAACATTTATTTGGACAAAAAAAAAAAAATAAACATCTCAAAAAACGTCACACGCTGAAATCCACCCAGGGAATCAGCATGTTCGGACCAATTTTCGCCAACTCCTGCTGGAGCAGCTCCCATTTACAACTCGCCAAGCAGACTTAAGCGCCTGCGGCTTCCAATCAATATGCCCCACAGACCGCAGTGCAGAACGGCAAACAACTTGCAGCCAAACCCAGCGATAATGTTGCTGCGGTGCGCAGCATAACAACTGCAACAGCAACAGCAGCAGCAACAACTACTGACAACAGATACAAAAACCGCAACAGCAGAGCGAGACAGAGCACGGAACACAGATAGAGAGGGAGAGAGCTAGAGCAGCTCCTTGTCGGCACAGCGAGAATGCGTCGCAAACAGCAGGGGGGCTAGAGGGGAGACTGATAGAGGAAGCAATAATTTAATTCTGCATTGCAAATGCAAACAAATTTTGTTGAGCCGCAGAGAAAAACTTAAGCGCGGCGAAAGACAAAAAACCAAAACGCGTAGCCAGAGGTGCCCAAGGGAAGAGCAGGAGCAGGAGCAGCGTCAGGGCAGGAATATACATAGCAGGAGCAACAGCAGAGCTGAGCAAGTGTTTATTTTATAGTCGACATAGAGTTGCCTGCCCGCCCCTGCGCTCTTCTCCTGCCTGCATATCTATTGCCCCGCATTTCTGCTGCTCGTGCTCTGTTATTATTGAGGAATTATTGCGCGCAGCGGCAACAGAAGTTGCCAATGTGGGCGACGTCCCCGACTAATAGTGCGCAGCTCGCGCCACGCCCCCGCCCCGCCATCACTATGCTGGCCCCGCTGGCGCTGTATTTCTGGTTTTTTTTAGATTTATATATTTGTGCATAAAAAGCGAGTGCAAAAGTTTTGCATATTCATGGCGCTTTAAATGTCGTCGCCAGCGACGTCGGCAGAGGCAACGGCGACGCCGGCCATGTCTGAAGTGCAGCAGAAGCTGCGGCAGCAGCAACCACAAAGGCAACTAGCAATGAATGCAACAACAAGAGCCATACAAAACTTCAGCGATACACTACTGCAGGCAGGGTAGACTAAGATTTTAAGTGAATTTAAATGTTGCATGTATAAAATATAAATATTAATTTAGTTTAAAATAATCAAATAATAACTAGCTTTAAACAAAAATATTAAAAACCATAATATGTTAAAAAAAAATATGTAAATGCTCTCATAAAAAGTCAATTTCTGGCAAAAACTTTTTAATTATACATTTTTATGCTTTTTTCAATATGCTAAAGCAATTTTAGGCCAGAATTCCAAAATTAAAATTTACAAAAAACATATTTCTACCGCAGTAAGCAAAAAGAAATGAGTTTTTAAAAAATAAATATAGTGAAATGGTAAATAAAATGACTTTCTAAGCAAAAATTGCATTATATTTGACAACATTATAACCAGTTCATTTTAAGATTAAAATTGAAAGCTTTGCGAGCAGTTTTATACGGTTATTCTCTATACTTTTGTTTTAAAATAAATTTGTATACCATCTTGAGTAAGGTACTTTTAATTTTGTAATTTTTAATTTTTCAAAATATGTACTTTTTTTATTGAAAATATTGAAAGTGCATGTAAATTTATATAAACTTGCTGCAAATCAGACGAGCACAAAATACAAATCAAATCCTGTGACTTTCAACAGAATTAGAAGTAGAAAGCGTATTGAACCTGCTGTCATGCCAAACTTTAGCGACTCCCCAGAGCTTTTTGTGCAATTGCAGGCAGCAGCTGCCAAGGGGCGAGCGAGACAGCGCGCCTGACAGTGAGAGAAGAAGACAGCACCAAAAAAAAAAAAATAGAGGGGGACGAGTAATAACATCAAGCATAAAAGTAGCAACATCAGTTGGCAGCTGCGAGCAAACCGAGCGACAGAGCGACAGACAGACAGACGGACAGACGGGCAGAGACAGAGACAGAGACATATAGTAGACGGGCGTCACAGACATATTGTGTCTGCGAAAGTTTGTTGACAACGCCAGCAACAACAGCGCCGAGTTAAAAGTTAAAGACGCAACAACAAGAACAACAAGGAGAAAGTGTTGCAGTCGCGGCGAATGAAGCGCATGTGAAAACAATGAGATTATTGGTTGAATTTATGTTATGTTAGTGTGTGTGCGCGAGAACTGGAGCTGGAGCTGGAGCTGGAGCTCTATGAAGTCCAACCAGCTACGGCGCCCGCCCGCTCAATTTGCGCCGGTAATTGTCGACATGTCGGCACATTAAACGGCCATAAAACGTCGCCTAACTGGCAAATCAAAGCAACTTGTCCCTGCTGCTACGTTGGGGCAAAAGTTTTCTAATTTATGGCCACATGGAATGCAACAGTTAAGCGCCTGCGGCTCTTTTGAACTCGCTGTCACCCACGCTCTCTCCCGACCTCTGCTCCTGACCCCTTGTGCCCGGGCATTTACATGCGCTGCAAGACGCGCGGCGACCACCTGCACCTCCGGTCTAGCTACCTACCTGCAAAACTCCAGCTGCAAAATTTATCATGACACTAATGAGCATGAAATGGCGCAAAGTTTATTAAATTTCCTTTTTTAAATGCGCACATGGCAAGTTGCCCATGCCCATACCCATGCCCATACCCGGCTGCAACAAGTTTGCCTAACACCCTTTGCCAGCTTTGGAACTGGCGCCTGCCCAGACGGACAGATAGACGGACAGACAGACGGACAGACGTACCAGTAGCAGCAGCTGCTGCAGAAATGAAAAATTGTCGCAAGTGCGAAAATGAATCTGCCCCATGTTGCAATTTATTATGCCAACATAATAAATATTATATACTGTTGCCTGTCGGAGACGCAGCGATACGCCAAACGGCAGGGAGTTCCACTTTCGGCTTGGGGTTTTGCGGGCGGCAGCTTCGTTTTGTGACAGCTTGAGAAATGTTCGCTTGGACCCCCTTCCCCCCCTCCCCCTCTTACCGTCTCTATCTAATTGCGGCTAAGGAAACTAAAGTTTATTCCCCCCAGAGTCGAAAAATTGGCTGACAAAATACAACTATAGGCGAATCAAGCAGGACGAGCTGCAGGAATACTGCTTAAGTATATATATCTATAGTATATATATATATAGTGTCGCCCGACTTCTGCGCGCTAAGCACAAATTGTGCAAATCGTGCTGGTCCTATATAAACTCTATTCGAATTTAATCAGTCTGCACATTTTTCAACTGTTTTATCTCCTGCTCCACATCTTGTTGGCGCTAAATAAATTTTATACGTGTGTGTGTGTGTGTGAGTGTGTTTATATGTTGTTCTGTGTTTTGTTTATTCTCTATGCCGTCTCGCTCGCCTGCTCGTTCTTTCTCTGTCCCTTTCCCTCGGGCATATGAAAATTTTCGGTACGCACCCATAAATAAATCATTCAAATTGTCAACACGAATTTATTTGCGTTGTGTTTTCGTTTGGTGTAAGTTTCTTGCGGTTCCCCAAGCGGAAATGAACCACAGAGAGCAGCGGAGTGGAGTGGAGCGAGTGACCGGCACAAGGTGCAAGCGGCAGGCAGGCGGGTCGGCGGGGCGGTCTCTTAAGGGGTCTCACAGCGCTGTGCTTTTGTCAGGCATGTCAAGCTGTTTGCAGTGTAGTTTCGCTGCGTGTGTGCGTGTGTGTGTCCTTTTGTGTGTGCTTGCATGTGTGTGTGAGTGTGTGTGGTGTCTGCGTAATGTAACAGTTTGCGTGTATCGTCGCCTTGGTTGCCGCTGCGGCAGGCAGCTTAGTTGCTTGCGGGAATACCCTAACTAAGTGTACAACTACTATTGTATGTAGTATAGTCTACTGACCATAACAAATGCATGTAAAATTTGGACTGATCTGATGACTAATTTTCCATTAGTTTCTACTCTATATTATAGTTTTTTATGCTAGAATAAAGGATTAACAGAGTTAGATGTGATATAGGATAAAAAGTAGTCCTTTAAGTATTAGTTCAAGTTGTTCAAGTTTATGTCAATACTACTCGTTTTAATAGTTACAACTTATATTATTTTTATAGGACTTGTATCATATATCACATATAACAATCTGTTAATCCTATATTTATTTGTTTTACTCTAACATATTTATTATTTTTATCATATATCGTATTTTACTATCTACTAATCCAATGTTTATTGGCTTAACTTTAATAGTTCTAACCTGAATTGTTTTTATAGGACTATCTTGTATCATACATCGTTTCTAACTATCTAATAATCATAAGTTTATTTGCTTTATAGATAGACAGCAGAAGATAAATATTATATGCGCAATAAAATTGGTTGATATAAAAGTATTTCACGTTGTACTGTGTAATAATGAATGTAAATATGTGGAAACGTTGTACTTATCGTACTGAATCGCATTAAAAATATTAAATTGCATAGATTAATATAAACAGCAGTGTATTTATAACTTATATAAATATATTAATTGTTAGAAAAATCAAATAGATAGCTATAAATAAAAATAAAACTTGAATGCCATGAAAATTTGTATGTATAATATTAATAAATATTATTTAACTTCAATAAATACGTTGAAATAACTGTCATACAATTTACTAGGTGTACCTATTAACAGGATCAGCTTTATATATACCATAGATACTACAAATACTATATATACTATATATATTATACAATGTATACAATATATCAATATATATATTATTATATTTTCTATATATACTGTTTAATAGTATAGCTTTCATAGAGCAACTGCTAGTCGGCGCGCTGTCGCCCCTTATTTCTTTCCTGTTGTTATTTAAGCAAATTTATTTGTATGCTGCTGGCGCTGCTGCTGCTGCTGCTTCTGTAGCTACTGCTGCTGCTGTTTGCTTTTCATTTCCGGCCACGTCGACAAATCACAAACAACCGAAAAGGATATTATCTGCAGCAAAACTGTTTCCTTGGCCACACTATCGCCATCGCCATTCCTCTCTCTCTATCTCTATGTCTCTCTCTCTCTCTGCTCTCTCATGTTTATTTGGATTAATAATTTGCAAAACATTTTTCGTTTTTCATTGTGTGCACTCCTAATGGGCTTTTAAGTGGTCTGCGTTCTACTTGAATGGCCTAATCTCGGCCAGAGTATCGGACGCTTCGCTGAGCAGAAGAGCGGCTCGTGTGCAGAGCAAGACAAGCGGGCTAAGACCCGGCTCTCGAGCCCCTCTCCCACATGTCGCCGCATCTCGATTTCAGTCTCACGTGCGCAAATAGAAAACCCGAAAAACCGAGAACCGAGAACCGAGAACCCAAAAACCTCGAGCACACAAACTGATTTCTGAGGCTTCCAATTGGCAGCAGCGGCACAATCACAATGCTAATTGGATGACCAAATGTTTGTGCCTCTGAAGTTTCCACTTGTCATCATTGATGGCTCATTTAGAATGCGGGCTAGTGCGGTCGGTCGGACGCTCGGTCTGGCGTTTGCACGCAGTACGCATGTACCTCCCACACCCACAGTTGGTCTTGGAACGCGCTAGAGCCATGTGTGCAGCGTTGAGGAGTCTGATCTTCGTTGGCATCGCCATGCCGGCGCTGCTCTGCTGCGCCTTAGCAACTCAGCGAAATGTCACGCAGTTCCTGCTGCATCGCCAGAGGCGTGGACTCATCTATCACAACAGCGGCTCCATCAAGTTCAGCATTGGCCCGTCTATGCCAATTCCACTAGGGGATCATGTGAGCTTCCGATCGGCCGTGCTCTCGTACACACTGCAGGGCGGCACCTACAGCCTGCCCACGACTCCGATTTGGCCCTGGGACAAGTGGGAGAGCACCTTTGCCCGCTCTCTGCGGCAGATGAGACACAACATCGAGGTGCACAGGGCCAACGGAGGCGTCCGTTATGCGGACGATGCCCGTCTGCTGGTCTACACGGCGCTGGAGCAGTACATGGGACTCAGGAACGATGATATGACTGTGGGCCGGCAATGTCTGCTGCGTTCCATATGCCAGAATGCTCAGGTTGATCATCATGTGGGCATCTTCTCCGAAATTCTAAACATTGTGCTGAGGTGAGCAAACAATTTAGTCGTGTTCCGGCCATGTACATATCTCTCTGTCTATCTCTCTCTCCTGTCTCCCCTCCCGCTCGCTGTCTTGTGCGTAGTCCGGGCAAAGCGGATTTAGATAACTGCTATCACGATGCCTTTGCGGCTGGCCGGGCGGGTGCTAATTGTCTGGCCGTTTTCGAGGCATGTCCACGTGGCAGCAACTTTCTGGACGAGCTGTTGATGGTGGAGCACAACTGAAATTTGATTGATTGGATTTGCGCCATGAATTGATGCATTCGACAACAATAAAGTACTCGCTTTTTCGGTCAGTCTAATGTTGCCTTTTGTTGTTGTTGTTGCAGGCTCTTGCATAATTTGCGGTGCCGTCAAAGGAGCTCACAGCGGTCGACAGGGGGCGGGGGGTGGTGGCTGCCGCAGCGCCACCAGGGAGGAGGCTGCACAAACAAGCTGTGCGCCTGACACAAAACAAGCAGACGGCACAGTTTATGCGGCGTCGTGTTGCATGAAATGTGATTCGTCAATTAAAGCGCATGTTTTCAGCTCGAATTGTTTGCCTTTTGCAAAATATTTTACAATAAGGCGTAATTAAATTTCGATTTCGATTAATTGACGCTTTCTAGCACTGCTTTAATTATTGTGATGCACCTGAAGCTTTACAACAACATTCCAAGTTCGATATCGATTAATTGCTATGATCTCACCTTTTCAACACTGCACCTGCATAAACATCGCTGCCGCAGGTAGTGATGTCAAAAAAATTTCATTAATCGATTATTGAATCATATGCTTAATTTTAGCCAATCCGACTTTTAATTGCAATTATTCGAAGAAAATGAAAATAATCGATTAATCATATGATTTTTTGCACTAAGTTTTGCAATTTAAATCTTTAATCCAACTGTCGTGTTTACAGAAGAAAATTATAAAAACATAACTCTTTTATTTATTGAGTATATAAGTCAAAAATAATAATTTACACAGACGCGGGGTGGTCAATCTGTTCCTCTTTTCGGTGGCAGTAGCTCCCGCTTTTGAAAACAGCCGTTCTGTTGGTACTGAAGTACCTATGAGAAAACAATACCGACGAGCTATAATATAAAGCTTTGGGTATACTACACGCATTTCCTCCCAGGCATTGACGACGTTGCATTTTAGTTCAAGGACTGAAGCGTTCAGGAAAAAACTGAGCTCGTCCTGAACAAGTGATGGGTCATCGTCTATTTTGTGGCGTTTGTGCGCCAACGACTTGTGGTGTGCCCATAGATCAAACTCAATTTCACCAGTGGATGATGCATCACTTGCGCTCTCCAGACTCTCATTCCGTTGTGAAAGATCCGCTATTTCTTTCCGAATATTCTTCATTGTTATGGCTAAGGCCATTGGATCATGGAAATGATTTTTTTTTTTTAAACGCGGGTCCAGCAACGTTGATGCACCAATAAAAAAGAGCGCTCTATAGCTCCAAATCTACGTTCAAACTGCCCATATATTTCAGATTTCAGGTGGCTTGCTGTAGCCGACTTGCAATTTACTTTCAATATTTGTTGGCGTCCGCAATGTGCAATTGCAAAAATATTTCCAAACTTTACTATAAGTTGGTGCCATTATAATTTGTTTGCCAATTTGTATTTTGCCGCAAAAAGTAGTGACGCGGTTATTTTAGTAAGTAATCGATTCTAAATTCAATTAATTGCAACCGGTTTTTCGATACAATTAAATCGTAAATTGAGTCAAAATAATCGATTATTGTGTATCATATGATTAATCGTGCCATCACTAGCCGCCTGCCTGTTACCTATTCCGTTGCTGCAACACAAGTTCAAATACCGCAAAGTTGCGCATTCGCCCGCAGTCGCATTTCGCCCCCCTTTGTGTGTGCCCCCGTCTCCTGCTCATTGGCAGCGTTGTTCGCGTTGTCATAATCGCATTTGAATTAGCTGTGCATACAAAACGACAGGCGCTTGCAGTACAGGGTGCCGCTGGTTGGCGATTGCAGCTTGTGTGGCGCTCAGTGCCTAAGCTGTGTCTCGCTCGGAACACCCTGTGCAGCAAGTGTAGCCGCCTGGCAAGCCTAATGTGCCACTTAAGACGCATTTATTGTCTTTCAGCTGCTGTTGCAGATGCTGTTGCTGCATTTCCATTTAATTGACGCCATTGTTGACAAAATGGCGGTCGCCGCCGCTCCATACGAAAGCCAAAAGCCATTAATGTTATCAGTCTACGGGGGAGTGGGCCAAAGGCGTGCCATGCACTGCAATCAGTGTGCATTAACGTCAAAACTTCGACAACGTTGCAAAATGGCGCGCAGGTAGAATTTCGTTACATGCACAACGTAAGTACGATACATTTTTTATTTCATTATAAAAATATACAGATAAATCTGCTTTTAAGAGTGCACATCAACGGCCAGCGCATCCAGCACACTCTCGCCCCGTGGGCACTTGTCGAACTGCTGCAGACAATCGACACCTGCGAGGCCCGCAGCACGTGCCTCCTTGTAAGCGTCCGCCAGTCGCGTCTTGCCCGGTCTGCAATACACACACACACACACACACACACATAATCAAGTGAGTAAGAGCGAGAGAGAGAGGGAACTATTCGTATATAACGATCGTTTGCACTTACGTTAGCAGCACATTTAACAACTCGGCCATAATGCCGACATGGTGATGGACCTGCGCATTCTCGCACATGGCGCGCAGCAGACACTGGCGACCGCGTCCCGGCACACCGCTCGCATTGTCCATGTACTGCTCCAGGACGGTGTAGGCGAAGAGCCGTGTGTCATCCTCGTGCGATGCGTCCAGCTGGCGTATCTTCTCGCTCAGCGATCTGGCGAATATGGACTCCCATTTGTCCCAGGGGTAGAGCGGCGCGGAGGGCAGCGTATATGCGCCGAAGTGAAGTATGTAGTAGTTGACCACGCTGCGCCAGACCACAGGATCCACAAGCTGCACACCCATTACGGGGCCAACCACCAGGCGGACGGTGGCGCCATTCTGGTAAATCAGCTGGTTCCGCTTCTGGCGTGCATGTAAAAAGGCCGTTAAATTCTGCACGGGCGCAACGACTTCGTGGCAGGCGTTCAGCGAGGGCAAGACGTAGAGTAGCAGCAATAGCGACAGCACACAGCTTATAATATGCATCACAAAAGCCCAAAGTCGCCGTCCGTAAGCTGCACCGACGATGTGTGGAATGAGCGTCAAGAACGCTCGAAATAATCAGGCGCTCGCCGCATGTACACAATCCACAAATATTTGCCCACGCAATTAGCACTTAAATTGGGTTATAAAGCCATCAACATTACTGTGTGCCTGGCACAGAATGAATATATTGGAAGTTCTGCTTTTTACTTATTGATTGCTTAACCAATTTGCTGCGTTATCAGAAATGACAGCACGATTTGAACCTCGCGCCATTGTTGCAGTGCTGCCAACTCGTGCAGCAGCTGGACGTTAGTCAACACATAGTGCTTGCACAGTGTTGCTAAACACAGCACTGCAGTGTGACCGTACTAAGCATACCAAAAAAAGAGAGCAAATTGGCCAAAAAGCATTTGGGCACTCCGTATTGAGCTAGCATTTGACTTTAGTAGACATCTGTTTAAAAATTAACTAGAAAAATGAGCAACGAAGCGCTGAAAGCCCAAATTTCGCAGGAGAAGATTGTCGCGCAATTCCAACAGCTGCGGAATGAGCAAAGAAATCTGGCCAACAGCCTTAATACCTTGGAAATGGATCTGCGCGAGCACAAGTGAGTCAGAGAGAAGGCCGCTAACCTAACCTCCAAAAAATAAACAATAATTGTCGCCGATGCTCTCGCTCGTTCTCTCCCTATCTACATAAATATATATATTCTCAATTTGTCGTGCATAGAACTGTGATAGAAACCCTCAATGCGGTGGATCCGGAACGCAAGTGCTTCCGCCAGATCGGCGGAGTGCTGTGCGAACGCACCGTCAAGGATGTCCTGCCGCAGCTGATTGACAATAAGGATTTCATTGCGAAAACCATAACAAAGGTCACCGAGGATCTGAGCAAAAAGGGCGTGGAGCTGAACAAGTTCAAGGAGGAGCACAACATCAAGATACGCGGCGAGCAGATCGGCACAGACGGCGCGAAGTCGGAGACGGAGAGTGACAGCCAGTCGGAGAACCGCAACGTGCTCGTGTCCAACTAACAGGGATTCACACAGCAGAGATGCCAAAGCGAAGGAAGCGAACGAGCGAAGCGTATTTATTGTGTCTCCACTGAGGTTCATTGTGCATTGCATTGATTATGTATGATTCTAATGTTATTTGTAATTTTAGCTCTAAGGCGCAGTTTGACACAATCGCCAGCCATTCATCTATCCATACCCGCACACCTCTCCCCCCCTCCTTGAACTCACTCACACCCGCTTAACTCATGCACACAAACACACACACACATAACACGCCCAGTCCGGCCCAGAATTAAAGATGAAAACGAACTAATTTGAAATGGCAAAATGGATGCAGTTGCTCGCTGCGTGATTTTATTTACGCTGGTAATCCCGCTTGCCGCCCGACTTGCTCAGCAGGCGCACATCACCGATGCAGATGTCGTGGGACACGGCCTTGCACATGTCGTACACGGTGAGTGCGGCCACAGTGACGGCGGTCAGTGCCTCCATTTCGACGCCCGTCTGTCCCGTGCAGCGCACCGTGGCCACGAGGTGAACGCATTGCTGCTGCTCCAGCAGCGTGGCCTGCACCCGCACCGAGGACAGTGCAATGTTGTGGCACAGGGGAATCAGCTGCGACGTCTGCTTGGCGCCCATGATGCCGGCCAGCTGAGCCACGCTCAGCACATCGCCCTTCGCCAGCTCGTTGGCCGCTATCAGCGCTGTGAGCCGTGCACCCACCTGCACTGTGGCCTCGGCGCTGGCCACGCGCGTGCTGTGCGCCTTGGCGGCCACATCGACCATCTCGGCCTTGCCCTGCGCGTTGACGTGCGTCAGGCTGCTGCAGTTGCGCAGTTGCAAGCGCTGCGGTTTTGTCTGTCCATGTTGCAAGTGATGAGGATGAAGCAAGAGCCTGTCGCTGCCTGTGGTACCTGCAAGCAAACAGTTGATGGTGGTGGTGGTGGTGATGGTGCTGCTGGTGATGCTGGCTGAAGCGCCGGCTCTAGCCGCCTATGAGTATCATTGGGCGATTTTCCATTTGCGACAGATTCAGCATGCCTGACAAATGCGCCCATTAATACCGCACACAAGTCTACAAGGGGGGGAAGGGCTGGGGCGTGGACTCACCTGCATGCTGGCGCTTCTTGCGCTGCACAGCGCAGCCAATCAGCTCGACCAGCTGTTGCTCCGTGCAGCCCTCGCTGCGCATGGCATCGCGCAGCGAGAACTCCTTGTTGCCGAACAGGCACACCTTGATGTTGCCGTCGGCCGTGAGGCGCAGCCGATTGCAGCTGCCGCAGAAGTGCTCCGTCATCGATGTGATGAAGCCCAGCTGGCCGGCAAAGCCTGGCACCGCATACGCCTTGGAGGTATCGTTCGGGCCGTTCGGCAGGGCCGCAAAGTCGGGCCAGCGCTGGCGTATGATCTGCAACGTTTCGCTGTAGGAGATCAGGCGCTCCGTCTGCCACTTGTTGCCCGAGAAGGGCATGTACTCGATGAAGCGCACATCGACGGGTCGCTCGCGCGTGAACTCCACGAAATCGCAGATCTCGTCCTCGTTGAAGTTGCGCATTAGCACGCAGTTGACCTGCAGGAGATATGAGCGAGATTAGAGAGTGATGCCTTGGCTTATCAGACAGATAAAGAGAGAGGGAGAGAGAGAGCGCACCTTGGGTCGATAGCCGAGCTGTACGGCCAGATCTATGCCGGCGATGACGCGCTCCCAGCCCTTGCGTCGCGTTATCTGCTCGAAGCGATCCTTGCGCAACGTGTCCAGGCTGATGTTGAGCGAGTCGAGGCCGGCGCGCTGCAGCGGCAGCAGCATGCGCGTCAGCACCAGGCCATTGGTGGTGATGCCAACATGCTCGAGCTGCGGCAGCGCCTTCAGCTGTGCAACAATCTCCACGATATCGCGACGCACCGTAGGCTCCCCGCCCGTCAGGCGTATCTTGCGCACGCCCTGCTCCACAAAGATGCGCGCCAGCTGCAGCATCTCCTCGCTGGTCAGCAGCTGCGACTTGGCCTGCAGCGGCACACCCTCGGCGGGCATGCAGTAGTCACCTGTGGCGATCGATTGGATTACAACAACATGTGTATTTCATCATGGAACATTCGCGCTTATCAAACGACGATTGAATGCTTTGAGTGCCGTACATAGATAACACGTGAATGTGGCCCGAAAAAAACATGGGAATTGTTGTGGTAGCAAACTTACAGCGCAAATTACAGCGTTCCGTCAGCGATATTCTCAGATATGTGTGGTGGCGCCCGAAGCTGTCCGTCAGCGGGGAGGCTGCTCGGGGCAATTGCTGCTGCTGCTGCTGCTGTGTGTGGCCAACGGATTAGTTTAATTCTCGCAATTGGAATGAATTAAATTGATATGTTTACCTGCTGTGGCGAGGCGACTGTCGCTTCAATTTGTTTGCTGCTTTTGTTGTGGTCATTTTGGATGTCGAGACGGGGACCTGTTGCCATAGCATTTGCCGCTGCCAATTTGTGGAGCCGAGAACCGGTTGACATGCCTGCACTCGGCCGAAACGGGCCCGGGCACGGGCACGGGAGCAGCACTCGCTGGGCGCATTTCACCACAAGCCTCATTTGATGAATTTCTGGTTGTTGTTGCTGCTCGTTCCAACTTATTAAAATACTATTACCTAACCTTCAATTAGCTGGTAGGGGGGCTCGGATTCCTGCTGTCCCATCAAAAGACACACTTTAGACAGCTCGATTCTTGATAAGCAGTTTCCACTCACCCCACAGTGCTGAGCGTGTGCGACGAGCTTGTAACTGCGACTTGTTGCCGCCCGATATCGACCTGCAGCCGGCAAGCGTTGTTTATAAACTGAAAACGGAATCGTTAAGATCATATGGGCATGGAGCTTTGCCGTGAAAGCTCTGTGGTGGTGCATGTGTGTGAGGTTGTGGGCAGTGTAATGAATGGGAAATGCGCAGTGTAGCGCACCGGTTGGCAAATACCCTGCAGTAGTATTTTAGTTATCTGTATATTTTGGTATTTATGATACTATGATGATACATTATACTATTTTTAGTTTGCTAAAGATGCTGTTTCATAGCTTGTATTTCACTTTTATATATAGGTATTTTGAGACATTTTGAAAAATTTTTGTATTTTAAAAAATGCGGGAACATTTTTTGAATAATTTAAAAATATATGTAGCTATAAAATAGGACGTAAAACATAAGGTTTTAAGCCTGTATTCTGTTTTTCTATAAATATTTTTCAGATACTTATTATTTTCTCATATTTGCAGCAACTTTAAAATTTAAAAAATGTATTGTAGAAATTGAATTCTAACAATAAATTATAATTTACTAAAATATATAAATCGTACATCTTTTTTTTATAAATTGACGTCAGAATTAATAAATAGACTGAAAAAAATGCCAAAGTTATAATCAGATTGCGAAGAATTAAAAAATAGACTGATAAAAAGAGGGCCAAAGATATAATCATATATAAAAAATTAATAATAAGACTTCAAATTAATGCTGAGAGTTGGTATTTAATTTCTTTAAATATATATTCATTGATTTTCCAGATATTTAACTTTAAATAATTTAATTATTTGCATTTATTTATTTTAATTATTTACAAACATTTTTTAAAATGCATATTAATCAATAAACTGGGCCCCAAAGTCGCTGTGCAAATGCATCACAAAGAGCAGGGGCTAAAGACTCTCAGTAGCTGTTCTCTCAATGCTACGCTCTTCTACAGAGCAGTCAGCCTCCACTCCATTGAGATGCTCATGCACTCTCGTTCTCTTCCTCGAGTTCCCTAAAAATTCTTCTGCGCGCTCAGTCTTCAATTCGCCCTGCTGCTGTTTGGATCGATGCTCTGCGCTGCTGGAGAATTGTTTATTGGATCCGATATTCCAATACTGTAGTGTGTGTTTTGTTTATTTGAAATTCGAATAAGTTTGTGGTACGCACACGCACACTCACAGACACACACACTGGAAGCATGTATAGCAGGCGTCTTTGGAATCTCAAGCGGGTCTCGCTGCTGTTCTGCGCCTTCCTGCTGCTGTACGTCTTTGTTTTCTCCGGTGGCTATCACAAATATCAAATAGACGGCATTATCGGCAATACGAGACCGGAAAAGGTCTGGGAATATGTGGCGGACTTTAGTAAAATGCGCCTGCTGAATCCCACCATGTGAGTAGATGTGCCTCTGCGTGTGCGATAACACAAACTGACGGCAGATGTGATTTTGCCAGCATTAACTTCAAGATACTCGCCGACGATGGACACGCCCACGACTGGCGCTACACGGTGCAGTATACGGAGCGACTATCCCATTGGCCGCACTGGCAGAACGTTGGCACGGCCAAGTACGCGGTGACCAAGACACTGCCGGGCGTGCAGCCAGCCGAATGGGCCATAGAATCGCGCCACGAAACGTGCTTCTTTGGCGGTCTCTACTGCTGTAAGTAGTGCGAACAGGCATCGCTTAGTGACATGGAGACATGTGTTCCTCATTTTCGCTCGTTCTCTCTTCCCCTTTCCCCTCTTCCTGCTCCTTGCTCGCTCAGTGAATTCGTTTAGCGAGTTTCGTTTCAGTGCCCATGGAGCGGATACCTATGCCAACGAGAAGATCCAATATCAGTGCCCGCCACTCCTGAGCAGCGCCTGCCGCCGCGAGCTGGAGTACCAGCGACGCGCCGTGATGCACAATCTGACGCACATTTTCAAGAGAAACTAGGAGAAGAGCAGTGCTGCCATTTTAGCAGTAGCTAGCATTTTCAACTTTCTGCTATGTAAATGCTGCTAGCTATTTATTTGGCATTTTACCAATACTAACCATACGCAATTAGATCAAAACATCTACATATCATCATAGCTGTTATGTTAAAATTATAACCAATAATAAAATAAAATGCGGCGTAATGGTATTCTTAATATTTCTACTTAAGCAAAACTTTCTTTCAAGCAATTTGCATGCTTATTTAAAATTTCAAAAATTTAATATGCAAACAAGAGTCCTACATGAAATTATTCAAAAGGGCAAATGAATCATTCATTCCAAAAAGGTGTTCAGTTTCAGCAGTTTCAGTTAAAGTAAAGAGTGAGTACAGTATTTTTTGAGTAGAGATTACTCTTGTACAGTAGTATGGAATAGAAAATGAATATATTCATGCAGGACTCTATTACCTTATATATAACCTTATTGAATTTCGAATTGAAGACATGTATGGTATTTCAAATGTTTAAGGAATAAAATGTATATTCTTTTAAATTTTAGCAAATTTTAACGTTTTTTCTTTCGAAAATCTAGCTATTTTTGTCTCCAATGCTCTATTGTAATGCTAATTTAAATTCGCAAAGATTTAAAATGAAAAGCTCAAAGATCTTTCGTAAAACTTTAAAATTTTAGCAAATTTTAATTTTTTTTTTGCCATTTCTAGCTATTATTATCTGCAATTTTCTGTCATAAGACAGTATAAATCGTTATCAAAGCATTCCTTTTAAAGCAAGACCAATTTTTCTCGCATTTAAAAAAAACATCCTACAGCTTTTTGTTCCCCAAGACCAGCTATTTTTGCTTGCAGTATTCAATAAAAGATCGTGTTTCATTGATCCATATGTGTGTAGATATGCCTGTTTATTTCCACATATACATAAACATTAATATTTCATGTGTGTGCATACAAAAATGAGGTTTCACAATTGTTAATCGACTAAATGAACTAGAAATTGCCGCTAAATGTTCGCACTGAACATTAAACTAGTAAAAAAATGTGTAACAAATGAAAAAAATACTTGCGCATACTAAACACAATACTAGTACGCATGCTTGTAAATCAAGCTTACAAATTTCGCTAGTATTTCAACCGATCATAGTTTTAGTTGTATCTGTTAACTGTTCCATGAGGTAATCAGAATCGTATACAGCGAGTAATGCTCACAAGAAATCTGTTGAAACACTGAATTTATACAGTTAAGGCAATTGATCTGTGGAATCTTAAAGATTACTGAAATCCATAGAATTTATATTGACAGATTGGCAAATAGTCAGCGCACGACTCACTGCATAGTCTTCGAGTCTCTTGAGTCTTTTATGTAGATTTGCTACGGCTCTATTTAAAGAGATTTACACGCTTGCGCTTGGAGCCACTGCCGCTGCGCGTGGAGCGAGCGTTTGCTGCTTTCTCTTCCGGCATCACGGGCGTGCTGGGCACGCTCTGGGATTCCGTAGCCAGGGTGCCGAACCAGCGTGTCAGCTTCGTCGACTGCGTGCACTTGATGCTCTTGGGGGACTTGCGTGCCGCTTGCGTGGACTGCATGCGTGGAGCTGCTTCCTCGGGTGTGCCGCCGGAGCTGATCAGATAGTTGGTGATCTTGTTGAGCTGCTGCTGCTGCACGGGCGACACATTGCCGGAGGCGTTCAGACGCAGTCGACTGCCAAATTCACCATTGTTGGTAATCTCGAAAATGTCCTCGTCATGCAGCGTGAATCGCCGCTGCGGCGTCTGCGGCTTCAGATTGGGCAGCTCGGGCAGCAGATTGAGGCCAGTCTCGTTGCTTGTACACTTGTGCGGCTCAAAGATGTTCTCCAGAATGTCCAGGCATGACCGATTGCGATTCTTCTTGCTCGGTTGCGTTTTGGCGTGCTGCTGTTGCTGCTTCACTTCCGAGCCGAAGATCCTAAACCCCTCGAAGGAGGAAGTCGGTGGCACAGGCTGTGCCAAGGTTATTTGCGACAAGTCCGACAAGTTGCTGAATATGTCCGGCGACTTGGTCGCTCCGCTGCGCTGTTGCGCCAGCAGCAGGCCAAAGCTGGAGGTGCTTGGCTGAGATGGCGGCTCACTCGAACGCTTCCGCTTCAGCGCCCGCGTGCGTCGGCTCTGCAGCACGGACTGCTGTGAACTCTCGTCGTGCGAGCTATTGACTGTTATGACTTCTGAGTTATTTTTCGAGTTGGGAACAACAGCCACTTCCAAATCGCTGAAGAGTTCCGACATGCTGAGCAGTGTCAGTGGCGCTTGTGGCACGTATGGTATACGAAACTCTGGCGGCTCCAGGGACTCCAACTCGGCGAGGTTCTCGGGCAGCTTTTGAGCGCACTGCATATACGAGTAGTCGGACAGAATGGAGCCCGAGCTGAACAGGTCCAGCATGGTCAACGCTGGAGTCATCTCCACGTTCTTTTTCGTGCTGCCCGCGGCAGTTGATTCGTTGCACGAGTTCTCTACCGCTTGATTTTTCCTTGGCCTTCCTCTCTTTCTCTTGGGCTGCGCTTTCGCTGTCTGCGCAGCCGCAGCAGTTTTCGATGTACTCGCAGCTGTCTCCAGTTTCACCCTGCACTCCCGTTTGATCTTACTCGACTTGGGCGTTTCGCAATTCTCTTTCCTTTTGACTGTGTTCTTCTTGTCGAAATCCAAGGACAGCAAAGGCGCCATATATTTGTTGCTCTGTCGCGAGTCGGCAGACCGCGTTTGCCGCTGCATGCCACGTGTTCGCCTTGGCGACTCGCCGCCAGCCGCATAATTCCTTGCGCGTTTCGGTTCAGTCTTTGGCGTCACCGACGAAGATCTTTCGCGTTTGTGCGTTTCTCGTTTTGGAATTTGATGCTCCTGTACGGGCGCCTTTTTCGTGCGCAGCATCCTGACCTGTGGATTCTTCTGTTCTGCCGTCTTTTTGGATGTTTCAGCCGTCGTTTGCTTTTTCGGTTTTGAACCCTTTTCCACCTGACACTCCGCATTCTTCGGGGGCAGTGCTATGCGATTGATTCTAACGTTCATTTTCCTGCTCTTGACTTTCCTCAAGGGCGTGGGCTCTCCCTCTGTCTCCGAATCGGTGAGCTCCAGCGGCTTGGGTGCCTGCAAACGTCTCGCCTGCTTTCGTTTGCCCTTAGTTAGTGGCGAGGTGGTTGCAGCCGGTCGCAATTGTGCTGGAGGTGTCACAATCTCACAGTCGTCGCTCGAGAGCAGCAGCACATCGGAGGCCGTCATCGGACATTTCGCTGTCGCTCGCCTTCCTCGCACATCGGATTCCGATTCGGACATTTCGAATACCAGAGGCTCCATGGCTACCACATCATCGCTATGCTCTGACAGCGATGTCTTCTCTGGATCCTCTTGCTGGGTCAACGCGCGTTCCCGCTTTATGCTCATCATACACTCAAGTATTTCATCCGTGCCGCCCGTGGATTGTGCCTCTGACGAAGATCTAATTGTCGTGCCACTTATTGTGCTGTTGCTGTTGTTCTCGCCCAGCCAAAGCGATAGATTCCGCTTGTATTGCTCGGCCGTTACCAGAGGCAGATATGACTTAAACTGATGGCGATAGCGACGCAGGCGAAAATCTCTGTAAGTTTGAACCAGAAACCGGAAATTAGCGAATTTCGCATTGTGATGAAATTGCAGAATATGAAATTAAAACTATACTGCGTACAGACAAAGAAATAACACAGGCAACTGAGCAACGAATGAGTCTCCGTTTGGGAAACCGATTCGATGCTATCGATTTCGATGGCTACAAACAATATTAGGGAATGAATTGAATTACTGTCTAGGTGGACCAACTTGATGTATTCGCCTAGAACGCCGCGCTGCTTGTAGTACTCCTCGAGATCGACGCGTTTGCTTAGCACCTCCTTGACGTCGGGTAAATGGTATTTACGCTCGAAGCTCCGGAACGTCTTGTGTTCATCGTCCAGACAGCCGCCCAGGCGCAGCACGTTGTACAGCAGCTTGACGTCGGACTAGAAGGTGGCATGAGTATAATCTTTCATCATTTCATTAGCTTGATCTGCACAGTACCGTTATGTCCACACTTGAGATCACAATGTTGACTTTGCGCTCGTACTGCTTGAGCAGCATGGAGGTGCAGAAGCTGTTGTTCAGCGTATGTCCCCGATGATCCACGACGACGTAGTCGAACTTCAACTTGCTGAGATCCCCAATGTTACGCAGCACACTCCATTTGCTTAGATAAACGCTGTGCGGCGACTCTGTACTGTCTGCAAGGAGGACGTTAATACTAGATAGCGTATACGCGAATGCGAATTCCTCTTACCGTTGACATCCTTGATCACACACACGGCTAGATCGGTGAGCACGCCCAGGTGAAACTGCCAGCCAGCCAGCAAATGATCGTCGTTCTGCAGCACGATGAGCGTCTTCCTGTGCGCACCCAGGCCACTGAGCAGCGCCGCCAGAGAGGCACACTTGCCCAGGCCGCTCTCGTCGTTGAGTATGCAGAACTCTTGTTTGGACAGCCGGTCGTGAAGGAAACGCACCGCTTCCAGCTGGAAGCACTTCAGGTACTGCGTCGTCTGGCTGGAAATGAGCACATGCTCGGAGAGGCGCAGTTCCGCTGTTTGCTCTGAGACAAAATGATACATTGGCGTTGGGCTCTTGGGCTCGCGCTTTTGTTTACACTTCGTTGCGATGTTTTATTTAGCGAACGTGGTGCAGCGCCAAGTAGATTGCCACGAGTATGTAGAGCAGTTTCAGGTAGGAGAATATCACAAACATTGAGAACGAGCCGATTATCATTCTCTTCGACGTCAGGGGTCCATCGATGTTATCAGGACTGAAGATATCTGCCAAGTTGTTGTTGTTGTTGTTATTGTTGTTGTAGTTGTAGGCGATATGCATGTGTAGAGCAGCTGCAGCAGGTAGGCCCAAGGCAAGGGATTAACGCGCGTAAAAACTGCACGTTTCGATAATTACTGCTCGTTACGTTGGACGCACTATTTACATTGCCACTGTAAAGATTGATACTATTATTTTAGCTAATACCATTACTCGTTAATTACGTATATTAAGCGCAGTAAAATTCGGCAGTAGAAAGTTTTTACTATTGTTCTACTCTTGCATTCTTTGCTGTGCGCTTTCCAACACTGCCTTAGCGATGTCACTTATGCGATACTTGCAGCGGAAACATCGCAGAAGCGAAAAATTGTTAAAAGACAATCAAATATATAAAAAAAATAATACATATTAATAAATATTTAATATTGCTTTCATTTCACACAAAGCTTTTAGTTCTTAAAGGAAAATGTAAACTATATCAATAGCTAATTCATTGCAGATTTATCGCCTGCACTGCTCCTCTCTAGCTACTGTGACTCGTTACAGTGATTGTGGTTATTTTACTAGTACCGCACAAGTACAAAGTAACTACAGGCGTTTGAATCGCACAATTTATTTCAATTGCATAAAACAATGTCCCAAACAGACACTGAGAAGCAAAACAAGAAAAGGAAACATGCTGAGGCTGCACAGACTGTGCCTCCATCGACAGCGCCTCCGCCGGCCAAACAGAGAATGGTGGTAACACCATGGCGCGACACGTGCGTTGCAGTTTGCTTAATGCTGCACTTTTAGTATTAATTAAAATCGTTTTACTATGGCATTTACAGCACAGAGTTTAATACCGTGTACGATTGGCTGTTTGCCAAGCAGACTACGCCTGGCAATCTACGCAAAGCACTTAGCCACATGCGCATTTGGAGCCTGCGCCGCGGCAGCCTCTGTCCGGCCTCTGTGCTTGCCACCGGTGTGCTGGTCGAGGCGCAGTTGGAGGACAGGCAGGGCAACTCCAACATACGCACCACATATGCCAGCGCCTTCACGCGCTTCTTCAACTTCATGTCGTCGATCATGCAGGGCTACAACATGACCAGCATGTACGACACGGCGCGGCAGCTCGGCCTGCAGTCCTTCATCGTGGACCTGCGGCATCTGTGCGCGCACGGACAGGAGCTGCCGCCGGTCGAGGTGCTGCGTCGAACGGCCGCGCATTGCGTGGACTGGCTGCGCAGCTTCTACTGGCAGCCGCAGCGCGAGACCATGAGCAATCTGGATGCACCAAAGCTGCAGAGCAAGGACAAGGCAAAATTTGAAAAGGAGCTCGACGTGCTCTTCGGCTTATATGACTTGGCCCTGGAGTGCCATTTGAAGGGTGCACAAAAGCTGAAGGCGGTCAGCAAACTAAAGCCCAGCGCTGACTTCAACCGGATGCGAGTCTACTGCTCCGCGAAGAAGATAAAAACCCCTAGGGAAGTAATCCACACAGTCGTTAATGAGGTTGGCGCAGCGGTCAAGCGACAGAACTGCTGCATGAAGGATCTGCTTGATGTCTACATGGCATGTGTGCTCAAGATGAAGTACTTTCTCGGCGCGGGCCTGAAGCACAGCGAGGAGGAGGAGCTCGTCATTGAGGCCACACAGGATCTCTTCCGTTTGCTGGCAATACAGGGATACATTGAGAATGTGTTTGTGGCCTTCGTGCAGTTGGCAGAGAGTGCCGATGCGGACGAGGACAGTGGTCGCGGTGCGAGTTATTGGGCGACAAAAATGCTGAAGACATTCGGCATGCTCAGCCGCATGAAGCGTATGTATAAAGAGGAATTGGATTTGGTAAGTAAGCTCCATTTGTACTAACGGCATTTATAGTTTATGTTTTCTATTGTTTATTATTGCAGAATCCCAAGCTTAAACCCGTGGACTTCTCAACGCTCAATAAACCCGAAATATCAAAAATCATGCGTAGTCTGCTTATTCACTCGGGCGTCGACCTGACGCTTACTCTGGTCTTCGGCGAATGCCCCAAGAAACCACGTTCTTGGGTATTTGAGCGAGAGTTTCTAATCAACAGACTCGGCCCATTGAATTCGCACTCGGCTCCTATTCTTAAAGGGTAAAATGCATGCAAATTCCCAAAGTTCTCTTTTAAAATATACTATTATCTCCCTCAGTTTACTGCCGCTTGTGGAACCACCATTTACGACCGAGCAGACTGAAGACATGATTAATCTATGCAACATCAAAATGCAGGAAGTTGGTCAAAATAAAAGTGCAAACTCTAAAAATGAACAAAAAATAGAGAACAGCGAAACTGAAGGCACAGAGTTCGGCATCTGGAAATTAGTGACGGGTATTTGCTTAAAAGTTAATGCTCATAACAATTTGTTAATAATAATTATCTATTATAGATAAACGCTGGACCACTTGTGCACTTGGAGTACTGCCCGGCACATAGAGTCAAGTAGAAATCTGTAGCTGTAAATAAATTTCTAGATGTTATATAATATGTTCTATTCTAATTTTTTTAACAGCGCTTTTTGTAACAGTAAAGAAAATTTTTGACAAATCAATTGTGAGAATTGCCCACTGTAGGCTTTTAAAAGCGATATGTTATCGATACAATATCAATCCAATATTTGACAGCCCTGCATTTAGCTTTATGCCTTCCCTGCATATGTTTTTCATCATTTCACAACACTGGCCTAGTTCAAGCCGTCGAGTCGTGAATTGTTTACAATTTAAAACTAAACATGGATTTCCAACGCAGCGATGCGATGCTAATGGAAATATTGCAGGATCGCAAAACAATTACGGGCTTCCTGGACGCAGTGTTTGGCTTCTTGCGGCGCAAGTAATAATTCATGCAATAAAGCACAGCCAATGGAGTACAATATAAACACAATGTTTCAGCACGGATTTCTACCATACCAAGAAGGACGCCGCGGATAAGATTGGATTCGCCAAAGGCATACGGGATCAGATACTCTACGGTGCCATGCAACGCTACGACCCCGATTGCTGGCTGCAGACCATGAGCGCCGAGAGTGGAGCCGATGAGACGGGCACAGTTGCGCCTCCGGCCGTAGCCGAAGTCACAGTGCAGACTGAAGAGCAGAGAACAGAGTGCAGAGCAGCCAAACCGAACGGTGTAGCCGGTAATATAGAGCGGAGCTTTGATGCCAGTGACTATAAGAATGGCGCTGCATTCGAAAAGCATTGCTGGTCGCAAACGCTAAAGGACCTGGAGCTACATATTAGATTGCCCGCCGGACTGCAGACTGCCAAGCAGCTGAGTATCTGCATCAAAGCGCAGCAGGTCAAGATCTGCAGCAAAGCTGCGCCAGAGCAGATAATACTGGAGGGAGCATTCAGTCAGCGCATACGGCACAACGAGGCCGTGTGGTCCATCGAAGATGGCAACCTGCTCATCTGCTGTGGTAAGTACTACGCGATAAACACACTTCCGAGTATCTCATGTGCTTGTCTCTACCGACAGACAAGGCAAAGGAGCGCTGGTGGGATCGGCTATTTGAGACTGACGCCGAAATCGATATCAAGAAGCTCGACTGCGAGCGCTACATAGATGAGCTGCCCGAGGACTCCCAGCTGGCCATAGAGAAGCTGCGCGTGCAGCAAATGGCAGCAGATCAGCGGCAGCACAATGCACTGCTGCCCGAGGATCCCGAACAGGCCAAGACGCTGGAGCGTCTGCGCAAGGCGTGGGATGCAGAGGGATCGCCCTTCCAAGGACAACCATTTGATCCGTCTATGGTCAGGATGAGTTAGTGATTTATTAGTTATACAAAGAGCGATGAGATGTGAAACGTATAAGTAATATTATAATAATAAGAGAAGAAAAACTATGTGCTAAACTTGCGGGATTAGTAACCGCACAGCTTCAGTTTCTTGCGCTGCAGCTGCTTCTGCTGGTAGTCCACATCGTTCTTGTCCGTGGACCATGCAACATACATGTACAGGGAGAAGAGCACGGCGAGCAGCAGGCGATCGATGCTCATCACGTTTGTGGCAAAGAGAATGATGCTTAATCCGAGGAAGGACGGATGACGCACATGCGCGTAGAGATTACGCAGCTGCACAGCCTTGTAGACCATGGGATCCGAGTAGTTGTTCAGGCTGTAGTAGGCCTGCTTGACGCCCAGCAGCTCCAGGAAGTCCATTATGATGCAGCCGCCATAAATGATCGTCCAGCAAAGGCCATGGATTAACACAAAGCTCCACCATAGCACGGAGCTCTCGGCCACATCGACCTGCCAGAGCACTATGGACTGGGCAGGCAACCAGTTCTGCAGCAGGTACTAAACGATACAAGAAATTCGGGTAAACATCAACATAAACAACTTCCGCCAAGGCTGTTCGAATTTCGATACGCACATGTAAACAAAGCGATGACGTCAGAACGTAAATAGTTCGTTCTGCTGCACCCAAGCCCAATGTGCGCAACAGACTCTTCACTAGAGCTGACTTGACCACGCTGTGCTGATAGATGAAGCCGATCACATAGAGTACATCCCATACAATCGGACCATACGCGGTCTCCAGGCGCGATTTATTGTCCAGAAGATTAAAGATCCAAGTATGCGCTTTTGAAATTGTGCGCGGTGCCGAGAGAAACAACGTCAGCTTGCCGACCACGTAGAACGTGTAGGCAGTTGTTAGTACGGACAATAGCAGATGTATAACTTTAGTAATTGACGGCATGTCGAGATTTTTATTTAGGTTTTTAATAAATAACAAGAGCGAAACGTAAATAACTTATGCCATCAGACGCGAAAAAATGTGGGAAAACACAGTGTGTACTTCAACATGGTTGCAACCCTGTTTCGCCAATCAGCTGTGTGTGTTCGCCCATCGCAGTGACTGGCAAATGCGGCTTTTAAACTGACGTCAACAATAATTTGCTTTCCTTATTATTATTATTTCAACACTGGGCGCACTCTGCGAAAATGTTTACTCTTTGGACTCTGATTGAGGCGTCGCTGCTTTGCCTAAACGCAGTTTGCATACTACACGAGGAACGCTTCTTGGCCAAATGTAAGTTCAGGTATTGCCTCTGTAGGTGCATGCACCCATACTAATGCATTCCCTTGACAGTTGGCTGGGGCAGACAGGCAGGTCAGCAGAGCTTCGGAGCTCCCAGTGCAAAGGATCAGGTGTTGAATCTCATTCGCTCCATACGAACCGTCGCCAAGAGTGAGTAGAGCTCAATAACAACAGCATCTTAAATAAAGGAAAGACTAACACGTGTGCTTTTTCTTATTTTGCAGTTCCGCTTATATTCCTCAATATAATTGCAATTATATTTAAATTGTTACTTGGGTAAAACTTAAAATCTACTATAATAAATGTACTAGTTATGCTTTTCCACAATTGTCAATGTTTAACCTACTTGCTGGCTCGACTTGCGCTGCAGCACACACTTGACGCGGTTCTCCAGCGCTATGCTGTATGCGTCCAGCTTGTAGGCAGCCGCCTCCAGCTTGTCCACGGTGTCTGAGATCTCATCGATCTGCTGCATCAGCGGAGCCAATTGCTGAAACTTGCCGCACAGCTCGTTTGTGGAGACATTAAGGTTTTCGGCTATTTGCCGCATGTCCTTGTACTTTCCAATTGTTGCCTTGTTCATCTCCTCCAGCAGCTTGTAGTCCTCCAGCGGAGCATTTAGCTCATGCGTTATATACTCCTCGGTTTTCTGGAACATCTTTGTGGCCAACTTGCTGAGGTTCGGATCGTGACCGTGCGCCAGCGCCTCGAAGCTCGATGTTGATGTCGACAGTGTGGGGCCTCGCATCGGTGAGTCTAGCAGTGGATTGTGATCCTGGTCCTTTGCCAGTGCAGCCTTGCTGCTTGTTGTGGGCTGCTCCGTGTCCATGTTTACAGTTCACCAATTTTCCTAGTTTATTATCTCGCAACAGCTGTTCGCCTGCGTCTTACGGTGAATGTCACTGTGTGTGTGCGAAAACTGTGAATGGCAATTACAGGTTAATGGTTAAAATTATGGCGCTTGTAAAGTTTGTGGTTTCGGCTAATCAGACAGCTTTAGTGTGGAATCGTCTTTATTGTAGATAGCGCTTAACACCCTTTCGAAATGTCTCTGCGAAACGAAGAAAAGATGCTCAAGCATCTGTTCGATGGCACTGCGAATAATGTGTACGAACCAAGTGTTCTGTACCTTGGTGTGGGTGCTCCAGGCGTAGATCTACTGGAGCCCTGCTGCGATATCTTCCAGCAGGCCACAGCACATAGTCTGGTGAGTACTTATCAGCATTGTCAATCAACAGGTAAACAACTAAGTGACGGCCTTTCCAGCAACGCGAGAAGGCATCAAATCAGTCGCTGGTATTTCAGTATGGACCAACCAGTGGCACCTATGAGGCACGTTACGAAATCGCCAAGTACTTCAGCGGGCAGTACGATAGCCCCGTCAATAGGTAATCAAACGGTGAAGCTAACTATAGAGTACATTTTAAGCAGAGGTTCGTTGAGCCTACTATAGCGATATTTGAGATCTTTTGTGAGATAACCGAGCGTATTTATTTGCTGCAATTTATATTATTTTGAAATTCAAAATAACGACTTCAAAATAACAGCTTCAAAATGGCGGATTCAAAATGGCGGCGCATGTCGACCTCTGCTCTTATTGACCCTCAAGTCTGGTAGACTTGTTTTAAAAGTAAACGAGTAAATTTTATTTTTGCATAGTCAATGTTTCCTAAGTAGATAAAAAATATTGATAAAATTAAAAAAATATATATTTATGTGTAGTCTTATTTTTTCCCCTTTTCTTAAAATTTAATCTTTTTAAAAAAACCTTGAATTTTATTTGCGGTTTCAAAAAAACCGCAAGTTCTGCACATTTTTTTTTAAAGAATTTGATAAAACCTCATTTTAAAAGCAAACAAATCGGCTTACTTTCAGCGAGGATCTGATACTGACAACGGGCGCATCGCAAGGCTTGCATTTCGTACTCTCCACGTTGATTGACTTTGGTGGATATATCTTTGTGGACGAATACACCTACATGATTGCCTTGGATACTATGAAACACTTTACGACCTTAAAAGTTGTGCCCGTTAAACTTAACGACGACGGAGTCGACCTTAAAGATCTGGAAGAGAAGGTGAAAGAGCGCAGTTTCAAATCACAGAACAAGGAGTTCTGGGCCGTCTACTATACGATTCCCACGTACCACAATCCCACGGGCATACTGTTCTCTCCCGGCATGTCCTATTCACAATATAATTATAAAAACTGAGTGCTAATTTTACTTTCTATGCAGATGTCTGTCATGGCATTGTAAGGATTGCACGCAAGTACGACTTCTTGGTGCTATGCGATGATGTCTACAATATTCTGAGCTTTGGCGAGAAGCCACTGCATTCCCGTCTTCTCTCCTACGACGCACGTACCGACGCGGACTACGCTGGCAATGTCATTTCGCTTGGCACATTTTCGAAGATTATTGGGCCAGGTGTACGGCTGGGTTGGATGGAAGTGCCACCACGTCTGAAGCCGCTGCTGGATGCTAGTGGCATTATAAACAGTGGCGGCTGCTTCAACAATTATACTTCTGTCATCATGGGTAGTCTGTTTGAGCTGCAGTTGGTACAACCCCATATTACTATGGTCCACAGCGCATATAAGGAACGGATGTTGGCCACCATCGAGGTGCTTAAAAATGAGTTACCCGCTGGTTGCCACTTTTTGGCGCCCAGCGGCGGCTACTTTATTTGGATAGCCATACCTGATAACTTGGACGCGGAGGAGTTTCGGGATTATAGCGTAAAGCATGCGAAGATTAGCTTCATACCCGGACAACGTTTTGCGGCGGAGAAGGGCAAAGGCACGCATTTCTTTCGCATAACAATTGCCTTCTATGGGAAAGAAAGGCTGGTGGATGGTGCCAAGCGTCTATGTCTGGCTCTGAAGGACTTCATTGAGAGCAAGAAGTAATCCTTGCTTTCTGACTTAATACAGGTACGACTAGAGTAAGCTTAACTGCTAAATTTTTTATAAATTACGATCGAATATTAATATTATATATTTCCAGGCCAAAATATACACAACGATCAGCTCAATGTTGACTGTAAAGCCGCGGTAATAGCATTTATAAAAGCTATATATTGCAGAAACTATATATATTCATACTCATTCAATAATAGCCAAGCCAATATGCGCAAATTTGATTCACTGCAGGGAAAGTTAGTGAAAAATCATTATGATCTTGGATTTATTATCTATTTTTTATATCTACATTTAATTTTACCAAACTTATAGTTTTTTATAACTTTTTACAATAATTAAAAATATAAATCTTAGTTTTTCATATCTTAAAATAAAATAATAATGACTTTATTTAATTTTTTTAGAGATCGCATCGAATTCCTCTGATCTCAGAGAAAATAATCTTTCTGAATTTTATTTAGGGATCTCTGAGAAGTTGCTTCGAATATAGCTTGAGTTTAGGAAAAGTTTTGATTGATTTTTCAGATAAGAGATACGTATGTATATATATGCATATAACTAAACTAAACCGAAAGTGATCTACGGCTTTATTTATAGAACTCTGCTGAATTTTTGGGATTACCATACAACTGCAGTAAAGCCAGAGCTATGAGTAATTTCCCTGATTTCTGTTTAGAAAACGTTTTTATTTCTTAATTCAATTTTATTTCTCTCGTCAAAGTTTTTAGCAAGTGGAGAAATGGAAAGCTTTTAGCGGCTGTCGAAAGTCACATGTGCTCGAGAGCCGTGTTTCCCCTTGCACCCCCACCCCTCTCCTCTTTTCTACCCTCCCCGAGTAACACCATTTGGTAGCGTTTACCTAGCACTAATGCGATTTTATTTTAAGTTTTTGCAATACAAAAGCGAAATTCCAACCTTGTGATTTTGTTGCAGGTGGTCATATTGGCGATAGCTATAGCTCTACCGATCTTCATACTCGTCCAGTCTTGTTTAACACTGCAGCCTACTTAATTAGTTAGTTATAGTTGCTAGACTAAGCTTAATTCTAGATTTCTGTTTGGGGCACACAACACACTGCATAAGGGTTCCTACTCAGTTGCATCATTTCTTGCGGAGATTTTGGGGCCTGGTTGAAAGTGTATTTTGTCTAGTTCTCTTGCGACTTGGCTTCCGAGTCCAGCTCGTTGGAGGTGGCCGAGACGGCGTTCAGATTACTCAGCGATCCGGTTGGCGGGAAGAGCTGCGCCGCATGCGTCAGCTTGGAGAGCGCATCTTCGCTGAGGAACTGCGGCTTTTCCGAGGCGCTCGTATTGGACTTGGTCAGCTGATAGAAGGCGGTGTCACTGTGCGTAATGTTCACGATGCTGCCGGTCAGGGGCAGGGTCTCGAGCAGCTCTTGCGGGCTGCTGAAGGCGCCAATGTTGATGGGCGCGATGCCAGTGAGCACCTGACCCGAGACGTTGGTCTGAATGGGCAGCGGGATGTTGCCCAGATCGATGTGGCTCTGATTGGTGTGCGCATCGTAGAAGGTCAGATCGACACGCTCCTGACTCTCGAAGTCCGTGTCGTTCTCGCCGACCTCCGTGAGAATGCCGATCTCGTAGACGACGGCCTTGACCACGTAACTGAGGGGGGAGGGATAGGAAAAAGAGATGCATGAGCGGCTGAATTCACTTGTAGCTTGCAAGTCACTTGCACTTACAGATTCTTGGGCGTGTCGTTCACGCTGGCCTGCAGCTCCTCGATGGTAGCGTTGTCCAGGCCAGAGCTGGCGTCCAGCACGGGCAGCGTGCAGCCCAGGGCCAGCAGCATGCCCAGAACGGCGGCTCCAAGTATCGCGTGATGTGGCTGCATCGCTGTGATCTGCTGAAAGACTCGCTCGGACAGGGGTATGCTCGCTCGCTCTCCTTGTAGGGTCGGGGATAGCCTGTGTAGCCTGTAGCCTGACTGATCGCTCTCTCTCTCGATCTCTCTCGCGCTCTCTCTCTGGTCCGCCTGCTCGTCTGGTGTTCGCGTGTTTGAGCCTAATTAGTGCAGATCATCGGCTTATATAGGCGTCGCTGAGGCGCGATTCCGCGTTAGTATCGACAGCTGTGTTAATTGGCTGACAGGTTTGAGCATTGCCTGCTGCATGTTGTCCGCACCCCGCCACCCACAGCCTGCGGCTCGGCCCGCTTGCCCGGCACTGTCTCTAGGTGCGGAGATTCGCTCTGAGGGCCATTATTGTTTTTATCGCCACTTCTGGCCGATCTATAGGCTCTAATTAATTGTACCCGTTTCGTAGTCTACGCAAATCTCAGCTTGGTGTAAAGTCGCCCCTGACGTCGCCGAGGCCCGCGCCGACCTGACGCTCGGCTATGTTGTCGGGCGTTGTTTACACGCTGCTCGGACGCAAGTTCAAAAATAGGTTCATAAACATTGCGCGTCCCGACTGACGCACTCGCCTGCATGTGGTCTGCACACGCGCCAAATTACGCATTCGCAGCGTATGACACAGTTCGCAGAGCTTTGAACTGCGCAAACGACACGAGCACAGTTCGGGGAACACTTTGGAAGTTCGGCGCATTTGCCCGACTTGTGAAATATATACTATATATTCGAGTTTAAGCGAAAGCGTGGCTAACCACACAAAATATCTATGTGATCGCAGAGAGCAAGCAAAAATAAGTTCTTTTCCATAGCATGAAGTTGTTGAATCATTTTTCTCGTCACAATTTATCAATAAATTTATTCGGAAAATGTTTTTCCTGCCAACTTTATCGTATATATTTAATTATTTCCATGTTAAATGAAGGCGTGGCTACTATGGCAAAAAATGGTTACAGCATTTTAACTAGTCGTACGCTCCTCCTCTAAACTGCAAAATATCACCCATACGCCATGTTTGTCCGATCAATTATTAGAGAAACATGCTCAAGACTGGCAAGAATGTTGCAGTTAATTTCGTGAAGAGTTTCAAATTTATATTTAATAATTAGACTTATGCATGCATCCGGCATCGCCTCTGGGAGTCAACTTCACACGAGCCTCAACCGCCTCGAGCTGCTTTGTGGCAACATCGAACCAGCGCGATCCCGAACTCATTTCATTCATGAACGTCGCGGTCTGTCGCTTTTAACTTCATGTTATATATATACAAACTATATACAACTTTATAAATGATTTATATGGAAAATTTCAGAACTAATTTGCACTTTTGTTCTCTGTTGGCTCAGTTTCAATTATGAGTTGGACGAGGAGGAGGTCGTATCAGGCCTCTGAATGATATGCGATAGTTTTTTACTTTTCATTAGGAGCCTGTAAAATCAGTTTGGGTTACTTAATTGTGGAGTTAGGTCGAGCGGTTTGCAGAAAGTTCTGGTTTCGCGAGTTTCGAAATTGTTGCTTCAGTTCTTGTTCAAAATGATGCTGTGATTTGTGTTCTTTGTATTCTTTAGTTGGTAATTGAGTGAGAAGCAGAGCTTTTAGAAGATTTACGATCAGGTTGCGTTACTGTTTGATTAAGCAGTTGAACACGCATCATAGAAAGTTCTGGTTCTCAGAGTTTCGAAGCTTAATTATTTCAGTTTCTTTTGAAGATAAAGCTATGGAATTTGGTATGGGGAAATATAATGTTTAAGCTGTTTAAGCTCGATGCTCTGGAAAAGAGCACTTTTAAATAGCATTGCTGCATCAGGGAGCAGCCAAGTCTGTACTCGCTTTTTCGAGAAAGATTCCAAAAATGAGTTAGTATTACCCAAGGGGAACAAATCGGGAACACGACTTGCATGAGTGCAAATCTGCTGCTTTGGCCTGCTAAAAACAATTGTGTGACCCTCCCATTAGAAGCTCCTTAGGCGATGTTTCCGCTTAGCTTAGCTTAGTGTGAGAGTGAGAAGCTGTTTTTGGATTTCACCCAGAGAAGGAAAATAAAACTGCGAGTAAACAACGACAAATTTGCCTTAATCATTTTCGTGGAAATAATTATTGATCGAAGACAAAAATAAAATAGATATATGCATATATAGAGACATATAGCAGCGCGTCGATAATTATGTTAATTCGGCTGCCTTTCTGGCATTGAATCGCATATGAGTCTGCCGTGGAAAGGTCGCCATTCCTTGAGCTGTGGAAGTCGGCGCAATCCTTGAGTTGGATGCCAACCGAGTTAGCGCTAGAGTCTATGAAGGTCACATCCATTACCATTAATTTGGGCAGCACCAGAAGCTGCTGATAGCTTCTAGGCGAAGAATCCAGAGAACAGAACTTAAGACGGAGCTGCACCGGGGCATCTCCGAGATCGACTTCGGCGATCGCACGCGCAAAACCAGTTAACAGCGCGATTCGCACTCGCCACGTTTCGGGGGGTGCTAACTGAAAGCTTCGCCCGAAACTTTCGGATCGCATCGCGGCGCGTTAACTTTAAAAAGTCGCACACATCTCGTCAGCGAACTTATTATCAATCTGGACTTTGTGGTGTGAGCACTCGATAAACGCGGAGATAAACCCAATGAAGTGCGCCTTGATCTTCACCGTGAGTAGCCGACAGCCCCGAAATTCGATCCAGCCATCTTAACTCTCTTTCTCTCTTTTCCTGTCGCTCGTTCTCTCTCGCGCAGCTGCTGGCGGTCGCTGCTTCCTCTAGCCTGGCAGCACCCCTGGATCTGAACGATCTGTTCGGTGGTCTCTTGAAGAACGCGCCCGTGGATCAGCAGCCCGAGCAGGATGTTGTCAAGCGCCAGGTCGTGGCCAATTCGGATGGCGAGCTGAAGCAGATCTCGTTCCAGACACTGATCGGTGATCTGGAGAACAGTCTGTTCCAGTCCGCGTTGAGTCTACATGGCGCCAGTGCGCCCGATTCCCAAATCGCTGAGGTACACCCCGACCAGGCGGAGTTGGAGGACAGCAATGCGCATGGCATTACCAAGCGCTCGGATGAGGCTGCCACCGAGTCAGCGGCTCTGCCCGAGGAGCGTAGAATTTTGTTGCAGACGACGAAGAAAGTGCCCGGCAGTGAGGATGGTGTGCCCGCCCATCTGATTATCGATCACGTTTCGGTGCAGCCACACAGTGGCTTGTCCGTGCCGCTGATTCCCACCTTCCAGGTGCATCACACCAAGATCACCTCGGCCACCATCAAGGAGGATGCGAACAACGACAGCAGCGATGGCAAGCAGACCAAGATAAGCATCACCAAGACCTCGATCACGTCCACGTCGCCCGTGGAGAGCGTCGAGCAGCTGCAGAGCAGCCCCGAGCCTGTGGTCAGCTCTAGCCCCAGCACCAGCACTAGCACCAGCACAACGGAAGTGGTGAGCAGCACCACGACCATTGTACAGACGCAGCCGAGCGAGGAGAGCAGCGTCAGCAGCAGCACCTCGGAGCAGCCAATTGTCAAGCAGGAGGAGCAGAAACTCAAGGAGAAGGTGGCCGAAGTGGAAGCCGAGCCTGTCATTCTGACCGCACGAGTCTAGACGGTGTTTCCCTCTCCTACTCCTAGTCGTAGCCAGTCGCTCTCTCACTCACACACACTCTCATACATTAACTCTCTCGCTCGCACACACACACACACATATTTATGTCAATTAAAGTCATGTGATTCAATCCGAAGCAGCTTTATTTGCATTTCAAATTCACGCGAAATCGCACGCTCGCTCTGCTTCGCTGGAGCTGTAGCCAAAGCTGAAGATGGACTGGCGGCGCCTGGACAGGCCTGGGCAAGTCTGGCTGGGTCGGGGCGGCAGAGGCTTGATCTTAATTCGAGGCTCTAATTGCTGGAGCAAACAAGCAGCCAATGCAAATAGCCAAATCCGAATCAAAATCGCGAATCACTCAGCCTCGACAGATTTCCCAGGTGAGATTGGAGATTCTCTCGGCAAATACTCGACTCACTCGCTATTCACTCGATATTCACGCGATTGTCTAATGCAAATATCGCCGGCAACTATGCAAATTACAGCATTCAATTGGGTTAGGCAAATATTTCGCAACTTTTGGTGGGTGTGTCCTCCATTTTTGCGAATTCCAGACGAGCAGAAATGAAAATATATCGAATCTTAAAATTACTGTGATGATAGGTGGAAATATATAGCTGGTATCTCAGACATAATATATATATAACATATGATTTATATATTGTATACTTTTAATTTCTGAATATGATTGATTGATTGATTTTCCAGTTGATTTTCCAAGTAATAAACGGGGTTTCTTATCTCTCCCACAAATGGGTATACAATTAGTCAGAAATCATTGAAATCTGATTGAAAAGGTTTTTTCGCATATGGTAGGCAAATTTCCAAACCGTCTGTAGGGGTCTGTATGTCTGATAAAATGATGAATCACTATAACTTACAATCTTGATAGCAGAGTTATGTGTGTGTTCGCATTGTGCCTTTGATAGGAGCACGGTAGCCTTGCTTTAATGTATATTATGTAGAAAGTCACTGTAGACATTAACTTACAGATGGGTGGTAATATGCTAGTCTTATTGTGTGATCAGTTAGATTTGCTTTGAATGCCCAGTTTATGAAGTATAGTTCCTCGATCGTCTTAACTTCTGGTTTTCAAACTCTTAATTTGGCTTTTAATAGCTCTACAGTTCTCTAGGCCTTTTTATTTTGTGTGATAATCACTTTCACCTCAGCTTATGGCTAGATAATAAAACACCTTGCAATTGTAGATCTTTTATTTGAATTCCGCAGGAAATTCCCCTTGCTTGTGCTCTTATCACACTGACCTAATACCTTCCACGTATCTTGCTACAATTATTGCGCACATTGCACCGCCTCGCACTGACTCATCTGGTTTATATGAATCCAGAGGCTATTCCACCCCCAACTCCCTGCACAGAGAGATAGAGTGTGCTCGCATATCAATCAGTACACGATCGAGAATCGATAAAGCAAACGAACTCGCAACACGCACATGACCGTTAAGTGTACGCAGTGTGGTGCAAATTTCCAATTGACTCGATGGATACGCTAGATAATAGAACCATTCATAACTCTAAATTAGCACAAATTGCCATCGATATACGATAGTCGCGACGTGCGCTAGTTTTAAGCCCAATTTACTTAGTATTTGCTTTAAATATAATACCTAAGCACACGCTTTCGGGTGTCAGCTGGAACCGAAGTGATAAGCGGACAGGTGAATACACACTCGATTCGGAATTCGAGTACTCGAAGTGCTCGCAGAATATTTGCCCGCTGACGGAGCTGCGGCTGTTGTTGTGTTTGCTGTTGTGTAATTTTGATAGCAATTGTTAGTCTTAAAACTCTATTGGCTTTATCTTATCACGATGCCAAAAAAAGAATACAAGGAAGTGGAGAGCATGCAACTGAGAAATACCCTGCATACCCTGCAGCTCGAAGTTTTTCTGTGTTTATTTATTGAACTTGTTGTTTTTTCTTGTATAGTTCACAATTATGATAAACTACATGCATACCAACGAAGAAAACTGCACTTTAAAAGCCTTATGTGATTATAAGGTTTTTAATTTGTTGGTTAATAGAGCGTATGTTAAAAAAATATAGACAAGCTGAGAATAAATATAAAAAGAGCAATAAACATGCCAAATTTCATACCTCCAGCTCTTTTAACAACAGAGATCTATGAATTTATACAATTTATAAATTTACAGACATTTTCTGTTACTGTTACATTCCGAGCAACGGCTTTATATACCCTCCATTTACGCACTTTGCATTACTACAGGGTATTGGCAAACAACAACATTGCAGAACGAAGTCGTCGATGGCCATTCGATGGCGGATGAGTTGCCGGCCAAGTGCTCCCATTGCCAGCACCCTCTCAGTGCACAGGAAATCGTCAGCGAATGCGCTTCGCCTCTCGAACCGAGCAGAATATAACCACATTGACTTGAACAGTCGACGGTTTAAAGACACACGAATCCAACGGTGAGATAACAATAGCGAATAAACGCTTGTTGTTGTAGTAGATGTTTCTTTATTGCCCCGCCGTGCGTATCGCGTCTATATGTACATATAACTCCCTGCGAAAGCGTCGTGTAATTCATTCAAGTGCACATCGAGTGACTCACTCGAATTGTGATTGCGCCAGCAAATGGAAAACAAATTGAAGTGAAAAGTGTCGCAACTTATGCCTATACGTAGAACTACGAGTATATGCAAAATCCCCGGGAACTCATTAAACTGATTAGATACTCCGATTTGGCAGTCTTACAGTAATTTCTAATTGATTTTATAACCGCAGGTATTGCGCGTGTTGGCCTTATCGCGCGCTCCACAACCTCAGAGCGCGAAGAACAATACAATAGATCACAGTTCGGTGTGAGCCCAATTTCGAGCACAGTCCAAAGGCGCTGACTATATCCTTCGACAAGATGGCGGGCGTCAGCGTGGGATTCGCCAAATGCTTTATGCTCTTCATGGCCGTCGTTATACTGGTAAGTAGTGGAGAGTTCTCTATTCCACTAGAAGTTCTTTCTGAACTTCTTAAAGCAAGAAGAGTTATAGAAAAATACCAGAAATGTCAGAAAATATATATTTTTTATGTAGAAATTATTACTTTGCCACAAATATATATATTTCTATTTAAAATTGATCGTAATAAAATATTTTATATTTATAAAGCTGGCAAAACTGTGGATATCTGTAGATAGTATTGCCATTCACGCCATTAAGAACAGAAGCAGTTGAAGCCACGCGTGTCTCGTAGAATATAAATATAGTTTCTGGCAAGACTTACCCCAATTATAATGTGATTTTATCGTACTGAGAATTTTGGGTGGGTCTCTTTCAGTGGTAAGTTACGAAATAATGTATGGCAATTCTATAAATTGTGTGCAGTAGGTAATTAAGATGGTTGATCAAAAATATATTCGTTCTTGATTGAAATTTATACTTTTTTAAGGTTAGGCACTTATTTATTATTTTATTATACATTGATTTATTCATCCAATGCGTATGAGCTTTATATAGGAACAGAGTACTACGATTTCCATATAGTATTATTTTTAGAATTGTATATCAATAATACTTTTATACAATAACAAAAACATAAGTATTTGTAGCTCAGCTGAGTTCAAATAAAAACCAACTCAATTAACTAAATAAATCTAAGAAATCTTAGCAACATCCATTAAAAATAAAAAAAAATAAAAATTCAATCATTATCCTGCAGGTACAAGGCGTAGTCTACTTGGGCCTCGCTATATGGGGCATTACACTACGCGATTGCCAGACGACCTCGAACATTGCCCAGGATCCCTTCAAGTTCGCCATGGACCTGATATACTTTTCGCGTGAGTTCAGAAAGAGTTTCTCGCTTGGGAACAGTTCTGATCGATTCCAACTAATTCACAGAGGAGGATTGCGGCCTGCCGGAACTGGAGTACAGCGATCACACGTATACGCTGCAAATGGATTGGAACAAGTCGTTTGCGGTGACAAATCGCGAGTATATCTTCATGATCGTCTACGCCGTAGTCAGCGGCCTGTGGGTGGCCTCCTCGGTGCTGATCATACGTGAGTATCTGGAGGGGATTGAGCATCAGCAGCAGCTGAATATCTGCTTCTGTTCGCCTCCATAGTTACCTTGTGCTTTGCCACCACCAAACTGATGACCGGCATCATCTACTGGCCCTGGTTCCTCTCCGTGCTGGCGGGCTGCATTCTCGACGTGGTGGCCACAGTGTATCATGCCCAGGACATAACGCACACACTGGTGAGTTGAAGTCGCGATTGAGTCTTGCTGACGTGCTTATACTTTCTTCTCGCTCTTCCCTCCCCTTGTAGTCCCTTAAGGATGCCTTCGATTTTATTGGCGCGCAGCCGGGCGAAGACATGAGTCTGGTGTGGTCCTTCCTGGAGACCTTCGGCGTCTACTTCTCTACGCCCGCCATTGTGCTCACCTGCATCAGCAGCCGCGTGGTGCTCATCTGGCTGCTCAACCTGATCGGCGGCATGTTCTGTCTGTCCCTGTCGCACGTGTTGGCCAACCAAACGGCGGCCACGGAGGCGGCAACGGCGCGCAGTGAAGCGCCCACACGCCAGCAGACACCGCAGCCCATTGTCTATGCCGAGCAGGTGCCGCAGGCCACGGCACCGCCCACCACAGCCACGCCCCAGTCAGCCGTGCCCGAGCCACAGTATCCAGAGCAAGTGCGTCCCAAGCCGCTGCCAATCATCATACCCGCGCAGAACGCAGAGCTACTTGAGCGTCAGGACTCGCGCTATCAGCCCAACGACCGCACCACGCTGCAGTCGCCAGTGATGCTGCTGCCTCCGCCACAGCCACAGCAGCAACAGCAGCCCGTGCAGCAGCCACAGCAGTTCTCGCCGCAGCCGGAGATCAACTCCTATCGCACCACGAACGCGCATCCTGATCAACTCAACTATCCGTCGTCGGAGCCAACCTCACCACGCGTTGCTTCGCCCGCCGTGCAGCAACTGGCGACGACGTCGGCGCTGAACAGCCGCTACTCGGAGATGTATCCCGCGCAGCCGGCCAATCCTCGCGTTAGCGAGGAGCTGCGTAACCAGATGCCCTGGTCATACACGGGCATGATCACCAAGCCGCCGCCGCCGCCGCGCAAGCCGCAGCAGCAGGTGCAGATCTATCCGCAGATACCCGAGCCCGACTACGCGGAGCAGTAGACGTAGTGGGATGGCCACGGGATTCGGCCGGCCGGAGTGTCCAGTTGCTCGACTTGTTTTCAGTTATTGTTACCTTTATTAAAGCTAAAGCTAATGTACATAGCGAATCGCCTGGCTTTTCTCTGGCTCAGGCGTCGCCAGCAGCAGCAGCTGCTGCTTGTGCTGCACGTGCCGCGCCACCTGCTGCAACAGTTCGGGCAGTTCCAGCTCCACCTTTTCTGCACCACTCACATGCAGCTCCAGCTTGGGCGCCTGCTCCTGCTGCACTGCTCTGGCGCCCACCACAATGGTTAGGGAATGCCCCAGACGCTTGGCCTCCAGCAGACGCTTGCCTATGGTCAGCTCCTTGCGGTCATCGTGCAGCACCTCATCGGCTCCGCAAATGTGTGAGAGCTGCTGCAGCAGATCGTGCTCCACACGCTCCGCCGGCAGCTGCTCCTTGCTGCCCTGCTTGGGTCCAATCAGGCAGACGTCGTAGGGCGCCAGCAGCTTAGGCCAGCGCAACTCCTGCTCCGTCGACAGCACCTCCAACGCAGCGGCTATGATGCGCGTGATGCCAATGCCAAAACAGCCCATGACGAGCGTCTGTGGCTTGCCCTGTGCATTCAGGTAGGTCGCGCCCAAGGGCTTGGAGTACTTGTCGCCCAGCAGGAAGGTGTGAGCCACCTCCACGCCGCGCACAGTGCTCAGCTGCGCGCTCTGGCAGCTGGGGCAGTGACTTTCGGCGCCGGCAAAGACCTCTGCGTTGCCAGCATAGCCACAGGCGCTGCACTGCAGCAGCGTGTCCTCCCCGACGGGCGAGACGTAGTGATACTCGTGCGAGAGGCTGCCGCCCATCATGCCCGTGGCGGCCTCAACTGCAAGAGCAGGGGATTAGCTCAAGGAAATTACATACATATCATTTCATACCTTTGACGAAGGGCACTTCCAGCTGCGTGAAGAAGCGCTGATAGGCAGCGCTGACGCTGGCGTAACTCTCCTCCGCCTCCCGCTGGCTGACATCGAATGTGTACATGTCCTTCATGAGGAACTCCTTGGCGCGCATGAGGCCAAAGCGCGATTTCAGCTCGTCGCGAAACTTAGGGCCAATCTGATAGAGGCGCAGCGGCAGCTGGCGGTAGGAGATGGGCGCTGCGCTGGCCAACATGGCTGTGACGGCCTCCTCATGTGTCTAAGCGGATTCGCATAGAAAGATTAGTCAATAAGTTGTTGGAACACTCGCTCCTACTCACATACTGGACTCATGAGGAACTGCTTGCCGCTGCGATCGTGCACCATGTAGAACTCGGAGATGTCGCCCTCCAGTCGCCCGCTTTTCTTCCACAGCTGCGCGGGCGTCAGGATGGGCAGGCTGATCTTCTGGCCGCCAGCCTGCTGCATGTTCGCCTGCACCAGGGCAATGCATTTGTCTATGGCGCGCTGCGCCACGGGCATTATCTGGTAGGTGCCATTGCTGCCCGACTTGACCAGGCCCAGATCAGTTAAGAGCTGAGTGCGAATAGGAAATTAAATAACACGAAACACGAATGCAATACTCTTTCGTAATACTCCGCACGTTTACCTTCTGACTGCGCGACAGCTGCTCCGCCTGCTTGACCACAGCATTTTTGGGCGTAATCAAAGCTGGCACAAATAAACGCGAGGCTTTATTCATATTTACAGTATTTTATTTATTTAAATTAAATTAAATTAACTAAAGCTTTAAACCGGCTAAAATACACATTGGCGCACAGCTGTTCCCGCAATGCCTATCGATAGAGTGCAATCAATATATCGATCAAGAAATACTAATGCACGTGCAATCGATAGCTGCCGCACTGTTAATGAATACGAATGCCATCTCAACGCCAGTGTCAGCTGCGATATATCGATAGCTTGACGATTAACTTAGGGTGACCATATTGCAAATAAATGCCTATGTAATTGCATCGCCGGCGTTTTGCTTGTTGTGTAAATTTCGAAAGCGTCGAAAACATGAGCCACAACTACAAAGAGTTCTACAAAAAGAGCGTAGATCTCGGCGAACAGCAGAAGCAGCGACAGCTGCTGGCGCTCGACGAGCAGAAGCACCGACGCCAACAGCAGCAGGACGCGTTCCGACACGTCGTCGACTCCGAAGAGGAAGAGGCGGACTCAAACGATGAAGCGCAGCAGAAAGCGAACACATCGCAGCGCAGACACCGCAAGAAACACTCGAGAGCACAACAACAGTTCCGACTGCAGCAGTCGGAGTGGCTGCGCCATCGGCCCGAGAACCTCTGCGATTGGCTGCTGCTGCCGTGTCCCGTGGGCAGGCGTTGCCTGGTCATTGCCTCGCACGGACGCACCAAGGTGTACAACCAGGCGGGCAGAATGATAATGCAGCTGCGCAGCCTGCTGCCCGGCGACGGGTACATGCCCAAGTCTCGCAGCGTGCTGGACTGCGTCTATGTGGCGGAATCGGAGTGCTTCTACGTGCTGGACGCCATCGCCTTTGGCCAGCAGCAGCTGCTCGAGTGCGAGGCGAGCTTTCGATTCTTCTGGCTGCGCTCGCGCTTCGACGAGCAGGGCGAGCTGAGCCAGTGCAGCAAGCGCAACGAGAAGTCCTTCAAGCTGCTCGACTACTACGACTTCGAGGACGCCGCCGCCGTGGACCAAGTGCTGCAGACGCATCCGCTGTGGGAGGCCAATCAGCCGCAGCTGGATGGCTTTCTCTTCTACCACAAGGAGGCGAGCTACACCTGCGGCACAACGCCGCTGGTCTGCTGGCTGTTTGCCTACATGCTGCCCGACGTGCTGAGTCTGGCCGTGCACAGCAAGTATGTGGCGCCCGAAGACTATCAGCGCGATGCACCACTGGCCTACATGGATGAGTTCGACAAGAAGCTGCAGGCGCGCCGCCAGCAGCTCAAAAAACCTGCGAAGAAGCAGCAGCAACAGCAGCCTGCAGCGACAGCTTCAGCCAGCATGGAGCAGGAGCAGGAGGTGGAGGACGAAATGGATGAATATGCTGAACTACGCAATCTGTTGGAGCACGAGCGGCGTCTGGAACTGGGCGAACTGGACATGGACTGCACTCCGGCTCCGTCAGCTGTTGCCAACAGCTGCTGAGCGACGCTTGCCGTTGCAGGGGAATGAGCGGAGGTGGTGGTGGTGCTGATGGGGATGGTGGCTTGCATGGCGCATGCGTGCTGCACACTCTGGCCCCTGGTGCCCGGGCCAGGAAAAAGCCCAGCTACCCAGCTACTCAATCAAACGGCAACAGCAACTCGCAGCAAAAACCACAACACATTGCAAAAAGTTTAAAAAGCAAAAAAAAAAAGGAAGAAAAAACGAAAAAAAATAAGCGCAAAAATAGAAGATGGTCATACAGCGTAGCTGGAAGATTCTCAGCGACGCGGCAAGCACGGCAAACAACTCGAGCGGCGTCAGCGGCAGCGGCGGCGGTGGCAACGAGCTGCAGCAACGCTCTCCGACTGCACTGCAGGCCAACACCTCATCGGATGATTCGGACTGCTCCAATCAAACCACACACTCCATGGATACGCGCGTCGCCAGTCCCGTCAAGCAGATCAAGACGGAGCCCGTCTCCGAGACGTCGCAGACAGCAACGTTCAATGGCGCGGAGCCAGCGCTGGTAAGTGGCAGGCAGAAGCTGCCAGTGTGCAGCAGCAGATCAAGAGTGTTCCAGCAGCTGCAGACGCTTGCAACTGCTGCTGTAGCTGCAGACTTTCCCAGCAGCTCCAGACTGTCTCAGCAGCTGCAGACTGTTCCAGGATAATCCATTAGGCTTAGACTGCTCCAGACTATTTCAGACTGCTCCAGCAGCTGTAGAGTGCTCCAGAAGCTTCAAATGCAACTGCTGCAGCAGCTCCAAACTGTGTAAGAAGCTTTGGACTGCACCAACAGGCACCTGACGCTCCAGACTGTTTCTTGCATTCAGCAGCTGTAGATTGGTTTAAGCTAACAGCAACAGGCAACACTTCCATTATACTCTACTCTAACAAAGCCTTCCTCTCGCTTGCAGAAATATGTGACGACCACGGAGATGGCGGAGAGCATGCTGCAGCGCATCCGGCAGCGCTACAACGGCGTGCACAACATGGAGAGCGGCGGCAATGCGGAGTCGGCCATGCGTGCGCTGGAGCTGCTGCGCATCAGCGTGCAGCAGTCCTTCGATGCGGAAGTCAATGACATCATCAAGCGCTACATGAATGTGCGTAGCGATGCCTGCCATACTCAGTTGGTCTGTCTAATTGTCTCTGTCTTTTTAGAACTACTTCAAGCCTGCCTTCGGCAACATCAAGGAGAATCTCGGCCAGCACGCCGTCAACGAGGAGGCACTGCAGAAGATGTCCTCGTGCGCGCTGCTCGAGAATGCCAAGGCGCAGTATACGAACTTTGTGATGCGGCAACAGCGTGCGCCGGCAACAACAGCAGCGGCAGCAACAGTTGCCAGTGGCGAGCAGCAGCGACTGGCACTGAAGCGTCCGGCCAAGTCAATCGATTACGGCAACTCGAGCAGCGGAAAAATATTTGCCAATAATTTGGGCTATGTGGTGGCTGCCAGCAAGCCCATTGTTCCCGCTCAGCAGCAACTGCAGCAGCTGCAACAACTACAGCAGCAGCAGCTACAACAACAACAGCAGCAGCAGCAGCAGCAACAACAGCTGGAGGTGCAGCAACAGCTACAACAGCAGCAACAACAACAGCAGCAGCAGCAGCAACCGCTCACCTTGCAACTGCCACGCACGCCCTTCGTCTCGGGGCCGCTGCCGACGCCTGTACGTCGTCAGATCTTCTGGAATACAGCGCAGATCTCCACCAGCACCAAGTTCGTACTAGACGTGCAGGCCAATCTGGCCTTCGGCTTCAGCATCGATGGCAAGGAGTTGGGAGGCGCGCGCTTGGCCAGCAAACATCCCGAGATCATACGCTATTTGCCCGACGCCGAGGATCGCGATTGGCTGGCAGCACGCGGCATTATTCCCGCCGAGAATCGCAGCTCTCGCTTTCTGTTTCTCATCTACGATGAGGTCTGCCGGCTGCAGCAGACCCATGAGCTCTACCGGCACAAGACCAACATTGATCTCAGCATGATGCTGACCTTCACAGTCACGGAGACAATGATACAAAAGATGAAGCTCTTCTTCGTCGATCTGAACATCAAGAGTCGCGGCCTGATAACCAACTCGTATGTGGTGGAGAATCCACAACAGCAGGAACTGCAGCAGCAGCAGCAACAGTCGCTGCAGCAGCAGGCACAGCAGCAACAGCAATCACAGCAGCAGCAACTTCCGTTGCAGCAGCAACAGGCACAACTTCAGCCGCTTCAGCAGCAGTCACAACAGCAACAGTCGCTGCAACAACAAGCACCACAGCAACAACAAATACAGCTGCAACTGGCCGTCAACAACAACAGTCATTTGCGCAACGCACTGCTGCAGGGCATCCCCATTCAGTTGATGCCCCAGCCTCAGTCTCAGTCTCAATCCCAACCCCAGTCTCATTCCCAGCCTCAACCCCCAACGCAACAGCAGTCCACACCAGCAACAACAGCAGCAGCAACAGTTGCAGTAGCAGCTGCAGCAACAACCCCCACTGAGGACACCACGCCCAAGGAACAGCCGACAGCAACAGCAGCTCCCGTCCCAACCCCAGCAGCTGCGCCCTGCCTGCAGGGCACCGTCGTGGGCAGCAGCACGGCGAATTCGCTGAAGAGCAAACTGAGCGCCAGCAGCTCAGCGCTCAGTTCATCGCATGCCACGCTGACGGCGCTGCTCAACCAGGGAGGCACTGCAGCCGGCACAGCTCCAGTCAGCAACAAGTTTCGCAACTAATTTAAGTCCTTAGTTAATCGTAGTTCGTTTTCAAATAACTCAATAAACTTGTGTGTAATTCAATCTTGTATCAATATTTAAAGCTCTTAAACTTATTGGTCTATCATTAGATTTATTATTATGCTTACGAATAATAACTGTGATTCCAAAATATCTCGAAAGCCTAGCATAAGTTTTGAAATATTAGAGTTTGAATTAATCTCGAGCTAAGTCTCTGCAACAATGTTTCAGTTTATTATTTTGTATAACACTTACGAATAATTAAGTATCAAGAATCCTCTGCAATTGTAAAAACTTTTCAGTTCGCTGATGATAGGCAACATGTGGTTCAGGTCTTGTGTGTTGTATGGATCTTGAATCAATATTGAGTAGCCTCTGCAATTGTGTAAACTATTTAGTTCGCTCTAAGAGTCTATGACTTTAACGTGAAACTGTGAGCTCCTTAGTTTCTAGCGTATGTTTTTTTATGATTCTAACTCCATGTAGAACTCCTATGTTTCTAGTTAGTATTGAGATCACCCTCTATAACTATATAAGCTTTTAGGTTTTTTCAATATTCTTTCTGCTTAAATGCAGTCAAAATTATAACTGGAATCGATCTCGATTAGTAATCTATCTTCTGGAGCAATACTTACTATGATCCTGTGATCGCTTTCAATATTATTAAAGCTTCCCTAGGTTGAAGTCGGGTGTATTAATAGATGCTCAATCAATCTCGATTACTGCATAAACTAAGCAGTTTTCTTAACTATTTGATGATCTTGCAAATAGTTTAGCGATAGTAACTTTGTTTGAACTGATCTCAAAAATCCTCTGCAACTACCATAAGTAAACTTTTGGCTTAGTTGCACTGGGCCATGACATGCTTTTATCAGCACAATATTTACAAATTACTATATACCTTCACCATCATGCAGTCAAAATTGTAAAATGCTTGTAACTGATACAAGCACAGAGCCGCAGCTGATGTACCCCATTGCTGCGCTGTAGGGTGCATTTCTCGGTCTGTTGTCTAGCGCATGCTTCACTGGGGCATTTCTCCATCTCGCAGATGTCGTCGTGCAACTGCTGGCTATATATACGTATATGTAGCCAGTTGTATCTATATATATATATGTAACACATTGTGCACACACACACACACACAGGCACATATATATTTTCGTATCGATGTGTATATGCGGAGACGCATCGCATCGCATTATATCGCTCTGACGGCTCATGCAGCTTTAGCCTCGACTGCTGCTGCCTGCTCCTGATTGGATCGCCGAGATTGTTGTGTCTGTGGAAAACCACTATACGGCTCACATTCTACTGCTGCTCGTCTTCATGCTGTACGGCGGGACGGCTGGACGGACGGGCGAACGGACGGATGCCTCGTACGTTTTGTGATCGTTTTAATTTTGTTTTTGATCGCACATTTACAGTTCTTTCTAAAAAACAATAAAATTCAGGCATCGGCGTGGAAAAGTGCTACATATGCCGACATGGACGTCTCGGGTTCGGCGTTCGGGTGTGTGTTCGGCTGCTGTGTATGCGGATGTGTTTGTGTGTGTGGCAAGTTCAGAGGCAGCCAATATTTCGGAATTTTTTGGCTATATTTTGGAAAACGCAGCCGCGTTGCCTCGTAGTAGGCACGAGCACTCCGAGCTGATCGGTTCAAATTATCTGACAGATTCAGATCGATATTTTGGTTTAGCAACAGCCCCAACAGCAACAACATGAGCAGCGTGGTGCGTCTCCCCTTCAAGCAGATCAATGATCTCTGGCAGCTTATTCAATACTAATATTATTCCATTTTTGGCAGGATGAGGATCTGACCCCCGAGCAAATCGCCGTGCTCCAGAAGGCCTTCAACAGCTTCGATCACCAGAAGACTGGCAGCATTCCCACCGAGATGGTTGCCGATATTCTGCGCCTCATGGGTAAGTCGCAATCGGTTCCAATCAGTTCCAGCTGCAGTCGGTCATTAACCTTGATTTTCCACGTTTCCATTTCGTAGGTCAGCCCTTCGACAAGAAGATCTTGGAGGAGCTGATCGAGGAGGTCGACGAGGACAGTAAGTACTCGCATTGCCTGTTCGCGCTCTAATTAGCTTTTTGCCGATGTTAGTGATATATATATACTGTATATTGTATATTGTATATTGTATATTGCGATCGTCGGTCATTGCAATTTTGTGGCAATAACTCGGGCACACACTCGAGACGCTGCCATAAATCCATTGTTCGCCTGCAATATATTATGGTGAATTATGATGGGAAATTTAGAGGCAGTAAAGCGCGAAGCGTATAATATTAAGTACCATATAATAATATACCCATTTGTTGTATCTTACAGAGTCCGGTCGCTTGGAATTCGGCGAGTTCGTACAGCTGGCTGCCAAATTCATCGTGGAGGAGGATGCCGAGGCCATGCAGAAGGAGCTGCGCGAGGCTTTCCGTCTGTACGATAAGCAGGGCAACGGTTTCATTCCCACCACCTGCCTGAAGGAGATCCTCAAGGAGCTCGACGATCAGCTGACCGAGCAGGAACTCGACATCATGATCGAGGAGATCGATAGTGATGGTTCCGGTACAGTTGATTTCGATGGTGAGTTGGCACTTTCCCCTACATAGCATAATAGCAACGCACACAAGTATATATTTATATATAGTATATATATGCATATGTAGTCCATTCTAGTGGCTTGCGAAAAGTCTCCCACGTAAACAGCCACCCACATTCGGTTTTTTTTTGTTTTTTTGTAAACATCAACATCAACATCAGCTAGATAAAGGGGCCCGCAGCGGCGCTGATCTTGAGTTCTCGATTTTGACAACCCGATCATTTTGGAGCATATTGGTGGCTATTTATAGGCGCGCGCGACATCCAATAGAAACAGAGCGGCAAATTAATAATAATATTTCAAATTCATAATTTCGCTGGGAATACATATTCTAAATTTGATCTTTAGCTATATATGCTAATTAATAATAATTTTTCATATTTCATAATTTCGCTTGGAATATATTTGAATTTAAATCTCGAGCTGCTTACTAATAATGTTTCGAATTTATACTTTTGCTGGGTGATCGCAGTCTCATTATTCTCGTTTTGATCGCTAGATATTTAATACAATTAAATTAATTTTTAATTAATTAACTATATATAATGTAATTAAATGGTTTTTATTTGTAATTAAAAAAGTGAAGTAATATTTCATTAGGCTATAATTAGTTAACAATGCATATAAGTAATTATATAGTTTTAATTTGTAATTCAAAAAGTAAAGTAATATTTAACTAAGTTATAATAATTAACAATATAAAGAAGTAATACAATTTTTTAATTTTGTTATTAAAAAAGTTTATTAATTTTAAATTAATTTATAAATTATTTACAATATATATAAGTAATTAGTAATTACAAATAATAGTAGTACAATTAATATAAATAATTATTACATTTATTTAATTACTTAACTATATAAACTATACATAATTTATGTTTTCTTCTTGTTATAATTAATTATTAATTTTATTTAATTATCATTTTCTTCTTGTTTGATTCGCAGAATTCATGGAGATGATGACCGGCGAATAAGCGCAGCTCCCAGATCCACACACACACACGCACGCACACTGACACAAGCAGACAACTATACACCTATACACAACATACACACCCAGCCACACACAAACACACTAGCACACCACACACACACACACGCGGACACACCTGTCTATTTGTTTAGATTCTCGCAAACAAATCGACAGGCCTCAAATTGATAGCATTAAACACTTTTGTACTACTTTTTTTATACCAAAGAAATAAAACAAAACGGAATACTGTGTATGCAAAAAGCCCAATTCGAACTCGAACTCGAATCGTTTACGCTGAGGTTTTCGTTCTCGTATTTTGGCTATGCTCAGCTGTCAATGCCAACGGCACACACTGCTGATAAACGTGCAGCTGGAAGGCTGGCAGGGGTGCGGGGGCAGGGTTGCGCACCTGAAGAAAGCTGACGAAAAATAAAAAAAAAAAAACAAAAAAAAAAGCTCGTCAAGTTTTTTAACTACGTTAACGTTACAAACAAAGCGACGCGCGCGCTCGCGACGCCGCGCTGCTGACGTCGGCCTCGACGGCGCTGCTGCTGCTGCTGCTGATGTTGTTGCTGCTGCCATTGACCAATTCTCGCAGCGGCGTTGTCTTTGGGCCGTCGTCGCCGTCGCTTCAGTCGCTTGCCTGTGCTTGTGCCTGTGTTAACGCTCCGCTCTGTTCTGCTCGGCGCCGCTTTGCTTCGCTCTGCTCTGCTCTGCTCGCTCGCTCGACCGATCGCTCGCCCGCAAGCTCACAGCCAGCTGCCAGTTGCCAGTTGTTGGGCCAGGGCTACCCGACAGCTGATCGCGTACGCGATCGCATGTGCACCCACCTAACCAGCCAGAGCGACAGACAGTCCCAGGCGAACCTAACCAACTTCGCCTCGATTCCCACACGCCTGCCCGCTCGACCGCCCGCCCGCCTGTCCGCACGCCTGTCCGCCCGCTCGTGTCTCGTGATAGCTGAGTGTTTGCAATTGATAATAACAAACTAAATAACTAAATATTAACACAATGCCGCAGAGGTAACAACTACCGTTATATGTCCGTGTGTGTGTGTGTGAGTGTCTGTGCATAAGCCCCTGTTTGTTTTGGCTTGAGAATGTGCTGAAAAGCTGCCGCTACTTTTCGTGTCTATAAAATTTATGAGCGCATAAATTCTTAAATGGACGTTGATATACCCCAGCGCGCGCGCGTGTGTGTGTGTGTGTGTGTGTGCGTGTGTTGTATATCATTTTCTTGACATTGGCTTATCAAGTGGAAGACAAAAAGCGCTTGATAAATACCAAAATCGTTGGTCTGTGAAGCATACAAGTGTACACACACACACACACAAAGGCACACACACATGCTTGGCTATGTATACGCGCGCGTATTGTGCGCGCTTGCGTGCGTGTGCTGTCAGCTTGCTAGTGTATGTGTGTGTGTGTGTGTAAAGCCAGTAAACATGAGCATAGCTTGATAAGCGCTTTGGTAACCCTAGCTGAAAAGCCAATGCCATTTTCGAAACTGCTGACACGCGCGCTGTGGGAACCCCAATGCAGTTGCAAGCAGTTCGAGCGAATCGGGTTGTTTCTGGTGTGTAACCGAAACGAAAACCCGAAACCAACAGCTGCTCGCATGACTCATGCGGCCAATGAGCAACGTCTTATGGCAATTATGGCAATTAGCACTTGACGTCGAATCAAATCAAGCTTAAATCAAACACACACAATGTGATAAGGCGAACCTCAAGTTGTTGTGAATTGGGTTTGCTTTGATTGTGTGATTGTGATGTGTGCACTGATGTGTGTGTGTTGTGGTGTGTGCGGGCATCGAAAATCGTAATTGCTTGGAAAAATAACGACAACGTGTTATTTGCTCGCTCTCAATCATTTGCAGCCCGACAACCAATTGGTCATTCCAGCCGCTCCATCGACAGCGTAGCGGCCAATTTCAGCACCATGTGCTCAACCCGGTCCCGGAGACGGCGGTGCTGACGACGCCGCCGCCACTGCGCAAACGTAAGTACACAGACACTTCACACAATTATCTGCTGACATTCTGTTTTGAATACATTGCGCCTTATCGAGACACTATCGGCCCACTTGAGTGGGCAATCGAATCGCTAGAGATGCATCGATAGCACTAATTAAACAGGGCTGCAGCACTAGTGCGAAAGGCATATTGTTTTGTGCACAGCTTTTATATTTCAAATGATTGCTATTATTTTAAATTAAGAAGAGCAAGCAGCATACACAATTAATTAAGCTGCATAATTTATTTTATTTATAACATTTAACATTCTAAATCGCACTTTAAAATCAGCTTGTTTTGGTTTTAAGCCTTATACAACACTGTGCTTGCAATCGATAGTACTGCAAAACAACAGCTGTGCGCTGTTGTATTTTGTTGCTATGTTAATGCCACTGTTAAAATATTGTTAGAGAGCTGATTTGCTGCTGTTAAATTCGAATTGCGGTCTCAATCGCCTCAGTATCAATAAACTGATTTATGTGTGATATAGCTTAGCATATAGTGGTCTGTTATGCTGACAATAAATTAAATGAAATGCAAACCTAAGATGCCTTGAGGCATTTGGCCAGTCGACAAGTAAACATCGGCTTTTTTGCCAGCCCGTAAAGTTGCTCATGCTGTTAATAACATTTTGGCAAAATGTTAACTCTTGTTGTCTGACTGTGTGTGTGTGTTAAGGTGACAGCAGCAGCAGTGCACGCATAGTAAATATTACCAAGTTCGTAGCATAATTGCATTAAAATCCATAGTTAAACTGACAAAGCGAATGCTATTGAATTACAGCGCTCTCCCTACAAATCGCTGGCGTTGCTGCTGCGAGCGCTGCTGCAGCTCTTAGTGACAAAAACAAACGGAGATACATAACAGCGCGCAAGAAGGCCAAAACCACAATGAAAATGCTTGTCGTCGACACGGAGCGAGAGGAGGCTCTGAATTTGGTATGTGCCACTGTGTGTGTGTGTAATGTGTTTTTGTGTGTGTCGCGGTAACGGGGGAACTCGGAACTGGCTTCCCCGTTGCCAATTAATCAAGTGCCAAGCTAATTGATTATTGATTCCTCTGTTTTTGTTGCTCTCTGCCTCCGCTCCACTCGCCGCGGTATTGATTTGTACATGAAACGTGCTCGTGCCCATGCCCTGGTGTTCTCTTTGTTATGCGACGACGGCGACGGCGACGGCGCTATCGCAAAACTTACATGCACGCCTACGTCACGCCCACACCCGCGTCCACGCCCACATATTCACGTCTGCAGCAAATTGAGTTCGAATGGGTGCTGCGACAAGAAGTACATGCGATACTCAAGCAACTGCGATCCATTCTCATAGTAAGTGCGAATTCGATCTTGCTTTATTTCCGCTGCCAACTAAACCTGTCTCTCTCTCGCTCTTACTCTCCCTCTCTTTGTCTCTCTCTTCCCTCTGGCTCTGCGCTGGCAGGAATGCGCTCATAGATTTCCGGTGCCGCTGTACGATAACGAGGGAAAGAAGACTGAAAAGTTCATACTCAGCGTTTCGCCTGATCAGCTGAAGGCTGTGCTTACCCTCACGGGTGATGCGATTACGCAGGCGGTGAGTGCAGCTAGCCAAGTATTAGAGTATTGCCTCATATATATATATATGTATTCCACAGGATATTAGCTTTAAGCTGTGCAAGGCGCCCAGTCAAACGCAACGTACCTCAATAACACACGACTCGCCCTGGAAACTGCAGCAGGTGCAGGATGCTGCCAATCATCTGCAAACCGCAATCAATCACATTGACGACGTCGATGACTCTTATCACTTCAAGTAAAGCAGCCTCTATATTTCCCTACCTGCCTCCCTCTCTCTTGCTCTGAGTGTGTGTTTATTTATAAACCTGTCTGACTTTGCAGAACCTCGGACGAAGTGCTGCATGTGATAGGAAATATACTGGATGCGCTGCAGCGCGGCCGCAACAGCCTGCTCGTGCCGAAGAAGAAGCCCATCGAGGAGCTCATCAAGGGGCGCAACATGAAGTCGCTGGTGCCCAATCTGCCCGAGGATCTGGCAGTTAGTTTCTACCTGCAGAGCCACAAGCTCATCATTGCCGTCTATCAGCTGCTAAACAATCAGGGAACAATGCAATTCGATTCGCGCCAAGCGGAGATCGGGGTGCAGTGGCTCAACGATGTGCTCCTCCTGCTGATGAATGGCCAGAAACTGTGCCAGCAACTCAAAGACAAGGTGAGCCCCCCTTGTCTTCAATAGCACTTGAACTGATACGGATGAGCTAAGTCCCCGCGCAGTACTTGCGGGTTTTTATTTAGTTTCTGGCACTCTGCCCGCACAATTATGCAGTTCTTGACTGTGACGCAAGAGCTCCACGCTATATACACAGTATACCTACAGATATAAATATATATATATACATTTATATATATATTTGATGATAGATTCCGACTTGCTTATTGTGCGGGCAGATTGATGATTAATGGACTATTTTTAATAATTTCGTGTTTTCGATTTGCAGATTTCGGTGTTTTCGGTTTATAAGGATTTCACAGTTGGCTCGCGCTCACCATCGGCATTATCGTACTGAATGTGGCGATATATAGTATATGTGTATAAGTATGTTGTTACATAGGCAACACACGCAAACAATAACAACAATAATAGCTGATAATGAAATCGTACTTGTAATAGTTAAAACTAATGTTAGTTGAGGAGTTGCTCTTTGTGACGGCATACCACAAATACCTACTATACATGCAAATATTATACTATATTTCATATACCATATACCGTATACTGTTTACTGTATATAAATATATATATGCAGAGCTATATACACGTAACTAGTTTAATAATGAGATATACATACATACAATCAACATTCATATTGTTCATTGCGCGACAATTTATTATTTCGTCATGTCACTCCAATTATGCATCTAAATGCAATAGAATAAAAATTAACTGTTTTTTGTACATGTAACTAAATGAAATTGCTAGATAATTATTAATGATTATTTATAGTTTGTACGTGTGTATTTAAATTAAACATATGCATAGTATATTTATGTTCTAAATGCATCCATGAAGTCGCGATAGCAGAGAGACAGACACACACACAAACACACACACACACACATGCATACATACTATATTAAATTAATGCGTAAACTTAAACAGGAACATTAACATTTACCGAATAATGTTGTAATAAACCAAACTGAAATGTGAACAGAATTTTTAATTGTACTAAACACCATTTTGTATTCCATGTATGTATGTGTTGTTAATGTTTAAGCGCGCCTAATCTAATCCAAAGTCATTTGTATCAACGGCCTTTTACTTCTCGTTTACTTTATATTTATATATATGAAGAAGAGGGATGCAACGAAAACAATTATGTACTTATAGAACATTGTAAAATGCCTGCGTGTGTATTGAAAAGAAAAGAAAAGCAAAGAAAAGAAAAAGCAGCAGAAATACCAACCTATTTATGTAATCTCTAAGCCTATTTAATGTCCAAATTCATTTAATTGTTGTTGAATAAAAATTGAATTTTACCAAATCCCAAAAATGCTCATTTCGAATTCTGGCGCCATCTTGCGATTTCGATAAGCGCTGATCGAAAGCTGTGCGCCTTGCTGATCGATCGCCCAGCCCGCCTATCGATAACAGTCTGAGCATTCGTCCGACAGGTGGCAACTCTGTGCGCTGCTGGCTCGTACGGCGGACGTGCTCGCACATTCGAACAGTTACAAAGCGGCAGGCGGCACAAACTGTTTGCAGACTGCTCGACGGGTAAGCTCAGGACTTAAGTTCAGTGAATGTAACGGTGCTCGGGTCAGTGCAATTGCCGGAGAAAATAGCAACAATCGGCGGCGGTCTAATGACCAAACAGACAGCGCCAAGAGGCACTTGAAGCGCAAGCTGACGTCAAGATGTTGCAATAGACACGCGGAAACCAGTTCGCCTGTAATTACACTGATGCTAGTTTGTCTAGTGGCTGCCGCTGCCGCTGCTGCTGCTGCTGCTGCTGGCTTTGCCTCTGCAGCCTTCGTTTCTTACTCTGCTGCTGCTGCTGCTGCTGTTTGGTAATCGCAACTTGCCCAGCGTCAAGTCGGAGCGCAGTAAATCTTTTGTTGTTGCCGAGACTTGGCCAAAAAGTGTTGAACAATCTGACCGTGGCCAAGTGACACATAAAGCCGGAGTTGAAGAGTAAAGACTAAAGACTAAAGGCTTTCAATAAGCGCATATATCATGCAGTATATTATGGTGTATATTTTGGAGTATTATTCATAAAGTATATCTCTGATTTAGACAATAATTAATGGAGTATATATAAAAAACGTATACATATTTCATAGAGTATAAGATTATATAGAATATTTCTTCTAAAGTAGAGTATATAATTTATATAATTTTTTGTTTATAAAAATTAAAATCAATTAAATTATTTTAGATAAGTTAATAGATTATATATTTGGCACTATATATTTTAAATATATATATTATTTATATATATTTATTTTATATATATATTTATTTATATATATATATTAATTTTATATATATTTTATTTATATATATTTATTGTATTTATATTTTATATATATCATGTTATATAGTATTATAGAGTTTAAGAATGTAAATTTTATATCAAAAAGAATAGAGAATAGAGAGTTTATAGTATATAATCTAAAATAATGGGGTATATATCAAAAAGTATAATTTTTAGACTTAATACTCATGTACTTTAGGATCATAGGGAATTAGAGAGCATACCAAAGACTAGAATTCCTATCTTATATACGATTATAATGAAGTAAAACGTATAGACTATAAGTGATATATCTATCATAGAGCATAGTCATAAATTATAATCCTAGAGTATACAACAGATTCTGATATACCATGCGTATACATTTAAAATCCAGTTGGAAAGCTTCTTATTCTCGTGCAACGATGACTCTGCCAAATTTGGAGAATTTCGAGACCGGAATCGGACTTTGTTTAAATCTAATTTGGTTCGATAGCTCATTATTAGATCAGGTTCAGCCTAAGCTTCAGCTTAGACGAAGTTGCCGTCTTCATTATCATAAACTAGACTCCACAAAAGCTGCCGAGTCATCGTTGTCATTCGAAACAACTTTGTGACCCCGTCGAAGGTTTTCTGCACGCCACGGCGAGCTGCTTTGGAAATGGGAACTACGTTTGCGACGGTTTTTATGGCGCGCCAAGCTTGACCAACACTGCGCATCACTGGTTATTGCTCTCGCGTTTTATGGACTGACCACTGCATTTGGCACTAACTCGGGCAACTGCACGTTTCTCTGCGCTTCTTCTTGCAGTTACTTCGCAGACCTCACACTCATCAGACTCGACAGCATGGCCAACGGCGCTGGGGAAGTGTTGCTCGTGACGGGCGGCAGCGGATTTCTGGGCCAGCACATCATCAAGCTGCTGCTGGAGAAGCGCCAGGAGCTGCGCATCAAGGAGATACGCTCGCTGGACACTGTGCCGTACAGCAACAACATCGGGCACGAGGAGACCCCGTTGTTGCGCACCTTTGTGGGCGATATTTGCGATGATCCCGAGAACCTGAACCATATCTTCGCAGGCGTCGATGGAGTGTTCCATTGTGCGGCCTCGGTGAAGATCGAGTATCCGCCCAACTACGAGGAACTGGAGCGCGTGAATATTAAGGGTGAGTGAGAGTTATGATCCCAGCATAGTGTCTTAGTTTCGCCGTCATATCTCCGCTCAGTATATTTTATACATATCTGGGATTCTATTCAAGTGGTAGTATTTTAAAAAAATCTACAAAGTATTTTTTTAAAGCGAAATTACGAGCGCAGATATGTCGCAAATAAATCGACGTAGATAGGTCATTTTAAAAACTTAATATCACTCAGCGAAGGACATACCTCCGCTTAACTCAAAACGATTAATGCATCTCAGCTCAAAGGTATATCGTTTTTAAGGCGTCATAATTTCGCTCAGATAATAATAATAATTTTGTTTTCTGGCATCATAAGATTGTGCAAACAAATACATTATGAGGCGGAATTATATCGCGCGGACTAAAGTCGCTTCCTCGTAAACCCTTCGCTTATCTTGTATTCTATTTTCGTGCAGGTACTCGCGCCTTACTGGATTTGTGCATACAGAACAATGTGAAGCGCTTGGTCTACAGCAGCTGCACCTCGGTGTGCTTTGTGCCCTTCAAGGGGCGCAGCACCTTCTCGGCCGTCATCAATTCCACAGAGTCCAAGACGGACACGCCCATGCTGGACAGCTCCAAGCTCTGGGAGCAGGATGGCGAGTTTCTCATAGCGGGCTACGCCTCCAGCAAGCTGCGCGCAGAGAACATAGTGCTCAACTCGAATGGAGCGCCGCTGCAGAATCAGTTGGGTAGGTTGTACTTACTTGGCTCTACCAGATACCCCTTCTCATATTGTGTTTGTGTACCCTCTAGATTATCTGGCAACTAGTGCAATTCGCGCGCCACTGACCTACGGCGAATGCGACTCACACTTTGTCACAAATACCTTTGAGTATCTGTCCAAACGGGATTGGGTCTTCCCACGTATCGCCGGCGTGGGCGGCAAGCAGCAGCTGGTCTACGCCGGCAACGTGGCCTGGGGCCACATCTGTGCCTACAAGGCGCTGCAGGTCTCCAGCAAGGCGGTCAATGGGCTGCCCGTGTTCGTGACCGACGACACGGGCATCAATGATGTCTCACGCTTTCTGCAGAAGATGGCACTGATGGGCGAGCGCTTTAAGATCAAGACCAGCTGGTGGTATCTGCCGCACTTCCTCTTCTTCTTCTTGGCCTTCCTGTGGGAGTTCGTGGTACGCGTCGCGTTCCCCTATACCAAATATCGTTTGCGCTACTCGCCCCGCTCGATCGCCTCGTACACCTCGTCCATGCTCATGTACAATCGCCTGCGCGCCTCCATACACATGGACTATATGCCGCTCTACGATCCGGATGTGAGCGCAGAGCGTAGTGCCAAATGGTACGCCAAATGGTGGGACGAGCGGAAACGCGCTCAGGCGACGAAGAAGTCCAGTTAGAGGAGAAACACTACGTGGACTTGTCTACTCCAAATACTCTAGTTAATTCTGTGTTTTGTTTTTGTTTTGTATAGCTGAGAGTTATAATAAAATTGGGTGTCGATTTGAAAGCTACATTTTACGCATATAAAGCTAATCCCCTATGTCTTTTTTTATCTGCTCTATGTTTTACTTTTTAAATACTAATACCATAAGTCCATAAGACCATAAGACCATAAGTTCTCGTCTACTACCATTCCTTTTCTCCTATTTCTTCCCTACTCTAGTGATTCTCTCGCTTCTTAATTGTACTACTACTAATTATCGAAAACTCTATTACTAATACTAGTCACATCCCTTCAAATTTTCCCTATTCTACTCCTATTCCTGCTTTTATTCGTTCATTCATAATCATTCTTCTATCTCACTTCTTCTATTACCTCTACTCCAATCTTTTAACTACTCCTGTTTTTCTTCCTCTTACTAATACTACCACTTATATTCTTCTTTTTAACTACTAATGCGAATCTAAATCTACAAACCTGTCACTAATCCACACCTATTACTAGTACTAATATTCTCCTAATATTATACTACTATTACTTTACCTCTAATATTTCATTTCTACTGCTTAGAATACTTCTCTTACTTCTAATATTTCTGCTACTAATATAAGTCCTACCTATCGTTCTAATCCCTCTTCTATTTTGTTCTTTCAGCATTCTTTCGATGCTTCTCGTCTTTCTTTTATTTCTAATTTTTCTCATTCCCCCTTGTTGCTTAGCTGTAAGAAAAAACATCCATAAAGCCTTTCAGAAAACAAAAAGTCAACACGTTTTATGTTTTTGAACAATGTTCATATTTGTTTATTAATCATTATGAATTCATTTATTTATTCTTCAGTTATTTCATTATAATTTTTATTATACATATATTTTTTTGTTGCTCTACAGCATTTCTTTTCCAGTGTTTTTCAAACTTATGTATCATTCTCTTAACGTATAATGCCATTATTTAAGTTCATTTCGCTTTAAAATCATTTTTTCCGTTTATAATTTATAGTTCATATTCATATACATATATATACATATACATATATAGAAACATAGATGTATATATATGTATGTTTATATGCTTGCCCATGTTGTCGTATGCGTATGACGGTTTAAACCAGCTCTTGGAATACGCTTTAGGCCTCCCCTGCTACAACATGCTTGTGTGTGTGAAGTATCTGTGTGCGTGTGTGTGTGTGTGTATTTGGATGTGTATATGTATCCGCACACAATGACTGGCATTGCATTATCAATTTCAGTTAATGGGGTTGCTTGAGAGTCGTAAATGTTGTTGTTGTTCTTGCTAAAGTTTGCGTACTTATTTTGTTGATATTGTGTGTTAAAAACTTTTACAATCTGCCCTTGTGTTGGTGTTGGTCTGCGCGTGTGTGCTTGTGTGTATGTGTGAAGTGTAAAAGAGCAGTAATTGCTATATCTGAATGTTCTGCCAGTTGTCAATGCTTGTGGGCCGCATACAGCACTCTGAATATCGCTTCTCCCATCTCCCATCTCCCGTCGCATATCGCATATTGCATATTGGATTTTCGCGTAATTTTCCATATTTTCCAAGGGTCCTTATAGATAATTGAATTACTTTAACTGTCGCGTCGGCGTGCGCCCCTGTCTGTGTTTCCGTCGTATGCTTAACTTTATTGAATTTAACTATATGTTTATTTGTTGTTCTTGGTTATATAACTATATATTTGTATAGTATATATATATAAATATATATACTATGTAGATGCATATATATATGTGTATATTATGCATGTGTATATGGGCACATTGCGGGCGGGACTGCTCCTCCTCCCGCACTCTGCGCAAGGGGATCTCCAATACATATACATATGAGTATACCGCATATACACACACATACATATATAAATGTTTGTATATAATTTGTTGTTTTTTGTCATTTATCATAGTAAATATACAAATTCGTTACCGGATTTCTTTATAGAAATGAAAAAATTGTTTTCTGTTTTCGACTTTTTGGGTTTTTCATTATTTTTAACCTTTGTATCCTTTAAATTCTCGTAATGCTTCGCTATTAATGTGTTTCAGATTTCGCTTCGATTTTGTTTCTGTTTCTGTTTCAGTTTTTGTTTCTGTTTATTATAATTTACCTTGTATAGTTTGCTGTAAGTGTACTGTAACTGTACTGCATCAGTTTAGGTTAAAACTATTACGCTGTTATACATATGTATATATATATATATACGATAGAGCCTATGCACACCCATCCAACAGCATCGTCTGGATTGGCCTCGATCTGCTGCCAGTTACATGACTCAGAAACACCCGCCACACAGTCCAGTACGGCTGTATGGCTGTACGGCTGAAGGGCTCTGCGGGTCTACAGTTGATTCGCCTTCCACACTTAACTATTCTTACTTACATATGTAGAGTTAGAATACTTACAAACTGCACACGCTCTCTATAAACGTCGACTTATTTTGTCTTTTTCTGGTATTCCGATTTCTCTCGTTCGGCCTCCTCGCAATTTTGTCTGTGTTCTATCTTAAGATCCCTTCGACTTGTATCGTGTATAAAGTATTAAAATGATTTATTCTGCTGGTTACGCATTTGTAAATACAATTTAACGTCACTTCGGCCCATTTTTGTCTCTAGCTTAAACTTCTCGCACGTCTTTCTCAATTTCTCCGACTTTTTATTTATTACATTATTTGTTTACGTTTTTTTGTATATATTAATATATAATTTTCCATATAGTATAGTGTAAAATATATAAGAGATATTGTCAATATAGTAAAGGTGTTTTGTCAGCAGAAGTACCAACTGCAAACTGACACATTCCTGGGGGGAATTTCTTACTTATAGCAAAAATAGTCAAGTGATCGTTCGTATATGGGGTCTCTTGTATAGGGAGGGGGTTCCTTACCAAGTATGTAAGAGTGTTGCGTGTCAGTGCGTGTCTGCTGTGCGTCTGTGAGTGGGCGTGTGGTGTATGTATGTACATCATATGTGAGAGTGTCTATTTGTTTGTGTGTGTGTGTGTGTATGTGTATGTGTGTGTGAAAGTAACCGAAGAAGGAAACGTAAGTATGATGAAATTGTATTTGATTGCTACCCTCTAAAAGCACGTCGAAGTGTAAAAGGATCACGATCTAGCGACTGCCCCAATGTGTAGGGTACCCTTGCGCCGGACTCTGCCGTGTTCCTAAGGCTGGGGCGATTGCATGTGCTGGTTGTGTAATAAGTATATCGAAATGAAAACATCGTCGTTCGCGCTAGACATTAGTTAATCGTATTTCATTATCATAATCGTTTTTCTTGAAGACAATAAGAACTGATATGTTTTACAAGACAATGAAAGTATTGCAATAGATAAGCGAGAGAACGGAAAGTAAGTCGTATATAGTAGTATAACTAGCAAACTTTTACTCTGACCTCGACTCTGTCCTTTCGTAATTGTTTTCACATTAAAACTATATTACATTTACGCTTGCTGCTTGTCTTTTCGTGCGTCTTCCAAATTAGTTTCCCTCCGGCTGCGACCACAAATTGACTTCGACTCGAAAAATCGGCGTTTAGCTTAAAGTATGTGGGTTTATCATTTTAAAAAATCGTTTACTGCATACTATATGTGTTTATGCCTACACACAGTTCTCCCCTATATAAAAAAGAGACATATTTCATTTATTATTTTCAATTTAAAGCTTTTGCGCCTGCGTCGCCGATCTGGCCGATCCGACGGACCGGACCGACGGCACCTTCAGTAGAAAAATAATGAAAAAATGTTCGATTTTCGATTTGTTTTCATTTGGTTTTCGTTTTCTTTTGTTTTATTTTCGTTTTTCAACTTGTCTTTATGTTGCTCTTTGTGTTCTTGTTGTTGTGGCGTTTTTTGTTCATGTTTTTCTAATTGACTGAAATTGATTTTTGTTACAAGGACGCATTTCTTCTGGTTTGTTCATGTTGCTTTTGGCCTATCTCGATCCGGTTCTCCAATCCGTGTATATATCTGTATTTCTGCTTGTCTGTCTGTTTGTAGTCTGCTTGGGGTTCTCGATCAGTGAAGCACTACAAATCATATGCGTGTGTGTGTGTGTGTGTGTGTCCAGATGTGTCTGTGTGAAGCGTATTCTTCTACTCGTAACGAACGTTAACAGAGAAAATGCTAGAAAAGATTCAACAGTTCGCTTAAAGCTGATTTGGGTTTGGTATCGACGACCTATTCGTACCTTCCTTGTGTGTGTGTGCGTGTGTCTGCTATAAAAACCGATTCGGATTACGAGCCAAGCGAAACGAAGTCAAGCTCTAGCTTCAGCGATTCGTTTCGCTTTCGCTGCGTCATCGATACCGATACTGATACCGATTTGCCTCGACCTGGGGGCCTTCGACTTCCGATCCGACAACGAAAAGAAATTCACTAGTTGCACTTTTGACTCGGTGCCAGCAAAGTTATATAGCATACGATTTGGGTTTACCATAAATGATTCCTCTGCTGGAGAGTTCTTATTGACTTGGGTTTCGTTCAAGAATGCGTGAGTCTCTCCGAGAATGGGAGAGAATACAATACAATCGTATAGTATTTTTTGGTATTTTTTTTTATAGATTTTTTTTGTATTTTTCTAGGACAGTCATAAAGTGTTTACAAGTAATTTACAATATGCATATTTCCGCTCTCACATCCTTCCTTTTATTCCTTTCTCCATAATCGTAATCAATATGTTACTTTATGTATATACACATTTGTATGTATATAGATATATATATACATATATATATGTATATATATTTTGTTGTATACAGTTAAGGTGTATATATATTTATGTGTGTATATTTATATATTGGTGTATATTTAATGTATTCCTTTTATGCGTTACCTTTATTAATTGTTTTCTTTTTGTCTTTTTTTATTTATTTTGTTCAACTTACTTAACTGCTTTATCGGCCCTCGTTATGTTTCTTTTTCTTGCTGTTGTTGTTGTTGTTTTGAATTATTGCTTTTAGAACATGTCTTAAAAATATATTTATTCAATCGTAAATGTGTACGTGTGTATATATGCCTTAGAAGTTATCTTGCTCATATATCTGTATATATATTTCATATTTCTTATGCGAAAGTAACATGTTTACGCTCTCTCGTTCCGATCTGCGTCTGTATTCGAAAATACTTAGCATCTCCATGCCGATCTCAAGCGACCTCGGCTTGCACTTCTGATAAGCAGGCAGCTGGAGTTCGATTCACATCTCGATTATTCATTTTGTATATATATTTTGTTATTAACAATTGCATTGGCCATCGGTTATTGGGTAACCTCGTGCCTCCCATTGGCTCTCCTGTACGCACATACAGTGGAAAACACATATATGTTGCATACCTCAAAGTAAGTTTCTGTCTCTGATCCCCAACATCCTCGAAAAATTCAAATTATTAGCACATTTCCTCTGATATATTGCGATCCTAAACAAAGAATTAAAGTTTCCAAGAGCTTTTCCAGTTGAGAACTCTGTGATGGACTTTGAAAGACCTTTTGTCATGTTGTGAATTAAAATTTTTCACCACAGCTGGCTTGCAGCATAACCGATTTTATAGTACTTTATAGCAAATAAAAGTATAGAAGTAGGTCTGCCAATTAATTCCTTATAGCTTGCATGTTAAATTATCATCTACAGATGTGAATAATTGTTTTTATTCAAGGTCCATCATTCTTTCGAAACTCTAAAGACCCTAACTCTATACGGAACCTACAAGGAAATAATTTGTAGGCCCTTTTATAGACTTTCATTTGTTATAAAGCGCTGCAAAATGGTTTATGCTATAGGCGAATTATCGTTAAATATATAAACTCACCTCACGAAAAAAAAATGAGTTTCACGATTCGTCACAGAACTCTCATTGTAGAAATTTTGAAAAGTATTTTCACACTTTACCTAGAATCTGCAACACATCAGAGATGGTGTATTCATGCAGCTTTCTTTCGCCTATCTAAAAATGTTTTTTGACTTCAATTTGTTTTTTTTTGCATTTCCCCATTTTGGTTTATTTTCTTGGCTATTTATACATTATAATTATTTATAAATGTACTTCTTAATTTTGTTCTGCTTTTGCTTTATGTCCCCAAGAACTCGTGATGTGCGCATGAAATCAAGTGAAAGTCCTACGAAAATGTACTGTATATAAACGAAGAAAATCTCAATCTGTTCTGGGGGTCTGCTCTGATTAATTCCTCGAGTATTCAATCCTCGATTTGATCCTGCGTCAACAATATAAACAGTTTAATTTATATTACACTGCAACTATTTGTCGTTAGCTTTTATGCTGTATATAACTATGTAAGTTAGTTAGTATTGTATATCGTATCGTATATGCTGGTGTCTTGTCTTTATCATTCCTATATAAGTGTTCGTTTCGTTTTCGTATTTGTATTTGGTCCGAGACTTGACTTGACAGGCAAAGTCCTGGAGAGCGTTGGTTTGACAATTTGGCAAAAAAGTTATGAAAGGAACATTTTCACTGTTTCTGCTTCTGCTTCTCATAGTTTGCATTCATTGTGTTGGTGTGCATTGGTGTGTGTGTGTGTGTTCGTGTGTGTGTGTGCGAGTCCCAGACAGACAAAAAGCGCATCTCTCCTCTGTCAATTAGAGAGCAATTCGAGTTTACTTTGTAATTTGTTTAGTGTTTCCGTCGGGTGTAACAAATGTTCTTACTTAATTGTCGGTTAGTTCTTAGTTTTTTTTTTGTTCTTTTGTTTCGTTTTGTTCCAATATTCGAATACTTCATATAGTTGTATATAAATATATTTTTCTATTACGCCCCTCCCAATTACATCGTCTCGTCGACCGCGCGGTCGGGTCGTTGCGACTAGAAAAATTAATTGCACATAACGTGGCCTGCTCTTCGTCTGCTTCCCCGATCGAACCCGGATCGATGCCGGCTCGATCCCTGTTCCATCTGCCATCTTTCTTCTAGATCTCGCGATCTCTGCATCCTTCGTTTACCCATCTTCGGCTGGCTTTTGCTCTATACATACGCGATTACATACATATTTGCATATTTGTAGTTAATTGTTTGTCTTTCTTTCGAGTTTTTCGTTTTTTGGTATTTGTTTATAAATATTTTATTTACTTAAATATACTTTATATGTTTGTTGTATGTATAATAGTTCATTGTTATATGCGCTTAGATTGTAATTTGTTTAAGTTGTATGCTTTCTCTTTTGATTCATCAGTTTGTGTTGTGGTGTGTGTACGGGTGTGGGTGTTGGTGTATGTGTTTGAGAATGCCTTTTTTAGAGATGTGTGTGTGTGAGTGTGTCGTACTTATACATACATAGAATTTGGTTATGCCTCGAGTTTAACACATTTGTCTAACTATCCATTTTTAATTAGCATTATCCTCCACTTGCTCTCGATGCGAACACAAAAAAGAGAGGGTTGTAGCTACAACATAACCTCAACACATTTAACAAATTGCATAATTAGTGCTCCTCTGCGGCAACTTGCACTCGTACCATGCGCTTACTTACCGTAAGTATCTTTTTGGCCAATAAACTATTGTTGTACTTCAACGTAAATTCATAATAATTATAACTTTGCATCTAATTGTTAGCACAATTTTGATTTTCGATTTTCGATACACCAACATCGATAAGAAACGGAAAAACACGCAATCGCTTATCGGACTTCGATTGAGATACAATATCGGCTAAGGATCCGTTTGCACGTTTGCCTTTTGATTAATGTGTAATTACTTCGTATATATTGCAGTTTCTTTATAAGTATGTGTCGTACATATATATGTGGATATACGTACGCGTATATATATATATGTATATATATATATATATATATGTATAGTATAAGTATATCGACTTTAACTTTAAAAGTTACAACTTAGAGAGTTACGCATAGTGTAATCATAATAATATAATGTAATAGAATAATATAATAATAATGATAATCATTTGTAATCATTTGCCTTTAAATAAAAACATTTTCGCTATTATTGCAACATTTTTCGTATTCTTTTGTTTGCGTTTTAACTATGCTTTGCTTTGCTCTTTGCTTTTCTTTAGTTTACATTTGCTTCTTCTTGTTATTTTTCCTTGCGTTTTTCGTTTTTTTATTTTTTTGATATTTGTTTTTGTTTTTCTTTTTGTTTTTTAATTTTAATTTTCATTTTTTGGTTTCTCATTACTTAAAACTGATGACGCTTCAGCCCCCGGCCACAACGTTGTCATCCTCCGGGCTGGCCTTCATATTGCTCTCCGCTTGTGTGTGTGTGTTGGCTGTGTGTGTGTGCAGAGGCCACGCCTACCTACCCGCCCGCTCGCCCGCCGCTGCTGCACTTGACGCAGTTTCGTTTAATTTGCATTTTAAACGATTTTTGCTGCACACGTTGCATCTTTCGGCAGGGGGCGGCAAGAGGCGTGGCAGGCGTGGTTGGTTATTTGGTTATGTGGTTGTTCTGCCGCTGCTGCTGCTTCTTCTTCTTGTCATTAAATGAAAATTAATTTTTTTGTTCGCTCATAGTTTTCGCTTTGCTGGCGCTGCGTTCTATTAGTCTATATACACAGACACATAGAGCCAGGCCTGCAGCTGTGCGTGTGTGTGTGTGTGTGTGTAGTACGTTAATTAATTAATTATACATATATTGTATGCATGTGTGTGTGTGTGTTTGGCTGATAGCGGGTGTGTGTGTGTCTGGGTGTTTGGTTTATTGGCTTGCTGTCATTCCACGCGCATGTGTGTGCGTGTGTGTTGGCATGTATGCACACATACGCTGTGCTTATTTATAGGTGTATTAGTTATATATGTATATATACGTAGGTATACTTTAAATTAATTATTTTGTTGCTATTCTTGCGTATTTTGTTTGTTTAGTTTGTGTTTGTTCTTGTTGTTGTTGTGGTTGCAGCTTTACAGTTACTTTTCGTGTCTGTTGTCATTGTTGCTGTTGTTGTTGTTGTTGTGTTGCTCTATTTGCTGTTGCTGTTGCTGCAGCTGTTACTGTTGCTGTTACTGTTGCTGTTGCTGTTACTGCTGCTGCTGTTGTTGTTGTCATTGCGGTTGTCGGCGCCACCTTTTAATGGTATCCATTTGTAAATGCCGCAGGAATTAGTGGTCCCTGGAAATAGACGTTTCGCAGAGCACAAAACAAATACACCAAAATTATTCAGATAAAACGCATTTCCGAGCACAACTAATGCACACATACATAGAGAAGGTTTGTCAACATTTATGGGTAAACGTACATACATACATACATACATACATATATTAAGTATATATTGTATATATATTGTAAGTGAAAAGTATATTGAGAATAGAAAAACTATTGTATTCGATATATTTTTTTCTCGAAATTTGTTCTATAGAAATTACTTTTGTGTGTTCTATTGCAGAGCCTTGATAAACACGAAATCGAATATGTACATTTAATTTGAATGATGTTCGTTATCAAAGCTCGCACAAGGTTTGAGTTACAAGTGTTGCATAGCAGTGCTGGAAAACATCGATAGTTGCCAAGCATCGATTACTTGAGCTAAACAGCAGCAATAGCTGTTAATTAACATTAACATCGCGCTGTAATCGATGTGCGATCGGTGCGTTTGCCAGCACTACTATTTGTGACGTTTTTGAATGTATGCTTGTGTGTGTGTTTATGTACGTGCATGTAGGACTGCCAGTTCGCCTGCAGCTGTGTCTGCATGTGTGTTTGTGTGCTGTCTAGAGGTGGAGAAACATTGAGCTGCGTGGCATGTCTGAGTAGGAGAGGGAAGCTTAAGAGAGAGAGAGAGAGTAAATTGGAGTACACTGAATATCAGGAGAAGGACAGTAAGCGTTATAAAATATACACTTTGAATTTTTTAAATATAAAAGTATTCCTAAAAGAAACAATCAGAATGATTGCATTGCTTTAACAAATTGGAAAGAAGCTTTAAAAAAAATAATAGAAAATAATAATTAAATTAATTAGAAATAATAATAATAAAATAGCAAGCTTTCCTTCTCAGGTAAGTGCTGATGGCATGAATTTAAAAGAAGTTCCCCAAACTATCTCAGAGTCTGAGAATCTTTTCAAACTATTTTCGATATCAGAATAAGACTAAGCTCTAACTTTTTAGATAATTTACTTAAAAAAATGGAAAAAAAAAGATTTTGTTGTAATGAAAACGTATTTAAATAAAAAAAACATGTTTTTTTATTCGAAATTTTATCTTTTAATGGATCAAAAACATTGGTGTTTCTCCACCTTTAGCTCCGTCGTAATGCCATTCTGTATGTGTGTGTGTGGGGTGTGTGGCGGCCTCTAGATTTAATATTTATGAAATACATTTGTTTGTAGAGAGCATAGAGTAGATTTTGATATAAATCATAATTAATTGAATTGAAACGGCCTAGAAACTGTGCTTTGTGACGTGCATACATTTTTTATTTGAATTTTTCGTTTAACTATTTTTTTTTTTGTAATTTGCTGTAGTAGTTTTGTAATTGGTTGTCTTTTATTTAATGGATTTTTTTTGGTTTTTTTTATTGGGTTGATAAATAATTGAAATTGTTATTGGAAAAAGACGCTGTAGTTGTTGGTGTGCCTACCTTGTGCAACTGCGTTTGTTATATACTCTTATTTCTTTTGTTTTGTTTGCTTTTGCGTTTTGCTTTCGTTTAGTTTAGTTTTAGTTTTAGTTTAGTTTCATACATGTATATATATAATTCGATTTTTATATATATATAGATATCTATTATATTTTGTTTTCTTTTTATTTCTCTTCATATCTTTTTTGTTCATTTCTCTTTTGTATATACTCTTGCTTTTTGCTTTGTTTGTATTCTTGTTTTATTTGGGATATCAGTCTTTTTATATATTAGCCATCGCAAAGTTCAACGAATAAATCTGTACGAAATGAAAGAGAAATATACATGGTACAATATTTATAGAGGATCAGCGCAATAACTAAGTAACTAGTATGTATATTTGTATCGTTTAAATTTGCATAGATCACACGAGTAATCACACCGCTAATCACTCCTGTCTCGGATCGTACAGAACACGGACTGAGCCTAGCGAACGCGCAGTGCCCCCTGACCAGATGACTGGAACTGCAACTGGAACCGGAGTTGGGACTGGGACTAGGACTTGGACTAGGACTAGGACTAGGCCTGCACGCTGGCCACTGGGAGCAGGCTTGGCTGGGCGGTACGGGACGAGGCGTAGCAGACACTTACCGGGCTGTAGTTCAATGGGGCACGGCTGACGGCAATGGGAAAGCCCGATGGCTGTGGACTGGTCGCCTGTACGTAGCCCACGTTGTCGGCCCCGGCCGAGCTGTACATGTCAATGGTGGGTCCGGGCGAGTTGGTTGAGGGAAAGCCCTGCCGGGTGGCTGTGGTGGCAGCCGCTGCATGCGGCGAGGCCGACGGACCGAAGCTGTGGGCGGCTGCAGCGGCAGCCTGATAGTTGTTCATCACTGCAAGAGAAGAGAAGCGGGTTTTAAAATAGGAAGATATAATTTTTAGATGTTTTAGACTGTTTAATCCATCAAACAGCACTAACACTCCTAAAAAACTTGAGCATTTTTGAGTTATATTTTTTCAGCAGAGTTCTAACAGTTCTAAGGTATCCCATCCAATCTTGAGGTAGAAGAGGAATTATTTGAATTATTTCACTTATGAGTCAACCTTAAAAAAAAAGGGCTGCTCTATTTAAATATTTCTATCGAGAGCGCATCTACCGAAGCTGTGCGAGCGCATTACCCAAAGTCTTTTATTTATCAATCGTGAGCATAGCACCCCGAGCTGTTCTTTTTCTTTCAACCGTGGAAGCAGTAAAAAATAACTTTTTCTTATTCTCTCAATCGCGAAAGCAGTAAAAAGAATTGATCTTCGTCTATAAAACATGAGAGGAAAAGCACAAGCTGCTCGTTCGGCTTCAGTCGTTTTCTTCCTTTTTCAATCGTGAGCGCACCTTCCAAAAATGTGTGAGCGCAGCGTCGAAGCACTTCTTTCAATCGCGAGAGCAGTAAATCACGTATGGTCATAAGAATAAAAGCACCAGCTGCTCTTCTGGTTTCAGACGTTTTCTTCCTCTTTCAATCGATTGAAAAGCGCTTGCTCCACTTGTTATTTTGAATTTTTTTTATTTTTTTGTGGGAATCAGTCAGTGCCTTTTAAAAGACTATACGTTTAACATTTGGTAGCGAAGTATGGTACATAGGGACCCTAATGAGATATTTTCTCAGATCGTTGGGGACTTTAAATATATTTCAACCAATTTTTCTTTATTATGTAAAGGAGTTAGGCCTATCTAAGTGATGGTAGTTCCACTCTTAAGAACTACATTATAGCACTACGCTTTAGCTTGGCCCGCCCACTTACCCGACAGAGCCTGTGTCAGCAGGGGCGTATTGTTGTTGGGTGTCAGCTGCCCATTGGTAAGATCAACTGTAATTGGCAGAGAAGATGACGGAGAATCGAGACGTTAGTATGCGCGTGTGTATGTGTGAGAGATAATGGTTTGCAGCTAAGTTAGGTTAAGAGTCGGTCGTTATAAATAGATAGATAGATAGATAGTAGTAGTACCTAAGACATAAGAGTATACGAAAGTAATCAAGACTCAGCTCTAAGTTGTATATAGTAGTAGTAGTAAGTTATGTATAGAGATGTACGATTATAGGTTCGGTATATGTGAGATGAGGGTTAGATATGGCACCTATAGTATTTTAGAATCCGCTATGTCGATCTCATGTGCCATACACAACTGTAACTGAAACTGGAAAAAAACTGGCAAACAAACAGAACAAAGAAGAAGAGGTACAATTAACGCAAAGAGACTAACTAACTAACGCACGCTTTTTAGTATAAGCCCAAGCCCAAAAGCTAGCTATAGATACGTGTCACTGTGTGTAGGTGTGTGTGCGTGATACTACGACAGGAAGATGCGCCTCGACTACGTGATGGAAGCGCGCTCAGCAGAGAGAGAGAGAGAGAGAGAGAGGGAGGGAGGGAGAGAGGAAGCGCGCAGTTTCCTTGCGGCGCTGCTCTGTGTTATCATTGCGAGTGTGTCTGTGTGTGTGTGTGTGTGTAGTTGTAGTTGTTACGGTCGCAGCTGCTGTGGCAAGTAAAAATACGCTAGCGCCAATATTGAAATGACAACAGAATGGGATTCGCAATGGGATTCGGATTGGGATTCCAATTGGGATTCGAATTGCTATTGCGAAGGCTTGCATGGGGCATGGGGAATGCGGGTGAGCGTGGGAGCGGGTATTGGGTTAAGAAGTAACGGGTTATGGCTAACGGATTATGCGGGAGGGGGCGAGGCACAGCAGAGGAACGTAGCAGCAGTTGCATTTCCTGCGGAAACACAAAAATTGATGTAACGTAACATGACGTAACGTAACGAGGCGTGGCTGCGCCAGACGTTCGCTCGTTGTCGTGCGTCTCCCTCTGTGTGTGTGTGTGTGTGCGTTTAACTGTGTATCTGTGCTGTGCTCTGCTGCCTGTCTGTCTGTCTGTGTGTGTGTATGTGTGTGTGTGCGTGGCGCCAATCAACTTTGGCTTACGTTTAGTCTACGCATTTCGCAGCGCCCTCTGCGCCATGCTGTTTTCATTAGCGATGCAGGCAGGCAGGCAGCAGCAGCAACAACTATAACAACAGCAACAACAACAACAACTGTTGCAATACAAATACAGCGGTAACTGCTTTTTCTAAATAAATAAGTTTTCGTTTTTGTGCTTTCATTTTTCGCTTTTCATTCTTGGGTTTTTCATTTTTGGTTTTTCGCTTTTCGTTTCTCGTTGTGGCTGTAGCTGTAGTTTTAGCTGTAGCTGTTGTTGTCGATGTTGTAGCGGGTTTCCGGCAGCTGTAACTCTCGTCTCAGTTGAGTTGTCGGGCTTGCGGCTTGTTGGTTGTTGGTCAAACAACACAGTGTTTACCATCGAATCGCCAGGTCAGAGTTGTCAACGTATTGCAAAGTCTTGCACTGAGGTTGGGCACAAGCGATCCAATAGATCTTTCCATTAAACCCAGAACAAAGTAGCAAATGCGCTAAATTTGCAGTTGCCGCATTCACACTTAACTCGAGTGAGGTTAGGCACGAACGATCCAATGAATTTGAATTTACCACAAAAATGTAGTATACATATATATAGGTATATGTGTATATTTGAAAGGCAAGGCTAAAACCTTGCCAACTCAGAGTTGTAATCGCGGAATTTAAGCGCTTTTTCAATCCTGAGTGAGGTTAAGACCGAACGATCAAACAGAATTTGTGAATAACGTACAACTAGCTAGTGTGGTGTGTAAGTAAACGCAAGACATAAGTGTGAGTGTGAGCTAAACATTAGCTCCGGTCTGAAACTACACATTTATATAGAGTTTAGATCCGTTTAACTAGGCTATAGTTTATAAATGTTAGCTACATGTTAAATTTAGATGTACTTAACTTTGATTATACAGTTATTGTTTAGTTAACAAGTACTATATGTTCTACCTTAGAAGCTAGTTACATACTTAGAAATCGGAGTACCAGAGTGTGAGTACATATAACTGTGTTAACTGCGATTATAGTGTACTTAAAAGCTAGAACACTACACATGAATATATATAATATATAGATTTCTATATAGTCTGCAGCTCTGGCTAAACTACTGTATCGTACGAGGTACAAGGCTTTCGAAAAGAAAACAGTTATGAGTACGATATATATAAATATTATATATGTGTATAGATATATATATAGAATGTTGTAGGATTATGCATTTGCTAACTAAGACGACCATTAGCTGACCTTGTTGACCGCGTTGCTGTTGTTGGCTTCAGTACGTCTGCAGTTGGAGCTGGCCCTCTCTGGTCTCTGGTCCGACTGGGAGTAGGCTTTCAAGGACTAAGACAAGACTAATACAAGAGCTGAAAGCCTTGCAAATGACAAAAGACACTTGGCAGTTTCCGTTTTCGTGCATTTATTTAGTTAATAACTTTTCGGTTTTTCGATTTTTCGGTTTTTCGATTTTTCGGTTTTTCGATTTTTCGATTTTCGCTTAAGCAATTTGAATTCTGCGTTGGCAATTTCTTTGTTTTTCGAAGCGTTTTCTTATAAATCACAGTATATACGTGTAAAATACATAGATATGCGCGTGTCTGGGTGTGTCTCTCTCTGTGTGTGTGTGTGTGTGTGTATGTGTGAATAGCTCGCAGCGATTGCGGCCTTTTTCCTTTGTCCTTTTGCTCTGATTCGATTCAATGCGATTTGCCAAAAGTTGCGATAACTGCATTTTCATTAACTAATTAACAGCTTATCAATTTGCCTGTGTGTGCGTGTGTGTTTGGGTGTGTCTGTGTGTGTTTGGTATTGATTTAATAAGTCATAAATTTAATATATATATTTGTGTATATATATATATGTAGGTTGCATGGTTGTATATAGATCGGTAGCTAATGCGGAACTTACAGTTATGCGTAAATGGAGAGAGAGAGAGAGTGAGAGAGAGACAGGACATAGTAGAAAATGGCGATTCGTACTCGATTCGAACTGAAAGTCGCTCTTCGAAAATGGATGGACATTAACATTGTTTTCGCAAACGTATGTGTGTATATAATATGCGTGTATTTTACAAATCAAGTAGATTGAATATAGTATGTATATATAATATATATATATATGTATATAAGTATAAACTTAGCTGGTATATCGTAACTAGCGTATATCGTAAAGTATGTATAATAAATATCGTAAATCGTATAGTAAATAATGCTCGTTTTTGTTGGATTTTTCAATTTGTGTTTTTTTTTTTTTTTGGTTTTATTATTATTATTTTTTTTTGTTTTTGTTGCTCTTCCCGTGCGTTGCACCGATGAGAGAAAGAACTTATGCAGGCTATTCCTGCAGTGCCGGATGGAGTTCCCCAATCGACCACATGTGGAACAACACAAAAACTGAACGAAACTAATAAACTTTTCGCTAACTAATCCAAACAATCTCTGCGCATCGCTCGCTGCATACGGAATACTGTGAGCACTGGCTGCAGTATGCTCTTATCTAGGCAGAACTCAGGGGAGTACGCAAACCAAATTAATTAAAGGATAATAATGCCAACTACATAATACGCATTACGTATGTGTGACAGGCCTGGGCCCGGGCTAAAATTCGCTCTTATCTAAATGTTGTTTTCGCTCGCGCGTGGCGCGTGGCGCGGCGCGGCGCGTCGCTAATTTATTCAGATTCGGGCTACAAATGAAATTTACATATAAATGCCAACGGTACACACTATAATGATGACAACAATAATAATAATAGTAATAATAATAACAGTTTTATAAATAATAGATTTGCGGCCCTGAAACACGGCCAAATGGGTATAGCAACGTATCGCATCGTAGGATTAACTTTGATTTCAGTTTCAGGATCACAAACATATGAACATATGGACTGTACGTGTGTATGACTGCGTGTGTGTGGCAGTGTATGGTGGCACACCTCTAGGGCTCTACGACAGAGAGAAATTAGTGGATATTTGCGATTATGCTGGCCTAAGTGCTACGTTTGTTCCAGTAAATAGTGTGATATCAACTTTAAGAGAATGCTACGTTATATATATGTATGTGTTTATTGGGTGCTCAGCGCTACGAGTATATAAGTAGTATATGCGGGTATATATATATTCAACTCTAGGCGCTAGGTTCGACTAATATATATATAGAGAGAGATAGAGAGAGAGTGAAAGATACGAGTTACTTCTCAACTGGGGGAACAGGGGGCGGTAGTATCAGACGAGGAGATTCAACGCGTCTACAGCTAGAAATGCCATTATAATCCATTGTAACTAGAGCGGGGAGGGGGAGAGGATATTGGTTGGTTAAAGAGGGCGGCTATATGGGTAGACGCTTGCCGGCAGCTCTAATGTGATTACATGGGTCTGCAATTACAAATACATATGTAAGTTGAGTTATTCGCTTTGGCATTCGATGCCTCAACGAGTCGAGGGCGGGGGCTGGAGTAGTATGCGTGTCTGTTTGTTATGTTTGCTCTTGTTTGTTGTAGTTGTTTCTTGTTGTTGTTGTTGTTGTTACCATTCATCGCAAGCTAAACTATTTCGTTGCTGTTGTTGTTGTTGTTGTTGTGGTTGTACCTACTTGTCACAGCGTACAAATGATTTATACGCAGCAGCAGAGACACAAAATGGCAATGAAATATTAAGTACAATATATCGCAGGCCTTTCATATATATATATATATATATATATATATATCTGTATCTGTATCTGTGCTATATATTATGCCTGCTTCCTTTTTGCTTGTCGCGGCGCTCTCTCGGGCCCGGCTTGACATACGTGTACGTGTGTCTCTTTTCCGCTCTGCTTTCATTTCTTACGTTTTTTCTTGTCTCGCTTCTTTAATTTCTTTGGTTGCTCTTGCGGTTTCTGTTTCGCTTAGAAATTTATGTTGCCCAGAAATTGCGATTTGATTGCCGCCGTGCGCGCTGTCAGCGCCGTGGCCAGCGGCAGCGTCAGCGCCTGATGATGCTGCTGGTATCCCGTTTGGGGCTGACTGTGGACAGCGGCAGCGGCGGCCGCTGCAGCAGCAGCAGCCCCAGCAGCGGCGGCTCTGCTGCGGCCCGCTGCGTTCGTGCTACACGTGGTACCATAACTTCTACCGATGCCACAAATAGTCAAGCCTACAAAATCACACGAGACACAAGATTGCATATAGAGAGAGACAGAGAGAGAGAGGCAGGTGACAGGCAGACAGAGAGATAGAGAGAGAGAGAGGGTTGGGACGAATGCGAATCTGTATATATATATATATAGCATATATAGCTCGAGTGCGCGCACTAATTTGGAGTAGACCTAGTCAAGTATACAAATGTCTTCAATCGCTTGCCGAGTCGGAGCTCATCCGTTCCAACCCTGACCCTGAACAATACGTGCGCAGTGTATGATAATGATGGTGGGAGCGGGGGTGGATGAAGTCCTACTAACAAGTGTGTGTGTGTGTGTGTGGGTGTGTGTGTGTGGGTGTGGCTGCAGGGTATATGCATAGTCGGTGCCATGGCAAACATAACAGTTAACAGCAGTAAAACAAGAGAGAGAGAGGGAGAGTGTCTGTGTGTGTCTGTATGTGTGAGATGTGTGCGTGTATGTAGACTTGTCATGGTCTAGGTTCTAGGTACGAGATAATGCGAGAGCTGCTCTTTCTTCAGATCTGCTAGCGGGCACTATTTGTGGATTGATATGACGAACTCTAGAGGTTGGAGTGGAGAGCGAGGAGCTTGCAATGATATTGGCTTTATTCGTGTACAGATCGGCCGAACATTCGTTTAATACTTGATAAGTGGTCGGTTAGGGTCGCAGGGTCAGCGCGATCTCAGGCCGTGCTGGGCGTTGAGGCGGAGACCATGTAATCACTGATGAGTATGCGATTCTCCGGCATTATGCCCATCACACCAGCTGCAAAGCAAAACGAAAAGAAAGAAGGAAGAATCGAGGTAAAAGAAAGACGAGCAAGTCCATTTATCAATTGCTTTCACGAGCACAAGACAAACGAGTGTAACCAAAAAGGAAATCAATACAAAAAAAACGTTAGTTAGTACCAGGGTGGGGAAAGGGGGGTACACAGAGTTAAAGACTGTCACTAGTTTCGTCATATCAACTAACACAAATCGTTGGGCGGGCTAGTTAGTTTTAGTTGTGAGTAGACACACGACTGTACCGCGAGCGAGAGAGAGAGATAGAGCGAGATAGAGAGAGCGAGAGCGAGACAGATAGCTCGAACTTACCAGTTGGATAGGGTAGTCCAAAGCTCGGGTAACCGGAATAGCCGCGACCTGCGGCATAGGCGGCATACGCAGCTGCCGGAAAGCCTGCGAGAAAGAGAAGAAAAAAACAGCATGAAGGATTTTCCGAGACTGCAGCGATATATGGGAACTTAGGTGACAAAGTACTACGGTGTGCTACGGTGTGAGCCACTACTGCTTACCTTCGGGCAATGTCCCCAGACCCCACATGATGTTATCTAAAAATGGCGCATGAGAAACAAGAGAGAGCACAAAAGAAAGGGAAGAAACATAAATCAATTACGAACATTCACATGGGCGCTGTATTAGAGCTAGGCAAGTACTCGCAAAAAGAAAGAGTAGACAAGGTAACACATAAATATCATAAGTATCGTAAATATATATGAATATATATATGTATATATCCAGTTTAGATAAAACTCTAATGATATAGTGTGAAAGACTGATTACTATATATGCGTATATAAGTAGTCTATAATATGTAGTTTCTCTTAGCGCTCTAGGTGTATTCGACTATCGAACTAAGAGACGCGCGATCGACAGTTATCGATACTATCGATCGTGCGCTTCACTAATTATGTGTGTGTACGTGTGTGTGTGTGTGTGTGTGTGTAGCTGTTACAGAGTCTAAGCAGCGGGCAACTGGCGTGAGTTGCCTTCAGAAACAGCCTTTTGTTGTTTGAGCTATCGTTGTTTATATACTATATAGAGTTACATACTCGATCTCGATCGGTAGCATTGACACAATTCTAAACACTTAATATTGTTATAATGACTTTTAGCTGCATATATATGGTAAGTAGTAGTAAGTACGTAGAGATTGTTGGCTATAGATATAAGACTCTAAGACATTAAGAACTATGCTAATAATTGTAAATAGTACTAGTGTAATAAACACTTTATCGCCCGCCGGGGGAGGGGCCCAATGCTAGAGCCTCTCGGTCAAAGATTTCTAGCAAATCTCTGACCACTGCAGGCCGTTGCGCCCCTCCCCGCTGCGATGCGACAACTAAGTAAAGTATGGATCAAAGAACCGAAAAGCGAGAGTCTAAGTTAAAACACTACAACGCAAAAGTCGGGGAAAACAGAGAATCGAACGAAAAGACAACAATTTGACAGCTAAGTTAAGTATTTGGTAATTTCGTCTCGGCCAAGAGATGAGAGCATCATCATCGTCAACATCATCATCATCATCATCATCATCCCATCCCATACGTGCATCTGCGGCATCGTGTGCTTCTCGCTTCGCTTGGGCTTCCTGGGGCAAAGTTACGCTTACACATGTATGTTACAAATGGATTAACTAGGTAATCATAAGTTTAAGTATGAACGTTTTAATCAATGGCTAAGTTCGTCTTTAGTCAATTATTAATGCAGCTGGAGCGAAACGGAAGCCGGCCCCCGCAGGCGGCACTGTTATTCCGGGCCATGACTGTACAGTCCGGCTCTCGCTCTAATTGACATTATCAATTAACCAGTGTCCGGTTACTTACAAAATAACGAGCAGACAGATGCCATTGCTTCTCTGGCATTTACAGCACACACACACACACACACATACATATATATATTTATGTTTGTGTGTGTGTGTGTGTGCGTCTCTCGTCTTAAATGCTAAGTCGATACATTTGCTAGGTTTATTTGTAACTTATTGTTGTTCTGTTTGACGAGCTATTGTTATGCATTGTATAAGTGTGCGTGTGTGTGTGTGTGTGTGTGTGTGAGTACTTAGTTGGGTTCCATTATAGATCAACTTAAGTACGATTATTACACAGAGTTGAGTACTGATTGGCTGACAATTTACTTGACTTCGACTTCGATTTTCGCTTAATTCTTAGTTTGAGTTTCGATTTCGATTTCGATTTCGATTTTGGTGTTGAATTGCGTTTACATATGTATGTGTTTGTCTAAGACTTACAACGCCGTTAATGATGCGTTACAGTTACTCGTTACTTTACCGTTACTCGTTACTCGTTACTCGTTACTGTTACTCGTTACTGTTACTCGTTACAGTTACAGATGATAGACAGAGAGAACGCTTTGTCGCTAGACTTACAACGATCGCTCGGGTCGCATCACTAAGTTAAGTTCACTAAGTAACAATCGATAGTTCGATGCGATATCGATCAACATAGCTAGGCACATCGCTAGGCTGTGCTCTTAAGTTAGTTAAGTAGGTAAATCGTTAATCGTTAATCGTTAGGCCTAGTTCTTAAAGAAAATCGCTTAAGTTCTATGGAGAAAAAGTATTTAATGCGTTTTTTTCTTTTTTTTGGTTTGCTAGCGCCGAATCCGATTAGAGACACAGATTACAAAGTAAATTATGCATGTATATGTATATGTATATGTATACGTAAATGTAGTATATGCACATATATTATATATGTATGTATATATGGAGTACATGGCTAGGGAGAGTCGTACACGTAAGCCTAAGACCTAAATAAGTAAATGCGACACATTCGCGCTTTGGACTTTTAGACGGAATGAGAATCTTTGGTTGAGTAGAGTGTGCGTGTGTGTGTGTGCGAGTGTGTGTGTGTAGGTGAGTCTATGTGCGTTTGCGACCCGAAGCGGATCTTCACTGCGGCGGCCTTGGCGGTCAGATGCCGGGCAGCTGATAGAGCGACGCTGCCGCCGCCGCTGCCGACGCCGCTGCGGGCATCTCGAGCGCCGCCGTCGGCATTGCGAGCAGCTCGCTGAGCGGATAATGCGCCGCCGCCAGCGCCGCGTTCTGACGCAACGCCTGCTGCGCCTGCTGGTGGGCAGCAGCTGCTGCCGCTGCTGCCGGTGCGCCCGCAGCGGCTGCCGTGAGGGCGCCCAATGTGGCTGCCGTGGGCGTGGCACGCAGGCCGCTACTGACAGCGGCCGCGGCCAGCAAACGCTTGTAGCCCATGACGGCGGCGGCGTCCGCGTACAGCGAATTCGCTAGCGCCACATTGTTCTGCGTGACATTCGCTGCCGCCGCGTACTGCAGCAGCGAGGGCGTGGCCGAGGGGCCGGCTACATTGGAGAGTGGCAGCAGCGAGGCGACGTGCGCGAGACTCTGCTGCTGCTGCTGCTGTTGTTGCTGGGCGGCAACAGCAACTGCCTGCTGCTGCTGGTGTTGCTGCTGCTGCTGCTGATTGGCAGCGGCGGCCGCGGCGGCTACTGCGGCCGCCGAGAGGTGTGTGGGCAGCGGGTAGGGACTGTAGCGCAGCGAGGCTGCTGCGCCCAGCAGCTGCTGATGGTGATGATGATGGTGTGTGTGCGGTTGTTGTTGTTGTTGTTGTTGGTGTGCGTGTTGTTGCTGTTGTTGTTGTTGTTGCTGCTGCTGCTGCTGTTGCTGCAGCACTGAGGCGGCAGCGGCTAAACTACTGGGCAGTAGGCCGGCGGCTGCGGCGGCATTGGGTGTCGCTTGGGCCGCTGCCGCCGCGGCTGCTGCCGCTGCCGCTGCTGCCGCCGCCTGGTTGGCATGGCTGCCCCAAACTACCAACTCACCGTAAGCGGAGCGACCGGCCGCCCGGGTCTTGGCCAGATTGGCCGGCAGCATCACCTCCTTAGGCTGCGCCTTCTTGCACTCGACCTGCGAGAGAGGGAGAGAGCGAGAGAGAGAGAGAGAGAGGGGGAGTTCAAGAGAGACAGAGATGAATTGCTTGCGCTTCGTCGTGACTTACCATTTTGTTGTTGATCTCATGGAAATGAATTTCGCAAACTTTGTCTACCACATCTTCACTCTGAAATGTAACGAAGCCAAAACCTGCAAGACAGACAGAGAAAGAGAGAGAGAGAGAGAGAGAAAGAGTCAGTTGGGGGCAAAAAAATTGAACGAAATATGCTTTTGTGCAAGCGCGCGGCTAAATAATTTTCTCAAGTGTCGAGACCGAGACGCAGCCAGACAGAGCACCCACTCCCCATTACCCACTGCCAAGCCCCACACTACTGCTCACCCATCTTCCACTCTCCGCTCTCAGAGCTCTCTCAACTGACCACAATATGCGGCAGCACCGAAACTCGAGTGCACAGTGGAAATAAATACGCAAACTGCAGTTATCAAGCCGAAATTTGGTATATTTCTTAAGTATAAAACTATTAACATTTTTAGAATATTTAAAGTTATTCGGACCAAAACTAAGCTAAGTAATCAAAAAACAAAATTAGTATAAAAAGTTAAAATTTAAAAAAAAAAATTGGGTTTTTTATTATTGTTTTTAATTAATTGTAAAAAATGATTGTACTCGATTGATCTTTTAATTTATTTTTATATTAAATCACCTCATTTAATTATATATTTATATTAGAAGCCAATTATACGGAACTCAAGTCCACTGTGAACTGTCCCGACTCGACGACTTGACTCGGCGGCTCTGCCCTGCGAGTAATTCAAACACTCGCAGCTGCCCTCGCGCCGAGTTTGCAGAGCAAACTTTCCTGGAAATAACCCGGCCGAGTGCATAATAAGTTTGTCATGAAGTTTTCCAGGCCCTCTGCTGCCTGCTGTGCCTGCATAGAAACGCTGAATTAGCACTTTGGGCGGCATTTCATTCCAGCTCGGGCACATTTCGTTAATTCTTTAAAAAACAAAAACCCTACGAAAAGCGTTGGGTAAACACTTTCTGGGGTACTGTTTTCCCAATCGATGCGATTGCTGCCTGCCCTGTCGATTATAAGTTATGAGTTTCGTTTTGGCAACCCCAACAAACTTGCCATAAAATTTGACAAGCTATTAGAGCCGAGATTTACGATGACTTTTCGTTATGCTAATGAGGGGCACAACTATTGCGGAAACTAGAAGAAGCAGTGACGCTCTTGGTAGGGATTATAATGCTTGTTTGTCTATGAACGGAAGACCTAAGGTCTGATTTTAATGCTTGTTTGTATATGAAAGTGAGAAGGTTTTTAGTTTAATTGCAGATAACCTTTGAGAAGGTACCTTTTCTTTTCTTTATATGCAATTAAACTGGAAACCTTGTCAATTTTTCACTCTCACAGTTCTATGAATAAGGTAAGGCTTAGAGTTCTGGGTTTTTCTAAGTTTTGTGAAGTTCTTTATTCCATAAAAATAGTTGAGACAGAGATGTAAAATTAACATAGCTGACTTTAGGCATCGTAACTTAGTTATTACACCCAAAAAATATACAATTTTTTAGATACAGTCGCGATTTAGGAATTTTTTTTAGGAAACTTCATTTTTTTAATGTAGCCAATATGAAGCATAAGTCTATTAAAACAGTTTAATCTAGGACAGGGTTATTTTAAGCACTGTGTAGTTCTATATTCTCCAAAAATAGTTGAGATAGGGCATCATAATTTAGTTATTACATTCAAAAAGTATAAAATTTTTAATTTTTTCTTAAGAAACTTAGTATTTCCAAATGACCTATCCTAAGCCTAAGCCTATTAAAACAGTTCAAAATCTAGGCCAGGCCTTCGCTTTACACCTAGCTGTGGTTGAGGCTTAGATTGGGGCACTAACCCCTTCTCAACAGCTAATCGGACGCTTTGAAATTGTACACCACGCGGAGATTTTGGCGCGTTGAAAGCACGCTGCAATTAGCAGGGCCAAGTGCAGAGACCTGCGTGTGTGTGAGTGTGTGTGCTTTGCACTGGCATGCGGGTGCTGGGCGTTGAGAGTTAGGCGATGGGCGGTGGGCGTAACTGACAAATTAGTCGTAACAAGTAACTGTAAACACGCAGGCTTATTAGCGACATGTGCCGAGCGGCGGCTCCTTGAGACAACGTGCGGGTGCTCAGCCTGTAGCTGGCCCGCTCTGCCGCCTCTGCCTCTCCCACTTCCTCTCCCTCTTCCTCTCCTCTCCCTCACTGTGCTGTGCTCTCTGCTGCTTTGTCAGTTTGTTTGTGTTTGTTTTAATTATATGAAATTAGCGCACGTTGCAAGTTGCACGTAGTTTGCCACTTTTGTTGCTTCTGCTGCTGCTGCTGCTGCTGCTTCTGGCCACTCATAAATCAGCAATGGGCGTGGAGAGTGGGGCGTTGCAGGGCAAGGTCCAGGCAATTGCCGAATGGCGAGTGGCTAACACAAATGAAGCCAGCAATTTCTTTTTCGGGCTCTGCCTGCTTTTTCTCTCTCTATGCTGCTGCTCTTGCTGGAGACGTCTGCATTTATTGCTTAAATTTTGGTAAAAGAAAACAGCATTCATTTTGTTCAGTGCAGCATTTTTCATTCGAATTTGAGCTTCCTGCTTTAAATAAATATTATTAAGCTTTACATTGAAGTGTATACAACATAACAATGTTAATAGTTTATATAGCTCTGTGCCTGAAATAAATCTCTTGCTGCTGCACACTGCAACACTGAGAGAAAAGCTTTGAATTAAATTAGTGCAAGCTTTCAGTGTTGTGAAATGAACTCACAACTGTTTGTTGCTTTTTTTTTAATGTCTAACTCAATCAAAAATGCATGTGGCTATCTACTGGCAGCATGAGAAATGCTGACCCCCAGTTGCTTGCTAGTTAATGCTGCGGCAAGCTCTCTGCCATTTTTACCTGTCGAAAATTTCCCGCAGGACGTCAGCAGGACACTAGAGCCTCGGGCGAGCTCTTCCAACTGCCGAGACGCAGTCCGCCCGAGCGTTGCTTCTGCCAACTGCAAAAATTGCACACTCATGCATGTTATTGCCAAGTAACGGGCACAGATATGCTTTCATACGGAGAGAGAGTGAGAGAGAGCAGAGCCCGCCAGCTGTTATGACTGCGCAGCGCCGGCTTGCCAAAAAAAAAAGAAGAAAAATTACAAAATTTTCAATTTTAATATTAGTGGCAGCTGGCGACGCCAACTGCCAAGCAGTTTGCTCTCTCTCTCTCTCTCTCTCTCTCTCTCGCCCGCCGCTAGGCCGGCCTCAGTGCGCTCTGCCGCCTACTGCGGATTCGGGGCAACACCTCAGTTACTCCCACCCCGCTGAGTGTCTGTTTAGGCGCACGTTGTGCATGTCCTTGGCTTGCCAAATGAAATTCATAGCATACTACGGCGCGCTGTTGTCGTGTATCGCCCCATACCCCCAATCCGGCATAAGCTACAGTGGGACTAGCCATAAAGCGAAGCCTAAGCTGGCGCAGCCAGCCACAATGAGGAGCTATAAAGAATTTTAAATCCTCTTTTAAGTCTCTTATATATCTGTAGGTGCTTGATAGGCTCTTCAATATTGAAGTGATTATGCACTGAGAGAAAAGGCATGCGATTCCTCGCACAGCAATCGACCAGCAATGCAGTTGAAGCAATAATTCGCTGCGCTTAAAAGTATGCTACGTTTTTGGTATTAAGCAAGCAAGTCGCTTTCGCTGGAAAAGTTTCAGCTATTTTAGCTACAACTAAGTTGTTGGTATAACTTGTTAATTAAGGATAAGCTTGCAGTAGATTTTCTATATATTTTATAATTATTAAGCTAGTTAGTTGTGTGTGTGTTCACATGTATGGTATATCGCTATAAACAAGCTTGCCCTTCTGCAAGACAAATATAACGCAGCGCTTAAAAGCATGCTACAGTTTTTACACGTTGCAAAGGAGTTAACTCTAATTACAGCTTTTAACTGGAATCCAGTAGTATATTTAACTTGTTGCTTGAAAATGCATTTACTAAGCACTCGCAATAGTTTTTATAGCATTTTCAGCTTAATTCCAGAATTTAAGCCTGCTACTCGCTACTCCCACGCTTCAGTTGGCCTTAGGCGAGTGCCACTGTGCTTGCAATTGGTGTTGTTGCTGCTGCAGATGTTTGTGTGGCAGCCTATATTGTTTTATGGCATATTCATATAGTTTTCGTTTGCCACCCTCGATCCGCGCCGCATTCCCCTGCCCCCCAGCGCCCTGCTACCACTATTGATAAAATGCCTCGCTTACTTTTTAGGGCCAACTGCAAGCGTTAGTTGGAAAAACGTCGCTGCAACTTGCAGGCTGACCAGGCTGTGTGTGTGTGTGGGTGTGTGAGTGTGTTGTCTGTCTGACTGTGTGTTCGTCCGTCCGTCCGTCCGTCCGTCTGTCTGTCCGTTCGCCTCGCTGCCGGTGCACACATGATTTATGAATGAGTAACAAACTTGCTGCCGTGTAGCCTGAGCAACCAGCGACGTCTTTGCTCGCCTTTTTTTCGCCTTCTTTATTATACTTGCTGTCCTCTACTCTGTGTGTGTGTGTGAGTGTGTGTGTGCACACGGTGGCAATTGCCACATGTACGCTGTACGGTGGGAACCTTCTCGCTTGGATCGATAAAATGCAATTACAGGCATATCGCAAGTGGCTGTAGGCAGCAGCGGGCAGGCTTGAGAGGGGGAGCAGCGCAGGCGGCAGTCAGCAGGCCCTGGAGCGGCGGCCAACTCAGTCCAACTCATGGCAAAAGGTCGTACATCGTGCAACTGTACAAAAAGTCGCCTGCTCGTCGACGTCGCCGTCGTCGTCGTCGTCGTCGTGGCAATGAAGGCTACGCTCCCGCCTGCAGCCCCTGCTCCAGCTGCGGCTGCGACTACAGCTACAACTAATACCTTTTGATTAACGACACACATTTTCTATTGACTTGAGGAGCGTGCGCTGCACGGCGCACTCGCTGGGTCGGTGGGTTGATGGGTTGATGGGTTGGTGGGTCGCTGGGCCGGTCACTTGGTCGCTCCAAAGTCCTGTGAAGTTGGGCAGTTGCTCGCGTTGCTGCTGCTAACGCTGAACGCCTGCATATTTCATCATATGTATTCTGATCGACCCGAGCAATTGTAATTTGCAAAATTGACGTGTCCTGCCCGACTGAAGCCTTGTCAGTCGCAGTAACAGTAAATGGCAAAGCGGTAAGCGGACAGACGGACGGATGGCAAACGTCTTGTATGTCACATTAATGTGTGCAAATCACAAATCGAGGCTACAGCTTAAAAGCTATTTCTGGCCAGGTCCACTTAATAATTCTGAGCTGACAATGCAGACGAAGAGTATGTACAGCTTAAGGCTTAGATGTTTTACTAAAGGTTTGCCATATATTATATTATGGTGTATAATTAATAAAATTGCAGAGCAAAGCCGCACTTGTGCTTCTTTGCTGAAATGTCATAGTGAAGCATATGAAGTAGCATATAATATCTTGTATTAAATATTAATATTTATATTGTAAATTAATATTATATTGTATATTAAAATTTATATATTTATTTAATATTTATTTATTTAATAGTGTATATTAATATTTCTCATATATGTTAAACGTGACTGATTTGTTCTTAGGGCCATAATATGAGTCTTTAGTATCCTTGTGAATTTTAATAAAAATCTTAAAATTCTCTGCCATTTTTTGTGCTTTTTGGCATTCAAATGTTGTTTCTGATTCTAAATATGCTTTAAAAATATATTGAAAGCTATACCTTGCTTTCTCACAAGCTTCTTTAGACTAAAGCTAAAATTATTATAGCTTGCAGATATTTTTTATAATATTATTATTTTTTTTTCTTCGCGCGCCTCCTCCAATCGAAAATACCCAGTGTAGTTTTTGTATAATATATATGGTAGATACCATATTCTCACATTCCAGAAAATTAATTTCCCAGTCTTACTATCACTGAAAGCAGAGAAATATATATTGAAAACTATAGTTATAGCTTCCCTAAACATTTAAAAAATTGCAAAATAGCAATTTCTTCTCTTATATTCCAGAAAATTAATTATCTACTCTTACTATCACTGAAAGCACAGCAATACATATTGAAAAGATATAGTTAAAACTGGCACAAAAGCCACTATAAAATTGCAGTTGCTGTTTGTCTTTCTCTTGCTTGAAAGTCGTGAAAATATGTCGTAACATATGTTCTTCTTGCTGAAAAAACTAAATTTAATCATGGCTCCTGCCTTTTGTTGCCTGCACAAATAAATCTGCACGCGAGCGATTGTCAGTTTTATGCGCTCTTCATATACTGCAGGCATTATCTTTCTCTCTTCTGAACAAGTCTCGCCCGCCCACTGTTCTCGGTTCTCCGCTTTCCCCTGCTGCCTGTCCCTGCTCTGTTTCCACTGCAGCACATCACATAATTTTTAAATGGGGCGCTGCTTGTTTTTATTGCCACTCGCCGCGGCGTGGCGTCTGCTGCCTCTTGCTTCCTGCCTGCTGCCTCCAGCTTCTGTGCCTGCCTGCTGCCACCTTCTGCTCCTACTTGGCCTGCTACTGCTGCTGCTGCTGCTGCATCATGATGCAGCGTTCAGTACTCCAGCGTCCAATTAAACGAAATGTTCTGTGGGTCGCGCTGCTTATCGCTCTCGCGCACCCTCCCCCCCTCCCTCTCACTCTATAGTATAGTATAGTATAGTATTTTGTCTCGCTCTCCTGCTGTGTGGCGCCCCGAAGTATGCAACAATTTTTTATGGGCCGCATACAAGCAAAAATCATGTTTTCTTATTCCCGTGAGCGTAATTTGCTTGGACAGTGGGCCGCACAAGTGAACAGCAGCGCGACCATGTACATGTCTCTGTGTGTGTGTTAGTGTGTGTGTGTGTGTGCTGTTATGTATGTGCGGCGCGCAACTATTGATGCATGCTACACTTGCAGAGTGCACGGAGTGCAGTAGCAGCAGCAGTTTTCAGCGTGTGTGTGTGAGAGCATGTGTGCTTGCATGTATGTGTGTGTGGGCGGGCGGCTAATTACTTTTGGACAACGACATTGTTAGCTGGCTGCAGCTGTATGTGTGCGTGTGTGTCCGTGAGTGAGCGAGAGCTTGCCCCCGATGCGGTCTCAGTCGCGAAATGGGCACATCAATCTTAATATTCTGTGTCTCAGGTGGACCCGCTGCCGTTGCCATCCCGACCTCGACTCTGTTGCTCCTACCCCTGCCATTGCTGCCACTGCTGCCCCCCTGCCCCCTGTCTGCCTGCGCAGGCCACTGCTGTCACATGTCAATGGGCGTCGTGCTCGGTTCGCATTGCGAATTTCGGCGCGTCATTTAAAACTTTAATAAGCAGAATTGACAACGACAAGGAGACAGGTCGCTCGGGTCCAGGCCCAGGTACAGGTACAGGCACTGGTGCAGGCTCGGGTCGTCCAGGTCGCTACAGGACTACAACTACAGGATAGTCCGGGGCCGGGCCGGGGCCAAATGGGCAGCGGGCGCAGTCGTGCGCTACAAGTTCGTGTAGCGGATGTGCGCTGGAGATTTAAGCCTTTGCCGGACAACGAGCATTCAACGGGAGGCAGCACACGCCCACCCACCTAGGCATCCATCCATTTCTCTATGTGTGCGTGTGTGTGTGTGTGTGCGAGTGTGTTCCTGCTTATATCCGGTTGCATTGGCAGGTAATCTTTTCGGATGCCGAACCTTCCTCCCGCTCGCTTGCTCGCACTGAGCTGAGCTGCTGCATCCTGTGCCGAGCTGCCCAACCTCACGGCCTCTCGGCCTCTCGACCGCCCGGCTTAATGCCTTCTGCCCGCACCGACGTTTTAAAACTGTATTAGCTGTTTGTACAAGCCCGAGTAGTATCTATAACGGTATCTGTCATTCGTTGACAGAACAGAACATTGCGCAAAACGCTCGCACTTCCGGCTTCGTCTTCTGCATCGTTAAATTCAGGAAACGAAGCTAGTAAAAATGTATGGTGCTGTTATAATGGATGGATAGGAGCGGAGTGGGGGAGTTATCATGCCTGTCAAAGTATCATTGGCATTATTCTCGGTGTTGTCTCGCTGTTATTGCTATTATTATTACTATGCATTTTGATATTTTGATAGGAATTCTTATAAATATTATTCCTAGGTTTGTTCTTTAGTTTCCTAATACCATATATTATACCAGATTTGGCTGATTTGCATTCATTGCAGTGAACACTAATGTTTTATCATTATTATTCATTATTCATGTTAATATTATTGTTGATATTAGCATTTCTTTAAGCTCATTATTTTATATATATATATTTTTTTATTATTATTATTGTTTTTATCATTAGAATTATTATTATTATTATCAATATAATTATTTTTATTATATTATTTTTTATTATTTTTATTATTGGAATACATATTATAATTATTCTGTTATTATTATAATTTATATGGTAAATCATACGCTTTCTTATTTTTACATATTTTTTATAAACTAAACACATATATTTGTATGCATTCTTGTATTTATTTTTATATTTTCACTATCATTATTGATTATTTATTAATATTTAATATTTATATTATTTAATGTATTTATTTTATTAAATTCAACAGAAATATTCTTACTTTCTCAATTTAAGTTGTATTTTTTTCATAATTTGCATCACCCCCTCCCAATTATCCCGATTATCATTAGCCTTTTTCCGTGACAATTATCATTACAGTTTACTGTGCTTAATGTGAACTCACCTCTGTGTCGATTGGTCTGCTTGTCGAACATCAACATGGCGTCCTCGATCTGCAAGTAAAAGCAAGGAAAAAACGATTCTTTTATTCAACTGAATAATTTCCTTTTCTTTCAGTTTCCTTTCTTTTCTTTTTTCCCCTCTGAGCCTCGTTGCACTGCGAGTTTAAAGAGCGCGCAACTCAATTAATGGGCGAGTGCGACTGAAGGCAGCGAGCAGACAAAACTGTTGCTAATTGCAAGGCGAGCGCAAACAATGGCAGACACACGCACACACACACATAGAGAGAGAGAGAGTGAGAGAGTGAGACACTCACACTCGCACAGAGAGCGAGAAAGTTTGGGTCATTATGGGGCCAAAGGGAACTTATAATAATAGTCGACTGTCAAACAGGCCAAACTATGCAACTAACTAACCGAGTAGACTTTGAAGTTCGCTCGTTATGGCCTGCTAACTGCTCGCAGTGATGAAATAACTTAAGCAAGTCGCTTTTCTTTTTTGCCCCCGGCATACCCTGCAAAAGTCTGTGCTGAGCAGCGGGGCATATCAATTGTGTTGCTATTTTCAGTAGAGAAACAGAGCACTCAACGCAGGGGAACAGTTCATTTTGCTGCTAATCTTAAATCAAATGATGTCAGTTACAGCCTCCGAGATAAGCTCCGAAATTTGCTGTACACGTAGTTTTTTATGTTTTTAATGCGGCTTGTTAATTTTATTGCCATCGGATAGGCAACAATTAAGTTATGTAAGATCGTGATATGACTGTAATTGAAGAGACCTGGGAGCAGCACAAGCCAAGCCCATTTTCTATGTTGTGTCTAATACAAATTCTTCAGCTTTAATAGGAAAGCATTGCAGGGTATTTTTTGGGCTGAGATAAATTAATATTTTATTAGTTTTCTTCTAAAATTGAGCTGAAAATAATAATGTTTTGTTATAGTATCTTAATCGCAAGGAATAAGTCAATAGACAGATGCGCGGACAGACAAATGGACTGAGAGAGATACGAAGACGGAGACAATCATGTCAGACAAAAAGTGAAATATAGTTATGTTGGGAGAGGTGAAGTTTCGTAGAGTTATGCTTTTCTGTCTGCCGTTGCTCCTTTAAACCCACCATAAATAGTTCCCTCAGCTCAAGAAACTAATCAACTTCGATTCTTTTAGCTCTGAGCTGCTTTCTTTCTCTCTTTCAGCTTTCTTTTGCAAGTTCCCATTCAATTAGGCTGCATTCCGTAGCTGCTTTATCCCCATCTTCTTTGGTTTACCTTTCTCTGTAAGCCCAGACTTTCTCCACGTTCATCCCGCCCTGTGGGGACGCAGGGGGTAAGGATATAGCGGTAACCTCTGCTGCCATTCAATATTTTAATATGACAAGTTTTCGCTTTGGCCCTGACGCTAATTGCACTTCGCCTGTCAAAGTTGCCGGGGCGAACATTAATGAGCTCTGCCCGCAGCCCGCAGCCCGCAGTTCGCGTCTTTTGCCTGCAGCCTGCTTTTGAGGCACGATCCGCTGCCGCCTCTGCCTCTGCAGTGGTCATTGATTAAGTTTAATCAATGGGCTTAAGGCAACTTCTGTGCATTGTAATTAAAGTGCAGTCAGGCCTGCCCTTTGCCAGCCCCTGCTCATACGAGGGCGATAACAAGCGCCTTATAAAAATTAATTAAGCCTCACGCCGCAGTTCGAGTGCAAGGCGAGGCGAGGCACGACACAACACGACACAACACGAAACAACACGACACGGCACGCACGATTCCAGTTGCTGTTCGAGTTCGGCTTGTTGTTGCTGCTACTTGCGTTCATATACCTTTCACCTATTAAAATAAGCTTCAAATTGTAGAAGCTTTGTGCAAATTTATGAAACAGTAGAAGAAATGGGAATGTTTTTTGTTTATTTCTGATTTTTCGTTGTCTTTTTTTCTACAAACACAGAGATCATACCATCCCTAAGAGCTAAAGCTACGAAAATTGCTATAAAATTAGCTGCAGATCGTACGCAAATCATTTTTTTAATTTTTCTGTCTTTTTTACTTATAAACACACAGATCTTAGCAACCATAAGAGCTGAAGCTACGAAAATTGTTGTGAAGTTAGCTGCAGATCATACGCAGATCAAGTTTATTTTAAAAGTTGATTGCCACGCTTACATTTGCTAAAAACGTATATTTTCTATTTGTTAGTTGAATATTAAGCAAAGTTTACCAACTACAATATTCAATTTAGGGACTAATGTAGCTTACTATATTGCTATTCTTTACTGAAAATTACAGCTCGGTCGAACGCTTATAGCTTCTAAAAATCCATATTTTTGCACAGTGCTTAACTCGATAATCAGGTGAAAGGTAACCAAAAGTCGTGTTCGCTCGACCGCAGCTTTCCGTACTTGTTGTTGTTGTATTTGTTACTGTTGCTGGCAGGTCTTTAAGTGCAGCCGTCGACGTGAGCGAGAACAACATTGTTTTTCAATTAACAATCAACAACAATGCCACAAACAATGCGAATGCAAAACCATCAGGCGAAGGTTGCACCTGCCCCCGGGGGGGTGGAAGTGCAAGGGGGCAGGCAGCATATTGCAACTGCAACTGTGCAACGCTGCAATTGTTGTTGTTAATTAAGCAGGCAACAGTTGCATCAGTGCATCAGTTCAGCCCACACGCCCACTTGGCCGCCTTTTTATATACACGTATCTATCCGCTGAGCTCTCACTGGGGCTATCATGCAGCTGGCACGCCCACGCAACGCCCACTGGTTGTCATAATTACGCGCTGGCCGCGTCGACGCTTTGCCGCTCATTACGTCGTGTGGCGAGGGGCGGCACAGGGCGGGGAAATGGAAGCGACCGCAAACTTTAATTCTATTAGCAAACGTTAAATGTGCCCAAGCGGAGGGCCCAAGTGGGCGTGGCAGGCGGGCGGGCATGCAGGCAGGCAGGCAGTCGCGGTGTCAGCGCACTAACAAGCAGCCGCTGCGTAATTTTATTTAAATCTGAATTCATTAATTCGTCATAATGCCTGCTGCCATCCTGGCCAGCACGCTGCTACCCCCGCCCTCCTCGATGAGAACTTCAAAAAGCCATCAGCTGCAGACGTCGCACCCCGCTGCCCCCCCTGGGCTGGTTAGTAGCCTGCCATTCATTGGGCTCATTTTGTGTACAAAAATGCTGCGCCCGCTGGAAACGCCGACGCTTCATTATCGTAATCGTTATATAAAGCAGCGGGTAGACGACGGCGACAAAGACAGACAGCCAGACGGACAGACACAGCCACAGACACAGACACTTCTCTGCGTGTATTGGTGTGTGTGTGTGTGTTGGTGTGTGTTTTTATGCGTTTTGCAGCACATTATGTGGCTCTATCCTAGACGGAGTAGCGGGCTGCCTTTCTGCTCGCTCTACCGCTGCCGCTGCTGCGCCTGACATTAATGAATGTTCCAGCGCGTGAGAGAGGGAGAGAGAGAGAGAGCGAAAAAGAACTGCTGCGGGTGATTGTTATTTATGCGCCATACATGAGCTGAAACTGGCACTGGAGCTGGAGGTAGAGCTGCGCTCCAAAGTGCCAAATACCAAAAAACTTAAAAGCAGCCATCGACAGTGACAGAGAGAGAGAGCTAGAGGGGGAGAGAGGAGAGAGTCGCTATAAATCGGTCACATGTGCAACCCCCCAGCCATATGTCATTTGTCGCGCTGGCATCACTTTCGCTCCAATTTCAGCAAATTTTTCAAGTCTTCTACCTGCTGGCAGCAGCAGCTTGTTCTAATTAAAAACTGTGCGGAACTGAGAACATTCCAGTTCAAGGAAATAACAAGTTATTGCGCTACTAAAGGTAATCGTTTTCAATTTTTATATTTGCTATTAAATTAGCGAATTACAGTAAAAATTTATTAATTATTAGCCAAACTTGTATTGCTGATCGAAAATAGCGTAAGAAAAAGAGAGCAGTGGCGCGCTGCGCTCTCATTCTCTCTGGTGAAAGCCGCGAGTGCATTTGTTTTTGCACTCGTTAAGCCCATTGAGTTGAGCTGCATAAGCTTCAGGCTTTGTATGTGTTAGTGAGCGCATTCAAGTGGCTATTGGCTATTTGAGCGAGCAGTGTTGAACGCCTGCGCTGTGATTGGCGGGCAGTGTGATAGACAAAGCTACTGTGAGAGACGAAGATCGCACGAGTGCCTCCTTCGTGCTTTCTATCGCAAAGCCGATGGCGTCAGCAAAGTAACTTCGGCTTTTTGAGCGTTGCTGCGCTGTCATTGGTGGGCAGTGTGAGCGCCAAAGCTACTGTGAGATACGAGGATCGCACGAGTGCCTTCTTCGTGTGCATTAGGCTTCGTATCGCAAAGCCGAAAGCGTCCACAAAATAACTTCGGCTATTTGAGCGACTGTCATTGGATACGCTGGCATAGTCGAGGTGAGTTTCAATAGAAAAGAGAGAGAGAGAGAGTAACTGGTGCATTTCCGATCTGCAAGAGCGTATGAGCTCGCTGAGCCGACTGCATTCGGCTATTTGAGCGACTGCCATTGGATACGCCGCGCATAGTCTAGATGCATGCGAGTAGGCAAGAGAGAGAAAGAGAGTAAGCAGTACATATCCGATCTTCTAAGGCGCTAGAGCACGTTGATTTTTATTATGCAATTATTAATCGTGTTTGAAAATAATGCTTAATTTTATTAACCAAAAGCTTAACTCTAAAAATCACTTAAAGCTTGCATGAAAATTGATTTGCCGCTGCGCTTTAAGCTATCAGCATACCAAGCCCAAACGGCTGCCACGCCCCCCCTGAAAGTTCCAACTGAAAAGTTCTAAGCGCACAATTTAGAGTAATTCATCGTGCTGGCGGTTTTCCTGCGCAGTTCCTGCTTACTTGACAATTTCTACAGTTTCGAAGCCTGCTCTCTCTCTCTCTCTCTCTCTCTCTCTCTCTCTCTCTCTTCTCTCTCTTGCGTCGTATTAAAGCTGCAATTGAATGGACGCGGACGCATTTAATGAAACGCCACCAAATGCGGAAAGTACTCAACTCTCATGCTCACATTCCGCTCTGCTCCACTCCACGCGCTGCTGCTACACTAACTTATCTCTCGGGTTTTTTTTTCGAGTGTATTGGATAAAAAATAAGCAGAGGAAGAGGAAGCAGCCGGAGTGCGGAGCGCGGGGGGAGGATGAAAATGAAATGAACTTTTGGTAGCTGGACGTGCGAGTTGTCTAAGTGCCGGATTGGGAGACAGCAGCGGGAAAAAGCTGAAGGGGGGGGGGGGGGGGAAGGGGCGCAACGGAACATCTTTCAAAAACTTTTCTCTGCGACAGCAAAAAAACAGCAGCAGCGGCAGCGGCAACGGCAGCGGCAGCAGAGCCAGAGCTATATATGCCATATATCTGGCATATAGTACTTATGTATATACCCGACCGACACTGACTTTGTGCGTTCGCAGAGAGAAAGAGAGGGGGGGAGGTAGGGGGGGGGGGCGTAGCACATGACTGCGTGCGGTTGAAATACAGATAAACTTTTTTAAGCTCGTATTTATTACATATTTGGCTGTAAGTAGAATTTAAGTTGCTTTTTGCCCCCACAGCGACCCACACGACGTATGAGTAATGCGCACACACACACACACACACACACACACACACACACACACATAGAGAGGGAGTCGCAGTCGGAGCGAGTCTCGCAGCGCACTCAAGCGAAATGTTTGTGACAAATTTGCAATCAAAAACGCATCAATTGACGGGGAAGCAGCCGGAGCTGGAGCTGGAGCTGGAGCTGGAGCTAGAGCTGGAGCGGGAGCCAGAGGAGCCGGAGGAGCATCCGGCGAAGCATCCGCTGTATTAATGAGTGGACGAGTCAGCGCAGAGTCAGCACAGTGTGGCATTTGTCTATGTAGCATGTAGATATGGCCAGGGCTGGCGAGAAGTGCGAGTGTATTTCAATTAAAAACGGATTCAGATTTGTAATCCTCAACATGTTGTTGTTGTCGTTGTTGTTGTCGTTGTTGTTGTCGTTGTTGTTGTTGTTGTTGTTGCTCTGTCATGAATCCCGCCCGCAGCCGACATTAGCCTCACGAATGAAACGCAAGTATGAATATTAAATTGTGTATGGAGATTTGAGCAATTAAGTGCAATAGAGACAGCAACAGCGAGAGAGAGAGACAGAGAGAGAGAGAGAGGGAGACAGCAAGGGGAAATGGCAATGGCAGAGCTTTTGCATAGTTTATGCTGCCGGGCTTAGTAGATCAACTATTAATGGAAGAAAGAGTGCCAGCTTTGAGGCAGTCAAATGGAAGCAGGGGCGGGGGTCCCTCCCCCCGCTCACAATCGACAGACAAAGCTGGCCTGAGCTTAGCAAAGGTCACAGCAGCTCAAAGGGCAAAGCGATATTTACATATGCAATTTGTGAAGCAGAAGCTGCTACATATGCGTGGCTGCTAGAGAGAGAGAGAGAGAGAGACAGCTAGATAGTGTGTGTGTGTGTGTGTGTGCTTTGCCTGCGGAAATGAAGTAATTTTTAATGCGCTTGGCTGACTCCGAGGGGTTTTTCAATCGCACTGAAAGACGCAGTGGACAAAGGCCACTGCCAGCACCGAAATAAACCCCAAAATATTCGAAATAAATAAATTATTTGCCTGGAACGAGATTGAGAGTTGACATAATGGAGTTGAGTACGCACAATAGTTTCGTATTTGTATTTAAAGTGAGTAGAGCAAGAGCTACAGACAGAATACCATATATATAATTGGCATTGAGAGCTGATATAACAAAGTTGCACAATAGTTGGGAATACGTAAAGAGAAAGAGAGAGAGAGAGAGAGAGAACTGACATACCAGACAATAGTTTTGTATTTTCAGCTTTGAAATTCTGCTCTATTTTTGTGTATTTTATTGCGTTACTTTAACAAGCAGCATAATCTTGGCTGACATGGGACTTGCTCTATATGAGTTCAGCCAAAGACATCAAAATAAATTGCTGAGCTGCGTGCGCTCCATTTGCCCGGCTGATTCCACTCATTATTCTCCATTCTATGCTCTCCATTCTCCACGCTCCACTCTCCAGTCGGATAATTCAGGCATTGGGCATTATGGGCGGCCATTCAGAGTATTTTACACTAATGAAAAGAGCTCGCTGGCAAAGCCCTCAACTTGTCATCACTTTTAATGGCTGATGGTCACCCTTTTTAGGCTGCCTTGCTTAGGCTCACGCAAAGTCCACACAGCTTCGCGTTAGCTACTAAAATTTAATTAATATCGATTTCGGATTTGTAAAGGTTCCAAACCAAGTGCTGCTGCCACTGCTCCCAGCCTCACTCCCCCCTCACTCTCTCTACTCTCCCCTGGGGTCGTCTCGGAGCTCGCCTTTTGTGCGGCGCCCACATGCAGCAGGATTTTGCGGCGGGCCGAGAACTTGAGCGGGTTAGACGAGCCACAGCGCAGGCAAAAAAAAAAAAAAAAAAATTGAAGACAAGCGCACAAAAAGCGAGTGTAGCAGGGAGAGTAGAGAGCGGGGAGGGGGAGGCGGGGGCGGGGGCAAAGGCAGGGTCAGGCACTGCTCCATACAAAGATGTTACAGCTTAGGCAAGAAGAACTTGCATGCTCGACAGTGAAAAACTTTTAATCTTTGCGAGCATAAGTAAGATATATGTGTGTGTGTGTGTTTGTGTATGTGTGAGCTCAGCACTCTGTGGCTGTGTGTGTGTGAGTGTGTCTTAATTCAAACGAAAGCAGCTGCTCGATACTCGGACTCGCACTCGAACTCAGGCTCGGACTTGGACTCGCACTTGGAATTGAGATTTCTAATGGGATTGGTTTGGGCAGGCCTCGGGTACAGTTATATAATGTATATATATCTATGGTACATATATATAGAGTGGTATATCGCACATAATACAAGTTGCTGAACAATTTTCGTTAATTAAAATATTTGCAGTGTGTATAGTTATGTGCGGGCTGCTCGAGCTCGCAGCTCGGAGCGGGCCCCAGCAGCTCCGGCGGCGAGCTCTGCTAAGGATGCTCGAATTACAAAGCAAATTATAATTTCATGAAAGTTAAACGAGCAACTCGCTCTGCTCCCGCTGCTGCCGCTCTCAGCTCTGCTCTGCTCTGCTCTGAGGGTCACAAGTGTAGCAGGCTGTGGGCCGGGGCAGTGGGCGAACTGCTCGGACTGCGCACTTGAGTGCAAAGGTCGCAGCGCTGTGCCCGAGATTGTGAATTAAACATGCTGAGATAGCAGCTGGACAGCAGGGGGGAGTGACCGGAAGTGGGAGTGAGGCGCCTGCTCCCCAAAAACGGGCGAATGATAATAATAACAAAAAGAAACGAGCGCACAAGTCGGCAAAAAAAAAAAAAAATGGCATTTTTTGTGCAAGTGCGAATTTATGTCTTCAATTATTCAACGCCTCATTTGTATGTGTGCGAGTGTGTGTGTGTGTGGGTGGCTGGCTGCCATGCTAAAATGCCAGCATGCATTTCCGTTTCCGGCCAATGCAATGCTGCCATTGCATATGGCTGCACATGTGCGTCGTCGTCGACGTCGTCGTCGTCCTTGTCGCTGTCGTCGTTTGCCTTGCGCCTTTTGTGCTCTGCGCCGGCCCCGCCCCGCTGCCATCTGCTCGGCCCGCCTGCCCAACCGTCCGGGCAATTGAAATTTCAACTGGCGCAAAAGTAATTCAATTCAACGCCAGCCCCGGAGACGCTGCCAGCCTGCGCCCGGGAGAGTCCCTTGCATTTCCTTACATAACCTGAGCGGGTGTGGCAGGAGCAGGCAGTGGGCGGGGGGAGTGTAGCTGGTGCCTGCCTGCCTTCCTGCCTGCCTGCCAAAGGCAACCGGCAACAACGCATTTAAGAAGTTATTGTCATAAATGTTTGAGTTTGTTTGTTGTTGTCCCTTGCCCATACACAGAGCACAGGCACAGGCTTCTCCCTCCTCCCATCAGCCCCCTTTACTCCTCTCTCCCCTCACGCTAAATCAAATTCTGTTGCTGCTGCGGCAAAGACACAACTTTTATTTAGTCATGCTGAATACCCTTCCCCCTGCCGCTCTGCCTGGCCACGCCTACGCTGCTGTCTACGCCCCTGCCGCCGCCTGCCAATTTGCAATTCTAATGTAATTTTTTCGCGAATCATAAGTTAGAAAATGCCTCACACTCCATACACACACACACACACACACCCATACACCCATACACCCATTCAGAAGTTGTGTCGCCCCTGGCGTGTCTGCCCGCCGGACGTCCCATTCCCCCCGGCCCAATCCACGCTCGCAGTCTTTGACCAACTGTAAAGTGCCCCGAGACGAGACTTTCTCCTTTTTTTTTTGGATCCCTCGTTAGTCCCACAAATCGATCAGAGCGGAAGCACACACAAAAAATATGCTAATTTCTGGACGATTCATTGCGGCCGATGCGTAAGGAAATTAATTCAAAATTTTAAATCGAAAATTTTGGCAATTGTGTAGAAAAGAAAGGCAGACACTCTACAGAGAGTGGAGAAGGCAACGAATGAAAATCTAGCAAAGAAACAAGCATCTAGATACTTTGACTATAGCTAACATTCAGCTGATTGAAGTTTGGATGCTCCAAAGCAAGAAAAATTGTGTGGAATTGAAAAGCTAGCCAGGATATCCAGAAGAAAGCCAGAAATAGAACTACTAAGCACTTGAATGGGTTTTCAAAGTGCTAAGAAACTTAAGTACTATAAACAAATAATGATATAGAACCAAATTTATAGCTGGGCTTGGATAGATTGTAGCTGTAGATGGAGTATCCCACCATGGGAGTAAAAAAGAACATTTAATGCAAGTTTCGTTTTTTTTTTTTTCAAATAGAAATGGTATATAAAATAGGATTTTAAGCTCTGATACATGAAAGTTTTATGCTCCAAGGAAAGAAGTTAACCACTGAGAATTACTTAGTTAATGAAAGTTCCGTAATCGTATCAGTAAATACTTTTAGGTTTTGGGTTAACATCTAAAGTTTTCCGAAACTCCACTCCTTATAAAACCCTTACAACTTCTTCGGCTTCCCTTAAGTACTCTCAACTTTTATGCTGTCTGCATGCCCCATTCCAGCAGTTTCCTCTCCCGTATGTACAATCTGAAAAGGGGCTTCCACGCGCGAAAGGCTTAAAGAAAAACAAGTAAATCAAGCTAAAGTGGAGTGTACTCGACTGTCGGATACCATTTACCCACCTTGGGCTTTTAAAACTAACACTTATTATTAAATAATTCTATTCAACAAATTCGGAACAGCACTTTGATTTGTAGAGCTCACACGCATTGACCTTTTTCACATATACAGTCAAACGCTTTATATAAGCTACGCGAACATGGCGATTACACACATATAGACAAATATAGATGAACGGACTGACGGAATTATGGACAGACAAGAGTCTCGACTATTGACATTGATCAAGAATATATATACTAGCTCTATATACTTTCTTCTGCCTGTTAGATACATTTGCACATAGTAAGTATACCGTTCTTAGCCATTTTTAATGGGTAAATGGTGTAACAATAAGAACAACACGAACAATACGAATCCCAATCCCAATCGCAATCCCAATCCCAATCCCAATCCCAATCCGAATCCAAATACGAAAAACGGGGCAAACACGAGGCATTTTCATTTGCATTATTTAGCATTTAAGCGTCACGCGTTGCGTAAACAAATTGTATAAACAAGAGCAGCGCCGAGCGAAATAACAACAAAAGCAACAAGAGAACTGAAGAAGAAAAGAAAACAGAGCTGAACTCATTAAACAATTTTTTATTTGCCCAAAAACTTTCGAGCGGGCGCGACTAATGGACGAGGGCGTCCGCGTCCTCGTTAAAGGCGGCCGGCGACCTCAATGAGGAGGGTATACGCTTGCCAGTCGAAGGCGGAGTTCGAGTCGAAGTCTTGGTTTCTTCGCATTTTTCCACTAATCGTGATTGAGTATTAATTAACTACATATTTTCTTCCTCGCTTTCTCTCCATTGCATAACTCATAATTAAATCTTTGCAGAATCGCTTTGATTTCATTAAAATCAACTGCTTGTTTCTATATTGACAGCGAAATGCGAGATTTTGAGCAAGGTTAATTTCTAAAACCCATAGGTTATTCAGAGCGATATTTCCATTGACTTTATATAGTTGTCTATAGATATATCTCTATTTAAAGAATTTTAATTATTTTTTAAATTTGACTGCGCTTTAATTACTTTGCAAGGAGCTTGAGCATTTGTATAAGGCCTTAACTATTGTAAGTAGTTTACTCCGAGAACTTCCATTGCATTAGCTGACTGTATAGGTATAGTTCTGTTAAGATATGCCTATATTCCATAGCTATATACAGCTACAAGATATACCTATATTATAACTAACTGTAGTATATAGCTTACAGTTCCCGGCGTTTATTGCCGCCAACTTGCATAGCAAATTCGCCTGATTGCCAACAACTTTGCATTGACTTGAGCAGCTTTAAGCCCGTACGGACTATATATAGTTCTCTCTAGATACATCTATATTTATATATAGCTTAAGATAGATATAGCTGACGCCTCTCACAGCTTATTTTCCCGCAGCCAACTTAACGCCTGTGCGATTTGCCTGCTTTGCTGCTTGAGTTAAGCATCTTTAAAGCCTGACCCTACTCTCACTCTCGTGCACACGCACACATACACACATGTAAGCACACACACACACACACGCACACGCAGCTGCACTTATTGGTTTACTTGTTTACATGACAAGCTGCTTGTTTTCACACTCTTTCTTATTTGCTTTAACATTTTTGCTTGCATATGCAAGTAGCCCAAAAGCACACACAACACACACGCACACACACGCACACACACACACGACGTAGAGGATGCCAGTGCTGTCCGGCCAACCTCTCGCTCTCGCTCTGGCTCTCGCTCTGGGCCTGGCCTGGCGTTGTTCCTGTTTTAAGTCCTGCGGTGGCATGTGCGACGCTCTCTCTGTACGTGTGTGTGTGTCTGTGTGTGCACTTTAAGTGCGCTTGTATGCGCTGCACTTGTTTGCAGTGTTTTTACATCGAATGTTGATTGTACAAAACCACTGAACAAGAAAAATTAATTATACAAAAACGTCACCGCCAAACAGCTACCGAAACTGTTGACCCAACCCAGAGCTGCTGTGGGCGTGGGTGGCACCGGGGGAGTGGCAGAAGGCAGAGGGTAGAAGGTTGGGCTGCTGCTGATGTTATGCTTGTTGTGCTGGCACCTACGCGCTGACGTGGGTTGAAATGTATGCAGATAATCGAGCTTATGCCTAACCCACAGCTGCACAGAGAGACGGTCAGAGAGACGGACAGCCATGGACAGGCAGGCAGATGAACATGTGAAGATACAAGCATTGTTCTGCCGTCCATTTTATTGTGTTTATTTATTATTTAATGAATTCAGCATTAGCCACAACACAGCAGCGAGTTCAGAGAGAGAATAGAGGCAGCAGTTTGAGTGCTCGAAAGAGTCGAGTCGAGGCAACCGCAGCATGCAAAACTAATAAATCACACGCAAAGCAGACAAACAGCCCAGTACCGACTGACAGGCGTACATACATATACATATACATATATATGGAGAGACATTTCTATATAGAAAATTTCTACAATATTGTGCAGCAGTTGCAGCGGCGGCATCTGCCTCAATTTCGACTCGACAAATAAATCAATTTATGCAAACGCTTGCAACACGCATCAAAATGTTTAAACAAAAACGGAAAAACCGAACAGCATTTTCTATATGGTAAATACTATTTGCGGGACGCACCAGCACCCCCCTCCCTTTCCCAGCGTCTCGACCAACACCGAAATTGGTTCGAACGAGTCCCAAGCGCGGGGCTTTTAAGCAAATGCAAAAACTTGTAGCATACTTTTAAGCTGAGCGCTTGAAGCACACACACACACAGCAACGCAATGGTGGTGGGAGGGAAGTGCGGCGGGGGGTTGGTTCAGTTCGCTCTCGAGCCAACGCCGCGGGCTGCTACGTGTTTAAGTGTAAAGCCAGCACTGCCACGCCCCCTAACAAACAAGCGCAGCCAGCAGCTGGAAGGCAGGGGCAGACGGGCAGGCAGGCGGGCAGGCAGGCGGGCACACGCCCCCTTCAACGTCTTGTGGGCGGCACAAATCGACTCTGCAAACGCTTAAGTATTTTTATGTTTTTTTTTCTCGCATTTTTTTCGCCGCTTTTTCGCTTTTTGTTTTGCGCACGGAAACTGCGTTTTTTGCATTTCTCTTTGGCATTGCATTTAGATGTTGATGTTGTGCTTGTGCTCGCAGAGCTTTTGTTGCGGTGCTTAGAATTGCTTGCCCAGCAGCTCCCGCTGCCCCCCTCTCCCCCTCTGCGCGCGTCTCAACTTAAGTTTTATTTTAAGCAGGCGGCGGAAGTGTTGCTCTCCCCTGCGCATGTTGCAGCTCAGCAGTAAGCGGCAAAGCACTGACTGCTTGGTTGCTGGGTTGGGGGGGAGGTAGTAGGGAGATGCAGGTTGAGCATAAAAGTGAGGTTGGTTAAGCGTAGGCAGGGGGTTTCCGCACGGCACTGATGACAACGACAATAAGTGTAATGAAACTAAGATAAGCTGTTCGTGGCCTAGCTAGCGCCACCTAGCGGCGAGTAGTTGAGGCTAGCTGTGACCCAGGCTCATTTGTTGCGTTGTTTGTGTGTGCAATGGGGGAGAGAGAGAGAGAGAGAGAGAAAAATGTGTAATGACAACAAAGTTGAAAGAATGCAAGCGCAATAAAAACATAATAGAATACTGCACTGAGCACTAAAAGAAAAAAATCAAGAAATTAGTAAAGTATTTAAAAAATAAAATATCATATAAAAATATGCAATGAATATAAATTTTATAAATATACAAAATAAAATGATAAGTTCTACAATAATGAATTAATTACGTAAATAAAACATACTATATACAAAATTAATTGATAATGAAATTAAAAGAATATTATACATAAATAGAATATAAATACTTTACAATATAAAATTAAAAAAAGAAGAAGAATAGTAAATAAAATGCGAAATTAAAACGGAAATTTAAGATATTAAGTCTCAACTATTGTTTAATATTAACATATGAAGAACAATAAATAAAATATCATAATAAATAAATAATAAAATAATACACAAATTATCTTAATACCTAAATAATTATACTACTATACTAGTAGTAGTAGTAGTACTGTAGTAGTTCAGAAAAAAAACTACCAACAAATTAAATATAACTAAGTATTTGAGAAATCAGATATAAAAGTATACAAAAATATTAAGTTGTTAACTTACTTAGAAACTAAACACTATAATTGCTCTTACAATATAGAACTAAGAAATAAAAATCTGTATACAAAAATATAAAAATGCCAAGTCAACAATTAAATTTGAAAAACTGAAAACATTAGCTGAAAACTCAGTGAAAACTTCCCGTTCTTAATGCAATCAATCAGTATTCATTAGAAAAATCTCCGGCTTAAGCTGGAAATTACTTAGCAGTGATTAGCTTGAGCGAGAGCTCGAGCTACAGCTACAGCTACAGCTAGAGCCTGTTTCCTTGGCCCGAAAAATACTGCTGCTGCTCTTTACAAGCAAATGCATAATTAAAAAATTTGCTATGCTGTAGCCACCCCCGATTTCTGGCTGGAGGAATGGGGAAGGGGAAGGGGAACAACATCAGTGCGGAGACAATCGCCATCCATCGTCGCGCACAAAGTGGACTGACAGGCGCTGCCCTCCCCCTGCGGGGCGACGCCTCCAACTGAGACGAATGTCTTCGTCGCTGTCAGCTTCAACTATGCTCCCGTTATGTACGACGCACACACACACACGCACACACAGACAGAGAGTAGACAAACGGCTGGAACGCTTGACGTTGACATTGCCAACATGCAGAGGGCCAAAAATATACTTTGCGCGCTTCTGTCAAGTCGCATTGCGTGTTTGCAGGGGCAGACAGAGCGCGGGTGAGGCGTGTTGCCGCCCCCGACTGGCCGCCCCCCTTGCTGCTCATTCCTCCTCATGCCTCATGTTTGGCAAGTGATTTATTTGACTGACACTTTTTTCTGCGTTGATTGCATCGTAATCCCAACATAATGAGTACTGTTATATTTCATGGCCAAATTCTCGTTCGCCCCGCCCCCAGCGTGCGCGTTCTGGTTCCCGTTGGGGCCCAGGCCCAAATGAAGTAGACGATTTTTCAAAAACAAAGACGATATCTAATGGGTCGGACATGGGCCTGCTTCAGCTCCATTGTGCATGTGACACACGTAGGCCACTTGGGCACCCCAAACCCACACACACACACACACACACACACACAATTGCGCTCGAATTTCGGCCAGTTTGAATGCAGCCAGAAACTACTCAGTCGGCAGAGCAATCGGAGCAATCTCAAGGCCTGCCCGCTCGGATTGTGGAGATCAGATTTAATTCTCTCCGCACAATGCCAGTCTAAGTTTTTCGTGTGCTCTCAAAATATATATATACATATATACATATATGTATGTATATGTGGGGAAAAAAAAATATATTGGAATAGTACAAATTTTTAGCTCTCCTTTAATACAATGCCGATGATTCGAGGATTTCGCACCATGATCATGGGCCCACCGGGCAGCGGCAAGGGCCACATATCGGAGCAGATAATGCGTGTGTATGGGGCGGTACACATCGCCGCGGGCGACATACTGCGCAAGCACATCCAGCGCAAGACCAAGCTGGGCAAGGTCGCGGAGCAGTACACGTCGAAGGGCAGGCTCGTGCCGGATCATCTGCTGCAGGGAATCATTGCCATGGCGATCTACAAGGCGGGCAAGAGCAACTTCATACTCGATGGATATCCGCGCACACTGGCCCAGGCCCAGCATCTGGACAGTCTGGTCAACCTGGACTTTGTGGTCAACCTGCAGATTGCCGACGAGGCCATCGTCGATATGCTGAGGAATCGCATGGTTCATGTGCCCTCGGGCCGCGTCTACAATGCGGCCGCCAAGGCACCCAAGACTGCGGGCCTGGATGACATCACGGGCGAGCGACTGCAGCGACGGGCCGACGATCATCCCAGAGTCGTCAAGATTCGACTCGAGTCCTCTCAGGACCAAATGTGGCCCGTGCTGCGGCACTATCAGAAGCAGTACAAGCTGATCACCTTCCGCGGGCGACAGCACCAGAGCCTGTGGCCCCAGGTGGAGAAGTACATGAACAGGCGCCTCAACAAGCAGCCCGTGCTGGCCTTCAGGGCGAGAGCTAATACAGATCTGATGAAATGTACACAGGACGAGAAGTGATAGCGCAATCTGTTGATATATACAGATCAAAGCTATCGTATCGTATATCGGACCATAAATACCGAGATATGCCCTAGACTGACCCTATGGAGCCACGTGTAACATTGCGAAAATCCCTAAACGTTTTATTCTATATTGTATACATTATCAGATGACATTTCCAAATTTTAATCAAGCACCACTTGTATATTGGGTTATAACGTATCTCTCTTTTCTGGTACTTGCAGCAGGGGTAGGGTCTTCAGATTCTCAGATTTTCCAGTATTATTTATGTATAACCTTAAGTACCAAAAGGTCTCAAACGAGTTTAGAAATTCGGGCTTGTCCGCAACAAGTATTTTTTTAGGGACTTGTAATAAGCGCAACGATTTCAATTCAGTTAAGTCTTTTGAGAACTAGCAGTACTATTTATGTAGAGTTTTAAGATTCGAAAGGGTTATACTATGTTACCCTTTCTCTTTTTCTGTCATTTTATTGACATGAGCTCAAAGAAATCTAATTTTAGGACCTTGTTAAAGCATAAAGATTTCGATTGTTATAATTTTTGGAATTAATTGTAGAATTTCTGTAGAATCTCAAGCTTCGATGCTCTATTTCTTCCATTTAATACAAATAAGCTTAGAAACTTAGACTTGAGCGTAGCAAATCTTTTTTTCGGAGGCATGTATTAAGTTTGATAACTTTAAATTTTAAGAACTAAGATTTAATTAAGATTTTAACATTTTTGTAGAATCTCAGGATCGAAAGGTTTACACCCTGATACTCAAACTTAGGTTTTAAATCAGCTTAAAATTTTAGTCTTGTCTTTTAGAAAGTCTAAGTAGGCTCAGCATTCGTTTTAAGCTGCATAGAATTATTTTTCTACATTTTACGAATCGAAAGGAATATATAGTATACTGCTTAACTGATGCCTTGGAGTTAATAGAAATTTCAGCTGACTTTTTGACTCTCTTTATCTCTATATTCTGGGCCTCAGCGGTAGGAACTTAGCCTGTCTGGGCTATTCGCCATTGTCGGTCGGAATTTACGACTGAGATTATGCATGCTACGAGTGCTACTGTTATACTGTTATACTGCACTGAGTGCGCGTTGTGTGCATGAGAAAGACGGCTCAGACGGAGGCTAATTTTTAGATCTACTGCACTGGTCGGATTCTCCTCTCTCTCTCGATGGCTTTTCTTCTGCCCTTTGCCTCTCACACCGGCGCAGCTGTGCGGTAGAGCAATAAAAACTTTTATTATTGTCACACGTAGCAGCAACTACAGCCGGAGCAGGTCCAGCCACAGCTACAGCTCGGGCTTCAGCGGCAATTCCTGCATAACCTGCGTACACACTTCCGTTTTCCGCTCGGCGTTGTCCTTTTTGTTTTGTGTTCTCCACTGGCTTCTTTCTTTTTTCGTGGGTAATGGTAGGAGGTATGGAGGGAGGGGGGCAGAAAAATTGAATAAAATGGTCTCAGTTAATGGTTGTCGGGCTGATTCAGTTAGCGCATAAAATGAGCAGAGCAGAGACCCCCAGTCGCCCTGCTCTCTCTCTCTCTCTCTCTTGTTCTTCCTGTCGCTTCCTGTGCCATTCTCTGCCCTGCTGCTCTCTCCCTCTGTCTCCCTCTCTGTATATTTTCGGTCACAAATGTGGCACGGCCTAAATCTCGGTTTTACGAGCGCATTCTTTTGTTTGCTGCCAGCCTGGCAGCTGCCCTTCGCCATTGTTTTGTTTATTATGTATTTGTTTCATTTTTACATACTTACTTTATGCTTTCTTTTCCGCTAGCCCATTACGGGGGCGGGCCGGGGCGTGGCAGTGGCTGTGCCAGCGCCTGATGTATGCGACGGTATTAAAATGAAGCTTTGCCGTGCATATTTGGCTTACATTGTGTGTATAACAGTCTAGCTGTATAACAGTATAACAATATAACAGTTGTATAACAGTTGTATAACAGTCGTCAAATGTAACAAATTGCAGTGCAGCGCAGCGCATGAATAAATGCATGTGAATAATGCAGGAAATGACATATATGTACATTTCAAATAGCGAAAAACGCACCGGAATATATGGTATATATAGCGTATATATCCGATAAATATATATATATATATTTGGTATACGCGCTTGCAGCTTACCGAAAAGCCGCATTTAAATGAACGAACTGCAGACAGTTGGACATGCAAATGTCAGTGCGGAGCGCTGAGGCTGATGTTGAGGTTGCTCTCGAGGCTGAGGCTGAGCAGGAGCAGGAGCAGCGGGCGTGGGGGCATGGGCTGCTCCTGTGACGAAATGGCCGCCGCTCTGCCGGCTCCACTCGCTACACTCGCTCCACAGCTCGCTGGTTCGCCGGTTCGCCGGTTCGCCGGTTCGCTGGCTGGTTGAGTGTTTAAAACGGCTATTGTGCAGCTTGTGGTTGCTTTGCAAATTGAATAAAAGTTCATTCGAGTGTAAGAGAACCGATAGCAGCAGCGCACAACAACAGCGCGCACACACACACACACTGATACACTCACACTAGCACACACACACACACAAAAAAAGGCTGCGAAGCAACGAGCATTGAATGAATGTGAATGTAATCGTTTTGCAAATGAAAATTGATTTTTGAATTGTGGGCACGGTCCGGTCTCCCTATCGCCCTAACGCCCAGGCGCCCTGCCGCCCTACCAACTAAATGAAATCAGCGCACATTTTGGTAGCAGCAAAAAGAAGAAGCAGCAGCAGCGGCAGCAGCAGAAGTAAGCGTTGCGCGTTTCGGGTTTAATTTTAATATAAATTTAAATCCCCCCAGAGTCGGGCAAAAAAAAAGCTCTGCGCTCGCCCATAAATGATGCAGGGCTTAAATATTTGAATGCTTCGCCTAATTGTGCGCTAGTGTGTGTAGGTGTGTGCGCCAGTGTGTGTGTGTGTGCGCGCAGAAAACTATGCTATGCATTTTTCATGCCGCAACATAAGGGAAAAGCGCGCGCGAGTTGCTGGCGTCACCCTCGGCGTGTCTTATGCCACAGCGTTTAGCTCCAATCGAAAGCAGGAACAAAAGGGATAACAGAGAGAGAGAGAGAGAGAGAGAGAGAACGGACAGACGGTGGTATAGACAGACAGTCGGGCAGGCAGGCAGGCAGGCAACAAAGTGGATTTGAATTATTCAAAAAATGCGATTGTTATTTGCAGAATGTGCAGTGAATTGAGACGCGCCCAGACGCAGACAAGCGAAGACGCCGACAATTCCACTAGCTGCGATTCACGGCGAAAAATAATGTTCTATTTATGAGTAGAACAGTTGGACGCTGAGTCCTGTCCTGTTCCATCCTGTATGGTTCCACTCGGCTCTGTCTTCTTCCGTTCTGCGCTCAGCACAATTGAATTGGATTAAACGAGCATTTCACTCGCTGCAAGTGCTGCAAGTTGCGAGTGTTGCGACTGTTGAATGCCAAATTTATGCAGCTGAAAAGTGTGTGAGTGTGCGTGTGTTCTAGTACGTATAGCAGTACAGCTTCAAGACAATTAAAAGTAGCAATTGTACGTAACTTTTAAAGAGTTTTTAGCCAGTTATAGCAAAGAAATTGCATGTACATAACTTGCTATATATATTCTTGTTCCGAAGCAGAAACTAAAGCGTTTGTATAACAGTTACGACTCAGTGATTTCTAAAAGCAAACTCAATAGAGTTTATGCTTCAAACGGTAGAGTTTGCACTCAGCTTGTGAGCTGTAGGCTGCATAAGGCTTATATATAATGCTATATGGTGTATATATTCTTGTTCTGTAGCAATAATTATGGCAATCGAACTATTAGATTGTCTGTTTTTATACCATTTACCCATTGAAAATGGGTAAAAAATGGTATATTAACTTTGTGCAAATGTATGTAACAGACAGAAGGAGGCGTGGCAGACCATACAAAGTATATATATTCTTGATCAGCATCAATAGCCGAGTCGATTTGGTCATGTCCGTCTGTCTGTCCGTCTGTCCGTCTGTCCGTCTGTATGAACACACAGATCTCAGCTATTAAAAGAGCTAGAGGCACCAGACTTGGTGGGAGTGTGCGTGTATTCAATACACACAAGAAGTTTATTTCAAACTTGATATGCCACGCCCACCGCCTCCGCAAATCGATAAATGCGTATTTCGATTTTTTCCAAATAATTCAATAACGAAAAGAGATAAACGCACCAAATTTGGTAGGGGGTTGTCTTGCAACATTATGCAGAAGTTGGATTTTAGAATTTTGGATGCCACGCCCACCGCCTCTAAAAAACACATTTTTATAGTTTAAAAGAAAACTATAAAAGCTAGAAGCGCCAAATTTGAAAGTAAGGTGCCTGGTAACATTACGGAGAATGCGGAATTTCAACTTTTGGATGCCAAGCCTACCGCCCCCAAAAATTGATTTTGAAAATCGGTAAATCAAATTATAGGAAAAGTAGAAAAGTTTCCGAAATTTTTTTTAGGTATTATTGTAGATAATAATAATATTGACCAACCCTATAAATTTAAATCCGATCGGACAATAAACACAGAAGTTATAGGCACGAGAAGTTTCGCTCACAGCAGAAGAGGCCCGACGCCGACGCCGACGCCGACTGCGCACGCCGACTGCGCACGCACAGTCGTCGTGTAGTCAGTGTGCAGTCGGCATGTGCCATTAGCGTCAATGCATGTGAATTTTAATTAATATTAAGAATTAGTTTTTAACAGCGAAAGGTAAATGGTATCTTACTGTCGAGTGCACTCGACTGTAGCTTTCTTCACTTGTTTTATTTTAAGCATGTACTTAGCTCAGAGGTGTAGTGAATAGAGCATATATTATCAATATATATTCGTATTCCATAGAACGATATATGCCGATTTTGTTATATTCAATTCGCAGTTTCGTTGGTATTATTAAATATTTTTTAAGATATTTTAGCCATTCTAATTTATATGTATTCTATATTTCAATATTATTATTATATTTTAATGATCAATAATTATAATTCAATTATTAATTAAATTATTCAATTAAATAATTAATCAATATTATTATTATATCAATACCTATATTTGATATATAATAAATTCTTTCAAAAATTGTTCATTGACTTTCTTTTAGTTGATTTAATATTGGCCGAACAACCATTTAAGTAGCTATGTTTACTCCCAGCTAATTTATCCATTATCGGTCTACTATTTAGCTATATATAAAGTAGCATATAATAAGGCGTGTGCCTGCTTCACTCGCATCATTTGCCCATTGAAAGCCGCTTTGATAATCTTTTACTCTGCGCGTCCGTTGACTCTGCTGTCCGCTGTTATTGTATGCACTGAAAGCGAGGCCTGCCCTGCGCCTACCCTGCGCCTACCCAGCACCTACTCTGCACCTTCCCTTCCGCCCAGCCGTTAGCTACCTATGCGCAGCGTTATGCCATTCAGAAATCAAAAAGGTTTTAATCAGTTATTCATGAGGCCGAGAGCAGAGCGTCAGACAAAAGCCACAGCGCTGCGCCAGTTGACATTGAAAGCAAGGCAAAGCGAGACGGAGACAGTGTGAGAGTGGGCGCGAGATAGCGGGACAGAGCGAGTGAGTGTGACAGAGCGCACAAATAAACGAAAAAGAATTTATGAGCTGGAAAAAAGGCTGCGCATAACTTGCACAAAACTCTCGGCCAACAAATGCTGCAATAACAATTGGCTGCAACTTAAAAGCCAGCAGCGAGACGAGGGCGCAGGTTCCCGGCTGGAAGGGTTACACCAGAGCGACGGGACAGACAGGCTGACAAATAGAAGCGGCAAAAGCTATGGCGCTGATGATGGCGCTGATGATGAAGACGATGATGAAGACTGACTGACATGTTGACAAGAAGAAAATGCAGGGATACAGAGAGGTGTGGGAGTAGCAGCTGCCATGGGCGTGGGCGTGGGGCGTGGGGCGTGGGGCGTGGGGGCTGGGCGGCGTCTTCTGTTGACGGAACCACTCCAAACTAATGAGTATGCATATTGTATGCATGTGTGAGCTGCGAAAATAAAGGAAGCGTCTCGTTCGCTGGGCGCTTTGTTGCAGCTCCTCACGCTGCCGCCGCCGCCGCTGCACTTGGACGCCTTTGCCAAGACATGCAGCAGGCAGGCAGGCTGGCAGGCTGGCAGGCAGGTAGCTACATGTCTTGTCAAGCAGCGACTTGACGCGCTGACGCTGATTTTGTTTTGTTGCGCCGACAGAGCTCAAATTAGTTGGCACAAAACATAAATGCAAATGAATGCGAGTGGGCGTGGCACTGGGAGTGGAAGCACTCCAGCAAAGGGTTGCACAGCGGGCGCTCCCCCCTCCCCCCCACACACACACACACAGTCTTATTAACACAGGGATGATTGGACTTTTTGTGTGCACACACACACACACACACACACACACGCACACACACAAACATCAGGAGTGCTGCCTGCACTTAAGTAGCTCGGTTTTAAACAATTACAGCTGCACTTCCTCTCTCTCTCTCTCTCTCTCTCTCTCTCTGTCTGCCGCTCTCACTCGCACTCAGTGCGTGCTTGTCTGAATGCCGCTGCTGATTGAAAATTCTTGTGCAAAAATGCCGACGTCGACATGCACTGACATGTTGCTGCTCATTACATTAATTGCTTTGGCTTGTCTTTGCGACAGCCGCCGCAGCCGCAGCCGCAGTTGCCGTCGGAGTAGCAGTCGCAGTCGCAGTCGCAGGCGCACTGCATACGCTGCGTATGCGTATTATGCATGCGTATGTGTGTGCAGCTCCCTGCGAGTGTGTGTGCGTGTGTGTGTGTGTGAGTTGCAACAGCACTCGCATTTCAATTTCAATTTTGCAATTTTGGCAGCTGCCAGGTGGCGCTGTCGCTCCAACTGTCTGTTTTGGGCCTCTGCTCGATATCGGCGTAGAGGCGGCAGCAGCGGGCAGCGGTGGGGCAGCTGAAACCAGTCCATTCGCAGGCAATTCACAAGCCTTTTTATCGCTGCTGCCCCTCATCAATTCACATGGCTAACAGATTTGCGCAGCTGCCGTCAGGCTCTCTTCTCCCTACTCTTGCCTCTGTCCGGCACTGTCCGTCTGTCTGTCTGTCTGTCTGTCTGTCCGTTTCGTGCAACTGTTCAGTCCAACTGTCGGCTCGTCGGAGTGTGCAGCACGTGAAATGTATGTCGCCTGTCAAATTACTTGAATCTCTTCTCAGTCTCCCCTTCTCTCTCTCTCTCTCTTTCTGTGTCTCGCTCGCTCGCTCGCAGTGCACTGCTGGCAGCTCTCAATGCAGTTGGACCCACATTTGTGCGCTTGGTTTGTCGTGCCAGTCAAGCATAATATGATTATGTAGATGTTGCTCCCTTTGTACACACACACACACACACACACACACACACACATACAAACAGAGGCTGTGTGTGTGCCTGGCATTATGCTGTCTCGGAGAGGCGAGCGGATCCTGCTGCAATAGTGCGCTGTCAAATCGTATTTATTATTTTATGTTTTCATTTTGTAAATTGCCCTTGCTGCCGCTGTGATTACATTGGACATGGAACAAAAACTACGACTACGACTACGACTATGACTACGACTGCGTCTGACTGCTCGACTATCTCGTATGTGTGTGCCCCTCCCCGCCTCCCTGCCGCTCCCCTCGGACTGTGCAACTAATCGACTGTTGCCGGCGCGCGCGTCAAGCGACTGCTGCTACTCCTCCTGCTCCTCCTCCTCCTCCTGCTGCTACTTCCGGGGACTGGGCCGATCTCCATGTCGATTTCCATTGTGTGTGACGGCCAAACAAAAAAGAGGAAAACAAAAATTCATGACTTTTACCAAAAACTCTGAAGGCACGTTTCCTGGTATGTGTGTCTCGTGCGTGTGTGTGTGTGTGTATGTGTGTGTGTGTGTGCGTGCTGGCTGTCTCAGGGTCCCAGAGCAATCAGAATTTGGTATGCAAATTTGTAAAATGGAATTGCATCAATATTAGAAATCAATATTTGCCTCACAACGATTAAAAGATAACCGAACTGAGACCGGAGCCGGAGCTGAAGCCGGAACGGAAGCGGAACTCGAACCGGAACGAGCAGCAGATGGACGCAGCAGTCGCCCGGTCCGAGTGGTCCGAGTGGTCCGTCCAGGGCCTCAACATGACAAAGCGCTTTCAGTGTCAATTTACTTAATTCGAGGCGAAAAGTTGCAGACACCTCGAGCAAATGGCTCAAGCTGCAGGGCAGGGGGCCAGAGCAGAGAGTGAGAACACTGGAACAATTAAGTAATGCTCCCGGTTCAGCCCAGACCTGCCTGCTGCCTGTTGTGTGTGTGTGTGTGATGGAAACAGTTTGCAACTAATTAAGCAGCACGCACAATCTAACATGCAAGTTAACGCCTGCGGGGCTGGTGTGAGTGTGTGGTGTGTGGAACTGCGACCTGCATAGTGGTGCGAGGCCTGCAAATACTTATCACAGTTCTTAAATAATCAATTTAAGCCAGTCGCCCGCGCAGGCATTAATAGACTCCTGTGATTATCGCTTAGCCCAAACTTTTGCTAATGCACACTAATTTCCTGAACTAATCAGCAGAGAGCAGCCGGAAGAATGCCTCCAGTTCGATTCATATTTCTGTGGCAAAGTGGGAGTTAGTGGGCTGCAGGAACTTTGTCATCCCAGCACGTGATTTGGGCTGAGGGAGAGATTTGGTAGACTCTTGAGAGAGAATTAACTAATTGAGAGGAATTGTGTTAACTGAATCAAGCAGTAAAATAATTATACTATATAAAGCTGTATTTACAATGTAGTAAAACATAATTATTGTATATAATATTTTTATATATTACTTTCTAATATTTCTAATACATTCTTGTCAAGAAAGCGGTTTTTCGACAATTCTTGATTGTATTTATTAGGGAATTAATATAAACCTATACTCTCAGAAAATATAACTCTAAGTTACGCTTGGATTCCCTAAAAATTTTACAGTAAAAAAACAAAAAACTGTGGTTTTTATTTAGTTAAAAAATTGCCTAGCTTTTTATATTAATATTAATTATATTATAGTTTATATAAATTTTTTAAAGTAAATAATAGATTTTTATATCGCTTTTTATTGCTCTTATTAATTGACTAAGTATAATTGATGTAGTCTTTACACCAATATTTTTAAGCATGCATATTCTAATCCCTTAACATTTTCAGCACTTAATCAACGCCACTTGCACCACTGTGCACCCGCTCCGCCTGCCGTTTGAGTAGGTAATATGCAATAAAAGCGATATGCTGCCGCCCCGATATGCTCGGCACATTTGACCGCAGTTAAGAAAGTTCACACACACACACACACACGCACCCAGAGAGTGACACCAACACATCGCTGACATCTCTCCCACCCTCTGCGTATGTCTGTGTGTGTGCCCGGGCACACAATAATAAGTGACGCATTTAATCTGATTTGCTTTATGACATGTTCATGACGAGAACAATTAAAATGTGCGCTTGGCTAGGCAGCAGGCCATGGCTATATGCGGCTCTATGGCTCTATGGCTATATGGGGCTATATAGAGGGCCGGCAGGAGGGTGCTGGGTGGTTGGCTCCTTGTTGTTGTGCCTGTTATTGGCCGGCGTAAAAAGCAAATTGTTTAATGTGCTGTGAATAAGTGACAAAACAGCTGAACTCTGCGTAGGCCTGAACGACCCCCCGCGCCGCTCCTGGTCACGAGCAGCGGCAGCAGCACGCTCCATGTTGACTTTATTGATGTGAAAAGTGAGGGTAGCTGCTGGGTGGAGGACTGCTGACTGCTGACTGGAACTGGCAACTGGAACTGGTTCGGCTTCGGGCTTGGGTTCGGGCTCTTATCTCACGTAAGGGATTGCGGCCTTAACGGGTGCAGTTGACTGGGCCTGACATTCTTGATTAGCTCAAGTGCGTGTGCGTCGCTCACTCACTCTCCCCTCCTTCCGCTCTGTCTTTCTTCCCTTGGCACTGGTCCAAAACTTGAAGCGCATGCATCGACTTGGCTCAAAGCTAGCGCCAAAACTGACAATTGTCTGGCCATAATTGCGACAATAATTGCACATAATGCGACAATGTGCTCATGCAGCAAAGCTCTCGCTGCGCGCAGCCATTGTTGTTGGCTCCCTCTAACTATGCGCCCCTCTCTCTTTCGCACACTCGCTGCTGCTGCTCAGTCTCAGTCTCAGTCTCTGTCGACGACTGTAAACTTTGTTGCAGTTTGTTTTTACTATTGTTTTGTAATGGCAAAATTATAGACCCTTGCGACGACCCGTAAGCTAGAGCTCACTCTGCTGCCCTCTCGCTCTGTGCTGCACAGTGTGACTGGCATTAGCAAGCAGCAGCCGCAGCAGCATCCTACTCCTCCTTCTCCTTCTCCTCCTCCTGCTCGTAGTCGTCGCCTTGGTCTTGTTCATCTTTGGCATTATCTACTTCCGCCATAAACAGCAACAACTTTTCATCTCTCTGTGCCAAGGCAACATTTTTATACCATTTACCCATTGAAAATGGGTAAAAAATGGTATATTAACTTTGTGCAAATGTATGTAACAGGCAGAAGGAGGCGTGGCAGACCATACAAAGTATATATATTCTTGATCAGCATCAATAGCCGAGTCGATTTGGTCATGTCCGTCTGTCTGTCCGTCTGTCCGTCTGTCCGTCTGTCCGTCTGTCCGTCTGTCCGTCTGTCCGTCTGTCCGTCTGTATGAACACACAGATCTCAGCTATTAAAAGAGCTAGAGGCACCAGACTTGGTGGGAGTGTGCGTGTATTCAATACACACAAGAAGTTTATTTCAAACTTGATGTGCCACGCCCACCGCCTCCGCAAATCGATAAATGCGTATTTCGATTTTTTCCAAATAATTCAATAACGAAAAGAGATAAACGCACCAAATTTGGTAGGAGGGTGTCTTGCAACATTATGCAGAAGTTGGATTTTAGAATTTTGGATGCCACGCCCACCGCCTCTAAAAAACACATTTTTATAGTTTAAAAGAAAACTAGAAAAGCTAGAAGCGCCAAATTTGGAAGTAAGGTGCCTGGTAACATTACGGAGAATGTTTGATTTTCAACTTTTGGATGCCACGCCCACCGCCCCCACACTATTGCATTTTAAGAAAAGTAGGGAAATAACAAAACATTTTTTTTAACACTCTTGTAGCTTACCATAGTACAAATCTACCCTATAAATTTCAATCCGATCGGACAATAAACACAGAAGTTATAGGCACGAGAAGTTTCGCTCACAGCAGTAGACGCCCGACGCCGACGCCGACTGCGCACGCCGACTGCGCACGCACAGTCGTCGTGTAGTCAGTGTGCAGTCGGCATGTGCCATTAGCGTCAATGCATGTGAATTTGTCCTCGAAAATATGCGATGCGTTGTTATTCGCCGAATAAAAGTAATTAATATTAAGAATTAGTTTTTAACAGCGGAAGGTAAATGGTATCTTACTGTCGAGTGCACTCGACTGTAGCTTTGTTCACTTGTTGTCTTTGTCTGCATTCGCGCGCGCTCAATCTCTCTCTCCCTCTCTCTCTCTCTCTCTTTTTCTTTCTCTCTCCCTTAACAAACGCGCTCGCCACGTTGTGCATTTTTATGATTTTTATTTTGATTTCCTTTAAACTTACTTTGCTGCTGCCTGCCACAACAAACAAACGAGACAGTGGCAAAGAGAGAGGCAGAGAGCGAGGCAGAGCGAGCGAGGCTGTGGCAATAGAGAGGGACAAGAAATCGCTGCTATTTTTGCAAATTGCCTACAATGATGGCCACAAGTTCATCCTGCCCCGCACTCTGTCATCTCGCCCGGCTGCAGTCGAGCAGAGAAGCAGCGTCTGAAGCGCCTCTCGGGCTTCTACTTTTTTTCAATGTTACGCTTGAAGTAATATTTGGCAGCAGGCAGTGTGGGAGCGAGGGGAGTGTGCGGGGGTAGAGGCTTCTCTGGGTAGTCAGGCAGACCAACAGCCAATTCTATTTCTACTTTTGTTGTTGTTGTTGTTGCTGCTGCTGTTGGTTTTGTGCCTTTGCCTGTTACCCGGAAAATATTATTTCGCTTGACTTTTACAACGGCTCCCCCCCACCGTGGCTCCTCTCCTGCTCTTGCCCGTCCCATTGAAACTTTGATTTCTTTTTGTTTTTGCTCTCCTTCTTGTTGTTGTTTGTGTCAATGTCGCCGTCGCCATCGCCGTCGTCGTCCAAACTATTTTCCTATTTGTTTTGCCCGACTCGATTTTTCACTGGCTTTTTGTCTGCTTGGCTGCCTTCGTTGGCTTCGTTGGCTTCGGTGCCCTCGACCAGGCAGGCTCCTCCCGGAGTAGCCTGACGCTGACACATCTGAGAGAGACACACACACACCAATACATTCACACACACACACACTTAGTCTCACACTCACTCACACTCTTGGCCGCAAAACACATTTGACAAAGCAATGGCCGAGAATTTTCTATTTTCGGACCCGCTCGGCCTGTCATTTCCCCACTTCCTCCTCCTCACATCGTTTGTTTGTTGTTTTTCCAAGCTTGTAATGATTTTCATGCTAATCACAGCAATTGAATCGAATGCGGCTTCCTTTCATTCATTCCACTCGCTCACTCATTCGTACATTCGCTCACTCATGCTGTCAGTCTGTCTGTCCAACTGTCTGTCTGTCCATCTGTCCGTCTGTCCATCTGTCTGTCTGTCACTCACTCAGTGAAAATGGCCAAAACTCGCCCGAGAACAATGGCCAAACTGGTCGTAATCGCGCAGTCAAATCACAATTTCATATTCTTTTTATAGTGGAACTTAGTCTGTCGGTTTGTCACACATTCAGCTGATGCTTGACAACATCAAATTGATGCTTGATTAGCATAAGAATAGAAGAATCAATAATGAACTCGATTTTCATATCTCCATGCGAATCTCCATAATGCGATTAAACTTGATGAACTCTGCACATTCAGTTGAGCCCGAGTCCGAGCGCGAGCCGAAACTAATGGCCGGCAGAGTGGCATATTATTTGGTGAATTGATGAATAGCTTGATGGATTGACATAGATGTATAGAGGCATGGAAATAGATGATTAGATAGCTGCACAGTTATGTGTTGGGGAATGTATGTATGGAGAGAGCAATAGCCATGTATAGATATGTAACTAGATAAAGGTGGAAATAAACGATTAAGAAAGTTGCCTCATAAGTTTTAGAAAGTTTAGGCCTTAAGATACTTAAAGAGACATGTCAATCGTTATCGTTATCTGTATTAACTGTGTTAGTAAGCATTTCCATGCATTATCATATTCATTATTCATTATTCACGCGCTCATTTGCATATCAGAAAATCGTTATTTAGCTCGAACTTTCATCACTTTGCGCGCTGCTTTTTCACTTTTTATAAAACTATCTTCAGTCACTTTTTATTCATTGTTTCGCTTTGCTGAAAGTTCAAATAAATTTGCTGCTGCTTCCCCCGCCGGGGGGCATTACGTTATCATTTATTGAAGGGAAAATTGAAAGTATTTATCACGCTGCTAATAAATGAATTCGCTGCCCCCGTCGAAAGCTGCACAATTTTTCAATGCTGAAATTAATAAGGTTTTACTTTTTTCACAGTATTTCTTTTTTTCTCTTTTTCGTTGCTGGTATTTTCCGCTTTTGGCGCTTTTTTTGTTGCTTTTTCTACGACGTCGTCGACGTCGACGAGGACTTTCATTTCGCTTGCCTTTAATTTTTCTTTTATCTGCCATTGAACAATGGCCCAGCAGCATTTCGAGATGATGATGAGGATGAGGGGCAGTTGGGTATAGGGGGGCAGTCAGCATAATAAATTAAGCGCTGCCTGCCCGTTGGCTGCCACTTGGCCAAAATAAATTGCACTAAGCGAAAAATAACAACTCAATCCCGGGACGAGCGACAAAAACTGGCGGCCAGAAAATTGAAGCAGCTTCAGCAGCGTCCACGGAGAAGCACATAGAGAGAGAGAGAGAGAGAGAGAGAAGGGAGAACGACGACGTCGACGACAAATGGAAAAAGTGCGCAACACAATGGCCAAAAAAAAGAGGAAAAATGGATATAAACAGATTACGTCGTTATTGGCGCTGACCAGCACGTGCCCACACATGGACACCGCTCCGTGGCGGCACAGAGAATGGATGACCGTCTGTCCAGCTGTCCAGCTGTCCGCCTGCCCAGCTCTGTCCTGTCTCTGTCTCTCTCTCTCTCTCTCTATGCATGGCAATGGATTTCTCGATTGATTTTGCGTCGTCGCTCGCGTCACCTGCAGGCTAAGCTGCTTTGCAGCTCATTCCGGCGCATAGAGATAGTTAGAAAGGGATAAGCCCACTGCCAGAGCGGAGCAGCGGCAGGGACGAGCTGCAAGATTGAGCTGCTACCTGCTGCCGGCTGCTGATGGTGCTGCTGCTGCTGGTTGTGCCGTCTGGAGGATGCAGTGAAGCGTTAACGTTAACGTTTTACGTTGCTGCTGTGCTGTCCGGAGCTGTCGCTCAGCTCACTTGTTGTTGTTGTTGTTCTGTTGTCCAGTTGTTTGCTGCTGCATTAATTTCATGTCGCCTGCGTTGACATTCCGAGCCCTCGGGCCGGCGTTGAGCAATCGTGCAACAATTCACGGCTGCCCCCCGTCTTAATTAATTTGTTCATTTGCTGCAGGACAGCGACACGGACACGGGCACGGGACAGGGACACGGCGTAACTCACTCAACGGCACAGTCTGCAGCTACTGCTGCTGCTGCTGCTGTCTCTTTCTGGGCTTAGGTGGCGCGCTGATTGAATCCTTCGAGTCAACTTTCGGGGTTATCTGCCAGCCCGCAGCTGCCTGCAAGTTTTCCCAACAGCTTTTCTTCAGCTTCGGCTGCAGCTTCAAACCACTTCTCCCTCCCCACCCCCCACACACACTTTACTATCCTGCGGATTATGAAAAACAATAACAAAAACATAAATCAAGCAAGTCGAATAATTTTTCCCTTTTTTCCGGTGTCGTTTTTTCTGCTGACCCACGTGAAAAACAACGCCGACAAAAGCAGAAATTCAGAATTTCGGAAATCCAGCAGCAGCTGCATTTTTCATGGGGCCTCCAGCACGGTGAATGGGCAGATTGTGAGCCATAATCCTTGAAAGAGCTTAAGAGCACCGACTACCACGACCAGCGGTAGGAGTAGCAGCAGGAGCAGCAGCAGGAGCAAGAGCATTGTTCGGTTTCCCACTCGGCACTCGGCAGCAGTTGAAAAGTGCTAAAAGACGATGATTTTGCCACTAGTTTTGGCGTAAAGTTTGTCCCCACCCCCCGCCAACAGCGTAGCTATGTGTTCTGCTCAAGCACTTGACGCAAAGGGATTACTAGACTATCGGTAGGATCATAAAGAGCAACTCTGACTATGATAATCATAGATTTCAGAGTCAATAAAGCTCCATATGCACATGATGTTGGATTATAGAATAACTTTAATTTGGTATTGGAAATATCGTTTGTGCTGCCTTAAAATGCATATTTTATAGATGAATAATATGTGATTTAAGTTAAATATATTGGAAGTGAGGTTAAACAGGAGTAGATTCTTACAAATCATAAGAGATTGTACGGTTGGGCTTTTGTAGATTAATATGCTTAATTTACTGTATGTAGAATGACACAAGCTTCAAATATATAATTTTCTCTTCGCTGCTCAAGAATATATATTCACTTGCAGTTATTCTTAATAATCATTTTTAAATAATATATGTCTTTTGCTTTCTTGGAAAGTGTGAAAAGAATAACAAAATTGTTTGTAGGATACTGAAAAATATTTCGAATATTTTAGAAACCTCGCATATAATTTTCTAATCTTTTTTTTTCAAATATTTTATTTCTGTATTTATATATATACATATTTATAAATAATATTTAATGTGATTTTATTGGCTTTTTATTATAGTTAATTTATATTTTTTAAATATAGATATTTATAAATTTAAATATGTATATAGAAAAAATTTAATGTTTTATTACAACAAGTTGAAATATATATTTAAATGTTTTAGATATATAACATATATATTAAATAAATATATAGAACAGACTTATTGTGATATAACAACAATTTGAAATATATTTTAAAATTATTAATAGAAAAATTAAAGTTTAATTTAGTTACATTTTAAATATTTCTATAAATTTTAAATATATATTATTAATTTTTAATATGTATAATAGAATAGATTTTCTGTAAAACAAATATTTTAAATATATATTTATAATTTTAAATATATATTTTAAATACACATTGAAGATAGGAATAATTGAAATCTGAGAGCCCTTACTATTTGAAGCCAGCTAGAAATGCTTGCCTTCAGGATTCCAAATGAACTGAAAAGTTCTTCCAATCACTTGGAACATCCGGTGTAAATCACTAGACCTGCACACCGGCTGCACTTTGCGCTCCTTCACCCCTCACTCTCTCCTTCCACCTGCTCCTCATTGGCCACTAATTCAGCATTATGCAAGTCAGGCAAGTGGCACGTCCTCGGCACACTGTGAGACCCTTCAGCAGTCGTTCATTATGCGCCCATTCTGTGCAGGTTGTGATGCCGCAGCGAACTGGCAATGGAACTGCTGCTGGAACTGGCTGTGCAACTGGAACCGGTACTTATTATTTATTGCGCCTCAGCTAATGCCCGAGTTGCGAGTTCTTTCAGTCAGCTTGCAATTTTTCATGCACGTTCATTATTATCATTGGCCCAGCTCGTTCGCCTTCTCTGCCTCTCATTCCTCACCCCTCCGCCCACTCGACTTAAGCTGCAGCAGCCGTCGCTGATAAGCGATGAAAATGTGTAGAAAGCTGAAAGTTTCGCACAATTTTTTATGCCGGCAGGAAGGAGAACGGTGCCAGTGTGCACAAAAGCAGAAGAGCAGCGCGCGAAGGAGCGCGCAATAGCATGAAGAAATGCAAGAATTTATCACTGCACAGAAAGTAGTTGCTCCGGGTACCCCTGCCTTGTCCCTGCGCTCTACCCTCTTCCCTCGCTCTTTCGACTGCGCAAATAAAAGGCAAAAGAAACTGCAACGCGCCATTCAATTTGATTACTTGCGTCATAAATACCGGAAGCGTCAGAGTATTGAGGCGCCACAGCCATAGAAAGCAGCAGCAGGAGCACCCTCGCTCCTCCCCCTGCTCTAGGACATGTGCGTGCCAAGCGGAATACGACTGTAACCAAGGCGACCGAGGCGTCCGTCCTTGTCGCCCCACAGCGCGCTGAATGACGGCGGTAATATCCTGTGCCACAGTGACGCAGCAGCCAGCGCCGGCGACTGCCAGCTGGGCGAGCTGATAGCTCCAGCAGCAGCGCGGCAGTAGCAGGAGTAGCTCCTTAGCCCGCACATCCTTTATGCACTCGAGAAGAATCTGCTGCTGGTGCTGGTGCTGGTGCTGCTGCTGCACGAAAGGCATTAAAATGGCAGCACACTGCACAAACGTATTAGTAACAGACTATTGAGACGCTAAAGTGACGCTGGCGGGGGCGCTGGCGTGTGCAGAGAGGGGCGTGTCAGCGGGTGGCTGACAGGAAGCAGGATGCAGCGGACGGGATGGCAGCTCGTGTGAATTCTTGCAAGTGCGCTGCGAAATGACTTATGTGCTGCAGGCAGTCAGCGAGGGAAGAGACAGAGACAGAGACAGCGACAGCGATAGAGGGGTGTGCGAAAGGGAGGGGTAGAGAGGGTCGCCTATCGCCAAATCAGCAGTGCAGCTTGCATAAAAAATTTAAAGCTCTGGCCATAAAAGCAGAGCAGACGCAATGACTTTGGGGACGCAGCGTGCAGCTTGTATATGGTACACATACCACATAAGTGCTTATGCTATAACAGGATGCAAGCATGCGTCAGTGTCTGTGTGTGCGTGTGTGTGTGTAATGACTGATCGTGTGATTTTTTATGCCCGCAGTTGCGTTGAAAGGCGATTTATCTTGGACTGGCTGGTTGACTTCTTGCTGGCACAAATCAAACTCAGACCCCCACACACATGCAGGCGACAGCTCCCACACACACACACACACAAGCGCTCACACAAATCTGTTAGCAGAGCATAAAAAGTGGCAAAGAAATAAGCAAACAAACAAACAAGCAAGAAGGCAGACTCGCTCCTGCCTTCTCTCGCTCTGTAAAAACGTAAGTTGTGGTCGGGCAAAGCGAATCAGCGCAGAGACAGAGCAAAAGCAGTGCAGAGAAATATCTAACTAGCTAAAAAGAGACGGGCAGGGGCAGAGCTGCTGATAGAGGGTCACCGACAGGATCAGCTCGTGCTATAGCTGCGGGGGGCGGAAGGCAGTAGCAGTCTGTTTGCTCGGTCAGCGGTTGGCAGAGATTAACTTTTGGGTCGCTCAAAGCGACCACAGCAAGTGCTTTACATTTAAAACATAGCAACAACAGGCAGGCAGGCAGGGAGGCAGGCAGGGAGGCAGGCAGGCGGGCGGGCAGCGGCCGAGCTTGTTAGTGGCCATAGACAGAGCGCTGCGAATGGAGTATGACACTGGCAACTGCAGCGCGCAGATAAAAGCGCATAGGCCAAAGCCACAAGCCGCACAGATTAACAATTAGCTTGCTTTTTAATTTATTTACAATGCATAAACGTTAAAGAATATATTTTTCTATATATTTAGATCTAAGATGGCAGCAAGTACAGTTCTGTTTGCTTGCTCTGAAAGCATTTTTTTTTTATTATCAACACTCTTTTATTGCCATATACTAAATAAAAAATGTATTAAAATATTTTTTATTCTAATACATGCAGAAAATCTATTAAATTTGATATTTTAGTTGCCGAAAACATACACAAATAAAGCTAGCATTGACCATTTTTGGTTGCTCTCAAAAGTATGCTACACTTTTTTCAAACTGCATAGGCCTAAGCTGCAGCTCTTTAACGCTTAGCTTGCTTGTTGGTTCATTTGCCTGATCTTTATGCGCATTAAAGCATACATTCATATATGCTTATGTAATATGGAATCCCTTAATTTTTGATATGTCGCTGGTAAGCACATAAATCTATGCACAACTTGTATTTGCTTTGCGGCTGCCCTCAAAAGTATGCTATACTTTTTAATGCTGCATACGCAACTATGGCTTTGGCACTGACTCTGGCCGTGGCCAATTGGAGTTTCTATGCATGCGTATTTCTCTCTGTTTTTCGAATGTTGACTCTGTTTGCCGTTGGCCATTTGCCGTTAGCTCCTGTTTTGATATGTATTTATGTTCGCACGCAGCAGCAGCAGCAGCAGCAAATAAACGAGTGCTGCGACGACAGAGCGACAAGAGCAAGTGCAGTTAAAATGAAATAAAACATGGAAATGAATTATGATACATGTGTTACTTGGCCTGGCCTGGCCTGCTCGTAGCACACCCCAAAACCCCAGCTCACACCCCATGCGAACCGAATCCGGGACCAACTGCGCGCGCCACCAAAAAGCTGAAACTGCCAGCGACTGGCACAAAGTGGCAGCAACTGGCGAGGCCTGGAGTGCGGCATAGGGGGATACGGGTGCTGGCAGCGGCGGTGTGGTGGCAGCCACTCATTCATTTAAATGCCATTTTAAACTTAAATGAAAGTTTATGGCTTTTTATTTGCATTGTGCGAGAGCAGGCGACGGCAAGGCTGCCTGTCGGGTTGCCTCGTGCTATGCTTTGCTCATACCTGTAGCAGGGCAGGGCTGGGCAGAGCAGCCTTATTTTGGGCTCTATTCGGCAGAGAGGGCTGTGGGGAGGCACTCTCAAATTCATGTTGTTGGAAAACGCTTTTTGCCAGCTACATATGTTCCCGCACATGCCAGCGATGAGTTCTCATTCCGGTTCTATATCAAATTAAGCTGGCAGCACAATCGAGCGTAGGTTGTTTTAGAACTGGTTTTGGGAGCTTTTCTATAAATAAATAAGCTGATGTAGTACGTTGTTGTAATGATTTTATTATTGTAATTTATTGTGTTATATTAACACTTATTATTTATATTATAGAAAAACTTTATTTTTATTAAATTATTTAGTCTAGAACTTCGTTCTGATAATTCTTTTATTATTATTAATTATGTTATTATAAGTATTAATTTTTTTAGTATTATAAAAAACATTTTTGTTATTTTTAAGTAACACATCGTTTTAATAATTCTATTATTACTATTTATTATGTTACTTAAAATAAAGATATTGTTTATATTATAAAAACACATTTTTTTATTGTTGTTGTAATATTTAAATATATTGCGATTTATAAAATTTATATTTTAAAAACTTATTATTTTTTTGTTTTATTGTTGTATTATTAGTATTTATACAATTTGTATCATAAGAACAAGTATTTTTTTTGTATTATTATTATTTGTTGCGCTTTCATTAATATTTTGCATAATTTTATGAGTGCTTATTTATGTAAATATTATTTTTCTAACTATAACCATTATAATAATAAAAATAAATTTTATTATTTTGATTATTTATGCTCATATAATTTATATTATTATTATTCTGCGAGCTTCAGTCTTGTTTTTCCCATAAAAATAACTCAGCTCCCAGGGCCACTTAAGGCGTCGACTTCAGCCTAGAACAGATATGAGCATATTTGGCATATGTCGCATCTGCCAGGTGTGCATCATGTTGTACAACACAAGCACACATGCACACACACACACTCGACACTTTTCATGCTGTAGGACGATGTTTTATTTTCATGCTCGATGTTTGTCGGAAATTCGTTACCTGACCGTGCCACACGAGCGGTGTCAGCAGTTACAAGCGGAGCGAACAGCAACGGCAATTGGGAAACACAGAAAACACAACACGAACACACATGCATACGCATATAAACTCACTCACGTACACACACACACACACACACACACACATACAAATTGCAAGCGGCATAAATCAAATTAATTTCGAAGGCGGCAACATGCGCCATTTTGTAGCTCCGCTCCACGACTGCCTGCTGTTGTTGCCCTCTGCCTGTGAACCTGCTGCCTGCCTGCACCCCCCTCTCTCTTCATCTCTCCATCTACAGTGTGGAGCTATGAAAAGTGCGTTTTAATTGCGAAGATGCCGCCGCGTGGAGCGCGCGCTGCGATTCGAGGCTAATTAGGCGCACAATTGCCACGGAATAAAAAGCCAGAAAAACAGAGGCGCGTACGTGACTATCTCAAGCTGTCGATCCGCAGGTCTGCCCGGCTCAGGGCTCTGCTCTGCCTCCCTCGGCGATAAAAACGTACTTTGGAGTTGTCCTCGCACGTGCAACAGCAAGGCGAAGCGGGAAGGAGGAGGGGGGGGGGAGAGGGGAAATAACCAGACTGAGACTGAGACTGAGACTCGCACTCGCATTCGACTGGCATCATCAAATGAATATTCGCTTATTTGCATCTCCCGCGAGTTGCCAGAAGATACACAGTGTGTGTGGAAGAGCGAAAAGGGGCTTAAAGTGTGTGTGAGAGGAAGAGCGAGTTGTCTCTGTATGTGTGTGTGAGTGCTGTGAAGCGTAGATTGAGGTGTGGCCAAAATTGCGAGGCAGCCTGACAAAATGAGTTTTTTCTTTGGCGTGTGTGTGTGTGTGTGTGTGTGAGTGTGCAAGGGCTGCCGGCTGCAAGGTTAACCTTTGATTCAACAGCTGCGCTCTTTAAATTAAGATTTCGTAATAAAAAAAAAAAAACAAAATAAAAAAAAAAAAACCAGAGCAAAATGAAAACGAAATGTGGAAAATGAGAAAAGTTCGAGCTCGACTCGGAGTTGTTTGCCCAGCCAAAAGTTTGCGCTCGCCGCTCAAAAGCTGCGCAGAGTCTGCCACACCACAACAGTCTTAGTCTCTAGCTTTATCTCTTTCTCAGTCTCAGTCTCAGTCGCTGTCTTCGTCTCCATGCGGCGCTCTGAGCTTAAAGATTTATTTGGACTGCTTGGGCAAACTAATTTGCCTCGGCTTTGACCTTTCGCTGCTGATACTTCTACGACTTTGCGAACGTGTAACTTCGAGTTCAGGGGCAAAACACAGTCAGGTAAGAGAGCGGCAACAACAAAGCCAGTAGTGCGCATATGGCAAGGCTGTGGCTCTGGCTCTGGCTCTGGCTGTGGCTCTGGCTCTGGCTCTATTCCCGGCTCGAGCTCGTCTTCATCTAATGATATTGAATAAGCACTTGAAAAACTCATATAAAGTAAACAATTGATTTCCATTACGTACGTGGCCAGACTTCGTGCAGCTTCCTGCTGCGACTAAGCTGCATGAGTGAGCGCGAAAGAGAGGCATATAGCGTGCGAGCGAGAGCGCCTGCTGACAGGCCAACGAGAGTTTACAACTTGCCATTTGCTTTAGCCACCGTTTACGTTTGCAAATTTCTTTGGCTCTGCTGATTTTTGCATTTTTCTTGCCCACACACACACACAGGCACATGTGTGTGCATGTGCGCTGCTTGCGAGTTATTTTCATATTTGTTTAAAGTCTATTTACCGCAAGTTGACAGTGAAATATGCGAAACTAGCGCGTAGCCAAATAAGTGCGACAGTTTCCGGTTACAACTGTGGCTGCACTGCAGCAGCCAGAGGAGTGCAGCGTTGCCTGAGCAGCAGGAGATTCAGGCTGTGCCTCCAACTCTGCCTCCAACTCTGCCTCTGCCTGCATGTCATTGCGGTTTGTTTGTTTGCTTGACTTGCGCCTGGGTAAGGATTTCATGTGCTTGAGCAGCAACTGGAGACGTGCAGAGCGAGCGCCTGTGGCAGGGGCAGCTGAAGGGGTAGACCAACCGCAGCGCTGCATGTCTGTGGATGGCTGTGTGCGTGGCTCTCTCCCTTTCTCTTCCCTTCTCTCTGTGTGTATATGTGTGTGTGTGTGTGTGTCTGCCTGCCTGTCCGCATGACAATTTGTTGTGCATGAAAATCTGCTGCTGCCTCTGTAACTGCGCTGCCTGCTGCTCCTGCTCCTCCTTCTCCTCTGCTGCTGCTGCTGCTTTTGCAATGTTTTTTGCGCAATTTGCCAAAGCCCCATGCAAGGCACGCAGCGACTGCGAATCGAGTCCAGAGACTCAGGTTTTAGCCGGGGCCAGAGCCAGAGCCAGGCAAATAGTCGACGTCGTCGTCGTCGTCGTCGTCGTCGTCGTCGTCGGGCTGTGTAAACAAACAGTTATCCCTGGCCTCAGCTCGGCAAGATGTATTAGATTTCTGCTGGTGTCGCTGCTCCCAATGCCACACCCCCATCGGGTGCTGCTGCTGCTGCTGCAGCCTTAACCAGTGAGACGGAAGTAATGTGTCTATCAAAGCATTAACAACGAGCGTCTTCAGCTCGCCCGTTCGTTATTTTTCAGCCCGCCTTTGCAGTTGTCTGCTTTGACGACACCTAGACCCGCTATCTCTCTGCCCACCCCCCCACCTTCCTTCCTCTCTGCTAACTGCTAGCCCGTTTGGTGTGGAAAATCCATATTATATGTGGCGCAGCAGCAGCAGCAGCAGCAGCAGCTTCGACTGGCCGTGCATGTGGGCGCCTTTATGCCAAATTGAACACAATTAAATTAGTTGCGGCCAAGTGGGGATTAAGCTGCAAATTCGTTTCAAGTCGCCCTTCTGCTCCTCCCCCCCCCCCCCCCCTGTTCCTGCTGCTTCTTGTTGTGCTTGTTGCTGATTTACCTATATACAACTAATTGGCTATGTAAATGACAGGCTCTGCGACTCGAGTGTGTGTGTGTGTGTGTGCAAGTATTGTATGCCCTTGTATATACACACACTCACACACACGCGCTTGCACATATATGCTGTTAATTACGAGCTTAGATGGAGGTGCTGAAGTATTTGTGGCTTGTCAGAGCCGGCCCCGCCCCGCCCCGCCACACGCTGCCACGCCTCTGCGCCGCCCACATTGACATGTCGAGCGGCATCAGCAGCAATAGCGTTGTCATGAAACCTTTTGCTAAGGATTATGCAAATCTGCCACTCATCGTGGCACACACACACACTCGCACACACACACACACACACACGCACAGACTCACATAGGCTCACAAAGCCTTCATTTACATTTACATACGGCTAACTGAAGATTTGCGCTTCATCATAATTTATGCAGCTGGCAGGCAGGCTGGCAGGCGAGCGGGCAGGCGGTCAGGCGGGCAGGGGGGCAGACACTTCATTCGCAATGCCTCAAAAATTGCCCACAGTTATGGCACAGGAGCGCGCAGGGGGAGGCTGGGAGGCTGCAGACGCGTAGCAAGGACAACGCAAACAGCAGAGCGACGCGCCGCATGCGTCAGTCAGTCAGTCAGTCAGTCTGTCAATCTGTCAGTCGACGAGGTGGGCAAACAAACAAGATTGAAACTCTATCTACACTCGACACCAGCACGCACAAGAGTTTCGACAATATGCGGTATATGCGCAGTGCGGGATTATGGAGTATATCGCATGATGCCAGGCATATACTCGTATAGTAAATTAGAACTTAGAAAGTGCTGCGTGCGCAATTCAAAACTTTTCTTGGCATATTTTATTGAATTTTAAAGTATATTATAGTTATTACTTGCATTATTACTGTCAGTTAGTCGCAATATTAGCCACTCTTGTGAATTTCAATTTGCTAGCCTAATAAATACCAAAGTCATTTGAAAAACTACTTACTACAGCTGCTTGTAGAGGCAACATCACATATATAGGTATGAATATTCTTTCAGCTTCGCTTTTACTTTGATTTTTCATTTTTTCAATTTGATTTTGATTTTTATTTTTTTAAGGCTTATAGAAGCCTTATATAAGGAATATGCTGAATGATTCTACCTGAAATTTTAATAATTTGATTTATTGCCATATAAATATTATCTTAGCTATTTTAAAGTATTCTTCATATTACTTTTACTGATATTATTATTATTACTATTGCTATTCTTACTCTTATTCTTACTGTTATTATTATTTTCATTATTATATTAATTGCAATTATTATTATTATTATTATTATTATTATTATTATTATTATTATTATTATTATTATTATTATTATTATTATAATTATTATTATTATTATTATTATTATTATTATTATTATTATTATTATTATTATTTTTATTATTATTATTATTATTATTATTATTATTATTATTATTTTTATTGTTCTCATTATTTTTATCATTATTATTATAATTTTTATTACTGTTACTCTTTTTATTATTACTAATATTTTAATATAAAGTATTATATTTAATTTAATTTCATCAAAGCTCAAAAAATAAATGCATACATAATCTTTGCTTCTATTTATCATTATATGTTCAGAGAATTTGCTTGCTTTTGCATAATTAAAATTGCTTTTAGGTCTGTTGAAAGGAATATGCTATAGGATGCTCTATCATTCTGCTATGTCAGTATAAATATTTAATATGATTTGAGCATCTGCATCGAAAATTCTCGCTCTCTCTTTCTCTGCCAAAAATATCACTAGATTTTTTTCTGAATAATTAAAATTGCTTTTAATCAAAAATTGTTTTGTTCGCATTCGACCACAATTTGCTTAGTGTGATTTCTCCCAGTGGGAGCGGAGGGTTGCGGTGCGACAGGGGGGAAGAGCAGCAGCAGAGACATGGCTGCTGTCAGAGTGCTGCTCTGTTCGCTCTGTGTACTCCGTTGCTCACCTCAGTGCGGTCTGAACATTTGGCAGCTCAAGCAGAGCTGCACTTTGCCACGGGCTGCTGCCATTTGGCCTGGACCCTGCGGCCTCTGCCCCTCAACCGCTCGCCTCATTCTTAGCCCGGCGCCCTTCACCTCAGCCATAAAATACTTATGAAAAGCGCTTAAATTAACTAACCCTTGGGCCAGGGCAAGGCAAACACAGTAAACACCTTTAAAAGCCACAGGGCGATGTCTGCAGGCTGCCAGATACTGCCAGGGCTGCCTCGCCCGTCTGCCTGCCCGCTGCAATTTCCATTTCCAGGCTCTCCATGAGCCATAGTTCAGGCTCGGATCGAGCCGGGATATGGCAGCACCAGGACGGTGCGGGGCCCTGCAAAATGTGTAGTTTATTTGCACTTTTTAGCCAAAGAGCTTTGCATTTTTCTTTTTGCCCGCACCTCTCTCTCTCTCTTTCCCTATCTCTGGTCTGCTCTGGTATCTCACTTTCGTTGCCCTCCCTTTCTATGCATGTGAAATTTCGTTATCACAGTGTTTGCAGCAGCAGCAGCAGCAGCTGCAGCAGTTGCAATAAAATCAGTGGCAAAGGTTGCAGCTGCAGCAGCTGGGGTCAGTTTGAGGTCCACTTTATGGCCCTGTGCATGCGTGTGTGTGTTTGTGTGTGTGTGTCTGTGTGCAGTTAAATGTAAAGCATTTGGCTAAAAACTTGCACAGTGCAAATTTCGAAATTTGCCATTTCCATTCCCATTTCCATTCGCATTCGCATTTGCATTTGTTTTGTTGTTGGTCTGGTCAGCTTTTATTTCGGCATTCGGCTAAAACATCGCACTGATTTGCATTTAAAAGGTGTGGCAACTATCGGGCTTATGTGCGGGCCAGGATTAGGAGGGCAGCACTCGACAGTACACACCGCCTCACAGCTGGGGGTCCCCGGCTGTGGCACTCGGTACTCAGATCTCTCAGCGGGCGCTCAAAACTTGCTCGCTCGTGAAATTGAAACTGGCTTTGGCTTCAGCTTATAAACAATTTATTTATAATGTTTGATATTTGATATCGGTTTAAGCTTGGCAAAGAGGAAAACAGCTATCAGGTTAGGCTTTCTTATGAAAAAAGTATTATCTTTTTGTACAGAAAAATTAGATTATATTTAAAAATGAGTTGTAATGTATTTTTAGTACTATGGAAATATAAAAATAATTTTTTTTTATATTGAAAGTCAGTTTTCTTTAGATTTATTTATTTATAAAATGTTATTTTTATTTTAAATATAGATATGCTTCTTTATATATATGTTTTTGCAATTTTCCTAAAATTTAATAAATAAGCTCTGATTTAAAATTTAAATTTTAACATTTGATGGAATTCATTAAGATATTAAAATAAATTAGAATTATAGATTTGAGAATAATTTGAAGAGATTTGAGAATATATGCTTTAAAAGATTTCGATTTTTATATGCTCAAATTGTCATGTCCTCAAAGTGATTTATGGGTTTTAATTTAAATGTAAAAATTCAACTTGTTTCTAGTTTTTTTGTTTTTTACAAAATTCTCATTCTATTTTATTTTATGTTTTAGCGAAGTATTCAAGTTTCGTTTATCGTTTTGCGCTATCTGCCAAAGCAAAATAGAAAAATGCAATGGAAAATTTAAATCGGCAAAAAAAACGTGCAGTTGACATGAAAATATAATAAAAGCGCACACACAGAACCAAATCCTGAGCCGTGGCCAAAAAGAAACGTATGAAAATGGCGCTGGCAACATGAAATTGGCCGGTTGCTCGGCCCATAAATTTCTCTATAGGCAGTTGTTGTTGCTCTGCCTGTCGTTATTGTTCATGTTGTTGTTGTTGTTTGCGCCATTTGGCCGTTTGGCCGTTTGGCCATTTGACTATTGTTGTGTTCGTTCGTTGTGATTGTCGCTATTCTACGCAACATGCAACAACTATTAATCATATTGAATGCTCTCTGTTTGCCTGCGAGGAGGTGGAGCGGGGAGGGTGTAGGTATGCCTGACTGTGTCATCCCGGCTAATCAATCTTTACCGTGTGCGCCCATCCGCTGCCGCCTCCGCTGGCAATGACAATGACAAAGGCAATCTCTGGCCATCGCTTGCTCCTCCTACACCAGCGCACAAGCCACCTCTGCCCTCCCCTACCATCTTTGGGCCCGAAGAAAAATGGCCGTTAAAGTCATTAACGCCTGGCTGGCCACCTGAACGGAACACGGGACACGGATATGGCTATGGCTTGGGCTCGGGCTCGGGCTCGGGCTTTGGATAGCGATACGGAGCATTGGAGCACTGGAGATGGGGGCCAACTACGTCTAAGCCGTCGGTCAGTTGCCATTTTTGCTATTTTGTTTATGGCGCAAATCTCTTTGCGAGCCGGGCCGCTGCTCAATGAGGCGGCAGGCGAAAGCCAAAAGGGGATTATTTGTAATCAATAACTTGGCCAAGTAGTATGTGGAGCGGCCATCCGGCCAGTCAGCCAGCCCGTCGACCAGGCTGGCCTGTCGAAACTTTTGCCCGGCTTATAGCGCAGATCCCGTGTATTATCGTAGCAAGCCTCTGCCCGCCTGCCCGCCCATGCGCCTCTCTGCTGCTTTGTGCTCGAAGTTATTATTATAATTTCCCTGGCAAATGCGGATTAATTGAAAAGTTTGCCATTAGGAAATCGCGCTTGGTTAAGTTGCGCCGGCCTTTGTTTTGCCAGCTCCAGTTCCCCCTCCGCCTTCCTTCTACCTTGCGAATATCGCTTAAAGGTGTTCCGACTATATGATCGTTATAGATTTTGACAGCTTCATTCGCAGTTATGATGAAAATTACTTAAAAGCATTTTGCGCGCAGCGCTGATTTGATTGATGGGCGTTTATGTACATTGAAGAGGGGCAAGGTGGGCGCAGGGGGCAGGCAGGCAGACGGGCAGGCATGCAGGAAGGCAGGCAGGTGGTGGAATGGCGTCGTCATTATATTCGCATTATCGACTCGCGCGTGGGCGTGGACGCGGAACGCAATGAGCCATCGCAAATGCGAGTTGACGTGCTGGCGCGGCGCTTGAAGAGCTGACAAAAAGTTGCGCCAATTTGTGTCAATTATCAGGAGGCTGCCACGCCCCATTCCCTGGCCAGTCTGCTTAAGTTCTGCATCAGTCGAGCGAAGGAGCAGCTGCAAATCCGTTGAGAGATACCCGAATCTGGGCCAGTATAAAGCACAAAATGATGACCATGGACAGGTGTGAGAATCGAGGGATTTGCTTTGACGAGTATGGCCAGGGAGTGTGATGAGTATTGAAAGTAGAAAACGAGAAGAACTAAGCGCTTGGGCTTGGCTTATAATACTGTAAAAAATATTATAATATCCTCACTACATTTGTCATCAGAATTATGTTGCAAAATTCGTTATGGTTCTAAGATTTTAAATTTATTTTTAGTTGGGAAAGAAATTGCTAAAGGTATAGGTATATTTATATATATTATATTATATTATTTATTTTTATATATATTTTTTATAATATATATATTTTGAGAACATATCAAATACTTTATTTTTGTATAATCTTTAAAGCTGCCTATTTTGAGATTTTTTCAGCAATTTTAGCATTTTTGTGATTTTCTAATTTGCTGAAAAATATACAAATTTAAAAATAATATTATATAAAATATAGCTTAGGCATTGACTATTATGAAATTTATTATTTCTTTTAATATTAATTCCTGCTCATGAAAAATTTAACTATATAGCTTTAAGCCCAGCCTGATACTTATCGCGACCACACACGATTATGGCAAATGTTCAGGATGCATTCTTATCGCATCGCCTTCTTCCTTATTAAAGATTTCCGATTGAGCGAGCTGCTGCCAGGCTTGCAGGGGATCTGGCCGGGCTCTTGCATATCGTTAATGAAACCCCTGTGCTGGCTGGCTTCCAGTCTGAAGGACTGAAGGATCTGCTGCTGCTGCTAGTCGCTCATTAAAATGGAAGCGAATCGATTTTCGTTTAGTATCGCAATCAAGCAAGAACTCAACAATTTTTGTTCTCGTGCTAAAAATTTGTTTTGTGTGCTATAACAAGACTTGCCGCTGCACCCCGGCACCCCTCCAGCTCCTGCTCTTTGCCAACTGGCTGGAGAACTTAAAGAGCACTCGAACAGCACTCAGCCACAAATACACACACACACACTCAATGGCACACACATGTGTGTAAAGCCGCTGGTTAAGTGGAGTTTGCTTTGCTGCAGGTAGGCAGAAGCAGAGAATTCGGTGAAATGATGAGTGAAAGAGTGGGAAGCAGAGCGTGAGAGAAAGCGGGGGGTAAGGGGCATAGACGACGTGTCGGCGGCAACCGTCTGGGCTTTGCAGTACTTGTCAAGATTGAATTTGGTACGGATATTCATTCCGTCTGTTTTGCCAGTATTTTCGCTTTTGGCTTGTCCCACTCCTCGCCTTGCACTTCACTGCTCTGCTCTGCTCTTCTCTCTCCTTTTTTTTTGGCGTTTTTATTGATCAAACAAAACGTTGCAAGTGGCAGCTAGTGAAGGTGTCATTGCTCACAAGTAGGTACCTACCTGGCACAGGCAGCGCGGGGAGGTAAATGGGCTACGGGAATTGCATGATTTGTGCGGCAATTGCCCGTGCCGAATGCTTATTGCTTTTAGTTGCCAGACAACTGGACAGACATATATATATAGATTTATATATATATATATAAATAAAGATATAGCTATAGCTATAGCACTTACCGGACCAAACTGTTCGAAGTAGCTTTTGACATCCTCCAGTGTGGTGGGCGCCGAGAGGCCGCCCACAAAGATTTTCTTTGTTCTCGTCACCATCTGCAAGAGAGAAAAAGAGAGAGAGAGAAAAACGTAAGAAAATGAGTGGAAAGCGCAGCGGGAAAATGCAGCTTAATTTCACTGTAGTCTGGTATTTAAAAATGCATTTATGGTAAGTCGAAGAGCGCGAAGGCAGAGAGGGGAAGACGGGCAGCAGGCAGGCGAGCCAGAGTTATGGCCCGCCAGACTGCAAGGAGCCGTAAGAGTCACCAGTTCTGTAACTTACGACCCAAAACTTTCGCTACGCGTCGACCATTTTGTGCACTTTATGTAGTGGCCGCATGTGTGTGCGTGTATGTGTGTGTGTGAAGTGTGCCTGTGCTTGTGTATGTGCAGCTGGCATATTTAAGCTGACAGTTTCAAGTGCCAACTTTACGCAGTTAGCGCAACAGCAGCACCAAAAATGATGACGAGCCAAAGACGCCGGGAAAGGAAACGGGAAAGGGAGGCGAGAAGAGCAGTGGAGAGTACACCCAGCAGACTGCACATGTGCACTGTGCACTGTATAGTGTTTCTGTGTGTGTCAGTGCGTGTGCATGTGTGTATGTGTGTGTGTGAGCTGCAACGCCAGCCCTTTTAGCCCGCAGGCAAGCGTAAACTGTTAACGTTAAGTGACGGCAGTTAAGCGACAGTGGGCCAAAAACTGCTTCCTCGCTTGGCAGCCAGACAGCCAGAGTTGCCAGCCTTGAGCAGGATTGTCTTGTAGTGGACTTGGACTATGCTGTAATCTAATTTGATTGCTTCTACTTGACTTAAGCCGGCGATAAGTTGATTTGCTTGCAATTGCTGAGGCGAGAGCGTTTCCAAGCTGCTTGTAACTATGGTTAATGCCCGATAGGGTTGTCTGGGTTATCGTTGAGTCTAATATGGTTCTTTGCGGTTGACTTATCCCTGCAGACAACTTGATTTTCAAGCAATTTCTAAGCAGTAACACAAATCTAAGCTGGTAACCCTCGAGTTTAGATTTGTGTTACTGCTTAGACCTGCTAGAGTTGTCGTTTAGCAGTTTTTTTTCTCATATTAATCAACTAAACTTTAGCATTATTTTGTTTAATTGTTTTTATTTGACCAAACACGCACAGAATTTTCTTTAAAAGTAAGTCAGTGTTTTTCAGGCTATAGGGTTGCCAAGTTACATTTTTACTGCTGCTTAGCACTGCTAGAGTTGCCAGATAGCAACTTTTATCTTTGACATCTTTTTTTTTTATTTTTTCTAGTTGACTTAAAGCGCAAATAATTTCACCCAAAACTGAATAAACATTTTAATTAGGTACATAGTTTCAGCCACATAGAGTTGCCGTTTAACAGCTGCATTTAAGTAAATAAACCCTTATATCGTATGTATTTTTTCTGCAGCTCTTAGAAATTCTAATTTTCGCATTTTTATTCCTCACTAGACTCTAGTTAAATTTAGTTTATTTCTATTCGATTTTCGAGTGCTTTTTCAATTACTTTCGACAGCGTTAGATTCGTTAGTTCGTTAGTAACTCTACAGAACGGAACTTTAGTGGGTTCTGCGAACCGTTTAGTTCGCTTGGCATACAATTTTCGGTGGCAACCCCCGGCTGCATCTGCTTGGCCTGCTGCGGCCCATGGTAGTCGAGCTGCCTGGCTGCAGGGCCGGATGAAGCTGATGACGCTGATTGCACTGAAGCTTGCAAGCTGCAATTTATGAGCACACACACAGCGAAAGAGAGAGAAGCAGAAAGAGAGAGAGAGAGAGAGAGAGACAACGCGCTGGAGGGTGCAAGGAAGACAACTGTTGCGAGGGAGTGAGAGCGGCTGGAGGTGCCTTGCGTCCGTTAAGGAAACTAACGATATGTAACAGCGGTGCTGATGTTTCTGCTGTGCCAGCAGTAAAATTCATACAATGTCGTAAAATTAAAACACTTGTGCTGTCGCAAAGCACACACACACACACACACACACTCACAGCTGATGCACACACAGGAGCAGCAGCAGCAGCAGCAGCAGCAAGTGCAACCAGTTACAGCTCGACAACAACAAAGTTGGTCCTGCAGCTTTTGGCAAGGCAAATCGCTTTGCTTCCACTTGCTCTCTTCCTCCCACACTTCTGCTCCCTCTCTGAGCTGGTGTATTTGCAGTGTAGCTGAACTGAGCGCTTTACACAGGTTGGTCAAACACACGCCTGAGGTCGGCACCTTGGTCTCGGTCTCGGTCTCGGCCTGGGTCTGGGCCTTGGTCTTGGTCTTGCTGCAACTGGCTGTGGCTTTGGCTGCGTCTCTGACCACTGTTTGCTCAGCTTGTTCTCGGTCTTGGCCAAGGTCTGGCAGGTCGTTGCAGTGTGCGAAAAATCACGTTAAGTGCGTTTGCACTGAGAGCATGACAAGGAACAGTTTCTGCTGCCGCTGCTGCTGCTGCTCCTGCTGAGCCCCGCGCTAATCACTGCCCATGAGGCGGCGGCTACTTAAACTAATAAACTGGCCAGGCGAAGCGCCAGTCATTCGCTGCGCAATGCCATCATCAGCATTATCATCATCGGCAATATGACGCGGCACAGCTGGCACGGATAGGAAGAGCTCGTAACACGCCCAGTGCTGATAGCAGGACATGAATCAAAAACAAAACACACCCATTCACAACATTGGCCCGAACGGCAAATGGAGGCACACACGCATTTTAACGAAGTGACACGGCATTTTAACGGCCATCGCAGCGCGCTACACTGATTAGGAATGTCAATATTAGCAGCAGACTATGACTACGACTAGGACTAACTTCGAGTCGGACTTAGACTCGAACTTCCATGCCGCTGGGAGTTGGAAATCATTGGGAGCGTGTGTTGCTGCTGCCTCGTCTCTGCACGAGCCTTGCAGCAAAAATGCCAAACTTTTGACACATGACGTCAGTGAGAAGGGGCGTGGTGTGCGCAGCTGTAAGCCAGTGCCTGAGGGGCGTTACAATGCAGCTGACAAGGAAGTGGCCAAAGAACTGAGCTTGTTAAAGGCCGGCAGATTGATAATATGAGCAGATTGTCTTACTGAACAAGAATATATATATCTTATAAATAAATATAACTAGATCGCAATGTGGCATAATTTTATTTACTCAAAATATTGTTAGGCTAGGGTGTTGAGCTCTGATTGTGGTACTGAACAAGAATATATATGCATAATAAATATTTTTTCCTAAACTACAATATGACATTAATATAAAATTTTCAAGCTGAATCAACTAAGCTGCTGAGCTCAAGTTGTGAAGAATTTTAATGTATACAAATTATGTTCAAGACAACAAAAACATATAATAAAGATTACAATGCAGGCCACGAATATATAGTCGTATGCTCTTCAGAAAATAATGAGATGAGATTCTTAGATAATATCATAACCATAAGCATAAGTATAAATAAGCTGTTCGACTAAGATTATTATTATTACATAACAGATCTCAACTATTTATTAAAAAAACTACACTAAATACCAGTATCTATCTATCTATCTATTATTAATATATATTATTATTAACATCTATCTATTATTAATAACAGAGCAATTTAAAGTTTACCTTAATTTGATACATATACATTTATATATAAATATGTAAGTACAGTCTCAACCTATTACATCCCGAATTCATATGATTCTACGCTTGCCTTTAGTATCTCTCAGCGCAAAGTTTAGCACTCGCGTGTGCATTGTATTTCGCCCCTGCCCCTACCGCTACCCTTCTCACTGCCTCAAATGGCCCTATGTATTTGGCTCGCTTAAGCTCGTTTTAATGGCCCTTCAGGTGCTTTACGGCTGCGGGAGGGGGCGGCAGAGAGGAAATGCCCATCAGCAGTGGCAATCAACCCGGCATTGCCATCATCTCCGACGTGAGCGTGGCGCAGTGAAAGGGTAAAATCAATTTAACACTTTCAACTAAATTATTCATTTTGCATAATAATTTTCAAATCTGTCAAAATTCACACACACACACACACAGGCACACACACACACACACACGCAGACATTGTGAGCAGGCTTTTATTTGATACATTCAGCGGTTGTCGGCGTCTGCACTTTCACACGCTTAGGATCGTGATAGAGTTGTTGAACGGGGGGTGGGCTAAGGGGGGCAGGCTGAGGCAAAAAGCACTCAAATAATTCCCAGGCGTAAGCTAAACCAGCGCAAAAGTTGCCACGCTGCGCACAACAATGGCAGGGGCAAAAAGGGAAAGCAAAGGTGGTCGGGCAGGGGCAGCGAAGGAGAGCGAGAGGCGGGGCGGGGACTATACTCTATATGGTAAAGTGGAACTGAGACTAAAAAGTAAAACCCTTTAACCGAGCGTAGGCAGCGGCAGCGGTGGCGCCACGCGAAGCGTCACAAATTCTGTTAAGCGAAAATTTCATCAACAGCAAGAGAAATTTCCATTCGCCATTCAGACGTGCGCGGCTGTCTCGCTCGCTCGCTCGCTCTCTATCTCACTCTCTCCTTCGCGCTCTCTGTCTCCGGTCGTCCGCCTATCCGGCTGGCAGCGTCCTTTTCGTTGTCAAAATGAAAGGAAAATGTCTCATAAATCCTTTTAATATTAAATGAGCTCGTTCCGCTCGCCTCCCTCTCTCTCGCCCCGCAGTCGCCTTCAGTCTTCAGTCGCGTCATCCACAGCAGCGCCACGCACACACTTAAAATTATGTGGCTAATGGGAGCAACTTGGCTGGAAATTGCGCGGACCTGTCGAGAATGCGATTGCCAAACGACGGCCGAGCCATCGAGCAGCCAATTCCAAGTGCCAACTTCTGCCAGTCACTTTGACGCTACATATGTAGCGCCCCTTACCCCTTACCCCCCTTACAACCACTCAAATTCGTATATCTGATTGTGGCCAGGGACTGGTTTCTGGGCGCTTTCGGCTTTCGGTTCTCGGCCAATTGTCATTAAATGTAATTTTTAAACCTGTTAGCGCGCATGTGGCTCGTAAAAAAGGGTTAAGGCCAGTCCCTTTTTCCCTCAATTTGCCCGCTTCTCCTCATTTCCCTCATTTTTATATGTGCCCAAAACATTTGGTTTTTATTGTCAAATTAGTCGACGGCCGGGTAGGGCGTATGTATGTGTGTGGGAGGAGGGGGGCCTCGGCGTCGGGTTTATTAAACTTGTTTTTCAACTCGACAAACTCTGCATGTTCCTATTATGTTATGCTATATGCCTGCCTGCCTGCCTGCCAATATATGTGTGCATGTGTGTGTGTTGGTGTGCACCCAAATTTGAACACAAGGCATTTACACAACCAACTCCATTATTCCCCCAACCCCCTGCACTGCTCTCCCGCTCCCCTGCAGCCTGTCAGGCAACGACAACAATTTGTAACATTTGCCGCACTTCCCGCAAGTATTTTCAAGCGATAAGGGGGTATGGTGTGGGGAGGGGGGGGGGCAACGGCATGGCATGCCCGGGCAGCAGCTCGTCTAACCCACTCGAAGCGCTTCAACATCATTCAAAGTGACAAATTATCCATGCAAATTTTACAAAATGGCTGCCAAAGGCCCGTGGGAAAAAGTGTTGCATACTTATGAGCGCGCGCGGCGGCGCCATTTGAAATATGAGAATTGAATGTAGGAAAAGTTTCACGCAAGACGCACAGCCACACACGCACACACACACACATACATGCTCTTACGCTGTGTAAGGTGATGCACAACAATGGCAGCTACACATACGTAGACAGGCATAAACATGTCTGCCGAGGACAACGTTGAACATGCTCGACGCTGTCTGTACGTCTGTCTGTCCGCCTGCTTGTATTGTTGTCTCGACCTATGCATACTCGATATGCTCCATCAATGTGCCAGCATTGTGGCCTTTGTCTTGCTTTCAATTAAAATGACCACACAGCGAGTGGGCGTGGCAGAGGCGGAGGCGACAGCTCAGCCTGAGAGGATTTCAGCCCTGTCCCTCAGTTATCCCCAGTTGTGTTTGACCGAAAATTTGTGCAATTTCCGTTACTAATACTTTTTGGTCAATTTCCTTCACACACAGAGATACACACACACACACACACACACACACGCACATAGAGAGAGCCGGGGACACACTGTTGATTTATTGCCCTGGCAAATATTTTGCGCCTTAATTTCGTTGATATTTATGCGGCAATGTGTCCTTGTGTGGAGCCAATAAACACGTTTGTGCCACTGACAAGGGATAATGGGCTTCCTGCCTCCTGCTTCCCCTCGAGCAGAGCGGGGCAAATCAACTTTTGAATATGCCCCGGGGAGCAGAGTCCACACTGCTGCTCCGCTATCGCACTAAGCTTCAAAAGGAATGCAAATCGTGAGTCCTGTCAAGTCCCGGGCACGAGCTGCGAGTCCGAGCTTGTAAATCAAATGAAATATATTACCCGAGCACGCCGCATAAATACATTTGAAGATTGATGCGCAGAGCAGAGCGAAAAGAGCTGAGCGGGCAGAGAGAGAGAGAGAGAGAGAGAGAGAGAGATAGCCAGACTCGGGGCTCTGCTGGCATTTTAATGAGCTTGAGTTGCAACAAGCTGCAAAGAAGACGCATCGCTCACAAATTGACACACAGACAGGCACACACACACACACGCATATACGCACACACTGCTGCTGGACGCTTGCCAAAAGTAGAGGGCAAAGCGTCTGTAGGGAGGGGGGCAGGGAACGTCTCTCCTTATTTATGCATAACAATAATGAATATTATACAACAAGCCCGAAATGTAATTCTGTGTAATTAATTATTAATTTATGCGCATACATTTAACTCACACGCATTGTCGACGACAGCAACATGCGCGCATGTGTGTGTGTATGAGTGCCGTGTGTCTCTGGTGTGTGTGTGAGTGTGTGGCATTGGCATCCTGGCACAATGGCGGCTGGCGGATGCGGAAACTGTTTTGCTGCCGTTGATGCTGCTGCTGCCAAGCGACTCATTGTTGCTGTTGTTGTTGTTGTTGCTGTCATTGTTGTTGCTGCAGCAGCAGCGACTAACGACCAGCAGCAGCGTCTGCGCTCGACATTGTTGTTGTCGTTCTAATGTTAAGTTGAATTGTCATTAAAATTGTCGTCCATAATTTCGACATTAAATACACACACAGGCAGCGTCACAGACACACACACACACACGCACATACATGCCTGACACACACGTGTGCACTCGCCCTGCTGTATGTAAATCGTGTGCGGGCCCCTCAACGTATGCAACACTTTTGCGTCTACAGCATAAATGCTTGTCTCTGCGCGCGCGTGTGTGTGTGTGTCTGTGTGTGTGTGCGGCGCGTGGTTAAAAAGTGCCAACGCAGCATGTTTTCAACATTGTTTAAATTTATATGGCAGACGGGCAGACACACAGGAGCAGCAGCAGCAGCAACGGCAGCAACTTGTGCTTAAAGTTTTAAATTTACATAACTGAGTGCGGACAGCAGACAGCGAGAAAAAGAGGGAGTGTGGGGCATGCCCAAGAGAAGTACGCAGACTTACTAAGTCAGCGCTCCATTGCACTGAGCTTAGTTACACTTACGGCAATTATTGTGCTCATAAAGCTGCAGTGGCCGCCCCCCGCCCGCTGTCCAGCTCTCGCCCTCGGCCCGCTCCCAATCATCATTAGGCAGCGGCCATTACGTAATTAACGCAATCACTGGCAGCCTCGAGGTGGGCATATAATTGAAATTTCTGTGCCCCAAGACAATCAGCAAGGCGCAGAGGGGGGAGGGAAAAACAATTTGGAGTCAATTTCGATAAAGTTTTAGTGTGCGACTGCCCGAGTTTCATTTAACGCTAATCACTTGCAGTAACGAAAGCGAATGAAACCAAACCAAACCAAACGAAACGAAACGTAATGGAATTCCTGACTTGGCCAAAATAATTTGTCTTCTTATGCCACAACAGCAACTGGAACTTGTACTTGCCACTAGTTAGTTGCTGCGACTGTCTGTTGTTGTTGTTGTTGCTGTTGTTGTTGTACGCTTCGTTGCTCTGCAAGGTCAAAGAGCGGACCGGGCACGGGTACGGGCAGCTGACTAGGCTTAGGTGACGGTTTTGCTTAATTAGAACATTCATTAATCAAATCAAAACCATTTGCCACCCAGTGGCAAGCAGCAAGCGGCAAGTAGCAAGTGGCAGCGGCAGCAGCAACGATTCTCGAGTCGAGTCTCTCCCAAAAAAGCGGACAGGAAACTTTTGGCGAATGGCTGCCAAACACGCACAAAGATATACGACGGCCAGAACGAGTGGAGAGAAAGAGAGAGAGAGAGAGAGAGAGAATGGCAGAGAGTGCAAGAGAGTGAGAAAGAGAGAGGCAGAATAACCAAATAAATTCAGTCACATAGAAAAACGACAGACGGCATAACAAAGCGCTGAGATTGGGGACGAGATACGAAGGACGAGGCGAAAGGAGAATGGAGAATGGAGAAAGGCGAAACGCGAGCAAAAAACCGACCATTAAAACACATTTGTGTATCTATTTTTAGGGGAAAAACCACCGAATGCCCCCCACTGAGACTTCGGCTCGAACTGGAACTCAAACAAACCATTCCGGCGAAACCCAAAACCATCAACAGCACAACAACAACAACAACAACAACAACAATAACAAGAACAGCAAGCAGAAGAAAAACTTAAAACTACTTTAATTTATGGCGCACGCATTTCTGTGTTTAGCTTCGTTTCGTTCTGCGTTTCGTTCTTGTCTCGAGAACTGCCGACTGTAATCAGTCAACGACGAGGAAGAAAGCCAAACCAAACCGAAGCAAACCCAACCGAAACCAAACCTCACTCAACTCAACTGAACTAATGAAATAGAAGTCTGCGTTTGTGGTTTCGGTAAATAAATATAGTAGTATAGTAGTATGTAGTTAGTTAAAGGTAATGCAGGCTAAAATTATAGGGCATGCCAGAACTAAGCCCTTGCGTATACCTAAAAGTGTTATAAGTACTATAAACTGCAACCCCTTGACTTTTCCTCGTACCCAATTTCAATTCAATTTATAAGCAATCTATACCTTTTTATGCATAATTTATACAGCATACGAAATTGAAAAAGTAACTGAGTTATGCAAAGTGTATTAACCTTATAAATATTATTGAGCCCATTTTTTTTTTACCAAATTTTGAGCTCAAAAATGCTTTTAAAATTTGAATAAACCAGATAAAGCGAAGGAGTAATTTTAAAAATACTAAAATACATGCAATTATACAAGAATTTATATTGAAAATATATAAACAACCATTTAAATAAAATAAATGTGTTTATACGCTAGAAATTATACTAAATTATAAACTAGAAAGCTTAATACACTAGGAAATAAAGGGAACTTTCTAAGTATATGAAAAATATATCCTAAATATCTATACCTATATATAATAAATAAATATACTAGGAAATATAAAGAGCTTTTTGCATATAAAAAAAATATTCCAAATAATTTATGTTATACTAGAAATTTTTCTAAAAATGTAACTTAAAAATGTATTAGAAATTATACTTCAAAATATATTTAAATGTACATTTTAAAATTCAGCAGAAGCTATTTGAATGGAGTCCTCAATCTTGAGATATATTCCACGCAATAAAGTATAAATTACGCACAGAGATCAAGAGCTTTACCGTTACTTCAGTTTGCCGTCTTTTTCCGCTCTTACTTGAGATTGGTTTTAATAGCCTTTGCGTAAGCTGGAAACCCCTTGAGATTAGCTTGGTATGCCCCGAACTGCTGCAATTAATGTTCCCAGCTCATCGTTAAAGATAACGCATTAGGATTTGATATATACAGACGGATGAGTGTGTGTGTGTGTTACTGTGTTTAATTGTGTATTTACAGTGTACTTTATATCTTGTTTTATATGGGAAACTTCTGCCTGACAGGCTGAGACTGACTTTCTATATAATATCATCTATTTCACAGGTTTGTATAATTTTTTTTAAATAGCACACAATATATTTACTTTTCAGTGTACTATATATGTTTCTAAACTTTTGCATAACTTTTTATAATTTCGTATAATTTTGCAATTCGCTCTTTTATTATGAATTAAAATGCTGCGAATTTAACTATGCGGACATGCGGCGACTTTGGGGGTCTGTCAGCTTACAAAGTCAAAGCGACTGACATATCTGCCACTCGCTCGACCCTCTCTCAGGCTTTGCCCCTCGCCGTCTCTCTCTCTCCTCTCCCTGTCTTCTCTGTGTCCTGACAAGCGGGTAAATTATGCATAAGCGCACTAGCAGCGACATTATAACGGAGTGGAGCACAGCGGAGACGGACGGCTGATGCAGCAGGCGACTGCGAGGATTATGCATGACAGAGCGATGAAGAGAGCTTGCTGGGTACGGCAAAGGGGGTGTAGAGGAGAGGGGTTAGCGAACGGAAGCGTGTGCATGGCGGCTAGGCAGCTCTCTTGTCAACGTACTCATCACATTTCTTCTGCCAAGCCCGCACCCTGCACCCCCCTCTCTGTCTACCATTTATGCGCACTAAAGCAAACAAACAGCAAAATATTTGTATGCTAAGCCAACACATGCGACGGCAGCTGCCACTCGCCTCTGCAGCAGCCTCTACACGCTCTCTGCCCACTTTCCCTGCTCCTTCGTCTCTGTTCTGCCCGCTGCCTTGCCTCACGCCTATTGGGGCTGAAGTATTTTGCATTGCTAAGCAGAAATTATAAATCAGGGCAATTGTTGAAGATTTGCAGCCGCATAACAAAATTTGCGCAGCACGAGAGAACGAGAATTGGGGATTGCTCTGGAGCCAAGACCCAACCAGACCAGACCAGACCAGAGATGCCGCATGCAGGCAGTCGAACGAGGGAGCAGGGATGCAAAGCGACAGCGACACCGACACCAACAAGGAGAACGACAAGAGCAGGGAGCAGTGGCAGTAGTGAGAACAGAGGCAGCAGGAGGAGGCACGCACACGCCTCGCTGCGGTCGTCCCGGGCGGCAAGCGCTTGTTGACTAACTGACTGACTAAGTGACTGAGGGGAGCTGGCAGGCAGGCAGGCAGGCAGGCAGGCAGGCAGGCAGGCAGGCAGGCAGGGACAGCATCTTGGACGAAACGTGCGCAGGCAGGCAAATATTTTATCACAAGGACCTAAGTGAAAAAATAATACAAAAATAACAAAAAAAAAAAAAAAAACAAAAAAATAAAGAAAGCAAAAAGAATGCTGAAAAAAGCATGAATTTAACGAATATGAAAACAGAGCGGAGCAGTTGCGAGGGGGGGCAGGGAAGCGCTGCGTTGACTGAGATCATAATTTAATTTAACGTATTTTTCGTTTGCCAAAGCACAAGACGAGAAATCACACACACACAGAGACACACACACAGCGAGGGGGAGACACTTAAAAGTGCAAAGGCAAAGCTGAAAAGTCAGGCAAAAGCAAGAAGCATAGTTACAGCTGAAGGAAATATTTCAGCTTCTGCTGCTGCTGGTGATGTTTTGGTTGCTGCTGCTCGTGGTGTGAGTCACTTTGGTAATAGAATCGCAGCGCGAAGCACTCGCGATTTTAATTTTAGTAATGGAAGACAAAGGCAGGCAGAAGACGACGCAGCAGCAGCAGCGGCAGCGCAGAGACAGGCAGACAGACAGACAGACAAATAAGCTTAGCCAGCAATGCAGCTAAGGAGCAGTCAGAGCAGGGGGCGGGCAGCAGAGGAAGCTGCCTTTAGCCGGCTCTTCAAGCCGAGATTTATTGCGGCACCTTGCAGTTTGAAGTTGTTAAGCCACATAAATCTATCAGACTGCAGCAGCAGAAGCAGCAGCAGTATCAGCAGGGTAGGGAAGCGGAGCGGAGCGGAGGGATCAGGCATTTACACATGATTGTTATTATTTAACGTTGCTGCCGCCGCTGTGCGCTGCTGTCATGCGGTTTTTTAAACGATTTTTATTAGTGGCAGAGCGCGTAAAGCGGAAATAACGGCCACGCGCAGCACATGCAAAGAGCGGGAGAGCGATAGAGAGAGCGAGAGGCACACACACATGGCATTCTGCATGGCGTGCACGTAAATGACCGCCAACGATTTAAATTGTTAAACTACCCCCGCACACCCACTGGCAGCCGCTTACACGCGCTGCCACCCGCTGCTCGCGTGTTGTCTGAAATCAAAATGCATTACGAATACGCAATAAAAATTACGTATACGCAGTGTGCAACGCACAAACAAACAACTGCTGCTGCTGCTGCTGCTGCGACTGCGACTGCGACTGCAACTGCGACTGCATTTTATGCGTGCCACGCATTATCATTTAACATTTCCTGTGCACAAAACGACGGGCCACGCCAGGATGTGGCAGGCAGGAGGGCAGTGCCAGGTTCGTTCTGCTTTCGCAATTGCATTGAGCGCGCGCTTCGAGCTCTTTGTCTATGTGTGTGTGCCTGTGTGTGTGTGTGTGTGTGTGGTGGAGCTGCTGCCATTGATTGGCGATTGCTGCGCGCAGATATCGAGCGCAACTGAAGCGGAACTCAAGCGGAACGGAATGGAATGAAGCGGAACACGTTGGAGGAGAGCGGGAGTGTGCGGGGTTCAACTTCTATTTAGCTTGCAATCAAATTAGAATTCCAGCTGAATATTACACAGTTTTATTTGGCAGATAGTGGGACAGCAGCAGAGCGATGAGCTGCTGGCTGCCAGATGTGCACGGAAATTATATGCATTTCATTTTGATGAAAATCACAAAAAGCTAATGAACTGTTTTGTGGTTGGGGGGAGCACAGAGAAAACGAGCAAGCGGGGAATTACAGAGATTAAAGAGCAGCAATTTGTTGAGTTCAGCAGAAGTTGGAAAGTGTAAATAGTTTCCATATATACAACTGTAGGAAGGAGTAGATTGAGTATTAAGGTCTTAACTTTTCAATTACAGTGGAGACGCAGCAGATGCTCTGATGGAATAAACCTCAATTTATTTTGATTAAATAATTTATTTATTTTTTTCTCAAAAAAAAAAATAAAACAAATAATAATAAAAATAATTAAATCTTTTTATTAACTCTGAGAAGTACGAGAAATTTGCTCAACTCTAAAAATATAAATATATATATATATATATAAAATATAGCAGTAGCAAAAGAACTTTAGAACTTTTATTGACTTCGAAGATATTCAAATTTCTCTTTCGAAATTATTTAATCTTTAATTAGAGCTTTAATCGCCTTGCAAGATATTTGAATATCTCAATTGTAATGCTCTTGAAACACTTTACTCCGCAGCTCTACAGAAATAATTATGTTTTTCTTTAAGTGCAGGCAAAAATCCGCTCTAAATTGTATTTCCGATTACGATTTTACGCTTTAACTTATTTTCAATATTGCTGCTGCTCTTGGCAATATGCCGCCGTCTCGCAAATGTTTTTTCGCCCATTTCCTCTGTCAACTAATCATATAGAAAGCTTGCTATACCTTATGCCCTGCCTCTCCCTCACTCTCTCTCTCTTCCTCTCTCTCACCGTACTTTGCTCTGCCTCAAAAATTTGGCACAATAATTTGATAAATTATTGCGCATACGCCGCGTTTGCCTGCACGCGCTTGCGTTTTTTTTTTATTTGTGTTTTCATTTTGATTATTTTTATTATTATTTTCATTTTCATTCTTTCGACTTTGCACACTCTGGAGAGGCCAGAGCCAGCTCATTTCCAGCGCAAATAAGCGTAAGTAAATTTATAAGACAAACAAACAGAGAGAGAGAGGGAGACGGAGAGCAGTGAGAACAACAGCTGTCCAGGCTGGTACTGAGCCCAGATCCGGGGACAGGTGCTCGCCTCGAGCTGCTGACTCTGGTGTTCGCGTCGTCAAAGCGGGGCCAAAGCCAAATAGCTGCGAGGCAGTGAGCGTGCAGGCCGAGGGGCTGAGGGGGAAACTTGGGCAATATTCATTCTGGTGGCAAACAAACACGCAGCAGCAACAACTACAACAGCAGCAAACTACAAGAGCAACAACAACAACAACAACAGCAAACATAATAACACTCCTGGACGCTGCCATTTGCGGGCACCTCCTGGAGCTGCCGCATGCCTCATGCCTCATGCCACGCGCCGCGTGCCTCGCGCCAGTTGATGAACTTCGTGTTCAACTTGTGTAGCACAAGAGTTGACGCCTGCAACTGGTAGAGATCGAAGGACGCAGGCGAGCTGTGCGAGGGGGAGGGAAGGGGGGCACGTCGTCGCACAGCCGCCAGCTGTAACACTGATAGCAATTCCAAGAGACAACAACAGCTGCGCAGCGGGCAGTGAGGAGGTGGAAAGAGGGGGGGGGGGGGGCAGGCATCAGGCGTTGCTTCAGCGCTTTTCGTTGAGTTTTTGTTTTTCTTTCAGTTTATTTTACTTTCGTGTGACGGCAGCAGCGACAGCGGCAGCTTCACTTAGTTTGATTTTATTATGTTTTTCTTTTGGCACCACTAAAGCAGCTGCCCCCTGCCCCCTGGCCCCTGCCCCCTGCCCCTGCTGCTGCTAGTAGACTGCTCTGGTTTTGGCCACATGCTGCCAAGTTCTTTGGGCCCCTTTGCGCTTGCCGCTTTGTTATTTGACTACATTGACGCGGCGAGCTGCTGCAAGCTGCTCCTTGCCCTGACCCAGCCCCCCTCCCCCAGGCCTGAGGCCAAGACTGAGGCTGCAGGGTTGCCAGTCCAGTCGAGCGGCTCGTTTCCCTTTTTACAGAAGCCGTTACAATATCAAGTTAATTGTTTGAAATAAGTGCCGCCCCAAACTACAGTGCAAGGGCCAACAGCCTAGTGCCTAGGCCCATATACCACACAGCCCAGCCTCCTTGCCACCCACCGGGCTTTGCTGATGTTGCGGTTTCTTTTGTGCCGCAGTCTCTCTCTCCCCCCTCCCTCTCTCTCTCTCTCTCTATCTCTCTCTGTCTCTCTCGTTTGGCTGCTTGGGAACTACCCACATTTATAGTGTTGCGGTCTCCGTTTGCAGCCTGTGCCCCTGCTCTGCCGGCGCTCTTCTGCCACGCTTTGCTCTCTCCCCTTTATCGTCAACTCTGTTGTGTGTTGTCAACGCCAGCAGCAGCGGCAGCAGCAGCCTCAGTTGAGTTTGCTTTCTTTCTGCTGCTGGTGTGTGTTTCGTGGGCGTGTCCTCAACTTTGCCCTACTTTGCCCCCCTGTCCCCACTTACTTTGACTGACTTTGCCACAGTCGCAATAGAGAAGCAGTCGCAATCTCCGTCTTGGCTTGCCCGCTCTCCGCCTGGCACTCTATCTGCATCTTGAAGTCTCTGTGTTTGGAGTGCACTTTTCCGTACAACTTGAAATGAATCTAATAACTTGGCTGTCCACACACACCCGCACACACCCGCACACACACACTGCAACGTAGACACGCCAAAAACAATAGTTTGACCACGCTGCGAGCAAGTTTCGTACGCCAAAGCGGATTGCACCGCTGCCTGCCACACCCCTGCGCCTCTCACTCTGGCTCGCTTTTTGCCAAGTTCTACTTGGAGGGTTTTTGGTATTTTCGGTTTGCAGTTTTTGCAATTTTCTAGTTTCCTGCACTCAATTCAAATATTTTACAAGCATCTTCTTGTTGCCTTGTTTTGCTCAGCTTAGCTTGAACTTTGTGAGCTGCGGGCAGCGGGCAGCGGGCAGCGGCAGCGGCAAAAACGTTAACAGCTCCATTAGTGCAATTTATTTGTCTGCCTGCCAATCCTGGCCACACCCCCCGCCACTGCCCCTGCCCCCAAAGACAATGGCTGCTTGTCAACTTGATTGTGTTTGCAATTTCATAAAATAACAACAATTCTGCTGCGACTTCTCAGCGCAGCTCATGTCTATGCGGTCTGTGCCTGACTCCCCGCTCCCCCCTTCCCACTCTCTGGCTTGCCCCTGGCAGCTTGTAATTTTGTTGTTGGCGCGCTGATTGCCGGCGGCGCTTGTCACTTGGCGGCAGCTTCCAGTCGCGCGCTGCGTAAATAACTCAAATGGAATGCGTTTGCAAATAATTTGCCTGGTGCGGGGCCAAGCTGAAGCACGCTGGCAGTGCCCCTGTACCTGCCCCTGCCACTCGCTTCGCTTCTCTTCTCTTCCCTGGAGAGAACGCATCACCTTCTGGCATGCCAAATTCAATTCACACAAAATACCCGTAATTCAACACCCCGACGAGCAGCCACTCCGCTGACTGATTGCTTTTGCAGCAACTCCTCGCCCCTCACTCCTAGCTCTGCTCTCCCCAGGCGCATTGAAATGAGCCTGCTGTGGGTGTGGCAAGTCTTCCTGCTGCTGCTCCTCGTTGACTGCGAAAGTTTCGCTCTGAGATTTTTAGCCGTTGTCGACGTCGACATCTCAAGCGGCTCGTTGACATATTTGTATTGTATTCAATCGATGAATTTCTGCAGCGCGTGGAGTGGAGTGAAGTCGAAGTCGAAGTCAAGGCTGCTTTCCCCTTAAGGGAAAATGACTTATTTTCTTACGCACACATTGAAGCAGCTCAACGACGCGCGAGCAGCTGGCAGCCTGGCATCCTGCTTGAAGACGCGACGCGACGCGACTCGACGCCGCGCTTCCTTCCCGCTCCACGTCGCAGTTGATTGCTTGTGCGTCGACATTTGCCACACACACACACACACAGCCACACGCGGAGATTTTTTACTTGGTTTCGACTGTCGACTTTGCCGTTGATATTAAAATTTTAATAAACCCAACGCCGCGACCGCGCGCCCTGCTGCTGCTTCGCTTCCTACTGCTCTGCTACTACTCCCCTGACCCTTGCCCTCTCAACCTACTCGCTGGCTTGTTGCACTTGACGGAAAGGCGTCAGTTGTGCGCGCCACTACCACAGCTCCAAGTCGTATGTGTGTGTGTGTATATATCTATATATTTGCTTGCGTGTGTTTGTATGCCACACGCACATTTCGATGCGGCGACGCGTAAAACGAAAACGTCGTATTTGTGTGATTGCCTGCCGCTCCAGTTCCCGTTCCCGCTCCCGCTCCACGCCCTGCTGCTGCTACCGCTACTACTGCTCCTCCCCCAGCGCGCTTAGTCCCCAGCTGGGCTGACAATGCCAGCGATTTTTGTGTCGCACGTGAAACATGTTGATAAATCAAATCTCAACGCAGTCAATGCCAATGCCAATTTGGCTGACAATTGCTTTTGCTTTTTGCCTGTGCTGCTGCTGCTGCTGCTGCGGCTGCTTTCTTTCTGCTTGTGCTTTCTGCTTTTTGGTTTATGCTTCTGATTTGCGGCTTCCCTTTTTTGTTTGGTTCTCCTCGCTCCCTCGCTGCCTGCTGCCTGCTCCCAGCTCGTCTGTTGCCCCATATGGATGACAGCTAATTGCCTGTGGCTACTCACTCCCAGCTCGACGTTCTCCCGGCTCAACCTGCCTGCTTCCCTCCCACGCCCACTTATGTAAGGCAGGCGTTGCCTAAGCCCCTCAAGCAGCGCTTAACGGCAGCTGCTAAAGCTGCCACCCGGCCAGAGCCAGAGCCAGAGCCAGACCCAGACCCACAGGCTGAGCTGACTACGGGCCTGGCTCACTGACTGACTGACTGGCTCTGGACTAACTCCAGTGACTGCCCTCGACTGTTGGCTGTGTGTAAGCAGTCGGATGAGTTGTGTTATTCGCCTGCTGATCCACTCGCAAATACAACAGCTCACAGCAAATGCAATGGGCAAAAAAGCGTGTGAGCAAAGGATTATAATATTTCAGTTACGATTTTCTTATCGATTTGAAGTTGCTATATAGCTGACATACTAACGGTAGAATTAAGCGCAGTTTTTAGTATTTTATATTGGCAGTCTAAGTTATTTTTGTATATTTTTGATATGCCAACACTTTCATAGAAGTAAATTTATTTATTTATAATAACAGAAATTATAGTGTGTGATAGCTTTGCTGCACTATAACTTACTTTTTCTATAAGTTTCTATACTTCTAATCAAGAAAGTCATTTAAAAAATAGCATTATTAATTATTAATTAATTTATTTAATTTTTCTATATCAAAAGTATGACAAAAAAATACTGTAGTAGAATTTGAGTTGCTTTAGAAAGTATTTTGCTGTTGTATTGCACCAGATATAAATATATAATATAATAAAATATATTTATAAAATATAACCACAGTTATCTTACTGATAATATTTATTTGCCAGTTTTACACAGAGCGCTCTTAAGCTACAACAAAATCAGGCCCAAACCCACTTCTCTATATTCTCAGTCGTTCCCTTTGCAGCTGACTTAATCTCTTGTAAACTCTAGCAGACCTTTAAAAATATCATACAATTGCTTTACAACAATAGTTTAGAATATTTACGAATTTCTCTCAAGCTGCTGCAGCAGATTCCCTTTGAGCTGCTGCTGCTGCCTCTGTCTTGGCCTCTACTGCTGTGCTGTCAGTCGCTTAAGCCCGATAGAGCCCATTATAACTATTGCTAAAAGCATTCACTTTGAATTTATTCGATTGTTTAGATTTTATGGGAAATATCCAAAGAGATAAACTTGTGTAATCCTCGAATGCTCCACTGGCGCTTTGGCCTGTCACAAAAAATTGGCTTTGTGGTCGACTTAAAGTCTTTAAATTGGAAGGCGGGAGGCGCAGAAAGCAGCCGCAGAAGCAGAGGCAGCCACTGGCAACTGGCAACTGGCAAAATTAAATCAAATCAAATAAAATAGTTAGTAAATAATAAAACAGTCGAGAGTCGAGCTGAGACGAGTCAAGTCGAGTGCTGAAGTGGATGGCAGTTTAATGCTCGTTTACGTTGCCAGCTTTTATGGCCAGGGCAATAGGCGAGCGGAGAGCCGGAAGAGCAGGCAGAGTTTTATTATACAAACGTCTTTGGATCAAGGCAACTAGGCAGCCAGGCAGCCTGGCAGGCAGGCTGCTTGAGGCGCTGCCTGAGTCGCAGTTTGAGTCCCGGGCCGAGAAGGTAGTCAACAAACCATTAAACTCAAGTGTTTACCACAAGCCAAAGTCACTAGACACAAATCTAAACTGGCAGTTAGACAAGCCCCAGCGCCTAGCCGCGCCGTGCGCCGAGTCGAACCACTCAGAGATGCGAAGGCGTATGTGCCCAAGCCCAAGCACAGGCACTGGCACTGGTAGTTAATGTGTGGCTTTCGAGCGGGCAGACATCAATGGGAGAGTCGTAGGTGTAGCTAGCAGTGCACACGGCGATGGCGACAGGCGACAGGCGAACGGCACTGCGACAACTACTTGAGAGCGAGCGAGTTACTCGACTCAGTTGATATCGAGCTAGTTCGAATTTGCGATGAAGCTTTTCCCACGTAAATATACCTGACAACTTGAGCGAATTTCGTGATAAAGTGCTTACGGTAAGTGGATGAAAATAAATAGGATATAGCTGAGAAAAAACTAAAAAAAATGCTCAAGCAAATAACAAACAGAAACGGGAAATGCGTCATACGCTTGATTCTGAATACTGAATCGTAAGCTTGCATGTAATTTTCACTGTTTTATTAAAAAAATATAGCAAGTAACTATACATAAAATATTATAGAAATTAAAATGAATAATAATAGAGAAAATGCTGGGAAAAGTTAGTCAACATGTATGCTAAATATTAGTAACATGTCAAATATTAGTCAACATGTATGCTAAATATTAATAGTATTAAATACATAAATCTAATCTTATTAAAAGCTTATTAAAAAAAATACAAGAGAAAGTACTCGTGAAAATTAAAGAGAAATATCTGTAAATATGCAAAAAAAAAGAATAAAATAAGAAGTAGTAAAATAAAAGAAAAATACTGAGAAAATAACTGCTTACATTCTTCTATTGTTTACTTATAGAGAGATATGCACATAATTATATATATATATATATACATATATAAATAAATATAAATAAAATAAATAAAAATGAACTATATATAACTTTTTAAACAAACTAGTAGACAAAAAAAAACAGAATAAAAGTTAAGCTAACTGAAAAGAAATTCATTTAAATAAAAATGTTATGTTTTGATATAAATAAAAAAAAAAAGAAGGAAGATACCATAGAAAATAATTTCATAATAAATAGAAAATACTTGAAATACTGTAAACAAGGAAAGGCGGAAATAACTAGAGAAAAGCTTATCAGCCTTTTTTATCTCCCCCTAGAAATTAAATCATAAACTTCAAAGTTTTTAATGTATTTATAGGCGATATATATATACTATAGAAAATACTGTAGGGAAACAGACAACAACTGGCGCTTGATCGCACTCTCTTGATTGCAAATTGAATCGTAAAACCGGAAGTAGTTTCTGCGGTCTTAAAAACAGAGTTATAAATATCGCAAAATTATCAAGGCGTTCACGAACTCAGCTCAAACTGCAGTTAAAATTTCTAAACATCGACGGGCAGGCTCTTTGCTGCTCCCCTGCTTCGTCTCTCAGCGCACAAATTTGGTTTATGGCTCAATCCATCTAACGCTGCCTCCTACCAACCCGCACTTCCCATCTCGCCCACACTTGCTTGTTGTCATTTTTGTTAACAACTTTGGACGACTTTTGAGGGTTAAATGGAGAATCGAGGCTAGGAGCATTCATCAAACATCAACAGCGCGGGGCGCGCCTCTTAATACACTTGGATATTCCAACTTATTTATGGCCATTTTTCGATGAGCCTACAGTTGTGCTATAAAAATTATGGCAGGCGGGTGAGCAGCAGATTAGAGTGAGGGAGGGGAAGGGCAGAGAGAGTAAGGGGGGCAGAAGTCGCGTGGAGACACGCGAATTGCCCAAACGCGCGCGTTACCTTTCCTCTGGCTGCGTAATTATTTTTATGACATTTTTTCCCTCTTTGTCCTTTGTCCGTGTTTAAGTGTTGGCATTTGCCAAACAAATTAAAAGCAAATTATAAGCGACGATATTATAAACAGGGCTCGCAGCAGCGACGTCAGTCCGGGCCGTTCCACGTGCAGTCTTGTGCCCCAAGGATATCTGGAATTTTAATTTCTCTGTTCTGGCCGCGCGCACTTAAAGCGATTTACTCGCAAAATCTTATAAACGACACGTTGTAATGAATGGGCACAGGTGAGAAACGTGCCCGAGGCGAGAATCGAGAGGAGTCTTTCCGCGCAGAGAGGGAGTGGGAGTGGGAGAGCGGGGGAGCTGAGTTATAGCTGGACAGTTTTTGGGTGCGAAACGTGCCGCGACGCTGGACATAAATTAATTTATTGCGTGCGAAGCGAAATATGTAAAAAGAAACAAAGACGGAAAAGAAGTCGAGCAATAGCATAAAAATAATTCATAGCATACTTTTTGGGGCAAAACTTTCGCTCGCATTAATAATTAAGAAATGTCTTTGGGCCAAGACAGATGAGTGGAGATAGGGGCCAGGGGGTAGGGTAGGGTACTTACAACGAGTTTCTTTGTCGGAATTGTGGCGGTTGTCGCTGACAGCGGCGTCGGCGTGAGGGGCGTAAGGGGCGGCGCGGCTGCCGCGGCTGCTGTCACTGGGGGACTAATCGCTTTGATTGTCGCCGGCGCTGGCAGCGTGGGCAGGGGCGGAAGCGGCGGCGGCTGCTGAAATAACTCCGCTGGCTGCTTCACGTAGAACAGATTTACTCCAAAGTGTGAAATTTTGATTGAATTTATAGCAACACTTTCGACAGGAAAATTGGGCGAGAAGCTGCCGAGCACCGTCGGCCGAGCAGGAGCACAAAAAAGAGCGCGTTCTTTACGTTGTTTACGTTGTTGTTGTTATTCTCTTGCTGTTGTTGTTATTCTTGTTGCTGCTGTTGTTGTTGTTTGTTTGCTGGCGTGCGTTTCGTTGTATTTCGCTTGGGTGTCACAACTACTCGAGAAGCTCTTCAAATTGCGCTTAACTAACTCTGGTTTAACTATATTTGCTTAAGGTTCTTATGTTTGCTTTCGATTGTTTACTGTTTACGTTTTAACACACTACTAAAGCTCAAATAGGGTTTGTTTGTTGTTATTGTTGCTCGCGAATCACGTGTCACAATTGTCGCAATTAAGAAAAACACCGGAAAATGGTACTGAGTTATGCTTGTCGTGTTGTTGTTGTTGTTGTAGCTTTATGTTTATCTGTGATTGCTTTAGCCGACTTTAGCTACCTGCGAGTCGCGTTAGCGTTGGCTGCGTGAGAATTCGTGGATTCGTGAACGAGAATTGATTTCTTTTTGCTGTTGCTTTTGCTTGTCGCTTCTGTGTTCGCTCTGCTTGCTTGCTGTTCGCTTTGTTCGCTCTTCGCTGTTTGCTGTGCTCGCTTCTGTTGACTGTTGGCTGTGGCTGTTGTTGGCTGTTGGCTGTTGTTGGCTGTTGACTGTTGGCTGTTGTATTCACTAGGCTACTCTTGCACGGATGAGGAACAGAACGCAACGACTGCTGGACTCGCTTGTCTGATAACGACTGAAGGACTCTCGCGAATTGCGTAGGATTTTTAGCAAAAGCAAAACGCAGCCACGAGTTCCCGTTCGCCTTTGCCGTTGCCGTTGTCGTCGTCGTCGCAGTCGCTGTCGCTGTCGCTGCTGACGTCGACGGCAGCAGCAGCGGCCTGGCTGCGGCAGCGCAGAAGCAATACAACAACGGAAGCAGCTAACAGCGCGTCATAGAGAGACATCGCAGAGACCGTGCGAAAGAGAGCGCAAGACATGGTGCGAGAGAGAGAGAGAGAAACCTACGAGAGAGACAGAGAGGGAGAGCAAAGGCAGAGCTCTCTGGCAGGCACTCGAGTATGTGAGTATGCACACCCCCACACGAAATCTGTTAAATGCTCTAATATATGCGGGCCTGCGAGCAGAGTTGCCAGGCTTATCCGAATTCGTTGCTAACAAAATGGGTGTAAATGTGGCTACAGATTGGATAGTTGATGCAGTTGGCTCATAGCTTAATAAATTTGAATATTTCGTATAAATCGTTTATTTTATAAAAACGATAAATAAATATTTATATATATAATAAATTTATTATAGAAAAACAAATTATACAAATGTATGTGCAAAAAATACCAAACAATAATAAAAAGCAATTTAAATATATAGATAATAACATATAAAACTGTACATATAAAATGCTATATATCAAAATATATATGTACATAATAAAATATATAACTCCATAAATAAAAATTTAACTTATAAAAAATAATTATGAACAATTTATTTAATACAGCCATTATTTTATATATTTTTACCTATTTTTTTTTAATTTTATTTATTTTTTAAATAACTAATTAATTTACTTTAAGAAATAAATTAAATTTGCCCCCTTAAGTATGCAACATTTTTCTGTGCAGCTACAGAGCCTGCATCGATCGATGCTGTTAGTCCCGCTTGAGCTCTGTTAGCACTGTTTCGGCTCAGCTGCTACCCCTGGCTTTTCCCCTGCCGCACTGAGTGATACACAATGTTGCAATCACATACAAAATCGTCTCTATAAATTCACTTTCACAACCTGAAATGATTTAACAGAGCGGACCGACAGAGAGAGAGAGAGAGAGAGAGAGAGAGAGAGCGAGAGGAAGTCCAGCGAGCGAGTGAGCGCGTGCTAATTGCAGCACGAGAGAGCCAGAGCATGTGCGAGAGAGAGAGAGCGTGAGAGAGAGAGAGAGTGCGAGCACGCGCCGCTTGTGGAGAGCTGAAAAATCTACGCGCGTCATTGTTGCACCTTTATGTTTGTTTTCGTGGGTGGCCGACGCAGTGGCAGCGGCAGCAACGGCAGCAGAGCGAAAGAGATGCAGATACGGCAATGGCAAATGGCGCAAACAAACAACAATAGCAAATGTAACCTCTGTAGAGGGTGTCCGCCGCCGCCGCCGACGACGACGATGATGATGATGATGATGATGATGATGATGATGATGATGATGATGATGATGATGACAATGAGCAGGATGATGACGATGATGATGATGATGATGCTCGACTGTTTTGTTGTTGTGCTTGATTGCAAGATCTGCGAAATGGAACGCTGCAGTCTCCCAGGAAACGCTTTAGGGAATTTATTGAATAGTTTGAGGCATGATGCAGCTTCGCGCTGAACTGCATGATGAGCTCAGGCACGCTAATTGCCAGTTTCGCGGCGTTATGCGGATTCCCATTGCACGAGCTGGTGAAAGTGTCAACTTGACATTGCCTCGAGTGCACACGGCATGGCACCGGCCGCAGTCAGCGCAAGGCGAACACACTCGCACACACACACACACCCACTCACACACTCGCACAGGGACTGGGGCAAACGACAGGCCGCGCAACTTGCGTCAAATATTTTGTTGCCTGCCGCCCCGGGGCAGTCGCTCGCTCGCAGCGCGACACTTGTTTGAGAGCGATTTCCCTGCTCGAGGAAATTCTTCTCTCGCTCTCGCTCTGAAGCGCGCTCTTGCTCTCTCGCTCGCACTGCGTCGGCGCAGTAGCATGGCAGGTTCCCCAGTTGCGCTGCCAACGGCGACAGCGCAGTCAGCGGCAACTGCGACTGCGACGGCGACGGCAGCGGCAGCTGCCACTGCTGCTGCTGCCATGGCAGCTTTATCAGTGCCATGAAATGTTGTTCCCGGAAAATAACCCAAAGGAAATGCTGCACACACACACACGTACACATAGCGACTCTCACACATATGTGAGTGGAGCAGCAGCAGCAGCAATAACTGTGTACATGTAAATCCTGGTTTGTTTCATTTGCCGATTTGGTACTCCCCCCGCGCCGCGTCTAAACTCTGCCGAACTCCGCCGAAGCCGGCGGCACTAACTTTGTGCGCTACGCTGATGATAATAACGTTGCCAGGAATCCAGCAACAGCCAGCAGCCAGCAGCCAGGCCAGCACTACAAGCTGAAGCTGAGGCTGAGACTGAGGCTGAGGCTGGAGCTGGAACCCGGGCACTGGGGCGAGGGCGGGACGCCCACAAAGCCAGACATGGTCTATGGAAATTCGTACGCCGATTTTCGAGCGATTGCAATTGATTTGTAATGTATTTCATTGTTGTGCTATGTGTGTGTGTGTGTGTAGTTGGGTGTGTGTGTGTGTGTGAGGTTATAAAATTTGTATTGATTATTTCGATTGGCTTTGTTCGCCGACTGCGCTTTGTTCGCTCATCTAATGATAGCTATGGGGGCATTAAAAATGTCAAAGCTGACAGTTCTGCACAAGGAGAGAGAGGAAGAGAGAGGGAGGGGCAGAGCGAGGGCAGTTTGCTTCTAGGCCAGCAGCGGCTTGCCGTATAAGTAAGTATATCTGGTCTATATAGTGCAGCAAGTTAGCGACGCCTAACGCCGCCTAGACACGCATCGACTGGGGACTCGAGACTCGTGGCTTGTGTCTGGTTTGAGGCTTTGGGTACAAGTCAATTATGGGTCAAAATCCACAGAGGAGTTGGCAGTCCCTTTGCCCACGCTCTGTTCCGCATTGAACACTTGACTTGGCGTCACTCGCACAATTTTATGAGTTCCTGCCCATTGTAAGATGAGAGATGTGCAGGCGAAAAGGGAACTGGAGCCGGAGCTGAAGCTGGAGCTGAAGCTGAAGCTGGAGCTCGGGCTGAAGCTGAAGCTGAGGCGTGTGCCCCCATTGCAAATGAAACATGTTTGGTTTTATCGCATTTATTGACGACTCCATGGGGACGCTTTGCCTGCCTGCCGAACGGACAGACTGACGGACAGGCGGACAGGCTGAAGTCAGTCAGAGCGCGGCAAGAAACGAGATCAAACAATGGACGCCTGAAATGTCTTCAGCCTGCCCCCACCTGCTGCCGCATCCACTGCTACTGCCACTGCCACTGCTGCTCTCGAATTGCCCTATCGAGCAGCTCAAAACAGCCACATAAAAAGATTATTTTATGCATGTGTGTGCGTGCGTGTGAATGTGCGTGTCAGCGTGTGTGTGTGTGCTGATATAGTAGAGCTACGCACGGGGGTTGCGCAGCAGACGGCAAAGGCACTGTGTGGCAAGAGCAAGGAAGGAGGGGGGGGCAGCCACTAAATTCACTTTGAAAAACGATTTGTATGCGAGTGCGTTGCATGGAAAACAATTGTGCGTCTTGCAGGAGCAACTCGGAATCGCTCTACGGCATGTCCGGAACTGAGCTCGAAGGTGAGGCCTCGAGCTCGACAACAAAGGCTTGCCAAAAATATCCAACTGCGTGGACTTGGCCTTAACGGCATACAAAACTAATTTGTGCATAAGGATTTTGTGTTGATTCCATTGGCAGTAGCAGACTTGGATATTGATTAAGAATAAATATGGCTAAAGCTTTTAAAGAAATTCAAGCGCTAATTACTGTATACAGATTTTGTGATAATTTAATTGAGTGATTATGATTATAATATGGGACGAGTAAATAGTATATAATTTATATATTTATATATACATATATATAAAATTTATATGTTTGTGTCTATCAAATAAATTATGCGATTATTAGATTGATGCTTTAAATTTGCTGATAGAACTTATCCAGTTTTCAGTCGATATAGTTTAAGAAAATATATGAAATATCTTTTTAAGCCGAGACACAACCCGTATGATTTCTTAATTAACCAAGCTACTAATAAATCTGATGGGACTTAGTCTTTGCTTAATATAATATATTTTGTCTTACTTATACTTTTTAGCATACATTTATTGATATTGCATTTAATGTACAATAATCAACGTCATAGTCATGAACATGATCAAGAAGTCTATATACTATTAGCTGATTGTTGCGTTTGTTCAAGAATAAATATAATATAATAGTATACATTAAATCTTTAATTTTAAATTCATTTAATTAATTTTATTAATTAGTTAATTTAATTTTTTGCAAGGAAAACTTCATATTTTATCAACTTACCTGTTGCTACTGCACAAGAAAATATATTACAATAAATATTATAGTCGCCCCACCGGTTTCTTTAGCTAGTTAAGAAAATTGTTTCAGCATAGCAAAGCCACAACCCATTTGAAAAACATGCAATCGTTTATATAGTCTATAAATAGTACACACAAAATACTCATTATATCGGCAATAATTTCGCTACCCGAACAATATTTCAGCAGCCGGCAGCGAGCTGTGAGTGCTGTGAGCGAGCTAAAGCTGCATTAAGCCACATAACAGAACTTGATATGAATAACTTATTTAGTCGTTCCACGGAGCAGTCAGACAGCTACATGACTACTTAACATTCTCTCACACTTGGGCAGTCAGCTACGTTGCTGCTGGGCCCCTTCAGCTCACTCCACTCTTCTAAGCCAGTCTGCCAGACCATCTTTGAGCCACCTACTCCCCTCTCTCTATTCCCCTTCGTCTTGCACACTCCACGCCGTTGTCCGGCAACATTTAAGCAATTTCGCTTGTTAAAAGCTTACGCCGCGCACTTTACTTTAAACCACACTAACAAATGCCACTTCATTCAGCAGATATTTGCGGCCAGCAGCAGGAGCAGCAGTGGCAGTGGCAAAAACAGAGCGCCACACACTTGCCAGCTAACACACACACACACACTCACACTCACACGCACACGAAATCACACACATCCTTTTGCCATCAATTCTCTAAGCAACAAACAAACAGGCGAGCCACACACACGCACAGTCGCACTCATACACACACACACGTAGATACACACACGCATGCCGCAACACGCAAAGCTCTTTTCACTACAAAACGGAAGTACATAGAAGCAGCAGCAGCAGCCCAAAACACAAAAAACACATACACAAACACACACACTGAGCTTGAAGCTGAGCTGGGAAAACTGCGAAAAATAGAAAAATACTGTGGCAGAAACTACAGAGACTCACACACACACACGCAGTCTCACCCTACAGCTGAGCAGCAAGCGCAGCGCAAGATATTCATTCTATCGTAAAATAGGTGAGCAGCAGCATGTGTGTGTGTGAGTGTGTGTCTGTGGGTGTAAAAAACAAGCGCCAACGCTCTGGTCAACGGATAACAAAACATAAATAATAACGACAGTAGTCGAGGCGGCAGGCGGCAGGCGGCAGGCGGCTGGGGCAGGGGCAGCAGCACAAGCCAAGGCTGCTGCGGGAACTGCCGCGGGCAGAGCCAGAACCAGAGATATTGTAGCGGGAAGAATGGCAGCCGCACATTAGCCCAGCGCGAACTCAAGCTGAAGCTGTGTTCGCTGCCCATAAAAGTAGGCAACAGATTTCGCTGAGCTAAATGAAGCGCTTGAGTTGGCAGTAAAAACTACTAGGAAACAATTGCAAGAAATAAAAGAAATGTACAGACAATTTGCATGTGTTTTCTAGCTATTTCCTTTTCTCAATAATTATTTATGTTTTCACAAGAAAATAAACAAAATAAAAGAACAACTGCATTTTAGCTAATTGAAGCGCTTGAGTAGAGAGCAATAAATGCAAAAAATGAGCGATTATTATACAAAATATATTTAAAGCTTGCCATCTTAAGATATATTTTCTTGTATATATTTTTTTTAATGCAGTGAAAACTTCTGTGTGCGGAATTGAAAACGGCAACAGCTTTTGCCGACTTAAACCAACTAAATATTAATACAACTACAGGCAAAAGCGCACTCGCAACAAGCTGCAATTTAATTTCTTTTAATAATTCCGCATTCCCAGAAAAATATTTAAAAATTCGTAAGAAATTCCGGCACACTTTCCGCATCGAGTTTTCGCTGCCCCTCCCCATCTCTCCGCTCTCCACCTCCGTCACATATCGGGCCAATTTCAGTTCAATTTATTTCTGTTTGCTGAGCCTTAACTCACTTCCTGAATCCTGCTGGGTGACTTACTTACTAACAGGGCATCGCTGCCATAATGGCCACGTCGTATCGGTTTCCTGCGAGATGAAAAAAAAAAAACAAAAACAAAAACCATAGCGAAAAAAAAACAACAAAAATAAAACAGGACACACGCCCGGGCAATGCCAAAAACTGCCAACCTCAGTGGAGTACAGGAAAGCGCCAATGCCAGGGAGAATAATGCGAATGCGAATGCGATGGTGAATGCGAACAACGCGCATATAACTCATTTATTTATTTACCACACACAAGCGTATATACCCGTATGCGCATATGTATACGTTCCTGTGTGTGTGTGTGTGCGCGCGCGTGTGCTTGCGTGCAGCGAAGCTTGAGTTTGATTTAATAGTTTATTAAGATACGCGCAGCAAGTGAAGATTAAGGCGAGAGCGGATTTGCTCGCTCGCTCGGTGGTTGCCGCTTGCCTCATGCCCCTTGCCGATTGCCGCTCTCCTCTCTCACACTCCCCTCAGGCCACTTGCCCCTTGCCGGCGCACTTAAATGCGACGACCACTGGATTTCGGCTGTGGTTTATGGGGCTTTGAGAGAGCAGGCGGCATAAATAGATTTCGGCGGGTTGCCCCGCATTACCGTTATTGCTGTACATCTTGTTGTTGTTGTTGGTATTGCTGCTATCGTTGCTGCTGTTGTTGTTGTCGGTCTAGTTCGCACAACTGCGGCGAGCGCAGCAAATTGCGCGCATTTCAATTGCTTGAGCAACGAAAATGGAATTTAACTGCCGCTCTCAAGCGGCTTAGTAGGCGACTAAGATATTAATAAGCCAGACTAGATTGTGGATCGAACTATATGTCTACGTATTGGCTATCCAAATTGATGGCACCACAAGTCAGGCAACTTTAAAAGCGAGTCTGCACTGCATAATGCTTTGCTGGATACAAGCATAGATTATATTATATATATATTAATAATAATAATAATAACAAGCCGGTTAAAAAATAATTCTTAGTACTAAAAACTTTTATTCGACGAATTAAAAACAACGCATCGCACTGCATCGCGAATTTCACAATGGTATACTAATTCTTTTTTACTACAGTCATGATTGAAAGATGAAGAACACCAGCATCAGTTTCTGCTTTCACGATTGAGCAAGCTGCTCTCACAGCACAGCTTCAGCAGATGCACTCACGATTGAAAGTAGAACACGACTGAAGCTGGGAGAGCAGCTGTTTCACTGCTCTCACGATTGAAAGAAGAAGCACAGCTTCGACGACGCGCTTGCAGGTTTTCGGCAGATGCGCTCACGATTGAAAGAATAACACGACTAAAGATGGGAGAGCAGCTCACGCGTTTGTTCTCATGAGTGATAGAGGAAGATCAATTTGTTTTACTGCTCTCACGATTGAAAGAAGAAGAAAAAGTTCTGTTCAAATGCTCTCGCGATTGAAAGAAGAAGCACAGCTCGGCTCACGATACAGAAAATTACAACTGGAGCTGCTGAGCTGCGCCCACACTGCTTCGGCAGATGCGCTCACGTTTGAAAGACTTTAAATAGAGCCGTCGGTCAAGCACTTTCTTCAGTTGACTTTCAAGTGTAGTGCAGTGCAGACGTGTATCAAATAGTTCCTCCTCTACCTCAAGATCAGATTACCACTGTGTTGAACCGGTGTTCATGATTGATAAAGATTAAATCGTCCAATCTCATCGTAACGATTGAAGGAAGAAGAAAAAGGCTGTTTCTCGCAGTTTAAATAGTATAAAATTAATTATAACTAATATAATTTAAATACTAATATTAATTAATATATAAATAACAATTACAATATAATTAATAAAAAATGATATTATATAAAATATGGAAAATCTATAAAAGAAGTTAAGAAATTGAAGATTTTTAAAAACTTAACTGCAATCTTATATTAACTAAAAAAATATCGAAATAATATTCTATATAATTTCTATAAAATAAATAACGTATTTAAAATTGTTTGAGATTTGGAAACATGCAGAAAATCTTTAAATTATATAATAAATTTTAATTTCATAAGAAAAAAGCTGCACTATCAAAACAAATTAAAATGTTTCCATATTTCCATTACCCCAAGAAATACCCCCAAAAAGTCCGCTACAATTCTTTCAAGTTCCCAAATCAGATATACGCATATTCAAATGTACGATTTGCATTCATTTACTACTCGAAAATGCTTTTTCTTCTATATTCACTTCGATTTGACTGGGCCGACATCAAATGAATGCGGTATTTATTTTGCCATTAATGCGGTATTTATGTGGAATTTATGTTGTTTTTGATTGAGTATTTATTGCATACATATGTACAAATGTCCTGCATGGCACTCTGAGTGTGTTTGTATGTGTGGGTGTGTATATTGAGGCATTTAACTCGAAATTCGCTATTTATTTTCGCATTTGGCGTTTATTGCGTTCACATCGCGTTGCGGCGGGCTCATTTTAAAAGCCCATAAATTAATATTTTCACGCTTTAAATGCCCCGCACACACACACGCACAGACAGCAGAAAGGCACCCTTAAACGACAAGCACACACACACACACAGACAGATCTGTATATGCGAGTTGGCAGCGATTAAAATTGCTGTTTATGACAAGCGAATGTTATAAATTACACGAATGAAGCGATTTTTTGCGCGCTACTCAAGTTGATGCCTGTCTGTGTGCGGGTGCGTCTGCCTCTGTGTGTGTGTCGGTGTGTGTGTGCCTGTAGCAGACACAAAGTTTGCCTAATTATTTAAGATCAATGCTGCTGCTGCTGCCATTTCAAGTCAAAAACAAGGCAAAGTGCCGAGCTGAAAACCAAACAATGAAAATTGAACTGAAGTCTGTTAGGCTGAGGGTTGAGGGGGCGAGGGGATGAAGCTGGTGCTGTACGGGGGGGTGAAACGGGCGACTGACACTGGGTCGGGCACTGATAATGATGTTGTCTCTGCTGCCAAGCCTGCGAGCTTCAGCTATGTTTCAGTGTTATTAATGATGCCCTATATGAGGCAGACAAACACACACACATGCGCGCACACACACACACCTAAAAGCCTGGGATACATTTGAGGTTGGCATGCTGAGACCCTCGAGCGGGTGGGCAGGGGCAGCCCTGCTACACATTGCCTTAAAATTATGCGCCATATTTTCTGTCAGCATTTTGGCTCGTCGCTTAGGCGGATGTCGGATGTGGTGGCCTCCAACTAAGCAGCAGAGTGGATTGCAAATGGGCCGAGACGGGGCGGGGCGGGGCAGCAGAGGCAGCCGAGTAGCTGCGGTTGCGTTGCCAGTGCGAAATGAACGATTGAACCCGCAACGACGGCGACGGCGACGTCGACGGAGCACACGTTGAAATCAATGTGTGTGATTTGCCAATTATGTGGGTTATACACACACGACTCCTGCTCTGTACGCGTGTCTGTGTGTGTATGTGGCTGCGTTTGGCTCGTCATTAGCGCTGTTTCCATTTCCGGCAGACAGAAGCAACAGCAACAGCAACAGCAGCAGCAGCAGCAGCGGCAACAGCAATCGAGCCTGTCCGCCTGTCGGCTTGGAGTCTCCGCGGCGGGGCAGGGGCATCATCGCTGTGCTCGTGCTCGTCTCCGCTGGATGTCAATTTCATAAGCAATTTACGTGGCGACAGAGTTCGATTTGCCAACTGTTGACGCCGCCGTTGTCATGTCAAGTGGCTGCGAGTGGCGGCTGCCGATTGCTGCTGCTTCAGCCTGGCGAGCGGGCGACGCTGCTCACGCTCGTATTTGGCCTATCAACGCCGGCGCCTAATTAACTAATTTTTGGTTGCTCCAAATCGAAGCGGAACTATGAAAGTGGTACGGGGGTAGGCTACAATGTGGGCGTGGCAAGGGTCAACTTTATTGCCCTGAAACTGATGCGTTGCGCCATTGTCCTAATTATTGTCCTGCCATAAACAACTAACAGACGCAGCGCAGGGCAGGCAGAAACGCCAAACGGCAACAACTCGAAGAGGCAACAACAACAACAACAACAACAACTGCAGCAAATCGAGCAACAACAACAACAGCAAGGCTTGCGATTCACCCTCGCCAGGGAAGACAAAAGTAATGGCCACTATAATTCACAGTTACTTATTGTTTATCTGTTCGTTTGCTCAGCTCGATGTGCTCCATAACTTAAATGGTCGCAACAGCAGCAGCAGCAGCAACAGCAGCAGCAGTGGCTAGAGATGGGAGGAGTAACAGCACGATGACAGAGCACTCACGCACGAGAGCGCAAGCAGAGTTCGGTTGGCTTTTGGTATACGAAGATTGGTATGCAAAGAGGAAGCTCCAGATTCAGATAAGACTTAAATCGAAAATTACTTCATATCTAATTTAAAATAATTTATAATATAAATAATAATACCATTCAATATACATAACATACATATACACTGAGAATAAATAATATTTAATATATAGAAGAAAACCGAATTAATATATTAAAACAGAAATTGAAATGACAGAAATCATAAACATTTCTTCTGTTGTCGTTGTTTATATATGTATTATACTATATATAGTATGATAACATTGCTCTTTGTTTTCCATGCCGTTTTCTTTATGAAGTATATATATATTTATTATAGAAATTATTATATACATTCCTATTCCTGAATATTATTTCATATTTCCTTCATTAAATATATTCCGTTAGTATATAAATTCTCATTCGATTAATTTCTGCATATTCCGTTAATTAATATATATAGTATTATCTTTATTTAATACATTCTCAAGCCTATGATGTATTAATTCCTATTCGATACTACTCTTCAATATATTCCCTTTTTTCCCATTTAACATAATACATTTTCTGTCATACAATTTATACTTCATTCGATACTAAATTTTTACTAAATAAAATCTCATTCGATCTGTTCCAATATATAATCTACATTCAATATGATCCCTTTTTATAGCTATATAAATTCTCATTCCATCCATGCCATGCTAAGCCTTCACTCATGCATATCTCACACCTTTCCCTGCGCTCACGCTGTCATCGCCAGCTCGACACGAAGCACACGACTCTGACTTGCCTTCGATTTGCCACCAACGGGCAGCCTGTTGGCCGGCGGAGAGGAGGCGCAGCGTGTAAGATTTCAGTTTCAGTTGGCAGCGCTGCGCTCTGCTTTGCTGTCTGTCCATGCGCCTGTCTCTGATTTAAATGATGTGAATTAATTTTGGAAATTTCCAATGCATTTTCCAACCTGTCAGGCAGGTCAGCACAGGAGGAGGGGGCAGTGCTATCGACTTGCTACTCGCTGCCCCTCAGCGCTCGCTCTACCCCTACGAATCGCAGGCAAAATCAGTGCACATAACCCAAAAAGCCGAAATCGTGGCCAGAGCTATGTGCGGCGGCCGGCAAAAGGAAGCGGGCAACAATGCAGCAGCAGCAGCAGCAGCAGCAGCAGCAGCAGCAGCAGCAGCAGCCAAACTGAGGCGAGCATATTGCAGAAAAAATAGTTGAAGCAGCAGTCGCAGCGAGGCAGCAGTTGGGGGCAGCAGCAATGAGAGGCAACCGCATTGGTGGCAAACGGCTGTCGGGCTTGGGATATGGGCAAAAGTTTAAACAACTATTTATTATGAAATACAACAAAAAGCGGCAGAAGTAGGCAAAAAAAGGCGCACGAGCATACCAGGCAAATGGTAAAAATAGGAATACTATTTAACACACACACACACACACATACATATAAACACAGCTATGCTGGAAAGTGCAGGCAGGCAAGCAGAGGCGGCATTGGTGGCGACTCTGTGGCAAGCCTTTGAGCAGCAGCAGCAGCAGCAGCGATGGCAGCAGGAATCCAGCTGGGTATGCAGCAGCCCAAACGATTCCAAGCCCATCCATATTCATCCCGGAGAGGGGGCGGCAGCGCGGAGGCGTTGCCGTAGCTGAGGAGCAACTTTTACGTGAAAATGTTCAAAATTTAATCAAATTAAAGTGAATGCGCCGCAGGCGAGCATATTTCGCACGCGCTGGCGAGAAGAGGATGCGCCGACAGAGCAGCCAAAGTGTGGCAGTGCGCGAAAGAGAGAGACAGACAGAGAGAGAGTGAGAGAGAGCAGCGAGCGTGGTAGGTGGCAAGTTTAATATGTAAATTGTTTTTGTTGCCGCTCGGGCTGCGCTCCGGCTCGGGCTCGACATTAAGTGGTTATCATAGCCATTTATGAGGCTGTTAAAAAGTATCTCATTAAACATAAATGTCTAGAACTGGATAATAGATACTACACTCGACTCGACGGGAGGCGCTACTCCAGTCGATGCTCCAGCCGATACTCGACTCGAGTCCGGCCACAAATTAAAGCGCAACTATTCCACGTGCAGCAACAACAATTGAAATTGGAAGCAGGTTGCTCCCCCCCCCCCCCCCTGGCTCTATGGTCTACTCACCCTGCTAAGACCCGACACACATTCTACCAAATTCCGTTTACCTGTCAAACTTTTGCCATTTGTGGCCAACATATTTTGAAGTTAGCCCCAGCGTGCCACACATACACACTCACACACACACACACACACACAACAACCCTGGCTGCCTCCTGCCACAACATCGGCTGGAGACAGAGCCACGTTTATGCCTAAACTTTGTCAATTATTTGCGGATTTAGCATTTGCAGCTTGTGCGGATTTTGATTTTTGATTCGACTTTAAAACGACAACAACATCTACAAGTAGAACAACAACAATCAGCATAACAACAACCCGAACAACAACAATTTGTATAGCACACACACACACGCACACACACTCGCACACTCATTAGAGTTTCATTTTATGAGCCCGAGAGCAAATTGCAAAAGAATTTCCGACAGAACTCGAGCGGAAGCTCAAATTGCTTATGAAAAGGATTGTCCCGTTAATCGTGTGTATAACGCAGCTTAGACAATTTTTAAAAATAAAATTAAATCTCTTCCTGAATGCAGCTTAAAAGTTTTATGAAATTGCTTAGGCGCTAGTTCTCTATCTCTATATACAATTTCAAGTTATTTCCATGTTTTCTCTCTGAATTTGCAAAATATTTAAATGATGTACACAGATACACGGCTCCAGATTATTTTCAAATGCTTGCTTAAATGGATTTCCGTTTAAAGTACACGAAAAAGCTAAAGATACATAAAAAAAATTAATCCATAAAATTTCAGTTAAATTAAAATCGACAAGTCTAACGAATTTCTTTAAATATTTTATTTCATAAATATTTTTTTGATAAACTATTGTAATAAATAAATAATAAATAAATAAAATTTCCATAATACTTTAAATAAATTAAATTCAAATAGTCTAGCGAATTTCTTGTAATATTCAAATTTTCTATTATATTTTTGTAAAGAAATCAACTAAGCTCCAAAATTATCTGAAATCTTTTAAAAGAAATTGCTTGAGGTCTTATAGTGACTACTAAAAATATTAGAAATGTTCGATATTTCTTAGAAATATTTAATAGTTTTTAGTTTGCAATAAAAAGCAGGAATCAAATGAATTTAAAACTCATTCGTATTTATCATATTTTTATAGCATTTAAAGTGCTGCATAAAGTATGTATTTACCATTATTACTTCCCCAATTTAGCAATAAAGCAACTTTCAAGCAAAACTACTCAAGATACATTTTATCTCTGATACTTTCCAGTCAATACCCAAAAGCGGTAACTGCAAAAGTCGGTCTGTTAATTTCGCAGAAATTTCAATAATATTTTTATGATACCTGATGCCTGAAATATGCATATCAATATCAAATAACTATCAATAGAATGGCAATGGTGCACGACTGTCAGGCGTCACTGTCAGAAATCTCGCAACAAATTATCAGCACAAAACGTCAGCGGCACCTGCTGCTGCTGCTGGTGCTGCTGCTGCACGAAAAGAGAAAGAAGGAAGTGGAGGAAAAACAACAAACAGAAAAATATGATAGTGTTGACGACAATGACAAGGGCAGGAGCAGCTGGAGGAGAAGCAGGAGCTGGAGACGAGAATGCGAACGAGGATGTTGGCAGACAGCGAAGCGCTGCAATTTCGCAATTTGATTATTTTGCAAAGCAAAATATGTATATGATATATATATATATATATATATATATAGTATATACGAGATATAAACTAGTTGTGCCAGAGGGCAGCACCTGGCGGCACCTGGCAACGCGCTAGCTGGAGGCCCTGGAGGCAGCTCCGCCTGCCTGCCTGCCTGCCGTTTATTATGCGTGGCTCTGGCCCTGGCCCTGGCCCTGGCGCAACTCTCTGGCAAAGTAATAAAGCCACAAAAGTTCAACTTCAATTGAAATAAATTAATTTCAACATTCGGACTGACAGCGCCAACTAACTGACAATTACACACACACACACACAGCCTACACTCACACAGAGATAGAGAGAGAGTGAGAGAAGCAGCAGCCCGCGGAGGGAGACACATGCTCAGCGGTTTGCTCGCTGCATGAAATAGTTGAGCAACTTTTCACTTTTCATTTATTTTTTTGTTGTTCCTCCTGCTCCTGCACTTCGTACTGCTGCTTCTTCTCCTCATCCTCCTGCTCTGCGCCTCTGCCTGCCATCCTTTTGTTGTAAATGTAAAATAATAACGACAAAATTGCACTTTCAACTTTTGACTTTTCGCCCAGAGTGAGTGAGTGAGCGAGTCGTGAGTGGCGTGAGTCGTGAGCGAGTCTCGTGAGTCTCGTGAGTTGCGTCCTAGGCTCGCTCGGCGTCTGCTCCTTTGTGCTGTGTGCTCTCGCCATTGTCTGTGCAAAAGTTGAATTAATCGCCCAGTCCCCTGGCCTGCTGCCCCCTCGGTCTCTCTCTCTCTCTGTCTCTCCCTCTGTCCGTATCTGCCTCTCTCTGCTGTCCTCCCCTGCGAATACCTCTGTCTGTGGAAGTGCAGTCAGACGCATACTTTCGACATAGTTTGGCTGCCTCGACGACTGTTTCATCTTGATTGATTACATATTTTACAAGTTATTGCACACTGGCGGGTGTGGGTGCGGACTGGAGAAAGCGAGAAATACACGTATTTATTAGATTTATGGCCAGTGCCCCCTACAGCCCTCTGCCAGTCTCTTGCCACGCTCCCGGCCAAGTCTCTGCATTGTAATGGATTCTGGCAAGTGTATTCACACAAGTTTTAATGTATTGGAAATATCTGATGTGTCTGTTTTCAGCACTATTCACTGCAGCTGGCTCCCCGCTCCCCTCGCTCCTCTCGTGTCCCCTCAGAAGGTAGTAAAAAGTAAAACTCATGTCGAGAGCGGTAAGCTGTGGCAATTGACTGAAACTGCCGGTTTAAATTAGAAAAGTTTGCACAATGTACACAAGATACACACACGCACACAGCCAGCCAGACACACACACACTCTCTCTCTCTCTCTCTGTCTGTCTGTCGCTTACATACAGAGAGAGACTCACGTGCCTCGCACAAACATATTCGAGCGTGTTAATTTAATGGCAACAAGCAAACTGAGAAAAGATGCCTTCGCTCCTGCTCGAGAAGCAGTCGCTCGTCTATATCCTCTGGATACAAATACGCATACATATATATCTGTCATCTTGTACGAAATGTGCTTCATTATGGTTTGCACATGGTCATGCAATCGAAGCCACATTGTTTTCCTCACATACGTGCAGGATTTGAGCCTTAATTGCATACTTTATCGTTGCATACTTAAGCCTGGCCTCGACCAAGGCTTGTCTGCTCGCTCTCTCCCTACCTCTTTCTCTATCCTGCTCTTTAGCTTGCAATTCATCTCGCCTTAGCTTTGATAATTTCTAGCGCTGCGGCTTTGGTTTCGTTCCATAAAAATCGAATATAATTGTAATAACTTAAGGCTCACAGTTTGAGCTACAACAATTGTGTAATACGTCGAAACCAAAGTATCTTATGGATGCAGATACAATTATAGAGACTCAGCTAAGCTTTAATTTGCCTCATTAATTCACGATTACTTTAAGCATATATAATTGCATAATGCAGGCTTAAGCTCTTAACAGCTGTGAAAATTTTCATAGCATACTTATGCGGGCAGGAGCAACGTTTATCTTTGCTCTACCGACATTAAATTAAATAAAATTAAAATAATTATGGCTATCATTCAAGCTTAGACAATTCTAAAGTAATTATCAGAAGGAGTAAGAAAACCTTTATATTAATTTAAATATACAAGAATAAATATAATTAAAATAAATATAAAGATTCCACAATTTTCCTTTTTATACAAATGCAACAAAAAGCTAAAAAAAAATTAAAAAATAATTTCCTTTAGTCTTGGAGTCTCTGGTATCTACGGAGTACCATCAGTATTTACAGCGCTGCGACTTGTAGCTAGTTCAATGTAAATCGAGCATAATCCAGAGCAAAACCAAAACTATTTCATGGATACAATTGCACTGGCGTTTATATAGCTTTCCACCTTCTGCCCGGCTTAAATTCGCCTCATAAATTCACGCCAGGCTCAGCCGACAGTCGACTGTTCTCGCTTGTCATTGCAATAGTGCGTGAGAGCGTGCGTGCGTGCCTTTTTTCCCCCAGCGTATTTTGTTGCTGTGCAACTTTTTATAGCATACTTATGTGGGCCGCTGTCGCCGTCGCTGCGCTGCGAAATCCATTTCACTTATCCCTTGCACTTTTATGGCTTTACGGCCACCAAAAATTTTGCACATTAAATGCGAAGTTTTTTAACATGACATATGTAAGCCAGGCCCACATTCCACATGCACCCTCGCCGCCCGCTCTGCCCGCCGCCTCGCTCCCCTTGACCAAACACAAGTTGCACAAATACACATTTCATATTCATAGTCTGGAGAGCTTAAAAGCAAAGAAATTAACTTCACAAAAGTTTGCACAAACGTTGCGAGTCGAGTTGTCGATGCGACACACACACAGGCACAAGTATATGTGTGTGTGTGTGTGTGTGTAGGCCAGTTTGGTACGGAGACTGCGGTATAGGGGGTAATCTTCGCCCTTCTGCTGGCACTATTTTGTGCTTAGTCGGCTCATCTGCATTTTATGGTCCAAAAATATCATCATCATTTTTTCGCATTTCATTATGTTCCCAATGGCTGTGTGTGTGTGGTAGTGTGTGCGTGTAACAGCGCAAAACTTAGCAGCCTCATTTAGAATGCTTCATTTCATTATATAGCCCGTTTCGCAGTCCCAGTCCCAGCTCCAGCTCAATTCCCCGCTCAACCCCCTTCCCAGTTTCCTCTAACTGCCTATGACTACTTTAAAAATACAAAAAAAGGAGCAGAGAATCAACTCTCGCTGCAACCGCAAGCATTTCGGGCCACATTTTGTGGCAAATCCTTCTGCCTGCTGTCGGCTCTTCTTCTAGTTCTCCACTTCTGCTTCTCAGCTCCCGCGCCAGCAAACGGTGCGAGAAATTGTCCTTCTCGTCATTTTTTATTTTATTTTATTTTGCTTTTTTTGATGTCGCCTGCAATTTTGCGAGTGTATGTGTGTGTGTGTGTGTGTGCGTATGTGTCTGTGTGTGTGTCCTGCGTAGAAACTCCTTTGGGTGTCTCACTCTCTGCAGACCTGCTGCCAGCGCCTGCTCCTGCTTTTCGAGCTTGTCCTGCCATTTAGCTCCTGCTAAGCTCGTCTACAGCCTTCCGCCTCGTTGTACGCCCTGCCCGCTTTCCCCTCTCTTTCCCCCTACACTTGCCGCGTCACTCATTTTTTTCTCGTAATTTTCATAAGCAGCCGTTAGACGTAGGATTTATGTTTTTAAACGCCTTTTAATATGCGAGAGGATCTTCGCGCGCCCCAGCAGCAGTAGCAGCAGCAAGCAGCAGAGAGGGCATAGGCAGAAGCTGATGCCGGGACACCAGAAGCAGGAAGGGTGGAGGGAGGGCAGTGTGCCACACACAAAGCCACTCGCAAATGCCGCGTAGCCATTTCGTTGTCCTAGTCGCCTTCGCCTGCTTTCGTCCTTTTTCTCGCCGCGCGCGCAAATCCAGTGAGAATGCGTTTAAAAAAATATTATAATAATAACATTACGTAAATAATTGTTGGGTGCCGGAGAGGCGAGCAGTGGTAGGGGGAGTGGGAGGTAGACCCCTAACAAACGGCAGCAACACGCGCCGCAGGAAAAGCAACGGAAATCAGCTGCGTGTTGATAAGCAAAGCGTAGCGAGTGCTGCCTCCTCCGAGGAGGAGCAAGCAGTAGGAGCTGCCCTTGGCTTGAGTGTGTGTATGCGTGTGTATGTGTGTGTGTGTGTGCGTGCGAGTGTCGTTTTGGGTGCGTATTATGGTGTGCTCTTGCGGTTAGACGCAGCCACGGGACCAGAAAGAAATGGCGCAAAGCCGCATTTAGAAATGCCCTTGGATTAGGCTGTAGGCAAGAGTTCCCAGAGAGAGAAGCATACACGTACTTAGCTTAGCTGAGTTTCAGAGAATTCTTAAGAAAAGTACAGTCGATACTTCTTCAAGCTAATATAATTTTTATTGACACAAATTTCATAGATTACTTCTAGAGCTTGCTAGAAAGGCTATAGGTAAAAGTTCTCTAAAAACTTGGCCACGTTTGAAAGTATTCCCAAGTTATCTTGATAGTACTTCTTCAAGCTTAATAAACATTTTGTGACATCAAATTAATTATTAATTAATAATAATAATTAAATAAATAAGGCAGAGTAAATCAAGAGCTTGCTGAAAATCTTAGAGTTAAATTTAAGACAACTTTTAACTAATTTTCATCCTCAAATCTCAATTTTTTAGTGGCATATTTAGGCTTTCAGCAAAAAAATTGCTTCACGAAACTTAGCTACGATACTACTTATAGTTATTTTAAACGGAATAACACAGCATTAGATTTTTGCATAACTTTCAATAAGAAATTCTACTTGGAAAATTTTCTATATTATATTGGCAACCTATTCTCTTGGGCTGAAGGTTTCCCCCCATTGCCTTCGACTGCAGTCTCTGGCCCAGTAGACCACTTTACCCTTAGAGTATCCAAGAGCGACGGGCGAAAAAAACGCGACGAGCGGCAGCGGCGCATTTGTAACTCTGTCTAACCGAGCGCAGCGGCAGGCAGCGAAATGTGCGTGTGGCATTTAGTAGGCAGAGGCAGAGGCTGCGATGGCGACGACGACGACAGCCCTGCTGATGCCGGGTGTGGCTGAAGGCAGCGATAGAGATAGAAACAGTGGCAAAAAGGAGGCGCAACTCATACACACACACACATACGCAATGCGCACACACACTTATTGCTGTGGAAATTTTGTTGTCATCATCACTTTGCCAGGGGCTGAAGCAGCATAAGGAGGGAAAGAAGAAACGGCGAACGGGAAGGGGGCAAGATGGAGTTGAAGCGACCGCTGCCGCCGACGCAGCAACCGCCGCCTGTCAGCCACAAAGTTATCTGCCTGCCACTTTTTCGAAATGTTCCCATCGTTCTTGCCACGTTCTGTTCCCCATTCTCGTTGCCGTTGCCACTGCTGCCACCGCTGCCGTCTTCCGTTTTTAATTTCATCTGCCATTTACTGCTACTTATGACACATCCTTTTGGGCCCCCGATCAACATTTCTGCTTCGCTTTTTTCTTATATTTATACCATGCAGCCATTGGTAGTCGCTACAAATGGTGTATCAGCTTTGTGCAACTGTATGCTACAGGCAAAAGGAGACGCAGCATACCGTCTATGTGTATTTCTGTCGGTCCGTCTACCTATCCATATATCTGTCCGCATGTATATCCATTTATTTGTCTGTTAGGTCACCTTTTTGTCCGTCTGTGTATGCGTCTGCCTTTCCGACTGTCTGTCCGTTTGTCTGACCGTCTGTCTTCCCGTCTGTCAGACCGTCTGTCTATATGTACGCCTGTCTGTTCGTCTGTCTGTCTGCCCGTGTGACTATCTATCTGTATATCTATCCGTCTGCCTGTTCGTCTATCTGTATGTTTGTTTGACTGTCCATCTGTCTGTTACATCTGTCCGTATGTCTATCCATTTATTCGTCTGTTAATTCTCATATTTGTCTGTCTGTCTGTGCGTCTGCCTGTCCATCTGTCTGTCCACCTGTCAGACCGTCTGTACGCCTGTCTGTCCGTCTTTCTGTCTGTCCGTGCGACTATCCATCTATATATCTATCCGTCTGCCTGTTCGTCTATCTGTATGTTTGTTTGACTGTCTATCTGTCTGTCTGTTCGTATGCCTGCTTGTCCGTCTGCCTGTCCATCTGTCTATCCGTTTGTCTATTCGTCTATCTGTATTGTCTGTTCGTATGCCTGTCTGTCCGTCTGGCTATATTAAAGATTTATAATAATTAAGAAAGCAGATGAATGGCATCTAACAGTCTAGTACACCCGACTGTAGCTGTCTTCACTTGTTTCTTATTTTTTCAACATTTTTTTTTTTTTGTGATAATATTTTTGTAAGTCTGGTACTCACCTTGGGATGTGCACGCCGCGGAAAAGCTACTTTCGGGTCCACCTGCGGGCAGAGGAAAGAAAAGAGAATGAGAGTGAGCTAAAGAGAGACAACATGCGTTAAACTGCGTTTCTGTTGCTCAGAAAGAGAGAGAGAGAGAGAAAGAGAGTGAGAGAGACAGCATGAGTAGGGAGCTGAAGTGTATGTGCGTGTGTGTCTATGTGTGTTTGTGGCAAGGCCATCGTATGCTTAATGACATTTAAATGAAAACGCATTTGGAGCAACTCTTCATATTAATAGCCACGCATAAATCTTCCATAAGCCTGCAGAGCGCATTAAGCGGCAGAGCTGGTGGCAGTAGTGGAGCAGGAAGTAGGGGAAAGCGGTGTCAGCAGCTTCAGCTACAGCTACAGTACCAGCTCCAGCCTGGGCTTCGGCTTTGTCGAGCTGAGTACGCACGAATTATCGCATAACAAATTGCGCGGCCAGCAAATGGACAGAGGAAGGAGAGCAGTAACAGAAGAAAGCAGTGTGTGTGGAAAGAGAGAGAGAGAGAGAGAGAGAGAGAGAGAGAGAGAGCAGCAATAAGCAGCGTCATTAAAAATAATTAAAAATCATAAAAATTCAATTTTAAGTGCTTGCTAGTTATTTTCGGATTCCCGTCAGTCTACCGCGCACTTCCCCCTGCAGTAACTGCTGCTGCTGCTACTCTACGCTCTACCCAGGCCAATTGACTGCTCCCACACACACACAAAGAGAGAGAGAGAGAGAGAGAACTGCTCGCAGTGAGTGACAGCGCGTCTTGACGGCTCACGGTAAACCTCAGGCGGCAGAGAGAACACAAGCAGAGTGAGGGGCAGCTGCCTGTCTGCAATTGCTTGCGAGGGGGAAGCGCGTGCTAAATCTCTGCAAGTGCCTTGGCGCTGCATTTGGCTGCAATCGCAAGTAGCTTAAGCCAAATAAAATGAGAAGATATTGGCAGAGATACGAGCAGGGGCAGGAGGAGCGGGGAGAAGAGCTGCAGCAGCAGCAACGCAATATCCTCTGGCGATAATAATTCGCGCAAAAATTGTCACAGGGCAGCAGAGGCAACAGCAACAGCAGCAGCAGCGAATGCTGACAGGACGGCAGTTTGCCGTGTTGATTTCCTGTCTGCAGGACCAAAAACAACAGCAACAACAACAACAACAAGCAGAGCAACAAGAGCAACGTCACGGGACGGCGGCAGCCTGCCCTGGCGGGAAATTGATTTTTAGATTAAAATTAAAACTAATCAGCGCTGAGTGGCAACGTCGACAACGACTGCGACGCCAGCTGCGACTGCGACTGCGGCAGCGCCAGCGACTGCGACTGCGACGTCGCCTTGTTTGGAGGAGGCCGAAAAAGCGTAACGAAATGAAATGAAATGAAATTCTCGCATCGTTTTCAGTTTTCAGTTTACAGTTTTCAGTTTGCTGCCAGAGTTTTGCCGCTCTGTTGTGCAGCCAAACGGAAACACGAAAGCTGCACACACACATACACACGCAACCTGCACACACATATTCGAGCACACATCGAACTGCAGTTGGTTAAAAAATGATATATAGAATAAATGATAGCTGCGCATTTTATTTACAGTTGGGCAGTTGTGTGTGCGCTGAGAAGAATGACCAACAAACAGAGGGACGGACAGACAGACGGACGGACAGACAAGCAGACAGAACGAGAGTCGGACAGGCAGACAGGAAGACAAACAGACAGTGGGTCAGATAGCCGAATAGACGGTCAGGACGGTTAGGTATACAAGTTAAGAGTCAGACAGACAGAGAGGCAAACGAACAGACAGACAGACATACAGTCAGACAGACAGAGAGACAGACAGACAGACAGACAGACACAGAGACAGACGGACAGAGGGACAAGCAGAAAGCAACTCGAACAGACGCTGCGACAGCCACACATGCGAGCATACAATTACACTCACACACACACACACGCACACACAGTTGCCCACGCACACACGTACACAAGCTGCAACTAATTAAGCTAATGCCAATGCGGCGTATGCGTAATGTGCGCTGCGGAAGTCTTTCGCTTGCACGCTTTTTTCGATGCTTTCGACTGCACAAATGACCAAACCGAATTCATCAATTTGATGCACTTTACAGAGTGGTTGAGGGGTGAGGTAGGATAAAGAGTGGCAGTTGTCGAACTATCAGCACACAGAGTAGAAATCGTGAGCTTTATGCGACTAAAGCGACATCGGTAAATCAGATTGAGTACTCCGCATTATAGTTTTTGCAGGAGAGCTTGTTATAGCTCAGAACTATATCGTATCTATAGCTCTTTGATATTGTTATTGATATTTGATATTGATAACAGCTTATGGAGAGATATAAAAAATGGAGGGATATAAAAACTTTCATCAAAAATTTAACGCAGTAAAATTATAATTTCTGAAGTATATTGAGGAATATATTGAATAGTGATGAAACAGTCCTAGATTATTTTATAGTTTTTTTTATTAAAATATATGTTTTTTGTTTAAAAGATTAGTTTTTTTTATATATAACTTCTTTTTTATTTTAAGTATGTATAAATTGTTGTACTACTAAAAATCAGCAAAAATGATTTGGATGAATATGACTTTTTTAAAAATTTAGTAGATAGTAGCAGTATTAAACTTGGCTCAATTTAAAATAATAATAATTATGGCAATTTAAAAAAAAATCGTATTTAGCGCAATTCATTTTTAAGATTATATTTTTCCTAAATTTAACTTTTATTGTTTGCTTTTTAATTCAACAATTGCCTTTGGGTTTGCCTTTGTTTTTGGCTTAGGATTATAATTTAACGGAGTAAAGCTGATATGCTCAATTTAATTATACCCTTACAGTATATATGGGCCGAATTGGCAAAGCGCGAGCAGCTCATTTGTTGCGCGAACATTAACACCAGGAACACCAACATCAACAACAACAACAACAACTGAAGCAAACACTTACAACGACAACACGAGCTCAAACAACAGGCTCTTGCTCCCCTCCCCCCTGCAGCTCCACCGTCCAAATAACACATGACGTAATTAAAAATTGTTTGGCTTTTGCAAAAATCTCGTTAGCCCTCCTGAACTGACAGGTAATTGTATTTTTTTGCGATTTTTTTCTTGCTTTTTTTGTTTATTTTTTAAGAGGTTTTCTTTTTTGATTTTTTTGATTTGCTGTTTTTGCTAGTTGCCCGTCATCGCTTTGAGTTTCTAATTGCTGTCAATAGCGACGAGCGGGGAGCGTGCGGGGGTGCAGGGGCAGGCAATTTATGAAGCCGGCGCTTTGTGCAAATATTTTGCATAGCCTAGACTGAAGTTTTTTGTTTGCCAAAATGGGCCCGACTTGCCCCGGATTGCGGGCCTGCATCGTAGGGAGTTTGCGAGGTTCCCATTTTTTTTTTTTTTTTTTTTTTTTTTTTTTTTGTTTTTGTCGTGCAGTGTAGGGCAAACATATAGCTTACCTTTTTGCCATCCAGCTCGTGTGTGCCCTGTGTGAGTACCTTATCTACGCTATTCGGATCGCTGAATGTCACAAAGCCGAAGCCCCTGCGAAAGAGAGAGAGAGAGAGAGAGAGAGAGAGAGAGAAGGCAGATAGAGTGTGAGTTAGACAAGTTGCTTAAATATTTGACAAGCAGAACTTAACACGGCCGAGGCGAGTGCTAACCCCGCACTCAATCCTCCCACCCCCACCACTGACTCAGAGTCGACTCTGGCTTTAGCTGTGACTGTAACGGTAAATGTCACAGTGTCTGTGTGTGTATGTGTGTGTGTGTGTGGCACGTGCGGCAATTAGAAGCTCAAATTACATCAAAATATTGGCCAGCAAGTCGAGCGACTGCTGCTCGACTGGTTTAACTTTTGTCGACTTGTCTAGCCGTTTTCTCAATTGCCAACAGGGAGGAAGAGCGACAGAGAGAGAGAAAGAAAGAGAGAGAGAGAGAGAGATAACGCGCGTGAGAGGCAGCTAGACAGGTTCGAACCTCCAGCGAGCGGGCGCTAATGGCCGACCTGACAGACGCTTACAAGCCATTACACACACACACACACAAACACACACACACACACACACACACAGAGGCAGTAAGAGGCAGAGGCGTGCACACGTAAGCTATGCGTTTCAGCTCGCTCCCCGCTCCACTCTCTGCCCTGCCTGCGCGTCGTGTTGTGATAAACTTATTCTTGTTAAATATTTAATTAAAATGCTTATTATCTCGCACTGCATTTTAATGAGTCTCCCATGCTGCCGACTGCCTTGCCCTGCCGCTCTACCTCGCTACCTCTCGCCCGTGCCAGACAGCCAAAGACAACAAACCAGCTCAGAGATTTTGGCTGCGGCTGGTTGCCTGCCTCGTCCTGCCTTGTCCTGCTTGAGCTCCTGCCGCTCCCCGCTGCCCGCGCTCGCTGCCTGCTCTACTTTGTATGTGTGCACGTTTATGTTTATTTGAGTTTTGCCACTTGGCAGCGACGCTTAACGATGCGCCAGGCGTTGCCGGCTTCAGACTCTGCCTCCGCTTCCCCTACTTGAACTTCCTTGCCAGACACCCGGCCACAGCGCTCGTATTTGTCTTGCTCTTTTAGGCGCGCTGCACACACACACACACACTACCACACACACACGTTTACACACTCGCAGAGCAGCCAGCGCTATCCAATTCGAGGCAAGAACCGCAAGCACAGACAGTAATTAACGACGATTCTATTGCAATTGCGGCGATTGTTACGGTTTTGATTATACTCTCTGCTCTCTACACACTCTGCCACACTGTCTGCACACCCCTCTGCACAGTCCACACACTCGCCCCCCTCTGCAGATACGCTGGACAGCTGCTCCTTGTCCACTTGGCTTTTTATTGCAGCAACTTTATACACAAATTGCCATGCAATAGCAGCAACAACAACAACAACAACAACAACAACAATGAGAGCTTGTTGCAAATTTATAAAAACAATTTGCATATGGAAAAGGTTGCCTTGCCCCATACACAAATCCGATTGCAGCTGCATCTCAGCTGGCAGTAGCTATAGCCATGGCCAGGAGCAGGGCAGGGGCATGGCGCTGGGTCTGGTACGGGGTTCGGCTGCCAGCGGGCACCGACTGGCACATATTAAATAAACATTTCCAGTTGTATTTATAGACGAGCAATTTGTGCAATGCAATTCGGAAAAGAGGCCTACGCCATTAATATTGATTTAAATGTGGGTGGAGGAAGAGAGAGAGAGAAAACTAGAGTGAGGAGTAGAGTTAGAGCGAGCATTGGGTGCGCTTGCCCTCGCAGTGGGTCACACACACACGCACACGCACACACTCGCCAAAATGTGACACAAAGTTGAAGTCAGAGATTGTTGCACACGCCTTTGTCTCTGTCTGCAGCTCTCTCTCCCTCTCCTTCTCTCTCTCTCTCTCTCGCTATTCGTCTCGCTCCCGCTCAAAGTGAAAAGCCACAAATTTAAAAGGCAAAACTCAAAAATAATGTGTCTCCTGTGTGCAATTTACTCACAAATTCAGATTCAATTTATGCAACTCGAGGCAGGGCGAGCGCAGCAAGCAGTACCCAAGCCCTGCCGGATAACAACAGCACAAGAGAACGTGTGTGCTAACCGCCCTCCTCTTGTGTGTGTGTGTGTGTGTGCTTTGCACAACAGAAAACTAAACGAAAAGTCGGCATGCGACTGCAAGATATCCTTTATGGCAACTCAACAACTTGGAATCATTGTAAATTAATGTGCTATTCGTAACTCAGTGAGTTGTTAGGCGATTTCAATCAAATTTTGTTTATTAAATGTTTTATCTATGTGCTAAAATTGCAAGCACTACATACACACATAACATAACTATGCATAACTCGACTAATAGCCTAGAGATTTTTATCAAATTCGATGAAAAACTAGCTATAATAATAACCTAACTGAAAGCATGAGATTTGACAGTTCCAGCTTATTAAATACTAAGATAAACCATTATACATTTTAATGTATGGCTATAGATGTCCGATAGAAATCAAATTGACACTGTATTAAAAATAATAAATATCAATAATAAATATCAAGCTATAAAGCTTGTCAGTTCAAGCATATAAAATACTTAAATAAACTTATAAATAAGACTATAGAGGCCGGACAAAAATTAAATTTACGTTATAATAATAATAACCATGATCAAATTTGATGAGAAACTAGTTATAATAATAAGCAAACTAAAAGCATGAAATTTTTTCAGCTCTGGCGAATAAAATACTAAGATGAACGATTATAAACTTACAAGTAAAACTATAGAGGCCTGACAGAAGTTAAATTGACACTGTATTAATAATAATCATTCTAAAATTTGATGAGTAACTAGCTATATTCATTAGCTAACTATAAGCAATACGTTGCTCAGTTTTAGCGTAAAAAATACTGAGATAAACGCTCATCAGCTTATAACTTGGACAATAGAGACCTGACCGACATGAAGCTTGCACTGTATAAATAAAATCCATTTTAGAGTATTGCTGCCAAATTTCAGAACTACAACTAACTAAGGCCCCTAAGTTATCGGCAATTATACCGAGTAAAACGTATGCTTACGTCTGCGTCAGTCTCACTTACATCAAGCCCAGACTACAGAGTATACTGCGCTGTGTACCATGCGAATAAAGCACTGATTACTATATAGCAATAGCTGAGAATAGCATACAATTTGAGTAAGTTGCAACTGCAGCTGTAGATCGCATATACCAAATGGCCCTGCCTAATGAAATACAGCTCGTAATCAATAAGTAATACCGAGTCTTTCATTAAGTATGGATATTTAAACGAAGGGTGCCCCAACGAGCGCATTATAGAGCCATATACAATATCGTCAGACTTCGCCAATAGTCAGACTTCGGGCCCTGCAGGGTATATAGTAGAGCACAACAAGCAGAGACATGCAGACAGGCAGGCGCAGGCCGAGGGGGCAAACTGAAGGCATGCAGTCTGAGCCGGGCAGGTGAAAGGGTAGGCAGGTGGGTAGCAGGGCACTGCCACGACTTGGCTTGGTTGCTGTAGCTGCTGCTGCTGTTGGCTCTTTGGATTGCTGCTTGTTGAATTTTATAAAGCCGTTTCAGAATGCTAATGAGCGCACGCACAAGCTGCCAAGGTAAGCAGCAGCCGGCAGGGCGGGGGCCCCGGGGTGGGCGTGGCAATCATGTAACACACACGCCGCAAACACGTACCAGTTACGAGAGGCAGCAGCAGCAACGGCAGCAGCCTCAAGAGTCGCCGCAGTTGCAGGGCAACTCGGAAAAACAACATAAAAGTCTTATTTGAATTGCCGTGCAGAGCTTGCGAGAAAGTCTCTTCTATGCGAAGATCCTGCCTGCAGTTGTCTCGCTCTCTCTCCCTCTCCCCGTCTCAGTCTCTCTCGCTCTTGTTGTTGTTGTTGTTGCTGGCTTACGCACAATTTAGCAGAACAACTTGCATGTATTTAGCCCTGGGGCAGCTCGACTCCGAGCCACAATCGGTATACAAGTGTGTGTGTGTATGTGTGTGTGCGTGTGTGTAGTTTAGTTGGCCTGCCTGCGTCTTGGATTACCGTAAATAATCTAACTAAATGAGTTAGCAAACGGTCAAAGTTCAGGCGAGGTGTTGCCAAGAGGCGTTCTCCCCCCGCATATGTTGCAAACGAGAACTGAACGCGACCAGAAACTACGACAAGCTCGAGATAAACGCCAGGTCCACCCGCTTCACCCGCTCCACCCCCCTCTCCCCCCACCCAGCTGCTGCGTCCTGCCTGCCAAGTAGCAGATTCGTACGTAGTTAACGCAACAAACACGGCACAAGCAGCACATTGCTGCCAGCAGCCAAATGAGTCGGACATATGTAGACAAGTGTATGCAGCCCCAGCAGGGGTATATACGCACGATATCTATATACACACGATATATGTATATGATAATAAGCCCCCAGGGCTACAAGCTCAAGTGCTGCTGCTGCTGCTGCTGCTGCTGCTGCTGCTACTGCCTCGCCTGGTGTAAGGCAATTTCGTAAACAGATAGTCGATTAGCCAAAAGATACGGCAGCTGCAGCTGGCTTAAAGCTGCACCCATTGTCTGCTCTATAATTGTAGTTTTCGTATCGAGGGAGTGACTAAAACTTAACTTAACTAAACGCTGAGCTGCGAGCAAAGGCAAGTCTTTCTCTCTAGATTCTCAACTATCAACAATAACCCAAATAGCAGTATATTAGAGAATAATCTAAGTAGGGTCCATACTAATGAGGCTCTGTATGGGCTATTAGACCTTCTTTAGTCTAATTATACCAGTTCTCAGCCTTTTTTCAATTTCGTGCTCTTGATATCTAACCAAAAAACCAGCATTTATCGCCGTAATTCTCGTTATTGATGAACTGAATCCTTGCCTTCTAGGCATGCTAATTTCTAAAATATTCCCAACTTAATTATACCCGTTCTTAGCCTTTTTTCAGTTTCGTGCTCTTGATATCTAGCCAAATAGAGAAACATCATTTATTGCCGTAGCTCTCGTTCTTGATGTATAGAAACATTGCCTTATAGAGTCGAACAAACCTACTAATGCAAATTTCTCAAATGTTCCCAACTTAATTATACCGTTTCTCAGCCTTGGCTAGGTTCTTAATCTGCAACTCTCGAATAAAAGTAATCAAATGGTAAAGCAGATTTTATCTCCGCAATATTATAGCTTATAAAAGCTGTCAAGCCTCTGTTAGCTTCTTGGCATAGCTTTTCTCAACTTAAAAATACCCTTTCTCCAAAACTTACTTAATTGCTTACAAAGTAAACTAGTTTTCTTTCAACCCGTTTAACAATTTTATCGATTTGAACAGTATTTTATCTAGCAGCTCCTTTAAGCATGTGTTTTCCCAACTTAAAAATACCCTTCCTAATTCAATTTCAATCATTACAGACTAGAATAAGTTACTGCCTAGCTTTTAGTCAATTCGTTGAATTAACGCTGCCTGAATAGAGTGTATTACATTTAGTTCACCAACTGAGAAGTTCAACTTAATATTTTCAGAGCCCCCAAAGATCTATAAATCAGCGAAACTAACCGTTCTTCAATTACTTTCTACATAATGATGCCAGCTCATTTCGTGTCAGCTGCGAGTGGGGCAGAGGCGCGAAATGCAGCCTGCGAGGATGTTCACAAGTACCAGAGGATTCCGGTACACAGCTTTATATATATATATATATATATATATGTATATAGAATGTACTGTTTATTGTCGCCATTTGCAGAGACAGAAGCCGAAACAGCAGCAGCAGCAGCAGCAGCAGCAGCAAAGGCAGTCGGCCGTCAAGGCTGCAAGGCGCGGGGAGGCGTAACAAGAGAGAGAGAGAAGGCCAGGGGAGGCGTGGCAAGGCGAACATTAATGGCAGCCGCAAGTCATGCCCTCAACCTTAGCTGAAACTTGCTGCGCTCAGACAGGACGGAGGCGAAAGTAGCTGACGGCTAACAAAACTTTCAATCCAGCGACAGTCGAAACGGCATCAGCATGGGGCAAGGCAGAGGCGAGCTGTGCTGGGAAGAGGGTAGTGGCAGGGGCGGTGGCAGGCAGGGCACGTCGACGTCGACGCATATTCAAATGACTTTTTCGTGTAAAAATTGCGAGGGAAAACAAAAGCGCCTGAACAATTGCAAAGGAATGCAACTATGGAGCGAGAGCGGGAGACAAAAAGAGCGGGCGAGGGCGAGGGCGAGGGCGAGGGCGAATGAATTGGTGGAGGCAGGAAGAGGTGGGGCAGGCAGGCGGAACACTGGCACTTCTAAGCTTTTGGCTACAGTCGACGGCAAATCCCGAGCGCACTAACAAGCACTTGCAGCAGCCTCGACAGGCCCAAGACCCCAGACTCAAGACCCAAGACGGCCAGGACGACGGCCAAGAGGACCAAGACGACTGCCGGGGCGACTCTTGGCGACGTCGCTTTTGTGGTGCTCTGCGCTGCTTTGCTTTGTTTTGTTTTGTTTTGCGTTTTTTCGCCTGTCTCCCACTACTCTTTCCTCCTCCTCCTCCTCCTTGCAGCTGGCTGTCGTGTGAAGTGGGCCGGCGTGCATGAAACTTTCACAAGTGGCTTCCTGCCTTGCTCCTGTCCTCGCACTCGCACTCGCACTTGCACTCGCACTTTATAAGCCTACCAAACGCCTACACAGCCTGCACGCCCACGCCCCGCACACGCCCATTTTGCACGTTTTTATGCCTTTGTCTTGTCGTTCTGCCGGGCACCGAAATGCATCCTTGAACACGCACACTTAACTGGGCCTGCGTGAGTGCCAGGCTCTCGCTCTGGCTCTGGCTCTAGCTCGGGCTCGGGCTCGGGCTCTGCGCTGGCAGTTGAGCTACTCAAAGGGGGTGAGCGACAGCCCCGCCTCTACCTGCTCCGGCCCCTGCTGTGCGTGCCCTTGCGTTGATATGCACGCCCTTTCAGCCCACATCCTTCATCCTGTAAGGGGCGTGGGGGTGGGGTTGACCCGGCTATCTATGCGGGTCGTCGGTAATTTGATTAATCCAGCGAAAAAGAAAGCAGCAAGACGGGCATTGGTTCCTCTGGGCGCCTCTGGTTCCCCCGGCAAGGGGTTGCTGCTGCTGCCGGCTAAATATTTAAATGGCTCGACCATTATGAAAATTTATCGATTTAGTGACAGTTTAAGGACACACATTACGGACGCCCATTTGTTATGTTTTTATGGTTGCGTCTGCCTGCTCCATGCCTCGCGCCTTTCCTTGGTGCCTGCCTGTTTGGATCCCGCTGCCTGCCTGCCTGCTGCCTGCTGCTAATGTCAATTTTGAGTGTTGCCTTCTTTTGTGACGCGCCGCGCAGACATTAAATTTTTTTTTTGGATGCCCAGCCACGCCCCCGCCCACTGCGTCCACCTGCTAACGGCGTGGCATCATTTAGTTGGCCCCGCCCGAACGAGAGGTAACTTTATTTTATAATTCATTTTATTATTATTATTATTATGTAAAAGTGCTGCGGCAAAAGCATTCACAATGGCGTGAGAGATCGTAAAAAAATAACAAGTTAAGGCGAGCTGTTACAAGTGCTTAACGAGCAGATACCCTGCAAGCTGCGTGGGCCTTTGCAATGGCTTTAGAAACTTTTGGTTGCAGAAAGTGGCAAATTTTTAAGAGATTTCCATAAAATTAAGAGTCGTTTTGTCTGTCTGAATTTATTAAAAGCATAAAGTAGATATGTGACTGGCATAAAACTAATATAAAACAAGCTTGAGAATGTCAGAAAACGTAATTAAAAATGGTATAAAAATGTATTTAAAATCTTGAAAACTGGATAAAATTTTCAGAATTTCATATAAAATATTAAAAAAATATTTAAAACTAACATGAAACTGGTACACAGCTAATATATACAATACAAATAAAATACGCAAAATAAACAACAACTCTCTTCATTAAACAATCGTAGAATTTTTATAAAACTTTTGTGAAATTGGCATAAAATTAAAAATTTTACTAAATTTGCATTAGATCTCATGAACTTTGGCCTAAAACTAATAAAAATCAAAATTTATTGCACTTTTTCTTGTGCCCTGCTATCAATATTGTTAGAATATTATCTTTTCCATTGACAAAATGATGGAAATACTTTGAAATTAAATTACAATGGGTATAAAACAGAATCACAGTGCACGGGCCCTGCTAGGTACTTCGCCTTTTTTTTGGCAGGAGTGAGAGCCGCTTGTGTGTGTAGGCCTTTCTTTACAAAAACCTTGCGCCAAAAATACAAACATAAAATGCGCATAAAAACGCGCCGAAAGCGCATGAAATAATCAACAGGAGCGAGCAGGAGGCGTGCAGGGGCCAGAGATAGCGGGTGGCTATTGCCACCCTGTAGCTGCTGTGCTGCTGCTGCTGTTGCTGCTGCTGTACACGCTCACACGAGTTGACAACATCGGAGTGTGCGACTGACATCTCAACAAGAGCAGGGAGAGGGCGGAGGGGGGGCCCGTAATGGTCTTTGACTGCTGCTGCTGCTGCTGCTGTGCGGCTGACTGATGTTTGCCACAGCCAACGCCATAATTAATGATGAAAAATTGCTACACACTCGTACACACGCACACCCACTCCCACACACACACACACACTCGTCTCAAAACATATGCAGATGATATGTGCGAGAAAAAAATATAAAGCCATTTGGAATTGTGCTTCAAATTAACATGAAAAGGGCAAAGCGCCGATGCCGACGCCGATGCCGAAACAGTCGGCCAGACCGCCAGGCATCCACACGTCCACTTGTCCCGGTGTCCAGTTCCCCTCGCCAACATTCCCCCAGTTGCCACTCTGGACAAACACAAGTGGCCCACTAAAGCGTCGAGCGGCCGAAAAGGGCGGCGATTAAACCGAGTTAATTATGGCCACGTTTTTGGATTGCTGCGGTAAGCGAGTGTGATGAGTGATTTGCAGCTGACGGCCAGACGGGAGAACAGTTGGAACAGCAGCAGCCGTATGAAGAGGGCAACAGCAGTGGGCCTCTGATGAGAGCCAGAGAACGTATGGCGCCGCACATAAATAATATTGAAGTGCGAGTGAGTGATGCGAGAGTGAAAGTGAATTGAAACATTAGTCACTCGCAGAGATAATAAGTACTAAATGCCCGCAGGCTTAATTACTTATTTACAGGGTATAGTTTACGAGTAAATAAACTAGCTTTGCCACAACCTAAGCTGATGAAAGTGTAAGCTACAGGGAAATGGAATTCGCAAGAGAATAACGCGTACAGCTTGAGTTTTTTTGAGCTAAGTTTAGTCTTTTGAAATTTTTACAATTTTATAAAATCATTTCAAGTTTTATAAGGTTTTTTTTACCTTTAAACAAAACAATTCTAAGGTATTTATTTCAAACCCAAGCTTCATAGCTATGCGCCCATGCAATCCTTTCGATACTCCCTACTCAAGTTACTCATACCCTCTCTCTCTCGCTGCTAATGAGTGCTGGGTATTATAAAATCGTATAACAATGTTTATAGATCTTAAACAGCTAATGGCTTTCGAAGTATTTCGCTTTCTGTTCACGGGCTTCGACAAAGCACTCGCCTTATCTAAGACCCGTTAAATTTATGTGCAGCATTGTGCATCAAACTCCGCCACGTAGCCCTGCTGTTTCGCACTCTGCCGATACACAGATCCAGGTAAATTTATATACATGCATATAAAACATTCGCTGAGCGTCCAGCAAATAAATAAAATACCATTTTTTGGCGCAAACAAAAGAAACGACAGGCAAGAAGGAAGTTTGGGCGGCTAGTCGACGTGACAGATGCCCTAAGGTTATGAAGAATATCGTATATACACTATATGAAAGCCTAATTTGATATACTAAGAAGCAAAATTCATTTGAATTTATTTCATCTAGCACCATTTTGTATGCTAATTAGAAAAAAAACAATTTAACACTGAATTTACATAATTTTTAATTATTTTAACCAAAAAGCAAAATTGACTTTTTAATTTGCAGTATTTTAGTTAACTTTCAAAGTTTAAGGCTACAAATTTACAAAGCTTCTAAAATAGACTGTCTTTATACCAAGTTTAAGCAAATTTCGCGAATTGTATCAAATCCCTAGGTATAAAAATTCAATGTAACACTGGACTCATATTATTTTTTATTACATAAACCAATTGGAAAAACTAATTTACTTATTTTTCTAAAATTGTAATAAACTTTCAAAGTAAAAACTTACATATTACGTAGGCTGCTATAAAAAACTGTCTTTACACCAAGTTTAAGCAAATTTCTGCAATAATTGGCCTTGTTTTGATAGTCAATTTTATCGAGCATTACATTTCTACTCTGATATTTATTAACATAGTTATACAGACTGCACAATGTACTAACTGTATACCGAATTTCAGCTAACTCCACCAAAAGTTTGCTGACTTTTTATGTTTCATTCTACAAACTGCCTGCCAAAACTGATGGTACACCCTGCCCGGCAAGGGCATAGCAACATTAACGAGAGAAAGAAAAATTTAACTTAATTGCCAGGCACAAAAATGCGTGAGGTAGCACGCCCAACCCCTGCTCCCCACCCTTCCCCCTCTACAGGGTACGGCAGCAACACCATCAGCTATAAAAGGGTGTTATTGCTGCTGTTGTTGCGCGTGTTGCGCTCTTGCTGTTGTTGTTGCTGTTGTTGCCGCCGGCGTAATTGTGGGCTTGCTTGTGGTGACTGCACGCCCCCGCGCACACGCCCCTGCCTCGAGCAGAGCAGGCGTAGGCAGGGGCAAGGGCAGGGGCCTGCGCTTGGCGTGCGTGCGCCGTGCGATATAATTTATGTTTCAATAACTTTCGAAACTCATTGAAAAGTCGCTTATGTTTGCTTCAATGGTGGCAAGCAGGCAGCAGGCAGCAGCAGCAACAGCAACAACAACGCGCATGAGAAGAATGTTAAAAGTACAACAATAAATTGTTTGGATTTACTTGTGCTAGGGCAGGGCAGCGGCGGCGCTGTGAATAGGAAGAAGCTGTTGATGGGAGAGAAGAGCAGAGCGGCGAGGAACGGGGAGCGGGTAGAGCGTTGTCGCTGTCGCTTCTACAGCTGCCATTTGCCATTTTACTCAATTTTTATTGTTGTTGCACTTCAGCGACCCGCTTTGTCTCTGCTCCAGCAACAGCAACAGCAGCAGCAGCAGCAGAAAAAACTCGCTTAAGTTGCAAAACTTTTGCTATTTTTTTGTTCACAATCTGCCCCGCCCACCGCCCGCCAGCTGAATGTATTTTGTTGCCATTTGCTTTGCGCTTCCCTTTGCTTTAGTCAGCCCTCGCAGTCTCTCTCTCTCTCTCTCTCTCTCTCTCTCTGTCTCTGTCTCCAGCGCTTTGTTTCTCTGTTTCTCTGTTTTGTTCTATTTTCATTTTGTGCTTTTAAATTTATTTGCAAGTTTTCTAATTTGTACTTCACTTCATTTTATTGTAATATACAATCTCATTTGCACAGCAAGGGAGAAGTGCCATATCTGGGCCCATGTATCTCAATCTATCCAGCAACAGGCAGGCAGGCAGGCAGGCAGGCGGGCGTGGGGGCAGCGCCAGACTGGGGAAAGTGTCGCCTTCAGTTATGCAACGCTTTCTTTGCCTTTGCCAGCGGTAAAATGTCTGCCCTGGTGCGCATATTTATTAACCGCACTGTTGACTCGCACACCAGCAACAGCAGCAGCAGCAGCAGCAACTTTGCGTGTGTATGCGTGTACTGGTGTGTGTGTGTGTGTGTTTGTGTACTGGTGTGCAGCTTGTTGCCGGCGCGCCGCTCAGTTTGAATTTTGTTGTCGCACCTTTTCAGGAATTCTGTTTACATTTATTACTTTGCGCAAGTTTAAGTGAAAAATTTCCATAAACATTCTTTTAAGCGACATAAAGTTTTTATTAAATTTTGCTAGAAATCCCCGACACGATGATATCAGGAGCGACAGCACGACAGCACGACGAGCGCCAACAAATAGAGCTGCGGAATTTACAACTACGAGCGGCAGCTGGGAGTGCGGGGCGAGAAACGGGGGGGGGGGGGGTCTCTTAGATGCTACAAGCTCAAAATCGCTCTCTCTCTCTCTCCCTTGTTTCCCCCTGCTGCCTGCTAAGCTATAGTACGTTACACTTGCCTCTTGCTGTGCTGCTGCCGCTGCTGCTGCACGCAGTTCATAAAAATGTTGCCAGTTCAACGTGACATGCACAAAGACAGAGAACTCAGAGCTCAGGAGCAGCTCGAGAATGTGGCTGAAAGTTTGCTGCCGGCTTGTTAACCTGAGCAGCACACAGTGTGCTCCCCTGCGCTCCCCTGCGCTCCCCTGCGCATTTGTTGAAATTCAATTAAAACAGCAATACATGCGATATTTTACACTCGACATTGCACATACGCCGCGTGTGTCGCGCTCGCTTGACTGCCTGCCTGGCTGCCTGGCTGCCTGTCCGGCAACAGCTTCAGCTTGTAATTGACTCATTAAAAGCTGCTCATTATTCATACTGTCCGCAGAAACCAGCTAATTTACGTTAAGCATTTTTGAATAAGGTCAAGAGGGCAGGCAGGGGCAGGCAGCCGAGAGAGAGAGAGAGAGAGGCTGCCGGGTAAAGGGCACTGTGCAGCCAACCGAAAGCTGATCGAAACCGCAACAAATGACAAACGATGCGAAAATACACACAGCATGCTGAGCGGGAGAGGGTGTATCAAATATATACATATATACAATATATACTCCTACATATATCATGCAGCAGCGAGCAATGCGAAAGTCCGAAAAAAAGAGAAGGAAAATCAATGAAAATGAAAACCAATTAGCGGTTAACCAAACTGTTCAAATTTGGAAATGGATGCAGCCGCGCCACGCCATAAACAACAACAACAACAACAACAACAGCAGCAGAGTTGGAAGGAGTTGCAATAAGTGAGAGAATGAGAGTGTGAGAGAGAGAGAAGCGGGCACTAACAGAGGCCAAAGTTGGAAAGGTAATCGCGGGCGACCGAGATTTACCAGAATAATAATCAAAGTGCGGTCAGCGACAGCGCAAAGCGCAATATTAACGATACAGACAGGTATATGGATTACACGGCGCGTGTATATATGTGGCTGATATATATGGGCGGATCAGCTTGACATTATAGAACTGACATAACTCTTTAAAAACTACTACAAAATTAGAGCTCATGTATAACTATGTAATTTGTAGGCTAATTATGCTCTAAAATGGTCTACACAAGTTAAAAACCATATTCCATTACATATTTTTACTTAAGCTAAGATGTAAAGTAAAGTAAACTATTTGAAAACGGACAAAAATGAGCCTATTGATTCGGATGACTGTATTACAATTTTTCAAAATTCTAAAACAATTTTTCTTTTTTTTTGACTATCTGAATAATATATATTCTCATTAATTATATAGAAAAAACCATGGTTTCAACCATATTTGGCATGCAATTGTCGAACTGCGGGCGTCAAACATACATTATTTTTTAAATATTGTTCAAGTTAGAAATCCTTAAAATCCTTAAAAAAAATTATGAACTCATATATATATATATAGCATTTAAGAGAAGTTCTTTAGGATATAAAAAAAAGTAATTAAACCTATTTCTGTTCTGGAGTTAACTGCTAAAATTTTTCATATTTAAAAGAAGCTCTTTAGGATATAAAAAAGTCAATTAAACCTTTTTCTGTTCTGAAGATAACTCCTAAAATATTGTATAACTGTAAACCTAATTTAGTAATTCATAAAAACTTATAATCTTTTCAGTGTCTTGGCTGTTTTCCAAATATTGCTAGTAAAGTTTATAAATATAATGCTAATAATTGCATATTAATACAGCAATCAAATGAATGTACTTTAATCTATATAAGATATTAATTTTATTTTAATTTACAGTTTTTCAGAGTTCTGAAGAGCTAATATGAGATACAATTGCTCCAATTAAGGTATTTAACTGTTCTGTAAGTGTTTTATTCCTTAAGTGCTTAAGACCTCAAGACGTTAAGTAAAGTTAGTAAGCAAAATGCTAATAAATTGTATATTTTCACGGCAATACAATGATTTACTTTAATGTATAATTTTTTTATTTAATTTAATTTACTTTTATCTATATAAGTTATAAGATATAGCTTTTAAATTATAATTTTTCAGAGTTTTAAAGAGCTAATAAGGTATTTAACTCTTCTGTAGTCATTTTATCCCCCGAGAAGTAAAGTCAATGCATGGATTATATTATAATTAAAAGTCTTTCTTATCATATCTTAGGCTATCACTGCGTTCTCACCTCGATCTGCGCGTCGTGGGATCCTTCATGACCATAGCCTCAGAGATGTCGCCGTAGCGTCCGAAGTAATCGCGTAAACTCTCTGCAAAGGCAAGAGAAGAGAAGAAAATAGAGAATTAAACAGAAAGTGTGTGGTAAATAATCAATAAGCAGGTGAGCTGGGAAACCGGGCAACCGGCACACAGCTGGGTTGAGTTTATGAAATGTCAGGGAGCAGTCATCAAACGCGGCCAAACACGGGCGAAATCACCGCCAGGCGAAAGTTACTAATTTTTGGTTACGGTCTTCATAAAAACTCGCGAGCGCAATAAATAAATGACGTCGCCTGCTGCACAGCAGACCCTTGCCGGATACCGCACTTCCCGCTCCCCGATCCACCGCTCCCATGCCAGCCCCAATTGCTGGACATTATTCACATGCACACGCTCAGGCTCAGGCTCAGGCTCAGGCTCAGGCCTGGTACAAAAAAGTCATTGCCGAGCCTGAAGCGGGAGGCAGAGGCAGAGCCAGAGCTGGCACAGGCACAGGAGCTGGAGCAGGAGCAGGAGCAGTGGCACCGGGACCGGCAGCTGTTGTCTGCGGTTTTGCGAGCTAATCTGGCAGCACGAGAAGCGCGTGGAGCGAGGGGCGCACGAGCACTTCAGAGTCAGCGTCAGGCTCAGCCTCAGCCTGAGCGTCACGTACGCACACAGACGCAAAACTGAAGTTATTTCCACAAAATTGCCAGACAAACAACGATGGCTATGGGTATGGGGGAGGCGGTGGCGGTGGCAAGGGGAGTTAGCAGTACCAGACTGCGATTTAATGCAGCAAAAAGCCGATAAAGTCATCTCAGCGCCGGGAAGAAACCCTAATCCAGTCGAGGCGAGGCAGCAGGCGCGTCATAAATTCAAACTACAATAAAAATTCAATAAAACAAACGATTTTTTTGCGCTGCACAGCAGCAGCAACTAGTTGCATGCAACGCGCTGGCGGAGGCAGTGGCAGCGGCAAACCAAGTCCAAATGCGTCGCGTGATTTACATAAGTATGCACAATAATTATGAACAATAAAAAACAATTTGTTTGCTCATGACAGTCACAGAGCCATAAATAACCCGACGCAACCAGGCGCAGCAAGGGCAAAGGGTAAGGGTAAGGGTAAGGGTAAGGGTAAGGGTAAGGGTAGCAGGGGTTTGGTTTGCTATGCCGGCCATGCGTGTGCGGCATGTAAATTGATGGCGCGCCGAAATAGTTGTAGTGCAGTGCGAGGCAGTTTGGAAAGGGTAGCAGCTTAGCAAGAAAATTTAAATAGTCATTATATTTATTTTTATACTATTCATTTATTGTTTTATTTTTTGTATTCATTGATATTTTATTATTTTATTCTAAATAGTCATAATATTTATTTTAATGCTTTTCATTTATTGATTTTTTATTTCATTTCATTGATTTCATTTATAATTACTTATGTACTAAATTTTTTTTGCTTATTATGCAGTTATCATATAAGTTTTAAGTTCAGTTTTATTAATAATAAATTAAACTTAATTTATTTAGCATATTCTAAGCCTCTAACACACTGTGCAAATAACGCGCGCAACTCAAATTGTTGTTATTGCGCAAGCTGAGCAAAGGCTTTCGTACTCATTTCACTCAAGCTGCTCTGCCAACCTGCTGCAAACATGTGTCAACTGTGTAGATCTGCCGCCCGCTCTCTCCCACTCCCACTCCCACACTCCGCACTGCGCTCATTTCACATATGCCAGAATGAGACGAGAGTATCATGTTCTGTCATTTGCTGCTGCTCTCCCGCGCTCGCGATTGCTCTCACTCTTGCTGTGTGTGTGTGTGGTTGTGTGCGCTGCTCATAACTCAATCAACTGCCCGAAATTAACTGTCCGTCAACCTTTCATTTACCTTTCTAACCCACTTTGTCCGCACTGCTGTTGTTGTTGTTGTTGCTCCTTTGTTGTTGCTGCTGCTGCTGCTGCAAACGATTCGTTTCATGGAGCGACGAGCATTCCGCATACCCAAATACCTTTCCGCCCAATTAACCAGTTCACATTTCTCACAGTGCATACTAGCTGTAATCCCACTCTCAACCCCCCTCCACTTTGCCGACCTCCCTCGCCCAGCGCTGTGCATCGCTTTGTTCGCTGTCGTCCGCTGCGACGCTCATTTTTGAGTGACAGCTGCAAAGTTTGTTTTGCATTTCATATTTGCGCGCTCAGTCGCTCGCTCGCTCTCTCCCACTCTCGCTCAATCTCTGCCCGTGAGTGAGCATCTGCGTGTGAGAGTCTGTGTGTGTGTGTGTGTGTGCGTGCGTGTCTACTCAACGACAACTGTCGCTTGACCGGCTGTCAGCGGGCCCCAATCCACTCCAGCCACTCCAGCTGTCCCACTCCCTCCCACTCGCGCCCGCATGGCCAATAGAAGAGCAAGCAAACAAAATAAAAGCGCACATGCATAAAGTGTAAATGCGAATGAAAATACAGCGAAGCGGGGAATGAGAATGGAGAAATACAAATGAAAATAAAGCGCAAACGAAGGCTGCAAAAAAGTGGACAACAAATTAAAACGCGGCAAAATAAAATTACAATTTATTTGCTGCTGTAACAAAACAACTGGAAAAAAAACTGAAAAAAAAACGAAATGCAAAATAAAATAAAATATGGCGGGCGAGTGGTCAGTGGGAGAGAGAGTGGGAGTGGGAGTGGGAGGGAGAGAGCAACAGAAACAGAGTGGCAACAACGACAACGAAATATATTGTTGTAACGAAGGCAGAAGCCAAACTTGGATTTAATTAAAATGTTTACCACAGTCATTTCATTTTCATAGCCAGCAAACATAAATTTTGAAACGCACAACCACAACAACAACAACAGCAACAAAAAGTAACAGCAACAGCAACAACAACAAGCGGCACGAAGGGAACCACAAAGCGAAACAGCTGCAAGAAAATGCCCCAAAAACCATTAAACTTGCCCAGCACACACACACACACGCACACATACACATACACATATATGGCATATAGCATTTAGGCCCTGTCAGAAGTTCATATAAATACTGAAACGATCCATACTCGAATCGGGCAATTTTGATTGTTGCATTCGTCTCGATTTGGCTAAAACGAATGCGCAGGTAATTAGTTCCAGCAGCTACCACACACACACACACCCACACATACTCTCACACACTCTCACACGCACATGCTTAATGTCAGCATTTATACCAAATCCATTTAGCAAAATTATTTATAAGAAAAGTCATGCCGTCCCGGCCAGGCGCAGACCCAAATCCGAAATCCGAAATCCGAAATCCGTTTGCGGTTGCAGGCATATTAACCCCTTAGCGTACAGCACAGCCAGGCAGTAAGCCCCTTAACCCACTGCTGCCGCTGCCGCTGCCACATGCTTGTGTGTCAAAAGCACAATGCTGAAACCATAAATTTATGTGCTTTCTATTGTTTTTGCCAAAGAAAGCGGAAGTTGTGTGTGGCAACAACAACAACAACAACAACAACAACAACGAGGCAAGCAGAGCTCTACGCAAAACAATATAGCCAGCAGTGTGAGTGAGCGGGAGAGCAAAAAGGTGTACGCTTAGGGATTTCAATCAATTGTGAATCGGGACTGAGGCAACAGCAACAGCAACAGCAACAGCAACAGCAACAAAAACTAAAGCTCAGCTCAGCTCTCGCTTGTTTTGTTTGAGAAACGCAAATTGCTATTTTGTCTGCTCGAGAGACAGAGACAGAGACAGAGACAGAGACAGAGAAAGAGTGAGAGAGAGAGGGGAAGGGAGCCACACTGGTTGTAACACATCCCGTTGCCGTGTGGTGGCATCATTTTTCATGCGCTCCAACAACTTTTGACAAAGGTCGGTCAAGCAAGTCTTAAAAACTTTGCGACAAGACAACGCACGTTTTAGCCCGGCTTTGCTCTGCTCCTCCCCCACCAGACAGCTGCATCTGCGTCTGCGTCTCTCTCCCTCCCTCTCTGGGGCAGCGTTTTGCTTAGTGAATTACGTCGGCTTTAAGGGGTTAAAGTTCAGCTCTGCCTGCTCGGGGGTAACAGTTGTCGCCGTTGGCCCTTGGCCCTAAGCCGTAAATAATAATATTTAGACAAAAGCACAGCGCCAACTGTCAACTTTATCACACTGACGCGCTGATGCTCTAAATCCATTAGGCAAACGCTTAAAAGGCCAAGGTAACGCGCTTATAATTGAGCTGGAAGCAAAGCATATCAAACACTACAGCTAGTTGCAGCTACTAGAGTTAAGCCTAGATCTTATATTTATTTTTAGCTTTTAGTTCAAGTTGTTCTACCTACTTCCATTTCAACGCTTCGCTGATTGAAATATTATTCCCCAGTTAAGCGTTTCCCAATATTAAATAGAATAATATAAGAATCGCAAAATACAACTCGACCGCGTGACGACAGTGTAAAAGTGTAAAACGAATTTCGCAACACTCAATTGTCCCTGAGGGCCCTGCACAATTTATAGCTCCCCGTAGAGTACCGATTTCTGCGAAAATACCAAAGCGATTTTCGTCAAACAAAAAAGGACTACAAGCCTTATATATTATATATTATATATATAATATATTTATCAAATGTCGAGTAGTTTGGCTCAGAGCTTTTTAAAGCAACGAAGCTTCAGATTAAATTCCCTCTAGTTTCGAACTGGTAAAACTAAACGGGAAAACTGAAAAACAGCCCACCTTTCGGATTTGGTAACATGCGTCAACATTTTCACCTTTCGCAGTGGCAAGGGGCGGGGGCCAAGAAAGTTGAATACGCAAACATTTGCCCAAGTTGGCGCGATTTATGGATAGCAGAGTCATAAACTTACGGATTGCCTTGACTTCTCGCTGTGTGTAGCACTTACGATAATTGCATTGAATGAGAATCGCAAAGAAAGGCGACGCGCGTAGGCAACTTTGCATAATTTATGTGAGGCTCGGTTCAAAGTTGAAACGACGCACAAATTAAAATCAACGCACAAAATGATTGATGAATGGGACAGGGTGGGCGAGAGAGAGGAAGAGGGGGAGCCATTGGAAATTTAGCCCTTTGTTCGAGGCGAAGTTATTTAAATAGTTTGTGTAGGAATCGGAGACAGAGAGAGAGGCAGGTCGAGACAGGCAGAAGTGGCTGCAGCCCGATAGCCGATAGTGGCCCGGCCGAACAATGGGCCCATTAATAGGACACACAGACAGATCGCATATATATACACACGGATATACATATATATATAGACAAAGCCAAGGTGAAACCAAATAGAATGTCAAAAATCAAAGTCCAAGCCAAAGTGCTTGCGAAAACAAAAGCCATGGAGGAAAGTCGCTGGCAAAACAAAAGGCGGCCAAAAACTTTCCTTCGCACAAAGCAAAAGGGACCAGAGAAAAGCAAACTTCCAGTCAAGTGAGAGAGAGCGGCAGGCCTGGACTGCTTATCTGCCGGGAACCCAGAGAAGAGCCCCCGCCCACTACCGCTCAGGCACTGCTAGACAGAGCCAAGACCCGCTGCGTTTGGTGGGCGCATCAAAAGCATGCTAATGTCCAGCTCTGGCTCGTATGAAGGATTGGCCAGAAGTGGGAATGGCGGCACGACGGCTGAAAGGCGAGGCAAGAAGTCAAGCACGAAAAAGGGTCAAGAAATGAAAGCTTAGAAGCTTGAGAGCTCCGATATGCGAATCAATTGATTTCGAGCCCGTAACCAGAGAAAACCAGAGAAAGCCACTGGTCGGGCGGTTGAGCAGGGACAGCAGCAGGAGGTTAGCAGGGGCAGAGCAGCGGCAGGGTAGGCAGATGAAAATGCAAAGTTTGTTTTTGCGAATGCAGCGAGGCGGAATAAATTTCCCGCAGCGCGGCGAGAGAAGAGCAAAGAGCAGGTAAAAAGCGTCGTGGCAATCACTGAAGGCAAATTAAAAAGCAACTGACAAGGCAGAGAGAGAGAGAGAGAGAGAGAGGGAGAAAGCCAACGCAAGTCAACTGAAGTCCGCCGATATGTAGCCGGAACAGCTAGGTATATCAATCGGTAATCGGAATAAGTAAGAGCGAGCGAAAGGGTCAAGCGGAAGCGTCGACGGGGGCGAGTGACAATGGGCCAAAAGTGAAGCTGCCGATTGTGTTTCGGGCTAGGAAAGGGTAGCACGGCGTCTGCTTGGAGTCGCGCCTGGACGCGTGCCCCCGGCATGCGTCAGTGCCTGCCTGCGCGGGATTTTCTTATAAATTATTGTGAATTTATGCGAATCACTTCCAGTCGAATTGCGCGCAGCCGACGCGGATTTTAACTTTATAATTGAATCCATTACTTGGTCGGAACGTGGGACCGCCGCTTGCCAGGATTTCGATGTATTAAAGTGTGCGGGCAACTCTTCTTCTGCGGGAAGTATCCGGCGCGAAGGCGAGCAACAAACCCGGCACTGATTGCGAGCAGGCAAGCAGCAGCAGCGTGGGGGGGGGGGGAGTTAAGTTTTTGGTTTGTTGGCTACACAAAAACCTCGAAATAAGTTTTAATTACGGGCATATGATGGTGGCCGATAATACGACGGCGTCGGAGAGCCAAAAGTTTGCAGTCAAGGCAACTGGCAACGGGTAACTGGCAACTGGCAACTGGCAACTGGCAACCGGCGGCGTCGAAGCCGTTGACTGACTGAAAAATTCTATTATAATTAATAGCAGAAAATTATGAAATTAATGCGAGACACACACACACAGAGAGAGAAAGATACACACAGAGGCGCACACAGCAAATTGGATTCATTAAAAATGAAGTGGGTACTCGCTCGAGAATCTTATCCCAAACAAATTAGAAATGCGAAAGGCGAAAAATGCATGGGGGCCAAGCATGGGTTAACTCAAGGGGCAGCAGATAGTCGAGTGGTATGAGGGACTCGCTCTCTCTCTCTCTCTCTCTCTCTGGTAATCTGTGTGGGCCAGGGCAACGGGTTCAGCGGCGGATTAGGAACTGATTTCACGCGAATTCAGTAATTGTGAATTGTAATTGAAATTAGAAAAAAAGAAATTAACATTGTGAGATAAAGACAATGAACTTTAAAAAGTATTTCAGCATTCTTTGGAAAAAAGGAAGCCGGAGGTATAAAATAAAGACTCTTGGGGTTGGTATTTCAATATGTTAATTAAGTGAAAATAGAAATGAAACGTTTTCAGAGTTTTTATGTTGAAACTCTTCTATCTTCTATCAACTACATCAAAACGATTTTTTCGAGTATATTTTTGAATTTTCTAATATAGAAAATTGCTTTATTAGCTTCAAAAGTTATGTCCTGTGTGGACTGTAGTCTTACTTCATTCTTTTTAGCTATTTTAGCTGAAAACTTAATGAAGCGTTACCCAGAAAATATTGTAAAAGTCGCAAAAAGATTTCTATATAACTATCAAAGTATCACAAAAAAAAAATGCATACGATAACATTTTATATATTATTAAGAATAAATATAGTAATCTATTATATATAATCGAATTATTTGATTATGCAATTAATAAAATAATTATAATAAATAAGGCTTTAGGATACAAGCATAGCTTTCTCCATTTTTAAGCGAAAGTCTTAAATATTTTGAGGGCCACATTTCAGTTTTATCAATTATTTTTTATTTTGTTGCCTCAAACACCGAAGAGTCACACTTCTTTTTTGCAAAAAAAAAACCAACGGACATGTTTATAAATATCTGAAGAGACAGGTGTCCAAATACCCTTTCCTATGCCCATCCCTACCTACATTTCACGCAGTTTAATAACGCTTATAGTTAGAATTCAGTTCAGTTTTCCAGCTTTTACAGCCAAAACTGCTCAGTCTCATCTGCAGTCTTCAGCTTATACCGCTCAAACTCTAGAGCGCGCAACCAAATAGCAATATGCCAGCTGCCTGCATAACAAAAGAGGCAGCTCTATATAACTGGCCCCGTCATACCTTTCCCTACTGCATACTCCCCTGCTCTGCCCGCTCAGCACTCAACACTTTTCACGCAGTTTTCACTATTTCTCTTACTAATTACGAAGCAGTTTAGCTCTGTGTTTGCCCAAAGGGTGCTGCGTGGATGGAGTGGGTACTCCAAGCTGCTGGCGAGTTGATTGGCATTGGCAGCGGCAGGTGGCCGCCTCATTAGTGGCTCAACTTGGTGGTACAAAATGCGGCACTTGTGGCAACCAGCATGAGACATGAAAAAGCAGCAGGCGCAACATCAACTTGACACTTGACCGGCACGGGGAGAGTGAGCGAGAGAGAGAGGGAAGTGGCAACAATAGAATGCCACACGTTGACCAGCTGCAGCAGCAGCAGCATGAGCCGAAGCAGCATCCAGGAAGCTTTGCGTCGACTGTGTGTAAACAAAGACGAGCACAACGAAGCACACACACCAGAGAGAGAACGACAGAGAGAGAGAGAGAGACGAGACAGTCGCCTTCTCCCTGTTGCCTGCCACATATCAGTCAGGAGTCGTGTCTTTAAACTGCAGAAGGGCAGAGCGGGGCAGGAGCAGGAACAGGCGAAGCAGAGGGCACTTGTTGGTGTCCATAAGCTGCCTGGGCAAACAGTCAGCCGGGCAGGCAGGCAGGCAGCAGGCAGGCAGCAGGCAGGCAGGCAAACAAGCCCAACTAACAAGCCATAAGATGACAGGCTGCCAGTGACAAATTGTGCCAAATCGAAATGGTAAACAAATGCCGGGCGGACGTACAGTTCGACAGGCGGCGGCGAGGGGCGGGGTGGTATTTGGGCCAGCAGGCAGACAGTCAGCAGGCAGACTGGCAGGCAGGCATCACTCTCGCCTGCGACTGTGCCAAGGAATATGCAAATTGCTCTCGCTCTCGCACAGCTGTTAATTCGCTAAGCCTGCAGAGCAGATGAGCGAGCGGGAGGGTAGCGGGAGCAGGGAGCGCGAGAAGGTAGCAGCGCCGGCAACTTGTGCAACTTGTGGCAAATCGATAGCATTACATTATTTATGCACAGCAATCAAATGTGCCACGGGGCGTATGCGCAATGCCCGCCGCGTATGGACCTTGTCCAGGCAGCAACTACGCTGCCTCCGCTCTCTGCTCTTCACCCCACTCCACTCCTCTCGCCACTCCCCCCATTGACTCCCGCCTTCGCGGCCACTTTGTGCGGCATTAGCTAAGCAAATAATCATTACTTTTTCCATTTGTTTTTGAATGCTTGATGTCCGACCTACACACACACACACACACACGCAAGCATATGTGTCTGTGTGTGTGTGTTGCGTGTGTATCGAAATCCTCAACTGGCAGGCAAATAAAAATCTCTTACGCATTCGCAGCACGTAGCACAACGCCTCGCAGTACTGCCCTCCGCCCCCTTCCGTTCAGCACCCTCCCCTGCCCGCTGGCTACGCCCCCACTTGACTAACGCTGAGTTACAGCAACGGCAGCGGCAGCGGCAGCTCTTGAGACACAATTTACCCCCTACTCCTACGTTTCACAGGCGGCGCACACTTCGCCCAGGGTTGCCCCCACTCATTTAAAAAAAGTATCAATTTCATTGTTACGCGCACTCGATTTTTTTCTGCCCTTCGCTCTTTACTCTCTGCGCTCTGCTTTCCATTCTCTGTCCAGTCTCTATTATACTCTTACCAGGGGTATTAGAATATTGTACTGGTGCGCTGTTCGCCCGGGGGGGCAATTCTGCTGCTCGTGCTTTATAGTTTTCTATTTCTTTTTCATTGAAGCGAAGAGTACGTCAAAATCGGGTAAATATTATCGTTGGGGGGAGAGATAATATTATTGAAATTTACTTATTAATAAAGTAAGCATAAGTGTGAGTTGCTTTTGCTTGTGGGTCGGTTGAGTCTATTATCTGTGGATTATCCTCTGTCTATTAAATATTTAGATTCTAGCGCTTTTAGCTCTTAATATAAATGGTATTAATCTTTATCAAGTAGGTATATTTCAACTATATGTAGTCTTGTATCTAGTATTGGAAGTCTAGTATCTAGAACTTTGTATCGAATAGCTTAGAAGTATCTAGCGTTTATCATATCTAGAAAATCGTTTTTAATTTAAATTTTAAGTTTTTATCTTTATTTAAGTTTCTTTATCTTTCAATCTTAATCTTAATTCTTAAATTTTTCAACGTTTATCTTTGTGATTTAATCTTTTAACACTTTTATCTAAACTTTCACGTGTTAGTTTTCACAGTAGACCATATTATGTCTATATCTATAACATAATTTATCCTTTATATATTAAATATCATAAATGTATATAAATGTATTTGTTATCTGGTACTTACTATTATATTTGCATATTATATATTACGTTATCTACTACCCATGGCTTATTATCTATTAGCTATCTAGCTATAATTATCTATGTTAATAGATGTTTATATATAGGTAATCTAAATGAATGTTCTATAATTGCATCTATTATCTACAGTATTTTCTTTTCAATTCACTACTTTCTTTAATTTTATCTATTATCTACAGAATTTTCTTATCACTTTATTGTTGAAAAGCGTGTGCGCAATTCGTTGTAAATCCTGTCGCCCCTTCTTTATTATCTGCACGTGAAAATTGAAATAAATTTGGAACGGCAATTGCCAGGCCCCGGCTATATTGGAAAATGTTTTCGGGTGGCGTTGGCAGTGGCAGGCAGAGGCACAGGCACAGCGGACAGCGGAGTGCGGACAACGGACAGGGGAGGCTGCTGGCATGAAAATTATTGGCCAGTCACGACATGAGCGAGGGAACTTTCTCGTTTTGTTCATCTCATCTCGTTTCGTTACGTTGCGTTACGTTGCGCTACGATTACGTTACGTTTGTCGAATTTCCCCAGAATGAATGAATGAAAGAGCAGAAGAAAAGGAAGGCGTAATGAGTTCTCAAACTGCCTGCGATTACGAATAGTTTAGATTTTATTGGGATGCCCGGCTGAGGCTGCTGCTGCTGCCGCATGTTATTCCCTGTTGGCGAGTTTGAAACGAGTCTTGCCCCTCCCTTCCCCACTGTAGCACTACCTCTGCCCCTGCAGGCGAATAATACATCATTTGCGGTCAGAATGGCAAACGCGTTAAGTTTTTATGGACAACGACGTTTTGGATCTAGACCAAAATCAACTCGTTGCATGTGAGTGTGTGTGTGTGTGTGTGAGTGTGCTGGTGTGCGGTTAGCTCGTTTGCCTTGTGCTTTATTTTATCGCTGTTGGCAGCAAACACCAAGAACCGAAAACAACAATAAAACCAGTCAAAAAGCACTCGAAATGCTAAATGAGCTGCTGCAACGCCTCGCCTCGCCCTCCGCTTTTCCCCCCGCCTGCCACGCCTACCCATTTGCCTAATGGGCGACCTCCCTCCGCGCGCACACACACACACACACAAGCAGACGTTGCTTCAGCGCACCTTTGCAATTAATCCGCGCTCAGGCCACGCCTTCAGGAATGCCAACAGTGCCTTCTGCTCTGGCGCTGTCTACGTCTGTTCTACCAGCCCCTGCTGCCCTGCCCGGGCGGGCGGGCGTTCTTTTCCCACGAGTTTTTCATAAACAAAACCGGAAAATCTGCTGGCTGCCAGCAGGAGCAGCGATACATTTGAAGCACCCGCTTTTAGCCGCTGCAATTTGGCAGCGATTTCGCTTGCCATCCGCAGAACTTGGCGGAGCAACCTCCGCCCCTGCCCACTCCCTGCACCCGCTATAAGCCCCTGGGAGCGCTGCGGTGAGCGGGCATGGGGATGGGGAGGCGGCAGCACTGCCGGCTGCTATTTTCGGTCTCGAGTGACAAATATTAGAGCAGTCTTTATCGCTAATTAGACTTTGTAGCCGTAAATCTGTTGTCATTTCTTCCTGCTGCGAGTCATTGTTGTTGCTGTTGTTGTTGTTGCTGCTGTTGCTGTTGCTGTTGTTGCTGCTGCTGTTGCTATTGTAATTGGCGCGGCCAAAACCAACAGACCACGCAAGCTTGCTCCACACACACACACACACACACACACACACTCGAATCGAGTGAGAGGAAGCAAGGCAAATGCGTTTCAAAGTTTGCCAAGTTGCAGAAACTGATGCCGGAAGCATTCGCGACTCTGAGGACTTCAAAACGAGAGCAGGCGCTGCGGCAGAGCAAGGGGGAGGGCGGTAAGGGAGTGAAGTGGAGTGCTGCCAGTCGAGTGCTCACTTATGGCAAGTTGTGCAAGTGCGCTAAGATTGCAGCAGTGAGACAAGCCATAAAACTGATAAATGAGAGTCACAACAGTGCGAAATTAGGATTTTACTCGGGGTTTTTAATCGACTGCCGAGTCAGGGGGCGTGGCATTGCAATATGCAAATATGCCAGAGTTCTATAATATATAAAAGCTTATGCAGACCAAATTTGATAGTTGTGGCGCTGTTAGTGCCAGAGATCTACACATTTCAGTTATTTTATTCGGGGTTTTTAATCGATTGTCGAGTCAAGGAGGCGTGGGATTGGAATATGCAAATATGCCAGAGTTGCATAATATATAGAAACTTATGCAGACCAAATTTGATAGTTGTTGCGCTGTTGGTGCCCGAGATCTACACATTCCAGTTATTATAACAGCTCAATAATGTTAAAAACCGAACTTCTGCGCTCTGTCTGGCCTTTCACTGTCTGCTACATACGATTATACCATTTTCCTGCATGCTCAATGTATTCTAATGAAATCGCCCCATAACACATGACAGAGCAGAGCGGAGCGGAGAAGGCGCTCAAGGAGATACATGAAAGGGCGGGAGCAGCCCAATTTGAATTGAAATCGCAGCGAATTTAATAAGTATGCAAATGTACTACACTTGGCTTTAGACAAATAGAATATCAATTTGGTAGCCAAGTTAATGCTCAGCCTGGCAATTAGTTGGCTCTACAGGAAGCGGCGAGGGGCATGGAACTGCACAATCCCTGCTCCATTTGCATAGCACTTCCGCAAACTATTTCGAAACACATTTTCATTATTCTTTTGGCCACGAAACAAGAGAGACAGAGGGAGGTGCAGGGAGCGGCTAGAGTCGCGCTTGGAAGGCTTCCAGCTGTCACGATTATACGAATTTTTATGGCACATATGAGACTAATACTAGATCGGAGCAGTCGGGCTAAGCCCCGACAGCGCCAGCAGCTGTTGCCATTGGCAATTTGTGCGGCGCAGTGTTGCATTAAATGTGGCAGTCAAATGCTTCAGTTAATAAAAAACAGAGACGAAATGGAATCCCTCAAAAACAGAAGGTCTGGCCGGGCTTAGATCGGCTCGGTGTAGTCGGGGCTCCGCTTGAAGTGTGGCCTTAAATGAAGCATGCCCTGCGAGTTGGTAATAAGCACGAGAATTCTGAGTTTTCCTGCCAGAAACTTAGTTAACTGCGGCTGTAACTTTAGCTGGGCCCCTGGCCCCCCGGCGGAGGTACACTCTGCCACATACACATACACAGCCGCAACACTTGTGTATGTATGATAAATAGCTTTCAATTTATATGCCTCGAGGGCGGCCCGAATTCGGTTGTTCGCTTGGTTGGACTGTGGCAGCAGCACAGAGGGGGGGAGCGGGCCTTAAAGGTGTTCAAGGGTCATTTATCAGGCAGAGCGGCAACATTTAGCGCCACTGCTACATAGGTGTACGTGTGTGTGTGTTATCTGTGTGTGTGTGTGTGTGCGACAGGGAAAATTTATGCGTCCTCGTCTCGCACCTACCCCACTGTGCGCTCGGGCCATGGATACGTCTGGAGTCAGCCTCAGCTTGGGCTTCAGCTCCGGCTCCAGCTACAGCTACAGCTACAGCTCCAGCTTCTGCTCTGCTTCTGTAGCTGCGACTAGTGGCGCATTCATTTCGATCTGAAAGTGAAAATCATTTGCAATTGTGGCAGGCGGCAGTCGGCAGGCGTCGGTGGTGCCTGCTCCTCGTAATGGCTGCCATAGAGCGGTCGAAATTACTTTAACCCTGCAGCTGCGTCTAGAATCTGTGCGAGCTCCTTCGCCTCCTGCCCCTGGGGGCAGCAGAAGCAGGGGCAAGTTCTGTACCTGTTAAATGAGTGAGTAAATGTGTAGCTGTCGGCAGGTGTGCAAGTAATTACATACACCCAGCACAGACACACACACACACACACACTCGCACACCCTCGCACAACATGAGTAACCTTTGCATACGGCGAGAGGCCCACACACAATTTATATTTGCCAAAGTTTCGTCTGCTATGGGGGAGTACGGAAAATCGTTAAGACCTTCCAACGCCTCGTCAAAGTTAATTAATTTGCAGCCCCACAACGACGACAAGTGGCGAAAGTCGCTTTCGGTTCAAGTGCTGCCACGCCCACAAATATTTGCAATTTGCAACAGGTATTTATAACGACGAGAAGACCCTGGACTGTAAGCTGGAAACAGGCAAGACTGCTGAAACAATTGGATAACCGAAGAGGGCAGGCAAAGAGACGAGTAGAAATACAGGCAGAAAGACATACATGCAGATGGAGAGACAAGCAGACAGACGCACGGAGAGACAAGTAGACAAATGAGAAGACAGTGAGGCAAACAGGCACACAAACTGATTTGCAGACAGTCAGAGAGAGGACAGATAGAGAAACGACAGACAAGCAGACGGGCAGACAAGCAGACAAGCAGACAGAGACAAAGCAAGAGCGAAAATTTCTTCGAGAGACAAACGAAAAGACAAGAGCAGCAGACGGGCAGACGAAGGGGAAAACTAACAGGCAGAGAAACAGAAGATTTATAAAGACAGTCGAAGTAACCGTCTGAGAATCGGAGAGCAAGAATGACAGACCAAATAGAAGACAAGCGAGCAGACTAGCGAAGTTGGGCATACAGAAGGAGCTACTGTCGAACATACGAGGAAACTGAGAGGCAGACAGAGATATGAAACAAGTAGAGAGATAGAAAGACAGACAGACAGACAGACTAGCCGACAGATAGACAGGCGACAAGCATACATTCAAGCAGACAGAGAGTACGACAGACAGACAGACAGAGCAGCAGACAGTCAGCTAGAAGGTAGAAAGACAGACAAGCCGACAGACAAGAAGACAAGCAGAGAGTCTAAAGGAAAGAGAGCAGGACAGACAGACAGAGGAGCAGACAAATAACTACATAGACAGCCAGACGTGCAGAAAGAGATACAAACTGACAGAGTGAATATCTATAAGGAATATAGAAATATATACTCTAGAAATCCTGGCCGAAAACAAGCTACAATTCGGAATACTTCAAAATGCCTTCAGCTTTCTGGTAATTGCTTTAGAAAGAGGAATTCAACGCAGCCAGGTGAAAGCTTGTATGCTATACTGTAATTGTGTCTGTAACGCGTACCACTGTGCAATTTGTTGCACAGTGTTGCAGTGTCGATTGCGCCAATTGAATTGAATTCGGGCAACAAATCAAGTGAGCTGAGCAACTTAATAGCTAAACAACGGCCCCGGGCAACGCACAAGCGTGGGGGTCAGAGCTACTGCGAATGGCTCTGACCCCAATCAGGCAACGACAGCGGACAATGCAGGTACACACACACACACTCACTCGCACACACACACACACACACACACACACACACACACGTGCCCACTCGAAACGGAGGCAATCAATTGCAAGGAATGCGAGCACGCAGAGGAAAAGGCAGAAGTGCGCAAAAAATGCGGAAGCAGTCGCTGGAGCTTTTTGTGCGTCGGACACCTTTGGCGGCAGGTGCAGGAGTGGGAGCCGCATCTCAGCTGGATCTCTTCAGCTGAAGTGCAGCTATAAAATACTAATCAGCATCAAATGAATGCTACATCAATCTTGTGTCGGGCGCAGAGCAGCAGAGCGCAAGCGAAGAAGGAAGCGGAGGCGGAGACGGAGACGGAGGCGGATGCGACTGCGGCAGGTGCGTTGGAGAGCAGGAGAGGGTAGCTGGAGCAGGAGGCCACTGGCAGGCGCCACTTTAATTTTGTTACTAAGCTTGGGCCGCAGTTGACAGGCGGCAGCAGGCAGGCAGAGAGAGAGAGAGGAGTGGAGGTAGCAGGCATATGTCGAGCTGGAGCTGGAGCTGTAGCTGTAGCTGGAGCTGCTCAAAAGTCATTTCCGCCAGCGCCAGTTGCGAGGACTCCGAGGACAAGAACAAACAGGCAGCAAAAACTAGGGATTAGGGATTTGCGTGCACATAAATGAATTTCGTGTACGCAGTCGCCGCCAGAGAGACGCACACAGCGGCGCAGGGAGTGGCCAAGGAGGCGAGACCGGCTGCAGCACATGGAGATGACGACTAAGCCCACAAGTGGCAGCGACGCTGTTATCTGCACACGTGCAACATGCACGCAATGCAAGCAATGAGTGAACTATGCCCCCAGAACCCCCCCCCCCCCCTCTCCAACGCCTCTGCATGTCCTTTGCCCTACAGCAATTGTTAGCATTACGTGCCACTCTCGATTGCCATTCAATGCCAGCTGCAGCGCCCGCAACTATTGAATTACTTGCTGCGAGCTGCGAGCTGCAAGCTGCGAGCTGCGACGCCGACTGCAACTGCAGCTGAAGATTGCACTTGAAATAGGATTCACAGCTCACTCGCTCGCTCCGAAAGCTTCAGATTTTCAATTTCCGTTTCCCTTTTTGCGCTCTCTTTCTCTTCTCTTTTTGTTCGCTTCTATTTTTTTTTTGCAATTTTTTTGATTCATCGTCGCTTCGCTTTTTGTTTTGTTCGTGTCTAAGCAAATGGAATAAGCGCGCTCATTGCTCGGGCAGAGATGGATAAGTGCATGGCTGGATAGGAGCAGCCGGTGGGGCAGGGGCAAGTGGGCACTAGAGCCAGATATGTGGCAGGGAAAACCCATGAGGTTGCGGAGGCCAAAGGAAATGCGCTACAGCGCACAAAGTTGCATTCGAGCAGGGAGCAGGGAGAAGCGAAAGCGAAAGTGAAACGAGAATTGATCGAATCGGGAGGGGCTAGGGGAAAAGATGACAAGGCACATGGCAAAAAGGGAGCAGATAACGGAATCATAATCAAACAGAAGTTAATAAAAGACAAAGCAAAACTGGGTTAAAATTCAATTTGAATTTGCAGATTGAACTATGAGTTGAGTTCGTGTGATGAATTGATACTTAAATTAATTACAAAAATAATCGGTATATAAATATAATTAAAAATTAAAATGTATATATTTAAAAATATTTTTAAGTTACATTTATTTTAATTTAGTGAATATATTAGGTTGGCAAATAATAATATTTTTAAATTGTATTGAATAAATTGATAGATGTAGATAATATATTATTTTAATAAATATAATATAAAAGAATATATACAATTTTCTTAAAATATATATTAAATATTTAATTTCTTTTCTGAAAGCCATACTTTTTTATTTTTTTTAGATATTTAATAATTTTTGAGTTTTACAGAAAAAAAAGCTGACAAATAAGTAAAAGACTTTGAGATTCTGTTAATTAAATTAAATTTACAATAATTATATTTTTACTAAATATTAAAATATTAAACTAAAAGCTTAGTTATTTCTCTAAATTTTTCTGCATTTTTTTTATCGAGTTTTTACAATTAAAACCAACTCAAAATCTTATTTATTATTTTCTCTGCTCGCACCGAAAAGTGTACAGTCTCAAGCTAATAAAACAATATTCTAATTCTTTTTTTCTCTCTCTCTTTTCGGTTATACTAGCACATCCCCCTGTCGACATATATAATAATATTATCTCAAGTGTTTTAATATCGCAGCACTTAACTGCTCTGCGCTCTGTCAACGCGTTGCTCGCATAATTTATATGCTGACGCTGCTATTTATTATAGCATGCTGCAATAATGGGCACCTGCAGATGATTGCAGGGCATTTGCAACCAGGAACAGCAGCAGCAGCAGCAGCAGCAGGAAGGGAGCAGCAGCGAAGGCAGCAACTGTTGCCGGCACGTGCAACGTTGACGTTGTCCATGGCAGCAGCTTCGCCCTTCGTGCCCGCCCGGATAGTATATCAATCCTATAAGACGCAACATTCAGTGCCAATCAACAAGTGCGTTCCATCTTGAGCGGGACGTGGGCGTGGGGCGTGGACGGCGACGCAGACTTACATCCCTCAGCGCGCTGCGCTCACGGACTAAACCCATGGCAACTGGCTGAGCATATATGCAACAGAGCGCTGAACGCTTTTATTGCTAACCATTTCTCGCTGCACGCGAGGTGGGGCCAGGCCAGGCAGGGCAGCAAGGAGACAGAGAGCGTGAGGGAAGGGAGGAGTCTGCAGAGAGCAGAGCGGCACACGGATTGAAAAGAACTCGGCACGTATTTGTCACGTATTATATATTTATAGCAACCAATGAACCGTTGAATGCACGAACGAGGGCGAAGGGAAGAAGGTAGAGCAAAGGAGAGAGAGAAGACCAGTGTGGAGGGAGGGGCCACAAGACGTAGTAGCGACTGCATAGAACGATTGAATTTGCTCGCATTGCTCATACGCCGCGTGTGCGCGCTAGTTGCGAGGGCTTAGCTGAAATTGAATACTTATTGCACAGGCTGCTGCAGCCTGTCGCCTGTCGCACGTCGGATATAGGATGTCGGATATAGGAATAGAACATCCTACACAGAGTCTCCATTGCGCTCTTCCTCTCTCTCCCCTATCTCTCTCTCTCTCTCTCTCTCTCTCTCTCCAGCTGCTGCTGCTGTCGCCCCGTCACAGTTTAATTATAATTTTAATCACTTTTGCAGCAGCGCGACGCGGAAATGAATTTTATGAAGCGTATGCCGAACTGTCGTACCCAACATAAACTGTTGTCAGTCCTGCACGGCGGAAGGGAGGCAGAGGCAGCAAGAGTACGAGCTAAGTTCGAAGGGACGCTGAGGGATGACGCTGCGACTATCGGACGGACGGAACGAGCGACCGAAAGACCGAACGACCGAACGACCGACTGTCATGTCAATTCAATTTTCGTGCTTCCGTGCGCGGCGACAAGTTTTAGCCAGCATTTGGGCCCCGCCCCCTTCGAATGCCAGTACAGATTGCCAGCCCAACGGCACTTTCTGTACATCGTCATCATCGTCATCGTCATCATCAACACCTCGCGCCAGGCGCCATTTACACGCCGACGTCTATCCTCGTCTCCAGGTCTAATCAGCGTCGACAGGAGAGTCGAGCGAAGAGGCTATCTACCCCCACCCCCACTCATCCCTGCTCTGTTCTGCTTTCTATCTGCTATCTGTGTGGATAAGCGAATCAATTTTAATGCCGCATTTGTTGCATTGATTTGTGGCCCCAAATGAAGAGGCAGAACAGGCCCCAAAAGAAGCCCCCAGTCGAGTCGAGTCGATCAAGCAATCACAATTTTATAGCCTACAAGTTTGATTAGGAAGTTTTCACGCAATTAAGATTCGAAATGGAGTCATTTGCATAGAGACCATGATTGATATTGGCTGATATATTGAGATATATTATGCAGTTAGCTGCGTAGAAGTCAGGCAAGCGCATAAAGCTAATCAAGTGAGAATCATGGCTTAAATAAGGAATTGAGATTTCAGAGTAGCAGACTAGCTTTATATATATTTTATATACAATATTATTATATGATTTTATTTCATTATTATATGATTTAATACTAGATTTATTTGATTTTATTTTATTATATGATTAATATGTTATTATTATTATTAATTATTATAATTAATAATTAAAATTATAATCAATATTAAAATAATATAAATATATTTTTATTATATTCTAATTTTATTTTTTACTGATGATACTACTATATATATTGTAGAAATGTTTATATTATATACTTTAAATATATAAATTTTAAATTATATGGAACTGACTTTAACGAAATTACTCAATATATTTTATTATATATAATATATGCCCGTAAATATATATTATATTATCGAACATATATATGATACTCATAAATTTGCATATAAATAAAACTGAGTAACTCTATTAAAATGATTTCATAGAAAATTATTTGTATTTATATAAATATCAACCTATGACTTTAAATTTTGTAAAGATATATGGGTATAATATCTAGATCTAAAAGTGTTAGAAATGCAAAAGAAATAACTATACATATAAAATATTATAAATTTTGTTTTTTCAGTGAATCAATCGGACAACTATATTCATTAATCATAAGTTCCATGTGAATCTTCAGCTAGATAGATATTTTATTTAATTAATAGGTTTCATAGAATTTATAACATAAATGTATATATATATATAATGTATGCTATGCTAAAAATTTAAGTATTATTAAATATGTTTTTTTTAATTAATAATTTCAATTCATTTAATTTTATTTGATTGATAGTGGAATAATAATATTATTATAAGAAATACTATACTGCTACGATTGATACCTAGAGACTTCAATATAGCGCATAACTTTCAGCAGCTTTCCGACTATCTGGTCAAAAGATCATAATTATATAGCATATCTCAGCTTGCAATCTGCGAGAAGTCGTCAGAGTTGCGCCTGCATCAATGAATCACGACTGCAGCGGCAGCGAAGCGCATGAAACGAATGAGAACTATAATTGCCAGCTGGTGGAATCTGTCGCCCATTCTATATATCCCCCATCTCTCTCTCTCTCTCTTTTTCTATCGCGCTCTCTGTCGCTTCGCCATTCATGGGTTCATCATGCATTTTGATATGAATTAAAACGAAGGCAGGCGCAAACTGGCCGGGACGAGGCTGCTGACATGTTTTGTCCACAGGCACGCATTCCTCTTGCGGCCTGCCGACGGTCTGCTCTCGGTCTGCCTGTCTGCCTGCCTGGCTGCCTGGCAAGTTTCCCAACGGCACGCGCAGCGCCTCGTTCGCTCTCTCCTTTCCTTTACTTCTCCCCCCCTCTGCGGCAGCCTGTTACCCTATCAGCTGCTGCTGCTGCTTCTGCTGCTGCTGTTGCTGCTGTTGCTGCTGTTGCTGCTGTCGTCGTGCCGACAAGTCGGCCTGCCTGTGTCACTCATACGCGCCACAAATATCCCAAGCCATCGCCCAGGTCCCTCTGCTGCCCTCACTCTCTCTCTCTCTCTCTCTACCGCACACTCCGCTGCCAATCCTCTTGCCATTTCCCACTCCATTCGCTGGCCCAGAATTATCGTCGCTGCCACGCACGAACGCTTACTTTGTCGCATGCACAACTTTTGGCTATTAAGTCATTTTTTGGCTTTTTAGATTTGCGACAAATTCCCGAGCTGGCAGCAACAGCAACAGCAACAACTACAGCAACAACTACGAACTCGAGCAACAGCAACTTCTGCATCATCCTTCACTAATTGTCCGCACTCTTGCCACATTTTTACACCCAGTGGCAGCGCTGCTTCTACTTCTCTCTCTCTATCTCTCTCCCTCCCGCTCGCAAGTTTAAACAGTTTAATGCCGCCGCGAACTCGCGCTGCGGCAACACTTTATCATCCTCGGTCGTCCAAGTGCCGGACGCTGTGCGAGACACAATCGAGCAGCTCCTCAACTCTTTCGCCAGCAGCTCTCGCTCAAGCTGCAGCTTCAAGTGGACAGGAAGAATGAAGACAGCGAGAGGGGAGTGGAGGGGGGATAGAGGGAGGCAAAATAAGACAGCCAGAAAAACCTTTCATAACAATGACAAGATAATAGAATGAATACAGCGTCGGGTACTTAACTATAGAATGCCCTCTGCCCATCCCCCGCTCTTCCTCTTCCTGCTTTTTCTCTCCATCTCTCTCTGTCTCTCTTGAGGCGCACTCAATTCTGCAGATTGATTTGAATGGAAATCGATAAAGAAAAGTGGAAATTTAAAGTAACTGCCCGTAAGATGACTAAGTGTGCTGTAAAAATCAACTATATAAAGCTCGCATTAATAGAGCATAGTAGAGTAGAGTAGTAAATTATTATAGGCATTTTATAAATTAACTATAACTCTTATTAAGTTCAGTTTTTGGAGTAAAAATTGTTATTAACTAGCTTTTTCCCCAATTTTATTCTGCAGCATTTTAGTTTTTTTAATTTCACAAAATAAATTAAGGTAACATTATTTTTTTCTGCCTTTCTTTTTTGTAGCAGGTCGTACCTTAACGTTGAAATTCCATTATATTCCCAAAAAATCAAACCTATTTTGTTTAAAAAGTGGTTCATGCAGGGTTTTAATAAATAAATTAATTTAAATAATGCAGTTTAATATTTATTAACTTCGCACTTTTCTTCTACGATTTCTTACTTTAATATTAAATTGTTTTCGAAAATTAATTTTTTCCAAGTATCCAATACAATAATTTATTGCCGAAGGTGCTTTCAAGTTAAACCACTTAAAAATATTAAGAATCTACAACTTTCAAATATAGTTTCAGACTTAAATCTCGATTTATTTCATAATATTGTTATATTTTTTTAATTCCCCTAAATTAGTATTTCCTTCCAAATAAGTATACCTCAAATTTTGCATAGTATAATAATCAATTTAATTAAAAAGTCATTTTGTTACAGTTTTTAGATATTCTAGAAAAATAATTCTATTGAAAATGAACATGAAGGCAATTTAATATAATAACCAACAGATTTTCAAAGCAAACTATAGAAAGTCTTGGATATCAGCCTGTTTATCAATCCTTCAAGACCATCAATAGCTCGCAGTAAGCAAAAGAAAATTTCAATTTTCTCAGATAAGATGAAGTTATATGAAGTTATATATCAAAGGAACCCTCATTCAGGGTCTTGGAACCCTTGCGCAGCGTTTGTTTCACTTTAAAGTGTAAGCAGAGTGGGGGTAGGGGGTAGAACTTTAGGGAAGATTTGAGTAACAGCACAAACAATGGGCAGGACGAGGACGAGATCTGCTACATCTATCGCTCCACTGCACTTGGCTCAACTTGGACAACTAGCTAGGTAGTCCCCTCTCTCTCTCTCTCTCGCTCACTCACTTACCTTCTCCCCCCCTCAAGTGAAAAGTGAAAAGCAAGATTTGTCACGCACTGATGCGTCTTTAAGCGTTTTAATTACCCACGAACGCACCAAGGACAGCGGCACAGTGGGACGGAACGAGCGACAGACAGACAGAGCGAACAACTGAACTGAACGACTGAACGAACGAATGAACGGGAGAACTAGAGAACGGGAGAACGGGAGAACAACGAAAACTTTAGCATAATATGCAAACCAGGACAATAATTCACTTTGGCAGTTGGCTAACTTGGCCTGCTGCGGGCTGCTGAGCTGCTGTCCCTGTGCCTGTGCCTGTCCCCGCTCCCAAGCTCTCGCTCTGTGCCTGCTTTTGCCACTCCCTCTCCCTCCCTGGCCAACTGGACATTTGCAGTTGCATTTGCAATTTGCATTTTGGTGCTGTGGCAATTAATAGCGCAGACGTAAACAAAACAGAGCGCAGGCAGCAGGCAGCTGCAGGAGCAATGAGGTAGGGGCAGGGGCAGGGCCAGGGACACTCCTGCAGAGCGACTCCTACTCGGACTCGGGGCTATCAAAATGCAAAGCAGTTCGGGCAGGTAATGAAAATGCTTAATGGCTTGCAAAGTGTCACAGTGGCTGCGCCTCTGGATATGCAAATGCAACGCCCCTCCCCTCCCCTCCCCGCCCACTCTGCCTACACCTAGCCCCCTGCTGCTCCCACGCCACTGAACTGCAGCTTAAAGCGCGTTAAATTCGCCTCGAATATGCCGGGCAGAGTGAATGATAGTGGGACAAGAGGGGGGAGAGAGTGGAGCGTTGGGGGCACAAGTGGAATTGGAACTTGCCACTTGCAATTGGCAGCGTAGTGAAGTGCGCGCAGCGCGGCGCATAAAAAGTCAATTAAAAGCGTAGCTGCCGCCAGTTGCCGCTTGCTATTGCAGCTGCTGCGCTCAGTTCGAGTTCGGCGAGTGTCTGTCCGTCCCACTGTCTGACTAGCTGTCTGCTGCGCCCAGTGCTGCCAGACTTTTATCAGCAAAAAATTGCTAGATTTAGAAGAAACCTCGCATTTTTTGTTGCCCAAAATCGGACAGGTTTTTGAAACAGCTACAGTGCATTCTCGATAGTGCGGACAGTGATGTCCGGTTTATTGGAGCATGCAGATTATCAAATTAAGTCTAAACTTTCAAAAGCATCAAACATTTATTTCAAAATCATGTGTTTAATGGCATTATTAAAGTTTTTATTAATATTACGATTTTATTGATGTATTATATAATGATTAAAGACTTTTGAAAGAGCAAATAAATATTACACTGATAAAGTTTGACTAGATTTTGTTTTTTTTTTTTTTTAGAAACAAGCTCGAGAAAAATTCTTGTTGAGTTTAGATAGTGAGTTTTGCCATTCAAATCAGTTATCCATTTATCCATTAGAAAAGGGAAAAAATATTCTTTTTTTTACTTTTTAAGCAAATATTACCAATTTATTATACAAGTAAAATTCTTTACTTTGTGAAAAACATTCTGCTGCTTGTAGCCATGAAAAAGTTCATATTATATAGAATGAGTTATACTTCATTACAGTAGGAATTTTTAATTTTATTTTAATAATTTATTTGATATGTTATTTTATAATAAGGCTAATAATGAATTAGCCTTAGCTGAAGCTGGCAAAATATATATAATATAATAACTTATTATTTAATATAATACTTCATTTCAGAAGGAGTTTTATTTTTTATTTTAATAAATTATTTATTGTTTTATTTTATAATAAGGCTAATTATTTAATATAAATTAATGTAATATGATATAATATAATATATAATACATATAATATAATATATAATATAATATATAATATAATAATAATAATATAATACATTTTTATAACAAATAAACAACTGTTATAAATGAAGGTTTCTAACAAATAAAAAAGCATAGCGAACAGTTGTAAAGGCTAAATATTTAGCTGCGAGCGAACTAGCAATACTGCTAGATCTAGCAGCCTAATTGCTGATACGCCAGCACTGTCTGCGTCCATCTATGCACCGCCCTATCAGCTCTCAGCTGGAGCTCGAGCTTCGAGTGCATGAGAGTGTTGGCCAGCGCTTTTAGCAGAATAAACAGTGAAAGTTGCGCAAAAAGGACACGGCCAAGACCAAGACCAAAGAGAAGGCGAGCACAAAGAGACAGGCACAGGCAGACAGAGAGAGAGAGAGGGAGATAGAGGGGCTGAGCGACAGACGGAGAAAGACAGCGCTTCGCATGTCGGACCTTTTGAACGTGTTGAACTTTCAAATGACTTTGCGCGCGGCTGGCAGCTAATGCCATTACACTACCCGTTACCCGTTACCGGTTACCCGTTACCAGTCACTGACACTCATACACACACAAACACACATACGCGCGCCTGGACCAAGCGCTAGCAAATCCAGAACCCCCCCCCTCCCCCTCCTTGCCTTTGCTTGCTTACAAAGTGAGAGAAAGGCGGCTAAAGAGTGCACAGCAACAACAATGCAATTTAATGCATGTGTATGTGTGTGTGTGTGTGTGTGTTTGAGAGAGGGTGCGCGTGTGTATGTGTGTGAGTGAGTGCAATTAAAGTGACGCACGCTTTATTGATGCGAGCGCCATTTGGCATGCATTAGAAGTCGCACAGTCGCACAGTCCAAGGTAAAATGCCAAAGTTGAAGTGCAATTTTTATGACGTCGCATTTGGGAGCGTTTCAAGCAAACATGAGGAATGTTGTGCTCTGAGGGATAAAGCATGCTCAGTGCAGCAGATATCGTAAAAGACATAGAGGCGCTGATTAATTTCAATCGCATGATGAATTTAAGCTTAGCAGTGTTGGTTATGTTTGAAAAAAAGTATGCCAAAAGGTTAACAGCACTGTAAAAAATTGAACATAACAGATAGGCATTGCCATATCGTGTGTAGCCTTAGAAAATGTGCGAATATCGTCAATAACAGAGTTGCGAATGACAACCGTCTTTAGGAAATTAGGTAAAAATAATATTAACAGAATGATAAAGCAGAGTTGCCAAATTGTTTCTCATCATTCATTCATTCATCATTTCTCATATTCATTTGATCAGTACACAGCACAGTAAACAACTGAGACTAAAGGATCGGCGTTGCAAGATCGTTTATAGCCTTATTAGACATTATATAAATGAGCGAATATCGTCAATAACAGAGGTGCGAATGAAAACCGGCAATAGGCCATTGAGTAATAATTATTGAGTAATAAATACTCATTAAGTAATAATAGTATTAACAGAATGATTAAGAGACTCATTCGCCATGTCTTGTTGCTCAATGCAGTAAGCTAACTTAACAGTGACATTAGAGCAAGCCACTGCGTTAACAGTGGACGATAACAGAGCAGTGTTATCGTATCTAGCAAATGAGAAGTAAGGGAAAAGCAACACAAATAACTCAATATATATATTGGGCCACACATCCATGGCCATAAATAAAGCTAATGGCGAAATATAATTGGCTAAGCCAATCAAAATATCGATTACAGCCTGCAGAGTCACATTCATACACATATCGATCAACGCTAAATTGCGATTGTTCGCATGCTCATAAATTATTTCGCATAAGATAATGGCCAACAAGCGAAATGTGAGGCGTAGGCAGCTAATAATGACCCCAGACAACAGTCGCAGCAACAAAGGCAACAACAACTCAGCAGAACTTCAGTGCGGACATAGCAGCAATAACAACAACTACATGCACACATACACACACACACACACACATACAACTGCAATCAATTGTTGTTGGCACAGAAATCACAAACATTGCTGCACTTTTGCCCCGTAATTACTTCCATAGGTGCTGCTGTGTGCATGTGTGCGTGCGTGCGAGTTGAGAACTTTGTGTGCAACGACAACAAAAAGAACTGCGAGAGAGAGAGAGAGAGAGAGGCAAGCGGTAAAGAGAGCGAGGCAGAGAGCAAGACTAAGAGAGCGCGCGGGTGGCAACCGCATCTAATCGCTGCACTTCACGTAAATGACACGAAAATGTTTTCAAATTAAATACGCTAACGACGCTGGCGCTGACGTCGCTGCTGACGCAGGCAGCAGGTGGAACAGAGTTGACAGTTAGCCGAGCAGAGAGTGGGCAGCGGATAACGGTAACGGGCAACTGCAGCGACACACTTGAAGCCACTTACAGAGCGTTGGGGAGGGGGGCAGGGGTATATGGCAAACAGATACAGTTAATAGACAAGCCCAATTGTGGCATGGGAAAGGCAGCGAGGCAAATTGAGCGCAACGAAAGTAAAATCAAATTGTCGCACTTTGCAGTTAAGCTGAATAGCAGATATAAATATATATACATATATACGAAAAATTAAAAAATATAAACAGTATAAAAAAGTCCAGAAAATACAAAAGAAAGTATATTTTTTAGTTATGTTAAGCTTAACAGCGCAGTGCTGCCAGCTTTCCATAGATCAGTGAATATCGTAAATAACAGAGAGGAGTTGTAAAGCCGACTAGTGTTGTAAGCAGCAGCAAACAACTTAACAGCGCAGCGCTGCCAGGTGGAACGCAAGCTTTCTATAGATCACTGAATATCGTAAATAACAGAGAGGGGCTTTCCAGCCGTCCAGTGTTCTAAACAGCTGCAAACAACTTAACAGCGCGCTCAAATCAAATTCTCGCACATGGCAGTTAAGCCAAATTGCAAGCAATAAATAAAACATGCACCAAGTCAAGAAAATCCTAATAAAATACAGAAATACCTTAAATTTACTGTTGCCATAAGGCAAAACAAACTAATCACCCTCGGTCATTTACCTTTACAAACTGCAATTGAGCTCAATAAAAATTGTATACAATATTGGAAAATGAAATTAAGCCGAAATGCAGTAGTGGCGTTGGTTCATGGGTTCATAAGTTCGTAAGTTCATAAATTCATGCAGAATGCGAAAATCGAAAATCGAAAATATTTACCGGCAATTGGCAATCAGCAGTCGGCTTGACAAATATGTATGCTGTTTGCTGCCAAATAACCCGCAACCAAAGTTGCCAAACTGCAAACATTTACGCACAAAATATATGTATAAATATATTTAGCGTATTGGCCAACTAAACAAAACTATGTTCACAGTATTTTCTAGACTGCAGCAAGCAAGGAATTGTTGAGCGAAACCACATTTTGTTTTGATTTTCGATACCCTGCAGCGGAAAATTTGAAACAAAAAGGCAATTGTTTAGGGAATTTCATTAAATAATTTTACAGAGTTTTATTAATATTGCACATGCATAGCATATAAAAAACGTGTTTAGATTGAAAAATTAATAAGTGTTGCGAAAAAACATGCAACTATGCACAAACCTGGCATACCTTTTCTATAAACAAATTTGAAACAACATGAGATTTTTTTAAGAATTTCATTAAATAAATTTACAGAGATTTATAAATATTGCATAGGCATAACTTCTTGGCTAAAAAAACGTGTTTTGATTGAAAAATTTATAAGTGAAGCGAAAAAACATGCAACTCTGCACAAACCTAGCATACCCTTTTTTATTAAAAAAATAAACAATAACTAAATCGAATTTCAATATTATTTATTGTGGCTTAGTGAGCTACACGCTGCACTATCTTTCGGTTAAGCTGCATTCCGAGAATATTATTTACCATAAACTGAACTCTATTCAATAATTGCCCGAAAACTTGGCCGCCAAAAAGCCGAAGCTTTATCTGAAGCTCGCTTTAACCACATTTAAATGAAATAATTGCGCAAATTTTGTTATATGGTGTACAAATGTGGTGCCACGCCCAGTTGCTGTTTGTGTGCGCTCGTTACGCCCACTGCCGCTAAGCACTGCTCCATGTCTCCCTCCCTCTCTCTCTCACTCTGCATATGCAAAGCAGTGACAGCGGCTACTGTGTGGAGCATGTATCTCAAAGATACGCATGCAGCGTGCAGCTCGCAGCTCGCAGCTCGCAGCGTGCAATTCAGATGAAAGTGCGCTTAATTTAACTGTCGCCCGAGTTGATTTAAAATGTGCATAATAAGCGGCACTTGAGCAATAGCAAAAAATACAGAAATAAACCAAATATGCATGTAGTATGTGTGCGTGTGCAGGGGGAGTAGGAGGAGGAGGAATACATTTGAATCGCAAAACTAACAAATAAATAACACAACGAAAGATGCGCAAGACAAACAGACAAGCAGACAGCCAGACAAATGGGCAAATGGGAGCGGGGGGTAGGAGGCAAGCAATCTCTTCCAGCTAAGAAAAACATATTCAAATTTAAAATTTCCGCTTGATTTTCTTCTGCTGCAACAACAACAACAACAACAACAGCAGCAGCGAGCAGAAGATGAAGTATCTGCAGAAAGTATCTGCAACTTCAAGGGGTTCGCCCGCGTCTCGTTTGCATTTTGCCAAAAACAGCGCAACGTGCAACTTTTCACACATGTGCGTGGGCACAGTGGGCGTTGTGGGCGTTGTGGGCGTGCCAGCATAGGTGTCTGCCAGCTACACACGCACATGCATATGTATGTGTTTACAGTTAGCGGACGCCAAACCAAGGTGTCGCCATGCAGCCGAAATCGTTTCGGCGTGAATACATTTGCGCCTGGCGACGCTCGCTACAGTCACACACAATCACATCGACACACACACACGCAGCACACTCGCTCGCACACACTCGCACAGCAGGGCGAAATGTATTCGCATTTTCGCAAACGCGCTGCATTAATTACCGCAGCAGCCTCTGCCTGAGTGTGTGTGTGTGTAGTTGTGATTGTGTGTGTGTGTGAGTGTTTGAGCTTCTCTCCAGCCTCTGCTCTGCCCTGCAGCTACTGCCCCTGCTCTGCCACTGTTGCTGCCCCTGCCGCTGCCCCTGCCCCTACCATTACCCCTACCCTTGCCACTGCCCCCTCTCCACTCACAGCAGGCAGGTGCTTGGGGCAGCGTCGCGAAGCAGCAGGCAGGCAGCATCAGATCTGGAGCTGCTGCCGCTGCTCGGTCAGCGCTTGGCTCTGCCTCTGCCCCTGCCTTACCTCTAACCCCCCGGCCTGCTCTTCCCAGGGCCACGCTTCGCTTCGCTTTCGCGTTGATATGTTAAGCTGCATTTTGGCTTACAAAAATATGCTGGAAGGAGCGAGGGCAGCGCCAGAGAGAATGAGCGGACAGGGCAATGAGGCTGCTGCCTGCGCTGCCGGGGAAATCCTTTTACCTCGTTTGGACATTTTGTGATGTATTACGTAAGTGCGGCTTTTGCGGTGTCCTTTTGTGTATATGCAATTTTCTACGCTGTGAAAGAGAGTTGCAAAATGGCCAGCAAAAGGTTGCCCGAGACTGGCCAGAATCCCTAAATGATGAAGCGAATTCCCTTTTTTTTTCTCCTGTGTCGCACTAAATGTTGTTGCTCTAAGCTTGCAAATATATTATATACAAATATATATATATATACATAGCTGTTCATATGTCTGTGTGTGTGCTGACAATCGCCATGATAAATGCGCAAATTGAATTGTCTGGCAGTCTGTATTAAGTTAGCGAGCGCAAAGTTTATGGCCCATAACTGTTTCGCCGCGCGACTGTGGGGAAAGTTTAGGCATAGCGCTGAATAGCTGCAATTTTGCATATATCTTTGTTAGTGGTATAAAACTATAGCTAAAACTATTACACTACAGTTTAGTTCATCAGTTTCATAGCACAAAGTACGCATTTGGTAATACCATCAATGCGAATAACTTCGCATTTCGTTCGCTGTAACTGTTAACTGCACTGTTAAGTCTTTTACAGACTGTTACATTAATTACTTTGCAGCATGCAAAATGTTAAGTCTTTTACAGAACATTCTGTTATATTTATTTACAGACCACACTGTTATTTTTCTACTGTTATGTTTATTTAAAGACTAGTATTTTTTTTAAGCAGAGAAAAAAATTGTACGCTCTTAGCAAAGCTCTAGAAAAGCGAAACAAGTGTAATTCTAGATTATATTAACTGTTAAGGCGAATTTTAAATCGAAGATTCCACAGTTGTCAAACAGTAGCATAGAAAAAGCTATGATATTTTGAAGACCCTAGTGCAAACAACGGATTAATCAAAATAATATCAGGTTATATCTAAAACTATATATATATTGTATTTCTGGCAAGCCTGCAAATTCGCGATATTTCAAATTAATGAATGAAGAACCTGCTAGAATATTCAAGGATATCGCCAAGAACTTAAGGTCATTAAAATCTAACTCTTAAGCGGAAAAAGATTATAGCACTGCGACAGTTAAATTCAACAGGTATTATAAACATAAGCCTGCTTACTCAAGAGTTTTATACCGTAGTTCTTATATAGATTTTTATCTTAGGTCTCCTATAGATTTCAGTGCAAATTAACTTTTTTTCTAACTAATATCACTTTATATATTATTATATGCATATTATATTATTATTCTATGCATATTATATACCTTATGCATATTATAATATATATAGTTATATTACACAAATTAAATTAGTTTCTGCAAACATTTAGTATGCCAGTAACGTACGCTACGCTCTTTTACGATCTCCGTTAGTTTTTTAATTTCTTTCTGAAAATTACGGTCTTCTAACTGCCAGCTGCATGCATTTAGTATGCCAAGAACGTATGCTTTTCACGATCTTCTAACTGTTAGCTGCAAGTATTTAGTATGCCAGGAACGTAAGCTTCGCTCATTTACGATCTCCGTTGGTTCTTTAACTTCTTCCTGAAAATTACGATCTTCCAACTGTTAGCTGGAAGCATTTAGTACGCTTATTTACGATCTCAGTTAGTTCTTTAATTTCTTCCTGAAAATTACAATCTTCTAATGCCAGCTTCATGCATTAAGTATGCTAAGAATGTATGCTACGCTCATTTACGATCACCGTTAGTTCGTTCAGTTCAATTAGCCGCTGCGGTTCGTTCAATTCGTTCAGCTCTTTGCGCGCTTTGCTCTGCTGCTCTGCAGCTGGAGTTATCAGCGCAGCGACAATTTAAGCGCTTTCCCCGACCGAGCATATTTATGACGCCGCCATATACGACGGCTATATAAATCAAAAGATTTTGCAACTCCATCTATCACAGGGGGTTACGGCGTGCACTTGCTATCGCACTCTTACCCCCCTGCGCCCCCCTCACCCACTCAATTACACGCTTTTTCTCGCTCCCACTCGCACGGGCAGCACACGCAGCATTTGCATTTGCACGAAAACGAATTAAATGTGCATTTGCAGCGCTCAATTGCAGACACTCCAAACGCAGTGATGAGAGGGGGTGAGGGAGAGGGAGAGGGCGCTACTTCCACTCACACTCTCTTTTGCAGTGTTCTACTTGCGCTCACACCTTAGCTGCTCGCGGCTCTCCCACACTCCAACAGGCTCTCTCACGCGCTCACTCCACTCTAGCTCTGTCTCGCTCTGTCTCACTCTTGCTTGCACTGCAGCTGCCCACTCTCGCATGCACTCCGCCTGCTGCTGTCTCGCTTCCACTCCCGTTGCCTACAGCAATCTTGCTTACGCTCTTTCTCTGCTCCGCTTTGCACTCCCCGCTGGGGCAAGTTTAGCTAGCATTTCACATCCAATTACAGATCCCCGCGAGGAGCCAAGCGACGCGGTCGTCCTCTGGTCGCTCGGGGCATTGTTATGTTACCATAATCCCAAGGATAAACGATTAAGGAAACCAAAGCGTGAAACTGCGCTGGCAAAGAGTACCTGCTGTAGCAGAGGCAGCGGCAGTGGCAGCGGCAGAGGCAGCAGCTGTGGCACCTGCTGCAGCTGCAGCACAACTTCCAGTTGTAGTTGAAGTTGAAGCTGAAGTTGAAGTTGGCGCCTGCAGCTGCCAGTTTTGGGCAAATTGAAGGCAAGCGACGCGACGACGATGCAAATTGCAAAGGCCGACAAAGCCAACAGGCGAGAGCGAGACAGAGACAGAGGGAGCGAGAGCCTGGGCAGCCATTTTGGAGCGAAGGCAAATTCAATTCAAATTTTGTTGAGCATTAAAATGCTGCAGCCGAGGAAAAGTTGGCAAAACGCTTGCAGCGCGGGGGGAAGGATACGGTGGGGGGGAGGCAAATAAAAGTGATTGTAAGTGGCGCTGCGGCAGCGGCGGCGTCGGCACAAAAGCGGAAAAAATTTATGAAAAGATAAAAGACGCAGGCGTTCATTCAAAACACAACACACACACACAGACACACATACAGCAGCGCATACACACACACAGAGCAGCAGCAGCACAGCAAGACACACGCACACATGCACACGCACAGGTGAGGACAAGCGCCAAAGCCAAGCAATTTTAAATGGCAACGGGAGGGCCGCCTCTCTCTCTCTCTCCCTCTCCCTCTCCCTCGCGCTCTCTCTTTCTCCTCCACAAGGACGAGTGGCGCATAAGAGAAACCAAAAACGTTGATGACGACGTTGTGGGCTGCCGCCACTTGAGGCCGCATTACTTCAACTTTCAAGATGCTCGCCCGCTCGCGCGCGTTGCACGCTGGCGACACCTAGCGTGCGCAGCTGGAAGCGCAGCCGATACTCGCGCTGCGATTGTATGAGCGTATGTATGAGTGTATGTGTGTGTGTGGGTGTAATATGCAAACAGATTTTTTCACTTTCATTGGGGGTTGCTGCTGCTGCTGTTGTTGCTGCTGCTGCTGCTGTCGCTGGGCAAACACAGCGCGCAAAGCAATCCCAACCCAATTTCATAAGCGCCCCTGCCCCTTCCCCTGCCTGTGTCCCTGTCCCTGCTCCTGCCAACCGCAGCGCGTTTGTTGAAAAGAAGTTTTTTAGCAACTCAGCAGAAAAAAAGGAAACACAAAAGAGGCGAGTGGACCAGCGAGAGGCAGCGGGGGCAGGGAAAGTGTGTAGCTGCTGATTGGGAGTGGGGGGAGGCAGGACAGGAAGGAAAGGGCCTGTTGTTCCGTTGCGTTGTTGCCTTTGTCCTTTGCAGGCAGGCTGCACGGGCACAGTGTTGTCTAATGTGTCGCATGTGTCGTTGTAGCTGTAGCTGCAAATGTATCTGTATCTGTATCTGTAACTGTATCTGTATCTGCGGCTGTCGCTTGTATCTGCAGCTGTATCTGTATCTTTTGTCGCGCGTTTCATTTGTGCGGCAACTGGCAATAAAAACACGCAACAAAAGCTTCAAGCAGCACATTTAATCACACTTTGGCAAACTGCTGCAGTCCAGCGCAGGGGCGGTGCGGCGAGGGGGAGTGGCACCCAATTGGCAAATTAGCTTTCATTGCAATTCATTGGGCGAGCGTTTGAAAGATACATTCGGCAGATACATTAGCACCTGCCATTCAGCAGCGAACTGCTGCCAATTGAATACCAGCGGCAGGGGAGTTGCTAGCGGCGGGGGAGTTTCTGGGCTAGAGGGGTACGGGGTAAGGGGAACGGGCAGGGGCACCCCACTGCACGCCCACTAAGCCACGCTAAGCTGCCGCCAATTGTTGTTGCCTTTTGATGCGCTTCACATGAACTTTACGACGTTTTCTATTTTCCCTCTTTGGTTGCTCCCTCCCCTCCACGCTATGCTCTTTGGAAAAGGTTAATCGAACCAATTCGCTTTTCATCCGATAGTTTTCCCTATTTGCACTTCTTTCATTTCTTTTCAGTTTTATTTCTGGCGAATTCGTTTGCCATTTGCATGCCAATCGTGGGCGATAAACGGCAAATCGGAAAATCGCGTTGAGTGAATTAGCAATCGGGTTTCAGCATAAATTTCTCGCCCACACAATTGACCTTTATTGTGTCGCCGACGTTATGGCCAAATTATTGGTAATGAAAGTTTGAAATGTATGCAAATAATTGAAAGAAATGCAGGCTTAAAACGGTTTAAATTAATATTGAAAAACAGAAATGAACTTTATATATGCATATATAGTACTGGAGAGGATTGAGATCTCTATCCATATTCCAATTGTATAGGTATATTGCAAAGTAGCTTACGTTACATAGCCTTCACTCAGTCTATTATACCTGCGCAATATATTATATATATTCTCGAGCAGCAACAGAAAACACATGACTTGAGCATGTTTTCACTAGCTGCATCCATTAATCTATAATACTAACTCATATAATAGAGCTGGAGACATCAAATTTTGTATGAACTTTAAATGCAATAACATAATGTAATTGAGCTATTCTCATCCTTGAAGAATTGCTTCCAACTTAAAATATAAAGCAACACTTTACTTATATATGATATTTGATGACTTTGTGTAAATACTGCATTAACAGTTATGAGATTATGAAAATTATCGATGACTATTTCAGAAGGAAGAGGGCATCACAGCCAATTTAGCTGAAGAGATTAAGTACTACTACTGTGAGCAAAAAGTAAGGTGAATTTTCAATTTAAAATTCGCGGGTTTAAGATGGCGAACTAGTTCTTTTTTTATCGAGTTGGCAGGACTGTTGATGACATTTGGCGGGAATTTCATGTCAATGTCAGTGTGAGTACTATATTTACGCTTTTGTTTACCAAACGATCAAGAGTGCATTTGGCGATTTTAACAATGTCTGATTTAATTGAGCAGAGAAGTGTAATCATATTTTGTTTGCGGTATGAAATTTCGGCTGCGGAAACGTTGAGGAAGTTTGAGGATGGCCTTTGGTGATTCTACCATGTCCCGGAAAAATGTTTATAAGTGTTACAAAGACTTCAAAGAGGGTCGGGAACGTGTTGATAACTTGGAGCGCTTCGGACGACCATCGACGTCAACAGATGACCAACACGTCAATGAAGTGAAGGAATTAGTGCTCAAAAATCGTCGGTTGACTATTAGAGACCTCACTGATATGATCGGAGTAACAGAAGGATCTGTGAAAACCATTTTGAAAGACCGTTTGGACCTAAGAAAAGTCAAATCTCGTTTGGTACCGAAAACGTCGCACACTGCACTCGTTCTTCGTGACTATTCCGCCAAGAATTCGACGCATATGGTTCCGCAACCACCGTATTCTCCTGATTTGGCTCCGTGTGACTTCTGGCTATTCCCAAAACTCAAGAGACCACTCCGGGGAACGCGTTTCGAAAAATTTATAGGGAAAAGAGTTAAAGAAATATGCAAAAAAAAATACAAATGTAAGGTATAAGGTATAGGATAAGGTATATGGTATATGGTATATGGTATATGGTATATGGTATATGGTATATGGTATATGGTATATGGTATATGGTATATGGTATATGGTATATGGTATATGGTATATGGTATATGGTATATGGTATATGGTATATGGTATATGGTATATGGTATATGGTATATGGTCCTTTTACTAGTGAATAGTGTTTTCCATACAGTCCAAGCGGCTCAGCAGATATATGAGTTATAAATTGGGATATCTCTACTCTATTACCAATAGATCATTCATAAATTGAGCTAGTACAAGCGCGTTTCTTATCTTCAGTTCTTTCATTTGCTGTGCCAAGGCTCCACGCGCATAAGTAGTCGGGCGCCAACTTATTGCACACAACAAACACCACAGTGTGGGTAAGTGAGTGTGTGTGTGTTGTGCTTATCAAGGAACGCGCACTAAATCAACTTTTTGCCGAAACAACTGCCGTTTCTCCAGCTCCCGCTCTGGATGCCTACCCCAGCCTGACCCCAGAGATAACTGAACTTGCAGTTCCCTTTCGGGTTCAGCTTCACACACACAAATACTCACACATACACACTCACAGCACAGTCTACACCTTTTGTGCGATGTCACCGCAGACTTTTTTGCCCCGAGAAGAGAGAGCGAGATAAAGCCTCGCCAGAAACGGGCAAATCCGCAACAAAATCCACATCAGGAAAGGAAATTCGTCGCACTTAAGCCGTCGCCGTGGCAAGCAGCAGCAGGAGAAGGAGTAGCAGCAGGAGTGGGGCAGGAAGGGGACAGCAACAAAAGAGAGAGAGAGAGAGAGAGTGAGGGCAATGAATAATTGCCAATATGCCACAAATTATTTCAAATGAAATGTGAGTGTATTTATGATTTATACAGCAGGCGCAGGGGCAGGGGCAGGCAGAGGCAGAGGCTGAGCGAAAAGACAGGCACATATAAAACATGTCCAAACAAACTCGAGATAAAAGTTTGCCAGCGCACGCCTCTGGAGGCGTGGCAGTTCGAGCTCAAATGAAATGCAAGTCGTGAAATTTTGGCACGCGGCTTGATGGATTTTTTTTTCTATGCATTTATTTTCTGCATTTTTTTCGGCTCGTTCTCGCGTCCTGCTGCTGCGCCAGGACGGGGCCACTTAAGTAACGCCCCCAGTGCCACCCCCCTCGCGCCTCCTCTGCGAACTGATCAGGCGTCGCAGATTGGCGACGCGCAAGGTAAAAAACGTTACAAATGTCTGCGTTGCGTTTCCGCTGTGGGGCGTGTGTGTGCAACGCCAGAATTTGAAAGGCAGCCAACAAATTTGGCAACACACACACACACACATATTTATAAAGAGTGAGAGAGAGAGAACGCTGCAAGAAGTCAGCGGCAATGATAATAAGTTGTTTACGGCGCGTGAGCTTGCATCAAAACAAGCGCTGACATTAGGGGCGGACATGAAAATCGTCAGCGTGCAACGCGGCAATGTGGCAGCGGTGGCAACGGGGGCAACGGGGGCAGCATGCAAGACACATTGCAGTTCGTTTTTGCTGCTGCTTATTTCAATTTGTTTTTGCCTGCCTTTTTTTGCATTCGCTTGAGCTCTTTTTGCTGCTGTGCGCGTCGCCAACTCAATCTCGTGCCGGCACTGTGGCGCCAGCTAGCGTCGCTTTCGCGCAACAGCCGGTCGGCAGGCAAAAAAGCTTGTCAGCCATTTTTATGAATGAAAAGCGCTTTCAGTGCTAAAGCAAAAAAGCTCTCGCACACGTGTGACAGCGCAACAACACACACACACACACACACAGCGCGAGAGAGAGTGGGCGAGCGCGCGTCTGACTGTGTTAGAGTGTATGGGTGAGCGTGAGAGCGTGCAAAGAGCAGGCATGCACTTAAGAGCGCCTCAGCTGCTGCTCTCTCACTGTTGCTGTTACTGTTAACAGGCGACTGTTAATGCGCTTGCCTTAACAGCTGCTATGCAATGAAGTTGCATTGTCGCTGCAGCGTAAACACAGACAAGGCGATGTTGCTAGACGCGCTTGTATTGTTACTGTTGTTGTTGCTGTTGCTGTTGTGCTCGTTCTTGTTACTGTTGCTATTGTTGTTGTTGTGGCTGTTGCTGTTACAGTTGGCGGGGTCATGCAACTTTAATATGTAAACAACACCGTCAGCAGGCGCGTGTCTGACTAACTGCCTATGTGTACGTGTGTGTGTGTGCACGCTACTCTCCCGCTTGCTTGTATGTGTCTGTGTGTGCACCGGAAGCAGACATGTTGTGACACTCTTTGACTTGACCTCACTACACCCCCACCCCCCAGTCAGACAGACAGACAAAAGCTCGAAATTTGCACGCGTGTCAATCAGGCAGGGAAAGCCAGCTGACATAATAACAGAGCCGAGCAGGGGCTGTTTTGGAGGGGGAGGGGGGTACACAGGACCAGGCATTGCTGGCAGAGTAGTGGCAGGCGTAAATCGGGGGTGGGGGGCGTCACAGGTAAACAAAAATGTCTGCAGCGATACAAATTTTCGGTTATGCAAAGCGGCGAGTACGACGAATATTGTGACCCAGTTTAAGGCTAAGGCAAAAATTACGTGAGTGCAGGCGGACTGCAGGCTCAGACGCACACACACACACACACACACACTCAAACACACGCACAGGCTGCTGAACTGCACGTGCCAGTGCACTATGGGAAATTTGCCCGATTTCATGGTATTTAGTCATTTTATCAATGTTTAAATATTTGGGTTTTTTTTATGTAAACATATTAAAAACACATGGCTCCATATGACTCCATACCAAAAATGTTAATTAACAGTGCACTGTTAAGGCAATGCACTGTTAAAGTCAGCTGTTGCAGCCCAAAAGCAAGTGGTTGAGAAGAGGCAGTTTTTGGTTAGCTACTTTGAAAGCGTAATACTTAAAAGTTAAGCAAGTTATTAATTCAATGTATGGTGGAAAACAATCATACTGGTTTGTATTATATGTTGTGTGTACTAATATTTTGATATGTGCCTGTCTTACTAATATTTAACCAATTTTAAAACAGGTCTAAAAGGCAATTTTTTGGAAAAAAAAATTAACTTTACATAGACTTACAAAAAATAAATATCGTTGTAACAGTGTGAGTCCAATATATGTCCTAGAGCCATTAATTGTGAATAAAAGGCAATTTGTCTCAATGTGCACAAATGCGCACAATCTGCGTAATTCCGTTTTTTGTCAGGTATCTTCGAGTTTTCGAACGCGGAGCTTTTTGAAGTATGGCGTAAGGAGACGGAGAACTCGAAGCAAGAAAGATCAATTTTTAATTTTTTTTCGAGCAAAATAAGTAGAAATATTGATGTTGTAAAACACAACAACTATTTGAAAAAGAAAATCAGTTTATTTTGCCTAAATATAAATGGTAAATGGAAGATTTGCAAGAGAAACAAAAAATATTTCGGAGAAGCGTCGGAAGCACGCAACAAAATTTATAAAGCATAGACTGCATTACGCACGGAAGCATTGTCGTGTTAATAATTTCATGGATGTTTTCAACAGAGCCTTAGATACTTCTGATCCTGTCATTTCTTCAATAAACCTTATGAAGCGAATTCGGAAGCATAAAAGTATGGAACTTCCTTCAGAAGTTTTAAGCCTTCTATTGTGCAATTTTGAAGACCAGGATCAAAAATCGGAGATGAAATTGACGATTTTTATTTTATGTCTGACGAAGACCTTGAGAATGAAAATATTTTGTAAACTTAGTATTGTATTATTTGGTTGTCACTTTATCAACTTTTCCAAATGAAATAAAACAAATTTTTTCTCGTCCTGGGAGGGCGGAACCACGCCCATTTTACCAAAAACTATTTCCAACGATCTCCATAAGGCTAATACAAAAAACCGTTTTGAAAAATCTTACTTAGTTTAAAAGTTAATAAACAATATTTCGTCAGGGAAGGGGCGGAGCCACGCCCATTTTTCTAAAAACATTACTATCGGTGTCTATAACAATAATAAAAAAACCGTTTCAAAAAATCTTACTTAGTTTAAAAGTTATTAATTAATACCATGAAATCGGCCAAATTCCCCATAGTGCAGTGCATCCGTCTGTGCGTGTGTGTGTGTTTGTGTTTGTGCATAGGCGCAGCGTAGCTGAGCCTGCGAGCGTGGGCGTGTGTTTGTATTTGTGTGTGAATGGGTACATGTGTGTATGGGTATGTATTTTTGTGTTTGTGGGCGTGCGAAGACGCAGCACGTAGCGCACATTTCGTAATAACTTAATCGATGTCGAGAGCCGAGTCTAGAATTTTTAGTGAATGCAGAATACCCTGTAGAAAAATGACAGTGAGGGGGTTAGGGCAGCAAATGTTTTTTCATTGTGTTCTTATTGCAATTCGTTTTTAGTTAGAATAATGAGACGCCATGAGACGTTCAAATTTTGCTTCGTATAGGTCAATTATAGACACAATGAACTGTCAGTCCTTTTATTTAATTATAATTTTAATATCAATTTAACTAACAATGCCATTTTTATTTATTTTCAATCTTCCTCATTCCGTAAGTCAGTCGATCTCTGACTAAGCTTAATCAAGAATCGCAAACCATACCATATATAGTTATAGTTACTATTTCCATTGGCATATCCTCCTAATAAAAATCCATACTTCATCTGATAAATATATAAAGTGTACCTAAATATAGGCTGAAAGTCCACAAAACTTAGATCCATCCAGAGAAATTATGACTAGCTTTCCTAGGAAATCAGAATCAATAATATTAAAAGTTCATATATCAGTCTGCTCTGAATAAGGCTCTATCATTTAATAACAATCAGGACAAAGATTGTCTAAAATGTGATATAATTATAAGCATTTTCATCTTTGCGCATGTTAGGAATCTCCTTTAGTCGCCTAGACTGGAGTACACAGGCAGACTAATCTAGAGTGGAGCACCTACATGAACCGAAACTCGATAGTTCTTAGGCCTAATCCACCTGCTTTATAGCCGAAACATGTCTGAAACTTCCTGCAGTCTCTTGGAGGTGTCAGGCTCACAGGCTCACAGTTGTATTTCTAACCGAATTATTCTTATTTACAGCGCATCGTCGAATTTGTCGCCGACAAAAGCCTATCAAGAAGGTGCCTCGTGCCTCGTGCCACGTGTCTCGAGCTGTATGTTCGTTCCTGAATAGTCGGCGCTGCAGGAAGTTGGCAATATATTTGACTCACTGCAAAACGGAAGCGCGACTGAGGCAGAGTTCTGTTCAGTCTTTTCTGTCTGTCTGCTTAGCCTGTTCAGTCTGTCTCTCTGGCTCTTTCCGTCCGTCTGTCCGTCTGTCCGCCTGTCTCCGTTCCCTGGTGACAATGCCAGGCAGCAGGCAGCGGCAAAAGCAACATGCAACGAACTGGAAGCAATGAAGGCTAAGTTGTTGCCGAAGTTCGGTCGGAGAGTTGCCGCTGATAAGCCAGCAACAACTTAGTTGTCGGGCAGACTCTGTCGGGGCTCGAGCTGCAGCACGAAAAAGCCACAAAAGCCGACACGACTACGACCATCATCAACTCGATGCGACCATAAAATCGAGAGCACGACGGAAAGACCGACTCGACTCGACTCGGCGAGACGCGACGCGACGCGACGCTACTACCGGCACTTGTCGAGCGCCTCCTTGGGTTATAAATTTTCCGACTCCCAAATATGCCGGGCGACATATTTAGTTGTACTATTAAATGCCTAAACAGTTGTATGAAAAGAAGTTCGGGGAGCTTAAGCAGACGAGGCTTAAGATGTGCTTGCTTGAGAATAAACAAGATTTTCTGGAAAAAAAAAAACAATGGAACAAGCTACAGAGTAGAGTTTCTTTGTAAAGATTATCTTTTATTTCTTTAAATGCAGTGAAAATCTTAATTTGGCTGTAGGAAGTATTTACTCTGTTAATTAACAGTAGCTGAACACAGTATCAGATATGAATAGTTAATTGTTAACAGAGCACTGCTGCAGCAGACGGGACTTAAGAGACTCATTGCCAAAGGATATACAGCTAGTATTTAAACATAAGCTACTTTTCAGAAAATTAAAAGAAATAATAATGAATTAAGTTTTAAAATAAAGTTTTATTCTGAAAATACTCTTATTATATATGCTTATTAATAGTTCTATTTTTATTGAGGAGGAAAGCTGTAATAAATTTACACTCTGTTAATCAACAGCAGCAGTCTACTATAATTTCGAATTATGTAAGTTAGATATGAACAGAGCACTGTAACGTAACAATAACATTAATGTTAAGCGGCATAAGTTACGTAGAATATTTCGTTAGTTAAAAAGCCTACAAGCAGGGACTTTTCGTATTATCATGTGCGTTTTTAAATCAATAAGTTACTTAATAATTATTAAATAAAATAGCATATACAAGATATGATAACAGTTGAGAGTTCAGGCTTTCGACGTATTTGCATGTTAATTAACAGAAGCTTAAAAATGTTATTAATCTTAATTGAATTGGTTGGTAACAGAACGCTGTTATGTTAAGATCACCGTAAGTTAAAGTAAACTATAGCTTATCGATAATTACTTGAATTTTCGATAAATGCTGCGTGCGAATTTTAAATACATGAAACTTTGCAAATAATAAAAATAAATTCGCTTTAAAAACAAACTTAGCTGCTACCTGAAAACACAGAAATCTACTCGAATTTTCAACTAATATAAACCACTCTAAAAAATATATATACATATATAGATATATATATATATATATATTTTACTGGTCTTCCTTCCCCTTGCACTTCCCCCTTCGCTAGTGAACTTGATTTTCGACTGCTTGAAGAACTGCACAGAAATTGGCGTGCCTCTCCCCAGGCCGGAGTTATTGAAATCAATGCAGCTGTGTGGCAAGTACGCTGCTGCAGCACACACACCTACACACTCCTGGCCTGCTCCCTACAGCCCTTACAGCCCTCGTCCAAACAAAGGCTCGAGCAATATCGGGCGGAAAACTGGCAGCCAAGTGCAGCAGCGTCTGCAATTGAAAAGGGGCACCCAAAAGACAAGGAGTGTTCTCGGGGAACCAAGGAGTACCAGAATAGGAACAACAAACACATAAAGTCGATAACCCGGTTGGGTGCTACCGAAAATCCCCAGCCGATGCGCTATGTGTGTGTGCTACATGTGCCTCCGTGTGTGTGTGCGTGTGTGTGTGTGTGTGTGTGATGCAGACGTACAGCTCTGGCAGGCTTTTGCTTTTGTGCCTCTGCGCTGGCTGCATATTTGCGCTTCTGCTTTGCCTATTTTAGTTTTTAGCCTGCGACTTATGACTTCCCCTGCCACATCCGCCCCCGCCAGGCAGGCGGTAGCTGTGGGGAGGGGGCGGTGCTGCTGGTGTGTTTTTGTTATATTGCACTGCTCGTTGGGTGTTGACATTCACAGCGCTCATTAAACCGCTTGCAGACACGACGACAGCCCTCTCCGAAAACTTTCGACTTAAAGTTGTGCTGAAATTTGGAGAAGCCTCCCCTCGACCCCTGCTGCCACATAATAATGGTTGTTGTTATTGCATAATTTTAATGTGTCGTCCTTAATTTAAATGCTTCCGCTGCACACGGCGAGCAGGCGAGGCAGGCAGGCGGACAGGCAGGAAGGCGGACAGGCTGGCAGGCGGACAGACAGGCGCATCTTTGGCACGAGCTGCCTCGACACAGTTCGAGTTCGTGTTTGCCTGCAGCTGCTCTTGCTGCGCCTCCTGCTGCTGCCTGCTGCCAAAAAATTGTCTATTAGTTGCGCCAGATTCCATGATAATGGCATATGACAAGCGCCTCATGCGCCTGCAATCGAGTGCTGCGCGCTCTCGCTCTGCCTCTGCCTCTCACTCTCTCGCTCTCACTCCAACACGCACTCTACTTCTCTGTCGCACTCCCGTTATTAATTTAAAATTTACGTAGCATGCATTTAGGCATTTGGGGAAAGGCTTCAAACTGCAAACTTGCAGCGCCACCAAAGGCAACGACGTCGACGTCGACGTTTGATACTCGTACAAGTTAATTAATTGTTGCCCAGCACCTCGAGCAGTCGCCGCACGTATGCATGTGCCAGTTGCATGTGTGCATGTGTGCATGTGTGCGTGTGTGAGTGCAGTGTCACTTATGCAAATATGGCAACACCAAGCCGGAGACAGACGCCCCCAAAAAGTTGAAAACCAACACAGCATGTAGAAGAATGCAAAAAATACAAGTAAAGTGCCAGCAATAAGCGGGTGTGCTAGACAGCCTAATATCCTAGAAAAGTCATTTAAATTATTTTAAATTATTTAACGTTTATCACAGTGTTAAGTACTAACGGTAACGAATTATATTTATAATATTTATAAATATAATAAAGGAATTAGGAATTAAGGTATTACTACTCTTAATATATTCGAAATTAGCTAACAGCCTAATATCCTAGAAAAGCAATTTATATTCTTTTAAATAATATAAAGTTTATTACAGTATTAACTTCTAGCAATTAACTTAGTTAACAGCTGTTAAGCCCGAGCAGCTTGCTGTCAACATTAATTATAATAAAGGAATCAGGAATTAAAGTATTACCACTCTAATTAATTCAATATTTTGCACAGTGATTTTTCTGTTAGACCAAATCAAATTGTTTAGGCAGTTTATAGACGCTATTAAGCCCAAAAGTATACTGATACCTAAAATTCAACAAGAGTTTAAGAAACTTAAACTTTATAACAGCTAATTTTCTGTTAACAGCCCAGCAACTTAACAGCGACTGCTATCGATCAGCCGCCACACTTGCTAACATTGCGATATTGATATCGATCGAATGTGTACAAAGTGAAAAGCGGAAAATTTGCAATAAGAACAATTTAAATTTCGATGCGAGGAGGATTGCACGCTTCATAGTACGTTGCCAGCTCTATATTTCCTGTGATCGCTTAGTTGAGTTTAAAGTGAGAAAGTTTCCCCACACTGACATTTTAATTATTATTCTACAGGGTATAAAAACAAGTGCACGGCCAGCGCCGCAGGCAGCAGAGCTGCAGCCGGACACACACGAGGAACTAGAAGCCCCGCTGTACATGTGGACTGGGTGTGTGGGTGAGCTCCTGGGTGTGCATGTGTGCGATTGCGGGAGGCGTGTGCCATGTGTGAACTTTTTAACCAAACTCGTGCCAAAGTCAACAAAACAGCGAACAAGGAGCCGCAGCCGAAGCCGGAGCCGGAGCCAGCAGCTGCCTGGCAGCCTGTAGCTGCCGCTGCTGCTGGTGCTGGACAAGTGGACACGTGGACATTGTAGCAAGCGCGGCGAGTGTGGCATGCCGAGCTGCAAGACAGCAGGCAGGCAAAGAGCCAGAGAGTGCGGCCCGGCGAGCATCTATCAAAGCGAGGCGAAGCTTGCCCACAGCCTTAGGATAATCACATTCAAAGGAAAATGAAGCGAGCTGCGAAAACACGCCTGAAGATTGCAGCGAGAAGGGGGCGTGGCTGTGGCAAGGTGCAGGAAGCAGGAAATGTTGCACGCTCAAAAAAAAAAACAGTAGGAGTGGAGGAAGGAGCAGCAGCAGGAACTGAACTTTGACTGATGGCTAAAAAAAAACTTATGGCCAACGCAGCGCCTAGAGTGACAGACGGACAGACAGACAGACGGGCAGGCGGCCAGGCAGGCAGTCCGACTCGAAGACTGACAGACAGTGCCACGACTGTCCTTCACGTTATTTTATTGACAATTTTTTTCTGCAGCTTTTCAATTTGAGCCAAGCTTGCGGCAAATTGTTGTTAACTGGCTGCCGCCAACGTCGCCCTCGTCGACTGCATAAATTAATCAGGAAATCGAAGCAACGACAGCCCCAGCCCCAGCTCCAGTCTCTGCTCCTGGCCTCTGCCTGCTCCTGTCCCCGTCCCGGTTGCCTGCAACTACTATGTGCTTCCGTCTGTGTTTGGTCACCTGGCATAGTCAAGTGGATAGATAGACAGATAGAGGGATAGTTCAGCAATTTCTAGACGCACTCCGATTTTTAAAAGTCACGCAAATATTTCCATCATCGTTTCGTTTCCTGATTGAGTTCCACTCGGACGATTGCCTTTTTCCGTTGCCGATGCCGCCCCCTTTCGTCCCTCCTCCTCCTCAACGACTCAAATAGAATTTAGAACTGTAAACTCAAAATTCACTCGCGAATTCAATTTCGCTTTTATATCCAAATTAAGCTCTGCAACAGCTTCCTTTGGCAAACTGCTGGGGATTGAGCTCTCAACTGCAGCGTTTTCCTATAAACTGCGCCTTCAGTGAAACCTTGTAACATTATAAACTTTTCTTCTATTTTTAGTTGGGAGTACTACAGGCTTTACTGGAAGTTTCTTATATGAAATGTTCTTGGAACGGTCTTTTGAATGCTAAAAGCTTTACTTAAGCGTTTTAAATATTGATTGATATATTGTAACTGTATTTCATTACATGGAACAGAATATCTGATTCTATATATATAGTATACCATAGTATATAATATTAAGGGCAAAAGCAAGTTAACCTGGAATATAGCCATAACAGTCTTATCAAAGACTTAGACACCTCCTACAAGCTCGCTGTGAGCCTAACCCCTGACAGCTGTTCATCTCAGGTCTCTGATAGCTCGAAGTTTAATACTAATTAGAACGAAGGCCACACAACAAAAAAGCAAATGCCAAGTAACAAAGCGGCTCCAAGCTTCAAATTTACCTGGAGCTGCTATCGAGACCTGCTTTATTATACGCAAGAGTTGTCACATTTGTCTGAACCTCGGACCCCAATAGGAAGTCTTCTCCCGCTCTTTTACAAGCTCCCCCAAGATGGAACTGCGAGATTTAACCGCTGCGTGGCAGCTGTCCACTCAGCCCTTTGATAGCTCAAAAGTTAATAACACTCAGCGAGACGGGAGCACAACTGAAAAGCTAATGCCAAAGGCAAATAGAGCCAACATAACCTCTGACTCTCTCTTCCCCTCCCCCTCTCTTTCTCTCACACTCTTTACAAAAAGTAAGGTAAACAAAGCCCGCGTTCCTCGCAGCCGTACGATATTCGGGTAAATCGAGAAAAATGCATATTTATTTGCGTAAAGTATCTGTAGCTGTATGGAGTCTGGTTGCAAGACCTTATCGCTAAGCGGCATCGAAATGTGAGCGATATGTGAATAGATTTTCCATTTGCCTTTCATACGTATTCTCCCCCTTTCCCCATCGCTCCTCCTCATCGCCATCTCCAGCGTGTTGTTTGTTGCATGAGTAATGGGCGTCTCTCTGTTTTGGCTGCAGATGCAAATGTATCTGTATCTGTATCTGCAATGTATCTGTATCTGAGCGCATGTATAAATAGTAACTCAGTTGAACGCACCGCCAAAATAGCAAAAGGCGGGAAGCCTTTTTGCCTCAGCGCTGCGCCGTATTGTGTTTCCACAAATCTTGTTTCAAGTTGACACAGATCTGCGGGGCAAGCAGCGCAGGAGGAGACGGGCGGGTGGAGTACGAGTCGGAGCATTATTAGTGGGGCTGACAGAGGGACGGTACCGGGTGACTGACAGTCGAGTGTTTGCCTGCGATAGCGGCAAATACGTTTTCAATGCATACAATTACTTCCAGCAAGCTGCTTGCGAAATTAAAATTAAATTACAGCAGCAGCTGCTCGAGCAGGCAGCGTGCAGAGGCAGCGGCAGAGGGTGCCAAGGGGGCAACAGCTTCAACGTTGAGCATTTCATTAAGTTATGTCTCTAGTTGACACCGAAACGTCGCGTCGGGGAATGCATAGCTGGCGCAGAGGAGCAGGGGGAGGGGCTATGCCGCCCCCAGGCCGGGTTAGCCGCACTTGGGTGCATCGTTAAGTGGCTGAGACAATCGTGCCAATCATTAAAAATCTCGGCCCAAAACGCCTTGGAGTACCCGACGCCCTCCTCGTCGTCGTAGTCATCTTTGCAGTTATCAACACGTACGCTGCGCTGCGTTGCGCTGCTGTCGACGTCAACGGCGACCTGTCTGCAGCAGCGGCAACTATGCAGTTGGCTGGCAGGAGCCGCAGCCTGTTTATAGGCGCCCTAGATTAGGTCTTTGTCAGCACTTTTCGAGTGTGTGCTGTGTGGGAGACTCGCAAGTGTGTGTGTGTGTGTGTGTGTGTGTGTGAGAGAGAGAGAAACTGTGCGTGTGTGTGCCAATGCCTCTTTGTGTTTGTGTGTGTGTGCTCGAGTGGCGACAAAATCCAAAGGCGTAAGCTCTGCTGCAAGTGCTGAGGCCACTTGAGGACTAGTCTCCTTCTCCTTGTGCTCCCCTTCCTTTGCTACAGTTCCTCCCAGCTCTGAGCCTGCACTGCCTGTTCCGGTGCAGCACTAGAGTCTCTCTCGACTTGCTGCGAACAGGAATAGGTCCCCTAAACGGAGATAGACACGCAGCGGCAGCAGCTCGAGAAGGCGGCACAACTGCAGAGTGAATGGCCGATCGGGTGCCATAGGTGCCGGCAATTGTTGCTGCAAAGACATAATCGCTGCAATAAGAGGGCGACTAATGGACTACACATATATGCTCAAGGGTCTCCCTGGATGAGTTCGAGAAAAGTTATAGAAAGTCGTAAAAATCTGTTTGAATTGAAAATTTGTTGAGTATGCAAACCGACACTGGTAGAAAGTATTCAACAGCATAACACTATAGAAGACTGTAAAACTATGTTTAAATTATTGTTAAAAATATTGCATTATCGATAAATATATCTTTGTTTAATAACATAACATTAGTATGTTATTTAACACGAGATTTAAAATATCTCTGTTAACAATCACATAACGTTAGTATGTTATTTAACATGTAACTTAATAATATTGTAACAAATAAAGTCTTTAACATTGAGCATAATAAAACGTTAAAAAATATTTCTTAAAAGACCTTTTAGAAAATTCTCTAAGTATTGAATTTCAAAATTATCGAAAGCAATAACTTCACATTGTACCGGGTCCTTCTAACTACTGCAACTGTAGGCCAACAGTATTCTGTTAGTTAACATGGAACACGTAAGACAAAGTAGAATGTTATTTAACATGAGACTTAATAATACTATAATAAGTAAAGGGTTTGACTTTAACGTTAAAAAACATTTCTACAAAATTGCAATACCTTTTAGAAAATTGTTTGAGTATTGAATATAAAAATTATCGAAAGCAGTAACTTAACATTATTCCAAGTCCTTCTAACTATAGGCCAACAGTATTCTGTTAATTAACATGGAACACGTAAGACTTATCGATATGCATAGCGATATAAAGCAGTCAATTAAAATAGCTGTCAGCTTTTTGCCAACTGTACTCGTTATTGGCCAACCGCAAAATTAAAGACAAGTCAACCGATTCCGGCCAGATCTTTAATATCACAGTTGATATTTCCGACTTTGGCTAATTTAGAGGGCCGCGCGGAGCAGCGAGCGCATGCCAAAAGCCAGAAACAGCAAAAAAAAACAATAAAAATTAAAAGAGATTGAAGACTCACACACACACACAAAAAGATAACAGTGAGCCCCAGGGAGGGAATGCTTGCTGTGCGGGAGGGGGGAGGTGCTGAAACATTCGCCAATTTCAAGTTGGGCCACTATTGAAGAAGCCATTTGAAAATTTGAAAATTTTTTTGGCACAGGTACAAAAAAGTGAAACGAGAGAAAAAAAAGCACGCGGACGAGAATCGCAAAAGGCGAAATAAAGAGACAACCAAAGACCGCATTGACTCTTCAACTATTGCGCACATGTACATGAGTGTGTGAGAGTGTGTGTGTGTGAGTGTGTGTGTGTGAGTGTGTGTGTGCTGTAGATATGCGCTATAGGTTATAATATGTTAGCGCACTGCCGAGTGCCATTCTGATGATGGGCGGAGCCAACGATTGCGCTAAACAAAAACAAGAACAAGCACACAAAACGGCGATAACAGCACAAAAAGGCAATGCGGCGGCCTGACGCTGCGAGTATGTGTGTGTGTGTGTAAGTGTGTGTATCTGTGTGCATGATGAGTGTGCACTGCGGCGGCGGCGCTTGTGTTGGCGGCGGCGCAACTGACTGCAACGGCAGCGCACTCCAAGTTCGGCCCGGCCTGCTCCTGGCCAAGTATCAAAAGGCATCAGAACGGCCTGTCCGCCGTCTTGGACCTTTTTTGGCCCTGTTTCTCTTTTGCTTTTGGGCCAACATCAAATTTGGTTAATATGAGAGCGGCGCAACGAGCTTTTGATTAGCCTAATGAAACTATGCGCCATGTAATGAGCAAGAGCTGCCAGGCCAGCCTCAACCTCCACTCCCCTCCCCCTCCCCGAACCCCTTGGCACTTCTGTAACTGTTGCCAATTGACGTCAAATTACGACAACGTCGCTGCCAGCGTCGCAGTCGCAGTCGCCGTCGCTGTTGTTGTCGTCATCGACATCGTCTTCGTCGTCGGTAAATCTCAAGCATTTCATCAATTACAATTTCAATTCAAACACAAGCTCGCTCCCAGTCTGCCTGTCCGTCTGTCCGTTCGTCCCGCTCATTGTCTTCGATCGCCGCATAAACAAGTCAACTGAATATTGAATACTCAATGGTGAATACCGAAACCGAATACTGATTCATGCATCAATTCGGCTGCCAGTCCCCGATTGAGATACATTTCTATTGTGAAATCGAGCTGTGAAAATGCTACAAATTGTCGATCAATTGAATTGCGACAGCTGCAAATAGAATTCAGGAGAGACAATAGAGTGCTAGAAAGACCCTCTTCGATCCGTCTTCATTTTTACTTAATTTTAACATACACTGAGTCAAGTATTTTTATAATACGTAATTACCACAGATTTCCCGCAAGATTACCAAACCCGGAATCCAGTGAAAACTTTTGCTCGCTTTCACTGCAAGAAAAGCGAGTGTGTTTTTGTTTTCCACACACGAAAGATCTGAATCTGAGTCTGAAACTGTTAATGGGTTAACGTGTGGGCGGCTTGTTAGCACTGCACTGTGAGTCCCACCAAATGTTGGCTAAATCAATGATAATTGCATTTCGCTATTGACAGATTTAGCACCACGCGACTAATTTCTCCGATCGACCTGAGATGTGGGCCAAGAGACTTACCTGGACTCGTCTGCCAGCTAAGGCCGCCGATGAACATTTTGCTACAGAGAGAGGAAGAGAGAGAGAGAAATAATGCATGAGTTCAATGAGGCACTAGCGGTATAGAGTATATAGCGCATGTCTTTATATATGGCTCGATCTACCCCATGAAATACACTTGTTTACGCCGTTAAATCGAAGAAAACAACAAACATCTGCGATATTACCTGGTGCTATCAATGCGAATGAGCATACGAATGGCTCTTTAGCCCACAGCAACAGTGTTTCCATCATCATTATGATATTATCATGATCATCCTCGATTTCCTTATTTTATTTTTCATTGCAATGACCCTTGACGCCGCCCTTTAAACATTCCTAGCAACATCATTATCTTATTATCATCTTCAACCTCTTGAGCATTATCATAACGCTCCCCACATTCATTATTATCTTAATCATTCTATTGACTACTTATCCTTAATATCTTCAACATCTTTTCCCATCAATATCTGCAACTCACCAACATCATCAAGATCAACTGATTTCCAAGTAAAAGTTATAAGGACTCTGAACCCCACAAAAAGCATACCCATCATATTCTTCTTCTTCCCAATATCGTCTCAAATTTCCTTGTTTAACCTTGTGTTTTTATTATCGGACTTAAGGCAACAACACTTAAGCCTTAACACTCAACACTTAAGTCCTTCGAGCTCATCATGATCATATTTATCTAGTATTACTTTTATGTGAATCATTAGAATGACTTAGGTAAAGACCTCAAACATCATCACCATCAACATCTTCGATCGATCAACGTCATTATCAGCTTTGCTTCAATTCCATCAACATTTTCATTATCATATCTATCAACGCTCTGACGCTTTACCCCATAAAGACTTCATTCCCATCACCAACCCCGTCGTCAACATCATGATCATGATCATCCTCAACTTCATTATCATCCGAATCATTGGAGCACTCGCTGCAGCCGCGAAGACAGTCCCGCGCCGACCGCCGACCGCCGTCTGTTGTCTTCGCCATTATTTAAATCATAGAAAATAAGCCGCTTTCCCGGCATTGTTTTCATGCTGGAAAATCTCGCAGTAGTCGGCGGCGGCGGCTTATAAAAAAGCACGAAAAACAAAAGCAAGAGGCCTGTGACTGCAACGGCGGCGGCAACGACGACGTCTACTGCGACTGCGGCTGCGACTGCGACTGCAACGACAATGATTATGAAAACTTCAAGCAACTGCAAAAGAGCGCAACAATGTTACAAGCGGCAGGGAGGGGAGGCAGCTGGAGGGAGCTGGAGGAGTGCAAACAAATGGGCAGTGGGTGGCAGTGTGGTGGTAGGGGGTGGGAGGTAGTTGCTGTGACTGTGGCGACACGAAAACGAGTGTAAAACACACACAAAAATGCATAGAAACCCAAATTGCAATGAAAAGCAAAATAAAACAGGGGAACGAGCGAGCGGGGGAGAAGGAGAGAGCAGGAGAGAGAGAGAGAGAGAGAGAGAGAGCGAGAGCGAGCGCTTGCAACTAAATGAAAATGTTAATAAAATGTGCAGCAAAAACAACAACAAATGCAGAGTAAGCTAAAAGAAAAACTAAACCAGCGAACGGAAGAAGCGTCAACGGCAGCGACAGCGACAACGGAAGAGGCGAACGGGTGCGCGGGTAGCAGCGAGCGGATTGGAGGGGTGAAGCACCGCACGGCGAGTACTAACAACCTTTTAGGCATTGCTGTAACCGCTTTCAATGACTTGCTTGATGGCCAGTGAAAATGGTTAGAAAATGGGTCCAATCAGGGCCGACGACGACTGCATGCGACACAATTTGTGATTAATCAATGTCTCTTTTCGTTTGCCTGCTATCAAAACTGCTGGGCTGCTTCCACTTTAATACCCGAAATGGTAAATTGCAGGCAGTAAATCATCATTATCGATAAATCTAAAATGCCCAATGTTAAATAACATACTAGTTTTATGTTAATGTTGCCCTTACGCCACATTTAATGTTATAGGTTATATTTGCCAGCACTTAATTATGTTATCAATGAGCTTAATCTGATCTAATTTGAAATAATATAAAGGACTTCTGTTACAGTCTCAAGTCCCCGCTTTTCCAAATTAGGTTATGCTCACAGCATTAATGCTTAAAAAAGAATAATAATACTAAAGATATTTATTTATGGTGTATACATATTTAAAGATATTTTGATATTTATTATGGTCATCATTATAATTATCTATAATCAATTAGTTTAATATGCTAGTAACACAACATTACAGTGTTCTGTTAAGCTTACTTCAAACATTTAATGCATCTGCTAAAGTAAAACTTGAAAACAAATCTGTATGGAAAATGCTCTCAACTATTTGAGATATAGTACTCTTTTATGCATAGCTTCCACAGTTAATTTCCATTCGCCTGCTCAATTTTCATTACTTTTGCTGCCTCTGCCTGCGCCGCACCTGCTCTGCCACCCCCTCAGACGGACACACATTCAGCACTGAGATCATCCATCACATTCGATTTGCAGTTTGTCGCCCCAACAAAGTGCCGCCCGCCTCGAAGGCAGCATTCAACGGCGATGACTCTTTTTTGCGAGTGCGATCCACAAATATTTGTATTCATTTCATAATTTTTTTTTTCATCTTTTCTGTCAACGTCTGCGTGTGGCGTGGGCGAACTGCAGGTAACCTTATTTTCCCCACAGTCACAGTTCCACAGCAATCACACACACACACACACACGCAGCCCACTCCTGCATGCATCCCTCTCTCCATCATGCCAGCAGCTCGGCTGCCCAATTGCGGGTGCACCAAATAAACGCGACCTTGTCCTACACTGGCAATTTGTGTGCGTGCGCTAGTGTGTGTGTGTGTGTGCAGCTCGCGCTTCTCGCTGCGTCGCGTCCAGCTGCGTGACGCGTAATTGCCGCCTGCCATGACAGGCAAATCGAGAGAACCGAGAAGGCACACAAAATATGCGAGCAAGAGGAAGAAGAAGAATAGCAATATAATGGGGCACATCAAATACGCGAAATACGCAGCGAAATAGATAAATACGTTATTCACGACAATCACTCGATTGAACGCAGCGCACTCGTCCATAGGCATTGATTCGAGGCAATTAGCGGACAGAGCAGTGCAAATCAAAGTTGCCCCTATTCCAAATTGAGTGAGTGATGTGTGTATCAAGGCATCAAGACTAAAGGGAGTCTGTTAAACATATGAAAATATATATATGCAATACATGCTTGATAATACGAACTATACAAAATTCAAACTCCAAGTGTATAGCAACCGATCTGCTTCTTTTTTGCTATATTCCAATCTTGCATTAACTTTTTTACCAGTATCTTGAAAACACTCATACGAGTCTCTTTTTAAAATTAATACTACAATAGTAAAGCTAATTTTTTCTATAATTTGTACATACCAACCGCTTTATTATATGGAAATAATATTGAGATGATGAGATGATAAGCTTTTATAAGTCCCTTCTTTTTAAATCTTTAAGAAATGTATGAATTTAATTTTTGTTAACTACTTAAATTTAATTTTTCTCAATCTCGGCATACCCTTTTCAATTAGAATAGGTTTTTTAATTTTAACCCATTTTTTATTTAGATTTGATCATTAAAATTCCGTAATTTTCTTACAAATCATACGAATATCGATGGTATATTGAATATAGTGCTAATATATAATATTAATAGTAATATATAATATTTCCACAATTTATGTCTACAACAAGTAAGAAGTGCATAAACATTTTGCTGCCATACAGTACTCTTACAGCTCGTACGCTCTCGCATTCCCATTCACACGCATGCCCATTGTACTGGCACACAAACGCATGTGGAAGCCTCTGCTGCAGCTTCGCACGCTTTAGTTGTGCTGCGCCTATGCTCGACATGAGCGAAAACAGTTTCTCTGGGCTCTTTGTTCGCTATCTGATCGCAATTAAGCAAACAACTTAGATATATACCGAACTCTGCGATTGTCAGCCGGAAGCTGTGCTTCGAGTGAGCTCTACTCTCTCTGTAAGGGTAATTTGCTTCAGCAGCTACAGCATAATTCAAGATGTAGATGATTCGATAGAAAGAAATCTTTCAAATATGAAAACTTGTTTATAAATAACAATAAATATATGTAGTAATGGGTATATTCGTGTTAATACATTAGAGAGCCTTAAGATAACATTAGCATAAGCTTAACATAATCAGGATCTGCGTATTAACATTGCAACAACAGTGAAATCGTTAAGCATGGCAATCAGTGTTGTGCAGCGTCTTCTGCACGTTAACATAACCAAGATCTGCACATTAACATATCATCAACAGCGCAAGCAGAGAAAGAACATAAATTTATCAAATATTATTTGCGCTCCCACGGCGCTTTACTAATCCAATTAAACGCGTTACCGATAACTTTCTAATGCCGCTCGACAGCGATTTAAAGCAGCTATAAAAAATGATAATAATTCGCAGATTGCGCATACGCCGCGCGGACTGCAGCAGGCGCTGTGCCCAAGGGAGCAGAGGAGCGACAACAACAACGAGAGGGAGGAGTAGTGAGGTGCGGAGAGGGTAGCGACAACAAGAGCTTTGATGACGAGTACTTTGTCTCTGGGGCGACTCGATGGCTTCTACTTTTGCAGCTATTTACAGATTTCCCACAAGTCCGCACACACACACACACACTCGAGACTGTCTGCATGTGAGTGTGTGTGTGGCGAGTGTGTTTATGTGCGTGTGCTAAGCTGGCAGTCATAAACAAGTCAACGCAACATGTCCGATTAGTAGTGCAACCACCGACTGACATTTGTCACTGCCGACGCTGACGCTGACGTTGACGCTGACGCTGACGTCGCTGCCACAGCAAAAGATGCTGCTGCTCCCGACTGCTGCACTGCGCCCCACTGTATCCCACTATCACCCGCTATACCCCACTGTGGCTCGGTCACATTTGCTTGCATTACGAAATAATTGTAAAGCGCACGTCACTTTTCTATAGACCTGCAAACGAAGCCCGCGCCGGGCGACGCCTCCTCCCAGCGGGCGCACATCCCCCCACCTAGCAGCCTTTCTCCCGCTGCTCCTCTCTCTCTATACTCCTACATGTATTCCCCTGCATACTTGTGCCATTCATGCGCAAGTCGTCGCCCATTCACTGCCTGTCGCTGGCTCAAGCTTTGGGTCGCGCAGCGCGCAGCTGGCTCTGGGCTCGGGCTGCGCGCTTTGTATAGCGCCGACTGCGCTGCAGTGTTGCCAGTTCGGCTATTTTCCCGTCACAGCTGGCTTTTTTTTCCAAATGTACAAATTTATTTTCATTATTATTAATAGTAATAGCAATAAAATAATAGTAATAATAATAATAATAATAATAATAATAATAATAATAATAATAATAATAATAATAATAATAATAATAATAATAATAATAATAATAATAATAATAATAATAATAATAATAATAATAATAATAATAATAATAATAATAATAATAATAATAATAATAATAATAATAATAATAATAATAATAATAATAAAAATTATAATAACAATAAGGATAAGAAAAGTAATAACTTTATTGTCTTTTCTAGTTATAGCACAAATTTTTAAAGTCTAAATAATGTAAAAATATATATAAAAATATATTACTTTTCTTATCCAAAAAAAATTTAAAAATATACGTTTTTATATAGTAATTTTTTCAAACTGCAATAATTTCGTTTTTTTTTATTTCGATCGCAGAATTTCGACTGTTTCATACATTTTTTTAATGAAACTTAGCTTTCTTTTAGCATTTTTTTCGTAATATTTAAAATGTCCCCTCCCAATACCAATACTTAAATACTAAAAATTAAAGTTAATGCTATTTACCTCTTTTTTATAAATTTTTTTCTGAATTTCCACTGCTTTTATAAAATCAAATTGTGTGCAACACTGGCCAACCCAAGCCATGCCTCCCTTCTTCTCTCTCCCGCTGGCCCCTCAGCACTCCCTCTCTCTCTTCCCTCTCACCCCGCATTTGCCGCTTGTTTGCCATTCAAAATCCGTTCAGACTTTCTATGCACATGGCAAACTGTTGCCTTCTCGCTTGCACACACACTCGGCAGTTCCCTGCTCCCCTGCCGCAGCGCTCACTACCTAACCAAGCCTCCAATCCCCCCCCCTCCCCGCACTAGTTGACGTTTTCCTATTGTGGCTTCATTGTTGAATAGAAAAATGTGCAAAATAGTAACGAAAAGCGAAAAAAAGGAGGAGAAAAACAAGAAAATAGCAAAACAGTAGCAAGCGCAACATTCACCTCTTCCCTCGCCCCGCCCTTGCTGCACCCTGCACCAGCACCCAACACCCTGCCCACTTACCCCAGCCCGGCACACACGCATGCAGCGAGTCGTCTTCTGTTGCGTGGCCTCAGCATGGAAATAAAAGTGCAGATCTTGTTGCAACTTTAGTAATTTTTCACATGACAAATTATGTGAGCGCCTCGCGTCGCGTCGCATGCAACAAAAGCGAACAAGAGCGGACGAGAGCGGACAAGAGCGAAAGCCAGCCTGGCTGTCCGTCTGGAGTGGATTGTGGCGGCTGCTGCGAGTGACTGCAGCATGGGGGCGGGGCAGGACGGGGCAGAGTTGCAACGCCAAAGGTGGCGAACTGTGACAAAGCGACTGCAAATGGGCCAACGTTATGCAAGCGCCTCCGCCCCCCTCCTCCTCTCTTTATACTTATTTCTGGCAAGCGTCTGCAACTGCAACTTGCGGCTGGTCAGTTCCCAGCGAGAAGCAGCTAAAGTAGTACAATCAAGCGGGCGTTGAGTGAAGTTTATGGCCTGGGGGAGGGCGGTGGAAAGAGCACGTTGCACGATCAGCATAGAGTCTACAGAGAGCTCTGAGTTGACTCATTGAGTAATAATAATATAATAATAATAGTATTTATTACTCAATGAAGTTGCCTGCACAATTTCGCTGCTTCCTCTCCCGCTCTAACACAATGTTAAGTTAACAGAAGTTATCGATACAAACGTTTTCGCTGTTCTCCGTTCTCTCTAAACTCCCAATTCAATTCGTATTTCGATTTCCCATGGTTTGATCATATAACACGATTTCTCTGCTCACTTTCTTCTCAACTGTCACATTCAATTAAAATTTTGATTTAATAATTACTTTAAAATATGTATATGTGTATGTATAATTGCTTTAAAATATGTATGTATATGGTAATTAGTTAAAAGAAGTTATCGATAAAAGCGATTAAGGCGAGTTCGCTGCTCTCGCGCTCCCAAACTGCCAAACTCGATTCAAATATCAATTATTTGATGAGTAAAGCTAATTTTGTCATATGAGCTTGGCTTATATTAATATGAAGCTTACAAAGGTTATCGATAAAATGCTTTCTCTGCGCTCGTTCTCTCTAACCTTTCAATTCAATTCATATTTAGCTTTGACATATAATAACCTTAGAATGAGTAATATCAAGTTTACAGAAGTTATCTCTTTTCCTCTAACCAGGCATTTTAATGCATATTTCCATTTTAGACGGATATAAGCTGACTTTATCATAGTCCTGAGTTAACAGTAGTTATCGATAACAAACGCTAGCCAACTTAACGCAGTGAGAAGCAAAGATAGCTTAGTATAAAAAGCAAAATTCACTTGACTGCCTTGACCATTAAAAAAATATTATATATGTGAAATTTTATTTTTTTAAGAAACGTCATTTTCGTAAATATATGCAGATAGGAAAGATAGATTTTCAGATAGTTTATGCATTAAAATTCTTTTGCTATAAAAAAGGCAAGTCAGGTAACATATGTAACACTTTCTATAATTTTTTTTACAGTAATGCCCAGGAAAATTCAGATAAGCATATAGAAACTCTAAGAGTATTACGCATTTTTATATAAATTTTAGTTAGATCTGCTTGTTGATTTTAAGTAAACTCTTTTAAAAAAATGCTCAATAATTCTATAAGTTTATAAATATTTTATATTTTTATTATAATATATATTTTTGCTGGCCCTATCTTTTTCTCTTCATACGAGTTCAAGTGGAGGAAAGCGTATACGCACTTCTCGATGCCACACACTCAGCCCCGTGTTGTTTTCTTTGCTGCTTGTGTTTCTGCTGCTGCTGCTGTTGTTGCTGTTGTTGCGACAGTTACTGAAATCCCTGCACAATTTGACTCCCGGTAAGGGGCTAAAGAGTCCGATGACTATCGTGTGCGGCTATCAACAACATCATCAAAGTGCAGCTCGACGAGGTCGGACGGACGAGGGCGATGGAGATGGTAATGGAGATGGAGATGGAGATGATGAATAGTTGCTGCAATTGCTTCGTGGTTGCAATCTTTTCTTGTGCGTGTCAGTGTGTGTGTGTGTCAGTGTGCGTGTGTGTGTCAGTGTGTGTGTGTGCGACATGGACAGCAGCAAAGACTGGAGCACCTAACGAGAGACTCGAGCATAAATATGTTTCCCCGACAATCGGGCAGGAGACACACACGCACACGCACACACACACACACACACACATACAGAGAGTCTGTCTGGGAAGCACACAAATATGAGGGATTGGCGCGAGCGGAATGAAACGGAACGGAATGGAATGAAATGGAGTGGCGTGGCATGGAAGGTGCCAGACAATGCCCCGTCTATGTCTAGTGTTGAGCTCGAGCTCGGGTTTAATATACATATATGCAGCAGCAGCAGTAGCAGCGGCAGCGGCAGCAGCACCCACAACTAGAAGGCCATGGTAGATGGCCGTCCCCCTGGCCCGCTCACTGCCCGCCCAGCCAGCGCCCTGCCCCTTTGTCGTGTCTCTACGTGTGTGCGTAATAGAAAAAGAACTTTTACAGTTGCATCGATTTAATCGTGCGGAAAGCTTAATACACGAGCCGAAAGTGGAGTAGTGGGCGGCTGGGCGGGTGGGCGTACGTAGCGGCAACCGGCAACTGCGACTGCGACTGGCGCTGGAGCGGCACAGGGCCTAAATTGGGATACGCTTGGCAGGGCAGGGCAGAGAGGAGCAGATCAGGCAGGGCGCAGGCTTTTGGCTCATTTAAAGCATTTCGCTTTGCCCTACATGCAATTTATGTATAATGAATATGCCGGGCGGGGGGTACTGGGGGTGGCAGCGTGGCAGACTGCACTGCTCGCTTGAAAGGACGCATTGTGGCGCTGCTGGCGATACATTTTCTTAGCCACAAGATAGAGCAACTTTTTTCGCTCATATTTGCAGTTTTTTTCGGTTTGTTTGTTTTTTTGGTATTTTTGCTGGTATTTTCGGTATTTTGTTGTTGCGTAAGCGGCCGCCCGCGACTTGTAGGCGGCAATCGGACGACCAATAAAAGCCTCCCCCTCCCCTGCGCAGTCTTTTGGGCAACTTCTAATGGCGGCCTGCACCTAAGCTTCCTGCTTGGCCTGGCGGCTGCTGCCAAAAGTTATGACTGCATTTCAGCGGCGCTGGAGACGCAGGCAAAAGTTTTCGCCTTGCATTGATTTGAAAAGGCCAGAGAAATAAATACGTACAAATGTAGGTAGGTATGTATATGTGAGATATCGGTGGCATAAAAGGCATATCTCTCTCTCTCACTCTGTCTCTCCATATACTTTTAGGCTAAGTACTGCCCAGCATGCCGCGCTCACCCTCTCGCCTGTCGTTTTAATCGAACTGTTTACTCGAAAGTGCAGCTAAAGCAAATGAAAAGTTTTCTCCATTCTTTCGTTCTTGCTGCCGATTGTAAATTGAATTTTGATAATGTCAGTTTGGCCAGAATGAAGTTTCCATTTGTGGTCAAAAGTGGCCGGAAGTGGTCGATACAATGGCCGCCGCCAAGCAGGAGCCATTCGCAGCTAATCGCTATCTCGTAACAAGGATCTTTCGTCCGCAGCCAGTAACAGTTTAGCACACTGTTAACGCTAGCATTGCAAGTGCAAAGGATCAGCGGCAGGAAGTGGTTGAAGCAGGAGCCTTTCATAAGTTATCGCTATCTCGTAGCAAGGATCTATCGCCCGCATTCAGTAACAGTTAAGCACACTGTTAACGCAAGCATTGCAACTGCAAAGGATCATGTAAAAGCGGCAGGAAGTGGTCGAAACAAGAGCCGCTCGCAGCTAATCACCTTCTCGTAACAACGATCTTTCGTTCGCGTTCAATAACAGCTTAGATCACTGTTAACGTTAGCATTGCAAGTGGAAGAGGTCATATGGCAGACATACATACGTATGTAAAGCAGCAACAGCGGCAGCAGGCAGCAGGCAATCACACAGTTATTACTCAAAACTAATTTATGCACATGACTAATCAAGCAATTCGAATATATTTAAACCAGAACACAAATGCGGCACGAATTCTAAATGAATGACATCGCCCATACGTACACACACACACACACACACATACTGCATTCCGCTTAAGTGTATGCAGTGCAATGTATTGACAGAAATGTCTGTTTGGAAAACATACAAATTTTACGCACAAGCAAATACTGGGAATTTGATCCAACGCTGTGGACCAACTGTTGCGACTTGCTGTTATCGACATGTTAACTTCCATTAGGCCGCAGTGCTGGTAAACGCGTACATGACGTTCGTCCCCAGGACCCGTTGACACACAGCGCTGATTTTTGCGTAGTAAAGCCGCTGGCATTTCGCACTAATGGCTGCCCCCAGGGTACAAATTGCCGCTGGTCTCATTATGCATACGAGAAATGGGAGCTTATTGGCCGACAGGCGGACAGATAGACAGACAGACAGACCGACGAGCTACAAACAAAAATGACGACAATATGGAATTGCGCACACAACGACACAAAATCATTTGAAAGCAATTACAGCAGCCGATCGGCGGACAACAGCAACAACAACAACAACAACAAAACAATGGCAACAACGGGAATTGGGCAAACGGGTGAACGGGCAAACGGGTGAACAGGCAAACGGGTGAACGGGCTAGCGGGTGAGCGGGCAAGCGGGTGAACGGGCAAACGGGTGAACGGGCAAACGGGTGAACGGGCAAACGGGCAAGCGGGTGAACGGGCAAGCGGGTGAGCGGGTGATGACCGTGCACAATGAATCAATTTACGAAACGTAACAAAGCCACAATTGCAGGCAGGCAGGCAGGCAGGCAGGCAGCAGGCATAGACAAGAACAAAACGACAATTATGAAAAAGAGCAGCGAGTGCAATTGCATTTCCAATTGCAGCATGCAACTTGCAACTTGCAACTCTGGCATCTCTGCTGCTGCTGCTGCTGCTGCTGCTGCTGCAGTTGCACATTTTTCGGGCCTGTCACACGCGTTAAATGATGCGACCGGAGGAGGCAGGGGCCCCTCCCCCCACGGGTGCCGAGCACCGGGCACCAAGCACCGGGGCCATAGCCAGAGCAGACGACAAATCGCAAAGTTAGCGAAGAGTGCGCACAGTTCTTTGGACCCGCGTGTCAGTTGTAATGGATAATTGTCGAACTCGCATGCCAGCCGTAGCTCATTTTCTATACCCTGCACGGCAGCACGGCAAAGGGTTGTTCGGTGCATGCAAATGTGAATTTTAAAATATATACACATAATACAAAAATAAGATGAGGTACTAAAGCTTTAAAACTATAGATTGTTGCTGTGATTGAAATACAATTAAAAAATCGAAGAATGGTGAGTTTTAAAATAATTTGAAATACTTAAAAAAAATTAAAGAAATAGATTCAAGCTTGGAAGGCAGAGTTGCATAAGCTTTTAATATAAATGTATAATAGAAAATACTTAATTAATGTACAGAATTTTAAAATAAAAAATATATAATGTATAGGAATAACATAAACAGGTTTTTTACAATTTTGATCAATTTTTTTAAAAGCTTAAAAAAACATTTGGTTGAGCATGCTGCACTCTTTCTAAAAGCCTACTTTCTATGCAGGGTATTCGCTAGCTGAGCACTTACTGCAGCGATTGGTCTCTGACTTGTTGTTTCTGCACTAAAAATACATCGCCAAAGTGAATTGTATTAATAGCAGGGCATTTATTTAGTTATTTCTTTCTATGTTGCTTTATTTGTATTTTCCTATTGCTTTCTTTTTTTTTTGTTTTGTTTCTGTCTTATTCATTTCTCTCTTGGCTTTCTGCTGCCTTCGCATTTGTGTTTATTTACTTGGCCAGTTCGCGCTGCGAATTTTTGTCGGTGGGCCCTTCAAAAGATTTATAAAGTAGCTAGGTAAGGAGCCGGGAGAAGGCGTGCAGGGCGGAGGGAAGGGGTTAAGTGGGGCAGTGGATGGGACGAGCAAAATTTACTGAGCCGTAGCGAAGCGATCGCCGGTCGCAGTGAACGAGAAGAAACTGTGAATGGAATCGTATCGTAATCGCATGTGCTCAACGCGATATTCGCAGCGTTACACAACGCGCCGTCGCTCGACCAACTGCAGCTGTATGGGTGTAGTTGTATCTGCGAGAGTGTGTGTGTGTGTGTATATGGTTATGTGTGCGTGTGTATCTCGCAGCGTCATCAAAAGGTTTTTTGCATTAATTCAAGATTTATGCATTCAATGTTCGCGAGGTGCTGCATTCGCCATTCGCGCCGCCATCGCGAGCAGACGCGCGTTTCCCCCAAAGAGTTCGCGTTGCACCTGCCGCCGTCTGCGTCGACGTCAGACGTCAGCCCGTCAGGCCGTCGACTGCAGCCACAGCCTCTGCCTCAGCCTCAGTCTCAGCCTCAGTCCGCGTGGAGCGTGGAGCAGCCAGCAGCAGGTGATCCATTTCTTTTATCCGGTGGCAGAGCCTATTTTCAATGTGTGTATGCAATGTGTGTGTGCAGAGTGTGTGTGTGCAGTGTCTTCTGTATTTGGCAACTAATTCAGTTAGACAAGTTGAGGTGGGCCCGGCGCAGCCCGGTCCGACCCGCTGCTCCCTTAAGGAGTGCTCGGGTTATACAATTTGTAGTGCTTCGATAATAGATATATGTGTACAGACTTCAGCATACACATGTAGCTATATGTGGAGAGAGCAGTGGGAATACCTATATGCAAGTATGGACTGCATAATTAATAGGCTTTGCGTATTCAATGGGTTGCGACGATGACGACGGTGACGGCAACTGCAACGGCGACTGCGATGTAGCCATATGGCCTCTGCCTCGGCATCCGCGAAGCGGGACAGATGCAGACACCGATCGCTGGCTGCATTTCGCTGGAACTGCAACTGCATCTGAAATTGAACTGAACTGAACTCAACTGAACTGCACCGAAGACAATATGCAATGATCAACTACAGTACTCTATATGTATATGTATATATCATTAGAGAAACATAACTATTGAACTATGTCGAAGCGATCTCTGCAGAGCATCAGCTTCAAGGAATTCCATTGACTTATTGCTCTAACTAATATAACTATGATATACATGCATTCGATATATATAGTCTAATGACTTAGTTAAAAATATCGAACCTCTTTACCCTTATGCACTTTAAGACTGCATTTAAAGATGTAAGACTCTTCTATATGATTTTACCACTTCATTTCTCCAAAGAATTTCATGACTTTAACTATAAGCACCTTGACTACCTTCACTTTTATTCAGTTGAATGGAAGATCATCACATACATATTCCTTTTCCTTTTCACATAAACTAATTAGAATCAATGATCTGTAGCACACCATATACCTCAATAATATCCTAACTACGACATTTAAGCTATATCAAATCAGTCTGAACAACAAGAGCATCTGCTTCTAGCAGCATAAATCAGCTAAATTGTCGCCGAGGAACGTGTTGATCTTTTCTTTTCGCACAGACACTTCTCACTCTGCTGTTCAGCTACCTATTTGCGTCTTGTCACTTGTCAACAGAATTCCCAAACTTAATTGGAGACTACTCGAAAATAGATGGCAGAATATTCATTTAGCTCAAGCTGATTCCAGCTATTCCTATGCTCTAACTATAGCTAAAGCCATCTAATTATATTTATACAACTCCCGTAGGTAGAGTGACTACTGCAACTATTGTTATAGCTTATGCGATCTAAGAACGCTTTGAGCGATCGACGTCGAGGCATTATTTGCATGCAGCTGTTGCCGTATACCACCATACATGCGTTATTCACAGCCTAATCGCATTTGGCCTTCGATCCCATTTGCTCTTCGGGCTTCAATCATCTGTCCGAGCGGCCTGACAAATTTTCGGCAATGCGGCTGGCAATTAATCTGCTGCTTATGACATCGCAATGGCAACGAGAACTTGGTAGCCAAACAAACATTTGGGCCGACAACGATAATAAACTGTTGCAAATGGCCCCAACTCGGACAGTAGACTGAGCACTTCGGGCTCTGAGCAGCTCCGAGAATCCGGTAAACTGCAGTGCACTAAAGCACTAAACTCAATGGCTTTAATTGAATTCTGATGTCCTCGGCAAATTGTTTTCTAATTAGTTTCGGACGGGGAGCCGCACAAGGTACTGCGACGCACCCGCATCCCGTCCGCCAGCGCGCCAGTCCTCCAGTCCGCCATCCCGACGGGCGGCAGTTGACACAGAAAACTTTCTGTCAACACTTGCCGAAGCTTTGCTGGTCTCCCAATCTCCCCGTCTCGCTCGCTCGCTCGGTCACGTGGGCGTTGCGCTTTTAACTTCAATAATGACAACTTAAAACTAAAACCGTCTCCAACCATAATACTTACCCAGGATCGTTGGGCACTTCCGAGGGCGAAACAGGTCCCAGCTCCGTTTGCTGCTGCTGCTGCTGTTGCTGTTCAATCTTGATGTCCATCTCGAGGGGTCGCTCTCTCTCTCTCTCTCTTTCTTTTTGGCTCTCTCTTTCTCTAACAATGTGTGTGTGTGTGTGTGTGTCTGTCTGTATTTGTGTGTGTCTGGTCTGGCTGCTGTCCTGCTACAACTGCTGACGAACTATAACCGTGCGGGCATCGAAGGGTCTAACGTCTACCGCCTAACGCTAACTAACACGACTCCGGACGACGTGGCGAGCTCTCGATCTGTCGCTGTCGCTTCCTTAATCATTGACGAGGGCTACCGATTTGCTTCTGGACCTGCTGATGTTGAGTTCCATTGGCATCGCTCCTTGGCTGCTTTGATTGCTTCTTATGCTTTGCTACTTGCTGCTTTCTACGAAATTGTTTACGCTTCCGATTACATTGCACTTTTCACTTTGAATCACATTTCTGGGTTGTTGCTACGTTTTGCAGGCCACTTTTGGTTATCAGATTGTTGTTTGCTTTTCTCTTCTCTTTAGTTTTCTTTTTATTTTATTTGGTTTTGTTCTTAACAAGTTTTAGAAACATTGCGTTAACTATGGTTGTTGTTGTTGTTGTTATTATTGTTGCTGTATTTGTCTTGAAGGCAAAAGATTTGTTCGACGCCTCATTGAATTGGCCGCGATCTGAAACAATTTGCAATTGCAATGCTCAACAGCTGCTCGTTAGTTTGCAATCAGAGAATATCCGTTAGCAACTGAGGGGAGGGAAGGGTCTGCTCGGCGAGTGAAATCTTTAAAAGCAACGACGTCAAACTTTGCGAAAATATGATTTTAATAAATCTTTTAAACAATCCTGTTCTGTAAGTTTATCAAAGTTGGAATTTGCAATAAGAAACCAAATATCTGAGGCCAAATAAATTTCTTAAAAGACATATTTCTTTTTATAACTATACTAGCATTATTGAACTCATTTAACGATAGTTATTCTTGTTATTCTGAAACTCAGTTAACAGAGCAGTGCTGTGAAAGGATAACAGATGAATCCACTGTGCAGACGATACTTTAAAGGTCTTTTCTGTTATAATAAAAACATTAACAGAAAAAACTTTTTACAGTGCCTCACTACCTATTTAAACTATGAAAAACTTTGAGAGACTGTAACTACTATTGCAATAAAGATAGTCAAAAATATAGACGTAAATTACTTTTCTTACGTTTAGTACTATAAAATTTTAAATGAGTTTGAAAATATTTAAATAAATATTAAATATTTTTCACTATTTATTTAATACCTAATCTTGGGTGTAATCTAGGCTTTTTACTCCAATAAATTTGTTTTAACCTCTGACTTATGTGATGTCTTTCGTTTCCGAATTTTTGTGTTTAAAATAAAACACAATTTTTTAATGTTCATATCAGGTGTTCAAAGTAGACTATTCCAAATGTATGTCTTAGGTCATTCTCTAGGTAGAATCAGAAAACACTGCAAATACACTAATTTGGTCAGCGTTTGTCATCAAATTTGTTTCTTAATTCCAAGATATTGCTGTTTTAATATAGTCGTTTCAATAAATTCTATATTTCCTACTTATATAAAATAAATAAAGAGAAGCCCGCTCAAAATTTATAGCTATTCAAAGTGCGCTCAAAAGTCTATTTATAAGTCGTGTTTTTTTTTTTTTTTTGTTTATCGCATTTCCATAGCATGCGCAAGCCCTTGTTTGAAAGGGCAAAACACTTGGCTATTGATTCATCCCATTAACGAGTTTTTCGCAACAACAACAACAACAACAACTGCGACAACAGTTCGCAGTGGCTGCAACCAAAAATTGCGAAAAAAAGCGGCGAACAAACCAAAACCGATTTGATAGTAATGCGCTTTTGTTGTGCTTTCCCATTGTTTTCAATGCACGCCTTGATCTTTCCCACACGTGTGTGCGTGTGTGTGCACGGGAGCGTATGGCAGTGTGTGCGTGTAAAGAGAACATCGCATGCACAGCGTGTCGACTCCCCCACACACACCACTACATACATACATGCAACAGCAACAACAGCCTTGCACTATAATAAAGCGCAGCATGCAAGCGACACACACACACACGCAGAGGCTGTCGGACAGGCCGGCAGTGGGACGGCTGGCTGGACTGGCAGCTATGGGCACGGTACATGCACCGTTACATCGGGAGCAGAAGTTAACTGGCGGCGGCGGCAAACACGTGACCCGACAATTGCGACAATTGGCAGCACTAAAAAACTCGCAGCGAAAATCAAACGAAACTGCACACAGCAACAACAACAACAACTAGAAGCACAAGCAGAAGAAGAAGAGAAATGGCGATCGACAGCATGACAGGCTGAGTGCAGTCAACTGCCGCCAGTGGGCGCCACTGGAGCTTCGTTTGGGCTGCTGTTGTTGTTGTTGCCATTGTTACTGTTGCTTTGCCGGCCGGCCGCCATTTTGCACGTGTGATCGTGACAAGCGGCTCGTTGCTACAGCTCCTTGCGGAGGCGGGCTGGCCGGCAGGGTTGTCACAGTTTGCAATGTGTGTGTTTCCGGTGTGTCGGCGCCGGAGCCAAACACTTGGCCTAAAAAACAAATCACTTTGCCAAACACAAACAGAGTCACACGCACGCAACTACACACACACACACACGCACACACACACACACACGCGCGCGCAAGCACTCAAATTGCACTTTGTTTGTCGTTGTTTGTAATTAGAATTGAATGCCGCGCAGTTTTATATAATCGACAACTTTGCATTGACACATGCCCTGGGCCCGCCTCAAATAAACAAATAAACAGCAGTCTTGCTTGTCGTTGTTGCTGTTGTTGTTGTTATTGTTGTTGTTGTTATTGTTGACATTATTTGCTGCCAGTGGCAGGCAGGCACGCACTTCACTTGCAACTGCAACGAGCGCGCTGAACTATTATTATTTTATATTTATTGCTGCTGCTGCTGCTGCTGCTGAGTTTGTGCGCGCACACGAACGCGACAACCAACAAGACGACACTGAGACACGGCCACGGCAGCCAGCGCCAACGTAGCTGAAGCCCCAAACACAACACACTGACACGGACAGCAACGACGTCGACGGCGACGGCGGTAGCAGCGTGCAGGCAGCAGGCAGCGCCAGCAGCAGCAGCGTCGACAGCAGCGGGTCACAGTAGTGTAGCATGCGCTGCCGCTGCCGACTGCACTTGTAGTGGTAGTTGTAGTTGAGCAGAGCTTTGCGGCGACGCACTGCTGCGTCGGCAGCGGCAGAGGCAGAGGCCGTGCAAAACATTAGCATTGCACCGCCAGCCCATCAGCCGGCTGCATTGGGCCCAAATGCCAGCACAGCTGATAAGTGATAAGCGCTGCAGTGTGCGTGTGTGTATGTGTGAGTATGTCACAAAAGAGAGCGCAGCGTCAAGAGAGCGAGCGCAGGAAGAGCAACAGCTTAGTTTAAGAGCGGGAGAGAGCGAGAGAGTGGGATGAGCGAGCGACGAAAGCTTTTCAAGCGCACACTGTAACGTGAGTTCAAAATTATACTAGCATATAAAAAAATATTATTATTGATATTATAGTTGAGAATTTAATTACTTTTTCATATACATAAATAAAGCAAATTTAAACAATTAATTTTTTTATTAGGAAAGCTGTAAACATATTCGATATTCACTGAAAATATTAGATATAATAGAAATACACTGGTAGCCATAATTATAAGTACACACAGCTACCTCTAAAGTAGACTACATATGAAACTGTAAGCGGCAGTGACTTTGTTGGTGTCTTTGGCAGTTTGAGGAAGTCGTAATATATTCTTGGCATGTGCCAGACGTGACGACTGTCCAAATCAGTTGTGATCGCAATATACGAGCTTATATTCACTATTTTCAATTATTAAAAGAAATAAAAAGCTATGTTTTCTATGATACTTTTGTTAAACACAGAAAATATAGCTGTTTTCCCTGCAATATTCGCAATATTATTCTTTAAATACTGTTAAAACTGACTAATATAATTTGGGTCTGAGCTGTGCCTTTTTATATGACCACCAGTGTATATACAGTGGAAAAAAAGTGCTTAACATTTACTCGTAACAAGTTAGACAATCTCCAGCAAACATGTTTGAAAAGTGTCTTTAATTACGTACAAATTCCATAAAGAAATCCCAAAAACTCTTGTGTATACTTTACACATACTGAAAATCGGTTTTATTGCATTTTACATGGGTGTTCTCTGTCCTGGACACGGCGAATTTAGCAGGGACTTCGGCGTGCTTCGGTCTCCTGTCTGATCCGGGATGCGCGTACAAAAAACGCCTGATGCAGCAGGCAGCGAATCCTTCGTCTGGGGATGCTTAAAAGGGCTTTAATTAAAAGTTAAATGTTGAATTTTGTGTTGTTTGGTTTGTTTTTTTTAGTTTTAGTTTTGTTTTTTTTTTTTTTTTGGTTAGCACGTCGTGAATTTTGCGACTCGCTGAGAGCCCGAAAAAATCGATCAACGGCGTTAATTAAGCCTACAACAAAAACAACAATAACGGCGACGGCGACGGCGATAGTGGAAGATCGCACGCGTCTCTGGTTGGTCTAACTGGAGGCCGTCATGGGTTTTGTGGGCGGTGTGGGAGGCGTGGGCTCAGTTGTGTCTGTCGTTGAGGGCTGTTCCTTCTCCTTGTTCCAGCTCTTGAGGCCCTCGGGCAGCGACGTGTCCTCCTCGAAGGAGCCGGTGCCCTCGACGAACTCCTCGTACGTGGACTTCTCCTTGAACGGACGCGGTCCGAGCAGCTCGATCATGTCATCGCGACTGAGCACCTCGTTCTGCAGCAGACGCTCGGCCACACGACGCACATCCTCCTTGTGCTTGACCAGCAGATCCGTTGTGGTCGTGTGTGCGCACTTGATGATGTCCCTCACCTCGCCGTCGATCATCTGCGCAGTGTCCTCGGAGTAGGGCTTGCTGAACACCGGCTCGCCGCCCTGGCCCACATCAAAGCTGACCTGGCCGACTCGCTCGTTCATGCCGAAGCGCACGACCTGCGAGTAGGCGATGTCCGTGATCTTCTTGAGATCATCCTGTGCGCCTGTAGTGATGCGATTGAAGAACAACTCCTCGGCCACACGACCGCCCAGAGTCATGCACATGCGATCGAAGAGCTGCTCCTTTGACAACAGGTAGTGATCCTTGGGCAGGTACTGGGCATAGCCCAATCCCTTGCCGCGCGGTATAATCGATACCTTGAGCAATGGATCAGCATGCTCCAGGAACCAACCGGCGACAGCATGTCCAGCCTCGTGATGGGCCACCGTGCGCTTCTCCTCCGGCGCCAGCACATTGGTCTTCTTCTCCATGCCGGCGATGACACGCTCGATGGCCTGCTCGAAGTGCTTTAGCACGATCGTGTCCTTCGAGTCGCGCGCTGCTATCAGCGCCGCTTCGTTGCACACGTTGGCAATGTCTGCGCCGGTGAAACCGGGCGTCAGTGCGGCCATCTTGCGCGACAGACTGGTCTTGTCCAGATCCGTTTTCAGTGCACCCAGATGTACCTTGAAGATGCTCGCACGGCCCTTGATGTCGGGCGCAGGCACGTAAATCTGACGATCAAAGCGACCGGGACGCATTAGCGCCTTGTCCAGAATATCCACACGATTCGTGGCGGCCAGCACCACGACGTTCGTGGTCGTATTGAAGCCGTCCATCTCGACGAGCAGCTGATTCAGTGTGTTCTCCTGCTCCGAGTGGCCGCCGAACGTCTTGCCGCCGCGCTTGCGGCCGACGGCGTCGATCTCGTCAATGAAGAGAATGCATGGCGCATGCTTGCGCGCCATGGCGAACATGTCCCTCACACGGGAGGGGCCAACGCCAACGAACATTTCGAGGAACTCAGAGCCGGACACGGTTATGAAAGGAACATTCGCCTCGCCGGCCGTCGCCTTGGCCAGCAGCGTTTTGCCTGTGCCCGGCGGACCCGTCAGCATCGCGCCTTTCGGTATCTTGGCGCCCAGATCGATGTACTGCTGCGGATTCTTCAGGAAGTTCACAAATTCCATAATTTCGATCTTTGCCTCCTCACAGCCAGCTACATCCCTGTGGATTGCGCAACAAAATAGTGAAATAACCATGATAACATATCGCATCCTACCTGAATCCCACACCAATTTCTGTTGGGTTTATCAACTTTGCCGTCGATTGCATCACACCCCCGAATAGGCCGCCACCCTTGCGACCCCGTCCAGCGCCCATCATGTCAGCCGACTTCCTCATCATGTAGACGAGGAAGCCGATGATCAGCAGCGTGGGCAGCAGTCCCGTCAGGCTAGACGCCTCCACCTCGTTGCGATAGATGACGGGAACAAAGTTGATCGATTCGGTGCCCTGTTCCGTTTGTGCCGTCTCGAGATTGCGCTCAAAGGAGTCAACGCTGCCGATGTTGAACCAGAGTACTCCGCTGCTGTTGTGGCTCGCCTGCAGACGCACTCGGACCCACTTCTTGTTGATCACCTCCAGCTTCTCCACAAGGCCCTTGGACAAGTAACTGCCGAGGGATAGAAGAGCGCGAATTTAGAGAGATTCCCATTGGCAGAGCAATTGTTTGCCGCACCTGTTGACAAACTCCTTCCAGGAGATCTCCTTGTAGCCCATCTCGAAAAAGGCAAATGCTCCAACTAAGAGGACTGTGCCGATGGCACCTAGTAGAATCCAACGTTCGCGTTCGCCACCGCCGCCCTCGCCCAACGGACGACCACCGGGCGTGCCAGGACCTCGGCCTGGTGCGCCACGTGCGTTGTTGCTGAACATACCGAAGTTCCAGTCGGACTTCGACTCTGAAGCGGCACTGGTGCTGGGTTTGTTTGCGGGTGGCTTTGGTTTGCTGCCGCCGCCGTTGGAGCTCGGTTTACTGCCAGCCGGAGGTGCCTTCTCGCCGGCTGCTGAGCCCTTCTGCTGTGCGTTCTTGCCGGCGGCTTCGAAGTACTTCTCGAAGCCCTTGGGAGGCTTCTTGCAAAACGCCTGCACCTGCTCGACAATATAACGCAGCAGCGGGGTCAGCTCCATGCTGGAACTGCGCTGAATCTGCAAGGGAGGCGGACATAGAAAACATATGAATCTAAATTTCTGGATTCTGCTGAAACATGTCGGACGCACCTTTTCGGTCAGCTGGCCGTGCATGTAGCTCCGTTTCATGAGGCTTTTCATGGCCTGCGCCGAGCTGAGTAGCCGGAATGCCATGTTGCTGTTAGGTGTGTTCGGGCGGGCGGGGGCTGATTATACTCTTTAGGTTAAATAACGATGAAAACGCAACTCAGCGGCACCGTTGAATTCTACTAACAACTACTTTGTGAATTTTGAACCAACAATTGAGTTTGCACGAACACCAGAAGTTGCTGCTTCATATATCACAAGGTTGTTTCAATTTTAATGTTTAAAAATCAAAAAATAAGTTCTTAGTTTTTACGGTGCGCTATTGTGAAATTTCGATTTTCGGCTAATAGTTGAAAACAGAATTGATTCGATAAATGGCCAGGGCTGGCAGCGGCTGGCAGTGTTGGAAAGTGTGCCCCGGAAATGAGCTCTGAACAAATATAAAATTTTGCAAATATTATTTACTTTCTCGAATGCAATTATTGGCAAATTCGTATCACATTTATTGTAAAAATGCTCTTCAATATTTTGCTGACGTCACAATTGCTCTGCTTTTTTTCGGTGTTTAGCAACACTAACCAACATGGCGTCCGGTGTTGTGCTGTGTCGTGTGGTACGTATTACTAGTCGTGAAAATTTTCTTTTGTTAAAATTTGGCGATAAATTAACTTGAATTCATCATGAAAATATTCACAAAACATACGCAATTCAATGTACTTGTGATTTAACATAAAAAAACGCCCCAGGCGTATCTTTTTCGTGAACTTTATACATTTTCTGCAACTGTCTGTGCTGCGTGAAGGGTACGCAATTTTGCAGTCGAAAAAAAAGCTTTAAAAAAACTTGCTACCAATTTGGCACTGTGTGTGTTTGCTTGTGTATACAGTTGGCTGCATATTACCACAACAAAATTGAGTAAAAATAGTTTACAATCGCATTGGAAGTGTTCTTCTTTCCCAATTGTCTGCTTGTATGTGTGCGTGCAATTTTTTCCGGTAGTCTTATGTGTACTATTGGTGCGGTGCGACATTACAAAAGTAAAATCTCAATGCAGCAGCTGCTATGATGTGCGCGTCGGTGTGTGCTCATGCATGTGCCTGTGTGTCTGCTCGCGTGAGTGTGTGTGTGTACGTGTGTATGCGAATTGTACGAGTCTCCGGTTTGCAACACTAAAAAATCAATAAAAGTGCACAAACAACAACAACAATGCAGACTTTTTAGTGTAGATTTCACTGGGTCGCTGCCGCTCAACAGGGGGCGCACTCAAAAATGTATGTATGCAAGTGTGAGTATTAATTGTTCAACTTTCTTCTCTCGTTGCAGCTTTTGTAACTAAAACTCCGTTTTGACATCACTTTCATCATAATCTGAATAAAAATAATAATACAAAAAAAAACCATCGAAAACGAATCAAAAAGAAATAATAATAAATCATCTAATAAAAAGTTACATACCAACAAAACAAATAAATACAAATAAAACAACAACTACAACAAAGCTCAAAAAGTCTAAGAGGCGATTAAACCGGAGGGGCATCTGCCATAAACTTTTAGTTTTTGATATTTCCTTTGTTTTTGGTTGCAAATTTGCTTCAAACAACTCTCTTACTTCTACAACAACAACTGCAACTGAATGCCGAAAGCTCACTTATGCTGATAAGTCAACGACGCTCAAAGGCCGAACTGAATCCAGCGGAAAAGTCGACAATTTACGCGTAAAAGGTAAAAAGACTACAAAAGAAACAGAAAAAGGAATCGTCGCCGTCTACCGTGAGCGAGTCAGCCGCACACACCTCTGCCTGTGCGGGTGCGAGCGTAAAGAGCGACTGCGCATCTGTGTAAAAAGAAAATTAAAAAAAAAAATTCACCAAGCCAAGCTTGAAACAAAGACTTTTAAAACAACCAACCAACAACAACAAAACAAACCAAACAAAATTCAAATATATTTGAAACGCTGTGAAATTAACTCGTCAATACTCAAAGCAACAACAAAACAACAAGCTACCAAGAGGATTCTACTGAAGGGAAACGGAGTTGAAGTCTAAGCAAATACTTTAACAATTGAACAAAAAACACGCACGCACTAAAACAACAAACAAACAACAAGAACTAATTGTTTAACAAAAGTTGCTAAAACGCAGCGCTGACGCGTTGTCGTTAACGCCGGACTCGAATAAATAAAAGAGAAAAACAAACAAAATAACATAAAAACAAAAACAAAAAAAAACAAAAACCAACCGCACACGTTAAACAATCCCAAAATTCCTCATTTTTCCTGAAAGCTTTAATTTAATTACGAATTTCTGTTAAGTCAAAGTGAATTCAATTTGCTAAAAATTATTTAAAATTAAGAAAATATAAATAAAAGAAAACACGCCGCCTCTACTATAACAAAAACAACAACAGGAACAAAGAAAGCAAGCAAAAGGAGCCCCAAGGAAGAGAGAGAGAGAAAGAGAGATAAACAGGTAGAAAGAGAGAGAGAAAGAAGAAACACAAACAGCAAAAGCAACACCAACAACAACCAACAAACAACTGAATTAAAGTTTTAAAGTACAAAATAACCGGGAGAAAAAAATAATTTAAACATATTAACAAAATTTAATTTAAACGCAACATCAATTTAAATTATTTAATTAAGCAAAAATAAATCACTGTAGCCTGTAAGCGAAAACAAAACAAAAACAAAAAAAAAACAAATACAAAAACTCTTCGCCACTTAAGCGGCGATTCTCTATAGAATTGCAAAAACAACGGAACTAATGAAAGAGAGGGGGACAGGAAGAGCGCTCAACTAGCCCAAGGGGGTGCAACGCGAAAGAGAAAGTCAGCGTAAAGCAAAATTCCGCCGGGCGAACGAACAGCAGAAACAAACGATAGCAAACGATAAAGCAACAATTGTGCCGCAAAGATAAACCACAAAAGCAACAACAAACATGTACTAAAACAACCATAAAAACAAGCAACTAAAACGGTAACAATAAAAAAACATTTAAAACCAAAAATCTACAAGAATTCTATTATTATTAAGTAACTTTTACAAAGCAAAACACGAAGAAACAACAACAATATGAGAAGACCCCAGCAACATTAATAACTGAGTAACAAAAAAAAAAAAAAACAAAAAAAAAATTATATGTACTGCAACTTAACTTAGCCAATAAAACAACAAAATTGTAAATAATTGAAATTGAAAAAAAAAACAGCAAAAAAAGTAAGGAAAAACTAAGAATAAGAAAACTGCGGCCTCGTGCCAAAACCAAACAGTTTTTTATTTTTAATAGTAAACTATTGTTTGTATTTAAATAGTTTTCATTTTTTTTATAAGTGTACCTAGTGAGAAATGTTAAAAGTCTAAATGAAATAACGATTAAAAGCAACTGAAACAAAAGAAAGTAAAAAACAAATTCAAAGAAAGATTTAACAACTCTGTGATAATTACTGTAAATTTATAAATATAAATAAATTAAACAACAACAAAAAAAATCGCAAAAAAAAATCTCTAATGCATAACAACAAAAAGAAATGAACACTAAAAACCAACTGTAATTTTTAACAATAGGAAAAACGAGACAGACGAAGTACGAAGAACATCTTAAACAACAACTTTATACATAAGAGCAAATGCAAATGCAAATTAAAAGATAAAAACATTGAAACAAATTCGTGATATCTTAAAGGACTTCGATACATATACTATAGTATATTATATATTATATTATATAAACTTTGAATAAGCTTAACTTGGTAAGCAAACAAAAACAAAACCCATAAGTGAAAACACAACCAACAAGAAAAAGAAAAGCAAAATAAAATACAACCCTAGGTTAAAAAAAAGACTTCAAACAAAACGCGCATTCAAATATATATATATATTTAAAAGAAGTAAAAACTAAACAAGAAAATTAATAAACAAAACGTAGGCTTAAAGTTCAACATAGTAAATGAAAACCAACAACAAAAACCACAACCTTTAAAGAATATCTATCTATATATAAACTATAATTACCAAGATAAACTCATAATGTGTGCATAGTGAATAGTAAACGAAACAGCAATAACAACTTACAAAACGTGTAACCGAAAGTAATAGCAACAGCAACAACAACAACAACAACAACAACAAGACAACACCAACAACAACAATACATCAACATACAGCGAAGAACGACACGGATTCCCCGCTGCCCCCGTTCGTTCACTCATGCAGCCGCTTTACAGGCTGCAGAGCAACACGAGAGAGAGAGAGTAAGGATATAGGGACAAAGATAGAGGAGAGGAGAGAGCGCATTAGTGTGTACCAAAACAACAAGTAAATAAAAAAAATCACTAATACTTCCTAAAAACCACAACGATTGCCTACAAATATATATATTATATAAATGTATATTATAGAAAAGAAAAGACCCCAGATCAATATAACAAACATATTAACCACTTCCCCATACCCCCAATAAAGTAAATCAAACATTAATTTATCAAACGAAAGCTCTAAAATAATCTAAAACTAATTGCAAATAACAACAAAAGAAAAACAAAAGTATTCCGTAAAGCGCCCCAGTGTATTTTTCTAGTAAAACTAAATGAAAAGAAAACTAACAAAAAAAAAACAACTCGAACATATGAACAAATCGCAATAATTAATTAAAAACAATAAGTTCTTCATGTAACGGAAACCAACAACAAGAAGAAGCAACAAGAAACCGCAGCTAATGCATTTTCATCAAGCTAAACGAATATATTTTTAAATACGAAGCAGCCGCAACTTTAATTAACACCAAAATCAACAACAAACAAGACAAAATAAACATTACATTATAATTGTCAGCATTTTTACATACATTTCTGGGGCCAATCGCCCCTATAAATAGGGTCAAAGAAAGGTGACAACCGACAACCCAACAACAGAAACAGCAACAACAACAGCAAATGATTGTTTTTTTATTAACTTCGAAGACAAGGAATTTCAGTGCCTCTTGTGCCAGTGTTTAGCCAAAATATATATACACAACAAATACGTATTTATTGCTTAGTTTTTCTCTTTGATATAAAACTACACTAAAAATCGAAAAAAAATTAAAAAAGAATAAAGCAACAAACTACATTTAAAAATTATAAAAAAGTTGATCATTTTTGATCCAATCCGTAAGCGCTCGTTCGTTCGTTTGCCGTTCGTTCTCTTCAATCATTCAACATTCTCGTCATCAAGCAATCGCCGTCACCAACCATCGATTGATTATCAACTAAGAACAACTAAAGCAACAACAACAACCAGTCTCCCTGCTAGTCGCTATCAGCATTTTCCGTAAGACCCTAACAAGCAATCAACCAATCGACAACATGAATACACAATCCAAAGGATACCGCACTGGCGAAGGTAAGACTAAGAACAAATCTCAATTGTAACGCTGATCTCGCAAAGAAGACTAACAGTGGAAGAATATCCAACTAATTTTTAGAAAGCCAATCAATTTCTAATACTCATTTCTATTCTGCACTTGCAGACATCTACGATAATTTGCAGGGCTTCGATATGACTGCCATACGCAACTTGAACATACCGACAACCTTTCCGACAATTGGCACTTTTACGCTAGATTCCACTACTTTGGGACTGCAGCAGCACGGACCACCAACACCATCGTCCGTGCAGTTGGCAATGGCCCAGCAGCCGCAGCAGCAGAGCATGCATCATCATCAGCAGCAACAGCAGCAGCATCAACAACAACAGCAGCAGCATCAACAACAACAACAGCATCAACAACAACAGCAGCAACAACATATGCAGCAGCAGCAGCAGCATCACCATCAACAACAGCAGCAGCAACAACAACAGCAGCAACAACAACATCAACAACAACAACATCAACAACAACAACATCCCAGCATTGGCATGTTTGATGCCAATGAGGTCAACGATATCATTCAGAATCCGCCGCAAATTGGCGTCTTTCAGTCCAACAGCGTGTTGAACAACGGCGCTGGAAGCTCATCGTCTATTTTTGGCTCGCAATCGAGCAACTCCTCGGCCACTGCCTCGGGTGCAACCGATCCAAATCAGGCAACGCGTGAAACGGGCATCATTGAGAAGCTACTGGTGGGTATCATATCATCTGTTAAATATATACTTTAATACGTTCTGTCTGATCTAATCTGATTTTGCTTTCTGATTTTCAGCATTCTTATGGATTTATTCAATGTTGCGAGCGTCAGGCACGTCTCTTCTTTCACTTCTCGCAGTTCAGTGGCAATATTGACCATTTGAAGATAGGCGATCCCGTTGAGTTCGAGATGACCTATGATCGGCGCACCGGGAAGCCCATTGCTAGTCAAGTTTCTAAGATTGCACCTGAGGTTGTACTCTCTGAGGAGCGTGTTACCGGCACGGTGACCACCGAATTACGCACCGATAGCGCCAACAATGTGCTCAGCTCCAGCGAAACAACTGGCCGCATCAGCTATGAGAATCGCGGGGAATGCTTCTTTCTACCCTATACCAAAGACGATGTTGAGGGGAATGTTAATTTGCGTGCTGGCGATAAGGTCAGCTTTCAAATCGCAACGAACCAAAGGTAGGTCTGATATCAGTATTTGTATGTATGAGCCAATCACATTCAGAGATTGTCTATATTTGGGTATATCGCCCGCCGATTGGTTGTTTATTTTTTTGTCTTATCTTAATGCTCTATGATTCAATTTACTCGCAGAGGCAATCTGGGTGCGTGCCATATACGCCTGGAAAATCCTGCTCAACCTGTGAAGTATCGCGGTGTCGTATGCTCAATGAAGGAATCGTTTGGCTTTATTGAACGCGCAGATGTGGTAAAGGAGATCTTCTTTCACTTTTCCGAGGCCGAGGGCAATGTTGAACTGCGACCTGGCGACGATGTCGAGTTCACCATCCAAACACGCAGCGTAAGTTAATTGAATCGGTTATTTAGAAAGCTCAGATGATACAGTTTCCCTTTTTCCTATTCAAACAAAAGCAGTCTGCTTCTGTGCCTCCGCAGGGCCGTGAGTTTGCTTGCAATATAACGCGTTTGCCTCCGGGATCTGTTATTTTTGAAGATGTCGACAGCACAATCTATAAAGGCCAAGTGCTCAAATCGCTGGATCGCAACAATGCTGTGCGTCAAAATAATGATCCGTTGCCTGGACGCATACGTTACCGTGCGCCAGATTATTCCGAGGTGGAGGTACCATTCGGCGACAAGGATCAGAAAGGTGATTTCACTCTGCGCCACGGTGATTGGGTGCAGTTCTTGCTGGCAACGGACAGGCGCGATCAGTTGCAGCGTGCCACCTCGATTGCGCTGCTAGATGAGACATTCAAGGTGTCAGGGGAGAAACGAGAGCAGGGCACTATTGCCTCACTCAAAGAAGGATTTGGATTCTTGCGCTGCGTGGAGCGTCAAGTGCGATTGTTTTTCCACTTTACAGAGGTGCTCGATACGGTAAGAGAAATCACAATAAATCGAAGCTTCCAAAGCAGTCCGTAATGCCATGTCTTGTACCCCGACAGAGTCGCGAAATTGAGGTTAACGACGAGGTAGAGTTCACCGTCATTCAGGAGCCAGGTCTGGCCTATAATAACTCGCGTCTGCAGGCCATACGCATTAAACATCTGCCGCCCAATACTGTGCAATTTGAAACCCTCATGGCCAGCAACATTGAGGGTAGGTCGACCTATTGCTTATAAGTAAACTTTATTGACTCAACCATTATGATATTTACAGGTTGCGTGACACGCGAGGCTCCGAAAAGTCCTATTAAATCTCAAGACCGCGTTGAGGGTGGCGTTATCACCTACGAGCACGGTGATGCAAAAAAGACTATTATGTATTTTCTCAAAGACTGCGAAAAACCACCAAGAATTGGCGAACGTGTGCGCTTCGATATTTATATGGTATGTCTATTATAGAATGGAATACAAATCGAACTTGACGTTTCAAGCTGTGACAAGTCAAACAGATTTGTATTTTTAATTTCGTCTCACTAATGTTGCCTTAATTTATTTGTCAGGTCAAACGTAACAAGGAATTTATAGCCGTCAATGTGCAACAAATATCTCTGCAGCAGCAGCAACAGCAGCTGCTACTAAACCAGCAGACGGCAGCAGCTCAGCAGCAGGCTGGCGTGAATGTCAACCAGAACGACCAACTTCAGCTCTCGAACGGCGTCGGCTCGAATGCCAGCTCCATGCAGAATGGCTACATAATGCACAACAGCCCCGGTGGTGGCAGCAGCAGCAACAGCAGCGTGGGCAGCAATGCCACCACCCAGCAGATTGGTACTCCCCACATCGAGGACTTTAAGCTGGAGAATAACAATCACGCCGGCGGAGAGGCAGCTGGTCAAATTTATCGTGGATTCATTGCTGTCATCAAGGAAAATTTTGGTTTTATCGAGACACTGTCGCACGACGAGGAAGTTTTCTTCCATTTCAGCAACTACCAGGGAAATCCCAATTGGCTTGAGTTGGGCCAAGAGGTGGAGTACACACTGGCACCTAATGGTAATACCTCTGTCTCTGGCAATTGTTTGCCGGCCGAAAATGTTCGCACGCTGCCCAAGAATTCCATAGCGCAACCGGCGGTGCTGGAAACCGTGCACAATGGAGTTGTTGCTCGTCCGTTGCGCTGCATCAATCCGGATCAGCAGGAATATGCCGGACTAATTGAGTTACACGATGAGCAGCGTACCACGGTTATTTCTCAGCACGAGTTTGGCATCACCAGTTTGGTGAATAAGCGGGATCTGCTGCAGAAGGGCGATCTGGTCAGCTTCAGGATCGATGAGAGTGGCCGTGCGGCCGACGTGAACGCTGTGCGGCAAAAGAAACGGGCAACTGTTGACTCCATCAAGGGTCAGTTTGGATTCCTTAACTTCGAGGTTGAAGACGGCAAAAAACTCTTCTTTCACATGTCCGAGGTCCAGGGCAATACGGTGGCACTGCATCCAGGCGATACCGTGGAGTTCTCCGTGGTTACCAATCAGGTGAGCGCATATACTCGCTGTCTGTAAGAGTGCGTTTTACTAATATCTACGATCTGCAGCGCAATGGCAAATCTTCGGCTTGTAATGTTTTGAAAATAAACGATCGTCCCGATCGTCTGATCTCACGCCTTAAGCTCAACGGCGATGATGGTGTGCCGCGTTTGATACTCATACGTGCACCCAAGGGACCGCAGGGCAAAGGTTTCTCCGTTCTGGCGCGCCACCCACGCATTCCAGGTGAGTGGGCCCTATATGACCTATCAAGCATTTTAATTAGACGATCCAATTCATTTGAACTTTTCCTTCTTTTCACAGGCGCCCTGGTGGAGTAATTCCAAATCAGATATTAGATGCAGATTAAAGACATTGCATGCAGACACCACACACATACACACCCCAGCACACTTACACACTCACACCTACATAGAGATATCTATATATTCTTGTACGCTACACTATGAAAATCAAGGCTTATCGATATCATACAAGGAAGGCACAGCAGGAGCTGCAAACAAGAACATCAACAACAACCACAATATAACTACAATTGTAAACTTGTCGCTACAACCATATTACGATGCATACAAAGAAACAAGCATACATTTATTAAGTAACTTATTAACTTAGAAGCAAAACTCTATTGGAAAGATAATAATAATTGATAGCAAAGCATACCACATACATAAATACATAAAAATACATGCATACATACAAACATATATATATCTATGATAATGAAGAAGAACATACTATAATAGCTGAACAGCTGAATAGCTGAAGCAACTTCTACAACAATTTCTACGTGTCTGATAAAATCTAAACATAAATTTGTACGTACATTTAACGCATTCATTTCTACTACTACTAATACACGTTTTAGTTTTCCTGTTACATTGAAGTTGTGCGCTGCTTAAAACTGAAACTCAAGTGTCTGAGAGATGAAACCAAATTGTGTGTATACGTATACTATTTTTCAACTAGTTTTGCATTATTTTAATTTAGAATATATATGTGTATAACAATGAAATCGATAAAAAGAAAAGAAAACTATAAACAAAACTACAAAAAAAAAAAAAAAAAAAAAAACAGCAAAGATTAAGGAAACAATGGCAATTGTATTGTAATTGTATAATGGCAACGAAATCCTTGCAAATGTGCATTAGAAGTTAGTACAGAGATAGAGAAACATTAACAAACTTTATGCCATAGATGCGTAGATAGTTTTGCTCTACTTATTCTACTAATTTATTCTAATATTTCTCGCAACTGTTCTTTCACTGCTTCACATTAAAGTCTTACAGTTAAACTGGCATATATACGAACGGCAACTACGACTATGTATGTATTGATAAAGATTGTACACAAACAAGCTAACAGGGTGGAGATCTAGAACCGGAAGCAAGAAGTATTTACAACAAAGTCTTAATTTCCTTTGGAATATTTCAACACCAAAACGCGCTCCGTCTTTTGTTGTTTAACGAATTTTTTTCGTTTCGATTTTACTGAATTCAAACGGTTGCATTAACTTATTACAAATGATGATACTATATAGACACCACGTGCATACAGACAACACACATACATCTCACATACACGAACATATTTATTTAAACCGAAAAGGAATACGAAATTTGTAACTATCACGAGGAAGAAACAAAACAAAATTACAACCTTAAGTCATGTGTGAAGAGAAGGAGGATGATGATGAGGGCAAATGAAATTTGCTGCGCCAAATCTGTTGAAACCATTTAATGAAAGATTACAAAAATTAATTTTTAAAAATGTATTTTTAAATATTAAAGTATATATATATATAGTGAAAACTAAAATACAAAGAAAGCGTGTCGGAAACAAAGAGCAAATATTGTGAAACATTAAAATTTGAATTTCAATTACTAAACAAAAGCAAAAAAAGAAACGAAAGATAAAACAAAACAACATTTAACAAGCTAACAACAATTGGGATCAGTACGTCCTACTATAGCCATGTTATATACAAGAATATACAACAAGAAAAACACTGAACAACACCAGAAGAAATCAAGATTAATAGTAACCTAAATATGTATGATATGATAGCGCTATAACACGAATATCGTCTGATCTGCCGAGAGCGATAACTGCGGGCGTTTAGTAATCTATGCAATGCAATGAAATGAACAGCACAGACACAACAACAGAACAGCAACTTATCCCTATCAAAAAACAAAAAAAAAAAAAAATACAAAAAAAAAACAAGAAAAAGAAAATTAAAAAAAAAGGGAAAACACTAGAAAATGCAAACAAAAAAAAATACAAAAACAAAACATAAATACATATTGTGCTTGAATATGAAAAAAAGAATAAAAACGCAAACTATATAAGTCAAATAATAAAAAATAAATACATAATTCAATAAAGCTAAGTCCCCGAGTTTTACTCTGTCGAATTGCATTGACCAGCAAAATGAAACAGCAATGATTTGTTTTTGTTTTTTATTTTTATTATAAGAATAATTTATATCTGCTTAAGATTTCCGGGTTACATGACATGACTGTGGTATGGTATCGCATCTCTTCTGCCTGCTCTGTCGCTATACGTTCTTGGCTCTTCGAAAACTCGACTTCGCCTCTTGCCTTCCATTGACTTCTTTGACTCCGTAGTTCTATGTACTATTTTAAATATTTAGTTCTTGTTTTGTTTCTGTTTCTGTTTCTCTTTCTGTGTTTGTTCTTGGTGTTGCTTAGCTGCCAAATCTATCGCAATCTCTTTTAACTTCACTTGAATCCTTCCGGTCGAGGTTATGTAATCGTATTGTAATTATAAGTTAGTTCTAAGTTTACGCTTGCATTGATTTCTATAATGAATATTGCATTGAGTTCGATCGCTCGTGTTACATATATATAGTATATTATTTGTTGTTTTGTTTGTTTCTAATGCCTTTGCTTTCGTTACACGTGATTATAATCTTCGCCTTTATTTACTCGTTTATTTGTAGTTCGACTTGACTTTACTAAAATTGTAAAAAATCTCGTGTGGGGGACAAAAATAGATCTGACGACGAATTAAAAACCGATTAATTGCATATGTTTGTTTGTGTTTATAAATCCTGTAAAAAGGGCTTGCCGTAATAAAAACTCGGAGATTTTCCCTCATTTATTGCTGCTCGGCCTAGAAGAATACTCGGTGTCTGGTATTTTGCATAAACTTACAAATATACTATACAAAAAACGTTGAGTTTTGTATAAAAAATCGAGGTAAACTTTGATAGTGCATCGGATTTGGTGTTGCTTCTTCCTCCGCTTCATCTCCCTTCATATTGTTTGATAAGGAAACTGAGAGCCGTCACCCCCGGCGGGCGGGGAGGCGACAGCCAAGGCATGGTACTAGATTCAATATGCTCGAGATGCGCATCGAAACTGATCCTAAGTCTAACTGATTGCCGATGCACCAAGTAAAATGGTTCGCAAGTTATTTGGTGTTAGGCCTATTGGTATGTGGTATATCGATGTATGCGTTATAGAGATTTCCTCAGTTTGTTTCAGTGTTGCAAAGGGGTAGAATTCTGGGTCTTCCTTGGGGGTGGGCAAATTTGAATTTCACTTAGAACTGCGCATTTACGAAGTGTTTGCTTGACTTTTTATTCCGTTTGTTGATTTTTTTCGCTTAATAGGAAAAAGTAGATACGTCTTATTATTAGTGTATATATATAGAACTATATTTGATATCAATGGGTTGTGCTTGCTTTCGCTTTTCTTCTTCATGTTTTTTTTTTTTGTTTACTTTGATGAGAGTGAAAATTTCCGACGATTTGCACATTTTTTTTGTTTTTAATATTATCTTTGTAATTTATAAGAGAGCGAAAGATTTTCACGCCTAATTGCTTGTGCTGGCTACGCCAAGGTGTGGGTGTGAGTGTGGGTGTGGGTGTGGGCATGGGTGTGGGTGTGTCTGCGTCTCTGTCTCAGGGTCGTGGAAGGTGTTCGGGTAGCGTAACTCTATATTAAGTGTATGTGCTCCTAAAGCGAGATACAGAAATATATTTATATATAGAAAGATCGGTAGATAGAGAGAGAGAGAGTGAAAGAGAGCGTAATGAGTTTCAAATTTTCGTAATGCCTTCATTTGCTTCGGGCTTGGGATCATCGCAAACGCTTTGGAGCAACCACACTCGACTGTTGCTCCTGCTCCGGGCATCTGACGACACTTAGGCGCTATTCTTGGAGACAAACTCGCGCAGTATATCGCCGGCCATTTCGATGTTGTTGCGCGAGATGCCCAGCGCCGTGATGGCGTTCTCCTTGGAGTAGCCGGCGTTCATCAGACGCGCTATGTACTCCAGGTTGATATTCTCGTAGGGCACGGCGCCGCAGTCTTTTTGATTGATCGTCACGTTGGCGTAGAGCAAAGGCTGGTGTCGCGGCTGCTGGCTGTGCAGCTCGACGGGAGGATTGGCCGACGACTGGCTGAGCAGCGTTGCCTTCTTGCCATTGGCCAGGCTGGCGGCTGCCGCCAGTGCCGCAGCGCTGGTTGTCGTGGTGCACAGCTGTGTGTAGTGCGAGCTGGGCGAATCCTGTGATGAAATGATGCAGTTGCTGCTGCTGCTACTGATGCTGATGCTGCTGCTGCTGCAGCTCGGCTTGGGCAGTGTGCCGCGCGCCTCGAGCGGACGCGTATCGATCACTCCACTGATGGTCTCTGCCGGGCCCACCTCCACCGCCTCGTCGAGCAGCGAGAGCACCGGCGATGTGGTGCTGCTTGCGATGCGCTGCTGCCGCATCAAGTCCTCGGCCAGCGTGTCGACACTGTTGCTCACGTGCGGCGGTATGGGAGGCGCCGTCGTCTGTGGCGGCACGTTGTCCAGACTGCACTGAATGTTGTCGATGCTCTTGCTGCTCGAAGGTGTCGCCGTGGGCTTGACAGGCGTCTCCACGCCCGGCGATTTGCGTGGCGGCAGTGGCGGCGCCACTGCGACAGGCGTCGGAGCAGAAGTAGCAGCTGCAGCCGCAGTGGTTGCAGTTGCATTCGAGCTGGAACTTGAGCCAGTTGAACCGGAAACGGAACCGGAACCAGAGCCGACACCATCCTGTAGATTCTGCAATATAGCATAGGAGCTTATCGAGGCGGTGTCGCCGCCACCGCTGCCGGCGTTGTCTGCTTTGCTAGAGGACATCTTCTGGCCATAGGTGGAGTTGACCACGCTGGATCCGATCAGCGGCGCGCTCATGCGGTTCGTAGTCTTTTGCGAGGAGCTGTTGCCGCTACCAGCAGCTGAGCTGCCACTTCCACTGCCTCCACCTCCGCCTCCACCACCATTGCTAATCAACGCTGCTGCCGGCGGCGCCGAGGGCTGAGGCTGCTGTATGGAATTGTTTGAATTGGGGAGGACTCCACTTGCGCTGCTGCTGCTGCTGCTGGGCAGACTGAGAACTGGAGCACCACCTGCATACAGATCGTTTTGTACGGCCATCAGGCTGGGCGTGGTGCTGCGCCTGCCCAGGCGAGGCGATGTGTGCGGACTGTGCTTCTCTGTGGAGGATTGGGAGGCCGCCGATGTGCTGAGTGCGTGCAACGATGACGTGGCAATATTGAAGTCGCCTGTGTCCTGCAGGATGGTGGAGTTTGAAGTCAGTTTGAAGTTGATTGGCTTGCAGTATAGAGGCGAGTTTGATTTGGATTGGCTATTGGTTAGGATTGGAACGCATGCCGCTAGAGCAACGAGCTAACGAGGCAACGGGGCTGCTACTCAACGTTGAGTTGGACATGCACAACAACAACATGGAGGAGAAAGGAGGCACAACGAATCAATTGAAAATCGAACTGTGGACAAAGAACACATAAGTAAAAGATAAAGAAAACAATCGCAGCAGCACGACAAACAATTGAAACCAATATTTATAAATATGTATACAAATATATATATAAATATATTTTTTTTTTCAGTTTTGTTCTGTTTTCGAATAGATTTCGGTTTTGTTTCGTTTTTAGGCATTCTAAAACTTATTAAGGAAATCGAAATTATAATTAAAGTCCTCTAATACATATACATACATTGCATTAGGTATAGTACACTAAACATTTAAATAATATTTATTTATAATAAGATATATTTATGTGTGTGTGTAGGCTGCTGTCGCATATGTTAAGGAAACAAACTGAGCTGATTGATTAATTAAGTGATCAATGAAGAGAGCACGCCATGACAAACATACGTTAACACATACACACATATGCATACAGAGACAGGCACAATGTTGAAAATTTAAATGTATCTTTTTGCTAATACTTGAAATGAGTTTTTTTTTTTTTAATTCTGGCCTAGGCTTGTGACAGCTTACAGCTACAACTACAACATAATTTCGTCGATTACGATAATTATACACATACATATGCATTATGCATTCATATATTCATTAATGTTATTAATATTATTATCAATAAATTACAGTCTTAAGGCAGCCGATGGAGCCGCGTACAAAACATACACATATGATATATGAAAACCGGATTGGGAACTAAAACAAACCAAATTATAAATATCTTTGGAAGTATTAAACAATAAACTAAAACGTGAGAATACCATTTGTTTTACATACGGGTATACTGTAGGAAGAGCAGGGATCTAAGCCGGGATGGGGCGAGTCTTCGAACAGCTTCACAGTTACACAAGTGCAGTACGATTAATGATACAAATGATATACTATGCATTTCTATGATATTTACAATAGTGTGAAATCGTTGTCGTTGCTTAAAGATCGACGATTAAGATACATTGCAAGTGTGATACAAAACTACAGGCACGCATGATGATAATGATGATGATTCATGAACTAGCAAAGCGTACTTAGTAGAGAGCGAGTTGTGAATCGTGAATTAATGTAAGCAACCAACAAACGGAAAGAACAGAAACGTAACGAAACGAAACAGTGAACAGTGCACATAGCAGAATACAGACAAATGTAGATACAGGCGAACGCTGATAAAAACGATTGCAGTGCGCGGCGCGACTGATGAGCAACTTCCGCTCGAGCGAGTCAAGCGGCGGCCGACAGCAGTCGCTAACCAACACACATTTAACATGTACATACATACACATATATGAGCAATGTATGTGTGTGCACTGCTGTTAGTTAAATTCAAATTTTAGCTAATAATTTAAGTATGAATCAAATCAAAATCGTGAACTGCACGCTAATAATATATATAACTTAACATAGATTCTAAACGTATAGATATTTGTATATAAAAGAACCAAATTAATAATTGTAATCGTAATACGAGAAATATTTAAATAATGTATATATATATATATGTTGCAATATACATATATATATATGTATATATATATAACAGAGGCAGCACAGGCGAGCAGCGCGGACAGGCATCAAGGGTTTTATTTAAAAGCGCTGCACAAAACTATACCTCTGTATCGTCATCGTCCTGCTGCTGCTGCCGCCCATTGGCAGCGCTGCGATTGTGCTGCTTGCGCGGATCGAAGGCGTCCACAACGATCTGTTCGGTGCCCTTGATCTCGGCACGGCAGAAAGGACAGCCCTGCGCAAGTAGCGATAGATGCAGAGAGAGAAGAGCGTCAGTGAAAGTCATGATAGTTGAAAGCAGTTCGCTTACCTGACCCTCCGAGTCCACCTGCCAGGCGGTGAGGCAGGGTGTGCACAGCAAGTGACCGCAGGGCTCTATGCGTATGTCCTTATCGTTCTCCGCACAGATCTTGCATAGCTGAAAGGTGCTGCCTGCAACGCGAGAGCAAACACATTCACATTCGTATATAGAGTACTCGATCTTGGCCAAACAAACACACACACTCACCCATTTCACAGTACAGCTCGTATTGCTCTTGTGTGACGGTGATGTGATCCTCGGTCGGACTTTGTACGGCAGACGACAAATCGGGATTGTAGGCCTGGCCATCCGGATACAAGTAGAATCCCTCGCTAATATGTAGAAACATTAGGATAGTAATTAGTAAAGCAGGACAACGGAAGAGGAAGAGTGCTTCCAGGCTTATAGTTAGCTCGTACTAGACCTGGCTGGATTCCAATGCTTACCGATGACCATCCAGCAACGCCTGACACAAGGATTTGTTCTGCGGTATTGTCTGCAGTATCTCCCCGTCTGCCGTCACATACCCAATGGCCCATTGGCCCAGGCGGGTGCAGGACAGACGAAAGACGTAGCTGCCTGCCTTGTGTATGTAGCGCTGGAGACGCGCCTTCACCTCGTCGTAGGTGAGGAAGGCCACATAGCCGGGATGGGTGACCGCCAGTATCTGCCAATTGCGCAGCAGCGTCACCCAGGGCTGGAAGAGGCGTGTGAATACATCGAATTCAAAATTCGATATATAATCGTTGCACGTCAGATCGATGGTCGTCTTCAGTGCCATCGCCTCCAGGCCCGATGATATGGGATGCACTTTGTTTAGCTCCTGTCGGAATATCTTCCAAGGCACCAGTGTACTGCAAGACAATACGATTGTTGTGTAGGAAGCTCTCCATCCACTGGCACATCGCCGAGCAGCCTATGTCCGCTTACCTGTTGCCAAAATTGCTCTTCCAGAAGTCGGCCGCGTCGGCCTTGGTGATCCGGAACTGATCGCCCGCAAACACGCCGCTGGGAAAGATAGCTTTGAGCTCGCTGAGCATGTGTGAGAAGACCAAACTCAGTTTGGTCAGATTGCGGCGATAGTGTGAGTTCTCGTCGAACATCTTCTCCTTGCCCTCCTTGAAGAGCTTGATGGCCTGCTTGCATTTGCGCATTAGATTATTGATGAAGACGTTGAAGTGCTCGTTGGCGTGCAGGATGTGCATCTGGTCCTCGTTCTTGGAGTAAATCAGACGCAATCGCTGATACGTGTCCGGCAGTATATCCAATATGAAGGGGGGACTATTTTTTAGATTCATTTTTGGCTGTTGGCATAGCTTGACCACTTTGTCCATCAGTTTCCACGTCTTCTCCAGCGTTTTCTTGTCCGTGGACAGACGCTGCGAGACGCACGCCTCCGAGATAGCTCCATGTAATTTCAAAAAGATCGAAGGAAAAATTTTTGGTTGCGATTGTATGCGACTGGTGCGACTCGTCGCCATCTTTTCTCTCAACACTTCTGCTGCTGGCGCTGCTGCTGCTGTTGTTGTTGTTGTTGTTGTTGTTGCTGCTGCTGCTGCTGCTGCTGTTGCTGTTGTTGCTGCTGCTGTTGTGGTGTGTTGTTGGTGTGGCCGTTGGTTTGGGGAGTAAAGTTGTAGGTTTCACTCTTCACACACACACAAACACACACACACGGGCACACACACGACTACACACTGCGCGTTACAGCGACGATGGCCAGCGACAACATTAATTTCCAGTTCCGCGAGCTGCCAACGCACCCGAATTAATTATTATGAATAATCGCACACTTTGCCTAAAGCACAGGCATCTGCACTTGCACAATTTGCGCGTTTCGTGAATAGTATAGACGTTTTTTTTCCCACACAACTTTCCGACTTTTTCAATGAGTGTCGCGGTGTGCGTGCATGTGCATGTGTGTGTGCGAATAGCGATGTAAGCAGCGCTATCGATAAACCAGAGTATCGATAAGCGCGCTCTGCCACCCTGTTTGCAGTGTTGCGAAACGTGAGCAAGTGCCTAAAGGAACTAGTGCCCTTGAGTAGCTTACAATACGAAGTGGACGTTACTCTTTGAATGTATGAATTAATATAGAAAACTACGAAATAGAGAAATGCACACATATTGCCAGCTGATCGATTGGAAACCGAAGCGCAGGCATAACGAGCACCTGCGATTCTATTTTCCGCCACACAATTTCCGCTTGAACGGCGCTATATCATCACTTTTATATAATACCGATGAATTTGAGCCGAGATCTATGGCGGGGCTATGATTAGAAAACCCGTACTACCTGCAGAACAGGTGCGATGCTGGCTGTGTGTGTTATCTCGTCTGGTTATTGCCATGTTACTTCTATTATTTTATTACACTTTTTTTCGTGCACATCGTTTTTTGTTTTTAATATGCACCGCACTGCAGCTACAATTTTCACTTTCCATTTTTATTGGCACACAGCGCGAAACCACAACGACGACGGCGACGGCGACATCAAATCTTGGTTATGGCCAAAAAGAAATTGCAATTGCTGCCAAAGGTTTTCTTTCCTGCGCAATTGCTTTTGGCTTTCTTTTAATTAATTTTTTTCGAGTGCTGTCTTCGCTCTCGGCCCGCCGCGGCATTAGTTCTGGGCGGGCGCTGCTGCTGTGTCACGGCTGTCAGATGCAGTTTGCCGCTCACATGTCTGGCTGCCCAAAAACTAACTGTAAACATTCACTTACTGACCTCTTTTTGCAGCGACGCCAGCAGCGGCAGCGACAGTGGCGTTAGCGTCGGCGGCGCCGTCAACTGCGCGCGGCTGCTGCTGCACTTTGTTGCAGCACTCGATTTTCCTCGTGCACGCGAGCGTCTGCCAAAGCTCAGCTCATGTGCGAGCTTCGGTGTCTATTTGCACGCGCATGTATGTGCGAGTGTGTGTGAGTGTGTGTGAGTGTGTGTGCGTGTCTATGTGACCCTTATTCGCAACGCCAGTCGGGCGTAAAATTTATGGCTAAAAGTCGACAAGTCTATAAACACAGCTTCCACAGCTCGAGTATCGGCATCGAGTTCGACTTCAAACTGCGCGGCGGCGGCTGCAGCGACGGCGCACTTTCTACGACGTCGCAGATCGTGCCTATCGCGGAGGCAGAGCCCAGGCCAGGCCAGGCTAGGCCGGGCTATGTGTGCGTTATAATTTCAAATGCAGTTCGCCTTTTTGGTTGCATTTTCCTGCCACTTTTGGCAAATTAAATTTGTACGCAAAACCGATTAGGTTGCAGACAACATGACCAAGTTGTTACTTTAAATACCGACAAGACCATTTAATCAATGCCTGAACCAGAGTCCGAGTCCGAGTCCGAGTCGGAGCCGCAGCCGCAGCCTGTGCGAAACAAAAGCCAAGGCTAGCAGAGCGCACAGTGTGACCAGGCGAAGCAGGAAAAGCGAATTGTGCAGTTCTTAGAAAAAACTGCGTGCTTTTTCCGCTCAACAATGCATATATATTTTTATATTCCATTGAATACTCTATAAGTACTTCAATGAAGTTCTGTTTAAATTAAAAGACACATTAAATTTAAATTTAAATTTTACATTAATTTTATAATATTTTATTTAAGCATTTTTATTAAATATTTGAATTATTCTATAATACAAAATATATGCAATTGCTTATACAAATTTATATTTCAGCAATAATTTATTTATTTTAATTTATAGCCAGCAATAAATTTATTTCCAGCAATTTGGCATGTAAAAATAGTCGAAGAGGATAAATAGAGGCAGCCCCGAAGCGTGTGTGAAACACACTGATTGGATTGAAATAAGATTTTAAGCTCACAGACTTATGCCAATTTTATAAGAAAGAACTGCTGTGATTTATTTTATACAATATATATAAATATAAATACATAAATATATATTTATTTTTAAATGGGAAGAGTACAAAACATTACCTTTTTTATCAATCTTGCATCTTGCGTAAATAAAAAGTATTATAGAGGTATAGGAAACATTGTAGTTTACAAAATATACAGTTACAAAAAGAATTTAAGGAATGCAAATGATTTTTTTAGCGAACAAACTCTGCTAACAAATATTTTTATAAACAAACGCTCTACTCAGACGAACAGTTTGTACTTAAGCATTAGTTTTCGAGGCTCATTAATTAATCTTTTATTTAATTGATTTTTTTAAATGTATTTAACCCAAAAACAGCAGCTGAAGTAGCTTAAATTGCATTGACACTGCGAAATATTTGCATACCATTTATAGTCATCTCTGCGCAGCATTTCCGCTCGCCGCTGCGTTGCACCACTGTGCGGCGCCCGAGCGACGCCGGCTGCGCGGCTGGCGCGCTGCGAGTGCCTTTCACTCATATAAATGGCATTGCAAATTCGAGTGTGAGTGTCATTCGAACCTTTCTCTCGTGTGGTACGGTACGGCGCAGTCGCAGCACTCGCAGCAGTCGCATCTCTTTTTGTTGCCAACGAAACTGGAGCTGGAGCTGGAGCTAAAGCTGAAGCCGAAGCCAGAGCCAAAGCTAGAACTGGAGCTGCAGTTGTCGCCCGCTCGATCTGCCGTGCAACAAAAGACAACGAGAACAACAATAAATCCGAGTAATTTCCCATGAATGTGTACGAAAAATGCGAGGCGTGAGTGTGTGTGCGTGAATGTGTGTAGTTCATTCATTCATTCATTGAAAACGCGCAGCAGCCCCCAATAAATGCAGTCGACGTCGACTGCGAGCGGGCAGCCTCGACACACAGATACACAGATACACGCGGAGACAGAGCGATCACTTGGCATGCGAAACTGGAGGAACGCGCATCAAAATCAAATTCAAACGGTTACGGTCCACGTTCCGGCTAAAGTGTAACGAACTACTGAAAAGAACTCGCCCGCTGCCACGCCCCCTACAGACAGACTGTGTGTGCATACGGATAATAAAAGAAAAGGCAGACCGCAGAACGTTCTGGCGATCTTGGGATCTGGCGAACTGTAGATCTGTAGATCTTACGACTGCCCAACGGTAACTGTGGTAAACTTCAAAAGGCCTGGAGTCGTAATTGAAATCGAATTAAAGCGACGTGCAAAAGCAGGCGATAAAAAAGAAACTCAGCCCGAAGAGCTCAGTTACGCCGGCCACTATATTGTGCTCTCTAGAACTTAATTCTTTTTACAATCAAATAAGAGAGAAAAAAAAAAACAAAACAAAAAAGCAAGAAGAAATTATGCCACATTGTTGCGCTGCGAGAGGTCAAGCAGACTGAGACTGAGACACATAAGTAAAGAGAGAAAGAGAGAGAGATAGAGAGAGGGGGCAGAGCGTGTAATTGCTGTGCGAAGTAAGCCGAAACGTCGCTTAGCGCTTAATAGGCGACACGAATGAACTCGTAGCAAGGGCTGGAGCCAAGCCCAAATGAGCGAACCAAGAACTGCGAACCGCAAGCCAAACGACAGCAGCAGCAGCAGCGCCGACCGCAGCGCAGCACTGACAACCGTTAATTCAAGCGCAGGCAGCAGCAGCGAACGTCAGCAGCAGCAGCAGCGACAGTAGCAGCAGCAGCAGCAGCAGCAGCAGCAGTCGCAACAGCAGCATCGGCGGCAGCTCGCGCCTCTTCTCGTGCTCATTGAGCTTGCACCAGTTCGCGCAGCGAGTCGTGCAGAAGGTACTACAGCAACTTTCTTCCGAGTGCGAGTCCGCTTCGTGTCGTGATCCGCCGTGTCGTGAAGCCAGTGTTGAACTTGAGCAGCAGCGCCAGCCGGAAACAACAACAACAGCAACAGCAACAATAGCAGCAGCGGCGGCAACTGCTACAGCTTTAGCAACTGCTTCTATTTCAATTGTTAACGAGCGAAAGCGTCGTAGTCACGCACACACACATACACACACGCACACACACACAGAGAGCAGCGCGCGCGCGTGTTAGGCCTAGGCCAGGAAAGTGCAGTCGTCAGTGAAAACGACAATGATGTACCCGATCCAGACACCATGCCAGTCCCAGTCCCAGTCCCAGTGCCAGTCCCGGTCGCCGTTGCAGTCGCAGTCCCGTTCGCGCCGCGGGCTGAACTTCCAGCGCCTGCTGTTTGACGCACTGCTGGCGCTTATGCTAATGACAAGTCTCGCAAATGGTAAGTCGTAAGTCGCAGCGTCTGCAGACGCGATAAAAACAGTAGGAAGTCGCGATTTATTGCAATTCCCGGGGCGGCAGAAGAAAGTAACTATTATAATACACTCGAAGCATGTGATGAAATTTTAACGGCAATGCATTTAGGGTATGGCTGAGGAAGTGGGTTAAGCTGCGGGTAGGATCTGTGATCAATAGGATCTTAAGTGTCTCTTAGAGATGCTCAAAAAGAAAGTAATAACTTCCAGTGCATGAGACTGGGATCAGTAGGATCTGTCAAGCTTATAAACTTCACAGATTTTTTGAGATTCACAAAATTAGAATGTCACTATATTTATCAATATATAATTTGTGTTGAGCTAGGATATAGTATCAGTAGGACCTTTCTATTTTAGAGTTTCTTGAGCTTTGTATAAACAGATCAATCTGCGATTTATCTATGTATGCACTTAAAATAAAGAAGAAGCGGAGACAAATTAACAATACGATAAAGTATTACAAGGATTTTTTATAATCTTAAACTTTTACGAGATATTTAAAATGTCAGTAGGGAAATTCTATTATTGAGGAGATAAAAGCTAAGAGGATCTTAAAAATTTGAAAAATTCTTAATATTCTTAAACCTCGTTGAAAAAGAAAGTATAGTTACTTTCTATCTCAGTATGTAGATAGAACTGCCTTTCGACTTTAGCTGCTGTGGAAACTCTAAGCTCTTTAAGATCTTTCCAAATCTTCTTATACTTCAATTGCAAGAAATATGCAGACTTTTACTATATAACGGCTTAGTTTGGTATTAAAGTACGCTAAGACTTCTGCAGCTTTTCACTTTTCTCTGAGTGTAGTCAAGCTTGCGGGAACGCAGACCAACAGCTGTGCAGCAACGCGTCGTAGAAAGGCCAATAACGCTGTCTTCTGCCTCAGACTTAGCCTCAGCCTCAACCTCAGCAGCCGCAGCAGCAGGCAGCAATTAATACTTATGAGCTAGATTTACAGACATGTCTAAAGGTACCGAGTATAAAGTGAATGTAAAACTGACACTCGTCAGAGTACCCCGCTCGGCGCCGCCCCCTCCCCCGCCCTTCTCCTCTACGGTATGTTCAGATTCTTCTACGTAAAAGTTAAGCCCAAACATGGTCGTAAATTTGTTCGTCGTGCACAATTTGTCCAACATTCAAATAAATTCATTAAACTTACTCTCGTGCATAACACACACACACACACACAGCACACTCACACACGCATATAGACGCACGACTTGAACTCAGACCCAGAGAGACCTACAGTGTTACGGCAGCCGGTTGGAACGGCTTCAAATTCAGTAGTACATTAAAGAGAGCAGCAAATTATTTGGTTGATTGCTTTATGAGGGCAACCCGAAAGAGCCGAAGACTTGACCCGGCAGACAGTGGAAAGATTGAAATCAAGCGATTTATTTGTTGTTCGACACGATCTTCACTCAATTAGAGAGGAATTTCCTCCCGTCACATCGTTAAATATCATCGTACATAACTCATCATCATCATCGTTAATTGAGGCACATCAATATGTTTTGTGATTGCAATTGTGCTTTTTATAGTTCGATCTGCAGTCGACCAGATATGGTAGTTATTACTTAGGTCATTCGATTGGCATCAGGTTCAAGAAGTTTCCCAACGGCATTGACAGTACTTGTCATATTTCCTTGAGGGTGATTCAGAGATTTCAGAGAGACTTCTTTCAGCAAAATGATAATAGAATGTAGAAGTATTTGTCATCTGTACTGGCAGATCAAATCCTGATCTTCATGGTTTGTAAGAACAGACTGAAGACCAGCAATAACTTTTATCTTCATTCTTCATTCTTCAGAAATGATATATTGTTTATAGACTTTAATAATATAATTAAGACTTTAGCCTCTTGGTCGGTTCTATATGATCTGAAATATATTATTGAAGGCAAATACTTACTACGTACTGTAAATAAAATTAAATTTTCCTGATTTTATCTTCATGATTTAAAATAATTTATTAAACTTGCCTATTTACCAGATATAATCTTAGATTTATTGATATTGATTCAAACTTCGCATTATTGATCTGTTCTTTATGATCTAAAATAAGTTTAACTATACACTTTAGTGGAATTTAAACTTCAGATGCTTTCTCTGAGCTTCACGATCTGTAATAACTTGTTGAGGACCTTAGCTAACCGGCAACAACTTCCATCTTCGCTATCGTGATGCCAGATATAATCTTTAGACGCCACCACTCCACATTTTACTTTCTCTTCTTCGCCAGCAGTTGCCCTTGTGCTCTGCCAGGCCAAGCCCACTGTGCAACTGCAGTCATGATATGTGGGGGCAGCAGTTGCCAGAGCAGTTTCCAAGCACACACACATATCATGTGCCATGTCCGATGTCTGTCGGCCTGAGCCTGCCCAGCGTTGTGTGCTGTTTTCCACTTTTGAAAATTATACGTTATGCACGCTCTTTTCTGTTGTTGCTGTTGTTGTTGTTGTATCTTTTCTGCAATTGATGGCATCCGATAGCAGGAGCAGAGATCGGAGGAGGCTGTCGGCTCGTGGCTGGAATGTGGAACATAGGCGGGAGACTGTGCTGCGAGTCGCGTCTTTGCCTGTGCCCGTGCGAGATGTCTGTATTAATTCCTAACGCCTCCTAATTTTCTCTACTTGCGTCCATTAAAAGCGCCGAGAATGCCGGGGCTGAGACTGCGACTGCGACTGCGTCTGCGTCTGCGGATCTTTTCATTTCATTTCAGTTTTTTTTCGTATTTGCCTTTTCATTGCTTTTCCTCGACTCGTGCTTTGTTTTGTTTGGTTTTTGTTTCGTTTCGTTTTCTACAAATTGAAATAATGAACGTGGGTTCAATTATCTCGGGCAAACAATCGCTGCGGCCCGAAGCGCGCTAATAGATTTTCTACCGGGCTTCCTCTCGCTGCGTCGCGACCGGCGCTTTCTTCGCAAACAAAGCCAAACGGAGGCCCACATCCGACCACGAAGCCGATAGAGTCGGAGTCGGAGTCGACAGAGATTTTCGGTTGAGGCCGCAGCAATTAGCGTGAAATTTTCACTTGCAGTTTTAGTCGCAAGATTTCTGGATTTCTTCTTTAGCGGAGTGGAGGGGTAGAAGGCGGATTGGATTAGCACAAGCGCAATTTCAGATGGAGGTCAGCGATAAGCGCAACTTATTAATGACTCGTGTGTGGGTTGCCTTCCGCTAACGGTGCACTGAGATAACCGCGATCGGGCCAGCGGTTTGCCTAATGCCTACGTTGACGCCAGGGCAATTATAATGGACCATTATGGAGGTGGAGGCAGAGCCGAGTTCGTTAATTCACGAGAATTAAAAAATTAACATAAGATGTTAGCTACAGCTAGAACTTGGAATTTGGGCTAGCTGCGAATCAAATGAGTGGCTGTATACCCTGTAGAAGTGATGGTCTACTAGACGCTCTGATCAAGGCGCCAGCGATGCTACGTTTGGAGCATTTGCTACTAGGAGAAGCAGAAATTCTGTTTGAAGAATGAGAGGGTAAATGTACTATTGTACGAGGGATGATCAGTCTATTGGTAGGTATATATATATTTATTATATATATACTGTAGAAGATAGTTTCAAATATCGACAAAAATATACAATAATTTTTTATATACTATGTATATACATATATCAAGGTCGTCCGTCTTAAGCCTTTATTAATACCTATGGAAAAATATGTGCACAGCTTTAAATTATATATATATAAGTATGTAGATCTAGCGATCCTCTAGTAAAAATCATTATGCAGCTCGTGCGTGACACGACACACGCTAAGCTTTATGTGTAGGCATACATATAGACACACATATATATACACACATAGCTGGAGGCCACTGTGGGCTAATCCAGCATTCGTATGCCCAACGGCGAACGTTCCGCGCGCTGCATGCTCTCTCGATTGACCTGCTAACTGTCTCTCTCTCTCTTCTCTCTCGCTCTTCGACTCTCTGCAGCCGCCGTGACAGACTCCCCCATCAAGATCATCAGGCTGCCCGCGCAGGCGCCCGTCATACGCTATCGCAACGCGGAGGCTGCGCCTGACTCGCTGCTCATCAACTACCGCCAGGAGCCGGAGGCGGCTGCCGTCGAGCCGACAGCGCAGGAGAATCTGCTGCAGGAGGAGCTCGAGCAGCAGCAGCAGCTGGCCATGGGGCGGCAGCAACGAGCTGGCGCAGCTAGCGGCTCGAGCAATTGTCCACGCTCGTGCCCGCCCAGCCTGACGGTGGGCGCGGAGCCCGTGTGCGGCAGCGATGGCCTCATCTATGCCAATCTATGCGAGCTGCGCAAGAAGACCTGCGCCCGCAATGGCGTCTCGCTGGTCAAGGACGTGCGCGATGGCTGCGAGCGCTCGAAGGGATCTGACTGCAAGCATCGCTGCAGCACGGAGAAGGATCCCGTGTGCGGCACCGACGGACGCACCTATCTGAACCGCTGCATGCTGCGCGTGCAGTCCTGCCGCGTCGGCCTGGCCGCAGTGAAGCTCTCGCACGTGGGACCCTGCAGCAACACGAGCGCCCAGCGCGAATCCTGCCCCGTGGACTGCAACAGCGCGCCCAAGGACGGACCCATCTGCGCCTCCGATGGCAATGTGTACAACTCGACGTGCGAGATGAAGCTGCACACGTGCGGCCAGGGCGTGGTCAAGACCAGCCGCAAGCACTGCCAGTCGACGCGCATGTGCCGCGAGTCCTGCTGGCGCGTGGCGCGTCCCACCTGCGGCTCGGACGGACGCCTCTATGCGAGTCCCTGCAAGATGCGCTCCACGAACTGCGGCAAGCACGTCTTCGAGGTGCCGCTCTCCTTCTGCATGCCGCAGGAACGCCATGGCAGCCAGTCGCCAGCGGACAGCTGCCCCACCGAGTGTCCCAAGTCGGAGGCGGACGCCACGTCGCAGTACGTGTGCGGCAGCGATGGCAACATCTACTCCTCGCTCTGCGAGCTCAGGATGCTCAACTGCGGGTGAGTGTGGGCAATGCTCTAGCAGTACTGCAAATACTAAGTCGAATCCCTTGGCAGTCCGCAGCGCAAGTCCATACAGAAGATGAGCATGAGCAAGTGCAAGAACAAGCTGACGCGCTGCAAGCAGCTGCCGCCCTGCAAGGACTTCAACAATCTCTTCGGCTCGATCTTCAGCTCCAAGCGCAACGACAAGCTCTGCGGCACGGACGCCAACACCTACAACAACGAGTGCGAGCTGGCGCACGCGACCTGCCTGTAAGTAGATTTGAGTCCTACTCTCTGTTTTGGGTGATCCTTTCCAGCTGCCAACTCTTTGCAGACGCGGCGTCAACCTGGCGCACATTGGGCCCTGCACGGATCTGAATGCCCCCGTCAAGGATTGCGGCGACGCCTGCACGCGTGCGGATCTGGAGCAGCAGCCTGTGTGTGGCTCCGATGGCAACACCTTCGCCTCCATGTGCGAGTTCAAGCGGCGCACTTGCAACCTGCGCGTGGTGCCCGTCTCGCTGAAGAACTGCGCCCTCACCGCCGACTGCGAGTCCGACTGCGACGGGCAGCCGGCGAACTTCGTCTGCGGCTCGGACAACAAGTTCTACAAGTCGGAGTGCCACATGCGCAAGGAGAACTGCGGCAAGCATGTGTTTGTCGTGCCGCTCAAGCGCTGCCTGGCCGCCTTCCAGTTCAAGGGCTGCGCCCGCATCTGTCCCAGGGAGTTCGAGCCTGTGTGCGGCAGCGACAACAAGACGTATCTGAACGATTGCTTCCTGGACATCGAGAACTGCCGCACGAACAGCACGGTGGGAGTGCATCACTACGGCGCCTGTGGACGCCCCGAGGCGCCGTCCAACAACTTCCTCTACTAGCGCCGGCAGCGGACGGCCGGGGGCGTCATTTGCATTTCACATCGCATTTAATACTTCTAGGATATAGTCTCTGCGTACTGTATATTGATATTTTTGAAACGATATTTATTGTGTTGGAATTAAAAAGCCGAACGAACGTAAGACCTCAGGGGTTTGGATTACGCTCTAGGCGGAATCGTCGAAGAGCTTGCTCAGCATTGCGTTGATCTCGTGCGGGCGATACTTGACGTACTTGTCGGGGTTCTTGCTGAAGTGCACCGCGTGATACCTGCAGAATACAGTTATAGATATAGCTGCTATTCTATATGGTTGTACAGTCTACTCACATCTCGTGGAAGCGATTGTAGTTGGGCAGTATGTGCTCGACATTGTCGCGCTTGATGCCCTCGCGCAGAATGACATCGGGAATGGAGATGCCTCGTTGTATCTTGCACGCCTCCTCGAACTCCTTGTTAAAGTTCTGTAGGGATTAAAAGCTTATCAACTCTCTCTATCTCTATATGTAATCTTATTCTATTCCCACCGAGAAGCGCTCTTTGAGCACGCTGCGATCCTTGTCCTTGACTTTGCCGCCCACTGGCTTGGGCAGATCTTCCAGCGAGTAGATGCCCGCCAGCATTTTGGACCAGGTCTTCTGGTAGCTCGTCTTCAGCTCACGTATCATCTCCAGATAACTGTGCTCGCACTCAGGCTCGGCCAGCGTGACCAGATCAATGAGATTGGAGCGCTGCAGCGACTTGAGTATGTAGTGTATATTGTTCAGCCGGAAGAGATGCTTCGTAGCCTGATCGTTGTACTGCTCGCACTTGTTCATAATCGACAGATTGAGCTCGGCCAGCGCTTTTTCTGCAAAGGAGACGAGAGAAATCAGATGATGCTCTGTGGTGAGGGGCATTACCCACTTATGTAGATGGCAAGCAGCGCCTTGTTGCGCTCCTCGCCCGGCAGCGACTTCTTCATCAAGATGGTCTCCAGCTGCGTGGAGTAGAGCACATTCTGCGCGAGGATGCTGCCGATGACATCGAAGTGCTCGTACAGGTGCTCGATGAACCAGATCGTGTTCGAGGTCAGCTCATGCACGGTCGCATCCTTGGGCACGTTGCTCTGGCCCACGATATTCGTGCTCGACTCGTCCTTGACGACGTCCAGGAAGTGCTCCAGCGCCCTTGCACCTGTCTGCTGCAGTTTATTCAGCACCTTCGTCAGCTGCTCGCGCTGCATGGCATCGTAGGTGCGCTCGATGTCCGGCTGCAGCAGTATGACGCGCTTCAGTGCCGAGAATATGCCCAATGCCGAGGTCCATTCCTTGCGGGAAATACAGCGTAGTATACGCTGTGTTATCGCTTCTGCATCTCTGACCACCAGATCGATGGCATTGTAGGCGAGCCGCGCGAAGACCTCGTTGTGCTTCGACTGAGGTATAATGTCACGCATAATCGCGCGCTCCCAGTTCAGCAAGCGTTGCAGGCCCAGCAACATGACCAAATACTTGTCCAGCTCCTGGTCGCCATCAATCAGATCCTCCGATGTCAGGTGATCCGTGTGAGAGGAGGCCTTCTTGATGGAGAAGCCAGTGGACTGCTCAATTGTTTGCGTAGCGCGCAGATACAGTTTGTTGGCCTTCTTCTCGAAGCTGTAGAGAGAGTGCAACTAATTAGTTAACAGCGGGAATAGCTCCTCCTCGCAGAGACTCACATCTGCTGCAGACGTGCTGAGGTGTTCTTCTTGGGCTCATTCTGTCGTCCACTGTGACGCGGTCGCTGTGAGAGAGACATTTCTATATCAAGTAGAAGCAGTTTTCTCCTTGACTTACCAACGCCTCCGTGCCCCAGCTGCTGCTCTTCTGGTGATCTCTGAGCAGCTGCAGGGAGCGCAGCACCACATCCCCCCGCTCCGTTGCATAGATGTGAATGTATTCGCGCAGATTCTGCTCCAGCCAGTGCGAGATGGTGTACAGCTCCTCGCGTGTGCTCTGCGACAGCTGGCGAAACGAGGTGTACTCATCGCTGGATGAGTCATCCTCGATGTAGATGAGGTCCAGCAGCTCGACGGGCTTCAGCGGCGCACTGTGCTTCTTCAGCAGCATGCTGTAGTGCTGATTGAGACCCTCGCAGCCGGTGTTGAACAGACTGGTGACATTCTCCAGCTCCACACTCTGCGAGTTGTTGTGCAGAAAGTAGTCCATGGCGGCGCGCAGCTTGGCCAGCGCCTCCAGGAAGACGCCAATGTTGCCCTCGACTGGGCCCTGGTGGATCAGCTGGCAGACCTCCTGTGAGACATCGTAGTGCGAGAGCACACTCTCCAGGCAATTCAGTGTGGCCTCCAGATCTGAAATGAAGGGCGTTGTCAGTGCCTGACAATGAAATCATGCGATTTTGTTACTTTGCTGTCGCTTCTGCAGCTGCTCCGTCTCATGGTAGACTGGCAGAATTGTCTGCTCCAGGGTGCCCAGGCGCTTCTCGAAGATCGTGAGTATGCTGGACATTTGCGTGGAGAGATCATGGTACTTGTCAACGCGATCTTTCAGCAGCACCAAATTCGTTGTTTCCTTTTCCAATTTTGTGTGCGCTTGCACCGAACTGTCCAAGTTATTCATTGTCGCATCACTGTTAGAGGTGAAATGTTCTGTGGGTGAAAGCAGTATTTAAAACAGCTGATGCTTATCGATAGTTGTAAGTCTGTTAACTATTATAAACTTATTTATCGAAAAATACAAGATTAAATTATTAAATTAAATTAAAAATTAAATTAAATAAAAATTATATGCTTATAATTCAATGTCTTATTATTCTTAAAAATCAAGCTTTAATTATTCTGATCTAAAGTAAATCGGGCAATCGATAACAAAATAATGGTTTATTTAAAACTAAAATAGCTAGACAACTCTGATTAGCATTATTTAAGCGCGCCACCTCGAAATGTGTATTTAATGAATCTAATCTAGAAATGCTTTTGAATATGTATGATAATTATCTATTTATTATTCAGATCTATAAATAATAACAAATTAAATTATTAGAACTGTAGCTCTCTAAATTTCTTATAGTCCAACTCGAAAAGTAAGTATTAATTATTCTTATTTAAAACTAAAGCGGCTCAGGCTATCGATAACAAAATACTGAAATATTTTAAAACAAAAACCGGCGTTTAATATTGATAATAAAATAAAATCCAATTGGAAATGAGAGTTAATGGAACTAATCGAGAAAAATAGATATAAAAAGCTTTTAAATAGTACACAATGAATATCTTTATTTACGATGCAATACAGGGATACACATTAAAACTTAAGCTAGACAAGAAGCGCATGAGCCAGCAATCGCTTAGAAATAGTAATTTAAGTTTAGAGACCCTCCAGGGCCTTGAGTATACGATTGCAGTCCTCCTCCTTGCGCAATCCAATTTTCTTGAGATCGGAACGCTTCATGGACACCAGATCGACCAAATTGATACGGTACTTCTCGAACTTATCCTGATACCGCTCGAGGCCGACCAGCTGCAGCACCTCGTTCACGGTGCTGGCATGATTGATCACATAGGAGTGATTCGTGGCCTGCAGGGAGCGACGACGCGACTCCACGCACAACGAGGTCTCCGTGCTGCTCGAGTCATCGAACAGGTTGTCCAACTTGGTTTTGGCCGACATCAAGCGCTGCGCCTGCTGCTTCTCGAACTTCTGCCTGAAGACCATCGGCGAGATCGGACTCATGTGCTCCTGCATATTTTTGATCGGCGACAAGTTGGGCGACCGGAACTCGCACTGTGTGGGCGTAAAGCAGCGCACATTGTCGACGGCCACATTGAGCGTGTTCCAAGCGATCTCGTTCTTCACATTGGGCGTGCGCTGGAAGAACTGCTTGCGCTCGGCTGTCTGTGCGCGTCTCTCACTCATTGAAATGCAATATAACAAAATAAAATATAAAATAAAGTAGATATACAAAATTTGAACTTGATACTTGTTGGACAGCGCTAAAGCGAATGAGAATGGCGACGCAATGGCGCCAACTGCTGAAAGGCGAATTGGGAATTCTGCCGTTATTTATAACTGTAAAGCTGGCGCAGTGTTGCAATATCGATAACATTTGCAAACTATGAATAATTTATTACTATTTTTTACTAAATTACTGATTTATTAATATAACAGCTTTATTTAATTATTTATCCCTATTTAATTATTTATTTATAATTGTTTAAGAAATATTTCCGCTTACATGCAAATAAAATTGTTATTAATTATTAAATTATGTTAAGTTTTCTGTTATCCAGCACAGAGCGCTGTTGTTTGCAGAATGTTAATTGGTCCGTTGCAGCTATCAGCAAAATGTTAAACGATTCGAATTTAAAAGCTGGGAAACGGTTTTCTTTATTGTACTATAAGCACTTATAACCATAGTCATGGTAAAAAATATGGTTTAGGCTGAAAAAAATCTATAAAAAAAAATATTAAGAAACTTCTGCGAATTCTGAGCATTGGAGGACATCAAATAACTGGCACCTTTATTAAAACGTATTAAAATAATCACTTTCACACATATAACTAGTTTATAAATGCATTCTCTTGATAATGGGTCGAAGCAGTAGGCTCAGTGTCTACGAGTAGAACCTATACGCATGAACGTGTGTCTCTGTCATCAATAGAGAACTAAGCTCGTCGGTGAAGTGAGAGAGTTGTGGCGGCTTAGGATGACAGATATGTAAACATATTTACGGTATGAACACATTTAGTTCCGATTAGACCTTCGTTTGCGAGCGAACTATAAGTGAGCGTTGTTCGGCTGAACCAGTTCGGGTCCAACGCCGCCGGCAAGCCTCTGCACCAGTCTTCCCACCTCGTAGGCCAATTGAGCGACATCCTGAAAGGTAAAAGAGATCGTAGATAAGTAACATATTATTACATTTCCTCTTGCTTCTCTTACCTCCTTTGTTGTGGCCTCGGCATAGACGCGTACCACATCCTCCGTTCCGGATGGCCGCACAAAAGAGCGTCCGCGCTTGTAATTGGAAACGACCAAGTTTATCTCTTCCTGCAGTCCCTCGGGCTTGACGCAGACCCGTTCCGCATCTGTGGTTTCGATGACATTGCGATCCTGCACTTGTATCTTCAGCTGTTGGTTCGGCAGATCGTTGTAGGCAGATATCCAGTCCTTGACGTCCCAACCCTTCTGGTTCAGGATCGTCTCGACGAGTAACATATCCGATATCGCATCTCCGACGGTTTCATTGATGAGATCAATTATGAGCAAGAAGTTCTTGGCACTCTCGTTACTCTTGGCCGCCTCGGCAATAGTCGCCTTGGCCTTGTCGCTGAACACGATAGTGCCGTGTCCGTTCGCCTCAAAGTAGATGCCAATGTCATACTCCAGGGCCTTGTGGTGCAGATGCTTGACGCCCGTGGGAACACAGGAGACGGGCACCTTCAGTTTGTTGACTATGTAATCGGTTGAGGCGCCGTTGGCGTAGGCAGTCTGCACCAGGCCTATCCGCAGATCGATGCCGCAGCTCTTCAGCAACTCCATGAAGTAGTCGGCCACCAGTGTCGCGATGCGATCGCCATCGAGCAGCTGAAACTGACCCTCGTCGTCCACGAAAAAGTACACCACGCGATCGGCATCTCCGTCGACGCTCACGCATCTCGTGTAGGGCTCCACCTCAGGCATTGCCACGGGCACTCGCTGCTTCACCTTGACATGATCGGCTCCACAGTTCTCGTTGATCTTGCCACTACCCACACCCTGATTGATAACCGTCACATTCAGCGAGTTTTTCATGCGCTTGAGGAACTGCAGCATTTTTCTAGCTCCGACGCCGTTGGCGCCATCGAAGATCAGATTATTGCGATAGTTTCCGTTCTCTAGGCGACCATTACGCAGTTTCTCAAAGGCCGAGATGAGCTTTTCGTAGTAACTCTCTTCCGTCGGCTTGCCGTAGGCCTCCTTTGTGTTCGCTGCAACGACGAAGTAATGCATCATTGGCGTTGTGACTATCCCGAACTCTCTTACGTTTCCCTTGAGCGCAATGACACCGTCGGCCACGGCCTTGAGCAAACGCGGACTGTGATAGCGATTGTCCATGCCGACGAATACGTGTGAGTTCGTCGTTATATCGATCTGATTATCCCTTATGATATTTGCCACTTGCTGCTCTAGTTCCTGATCGCTGACATTCACCAAATCCGTGGCAATCTTCTCCCAGCTTGGCTCCAACATTTCACCCTTGGGATCGATCAGCTTCACGCCATTGTCGGGCTCTGGGTTATGCGAGGCTGTGATCATGACACCGATGACGGCACCCTCTCGATAGCGCGATCGCAGTGTGGCAAGCACGCCCATGCGGAACATCACACTGTCCAGGAATTCAGCCCTAATGGAGAGTAGGAGACACGGCTAAAGTTAGTTAGTCAGTCACGTGTAGTTTTGATAAATCGATATGTGATTATGCCACAGCAGTTAGCGCGAATAGTTGGCCTCTAGTAACCTACTTACACGTCAGGTTTCAAGTGCTATTTATGTATCTCGCCCGGCCACACCCGGGCGGCACTTCTTTACGGGGTGAAGTCATTATAAAAACTATATGTACAGTACGTTCTCGGTTATACGGACGGACACTCGATAGTGCGGTAACCCTTTAATTCATGTCCTAAACTGTTTTTTATTATATTCTATCAAATTGAAGTTCGGGGGACCTCGTTAATATGGATAAATTCTTTCAATTCCTACATTTATTCAAAATGTAAATTAACTTCAACATTTCGGCATTGTTATGGGTCAAAAAGAGACTCTATTTAGATCTTTGAGTGACAACCACTGAGAAAAAAACTATATACAGCAAAGTTATATATTTTTTTTTAGAATTATTACCCTAAAGAATTTAAAGCTTGGAATGAACCTCATAGAGTTTTGTTTTTTTCAAGAAAAGTATTATGTTATTTTTCAAACGTATTATTTACCGAGAACGTGCTGTATTTGTATATAATTTTTTTATATATGCTTTTATGATAATTTGGGGAGTTCTCTAATTTTTCCATAAAAACTTTCCATTAACTGTGGGGAAACTATGGCTTATAAGATAAGAAAACCGCAGACAAACAAGAGTTTCGGGAGGGGTATTATCAGCCATGATACTACCTGGTATTTAAATTATCTACTCATAATATGCCATATGTTACTATAAACATATATTATATATTTTACTTTGCCTACAAGTTTTTATTACTTAATTTCCTGCAGTAAAAATCATGTAGAATTGATATCTCCATTTCCAGGTGTCAATATCTAGAGTAAACATTTGTTTCTTCCTTATCGCTTGTTTAGATACGTATGTATGTGTTTGCTCTTCCACCTAGATTTATCGCATGCCCTTTAAATGTGCATGGTTGATTCATAACGTGTGCCCCTAGAGATATTCTATTAATAGCTCGGAATGCCAAAATAGTGCACTCGCCTTACTCACCACTCCCAAAAGCCACACATACTAGCAAACACTACACTGGGCCCACACAAGTCACTCGTCATGTGTGAGTGTGTGTGTGTTTGTGTGTGCGTGTACTCTCAAGTGAATGTAGTTAAACCAACAATACGCAAGTAAAGTAAATACATGCACACATGTAAATCGTACACAACACACCCACACATACTTATTTATATATGTATATTTATGCACTGTACTCACTTGCCGCGAAAGCCAGCTGTTCCGTACTGAATGAGCTCCTTGGAGTTCTTGGGGTACATTTCCCTGGCGAAGGCGTAGACGGTTCTCAGGTTGATAGACATGTTGCTGCAGCTCAATTCCCGGCCGATTAGTTTAATATAGAAACTAGAATTGTTGCAATTGCCAACTCAAAACTCTCGAACAGTTGTGAAAGTACTTTCAGTCCTTGCGTTGTTGTCGTTCGCACTGAAGGCCTCCGTGTGAAACCATCGAAAAGCAACGCGTGTCAGTGCCAGCTGAATGAAAGAAAAACGAAGAAGAAACTGCCATTAGCCCCGAAGCGGCGACACAGCAGTGCATGACGTCACAAGCGGCCATGCAGTTGATACGTTTACAGTAGCGGACAGAAATATTGTTAACAGTTGCAGTAAACTGCTTCTCATCAAATCGAAATAAAATTACACCAGTTTTTGTAAACATGTTTTTTTGTTTATTAAATATTGTCCGTTAATAAAAATAATACAATATAGATAAATGTCTGTATATAAATTTGTATGGCGTGTAAAATTTAATTCTTTTTTTTTTTTTGCAGGACGGAATGCTGGACGTTTTCTGATTTGATATAAACAATTTGTTCAGTATACTCTTGATTACAAAATTATATACCTTTTTGGAATGTAGAGTATGACTATAATTAAGCTATATTACATTTGAAGTAAAGGCACTCGAAATGTTGTTCAATTTCTAATTGCAAAGACACAAAAATATATATATATAATATATTTATAATATTCTTTAATCTTTGCTCGCACTTAGAGGAGCGATAAGGCACTCTCTGTGTTAGTCGAAAATATTGCGTAATTAGTTTCTAGCTAATTAGTTTCCTTCGTATCGATGATATGTCAAGTAAGAGAAAGAAATTCCTATAGAACATGGACGGGAATTGTGAGAACTGTGAGAATTTGTACGATCCTGAAGCATTTCAAGGAACTTCTTCCTTATAAAACGTATGGGACGGAAGGAGTACAAGCCTGAAGCCATCAGAAGAGTAGTCTTGCAACTAGAGAGCTGCCAAGTAGCACGAATATGGAAATGGTCACGTGACCTGCACTAGCATAGCAGTCGGTGATGCGACGGGCACGCATATAGTTGCTGCCCAGGTACGTGTCGAAGCGTCGATCCTTGGGCGCGATGACCTGCAGCTGGCGCGTGGCGTCCTGGAAAATCAGATCGTAGTGGCCGATGGGCGACGAGAACATGCTGAAGCTGAAGGCATCCACCTCCTTGCGACCGTAGAGCTGCTGCGCGTAGGTCAGCAGATTGATATAGGCATTCAGTTGGGTCTCGTTGTAGTTGCCGCCACCGCGAGTAACCAGAGCGTTGGCCTTCACTTTGCCCAGATTGCAGCGCTTGTAATCCTGCAGCTCGGCGCGGGTGCCATCGGTGCACAGCAATTCGAAGTCATCGTTGAGGGCATTCCTGGCCCACCATTCCTTACGTTTGCCGCCGGTGCTCTCCATCACCGTCGTGTGCTTCATGAAGGCCACATGACCACCGCCCTCGACGAGACACCTAAAGGCTCCAGTATGGCCATAGTAATCCTCCGAAGCATCTCGACGGCAGTATCTATAGCTAGTGCCATGGCAGAGATCGCACATGCTGTCGTAGGGCACGCCCGTGTTATACTCGCTGCTGATGGCACCCGGCACGCAGGATTTGGTAAAGTACTCCGCTGCTGCACGCACGGAATCGCATCCGTAGGGGCGAATCCAGCCGTTTGAAATCAGGAATGCCATGGGGTATGTCCAGCCCGCAGCCATATTAATGCCAGTGTGGCACGTGTACTTGCCCTTCAGATAAGTCAGTTCGGTGTCGGGATCCTCCTCCTTGGCAACAGCCACCACATAGTACTCCGGTTTGCCCAGATTGTAGACCTCAGCCATGAACGGAATCAGATCGTAGTTCAAGCCAGCCGTATAGACATCTCCGGCATCGAACACAGCAACGTCTGCCTTCCCCGATTGGATCAGCTGCATGCAGTTGATGTGCGAGTGCATCTTCTTGCAGATGAGCTCGGGCTTCAAGATCTGCGCCTTCAGTGCGGTCTGAAACGAAATAATTGCTTTAATTATGCTCCAAACTAAGTAACACAAGAGCTGGCAACCAACCCGCATTTTGATACACTTCTCCAGCTCTGGATCCGAGGTCACACAGAGTGTCATTGCCGGAATGGGGCACTCGCGTATGCCGTAGATATAGTTAATGGAGTTCTGCAGGTATCTTGTAAAGGATTGATCGTCCTCCTGTATCGAAATGAGGCCTCGCGTTGTGTCCTAAAAAAGCCAACAGTGTTATTATGAGCACACAATTCACTTGGCAGAGAAACCTACCTGAAATAGCAGATTGTTCTTTCCGTATCTTTTCGACTCGAAAATTCGGAACTGCTCATAGGGTATCGAGACGTTGTTGCCATCGAGCGGATTGCGCTCCGTAGTGAAGCTATTGTCAAGTCGTTCATTGCGGTAATTCGGATTGCCAAATTGATCGTATTGATTTTGGTTCTGATTCCTATTGAAACCGTTGTTGTTGTTGGTGTCATACGGATTGTTGTTGTCATACGGGTTGTTGTTGTAGGGGTCATACGGATTGTTGCGACCCTGTTCGTTGTAGTTGTTGAAACCTCCTCCATTTTGTGGCTGACTCTGCGGACTGTCGCGCACGCTGTCTGCGTACAGCTCAGTGATACGCTTCAGAAACATTTGGTACTGCTTTCTTTCCCGGAAACTACGCGCCGAGGAGGTGACAAGGGCATCAGCTGGAGCCTGACCCCAGCTGCACTGGCGGTAATCAGCGATGGAGGCGCGACGACCGTCATTGCAGAGCAGCTCAAAGCTGTCGGGTGACATCTTTTCTATAATTACATACATACATATGGTTATTATTAATTATGCTTCATTATTCATAAGAGTACTAACTAAATTCGGTAGTCTCCAGCATTTCAGAGACAGTTGAATGCCTCAGGAAGGCAATATCTCCGGCTTCGACCAGACAGCGGAAGGCGCCGTCGTATCCATAGTAGGGATCACCCGACGTACAGCGGCCCACTGGAATTTTGCCAGAACACAGCGCACAGAGTCTATAAATAAAAGTATATGTATAGACATTATCATTATAACAAGCAAAGTGGTATGACTAAGCAGCTAACACACTTGTCTGAGTTGTCTCCGATTGGGTTGTACTTGTTGGTCAGCGAGTAGACAGCGCAGGAGCTGTTGAAAAAGTTGGCAGCTGTTTTCACCTGATTGTTGCAGTCCACCACTTCCATATCGCCGCTGTGTTGCAGCTGAAATAACAGAATAGAATATATTTAGCTTAATAATGGCATGACATACATAGGAGTCCCAATGCATACCGTATAGATAGGCACAATCCAACCGGCCAGACTGCCTGCCCAGGGAAAGCAGGCTCTCTTGTTGCGAAGCTGTCGCAATTCGGTCACATCCTGCAGCGTGTTCTTCTTCACCACCGCCACGGAGTGATACTCAGAGAATCCTCCCTCGAGCTTCTCCTGCATAATGGGTATCAGCGAGTTGTAGCGACCCGCCGTGAAGACATCGCCAGCGTCCAGCGTTGTGATGTGCGCCTCCTCGCGATCGAGATGATGGATGCACTCGTCGGCGCTGTAGGCCTGGAAGCACGACAGATCCAGGAATATGTCATCGAACAGTGCGCGGTCTCGCTCGATTGCCACAGTCAGATTCTGGCATTTATACTGCTCCTCCAGACTCTTTGTGCACCAAATAATCTTGCTTATTTTGTGCTCATCGTAGTGATGTTGTGCTGAAACGAACAGTTTCCCATTTTAATTAAATCGTACAGGTTGGAAGATTCACCTGTAGTCAGGCATGCATGACGTATATACGTGTGTGTGTGTGTTTAAGTACCTATTTATTTCAAAGCAATAACAGTTTTTCGTATTTCCAAGTATCGTTAGGGAAACTAGTTAATTATACTAACTATACTACTATTAATGAAATTAATAAAAATAAATCAAAACAAAGCCTAATTTAAGCCTGAGCTGCTGAATCACACGCATGTATGTATATATGCATGTGCGTGTGCGTGTGTGTGTGCGTAAATAACAACGCCCTAAGCCAACGCTAAGCCAGCTTAAAAAATTAACTCGTACTTACCGTGAGAGTCACTTAAACATATTGTGCTTAAAATAGCTATAAGTAGTGTGGCTTTAAACATTTTCAGACATGTACAACCATACACATTTATTTATTAAACTATTTTAATAGACTCTTAATAAGAAATTACAAAATGCACAACTAACAAACGGCGACACGCCCGCAGTACTCAATTTATCGATGACAAGTGTTAGTGATGTCAAACTATCAATATATCGATATATATTTTAAAGATATTCATATCGTAGTATTTTTGATAATGAGTTGGCAGCACAGCGCAAAGCCCGGCTGCTCAAAAAGCCGAAGTTACTTTATTACAATAACCTAATCGGCTTAGCGTGATTTAAAATCGAAATGCTGGCGCTCTTGCAGCAGCTATAGTAAACTCGGCCGAATATACCAACATATACAAAACCTGTTGCGCACGAAGGAGTGTTTGGACTGCATTTGAGCTCATTATTCCATTTGAATGTTTTGGAAACGATATAACGGTATGATATTTGAAAAGCACCTGTATTAATAAGCCTATCGATAGCCTGCAGAGTGTTGAGTACGATATCCGCAATCGCAGTTGGTATTTATTAGTACATTTCCGTTGAGAGCAGGTGTTTTTGTTTTGCAACAGAATGTTATAACATTTTCCGAACTAAATAATCTTCGTGTTGCAGTAAAATGGCATTACTACGCGGTTGGAGATTTGTCGCTTTTGTGTCCTGCATAGTCGGAGCAGTCGGTGCAACGCTTTATCCCGTTGTCGTGGACCCCATGATAAATACCGACAAATACAAAGCGCTGCGAGAGCAAAGCAGGCAATTGAAATAATATTAATAAATAAATGAAAAATGTTATAAAACACTATCGCTTTAGATAGTTAGTTACCGATCTGTTTAAGCATAAAAGTAAATATTAAACTAAATAAAGGAGCATGCTATTGTATAAACTGTATGTTGATTTGCCGCTCTTATTGATTAAATTCAGAGATTGATGGAATTAAGCAGAATATATCGTATTAAGCTCAACAAGTGCTTGAAGAGTATTTGTAGTCGGGCTTTCGATTACACAGAGCTGGAGCGAAGAACATGCGAGCCGTTTACAGCACTGCGCCCCGGCTATCACCTGCCGTCAGCTGATTCCAGTGGTTTTATCTGCACAGTGGTAAAAACATTGCAACAGGCATACGTGTTCAATTGTGCTGCGCACAGATAGTATTTTTCCATTCCAAAAATGTCGGCACCACAGAAGCGTGAGGATCTGCTGCTGCTCTTCGATGTGGACGGCACCCTGACATTACCCCGCTCGGTGGTGCAGCCGGAGTTCGAGGAGTTCTTCTACACGAAGGTGAAGCCGCGCGCGACAATCGGCATTGTCGGCGGCTCCGACCTGGAGAAGATGTTCGAGCAGCTCAATGGCAAGAAGATACTCAACGAGTTCGACTTCATATTCCCCGAGAACGGCCTGGTGCAAATCGACGGGGGCAAGGAGGTCGGCAAGCAGAACATCATCCAGCACTTGGGAGAGCAGACCCTGCAGCGCTTCATCAACTATGTGCTGCGCTATCTCGCCGACCTGGAGCTGCCCATCAAGCGGGGCACGTTCATAGAGTTCCGCAACGGCATGATGAACGTCTGCCCCATCGGGCGACAGTGCACGCGCGAGGAGCGCAACATGTTCGCCGCCTACGACGATGAGCATCAGATCAGGGCCAAGATGATCGCGAAGCTCAAGGAGGACTTCGCGGACACTGATCTTACGTACAGTATTGGCGGGCAGATCAGCTTCGACGTCTTCCCGCACGGCTGGGACAAGACCTTCTGCCTGCGGTACATCGAGGCGCACTACAAGTTCAAGGAGATTCACTTCTTCGGCGACAAGACCGACGCGGGCGGCAACGATCACGAGATCTACAGTGATCCACGTACAGTGGGACACAAGGTCAGCTCACCACACGACACGCAGCGGATTCTCAGCGAGATTCTGCATCTTTAAGGCAAAATCCCGGTAATCGAAGTGCAACTAAATTATATTGTATAAAATGTACATTTGTTTGTTTCTATTTTTGCAAACAGTTTACAATAAAAAATAAAATGATGCAATTTCGATATCGTCCGAGAAATTCTTAGATTACATATAGCAGATTCTCGAAGAAGATCGTATGATCGTATAATTATGTTACAATGTCAAAATTCGAGTTCGTCTAAATCAACTCTCTAAAAATATAATATAGTTTTCTATATAATAAAATATAATATTATATACATAATAAAATATAATATTATATACATAATAAAATATAATATTATATATAAAATAAAATATAATATTATATATATTTAATTATATTATAGAAAAACCGTTAGTATGTTAGAACTTGAGTCAAATGTAGTTGTACTAAGATTTTAGTATGTTATTCTTGGAGCTGCGGTCATTTACGGACCAGTTGGAGCCGAAACCGCAAGCTGAATCCGAGTCCGAATCTCCGGTGATCGACGAACTAATACTCTTGGGTGCACGTATTTGATTCGGAGTCGTTGGCATGCTGCTGTAGCCGGAGTTAAGATTGGAACTCGAATTCGATGAACAGATGGAGTCGCGTGGAGAGTCCGTGGCATTCGAGGCATAGGATGAACGCTTCGAGGATTTGTTGCGCTTCGAGATGAAGTCCACGGACTTGGGCGGCGGCATGAGATTCTCCGAACGTTGTGTTATATTGTCAGCCGATCCCCAGGACTTGTGCACGGCATCGTACAGATTGCGGTTAATCGGCACACTCGACCTCGACGAGGTCATCCCGTAGGGTGCTGTCGCCGATGCTCTCTGGGTCGGATGATGTCGATCCCGTGTCGTACCATTGGCATGAAGATGATGACGCTGATGAGGGTGACGGTGACTCCGCTGCTGCTGATGGCGACCGACTTCGATGGGCCCGCCAGGTCCACATGTCATCGCCCCATTGCCACCCACTCCCAGGAAGTTGCTGAAGGCCTCCGTTGTCTTCTTTACTCGCACATTCAGCGAACCAATCCGCAGGAATCCCAAATCTTTTTCGACTGCAAGAGGCAAACGATTAGCCTTACGCGTTACTGTGCATTAGTTTAGCCTAGAGACTACTACTTACTAGTATGTTTTTTTCGAGCCTTGATTTCTGTAAAAAGAGAACTCAATTAGTTATTGACCAAGTCGGAGCGGGTTTTCATGCACATGCACCAAAAACGCTTAAAATTAAAATGGAAAGTATGCAAAAAAAAAATGCTCACATTCAGTAGCTTTACTTCTGTTTTTTTTTTCGTGGACAAATGATGTGGGCGCAATTTAGAAACTCAAAGGAAAACTTACCAAAAATACGCTAAGCGCAATAACAGGCATCAAATTAAATTTAAATAAAGAGCTACTAAAATACAAGAAGCGTGTAAACAATGCTAAAACAATTAAAAAATTGCAGAAAATAATTGAAATCGATTGAAGTGCGCAACAGAACGAAACGAAATTATTGAACGAAAATTGACTGAAGACTCTCGATCTCGAGATTGGATCGCTCAACCTGCCTCCAGGTGCCATTGAGTCCGCTGCTGTGTCGCATCGCTTGAATTTCTACGCGTTGTGATTATGAAAATAGAGACAGAGTGGCGCCCTTTAGATAGTTTCGAGTACGTAGAGAGCGTTACATTACTGAGCATTGACTGAGAGATCGACTCTCAGCATAAGGGGGGGTATTAGTTTAGACTTGCCCGCATGCAGGTTTTAGTTAAGCCCCTTACTGTATGGTTAGCTCAGACCTTTTTCATTACACATACAATTATCAATTAAAATTACGCTTAGATTATTACAGCTGCAAGTTGTTGGAATTGATGCACTCGCAACGCTATAGCCATAGCAAGAGGGTACAAATTCAACAACTGGCTTTTTATTTAAATTATTATGGGATTATTATATATATGCTAGTGCTTAAATGCTCGATACGGGGGGGTTAAGGAATATTGCATAATACATATAAAAATACCAAAGTTGCATAGAAATTAATTGTATAGTAGTATATTAAATGTGGCTTGTCGCAAGCTTAGTATGCGCTTTCATTCTGGGGTTTTAGTATGCGTGCTAGGTACATTCTTCAAGTTATCATACAAGTTAAATCGACAGCATATTTGGTGCTGCTCTGGTAGCCAGATTACAATGTATTATTATTATTTTTTTTTTTTAGCTATTTACAATCTTAATGTTTTAATTCCAAGTGGACTGTGCTCAAGCCTGAAGCCAGAAGAATGTACACTTAAAACAAATTCGTACAGCATTCTCTGCAAACTCGTGCGATTAGGAAAGCGTTGCTTTGCTCTGCTTTGGTTTTAGTGGTAATTACAAGAAACTGGTTACTGTGTTGTGTGTGTGGTACATGCTTGGATTATTCAACTATGGGTTGGTGGGTTGTTGTTGTTGTTGTTGTTAGTAACAGCATCTTTGGTCGGTCGGCGTGCGCCGGCAGCGGACCGAAAAGTCTTGCGCAAAAAGCTCTCTTTGCGGCGAGCGGGGGCACCGCTGCGTGTCTGCTCCTCGGCTCCCTGCTCAGCGTTTGACGACAAATTGATGTCCTTTTTGAGCTTGGCTAGCGCAACGCTTTGGTCTTCATCGATCTCATTGGCCTCGCTGAAGAGCAGCGACTGCACCGACGGCTTCTTGTAGCGGCGCGTCGATGCCATCAGGGATTGTGTGCGCGTTACGGTGCCCCCGCGTGTTGCGCCTCCGCCAGCGACTGTTGCGTACAGCAGCTGCGAGCGCTTTTTGCCGCGTGTCAGTGCGCTGCCGAGCGTACCGCCGACGACGCCGCCGCTGCTGATGTCATTAGCAGCGCTTGCGTATGGCAGGGAATCAGGGTACGCGGCTCCCAGATAGTAGTTGTTGTTTAGCTCCGCGTTGGGGAAATACTTTAGATACTCACTGCTGCAGGTGGAGGCCGACACGCTGGGACGCTGGCGGCTATAGTCCAGGGGCTTCATGCCGCTCCAGTCCATGATGTCCCGATTGGCCTCTGCAAGGATGGGCAGAAAGTAGTTTAGCATATTATAATTATTGTAAGAGTAAAACAAAACATACTGTAGACGTTCCATAGCAGCTCGAAGATGTTGTCTCTGCCAAACTGCGTAGCCAGATGCAGCGGTGTGTAGCCCTGCAAGCAAGCAGAGTCTGTTAGTTATCACGGATATCCAACTACATTAGGCGCATATGCAAAGCAACTGTTGGTCTATGCTGGAAGCAGATTGCGTAGCAAATCGCTTGGAAAGTTCTATTAAATTATAATGCGTGTTACACACTCACACACACACACATACACACGCGTCGTGATTGACAACAATTCACTTTGTCCCAGTTTCGAGTGAAGTGTGACATTCGAGCGAGAATTTAATTTGCCGAACAAGAACAAGAAACGTTTCAATTTAAAATTGTGTAAATTCGCGTACGCCGCACCGAAGGATTCGGATTCGGATTTGAGGTTGGACATGTTGCGGCACAATTGGATTTGCTCGTCACGATTTGTCACAGCTTGCCGCCTCACGGGAAGGGTTAAAAGCAGCGAGAGAGCGACATGTGACGCGCTGTGATAGATACTCGCGTGATTGTGCGACAAGGCAATCAGTCGATTCGTATATTATTAAAAAGCAACACAGCTCCGAGCTCAATCAATGCACGAACATATTGCGAATTTACACTTACCCCGTTCTGTGCAGATTCGCCAGGTCGACATGTGAAGAGGTAGAGGAAGGGGTAGACAAAAAAAGAAATCAGTTGAAAGGGAAAAAGCTTGGAATAGATTGTGACTTTACCGTTCTGGCATTCACGTCCGCCTTGTAGGTGCCAGCGATGAGCTTGACCACATCCTCGTTGCCGTGCTTGGCGGCCCAGTGCAGAGCAGTCTGCAAAGAAAGTGAAGTGATGTCAGCTTATGTATATAGTTAGTACGTCAGAGTTCCTCCGTCAATTAGCCGGCAGCACTGTGGCAACACAGGCACAGCAGGGCGTCAGGACGTCAGGGCGGGCAATCGACTGCGCACTTCTGAAACTATTTGTTCGAGCGATCAATTGCCGAGCAGGAGGATTCACCGCGCGAGATCGGGATCCCTGTGCATGCATGCGAGATTTTACGATATAAATAAATTGGTCAGCCACCGTTGCCGAATGCCTGCCGCCTCAATTATTTTCATGTTAACATAATAATTTAGTAAGGCGCAACGATTCGACCCGCTCAGATAAGCTAAGGTACCCGAGCGGCGATCGCGCGAGTGCACGTTGACTTTCTATAGAATTGGTCGTTTCGGATCGGTCGGATCGGTTGCTCTGTCGACTGGTCCGCCTGGACGATCAGTGTAGCAGACCATGTGTTGACAATGAAGACGGTCACTTTGTGAACGAACGGTCACAGCGCGCAGACAAACGAGCCGGGCGGCAACAACAGCAACTGCAACAGCCAGAGCCAGGCTAAAAGCAAGCTAAAACCAAATCGGGCACAACAAATAGAGTTTCAGCCAATTCCCGCGCCCCATCGGTATGTAATTCTTTTCAAGGGAAATTTGTTTCGTGTCGTCCCAGTTAAAGATGTAGTCGCAGAGCACCTGAGCGCGCTCGCTCCATTGCTCCATTGCAGCAACGCTGACAAAGCTATTGCTGCTGTCGATGCATCTTAATCTGCACACTCTGGCATTTAATCTCATCCATTGTCTCAGCGCGACGCGCTGAAATGCTCGCAAACAGGAGCTGCTGCTGCATACGGCAAACGGACGAGGACGAGGACGAGGCTTGCAAGCTTGGGAGTATCTTATCAACAATGGACGACGACCTGATCGATAATGTGCACTGATACGACAGTCTGCAGGCTGTGACTGCAACTGGTAGAGTATGGCAAGGGTATAGGCAGCAGAAGAGTTTCTACTGCTACCACAGATTATTGCTAATTGTTCTTAGAATAAATCTACTAATTGTTAAGAGTTCCAAATGATCGATAGCTTGAAAGGTCGATCAAGACTAATTGATCTATGCCTGATGTCTAATGCCTACATTTCTGCTTTCCAACTTGCTTAAAGCATCGCAGTCCGAGCAGTGTGAAACTCAGTTTTCTGCTGCTGTCGCCAGCACTGATCTCTACGGATCTCACTTACAAATCGTCTCACGCGCAAAGTAGGTGCAGCGACGATTTTGCCATTTCGTGAATGTCGCTTCCACACAAGCGACTTCAGCTCAGCTCAGCTCAGAGTTCAGCTTTAGCCTTAGTCTCGGCTTTAGCTTCAGCTTCAGTCGCAGCTCCATCGCGAGCCTCTTTACATACGGCATGTTGTCCGTCTGCACGTTTAAATTTATTGTCCATTCCATTAATGGTGGCAAGGGACAGAAATTCTGCGTCTCTGACAGTGAAATGCCATAAATTCTTGCGTCTCGTTCAGTTTGTGGCATTGTTGCTGTTGTTGTTCTTGCCATTGCGAAAAAAAAAAACAAAAAGAGCGCGATTTACTCCTTCTAGAACCCAGAGGGAGCGCACTGCCCCAAAAGGTGTGGAAGAATCCAAGGGTGTTGGCGAGCAACGAGCAGCGATCACGGGCAGGAGCTGCTGCTAAGCTGACGCTGCTGCTGCTGCTGCTGCAAACGCATTTCGAAGGAATTCCAGGAGTACGACGAACGCTGGTCGTGAGACAGTCCACAGTGCACAGAGCACAGAGCTCCATGGTCCTGCCTCACGATCATAAAAGGATGGTCAAAATATTTGTCAGCAGCAGCAGCAGCAGCTGGAGCAGCCGGAGTGCCGAGTGCTGAAGGTGTCACAGCTGGAATCCGATATGGTAAAAATGCAGTAGTGCATATATGTGTGCATCTAGATCATGACAATAGATGATTGAACGACGAGATAACGCGCGATAACTGCAGATGGCAATCTAAGGGCCTCCAAGCGGCCAAACTTAAATGAGCGCGCAGCTCTGCATTGTGGGAAAAGCCAGCAGAAAGAGTTGAACATTTGCTCCAAAAAGCATGATTTTACTGAGGGACTTTATTTCTGAATCTTACTCTGATCTGGAAGCTGAGCAGGTGGAAGTTTTGGGAGTTAAATGGCAAGCAATTAGCCTAACTAAAGATTATAATAAATTTCATAATGGATTTACTATATAGAAACTTTTGGAAAATACTCCATTTCTATAAGTATTGCATGCCTAATATAATACAGTTACCGTATCGATCATCATATCTGAATTCAAAACAGATTGGCTATAATATATAGACAATGTTCAAGGAAATACCATATTGTATTCCATGTCTAGAATCTTCTATAATGATTTTCCTTTAATATCCTATCCCAAATCATGTCTAGGATCCATACGGATTAAGACAATCATGAGGAAAATACCCCATAATAGGCCATTCCTAGAATCCTAGTAAACTTGCACATAGTATTAATTTCATTTATCTGATTGATCATATCTAGGATCAGGGCAGCTCTAGCTGTATATACATTTTTTAGATATGCTCAACATATTCCATTTCCATAATTACAATAAGCTTTTACAAGCCCAATAAAAAATAGCTTCTTAGTAATAACTTGTCCATTACCCAACAATATAGATTATAAGACTTAAGATAATGGCATAGACAGGATACTTACATACTATTGTCCCAGGCACAAGGGTTTTCCGGATATATGAAAGAGAGTAAAAACAAAAGAGTTAAGCGACAGGCTGCTATCAGAGTACTAAAATTAGTTCTACCAGCAATTTTTGAGCGAAAAACAAACACACGCGAAGGAGAGCAAAAACTGATTGGCAAAACTATGGTAGTTAGGCTTTCGCCTGTTATTAAGTGCTAAATATAGCTCTCATATCGCTTCCATTTGCGCTTAACAATTTAATAACACATGCGCGCGCGGCCTTAACGGCAATTACAATGTCCCAGCCGGGCCAAGCAGCTGAACGCGGCGCGAATGTCCTTCCACTTCGCTTCTGACTGATCTGCTTCCCCTAATGGTGGCCAGCGCTATGATAATGAGGGTCATGCGAATTGGAATGTGGGCCTGGCAACCGATCGAACGAGCCAGTACGACGAACGCGATCGCTTTTGCGCCAAAAAGTCGAGCGCCTGCGCAGCCGGGAAGTCGCTCGAAGGCGTTTTGATCGAAATTCGATATTACGTTGATAAGAAGGAGCTCTCTCTCTCTCGCTCAGTGCTACGGGCCTAAGCGGGCCAAGCTGGAATCAGGAGTAGGAGCAGTCTGCGTCGCTGCTATCCGGGAGCTGTCGTTTTGATCGATCGCCTGGACACGAAAAATGTCATGTTTAACAAGTATTTTGCTGGTTGTAATTATGGCAGAGCGACCCGACACTGACGACGATCGAGCGAGCGATTCGCGTCGCTGATCCTCGCCAAAGAAGTGAGAAAACTGTCTCTGAACTCTGTTGACATTTGCGCTGTCGATGCTCTCTCGAGCATTCATTTATCACTTGACAATTTAATACCCTAGTTGCCGGTTCGCTGTTACCTACATTTCATTAAGGCAAACTGAACTGAACAATCGCACTGTGGAAATGGAAAACTAATGCGTATTTAATTGTGTTTGTTTTTCCTCAAAACGAAACTTTTAAAGTCATTTTCGATACTTACACCCTGCAATTGTTGTTGACAGCATTCACCGCGTGTTTGGAGGGCAAATGAAAGAAAGAAAAGTTCTTTTAATTATTATATGTACTTAATTATAGTTGTAGCTGGCAGAGCCAGCTGATATTTTGCTATGATACTGCTGTAAATGTAAAGGAATGTGTAGCAAGTTTAGGTAGTTTTGGTCTAAGAACCCCGATTCCTTATAATACTTCCAGTATGCAATATAAGTTCTTTATTCTCTCTATACAAAATTAGCTTAGACCTGAAATATATTCCTTATAAGATCATTCTGCCCAATCAAACTAAACTTAGCCAATATTCTAGCAATTTAATAAGCAAACCACTCGAACATGAGTGCGAACGCTTGTTGGGTCGCAAGAAATCTATATAATATTGTAGTATTTATATCAAGCCTAAAACATAATCTGAGCTATTAGAAACCCCAGACAATGTGTACCTGTTCCCAGCATTATAAAAATTGTACACAAATGTGTAACTGAACCAATTATTTTCTCCTTATGCCGCACAAGAGATGAAACCAAATTGATTAGAAATTATATTGGGGGGGCATCAGGGGACCAATTCGGCGTGCTGCGCTAACTCGGTCTATATAGTACGCACCCCATTGAACTATCCAAGTTAAGCGGGAACGAGAACGAGAACGAACGAACAATAATCAGCCGCAGCGCGATAAAATAAAAATAACAATAATAATGACAGCAAAAGTCCTCGCTAGGTCTTTATCGGGGGCATAGGATCTAAATGATATATTAAGCGCAAAGCAAATAACGCTCTTTTTGTCGCTCTTTTACTCGCCCGCTCTACTCTCTCTCTTTCTCTCTCCTCTCCCTTGGGCGAGTTAAGTTCTCCAATTATGCGGATTATTAATTTAACTGGGTCGCAGAGGGACTCTCCGCTACCTCCACTCTCCCGACCGGCTCGCCTGTCCGCACCGGACAACGTACAGTCCATTGTTGTTGCTGTCGGCTGTGCGCACTTGTCTCGTTTCACAAGTTGTCAAAACTTGTCATTTAACCGACAATGAGCCTTGTTTGCTTTAATCGTGGTTATTATGCGTTCGCCAGTAGTTCGCCTCGACGCCCCTCGGTTGCCTCCCTTCCTGCTGCTGCATTATTAATGATGCCCGTCGAGTTGGCGTAGAGTGCGTCGCGCATGTCGTCGTCGTCGTCGTCCTCGGCAGGTGTGTGTGCCACTGCCTCAGCCTGACTCCGGGAAGGAGTGTCTCTAATTAGTCGCCTCCAGTCGGGCAGTCGTCGTAACAGCCTGCCGAATTGTTGACAATGCGCACGGGATTATTGGCTCGATTATCCTGTACGCGCTGCATGATTTATGATTCCTCATATTTGTAGTGGCGATCTGCTGATCGGGAATATAGTCGGCTGGACGCCTGCTTGATGCTTTATCCATATTTTAATTGGTTTTCACAACGTCGCAGCGAAGCGTCCCATTTGTCAATGGGGCAATCGATAAACTCGCGGACAGGTGGAATCGCATAATTGTGGCTTCTCCGCGTGTTGCTGCTGCCACAGCGAACTCTTCTGCTACTGCCACTGCCACACTGATGAGGGTAGTTTTTGTCAGTTCTCGACAGACGGAGAGAGACAGTAGGACTCTCGGACAGCCGGACAGATCGGCCTTCGGGCGCGGCGCAACAGGTGATCGCGAGGTGACGTGTTGTTGTTTAGTTATTAAGTTGTTAAGCTAAATTATTGTTTTTCGCATCCGTTCTTGCTGGCCAGAGGCCGACGGCGACATTTAACAGTTCATGCATTTATATGACCTGTCGCAGAACTTATTGCCCATATTGAAATCCATAAAGTATTTCATATATGTTCAAATTAGCGGCATGTTCTCTGAAAACGTTTGTCGTCCCTTTGTCTGCTCTTTATACATATAACAACTAAATTGGCCAAAATGTCGTTGTTTTAATGGCTTTATGCTACTGTGACACGATGCGCCTGGCAAAGCAACTGATCCTCACTTTGTTGAAGCCTCATGCTCGATAACTGACAGCCCTGTTTTGTAGAAAAAGGATAATTTCCTAAATTGTCTATAGCAGAATAACGAAAGTTGTATAGAAACCTGATCTGATCTCTGCGATCAGTGTGTAAACTGACTGTTAGATGATTGGACAGACGGATTGTTGCTGCTTATCACACTGATCTTTAGCCTATATAGAGGGGTATAGTACTCTACTCCTTGGTCATAGAAACATGAAACCTTTGATCCTTATCAAAATCAGTATTATAAATGGACAAACCAAGCATACTATTTGCCATACTTCCATTCATATTTAAGTTACTTTTGTTACACTCCTTTTTGCCTGCAGCTATAAAAGAATTGAAGAATCTCGCACAAGCTTACCGACGCCGGATCCTGCAAGAAAAGAGTAGAAAGCAATAATTAGTTCGTGTTGCAGCTGAAGAGTATTACCTAGTCTACAGTACTTTTAAAAAAGTGTATGCAGAGAGAAAGACATTTGATTAGCAATTCAGTAATGCGTTGATCGGCGCAGCCGCAGCGCAAATATTTGACGTATGGACAGACGGCCAGACACAAGGACAGACATTAAATGAATGAAATCGGATTCATTTCGCATCGATTGCTGATTTAATTGTCTGACTAATTGAGAGATTTTTTTTTGCCCGCAAGCAGGAGCATCTGTGAACTCCCAGGACGCACATTCGGCCGGCCTAGTTGCAGCCGCTGGAGGAGGCCGGCTGGCAGGCTGGCAAGCTGGCAGGCACGGCACGGCGTTATTTGCTCCATTTGGCACTCGGCGAGCTTAATGACTTGATTTGGCAAGCTGATGAGGTGCGGTGCTGCCCGCCGCCGAGCGCCAGTAGCAGTAGCAGTGGCAGTAGCGCTGCTCTGGCCTACAGTCGCTGCAGATTGCTGCCCCTTGATTAGTTCCCATACCGCAGACGCGCACAGAGACACACAGCAGCGCAGCAGATACAGATACAGCTAGCAGATACAGATACAGACTCGGAGTCCGAGTCGGAGTCGGGGAGTACGTGCAGAACCGCCAGCGACTTGCCATATAAGCGCTGGCTAGCTGGGCGGCTGGTCACAAAAACTGCACAAAAAAGCCTTAAATTTCATGCAGAATTAATTAACTGCTGCTGCTGCTGCTCTCGTTCCTGCCGCTGCTGCTTGAGGGGGCGCCGTCGCCACTGCCGCCCAAGTAGCGCGCGGGCGCTCTTGTGCAACGTTTTTGATGGCTGCCCCAAGACAACACAACGCGCAGGAACACACAGAAGCAGCAGCAGCAGTAGCAGCAGCACGCTGGCAGAGCGCGAGAGATCCGCTCTGGAATTTTCATTGAGAAACGTGCCCTGTACTTGGATCGCAGGCGACAGCCGGCAGCAGCAGCAGCAGCAGGTCGTGTCCCCAACGCGCTGTCATGAATCGTAGCAGACACTCGTGTGAGTGTATTCACTTGCATTCACTATGCGCTGGCGCCATTGGCCAGTCGCACCGTGTCGCAATTTAATTACAAGGCATATGCGAGATATACTATATATATAGATATATATATATATACTCGATTCCTGTGAGACTTATGCAAAACGCGAGCAGACAGCGCAGGCTGCTGGCACAACTCAATTTGAGCGTCGTAGTAACTGGCATATAACACACTATATACACATATATATTTCTTTATATATACGTTTATCGGCAATAGCCTATTAAGGGCAAGCACTTGTCTTGGCTCTCGTAGGAGCTTCTTGAAAATCGAATCACGTCGTAGCAATTTTGCGAGTACCCCAAGACCAAGTCTGGACAGAGACAGGGAGAGAGAGCGGAGGGACCCCTCGCCGAACAATTTTAGCTCCCTTGTAGGCGATTAACTTAAATGCCACTAAACTAATTTAAAAGCTATTGTGAGTGCGCTCTCTCTCCCTCTCACACACTGCTCCACTGCTGCTGGCTCTTTCTGCCTTTCCCTGGCGATAGAATTTCTGCGTACTCGCACCAGCGCCTCGCGCTGTCAAACATCTTGTCCCGTCTGGACGTCGACCACTGAGCACTGACCACTGACCACTGCGTTCTTCACCACTTTGTCACGTACTGCAGAATGTGCTCATCAGAGATCTGTGTAAAATAAATACATGTGTTGTGGCTGCTGTTGCCTGCTGCTGCCGTCGGGCCATGATTGCTTTTCCATATGGAATTTAATTTGCGCTGCGCTCTCAAACATGTAATAACGCTGCAATTTCATTTGCAATTTCCGTAGAGACTGCCCTACGCCGTGCCCAGCGCGGCAAACAATGCCTGCCCAGCGCTTTACACGCTTGATAATACGCGAGACACTCACTCGTTATGCAAAGTACCTGCAAATCTAGCAGCTCTGCCTGTGCCTGTTCCTGCTCTGTGTTCCCTGTGATATATCGCTCTGGCGAGCACTCACTGCTGCTGATGCTGCTGCGGCGGCTGCTGCCTGGCGCTATGTGCCGTCGTCCGTCGTCGTCTCCAGTGGCGATCGGTGGCAACCTGTTGCGCGTGGTTCTATGGGCGCCCCCCGTCGCTTTGTGGCTATCGTAAAACCCTTCGGGCCGCAAACGGGATGATTAATTTAAGCACTTTTACGAGGCTCGCATTGATTTATGGCCCGAACCGCGCGACGAATTTGCGACAGAGCTCTGCATTTTTTTTGTTTTTTTGTTTTTTTTTTTGGTTTTATGATTGCACCCCATAGACAATCAAGCAAATTAGGCAAAGTCGTGGAGCAGCAGCAGCAGCCAAACGCACTTGACTTGTAGGCGTTCTGCTCGCGCCGAGTTCACTTCCAAATCTGCAAGAGTTTGCAGCTCTTGGCAGCGGGACACGAGGCAGGGTGCGCGGGCGCGCGCGCTCATGTTGGCTGCCATCAGACGTATTTACTATTTTGCATAAATCATAATGTAATCTGCATCTGGAAATGAAAACAAACGCGAAGCGCAGCAACAAAATGTCCAGGCTTTTTTTTCTCTCTCTCGCTTATAATTAACTGCGCGCGCGCAATGCCAAGACATTGGCAGGCGACATGCCGGGCGCGCAGCTGCAGGACCTCGCGCAGCCACCAGCATCCAGCACCAGTTGGGCATAAGTTTCCTCAATGGACGCCAAGTCGGACAGGCAGAGGCACACATGCAAATGCAGCGGACGAGGAGAGGCAGGACGAGGAGAAGGCAGGACGTCGGACAACGGACGCAGCCCTCACTTCGTGCGCAATCGCGAAATCTACGCAGCGCGGCGGCGGTCAACGGGCGCCTGCCAAAACTACGGAAAATAATTTATGCCCCAAGTCAGCGAAGCGCGGAGAGGAGACTAGCAGTGGGGTAGGGGGCGGGGGGAGCTGGACTCGGTGCAGTACAGCAAACACATTGGCGCAACATGCTACTCGCAGAGCGAAGCAGCGGGTCGGAGTTGTTGCTGTTGCTGTTGTTGTTGCAGCAGTTCCCGCTGTTGTTGTTAGTCGCACAGTTAAAAATCAAACAAAATTATAAATTAATGAAATTTATGCACAATAAAATTGCAAGGGAAATTATTAATGCAGTCGTTCACGCTTTAAATGCACCCTAAATCAACGAGCGAACGGAACGCAACGGACCCCGATCGGGCCCCCGCTCTAACTGTGCGGAGAGCACTACAAAATTATTAATACTGCCGACAGACATGCACAGACATGCACTCTGGCGGCAATCACTTGGCGCTAGCAGTCGTCGCAGTCGCAGTCGCTGGCACAGGCAAAGGCTCACACACAGGCAGCAAGCACACGATAGGTTAGAGATTAAGGCGCCCCGGATATGTTAAGTTTCCGCCAGACATGCGTCTTGTTGCATTAACTCTGCGATCTGCTTGGCCTGCAGTCGCAGTCCGCACGCCCCCGCTCCGCCCCTCGAGGCAGCCACAGTCTCTGGCTCTGCCTCCTCCTGCGACTTCGATTTGCAGAAATCATTCGTGGAGCTGTTGCCACTTCCAACCGGTCGCTCGGTTGCCTGTTCCCATGTTATTCCCCTGATCGGACTGCAGGTAAAGATCTGGCAGATCAACTCAACTGCACCGATTTATGTGCCCATAAAAGTCCTTTTGTTTTGCGTAATCTCTTTTCTTACTTAACAAAAAAAAAAAAAAATAACAAATTACACACAGACCGACATGGAACTCTATTTTGACTGACTGCGATTGCATTCAGCGTCAGGCTGCATTTAATTTATTGAGGGGTTGGCTAAGCCAAAGTTCTATAAGTTTAGAGTTTTACTATATGAACTAAAAGTAGCAGGTCGATCGTCTTTTAAATTAATTTTAATATAATTCTTCAGATTGTTAAGGAATTCAAGAAAATATGCTTTATATAAAACCTTATTTATGTTTAATGTCCTAGTTAGGATAAAATTGATAAAATATAGCACACCTTTTTTTTATATATATTTCTATATGCTTATAGATTTTTTTGAGAATCTTTAGAGATTATTTTAGATTTTAGATGAGAGATGCATTTAGATACCATCATTTTTAAGATTATGTTATTAGTTATTTTGAAAGAACCTATCATAAAATAGTTATAATCGAACTATAGTTATGTTTCAAGTAAAGTTCAGACTTATATTAATTTTAGCAAACTCTTATTGTGTTGAATCCCTAGAGATACTATTGAGACTTTTTTCTTGTGTTAAAATTTATATCAAGATTATATTACATAAAACTAAGCTAAGCCTACAGTTCTTATCTCAGCCCACTTCCTGAAATCTCATAAAGTTGTGTCGCAGCCCGCTTAATCCCTGTCCTAAACGCTCTTAAAAAATAAGTCGTAGTTGCTAACGCGTTCTTCAGGTGGTGACACTTATTAAATGTTTTCGCTCTCACTTAATAAACAAGTTTCATGTACTGCGCAAGAAACAAAGGGCTAGTTTATTTAATTTTCCTGAAAGATGCGAGATAATCGCGAGGTAGCTAAATCAACGCAGGTTTATCCAGCGTATCTGCCCTTTCGCAATAAAGTTGAAGACAAAAAGCCAGAAACCAAAATTTTACAGCGAATTTTAGTGAACGAAGAAGATATCTGAATCTTATCACCCCGCGCCAGAGTTTAGAGCTAAAGGTTTCCCCTTAACGCATACATTAAATACATATTATATTCCCGGAATTATATGTAAATGCTGCTTCTCACACACACACACACACACGCACATACACTCGCATGTATGTATGGTGCGTCCCTTGAGCTTGAGCTCTCCATCTTTCACGATAATATCGTCGTCGTGGCAAGTTTCGTAACTTAAGCAGAAATCTTATGGTAGTGAGTCGTGTTCAAGACAGGTAGCGCTCTATTGGGTCCATATCAGGCAGCTAAAAAATTAGTTCCTCAACGATGACAAATTAGACGTCATTAAGACTGAGTTGGGACTGCGACTGGGACTGGGGCCGGTCTGCTCTGGTCTTTCCTGCCCCGGTTAAGTAGTGAAGATAATGGTCTCTCAGTCGGTCGGTCGTTCGGCCGACTGCGCCACTGTGACCTCATCCTTTCTGAGAAACCGACGACGTGGTGCAGCGACGGCAGGCAAATGGGGCATCTCATCCTAGGCTCGCAACGCGTGGTGGAACTGTTACTCCATATTATTTATGATAATCTCGATTTTGTGTGGTAGCAGCAGGCCGCAGTCGGGCAAAGGCAAAAGCCACTGGCGCTGGCGCAGCGCTGTGTGTGGCCCCACGACTCCGTCCGGAGTCTGGGACTGTCTCGCAGCGGCTACCTGTTGCCTCGGCTCACAGGCCCAGATTAATGTGAAGTGACATGATCCAGAAGCTTATCCGATAATAGTCACTATATTTGTGCTTAATCGAGATTCATTCAATTGCGCCGGGCCCCAAATCAAAAAAATGCTGGGAGGTAAGTCCCGCGATCGGGCATATTACACAACATCACGAAGCTACTAGGCGAACACGAGCACGACGAACACAGGAACAGGAAAGCTCAGCTCAACGAGCAGACGGACGAACACGATTAGCTTGCCTTAAATAGCTCCACTGCTCCTCCCCGCTACCATCGCAATAATCATTTGTTTTCGGGGTCCCGCTCCCACTCCCTCCCGCTCTGAACAATGCAGCGTCGTCAGCGCAGAGAGAGAAAGAGAGAGAGACGAGGCGAGTCGATCCCTTGCCCCATTCCAACCCGAGTCCCATTATCAAGGCGCGGCCACCACCGACGTTCGCCGATGTCGTCTGCAGCTTCTGCTGCAGCTCGGCAACGGTTGCAGGTTTTGCGACAACACGAAGATTAGCATGCGTGACCAACAGAATTTTGTTATTCCTGTCCTGTCCTGCCCGTTCCCAGGTCGTGCGATTTACAGAATCTGTCTGCGCGCTTCGGTAATTGTTTGTTAATTTCGCTAATTAATTATTATATATGTGCGCTGATTAACGGAATGAAACGTATTTAGTCAAGTACTAAAATACAGACATTAAGACATTCACTTAACCACGGACCGCGCAGGCTGCTCTCTTGCACAGATTTGATGATTTGCCTTTTGCTCACTTTTCTTTTTAGTTTTTTTATTTTGATTTTATTTTTTTTAGTTTTTTTTTTTTTTTTTTTTTTTGCTTTAGTTTTCGGTTTGCTGTTTTTTCGACCGGAACCTTTTTATTGACAAGCAAATGCACTCAGCCTGAATGTGTTCCGCCGATTTTAGTCGACGCTGCTGCGACTTCTTGTGGCATTCAGCCTGCCCAAGCCTGGCCTGCTCCGAGACCGAGTCAGAGCCAGAGCCAGAGTCTGGTGCGGGCCGTTCACAGCGTCCCTTTAGCAGAAAGTTTATTTTCGTAATTTATGATGTCGCTATCGGTCCGCAGGATTTTAGAAACGCAAACGAGAGGCTCTCGAACTGCGTGGGACTGGGGGCAATCACACTCACACACACACACACACAGTCGCATGGAAAACTATTATCACAAGTTTTATGTAAATTTTTAAGCATGTCGACAGTCGGCACATCCTGAGGTCGATTGACAGTGTGGCGGCAGCAGGCAGCAGACAGGCAGACAGACAGATAGTCAGGCAGGCAGGCGCAGCACAACAGTCGCAAGTTGCGAATTGTTGTAATCTTTTGTCATCGTGTTTGACAGCAGCGCTTGTCGCCCCGAAACGCACCTGTTCGGATTCCCTCATTAATTATGCATAAATCCTCATGCTCCCCGAGTTTAGAGCGTCGAGTTAGACTCGAACACAATCTTTAATGTCGAGACAGCAGAATTGTGCAATAGAAATTGGTTTAGTTTAAGTAAAGAGCAGCTTAATCGACTGGCAGATGCTCTGCAAGTAGGTGTGATAGACTCTATAGATAAAATTTTAATTGAATAAAAAATTATTAAGGCAATTGTTTGATCCCCTGATTTTTGCCAAAAGTATTCCAGCTAAACTACCAAACTGTTTCAATTTCTAAGTTCAACTAATTATTTATATAATTCATAATTCTATTAAAATCAGTAAAATCGACTATAAAACCGCCTCTGCCCGCTCCCTCTCTGTTTAATTCCCAGTTTGATAGCGCTTGAAAATAATTAACCAACTTGGAATATCTCACAGCCTAAAGATGCTATGGGACTGCAAAACAAATATGGGCGTGTCCGATGGGCGTTTAACAAATGTTGCATGTACGATTGCGCCCAATGAGCCGAAGAAGGCCAAAGGCAGCGCGGAGACATCATCGCGGGGAAGTCAATTTGAAAAATCGATTAAATTCGAATAAATGTTGAAGTAGGCAAGACATGGGAGCAGGGGGTAAGACAGTGAGGGGTCGGGGGTTAGGTAGATTTAAAAACTCATAACAACGTGGCAACACCTCCTTTTGTGTTCTGTCCGCGAAAGGTGTGCAAAACCATGTGTGGGGCAATCCGATGCCGGCGCGCAACTGCCCGCAGGCAATTCGAAAACAACAACAAAAAGGGAAATATTATTTATATTTGTTTTGCACAATTTATGGGCCACAGACAGGCGGCCGAGCTGAACACTGAGCCCCCACGATATTGACAAATTTCCGCCAGCGAAGCTCGCAGTGTCTTCTCTGCCGCCGAGGATGTGTGCAGTAGCTGGCGCTAGTTAGTGCTACACAGAACGGTGGCAGCAGCCGGACGGACGGACGGACAGACGGAGCTAATCAATATAAAGCCCAGCGGCAGCGACGCTCTGCGACGGTGTTGATTGCATTGCTCTCTCTCTCTCCCTCTGGAGGCACACACGGGCGTACAGAGTGGCAGGAATTATACAGATTTATATATGTATATATATGCAGCTGCATATGTAGAATACAATTGCGGGGGGAACAATGTGTGGCAGAGCGCTCGCTCAACACACTTGCAAATCTCCATCACACACAATGAATTCCATTAAACGTGACAAGTTGCTTGTCCAAATAAAGCCAAGTCGGCACAGCAACCGGGCGAGATCGATGAGCCAGCCTCGATCCCGATGCCGATGCCAATGATATCGCAAGGATCGTGTTCAATAAAATGCAAACGCCGTCGTCTTGCGCGTCCGCGCTCAGTCTCAGTCTCTATCTCAAAACGATTGTAATCAGTTGCAGCCTGCGCTAACAATGGCCGAGATCGAGCGCAGTCAATCATGAATCCATCTACGTCAACGCCGCTGATTGTGTGCCCGTCGGCCTGACCGACGACTCCGGCTGGGAGTTAGTCTCGCTGACTTCTTGGTGGTTAACATGGCGCCTGAGTTTGTCGTTTTGGGAATTGGCAGCAGATCATCAGCGAGAGGATCATCAAGCAGTTTGACGCTGACGCTGATGCTGATGCCAATGCCATTGTCATTGTCAGAGTCATTTTTTTCAGCCTCTTTTTGTTGGCGGCGTCTGCAAATGCTTGTCATTCCGCGGCTCATGAAATGTCACTCAAGCGAGCGGAGCGAGGAGCAGCAGCTATCCATCTCCGGATTGAGAGTCGCCTCGACTCTGTGGCCTCCAAACAATTCAATTGGAGTAGCGAATAAATCACGCGCAGCGACGCTTCTCGCAGAGATGATCGTGAAGCGTCGACTTAGCGTTGTCCCTAGTCGTAACTCCCTGCCACTGATGCCCTGTAGACAAGCAATGCAGCGGGTGGATTGAACCATTCTACAAGTAATGAAATTTTGAAGTGAAGCTGATATATGTACAGTTATTAACTCTACGGCTGGAAGTGCAACCCACTTGAAGGCTAAGGTATTTGCCTGGCGGGCTTAACCCTTTGACTGATCGCCTGCCTGCCTGCCTGGTGACAAAGAAATTGGGCAAGTGCAGGAAATGGGACTCGGGTCAGCAGCACTTCGGGCATTTTACTTTGTTTACGATTTTCGTAGTTATCTGGGAAGTATTTCGAACGTCGCTAATTCGACGACTGCACGATTGCATCGATGGCGACGTCGACGTCGACGTTGACTCTTATAGGGGGCGGGGCGGGCCGGTGCGATGCGGTACGGTTGACTGCTCGCTCGCTGGTCCTTGGACCAGCTCCCGCCGATGCAGTTGCAGATAAGCTCAATTTCGTTTTTGCTGACACTTAGGCGGCGGTCCGCAGACGTCGAAACGGAAGGGATCGAAGAGAGAGAGAGAGTGGAGCCGATCGGTGCGGAGGTGGAGTTGTTGCACGTTTTCGGTGGGCATTGAAATGAAAATTCCTTTCAAAAGTCACGGTTAAGGTTTGTTTTGAGTCGTTCCCTTATTTCGATTCGGTTGCCTTAACTTTGGCAATGAGTGCAAGTCAACCGCAAGCTATAATGACTTATAAGCAGATGTGCTCTATTATTAAACGGGAATTTCCTAACGTTAACTATAGGCTTAACTATATTATAAGCTCTTGCCCACTGAAGGGTATTCGCGCAGTCAGTGCAGCATACCGTTCGATTGGCTCGTTTTTTTCGCTTCGTGTCGCGCTTTAAGCATGTGCAGGTAATTGTGAATGACAATAATTGTGAAGACATTCTCCTGCGGCCTGACCGGAGTGATTCTGTGGACGTCCCACTGACTGGGCATTCGCTGGAACGTGCAAAACGTTGGCGCCAACTGAGCCACCCAATGTATGTACCAAATTGTACCCACAGGCCCGCCAGCAACACAGTCGAATTTTTGTCAATTTTCGAGCGAGCAAAAAAAAAGAATTGCAACAGCAGCGTAAAATCCCCAACTCCGAGTGCAGTCGCAGATTGGCCAAGTGATGCTGCGCCCCCTCCTCCTCCTCCTTCCACCTGACAGCGGGCAGTGCTCGAGAACGTGTGCGACGCCCCGTATTTAATAACTTTCGCCCTAATTCATGTTTGCTGTCAGCGCGTCGATTTTTCATAATTAAAAGTGAATTGGAAACGCAATGTACGCGTCTTTGAAATTAACTTCACGGATCTAACTGGCCATCGGGCTAACAATGTTCGAGGTGGTGCTAAAATAAATGATTAGCTCGAGAGGATTGGCTCGCTCGGCCTCGAAACTAACCCAGCGAGGCTCTCGTTCCCGCGATCGTGTTAGAAGACCATTAATCATTGCAGCCAACTCTGACTACAGGTTGATGCTGACTTACCGCATTTCTTCAGCCGATCAATAGTTGCAAACAGCCTTTGATTGCTAATGAAAATGGCCTTCAACTCCCACAACTTTGCTTTTAAGAGTTAATTCAGCTTTTTCATGTGAATGAAATTAGTGCAGGCAGCTTATCAATTATGTATCGATAGATCGCTTTTTAGTATTTTTATCAACTTTCCCATCACTAGCCCAAGAAAGCTAGGCAGAAGTTAGTGAATGCACTTAGTTGAACGATATTTATCGGCATATTCAAATGAGTAAGCATCGGTTTTTTTTTGCCAGCTCTAATAAGTACAAATGCAAACCTGCTGACCTGATTTGAAAGTGTAATTAAATTTAATTCTTATTGTTAGTTTCAATTTCCCTTCGAGTAAACTCTAATTACGCTTTACAACGCTTGAAAGTAGTGCGTTGTAAGTACATATACATACACATGTATGTATGCATGTGCATCCACAGGGAGCCGACGCGTAAAGAGACATGCGGTTGTTCTCATCAAAATGGCAGGCGGCGGCTCTATTTGAAAACACGCACACACACGCACGTACGTACGTATATGTGTCTGGCTATATATGTACGCTTGTGTGCGTTTGTGCATTGTTTGTCTTTTTCAGGAAAATATTTCGGTGACATTTATGTCCCGCTGACGATGACGCTGCCGCTGCCGCTGACGGCCAATGGCGGTAGCGACAACGCAGAGCTCTAATTAAATTTAATAGCTGCATAACGCAGCGACATCAAATTGAGCCGAGTCGAGCCACCAACGAGGCGGAGCCCCGAGACGGGACACTGCGCTGCCGGTTTGGGTCGTAAACACATTTGATTTGATTTCTGGAAAGGATTCAGTCATTTCACAGCCAAGTTGTGTGTAATCTTCGCGGCGGATGCGTTGATTGAATTGTCACCTCCGTTTAATGGCAACAGCCCCGGACCAAGCAACAGAGAGGGAGAGTGAGTGTCGCATAGTTGAAACGAGTTCTGGCCGTTTTTGATGTTCCTGTGCGGCGGAATCATAAGACACTTGGCGGCAGCCGAAGACGCCACCAACGCCGTTGACATTTTGTCTCGGGGAGGTTTTATTTTAATACACTCGCTCGCACTCGCCCGCCCCGTTCGCTGTGTCTGTCGCCCGCCCTAGGTGTCAGACGTTTTATTGCTCGTTTTTGACGACCTGTTGAAAAGTTCATGGTCACTGAAACTATCACCTTTGAGGTTCCTGCACGATCGCGTTGATTGCTGTGGGGAATTCAAGGAGGCAGGCACACAACGCCGCGTTCAGCAGAAGATTCGCCGCTCTTCCTGGATTACACGGAACAGGGGAATGTTGGCAGAGCAGAGAGAAGATTTACGATACTCAAAACTAACTAAGATGATGAATTAGCAATCGGGATTACGGCAATGTTTTCTAAAGTCTAAAGTAACCACAAACTTTTAGATTATCTAAGAGAGTAAAGAGATTATTTGCGATAATTTCCGAATTGTAAATCGAGATTAGAGAAAATACAGGTAAGCCAATGGCCGAAACTAAGATATTAATATGTAAACGTAAATTTATTTAAATTATATAATATAAAATAAATTGTATAACTATTTCCTGAACTTTTATATATTTTCAGCTCTTCAGACCATATTAAGGAGAGGATTACGGCTTCTCATATTCCAAACAAACAGCTAACAATTTCGCATTTAGAAATAATAATTATACCATTATTTCCTGGACCCTTATATAACTTCAGCTCCTTCCTAATAGTATTAAAAAAATTCCATACAATTTTAATTCAATGGAATAGACTGTACGATAATAATTGTATATATATATATATATCAGACAGACTACAAGTTATATTTGCCAATTTAGGCAATTAATAATGCAATAATTAAAGCTGTAGCCAAACACTAGTTGGAATGTTTGAAAAAAATCCATTAGTCGGCGCATGTACAGACATATCTGCAAACTATATACCTATACTATGGTAAATCGTCCGTGTGGATATGCAGATCCATACATGACACGTAGTATAATTAACACGAGCATTGCAATCATGTTTGTATTTACACACACTTCAACAAGTCCGAACATTTCGGCTCACCAAACCTATGTACACAGTCATACCATATAGTACAACATATGTACATACATATGTATCGAAATCTACGAGACATACACATACAGATACACATGCATATCCCAATGGGCAGGGGCAAGAGCTGAGCAGGCGAAACACTAGCAACGTTTCTGCCCAGTCATTCCCCGTCCGTCCGAAGGAAAAATATTTTTAATTTGAATAAGTAATTCGAACAACAACCGAAATCAAAAAGAAAAAAAACCAACAACAATAAAAAAAACCTCCCAAAAAAAAGAGAACACAAGTCAAAACAAATGCGAAACAAGGAAAATTCAATTTACTCGCATGTCAAGCCGAATTGCCGCCTAGGTCAAACACGTTGATGGATGGATGGATGGATGCATGCCTGGCTGGCTGGCTGGTTGGCCGAATGAAAGGGACGCACAACAGCGACAACAACAATAACAGTAACACCAGCAACGACAAAAACAACAACGACTAACTACAGCTACAAGCTGAAATGGCAAAACGTTGCATGCTCGGCCATTGGGCGGTCCAATAGCGCTGCCATCCCCCCTTCTCGCACGGCTGCAGCTCCACCCAGAGCTGACCAGGCCAGAGTCTACGCCGGCAAACAATAGTCAAACTCGCGCTTAAATCAACATACACCGTTAGTGCGCGCGTGTGTGTGTGTGTGTGTATTTACATACATGAATGAATTGAAACAACGAGTACAAAACGCTGCAATTGACTGTGCTGCAAGATACCTTGTACCTGCTGTGAGTGTACTTATGCTTTTACAATTGCATGTTAATTTAAAGCACTGTTTTTTTTATTGGCCGATTCTAATTAAATTAAAAAAAGGTAAGCATGAAAAACATATATAATAATATTTTCAATTTGCTTAATCCAACTCTTTTAATTTCAGAGTTTTGCAGTCGTACACCTATTGATCTCAATGGAGTACAGGTTATTATATCATTAAATTTGCAGATGACTTCCATATTGATCTGATCTGAATTAAAAAAGCTACCATACCTTCGCCTGCACAGAGCTACCTTTCACCTAATTTTAATGGGTATGGGATTTGCGAAAAACGAAAATTCAAATAGCTGAAGGTACACACAAGCTGAAGTTTTTAATTAATACAAAACTTGTAACATTTTATAAGCCGCTACTACATACTATTAGTTCGGCATGTCTGTAAACACACACACGCAGCAGATACTTGTGAGTAGTATGTAGTATATATATGGAACATCATGTTGTACCAATCGTACACACACACACACATACTCATTCACTATGGTTCAGGCCAGTTTTTGGCCTGCTCCTTGACTTGGCCTGAACTGGGTGATAGTATCCATTGCGAATGTCAGCTAGGCGTTATGCTCAGCATGCTATTGCTGCAGATTAGTAGATAATATATATTATATACTACTAAGAGGTATGATTAGAGTTGAGTAGAAAAAAAATATATTATTTTATATAATAATCTAATTATCTAATATCTATTTATTTAAGTCATAAGTATTAGCCAGCGTTATAAGATAAAATTCGCTATATAATCAGGCTCTTGAATTTTAGCTCAGGATATTTTAAATGCATCCAATATTGATTCGTTCTCCTATATGCGAATACGTTCAGCCTTAAGGGATCTTGTGAGAAAATGCCCATATCAACCTCAGCATACATACATAGCATTACAAACATATATTTGCGCCTTGCGCGAAATCGGAGTCCCTGGTTGAGACATTAGGTTAAGTGACAATTGCGCCCTGATTTATTGCTATTTCCGTCTCGTTGCGATTTCAGTGATTCGAGGAATCGCAAGCGCCGCTAATGAGCTGCCTGCCATTCGTTCGCACTCGCCGTGCGAGCAGATTCAAGGAGGAGATGCTGCGAGGAGGAGGAGGAGTAGCTGCCGTCGGGTTGGGCCGAGCTGTGTGCGTTTTATTAATTGATTGCACTTATGGCATTCAAGATTTGCATATAACGCCCGGAATCCATTATTTCCGGGAACATTGCAGTTTGTACGGCAATTAGTTCGCTTAAGTCGAGGAGCTGAACGCGCTCGCCTCCAGCTTGCAGCGCGCACTTGGGTCCATGTTCGCTTGCGGCTGGCATAAATCATCTTCCAACGCCAGATGAGCAGGGTTGGGGATCGCGAGGGGGAGGGGGGACTTTAGGGGATATACTTGTACAAAAATATGAGGCGACGGCAGCGGCGATGGTGCGGGTGGGCGTGTGGTATGACCGAAAATTTTCGTCTAATTGAGAAACACCGCACCGAAAACAAGGCAGAGACATGCGTCCCAACAGATTTAGAGTGCCGGGGAGTTGTTGTTTTCGGGTTCGGGTTCGGGTTCCCACCCGCACACGGCGTGACCCTCCCTATATATGCATATGCATATATCTTTCTAAAAAACTTGTTTATAATTTTCATGTAGGCTAATTTATGACCATTTAATATGACATTTATTTACAACAATAAGTTAGCGCAGCGCGCTGTCACAATTGCTCCGATGGCCAACTAAATTCCCAGCTATTTCTGACATTTATGAAGCACGGCAATTTAGACAGAACTTTGATAAGAGCAGCAGCAGTGGCAGCAGCGCGCAAAGTGCTGACAGCAGTTGTAATATAGCATGTCTCTCTGTATAGTGCACGATTGTCTATAGCTTAGTTAAACACATGTTTCCAGTTGTTCGGAGAAAACACGTGTTCCCTCTGTGTGTCTCTCTCTCTCTCTCTGCGAAATGGAAATTACATGTAGCGCGGCTCCTTGCGCGAATTTCAGACCAAGAAAGCGAGAGAGACTAGCGCTAGGCGCTCTATTTAGGCGAGTAGCCGACGTCTTGCCTAATGGCCGATTGTAGAGCTTGTTTTCGGGGCCCACGCGTCCCGGCTAACACTAACGCCGCCCACTTGTCGGACGCGGCCGCGGCAGCGGCAGTGGCAGCGCGCATGCACTACAAGTGCTAAAAATTCTGAAAACATATTTCACAATTAATTGTCACAGTCTCCTCGAGTCGAGCCGACGTCGACGTCGCCCCGACTTTTGCCTTGCCTCGCCTCGCCTCGCCTGCCTGCCTGCACGTTCGCTGCGCTGTCATTATATTTTTCTCGCATTTTTAAGAGTTGTTCGACATGGCAAAAACAACGCGCTGCTGCTTAATTTGTCGTAATTAATGCTTATGAATAGTTTGTACTTGTCTTTCATTTGTTCGGGCTAATTCGTAAGCCAATGCAAGAGCTACACTTGCGGATGGCGCGTTTGATTGGTCAATCTTTTGTTATCGATTACGAATTTTAGTTCACTGGATTTAAAATAATAGGTTATTAACAATTTTCAAGACTTGCTTATCTACAAACGAAGTCTATTTCACATGTTCCATGATAGTATATCTGATTAATTAATTAATTGGGATTTTTAAGAATTACTAATACTAAATCATAAGTAATCGACTTTTTTCAATTAATAATAATTTCATTTAATTCTATCCATTTTGAAAAAATTGAAAAATAATTGATCAATCAATCGTTTACCGAACCGAAAATGTACCGAAAAGTATTTCAAAAAATCGTAAATAAGCACAAGCTGTGCTTGGTAAGACAAAGAATCTAGTCTTATAAGCTCTAAGAAATATATTTTTATCTATTGATTGATTGATCAATCGCTTACTTTCACGACTAATGAATAATTTTTATTTTAATTTTATTTTCAATTGCAATATTTATCGATTAATGCTAAAATAATCGAGCGCTGTGTTTATCTGGAAGCCAACTCCATTTCGAAAGCTCAAAGGTATGTTTGACTTATCGAATAATCGGTTTGTTTCACTCACTAAAATTGTATATCTTACCTGCAGTTTCACCAACTCCGGATGATCGCTTGCCAGCTTGGCCAACTCCTGGTAATTAGCCTTGGCCATGGAGACAATCCATTCTTTAGCCTTGGGATGCGACAGCGTCACCTCGGGTGAATCCTTCTCCTCGATGAGCTGCTGTAAAGGAGCACAGAGAACATGGAGCTCAACAAAAGGGGTATCCATAAATTAATTATACATGTTTCTGCCACTTCCGCGAACAAAAGTCGGGGGCGTACATGGGAAGGGGCATATGGGATGTGGGATGTGGGATGGGGACTGCTATGGGATGTGAGTAAAAAAAGAGCAAAGCAACGGGAAACATAGAAAGCCCATTGAACGCATTAACGCCAACATAGTCGCGCGTCTTAGAATTCATGTTTCCCAACACACACGCACATACACATGCTCCAATCTTGGGAGGGAGAAGTGGGCTGAGTAGGATCGGGGGACGACGGGTGTAAAAGCTGGCATAATTATGCGCACGCATTCGACGGCGCCGTCGCCATGTTCTTCTCATAATTATGAAGGTAATAATTTTTATTTATTAGGCGCGTGCTTTAGGCAGCGCAATCTGCCAAATGAAATAGAGCTCGCGCAGGAGTGCACCCGAATCTTGTTTCCCCCTCTCTCACGCTCTTTCTCTTTTTCATATAGCAAACATATCTTTCTTTTTTGGTGATTTACAGGGAGGCGGGGAAGTGGCTGGAGCAGCGGTTTAACCACCATACACGCACCCGCTCAGGCATTCTCCCACTGATAATGAGCTCTCTAATGAGCCAGGCAAGCGAGCGGACGAGCTGGAGGGCTGGAAGGAGCGCCGGGCCGGGCCAGGCCGGGGGCACACATGTGCCCCTGCCTGCAACAACAAAGGGAACATCGAGAGCAACATGTGTGCGTTATATTTACGAGCGCGGAAAACATTTTCGGCAACTAATTATCCATTCCGCGTAATGTTCGCGATGCTAACAAGCTGCGATGGCGCAGGCAGCGCAGCATTTGTTTACCTGCTGCTCCCCATCTTGCCCAGCTCTGACTCGAGCTAATAACTGGCGAGGACATATGAATGTAGCTGCGTGCGAGTGCGAGTGTGAGTGTGCGTGCGCCTCCCCCTGCCGCGTCGCATCCTTATTTACACGCCACTTGACTTTCAGAGTGCTCACGTTTTTCCAATTACTCCGCGCAGCGAGCCGAAGGATAATCCAACGCTCGACGCCCGACGCCCGACTACCCGATCAGGTAGACACATGCCGCCATTTGTAAAGTAACGAGTACGCAGCAAGGGAGTACTGCCGCCAGCCCCTCCCTCGCAGAAAGGTGCAACAGCTAGCAGAACACAGTAGAACAGGACAAACATGGAGAGCTAAAGCCCCGGGCAAAGTGGCCATGTCAATGCTAAACAAAAGGACCCAACCGAACCGAACCAAACCGAACGCAAGCAGCACCCAAACCAAACCGAACCGAGCCACACTCCACCCAAAGCAAGTCGAGGAACACTCGCAGCACCCGCACCACCCACCCGACATGCGCCATTGCAATGGGTATGTTGCTTTTTACGGCTCTCAAACTGGTTCGGGCAAGGCAGCAGCAGTAGGAAAAAAAAGAGCAGAGCAGAGCGAAATAAAAATGGGAGGAGGCGGAGTACCGGAGCGACTGCTGTTCGTTGGCTGCCCTGCCGCTGCTCTTGCTCCTGCTCCAGCTTCGACTGCCCCCGCTCCGGCTGCCCTTGTCTATTTGCTCATTTCTCCCCAATCGCTTGTTTGTTCGCCTGGCTTTCTTATGTCCTGTCCGTGTCCCTTTATGCAAGATATTATATCACACTGCCGCTGCTGCTCCTGCTCCTGCTAGCCGTTGTCCTTTGCCATCGAACCGAGCAGAGCAGAACAGACCAAACCAGACCAGACCAGGCCCGAGCTGTGTCCCTTCTGTGTTTGCGCTGTGCTGTGCTGTGCCACCCGAAACTTACCTTCAAACGGATGAAGCCACAAAATGGTCATGTTGCCCGTTGCCCGCTGCCGCCGTGCGCCATTGTGTCCTGTGCTGTCCTGCCCGTTGCCAATGTCGCTTGGAGGCGGCACCGGTTGACGCTCACTGGCTCACTCGCTCGCCCGTCATGAAGGACATCCTCCACTGCGTTCTCCTGCTCCTGCTCCTGCTCGGACGGCTCGACATTGTTGCTGTTGTAAATTCAACCGCTTCGGGACACGCTGCGTTGTTGTTTAACAGCAATAACAACTTTTGGTTTGTTTCCTTACATTTTTAATTGGGTCCTTTGTGGTCTCTGCTCTGTTCTGCTCTGCTCTGGTCTGGCCGGGTCTGGTCTCTGCCATTGCCATTGCCTTTGCCTTTGCCTCGGCTGCCAATGGCCGTGATGAGAATAGCTTTGCCTAACTAATTTCTATTGCTGCTTATTGGCTATGTTAACATGTTTCACCAACTTGTTTGTAGCCAGCCCGAAAAAAAGGGTTACCCGCCCACACGGCTAGCCACTCCCCCAGCTCCGGGTCGGGGTTTAATATGCATATTGGGACATTGTCCCGGCCACCAAAGTACCTTTCGGGTTAATAAAAATATATGCGGTTTGTTTGATGCTGTCCGCTCACTTTTCATTTCGCAGTCAGTCCGCATGTTTGGCTTAATCCTCGAGTAAATGTTAGTTTTGCTTAGTTGGAAACTTTAATAGTAACTTTCTCTGTTGAATTTGTAGTAGTGTATATGAAGATTATGTTAATGAGAATGTCGGGCATCAAATTTATGCAAATTGTCACACTTTTCTCTGCATAAATTGCTGTGATGCAAATTCAAACGAATTTCAAACCAAGTCTTCATTCCTATTAGTTTTGAAAACTTGATAAGCCTTATATAATTAAACTTCAAGAGCTCGTTCCAAGCATCGAAGAGTTTTTGGGATTCCCAAAACAATTTTGGCTTGTCATAGGACGCCACATTTATCAATGCTCGCTTATCCTTATGCAGTGGGTGGTGCCTACTAACTGCACGAATTGCCAACTCATCGGGTTAATTAAAAAACGTTCGAATCGAATTTAATTGATCAGCTCGCAGTGAGATCAGCCCGAAGCGATTACAATCATTAAAAGTCGCGGCGCCAAATTTTCACGGTACATTTTGATGGATCTACCGTGGGTATCGCTTTGAATCCCAGGTGGATCACGGGAAAATAGCTGAAATCCCATTTCGAAACTCTTTTTCGTAAATGATTTGGCACTTTCTTCGCGCTCCAAGATGATTAATATTATTTTTTTTTTTGTTTTGTTTTGTTTTTGATTAAACAAAAAAGTATCAAGAACGGTAATAAGAAAAGATCGTTGGCGCCGTCTTGTTTTCAACTCTCAATGTTGATTTATCTTGTTAACGAACAGCTTTGTTAACAATTTCTACAAATTATTGATTCGACAATGATTAGTAGTATTACAATCTGTCAGGCTTCTTCACATCGAAGCATGCAGTCGGGGGAAATTGTCGACGAGGTTAATAGGAAACTTTACGGGTTTTACATTCATTTCGAGACTGTGGACACTTTGCCTTATAACTATTTCAGAGAACTGAATGAATTTGTTAGCATTGATCTTCTTGAAAACTTCTCAACTGATTGGATAGAGCTTTACCTCGTATTTAAATACACTTAGTACCAAAGAAACTATACAGAAGAAAGTTTGGACTAGTCTTTTCGAAAACCGAATGATTTTAGTCAACGAAACTAGTCTAAAATAAATTCATAGCTGCACAATTCCATTTATAGCTTGTTCCCTTTTATGTGAAGACAAAGATGGATTTCTACATGGAATATGTATATGCAACACAGTATATAGCTATAGTAAAATAGGCCAAAAAGGAGGATTTTCTTTCCTCCTTCCTGGCGGACTGACTGATGCGAAGCAACAGGAACAAATATGTGATGCATGTAATTGGGCAATATTAATCCGGAAACATGAAATACGTGAGAAACTTGACATAAGTGTTGAGATTTTCACTCGCGTATGTGCACAACACACTCACACAACTACACAAGTGTGTGTGCACACACGCAAATAGGCACTTAAGTCTTTTTCTCGGTGTTTCAGTGAGGTTTTTATAGAGTTTGACGTGCAGTTGACAATTTTAGTTTGTCTCTTTGACGCATACTGCGCCTGGCCGGCTGCCTGCCTGCCTGCCTGCCTGGTAGTCTCTATGTGTATGTATATGTCACACACACGCACACACCGACACTGCTAGCCGACATTCTGGGATGATTTATGCTCTCTCTCGCGCATAGAGTACCTTATGCCTAAACCCGAATCGTTTGATTGACAGCTCTGAGTGGATGACAGTTGTTTGACGATTCAACCCAATGGTAATTGCAGGCGTCTTCGGCTCGGAAACATTTGCTGCGAAGCGATTCTCTCGTAACGCTTGACAAATTTTAACATGTCGCCTTTTATTGTCGGGCCTAGACATATAGTATATTGATTGCTTACATCAGCCCGGCTCGGCTCTATATGTGCCGAGATTGTATATTGATGCTGGTGAGTTGCCGGGGCAACTCCTTCGCTTTCCGAAAATGGAAAACTTACAAATTGCTGGGAAGATATTTTTTTTTTAGTTTTTCAATTTCTAATTGGATTTTGCTTCTCTTCAAATTTCTCAATAGCTGTTATTTATGATATATGATATGATATACACAATATAATTATTTTACCCTACAGCAAGCTCATGCCATATTCTGTAGAGTTCAAGTTATTGCAAGATATCAAAAACTTAATCTTAGTTTCTTTTTGCTGAAACCAGAAGTTACTTCCGCCTGTTTCCAACGGGTTAAGCAATCAGCAAGAAAAACTGAAACTGACCAAAGAATCAGCTAAGCAAAACCCTAAAACCAAGCGGGTGCTCTTCATTTTAGAAAGCTTCACTTCTGACGCGGCCCTACGCATGTGTTAATGGATTGTGCTGGTGCTGGTTGAGGCACTTGGCGACAACGTTTTGATGTCTGGGATTTCTGACGGACACAACAGCCGGCAGTTCCACTTGAGCGACATAAACATACATATTTTATTCTGCAGCCAAAGACCCGCGTGGTTGCAGTTGGATGTGACGAGAAGAAACGCTCTTCAAACACGCATATGTATGTAAGCTATGTATATCCGCATACCCATATAAAGCAACAGTAATCTAGACCTCTTTTGGACTAACTTTCTTTAAAAACATCAACATGGAGTTATACCAAAATTTAGAATTTACTTATAGAGTTTAATATAAGAAATTCCTTATTTACAGCACTCTTAATATCTGAGATCCAGTTGTATATAGCAAGAGGTTTCTACATACCAAATTCCATATCTCAGACATTCTAATTTTTTGAGATCCACATGAATATAGAAAGCGCCAGTAAAAAGTTCATTGAAAGGTTTGAACATAGCAAATTTCATGTCTTTAGCACGTTTTATAGCTGAGATCTACTTGTATATAGATCTACAATTAGAAGAGTGTACCAACAAGATACATATCAAGTTTGATATGGTAAGTACTCTTAATATCTGAGATTCACAAGTATAAAGGCATGAAAAACTAAGAGAGTTTACTAACAAGGTTCTACATACCAAGTTTGATACCTTGAGCACTACTAATATCTGAGATCCTCATGCATATAGCAGTAAAAAAGCAATAGACTTAACTGACAGGCTTCTGCATACCGAATTTCATGTCTACAGCACGCCTAATAGCTGAGATCCTCATGCGCTATGCAAAAAGTATAATTTTTGGTTCTTCCCTATGAAGAACAAACGCATTCTTTGCCTTTCCCACTGAGGAAGTAGGGTATGCTCAGGCTGGCTTCTTGGCTCTGCCGGGCAAGCTCGGAGCAAGCGATGCGAGACTTTGTGTGCTTCGTTAGACCGGCACCCGCACCCGCACTCGCGCTTGCACTTTATGATGGGGGTCAATCCCAACCGGTTATTGGTAGCAGACTCACACACACACATACACACACACAGGGGTATAAACTTACCTTCTCTGGCTTCTTCTTGGCCGGTGGTGAAATAATTTTTGCCTCTTCTTCGGATGCCATGCGGTTGAACTTGCGTGTAGCCTCCTTAACGCTGATGGGATTCTCGGCAGCGTCAGCCTCTGGGCCGGACAGCTTGTCCGTGGCCGAGCTGTCCGTCGAAGCGCCCGAGGAGAAGGAGAAGCGCGGTATATTCTCCTTGTTGCCGGTCTCGTCCACCGAATTGGCACGGGACACCGACTTCGCGCTGGATTTCTGCTGCTCCGCCTTAGCCTCATGCTCCCTCTCCTTCTCTTTGGCCTCTTTGCTGGACTGCAGCTCCAGTCGCGCCGGATCCAGGCTCTGCATGGCGACTGTAAACTCATTGACGCACTCCCGATAGCTTTCCACCTGTTGCGGGTGCACCGAGCTGCCACTGGCCACTGGTGCCGGCGGCGGCGAGGGCTGCACCTCAGGCGGAGCTTTGTAGGGCGGCGGTTGCCTCAGCGGCGAGCTGACACTATCCGCAACGGACACGATCGAGCCGCCGCCAGGACTCGAGGGCGTTGACGCATTGCCGGCCGCTTCGACGGCACGCTCCACGACCTCCTCGGAGGGGCACTCGTTCGCATACTTCTTGCGCAGTATGAGATACTTCTGATTGTTCTCGTTCTTGATCGTCGACAGCAGCGTCACGTAGATCTTGAAGCGCTTCCGTGACTCGGCTTCATCTGCGGAACACGAAGAGTTTCATTGGGTTCAGATTAGTTTGTTTACTCTGCTGCTGGCGTCAACAGGTCACAATTAATGGCAATAGCTTTGCAGCCAAACAAAGCTATTTATAAACATGCATGCATGGACTTGTAAGTTTGTCTATCTCTCTGTGTGTGTGTGTGTGTGCGTGACTCACTTGGGGTATTCGTTAGGTATTTCTTAAAGTGTTTGACGAGCGCATGGTTCGTCACTCTGCCGTCGTTCTGCAGCATGTAATTGCGTATGTCCACAATAGACAACTGCTTCGTTGCGTCCATTGCACTCATTTTCACAAACTTTGCACAACTTATGCGACGCCAATAAATAAAAACAACAAAAAACACTATGCTGCGCAACAAAACTAAACAAAATACGCGTCACCAGGGCTGGCGTGCAACGAAAGTCAGCTGCTGGCTTGAGTGTCGGCCCTGCTGCTTGCCGGAAAAAAGCTGACTGCTATAGCAACGCATGACCGGTTTTCAACGGGCGCCAGAAGCGCTTGCAGACACAAACGTCTATTCCTTTCGCCAAAAGTTGTTATGGTTTTCATAATATGATAGTATGTTATATTTAGAAATGCACATGATTAAATTTTATTTATAAAAAAGAAAGGTACATAAAATACTGAAAATGAATTTTTTCCGCATAGTTTCCTATAATTTTTTGTTGATTTCTGCTTTTGCAACTTTCACTCCTTTAATTTTTAACCGAACTTCAATAGAAAAAAAATGTTGGGCTTGCATTTCTGTTTTCCACAATTCCAGAAAATTAATTTTTTTATATATTTTTGCACATTACCTTGTTCCCATGCAGTTCCGCCACTTTCAACTTTTAAAATGTTCTTTTAAGCTTATTGATTTTTAATTGAAAACGAGTTTTTTCTTGAATTTGTCTTTTTCTATTTTGATTGAACCTTTTAAAATAACTTAATTTATGAAAACGCCGCATAAACTTTTATAATTGACTTAAAAACGACCAAATTTAAAGTGAAAACACGTTGCGTTTTGATATTTTTTACTATTTGAATTTTGTATTTTAGATTTTACTAATTTTTGAAAATAAAATAATAATTTTTCAGAAAATTAATTTTTTATTTTTCACGTTACCTCCTTCCATTGCATAAATGCAGTTCCGCCACTTTTCAGCTTTCATAACAATCTTAAAAGTTTATTAATTTTTAATTGAAAACATGTTTTTTCTTGAATTTTTCTTGTTCTATTTTGATCGGACTTTTTAAATTACCTCAAATTATAAAAATGCAGCATATCGATTTTAAACTTTTATAATTAACTTAAAAACAACCAAATTTAACGTGAAAACACGTTGCGTTTTGAGATTTTTCACTATTTAAATTTTGTTGTTTAGTTTTTATTAATTTTTGAAAATAATTATTGTTTTATACATATTTTTCCCTATTACTATATTACCCTTTGCATTTCCAAACATACTGTATGGCGTACGGTACTAAGCTAATATGAATAAAAAAAGCTCATAAAGCTATTTAAAATACAAACATTAATCTGATGTGAAGCAAAACTTGGCGACTTCTTTACCCCTTTGCGAGAATGATGAAGTACAGTTGCGTTGCACAATGCATGTACATGATAAGTTTCAATCTGACAAAGACATACAAATTGTTTAGCTTTCAATTTGACCGCAAATGCCGTATGCTGGGAGGGGACACTGTCGCCACGACGACGAGTAATCGGCAAATCGGAAAATGAGATTGTGCACCCGCACGTTTGCCTGTGGGTGGAAGCTTGGAGTAGTCAAAGGGCTGCAGGCTGCTAGGGGAACAGTGTTAATTTCGTTTTCGATTTGCCAAATGCGATTGCCAAGGAATTGCCGAAAGGCCGTCGTCATTTATCATCTGCACTTGCTCAAGGGTTGCAGAGTTGCAGCTTAGCTCCAGCCAGAGCCAGAGCCAGAGCCCGAGCCTCAGCCTGAGCCTGTGCAACGACAATGACGTATGTGGCTACACAGATTGGGATTGTATCTTTCACTTACATTTCAGGTTTCAAATGTCAAGTTGTCTTCCAACTTGTGCGTGTGTGTGAGTGTGTGCATTGCCGTCTAATGCGCCCACCCCATTGGGCCAGGCGATATAAATTTGCATTCTTCAATTACAGACCAACAGTATCATTTGCCATAAGCCACAGACGGTCGGGTTAGGAGACATTTCCATTCTGAAATATACATTTTATTTATATGTATTCAGAATTGAAAATAGACACACACGATTTGATTGGCATAAACACACATGCATGAGATTGAGAGCTGCATGCTTCCAGTGTTGTCATTATTTCTGATTTAGTAGCCAGCTCTAGCAGTTTTTTGAATGTATATAATTGCATGTTTTTTTATTTAAAATAATATAAAGTATAAATTTAGATGTCTATATTTTTGCGTTTTGATGATTTAATTTTTTATTATAGTTACTCTTGTAATTGTTATGCATGAGAATGAGAACTGCATGCTTCTAGTGTTGTAATTATTAGTGATTTAGTAGCCAGATCTAGCAGTTTTTAGAATGTGGATATTTTCATTTTGTTTCAAAATAATATAAAGTATAAATGTAGGAATTTTGATATCCATATTTTTAGTACGTCTTTGCGTTTTGATCATTTAATTTGTTATAATAGTTACTCTTGTAATTGTTAAATATTAAACTTGTTAGTTGGCAGACCATATTAAGGCTAATAATGGTTTTAAGTGCCTCCGCATTCGCTATAATATAAACTTTTTTTTGGGTTTTTTTCTATTTTTTTTTTTTTTTTTTTTAGCTCGTAAGTTTTCTTGGTCCCATTTGTTTTTTATATTAAGAATATTTCGAAAATCAACGTTTTACTTTCCACTTTTTTCTTGTTTGCCATTGTTTTCTCAATAAAGTTAAATATTTTTGAAGTCAACATTTGTTATGGATAAGATAGACATAACAAATACTTCACTTAAAAGATAATTAAGTTATACTTTAAATAATAAATAATATTTGAAAATATACTTGTTTTAAAAATCATTCATCTTTCAGCCATTTCTACGGCTATTTGTGCCCAAACTAGCTTTTTTTGGCCAAAATCTGACAGCACTGCCTGCTGCATTTGAGGGAATCAGATTCGACTAAGCCTCGAGCAATGTAAACGGCATCTGATTTGTGGCCAAATCCCGAGCTCAAGCCCGAACCTTCCTTTCATTGGCAAAATAATTGAGCAATTGTCACCGATAGTCCGCGAACTGGCGCCCGATAAGCGCCGCGAATTAAATGAAATATATTTTATAAAGCAGCCCGAGCGGAGTCGGAGCAGGTTGCCGCAGGGGGGGAGAATACAGACGTATGTCTGGTTGCAGCCAGACTCGCAACTCGCTGTAGATTTGCAGCCAGTCGCGCGGGCGAGAGCTATGGGAGACGTCGTGAAGCTACTGCACCCCCTACTCCCTCTCTCTCTTTGAGCTCTGTCTTCTGGTATTGGCGGCGTCTGAAGCGAATGCTGACAACAGCTCCGATCTTCGATAGCTGCAACGTTTGTCTTGTCATGGCGGGGCTGGCGCAGTATAATTGGCAATTGGGAACGGGCTTATTCGCCTCTTTTTATGACTATTTTTTCTAACTGGCAGACGGTCTATCTGCCTCGGTCACATCGAAGTCATGGCGGGCTTGTTGTTGTTGTTGTTACCCTCTCTTTGCACTGCCATCGCTTCCCACTGCAAACACTCTTCAGCGGGTTCTCAGCGGTTCTGACCCCCGGCGAGTGGCGCCTGGTGTTGCAGGCGAGTGAAGGCGACGTTGTCGTCTTTCTGACCATTGCTCGGATCAGGCGACTGTCATTCGAGTTCCGACCTATTGTAAATGAGCAGAGTGGCGCCAAGTAGTAGTAGCTTCCATAGCATCAATGTTGCTCGCATCGATATTTCGATTAATGCTAATGTATCGATGTGTTCACAAATTTCTAATTGTGAATGGATAATTGGGAAATTATGAAGAGCATAGAATAATAAACTGAGGGCATTTTTGACGCTATCCGATGCCTTGCAGCAATTGTGAATGAGGAAATTATGAATAGCAGCAGCAGTTTAAGCTATCGAGCTTTGCCTGGTATATTCTTATCGATCTTTCGATGCTTTCAAGCAATAACCATGTATCGATATTCATTAATACTAACAGTGTCAGCAGAGGAGGTCAAAATACTATGTAGTGTTGGTGCTGCGTGTTATGTATCGATACTGCGCTCAAGTAGTGAATGAGTAATGTATATGCAAAATATCGAGCACATTATTAATATCGATATCAATTTGATATTCCTGCCAGCGCTAGCAGCCTGCAGCTTGCCAAATACTCGAGCAGATCGTCAACACCGTTCGCAGTGAGGGCGCTACGCACCACTTAGCAGCTGTACGGTTTTCCACAGTTCTCGACAGCCTTTTAAGCAGCGTCCTGCCATCATTATCGAGCCATTACCAAATGAGCAGTGCGCATTATAAATGAGCATATAAAACATAAACGTTGTCGCGCTGCCCGAGAGCCGATTATTGCAATTTAACACCCTCGCGCCGCACACTTGCAGTCGTTGTCATCCCCTCCCCTCCCATCCGTTGCCTGCCAGGGACTCACACGTCACTGTCGCCAGCTTCGTCATATGTTGCTATTTCCGCTGCCCGCCCCTGCCCTTGCCCCGGTCGGGAATTCAATCAGATGCCAGAGAACTGACTGAGGACTACGCTCTGGCGACAGACAGGCGGACAGGCAGACGGACAGACAGAGACGACAGTCGACAGCGGCTGCGGTCAAACGCTTTAACTCGCACCGGGATTTCGGCTCGTTTCGCTTGGCTTAGCGCAGCTCCCAAGTGGGATTATGTCACTTTCCTGTCCTGACATTTGCATTTTGATTGACAAACTCATTTGGCAATTCTCGCCCGCAGCACAGGAGCATTGTTTCGCCGCGCCTTGCCTCGCCTCGCATCGCCACGGCCTGAGCTCGACCTGCTTAGCGCGGAGTGCTCGACGGGCTTAGGTATTGTTTGCCGAGTGCTTAGCAGAATTTCCCAATTACATCCGTCTACAAGCGGGCAAATGCGTTTAATGTATTTGCCCTTCTGTCGCTATGGCCGGGGCAGTAGCGGAGTATCAGAGTGGGTGTCGGGGCGGAGAGTGGCGAAAACAGATTATTGACTTTCAATTGGGAGCACTTAGAGTGGCAGGAGAGCACAGGTCGCTGCCTCTATAAATTATGCTGCTTCTAATGCGATTAATTATATATACATTATATAGTTGAGGCTTCTTTGAAATTAGCTGTATTAATCGGTATATTCTGTTTATATAGATATAACAATTATTATTATATATATATTTATATTATTTATTATTATATATATAAATACATATTATTTTGTTAAGGTTTCTTCGAAATTACCGATTAACAGGTAGATTTTGTTCATGTATATATATCAAATGTTATTATATATTATATGGTTCAGGTCTCTTCGAAATTAGCTGTATTTATCGGTAGATAATGTTCATATATATATAACAATTATTCTATATATTATATAGCTGCAGTTTCTTTGAAATCGACGGATAAGTTTCGAGAATTTATAACAAATGAAAAAACATTATAATATGTGAACAGCACATTTGTAGCTCTTTAATAAGTTTTCTATATACTATGATGATCTTCAAAAACATCTTGAGGCAGATCTATAGAAACAGATTTCAAAATTAATTTATTTATTTCAAAATCATTGCAATGTTTTTGTGTTAAAACTTTATAATACCAGCCTTAGGCTTAAAATAGATAAATAAATAAATAAGGACTCAGAAAAATTATGCTGATTGACAAAAAACTGATCCTTATTTTAATTTTTTAGACCTATATCATTATATTTTTCAGAAATAACGTAAACACATAGATTTTTTCATTTGATACCTATACATAGCTGAGGTCGAAATAATAGTAGTACCTATGTGGGTTGAGAAAATACACTTATGAAGTTCTTCCACAATTTTTTTTTTTAATTTTAATAGAAGCTTACATATTTGTATATGCATAATATGTTATGATTTCGGCTTATTTACTGTACAGGCAGATTTAAATATAACTTCTTGTTCACTATTAAAATTTAAATACTTAAATCTTTAAGCAATCATTTCTATTGTATCATATTATAGCTATGTATTTATGATCATAACATTAATTTACAGGAAATTAACGAATCCTGTTCAATTTTACAATTTAAATTTGTTGATTTCACACTTTAAGGATATCACTTTAGATATATGTATGATATACATAGTATATATTTGGTATGTCCTTCTAGGCAGATTCCTAGTTGTTGTATTGGCCTTATAATAATCAGAACTATTATTATTATTATAATAATATTATTACATTATATATATATACATAAATATATAGAAGCTCCGCTACTTTCAGCTATATAGCCACTACGGATCTGACTCTTACTTAATGCAGTAATATGCAGAAAGGGGCGTGGCGGTAGAGGCGATATTACTTAACAAACATTTGAAATTTTATAATGGAAATCAATTATGTAACAGAGCGACGCTTCCCATTTGACAATTTTTATGTTTTCTGACATCCATTAAAGTCGGGCCCGCTGACAATGACAACAACAACAACAACAACAACTGCAACAATGCCAAAAACAATGCTCTCATTCTCGTATAGTGCGTGTTCCGTCCTTTATTGCCGTTGCTCTGCCGCTGCCTGTAGCTGCCTCTACTGCCGCTGCCCTCGTCTTCATCATCGACGTCGCCGTTCCCCCTGCCCCTGCGCCATTGCCTGTCCCTGTCCCAGCTCGTCGTGTGTTGTGACAGTTTTGTCGCCTGAGTTTGCCGGGCGAATAATAAAAATAAAAATAATTCACTTTTCATGGTGGTGCGCAGATTGGCAAGGGTAGCGCAGGGGACTGGCGGGGCAGGGAGGGGTAAACGTAGAAAGGGAATCGAATGGCGTTAGCATTGGCCGGGCTATTTTGAAATTGATATATGCATAAACCGCAGTGACAGATGTTGCAATTAAAACGGCATAAAACGCGCAGTACTCAGTGCTCGCGGCAGCAGGCAGCGAGGGGTGCAGGCAGCGGCAGCGGCTGGCGCAGGACGCAGCACGCAGGACGAGCGAAGCGTCTGACAGTTGAGCGTGACAGTGGGGAGGGCGGCACAGCTCAATTGTCAAAATAGTTTCAAGTGCGCTGCGAGCTGATTTCTCGCTGATTTCCAAATAAAGTTGCGACTTGAAGGGAATCTCGGCAAGCTTCCCCGCTCGCCTGAGCTCGCCCAGCTCAGCGGGCGGTCCCCATCGACTGGCAACCGCAAATGGAAACGCCCCATGTGGCTGGGACGGGCCAGTCCAGTTCCGGCCAGTCCATGCAGTCCGTCATGCTGACCCATTGATTGATTGCACTTCGCAAAAAGCGAGCAAAATCGCCAAGTACTTAACACCCGGAGGGATACCCCTCCACCTCCCTCCTCCATCGCTGCCCAAGTACTTCGCTGCTACTGCATCCCTTTAAGTGCCTTGACTCTGCTCATTTGTTGCTTAAAGTCAGTCGCTACAAATCTGGCCATGGGTGGTACTCGCACCCGTATATCAGCCGTAATACCTACAGCAAGGACACGCCCCTGCCTTATGGCGCAATTCCATTCCAGGCATACTTTTTGCGTTTTATAGGTTAATTCGCTTTTATGACATTATCATAAAAAGTAAACAGAATAAACAGAGATAAACACACACTAACAAGCTTCAGCTCCCGCCGCAGCTCGAGCATTTGATCATCACCTCAGGCAGAGCCCTGCCCCTGCCCAGGGCCGCGTATTAGTTCTCGTATCGCTATAAAAGAAGAGAAACAAGCGCAAAAACACCTCGTAAAGCGGCAGTACGAATGGCAGAACAGCCTCGTGCCTAAGTGCGGGAATTTTTCAGTTTTCAACGCAACTTTATGGGGAGTAAAGTAAACTAATATTTATATTCAATGGCAACTTTAAGCTTTGCCTTAAAAAGTTGATTTGAAAGCACTATACAACTACATATATCATTCATATCTGAAGCAACTGATCGCAATTTATCATAGCAAAGAAATGCATAATAATTAAAATTTATCATAAAAAAAGCTGTACAGTAAGTGAAAGCTAAAATATTCTATTGTATGTTTTTATTTTTATTATTATTATATTTCAAAATCTAGTTTAAAGCACAATCACAAATGCAGATCTGAAGACTGATAATCGAGATTTATTGGCATGTGAGCTAAACTCTTGATTTATTGCGGTAATTCACAGTTAAAGCATTGCTTAATGATTATTTCTTTTTCTTATTTTTTCAATTTTTACTAAAAAGTTAATTACGATTGCAGGGAAATAAGTACGTTGTTAGAAAATGTATGAAATATACGTACATTTTGATTGAACTTTAAAAAAAAAACATAAAATCTTTTCATCTATAGTTTTTAGTGTTAATTTCAGATCATAAAACAATCAAATCGTTGTTAAAAAAATTGTTTTTTCAGTTCTGTGTACATAGAAAACCCGAAATCTTAAATTTTAATATTTTAGCTAAATTTAAAGTCAGTTCTCTGCTTTAATATCTTAATAGCACTTAATTAGAATTTTTGTACGATGTAGCACTTATCTGGAACTAGTTCGGCTAACCCATACTGATCTTTATTCATAAATTATAGGAAAATGTATGCTTGATTATACAAATTCCGAGTTGCTGCATATTTGCTGCTATAATCATTGACTTTCAGTTTTATCCAGATCAATTTGCATCAGCTCACGTTGCTTGAAGCCATATATCTTAGTTGTCAGCTAATGAAATTAGCTCTTGCTGCTGACCCTTGGGTAAACGCGTAATTATCAGTCAATTTTCCAGACATTCAGCTCGAGTAACTGATTACTGTGCATGTTCGATCAGCTGAAAATCAGTCAATAACTTAGCTTTAACTATTAGTTAGTTAGTATCTCTCTCGAGAATACATTGGCCTTTATTGCTGTTAGCCCGAAAATGTTTGATTTATCTCGACAATAACAATAACAATAACAATAGATATAGATATAGATTCCATTTCCTAGTATATAGTCGACGTGAGAATCTTATCGCCGAATATGGGTCAACCCATTGTTGTTGTCATTGTTGCTGTGTGTCACGATCGTCGGCCGAGTGGAATATAAACAAACATGCCCCAGCCAAACAAAACAAATGGGCGTTTCCGAGAGCGAGCACTACCCCTGAGAATAAGAAGTAATTAATGGTCGTATTTCCATTTCGTTTTTGCTTTCTTTTGTTTGGCTCGCAGCGCAATAAAAGTCGCACCTGTCAATGCGGAGGAAGCACGAGGAAGCCAGAGGAAGCGCTATATGTAGTACAACAGCAGTGTCTACGTCACGCTGCGCGCTGATTGGCTACGTGCCGCGAGCACTTCCAGGCGGAGAACAGTGAGCGCACAGCCAGACACACACATGTGCGTATGTGTGTGCGTGCACTGGAACGAACAATGCTTGCGACAGCAACAACACCAGCACCACCACCGCCAGTAGCATGGCTCGAAGGGCGTCGCCGTTGACGTCGCTGCAGCTACGTTCCAGCGTTCGTCGCTCTTCGTGTCGTGTCTGCAGTGTCATCTCGCTCTAACACTGCACATCGCCTGCATTGGAATGTGTGTCGGCTCGCTCGGCCTGAGCGACGGCATTCGTATCGGCGACGGCTCTCGTGCCGGCTGTGAGTAGCCATCCGCAACCAGTTCGTGTTCGAACGTGCATAGGTGAACATTTGGAGCGCGTTGCCGTCGTTGTCGTCTCTGTCGCCGTTGCCGTCGCTGTTGCGTGTGCTGAATCCGTATCGGAATCAGTAGTATTTTGCGCCTGTATTTGTATGCGTGTGTATCCACACACTCGCAGCTGTGACTGTCTGTGTGGGGCGATAAGCGTTGCAATTGTTATGGTTATGTTCATGTCGGTATTGTCGTTGTTGTTGTCGTTGTCGTCAGTCGCCGCCTCGCCCGCTAATCCCGATGTTGATACTGGCCTGAGCTCGTGCTTAGAATATCGTCTGCGCTGCGATACTGCGATATCTCGATAGTTCGATTGTCGGCCAAGTGCTTGTGTGTGTGTGTGACGGAACTTATTTGTGAACTCATTCGAACCAGTCCCGGAACAAGGAGCGAACTTTGACTACAGTCACAATAGCAGTAAATTGAGCTTTGGCAACTCTGGCAATGGCCGCCTACACGCAATTCGGATATGGCGGTTTCCCGTCGGCAGCGCAGGTGGGTCTAACTACAATAAAACTATAGAAAAGTCTGCTGCACTTAAACACTATCGGCAACAGCTTTAATTAGCCTAGAACAATCAAATATCAAAATTGCTGTGGAATTATGATGAAATCTGAGTCGAGACTCTGAAAGTTAATTGAAAGTTATCGGAACTCTTCAAAGTTGATAAGCGCAGAACTAGTTCAATATTGTCTTGCTGCTTTTTTTTAGTATGTTTCAATTAAAGTACTCGAAGCGGACAATATCTGTAGCAGATAGACAACAATCTGTACAGCATTTACTTGCTGTATGCTGGCTCCAAAGATGCCCGAGATTTCGCAGAAATCACAGAAATGATAAATGTACCTGCAGCTGGCAAATCAACTCAAAAAACTAATTGGCAAGGCAAGAAGCTGACAGACAGACAGACCTGTACGAAAATCGGGGCGACAATTGCGGCAGACGTTGCGAATTCGGGTGGGGAATCAATAAAATGCAATTGCAGCGATCGTAAATCATAAATTTATAACCGTAAAGTGACAGCTCAGAGCAATGCGCTGGGAATGCGACTGCGCATGCGCGCACGAGTACGTGAGCAGGCGCTCAATGGAGCAGGCAGGCAGGCAGGCAGGGTCAGACCTGGCAGCAGAGAGCAGTGAGCAGGAAGGCCGCGGGCAGCTCCCGATGCTGATGCTGCCACACCGATAGCAGCATCTCTCGCTCGCAGTCGCCGGCTACTGGAGGTCCAAGCGTACTGATCGACAGATCGAGAAGTCGCGACCGAGTCGGAGCGGAGAACAGAGACTCGAAGCCGTGATGTGATCTACTTTACATTGCGGCGGGCTGCGCTCATGTGGCGCTTGCGAATTCACTATCAACTTGCTTATCTGCCCAGAGAGCGAGATAGAGAGAGAGAGGGAGGGAGACTGGTGCCCGCTGCAGAGTCGCAGATGCAAGTCGAGATTAGATCAATGCGCGCTGTGCGCTTTGCCGATTCAAAGAAATTGGTAGTGCACACATGGCCTGGCCTGACCAGACCTGACCACAGTGCAAGGCCGACGAGATCTTATCAGAGTTAGTGCGACGTCTGACTGTCCCCGAGAGCTGGGACTGCGACTTGGCGGACTACCACGAACTACTGCCTGGGACGCGTCCGTTTCACATGGTCATGCCTGCATGTGGAGTACCTTAGCTGGCGCTTCCTCCTGCAGCTTCCTTGCGAGCTGCGGATTCGTTCATGAATAATGCATACGCGTTCGCGCATGGTGCATGGTGCATGCTGCATGCTGCATGGTGCGGCGGAATCTGCCAGCCGCATAGAACCGCCTTATATGGTCTGGCCTATCAGATCACTTGTCATAATTCTCATATTGCGTGAGAGAGGTCTGACGCGACGAGGCTCCATGGGAACGGCGAGGTCCTGCCTGGCAGCGCTTTGCTGCTTTCTTTTCAATCGGAAATGTTTACATATATTTGCTTTTGTTCACTAATTAAACAAGAGAGAAAAAAAAAAATACAACGGCGACATAAAAACTGAATCAATCATTTGTTGAAATTTGATAAATGGTTGTCGTTCGAGTCGGCACGGGAACGGGAACGGGAGCGGGAACGTAGACTTGGCCTCGGAATTCTGCCGCAGACTGAGTCATATTTTTTATTAGAGGCCGCCTATAAGAAAGATACGTTTTCCTTTCGCATTAAAAAAAAATATATCTAAATTTATATATATATATATATTTTTTTTTTAATTTTTGCGGCAAATTAAGAAACATGCCGGGCCGGGGCAATCGACAGATTATGTTAATGATGCCGGAGATAATTATGAGTTTGAGTTTGCAGCAACTGCAGACGGGAGCTGTAACCGAGCAGGCAGAAATTGTTGCACGCGGCGCGTAGTATGACCTTTGGGGCTAATTCCGCCGTCTGACGTCGACGACGGCATTCGATCAATTTGTCCATCAGGCTGCCTACGTCCAGCCGTCCGTCAGCCAAGGCATTCAACTTAATTATAGGTTTATCGATATATTTTTTCGCGAAAAAGGAGCAGAAGAGCAGCTCGAACTGGTTCGTTTCGCAGATTGTCCCGCGGCAATTTTCAGAAGCATTCGCGATAGCATGTTCGAGCCGAGGATACTCCTCCGAGGTCTGCAAGCGTCTTGCTGCCACACCCTCCATTGATTTCTGGCATCTTACGGCCTAGCTCCGGTCTGCTCTGGTCTGGTCTGGGCTTGGCCTGGCTCTGAGTCTTGCGCTGAACCTGGGCCTGGCGTATTTTGCATATTAATTGCCGTGGCCAAGCGCGGCAAGCGGCAACTTGCCAGGCCTGAGTGTGGCGCATGCCATTGGCGAAACCCTTCAAGATGGAGAACATCAGCGGACAGTCCCGACGGCTGTGGCTGTAGCTGCTGCTGCTGCACTCCACTTTACTGTAATTGATGTAGCCGACATTACAGCGGTTCCTCAATGGGGGCCATCATCAATGTGGAAAATATGGCGGAGCGATTAATCGGCGCGGGATTATGTTGCCGTGCAGCTTCTGTACTCAGATCGCCGCCGCGGGCGCTGATTGTGTGTTAACACCATATTCGCTTACATGCTATCATATACCATCGTACCCCCGTATTGCAGGCAACGTGTAATGGACCCACTGTCGATTTTTCAAATTAAAACCACGGCTACTTCGCGTAACAAATGATCCAGTTCATGGCGGTCAAGCAAACACTCATATCGATTACTTATACGAACGAACTTGCGAACTGGCTTGTAGTGCTGCAAAACGATCAATGTTTGCTCAAGTATAACAAACATTGATTTTTAAGCTAATTGGCATTCATTGATTTATCGATGTTATATCACAAGCCGATCACTGTTTCGATAGTTTAGTATATTAACAAAATGCAACATATCGTTTATATTCATATGCTTTCAATTATCGATGCTAAGGGATTAATCGTATCGATGCTTTGACAATAAGAAAATACTAAACATCGCAATAGAACTATCGAACTATCGATTTTATAATGCCTAAGAAACATCGATACTTCGTTGCAATCAATATGCACTGATTTAGCGATGTGGCATTGGAAAAGGATCAATCATATCGATTGAAAAATACCAAACATCGCAGTAGCACAGCCATCACTAGCTCAGAGTTGTGCAAGTTGTCAATAATCAAATTGGACATTGATAATTGCAGTTGTAGCAGTTTTAACTTGCTTCAGACCAAAGCCCCTGCAACTGTAAAGCCAGCGCTAACAGTATCAGGAACTTCTCAATGAACTGGAAATATATTGACTTGTTGAAGCAATCCGATTATCAGATCTTATTTGAAGTGCTCGGAATGAGCCATTATTTGGAGTGTGTATTAGAAGTCGGCGCTTATCGCGATGTAATTTACATTTTTGTTCGTTTCCAGCGATGCTTTGATTAGCGTTAATTAATTATGTAAACCGGTGGCAGTCGAGACGCTCTCAACCGCAGCCCAGTCCGCTGATAAGACTCATATAGTATGCATAAGTAAGCAGACACTGATTATGCTATCTGCAGAGCTGTAGAGCTGTAGCTGTCGACAGTAGCCTCGAGGGGTGAGAAATCTATCACAGTTAACGAAATCTTCGCGGGCCTCTGCGATCCGCTCGATTGTCGCTTAATGCTTAGTGCATCTCTCACTCTGCCTCTCTCTATCTCTCTCTCTCTTTCTTCTCTGCAGCTTCTTCCACCGAATGCTGCGCAGGCGGCGGAGGACGTGTCATCGAATGTGACCGCATCTTCATTGGTGATGACAAACGCGCCAGCGCTAAGCCCGACGGGTGGCACCGCCGGCAACAACAATGCCGACTGCCAGGCAGGCGCTGGAGGAGCAGCGGCAGGTGCTGGTGCTGGTGGCAATGCCTCGACGGGCGCCCTAAGTCCCGACGCGCTTTCGCAGAACTCCAATGCGGCCACGGGGTCAGTCGGAGGGAATGGGAATGGGAACGGTACCGGGCCTGGTGCTGCTGGCGGCTCCGAGGCGATGCCCGGCGGCTCCCTGGACAGCAACGCAGTGGGCACGACGCCTACGACGGGCAGCTCATGCTGCGAGAACGGTCGCCCCATAATGACTGATCCGGTCTCGGGACAGACAGTCTGCTCCTGTCAATACGATTCCGCCCGTCTGGCGCTCTCCAGCTACTCCCGCCTGCCGGCGGCCAGCGTTGGAGTCTATGGCTCGCCATATCCATCGACAGATCAGAACCCCTACCAGAGCATTGGCGTGGACAGCTCCGCGTTCTACTCGCCGCTGGTAAGTGAAAGCCAAGACGGCTAAATGGATTATCTCAATATATGACTTTAATTGTGTAGTCAGTGGCTTTGTCCCGGCATGCAGAAGGTCTGCACAGCACAGGCACAGGCACAGGCAACAACGCGGACAACGGACAACAGACAACAACAAAGACAACGGACAACAAGAACTGCTTGTCAATGTATTTGAGTAAATCGAATTATCATTATGGCTGACTGAAGCTCAGTCAAACCTCATTTAGTCGCTGCCCAGCAGGGTCTATTCCCCCCTCCAGCGGCCTCCGCCTGCCCCGCCGTTGCCAAATACTGGTTGACTGCCATTGTGATATTCGATACTTTGCGCAACGAAAGGCAAAATCATTGGAAACAAAACATATTGCCCCATGGCCTCAATTACACTCCCAGATGAAGCGCTCTCTCTGTGTGTATGTAGTATCTGTGTGTAGGCTAATCGAGCTTATGTCTTTGTATAGGTATATTTGCATATGTTTAATGTGTGTCTGTGTGTGTGTGTGTGTGTGTGCAGCCATGCCCTTTGTATTTTCTAAGTGACCACAGAAATGTACACGGGCTACATGCACACAGTTTCGAATGACATCGTAGATGCCATATACCCGTTCCACAGATCGGAAGAGAAATAGAGAGACAGAGGAAGAGCGAACGAGAGAGAGAGGATAGAGGGGCGCTTGGAGCTACCTAGCTCAACTGAACAACCAAATATTTACCCTTCGTTGTCGTTGGGACTACATGCAGCCAATTAATAGGCCAATCAGTTAGTTTGTCTCTCTAAATAGTCGCACATGCTACCGGGCTAACGGAGCTTTTACTTACGAGTCGAGTCTGCTTTGAAATCTAATCACACTGCCTTGTACTAGCCTGATCCAACTCGACTCCGACTTCAATTAGAAACTGGACAGAGTGGACTGCCAGACGTAGAGACTATACAGGGGTGGAGTTTGCAGTTCTAGGGTCTGCATTAGGTTCCTTATTAGTCAGGAAGTTTATTCATGTCTATTCGAACAGATATCAGCTAAAACTTATTTATAGCAGGTTGTATAGTTAAACCATATTTATTTAAATTTGTAATACCAATAGGTGATTTATTCTTACATTTTATCCTAGAAGAGTTATATTTATTTTGTAGTTTTCAAGGTTTTTAAGTTAGCTATAAAGAAACTTTATTTTAGGTGGAGTATATTGTTTGACAAAATGCTGTAATTTCAAGTTTCATAGCGAAATTTATTTATATAGATATATAAATTTAAAGACCCTCTTAAGGATTCTTTTTTGTCAGGTATAGCGTCTTAGCTTGTCATCAGACATGTTTACTAGATGTTATGTCAATCAATTTAATATATATATTTATTTATTTGATACATCCAAAAAAACTCTGTCGCGATTATACAGATATATTCTTGCAATAATTTCATAACAAAGTAGAAATCTACATCACATAAAATTATAAATATGCATAAATCTATATGTATAATATGTCGAAATATATAAATCTAAAAAAAAACAGAAAACACATGTATTATGCGTGAGAGCATCATCAAATGCTTTGACGTCAGCAAAGTCAAAGTATTCGATTGGCGTGAAGAGAGCTTGAGAAGTCTTTATAGAGAGTCTTCGGCTCGGGGACAGCGATAGCAATCCCCAAAGTGTCATGTTTAATTGTTATTAACAAGAAGGCAGAACCCAAAAGTGAATTGTTTTCATTCCGCTTTGGTCTCTGCGCTGCTCTCAATCCGCTTCTGTCTGGCACTCGCCTTTGTTTTTGCTGCTGCTTCCGCTGCAGCCGCGCATGGTCGCACCTGACCGCGGTGCCATCTTATCCGGCGCCGCTTTTAATTAAGAAAATATCATTTGAGTGAGTTCGCTTCGCACATCCCGAGCGATAAGTCTCTCCCCCTACACTACACTACGGGCAGTAAGAGGGAGAATTCTACAATCTTTGTAGAGAGTTGGGAGGCGCAGTCCGTACTATTCGTTTCGGCGCTCCTTTGATTTGAGACGCATGTAGATAGTGTTGGGCTATATCTCTCGATGCCGATCGAGGCGATCGAATGCCATTTTGATAAATATATTTGTCACTCTCGAGCGGCGGCGTTGCAAGGTAAAGGCGAGCTAAAAAATTAATAAACAATGGCATACATGATGTTAGGCAATTAAAAATGTTAATGTCGTTTCATAAATCAAGAGCGGACAAAAGTCGATGTCGTCTCCGTGCCGGACCAACCAGATTGGGCGCTAGATTCTCTCTCTCCGGCGATCTGGCCTGACCAATAGTTGTCGCTCATAAATCGGCCTGTCGTTTTCGTCGAGCGGGCGGGAGAGGGGAGTTAGCTGACCGACGCTCACACAGTAAGGTCGTCCGATATATTTATAATGCTATATATGAAAATCAAGAGTGTCGACCCGCAGCGACAATGAATGCTGCGCGATGTTCCTGCTTAGTTAATTTTCGATCGTTTTTTTTGAAAAGTTGTCGGTCTAAATTATGGTTTTGGATACGCATCACTCTGTCCGTCTGGCTGTCCGCTGTCTCTAAAATATGGTCAACGTCAGCTCGTACGCTTGTTTCATGGCAAAATATGTTGCCAAATTATAAATTCCATGTTAACAAAATTGTCAACTTTTTGGTTGAATACTGTGGGAAAATCATTTTGTTTCTCGACTCCAAAAAAAAAGCGAAATTCGAATTCGTATTCATCGATCTAAAGTTGATCTAAGTTTACTAATTTCTTATTGTGATTTTTCTATCGTTACAGAGCAATCCGTATGGGCTGAAGGACAGCGCTGCGGGTGGCGAAATGGGTGCCTGGACCTCGGCCGGACTGCAGCCCACAACTGGCTATTATTCCTATGATCCCATGTCGGCCTATGGGTAAGTTGGCATACATATTGGTATATATAACTATAAATATAAAAATATATATCTTCCTGTTCTATATTGTAAATTTGATGCTTGTCCTTAGTTTTAGTGTCCGTTTCTTCGAATTTCTGTGTGAAATTACACCCCCATTTTCCATTTATTTCGTGGTTAACCCTAAAGTTTTTTATACTTTTGGAAATTATATAATATAGTAATAAAAAACACGATTGTCAGGTATTTACAAATTTAAAATACTATATTGAGGCTGACTTTCATCGTTGAGTTCTTTGAAAGTGTCCAGATGAAAGCCCCATGATATATGATATGATATGATGGCCTAAACTGAAAGGACATTTTCAGCTGTCGCCCATTAAAATTAATTCGTAATTAATTGCGCGCGACATTGTTTTTGTTTTTCTTCTCAATGTTGTTGTTGTTTTTTCCGCGGCGCACCCATAATTAATTGTAAAATATTTGCGAGTACTTAAAATTGATTTGAATTTAATTGCCGCGGGGCAGCGCGAAGGGCAGTGCCAGAGACGCCGCCTGGGGACAAGGACAAACAGAGGGAGACAGCCAGCTGGAGAAACGGAGACGGAGACAGAGAGCGAGGCGATAATAAAATTTGAATTGTGAAAATTGCTAGAGCGCGCGAAATTATTTATTTATGATTGCGGCGAAAATAATCGCAGTTAATTGCACGCCACAGTGCGCGCTAGAAGTATACAAACACACACGCACGCATACATCTGTGTGTGTGTGTGTGTGTGTGTGCTTACAATGCTGCTTACATGTGTACGCACACACGCGTACATTTATTGAGTTTGCATACACACACACACACACTGACGCACTCGGACATGCAACTGCAACTGCCGTCGCGACGACTGCGGCTTCCCCCGCTGCACATTGGGGATGTCCAAGTACATGTGTGTGTGTGTGCGTGTGTGTGTGTGTATGTGGCTGTGTCTGTGGGGTCGCTTGAGGTTGCGTGCAGAAAGCCCATGAAATGGAGCTTGCCCAGCGACAGACAGAGAGAGAGAGAGAAAGAGGGAGAGAGGGGGGCAGAGGGAGATGGACTGCAACTGCAATTGCAGCGAGTGAAGGCAGGCAGGCAGCAAGGTGTGAGTAAATGAACGCCATGTTGGCCGCCATATTGAGCGGGTGAGCGTGCACACGTTGACAGACATTTAAAGAAGAACGCTTTGCGCTTTGTTCCACTCATTGTCACAGATTGGCGAGAGAGGGAGTGCGAGCGGGAGTGGGGGTAGGCAGAACAACAGAGAGAGGGAGAGAGAGTGCAGCAGTAGGAGAGCGGCAGAGTGCAGCAGCAGGAGAGCGGGAAAGTGCAGCAGCAGGCAGGCTGAGCGAGCTGCCCGAGTGGGTGTAGCGTCTGGGGGGATGGGTAAGAGACAGTGCTGTCTGTCAGTCACCGGACGCTGCCGTTCCAGCGAATGTCATTTGGCGTGCTTGGCATTATTTGTTTAAATTGTGTTCGGGCGCTGTGTAAATTGCTACTCACAGATAATAACAGCGGCAATAACAACCGTGTGTAATTATAATCGCCAGGCTAAAACTAAATTGCATGTTTATTCGACAATCTCTATATACGTGCACACATACGATTCGTATACATAGTCGGCGCGACGTGGCACTCTCGCGCCGGTGGAGGACAGCTCGCGGCGACAGTCTCCCTTGGCAGTTATTGTTTCTGTGTGAACAAGAATTCGATTTGTTAACAAGATTATGGGCCACGCTATAGACGCGAATGTATATTTGTGCATACACACATATGTAAATATACCACACACACACACACACACACACACACACACTTGTGCACTTGTGTACATAACACGCACGCACTGTGCAAAAATAGAATGCGTGGCAATTAGCGGCAAAATGCACGCTTCTGTTTCAGTTTCTGTTTCTGCCCGCGACTCGTCAAATTGTAAAACATTTGGCTAACAAAAGCGCACTAAACATATCGCTTGCCTGGCATCCAGCTCCATAGCAGCACCAGCAGCAGCAGCAGCAGCCGGAGCAGCGCACCCGGTGGTTCCGGTCAGCTTACCAGCCTACGCGATAATAATATGTCGGCATAGTCAAGTCGGTCGGGCGGGCGGAGCACCGGCCTCGGGTCTTATCGTCGATGCAGGGTTTCGTGCACAAAATTACTGGAATCATAACATTTGTTTAGCCGTTCATGAGATGCTAAAGCGAGCGAAGGCAAAGAGCTAAAAGCTATAAAGCAACACGAAATATAGCAATAAGACAAGTTCATGCATGTTTGTACACATTTAAGGCGTAGCTAATCCTAAATATCCGTTCAGAGTGGTTGGAAATTCAACAAGTTTGCTCAATCGTGTAAATAATATTGAAGTTTAACTCTTTAGACTTGGTATAAGTAAATGGAAATTACTATTTGAAGTACCGAAAACAAGAAATATAGCAAAAAATCAAGTTCATGCATGTGTAAGAAGGTGCTAATAATATTAATATTCGCATATAAATCTAAAAAAATATTCTTAATAGAATAAATTATCATATTTGGTATAAAATAACCTATAATTTGTTTTTTTAAAGTTCAATAAATACGAAAAATGGCTATAAGACAAGTGCGTGCAAGTTTGTACATGTTAAAGCCAAATTTAACGTCGTAGTGGATGAAAATTCAACCACTTTGTTAAGTTAATCAAATTTAACTCTCCAGTAAATGGAACTTCCTCTTAAAGTTGCGCTTTGCGGAAATTGTCGCACATTTTCGGTGCATTCAGAGTTTTGCTTAATTCCAAAATTAATTCAATGAGAAGTTTTCAACTGGTTGAAAATCAATAGAAGCTCTAGACTCCAAACTGGCAGCCAACAGCTGCCGGAGGAGTACTTTGCTGAACATAGATAGTCCGGATATGGTGCAGGGGAGCTGAGGGAGTAGGCGAAGAGCACTGTGGATGCCCAACGTCCTTGTGCCAGACAATAACAGCAAAAACTCAAACATCAACTTCAACGCTGCATAAAAATCTGTATCTTTTTTGGCCCGCACACAGCGAGACATTGCAGAAAAAAAGTAAAATAAAATAAACGGGAACAGCAACAGGACTCCGCCGGAGGTTGCTCGGTCTGTCGATGGGTCGCTCCTCGGCTGCTGCTGCCGCTGCTGCTGCTGCACAGCATCCTTCTCTTTATCTTGTTGTAAAATTCACCGCACAAACTGTTGATTCTGCGGCACCATAAAAATCCCATGAAAAAGGAGGCAAAAAAAAAGCGGGGAAACACTCCGGCTGGGGTGCTGGCCGAGAGGGAGGGAAGCGGCCACAGTGAAACGTGCGGGAACTGCGGCCCAGATGAGTTGCAGCAGCAGCAGCGGCGGCAGGATGTGCGCTGGGTTTGAGGCTTAATTTAGCTAGTGGAACTTTAGTGCAAGAGCGACAGGATAAAAATGCAAACGCAATAATGCTGCAGCAAACCTCCCGCTCCTCGACCCCTTGCCCCTGCAGCTTAATCCCCGGCTCTGGCTGTGCCTGCTCCGCACCCAGCAGAGTGACCACGTCCTCGTTTCTCCTCGAGTTTTGTTGCTCTTTTCTGTGCTGCGCTGTTTCACAACTATGTTTTACAATATTTTGATGTTGTACTACACTCTGCGGGGGCGTGGCTGTGCTGTGGGCGGCTAACGAACGCTCGCCGCCATGTGAAAGCATCAATTTAAATTGTTCGCATTTTTAATGAATTTTCGTGTTTTGCCGCAGCTTGCCCCACTGTAATTTCCATGGAAATGCAAGAGACCTCCCCCCTCTCCCTCCTCCCCATCCAGTGCAAAGTCTGACCGTTGCTTTTCGCTTTGATTTCGTCATTGCAGCTATGGCGCCAGCTACGACTTGGCCGCACGCCGCAAGAACGCCACGCGCGAGTCGACGGCCACGCTGAAGGCGTGGCTCAATGAGCACAAGAAGAACCCGTATCCCACCAAAGGCGAGAAGATCATGCTGGCCATTATCACAAAGATGACGTTGACTCAGGTCTCCACTTGGTTTGCGAACGCGCGTCGGCGTCTGAAGAAGGAGAACAAGATGACGTGGGAGCCAAAGAATCGCACCGACGACGATGATGATGCCTTGGTGTCTGACGATGAGAAAGATAAGGATGATTTGGAATCCAGCAAGGATTCACACGGTGGCAGTTTGTCCAAAGGTAAATTCAAGTTGCAAAGCTTAGTGCAGTGTTGTAAAATGCAGCGATGTCAAACATCGATAGTTTCAAAACGATGTTCAAATCCTCTCCTTCAATTAGTTGGACTATCGATAGTGTACAATTGCACGACTCCAGCACTAACTCTTAACAGCAAGTTCAAATATCGATAAATCCATACAGAAACTGTAGAAATATCGATGAGGGCACGTAGTTGGTTTGCCAGCACTATTTTGAGCTCCGTGTGCTATTAGCAGATATATCGATATATCGTTAAAGCAAACATCGATTAGAGCTAGTAGTAGTTAGATTTAGCAGCACTAATTTAAGCTTTGTTTTCCTCCGCTGCAGATGTGGCCAAAGAGGAGGAGGAGCTGCTAGACGAAGACCAGAAAAATCTTGGCCAGTCGAACATACTGCGTGCAGGCTTTGGCTATCCTTCTGCAGGCTATCATGGCGGCGGTACTGGCAGTAGCCATCCAGCTGCATACCATCCATACCACCATCATCATCACCAACATCCTGCCTATTACCAGCCACAGCAGGCCGTGCTGCCGGCATCGTTTCATGCCGGCGACAGTGGCCAGGGCATGCCCGGCAAGCACAGCGAACACAGCGATCCAAAAAACCAATTAGGCCGGGACTGTGGTGTGCCGATTCCAGCTACGAAGCCCAAAATCTGGAGCTTGGCCGACACAGTTGCCTGCAAGACTCCGCCGCCAGCGTGCATGGGCCCCGGCCAAGGGCAGGGGCAGGTAATGTCTATGCAGCAGCAGCAGCAGCAGGCGGTGCAGCGGCATCTGCATTCGCAGTCCCAGCCGGAGAGCCTGGCGATGCATCAGCAGCAACAGCAGCAGCTACAGCAGGAGCAACAGCAGCAGCAGCAGCACCAGTCACTGCCGATGGGCAGTCACCTTTTCAACGGAGCACCTTATGTAAGGGCGCATACCACGGCCTACGGGGGTTTTCTAGGGGCTACGACGCAGCAGCTCCATACTACGGCCACGAGCCCCAGTGGGCCCTACAGCAGTGTCCAGTCCTCCAATCCGCTGGGCCACAACACCAACACCACCAACGGCACGCATACGCCTACCATCCCTACTACGGGAGCAAACCCAAACCCGAGCGAGGCCATGAGGCTGGCGATGGGCTTGGGTCAGCAGCAGGTTGCCCCGGTGCAGGCACAGGCACAGGCGCAGTCACAGTCACCGTTCCCAGCAATTCGTCAGTCACATCATCTACTACAGCAGCAGCAGTCTCAGTCAACAGCGAATCAGCGGGCGATGGCGATGGGGTTTCCCGAAGCCCAACCCGATACTCCACCCCAAACTCCGCCGAATATGAAGGTCTTGAGCGGAGCTTTGAGTCTGCTGCCTACCGCTTCGCAAATCCCTATGACCGCTACCTGTCGCAGTAGTAATGCCGGCTACAGCGCGGCCTGCAACTACCCCGTAAACTTCTCCACGCGCCTGGGCGAGTACGACTACGCGGCGAGCGTGAACCGCGACGAGTTCAGCAGCGGCAGCAGCAGCAGCAGCAGCTCATCCCCGCCCCATATGCAGCGCAACGAGAACATCTTCAAGACGGTCTTCAAGAGGTAAACCCGTTAAGATTGACTCTCTATATCGATGTCTTCTATATAGTCTATTTCGATTCATAGCGTGACTCCTGTGTAGACACACGAGCTGTACAAAGACCTTATATAGTATGTGCTAGTATCTGCGATATCTATGCACATTCAACTAAGGTGAGTGCTCGCGGGTCTTGACTTCTCCAGCAATATCTACAACTGAATCTTTATCCCCCCATATATAGATTACCATTTACTGGGCTCGTGCAACAACAACGTAATGGATTGTGTAATATTTTATGCTTAACGTATCGCTAAGATTACCATATATTGTCTTAATACACCTAGGACCCCCTACCCAGTAAGCTCGCTTCTTTCATAATAGCTTTGTACACAGGCACACACTTAGCGTAGACTTAAGGTTTATAAACTGTGATAAATTTTACATTGTTTAACATTTAACAGACTTTAAAAATAAAAAACACGTCGTTTCTGTATCTTCATAATTATAACTAATTCAATTTCGTTCAATAAAAGAAAACATCGTCATAGTAATAAAACTAAAATTTACTTTTCATTTATGTGGGGAATATTTGGAGATTTCTTTCAGCGTTTTCTGAGATGTTTCTTGGCATAGATATTTTGAGAAACTGGGCATAAGTTGGGGATGACTGTGCGATATCTTCTTGGCAAGCTTTGAGTACATACATGGAAAATCAGAAAATACTTCTGCAATACTAATACAAGCAGTATCTATTGTTCCAAGCAGATCGAAAGTCTGGCATTAAAGTATATTGCCGAGTTGCGCGCATTTTAGGCCGTTATTAAGCGAAAGAACTGCCCGATAATAATTACCCATTGCAAATTCCGAACAGGTTTCAAGGGGTGTTGACCGCCCCTTAAATCACCGCTAATTACTTTTGCCAACAACAAAATTTTTTTGCCTTGTACAAAACGAAATTAACATAAATAAAATATTATAATTCATTGCAGACGTGCGTGTACCGTTATGTCGCATTTGCCACAGCAGAAAAACCGAATTAATGCTAACGAGTTGAACTGAAAAACTGCGTAAAATATCCCTACAAAAGCATGAACACGATTTTTTACACGACTCGAACACATGTGCGTACTATCGCAGAGACTATCGTACAGGTATATGCACAGATCTCGCAAATAAAACCGAAGAACTGCGAATTAATGTCGACTTTTACGATTAAAACGCGTGTGTAAGCACTTACTATCGCAAAGACTATCGTATAGGACCATATCTCGGAAATACAACATTAATGTGGACTTTAACGATGAAAAAGCGTATGGTAGCTCTTACTATCGTATAAGACCATATCTCACAAATACAACTGTAACTGAGGAAAATAGCCAAAAAAAAACATAAATACGTTTATAGAGTAGCAGCACGTGTGCTTACTATCGCATAGACTATCGTACGTACTATTTCGTATACGTAATTGCATCCTTAAACATTTCCACTGCCACTGACAGTTAAACTTATAACTGACAGTTATTTAAGCGTATAACTCGCCGTGGAAAGTCAGCAATTGTCTGGGATAAACAACGTCAGGAGAACAAAGAGACACAAATCTGTCTCAAGCTAAACCCTTAAGCCCGGCCAGAGCGGATCGCGAGCAGGTCGAGGCCCACATGCACGACAAACTACGCGACAGCGAAAACGTCGCTGTCAAACGGACTATTAGAGGCGACAATTGTCTGCGAGTGTGTATGGTGTGTGTGTGTATGGTGTGTGTATCTGTGTGTGCTTGCGTGCGCGCGGGCAGGGGGAGTTCGTTGTGTTTGTGGGGAAAACAATTTGTAACGACTATCGGCGCTTGATAAATTAACATTCGGCAGTTCCTCGATTATGCAACAAATTGTCAATTCAATTGAAATTGACAGCCGCTGAATGCTGAAGGCAGTCGCCGGCCGGCCGGCCAGTTCGCCGGAGTCTAGCGAGGATGACGACGCGCTGCTTGTAAGTGCAAGTGATTAATTTGCTTTTTATTTGACACACTTTGGAGTCGGCACGCCGCGTGCAGTCGCCGCGTAGCGCCGCGTTTATGCATGTCCCTCTCCAGCGTGTGGTAACTAATTTTGTTTTGTTTGTAAACTGTTTCCGTCTTTAATCCTCTCCAGCCGGTCGGCCGGCCGGCCAACCGTCCGTTCAGCGGGGGGCGGGCACAGTTCCGTTCCCACAATGCTGTGGTTATGCGCTTTACGAGTCGCCCCAACAATACTAAACGTCGGGGCATAAAAATTTCCCATTACAAACGCTTCGCGATGGTACGGCGGCCAATCAGTAAGCCGGCTAAATTAATCGCATCACATGCCATCGCTAACGACCAAGTGGCCGCTGGACAGTGGACAGGATCCTTCACATGCGTTTGTGTAGCGATTTCATTTATGGGCCATAAACCATAGAGCTGCGCTGTCCCCCTGCCCCCATACAAGCTGCAACCACTGTGCAGCCAGCAGCGAGCAGAGAGAGAGAGAGAGAGAGAGAGAGAGAGTCTCTGTGTTGGACTCGACGACCTCGGCAATGGTACTCTCTGTGGTATTGTTTGCGATCGGTCACCAGCGGCGAGGATATACGACAGTTAACTTATCTTGCATCCACTTAGCGTCTCGTGGCCATAAATCAATCCAATGCTCAAAATCTCGTTGGCAGCCAGAAGGCGAATTAATCACTTTGAAAATTGTTACCCATTTGGAAACTTGTCGCATTAACTTCCCAGCTGCATGCGACTCGTTTCTAAATACCAATACATATGCAGATGTATCTCTCTCTCTCTGTGTGTGTGGAACCAGTTCGCGATCGGATCGTGTGTGGGCAATCCTTCAACATCACGTGAAAACTTGGATAATTTATGATTGACAGAATTAGTCGTTATGTCTGGTTTGTAATATCATTTGAAGGGAAAAGAAACTAAGGTATTTATTGTTGTAGGGATTATATGATATTTTATAATGTTAAAAATTATGTTTTATATATTTTATTCTATATATCTATTTTACCTACATGTTAAAATAGTGAAGGATATTTTATAATTTCCTTTAAGCGTTTAAAACTTTTTTAAATTTCGCTATGTTTTTGCGAATTTTTAAATTAAAAACCTTTGCAATGCAGGTAAAAATAATAAAATTGTATTAAAAAAAGCAAAACTCTTATAAGCTCTAAAATAATAATTATATATATGATTAGTTAATGATTTTAAAATACCTATACGAAAATGGAAAATTCTACATTTATAGCTGATATTTTTTTAAAGCCGACAGCTGCAAAAAAGCTATAGAGCCAGCACTGGTCATACCTTTAAAGTTTTGCTGTAATAAATAGAAAGGTCTACCGACTCTGAGTACTATAAAGTTGTGCATATCTTATAAGAACTACCGCTCTTAAAGGCCTTCGTCAGAAAATTAAAAGACATATTCGCTGTAAAGAATATGCATATGTCGAGTTTTTCAATTATGCATATTTTCTAGATGGTGTTAATAGCTTTTATTTGTGTGTGTGTGTGTGTGTGTGTGTGTGTGTGAGCAGCACAACTGCGTCAATATGCAAGTCAAGAATCTGTTGAGTTCGAGCACAGGACGCTCGGCCAGCCCCAACGTAAAGTATTTACACATGTGTGCATGTGTGCGTATTCGGGGCATATTTTATCAGGGAATTGTTTAAATGCTTGTGCCTATTAAAACAATTAGTCACTGCCCAGGGAGAGCAGTGGCAGCAGCAGCAGCACATAAAGTTTTATTAAATTTTCACAAATTTTCATATTCATCGAGACTATTCACACTCAATTATAACATTCCAAAGAACACAAATTTGCTCGAAAATAATTAAAGGCAAAGGCAGCGACTGAGTTGCCCGAAGATGCGTTCTGCGTAAGTCCTGTCTGTTGGCAGGAATTGCCTTCGATGCGACTGACTGACGGGGGCGGGGCATAGCACTGTCAGTCGAAAAAGAGAGGGGGAAGGGGGCGCATGAGCGTTCTCGGGCAAAGCCCACAAGCAATGGTTGGCCTAAGTTTCAAGATGCTACAAGAATGCAAAGTGTCATTTAGGCGAAACAAGACGAGAACAAATACACAGAGCAGAGCGAGCGCTCGGCAGCGGGGCAGAAGGGCAGCTGGGTGAACGTCAGGCCTTGGCTGCAGTGTTGCCAACAGTTTGATACAGCTAAATAGCTTTAAAATATAAGTCCAAAATGCAGGAATTTAAAACAAAACTGTTAAAAAGCTAACAACTTTGTTTTTATTAAATTTGCAGTATTTCTTAACAATAATAATGCTAATAGTAATTATTAAAATATATTTTCTACAATTACAATATAATAATAACTGAGCTTATTAATTCAGTTAAAATAAAAGTTTTAATTTTATGACATATGTAAATGACTAATAATAATAATAATATGATGAAATTAATATATTTTGAAAATAATTGAATTAAATAAATTTTAGAGGAAAAATAATTTTCAATTGATCTATCAATTTTACTAAAAATAAAAAAATAAATAACATTAATAATACTTTAATTTTTTTTATAAAAAACTAGACAAATATTTAAATCTTAATCAATTTTAATATTGCTTATTGCATATCTCGGATACTTAAGAAAAAAGCTAGTTCTGACGGCAAACTAGCTGACTTAGCAGATCTGCCTGGTTGCGCCTACCCCAACCCTGCAGGCGTGTGTGTGTTTGAGTGTTTGTGTGTGAGAGCGAGCTCATGTGCTTGTGTGCGCTTGCTTGGCTGGCAGGCAGGCAGGCATTCAGTGCGTTGCATCCTTAGCCACGCAGCCTGCTTACGCAGCGGCGTCTATAAATTATTGCTGCTGCTTGTCATGTACGGAAATCCTTGTGTCAGTGTAGCCGAAATGTGCCTGACTCCGGCTCCGTCTCCGTCTCCAGCTCCGGCTCCGACTTGAGCTCTGCCACTGCCACTGCCACAGCCAGTGGCACGCTGACTTGGGCTCTGTCTCTGGCTTTGACAGAGTCGGGCACGGCGCAACGTTTTCAACAAGATTAGAAATTTCGTTGCAACGCACAAAGCCTCAGAAACAATTCAAGCAGACACATCTCGCAACTATAACAATTAATATCCTGGAACATCCGAAGGGGGAGGTGCAGTGTGTGTTTGCATGTGCGATGTCGTTTTCTGCTGCTTCGCCTGCCTGCGTTTGCGCACATCGGGGCGTATACGTGATGCTGTATGCTAATTTCCCCCAATGCGGAATCCGAAATTAAGCGACTGTGTTTGAGTTATTGGCTAACTACGGCGTCGTCGTCGTCGTCGTTGGCAAGTGCCACGTTCAGAGTCCATAACTTATCCAATCAATCCCAATGAACTGCGTATATAACGTTTTTATTACTATTTACATGTTTCTTCTTGTATTTTTCTTCTCTTCTCTTCTCTTTTGTTATATTTATATTTTGTTATATTGAAAATGGTGTAACAGGCGAAAGAAGTAGGTGTGTGAGATCATAGAAAGTTTATATATATACTTGATCAGTTACTGAGCTATTTGCAATCTGGCCTTGTCCGTCTGTTTGTCCGTTTGCCTATGTAAGTGCACAGAACTCGGCTTTTAAAATGACTAGAAAGACAAAAGTTGGCATGAAGATTCCTGCTTGACTTACACCTATTAAGCTTTATCAAAATTTGGAATACCACGCCTAGCGCCTACGTAATAGCATATTTTTGGTAGTGAAGTAATCAGCAATATTATTTGTATATTAAAAAATAATTGTATGCCTATAGCTAGCTTTAATATCGAATACACTCATGCTAATCCTTCCTCCTTAAACAAATATTTATACAGTCGATTATTTCTTGCTAATATCCAGCTTAAATACCGATTAACGTACTTATCTCTTACATGCATACGCTACTACTTAATACACAGATAATATCCATTGTTGCATGCACAAATTTGTAGCTGTTTTACATACATTTTCGACTGGCACTTTCTAAAAGCCTTAGCCTACTTGGCTTTTCGACGCTGGAGTTATCTTCCCAGCGGCTAAGGCGATTCATTAATTAAAGCCGATCATAGACATTTCATCTTGGTCGTATTTTGAGTTTCGGACGCCTCGGCTTGAAGCCTCTTCTCTAATGGACGTACATTGTTGGCCATAAATCATGACCACACGTGCAGCAATCCCCCCAATCCCGTGCCGTGCCCCTACCAGTGCCTACTCTAGGAAAATTGAAGAAATACGGAATTAAACGGCAAGCGAGGAACTAAAAATACGCATTTACAACGATGTCAAACGCCTACAAACTGTGGGACCGTTGGCCACCTTCGCGGAACCGAGACGCGGTGCCTCCTCTCTGACATCGTCGCGCGATACACTCGCACACACAGACATGGGTGAACTCACCCAAGTCAGGTTGATAAAGTGAGTGAAAATAATTATGGCCATTAGGCGGGCAGAGGAGGTTGTTTTGGGCCTTGGCGTTTTTTTGGAATCGTTGCGCAAGCGATTCCCGCGAAGCTGCAGCCCCATCGATTGGTTTCTCTACGTGTTAAAATAATAATATAAAATAATAAATAGTATAAAAGTGTTTGCTTTTCGCAAAGTAAAAGCAACATACTATTTACCATGTTGTGAGAAAGGAAAATTAATAATTATTAATTTTCTTTAGTCGTAAATATTGTTTACTTTTCAAAAAAGTCGGATAAAAACAAGTTTTAATTAGGAATCTATGCTTAGTATTCCTAGCCAACTTTAATTACGCTTGCTGTGAGAAAGGCATTCCGAATATATATTAATATAGTCTCTACCTAAATTTCCACTCTTCATTCAGACCAGGACAGCTTTTCATTAAGAAAGATTCTCGCGCATTTCGAATGCATTCCCGATACTCGATGTTGTTTCCTTTTGGTGGTATGTATGTAAATATCGACGGGACTAATAAATATTAATGAATGGCTTGAGTTGGGCCTATGTCCAAGCTCATGTTGTCGTCGCCACAGAGTCTAGGAGTGGAGCGATAGTTTTCGGAAAACGAAAGAAGAAACGCCTCGTCTCGGTGAAATGAAATGACCCTTTGTGGTGGTGGCCCGGGCATTTTACGAGCGTGAGTATCGATCGGCGTTTCCGAGAGATGCCGTGATTCCGAGAGAGCAGGTATCTCAGATGCCCTATCAAATTTCGTTATCCCCACTTGGCGGTCTAATTAACATGACAAAGGAATGTCACTTTGGAAAATTTATGGAACAACAGGCACTTCGATGCCGAGTCGATGCCTCGATACCACGATGCTCTGCTGCAGGCAGAGCTGCAAAGTTGCAGATGGCCAAGATAATATTTACGATGCCGTTTGATTGGTCTTCCAACGGCCGATCGCGCGCGAGCGTGAGCGAGGGAGCGAGGAAAGACCCGGCTAGGACAATTTCATTGTCGTTAAAACAACTAATTTTATTATTCCGCTGACATTTACCATATACAGGTTTGTCCGCACCAGGAGGAGGAGGAGGAGGAGGCTGAGGGTCAGCCCCAGACGGACAAACGGACAGACAGCGATTGGAGTCGCAGTCGAGCAGACTGGCTGGACCCGCTGCCCGCAGCTTATCTTGTTCGAGGGTCCGTTATGCGCTATCCCATCGTTTGTTTTAGGCTGAGTTTGAAATAAATTTAAATTGTGTTGAGCGCGTAGATTATGCGTTTTGTTAGATGATTTCTCTTATCTTAATGCCGCGACTGGAGACACTGTGTCTGCTCAGCTCAGCTCAGCTCAGGCCAGCGAACGTATGCACCTATGTAGGGGAAGGGAGCGCGGGGAGCTGCAGCCAGTGCGCTGCATTGTTTAATGGAATTTTCTTGTAATGCGTGCTGAAATTGGATTTTAAAGTGCGGGTCCAACATATAATTTGTTTGTTAATAGTTTCGAAATGCGAGCACACGCAGCTCCGTGCTGTACCGGACAATACGGACAAGCGTGTCCTATCGTGTCTGCTCGGGACTGTTAACATGGCGGCCATGGCGGCGGTCTGTGTGCATATCCCTGGCCATAAAATGGACGGCACTGTTGTTGCTTAAATCGGGCGTAAGCGAATCAATTCTCATTTTAATTTATTGACACAAACACAGAGGCACAACACACACACACACACACACACACACACACACAGAGAGACTCATATACGACCTGCAACGCCCTGCCCCGCAGCCCCATTGGACTCTGCACCAATTATACAATAACTCGACTACAATGCAATTTGCATGGCGCTGCAAATTGGAACTGTCCCAGCAGGCCAAGAAAAGCCTCGCCCGTTGCCATCGGCTCTGCCGTCCAATTTCCATTTAATAAATGCGCATTCGCCGGGTGGGCGGGCATTACTGCAAAGCGAGGAACATTAACTGCAGGCCAGATGCAGCCGGCAGGGCAGGGCAGGGCAGCAGTACGCCGGAGTACACGCCCATCCCTAGCAGCCGTGCGATAGCATCGATAGCCGCATCGCATTGTCATGACTCGCCCGGACACCCACACACACGCACACAGGATTGGGCTGCAATAATTATTTATTGAATTTATGGACGCTCGCTTGGTTTTATATCGCGGACTTAAGCGTTGTCCAACACCAGATACCGTAATGGATCCGTGTTCGCCGTGCGATAGGAGACAACAGCACGGTGCAGCACCGTACGCTGTGAGTAATGGCTCCAACGGGCATGATGTCGCTTGTAATTGCCATTTGCGGGCAACGTGTGATATTCGGCCAACAGTGATGGCATTAGAGCTGTTACCTTAATTCTTTTTCGCACTCTTCAGTGCTTGAAAATAATTAACGTTAGACAACACTATAACCATAGTGGACTGACTGCACTGTGATCTTTGTTAAAAGCCTTTTTGCACACTCTTCAAAGCTTAGAAGTGCGAACATTAGTTAACACTGTAGCAATGGCGGACTGCGTGGGAAACCTTGCTAATAGTGTTGGAATACGAGCTTATTCGGTACGCTTTTTTCACGCTTTCAAAGTTAAAGAGTAACTAACGTTAGTAAGCACTGGCTATCCTAATCCTCGTTCCACACTCTTAAACTGCCAAGAGCAAACGTTAGACAGCACCGAAGTAATGCCTGCCCGTACCTGCTAGCACCACTACATGCACACACTCATACAACTGCTGTCTATTGGACGCTGTCCCGCTACGGCAGCCTTCTGTCAATGTCGTCACTGCGACGCAACGCGTTGGCTTGAGGTTGAGCGTCGTCGCGCTGCCTCAACTGCAGCCCTACATAATTAATGATTGCTTTTAAATTGCGCCGACACACACAAGCACAGAGAGTTGTCAGCGACGAAAAATGATTTTTTACTGTATAAACATTTGCACTTGCTCGTAATTAGTTTACGACGGCCAGTCAGGCAGACAGGCAGGCAGCCCGACCCCATTTCCCCCGGACATAATTTATTTGAATCGATTTGAATTAATTTTAACAACACTTATTTCAGTCAATTAGATTCGAGTGGTTCAACATAATGTACAGCAATATTTGGTGCTGTCAGAGCGCCAAAATGAACGTTCTGTTGTAATTAGCGAACAGCAGGTACAACTTGAGACTGTGACAATTGTTGATGGGCAAAAAGAACGTCGCATTGTTGCTGGCGTATCATTTAGAGGAATACTTCTTGACATCACTGTGAAGGATCAAACTCGATATCATGATATTAGTGTGTGCATAAGTATTTAGTATTTTTGGAATTACTACCATTTGTTCCCATCGCTAAACGATGATTATAAAGGATCTAATCCGATATATCGATACTCAGCATTTAAATTCAATTATAATAATAGTATTTATTTTCGCAATTTATCGATGCTCAATCGCTCCAACTCACAGCACTAATAAGCATAACAAAAGCAAATAAAGTGCGCTTGGAGCACAATAAGAACAATAGAGTTAAAATGTCTGTAGCAAAGTTGACTCATCTCTTCGGGGGACTCTTCGCGAGACAGGCCAATTACCTGTAAGACAAGCGCGGTCTTGTCGCAAACAGAAGTCTTAATTGCGCGTACTCTATTGCAGTTTATTTTTGTTTCTGCCTTATTTTAGTTGCAGTCGTCAGTGGCAGCAGCAGCAGTACCAACAAGTGCAGTACATCAACTTAATCACTAATTACCGTGTTACGCGTAAATAAGCATGCACTCGCCTAGTTTGGGGTGCCCGACGCGTACTCTCCTCTCCTAAAATTTGCAAACTAATCTGCCATTTATCACGCGCCTGTCACGGCCCGCGGCCCTGGCGACAGGTACTTGAGCGACGCTGGATTTGGATTCGGATCGCTATTCAGATGTTGATTCAGTTTCGGATGTGGATGTGGATGCGGATTCGCGCACTTGCACTTGCAATTCAACTGTACATATGTATATTAGGGCGGCCTTAGGGAGCGCTCGCTGATGATTTATTTTTGATAAATTGCCACGGCCTCCACCTCCGTGCGGTTGCGCTTAATTTTGTAAATGATTTACACGGAATGACACGGAATTTAATTTCGAAATTCGCAAATGCACAACTTTCTGGGTGGCAAACATGAATCTCACACTTGCGCCAGCTCGCAATGTGACAACGCATACAAATTCTTGGGAAAAACGAAGTGCACATAATTATACCATCAGAGAGTCCATCTAGAAGAGCCCTATACAGCTCTATAAGTACTTAATCGGATTAATTTATGAAAATAATAGAATAAAATAAAAAATTAAAATAAATAATAATATAATTAATACATTCTATATATTTCAGTATACTAAAGAGAGAAGTCTAGTTTAAGTTCAGATATTCTTTATTGTCATATTTATATATTGCCTTTATAAGGTACAAAATCATTATCCTTAAATTTAACTTTGAGTATAAAGAGAAAGAGTAAAGTTAATATACTATCATAGAGTTGATCCAGCTTAGTTTTTTGCATCTTCTGCTGATACATTAGACATCAATACATAGGGATTCTCATTCTTAATATATCTTAATTACTTAATTTTGATTAATATAAAATATAAAATTGCATTCTAAACATATTTTAATTATCTCAATTTTAGTTATAGTATGAAATATACAATTTAATTCTAAACATATTTTAATAATCTCAATTTTTTTAGAATATAGAATATACAATTTAATTCTAAACATATTATAATTATCTCAATTTTAATTTTTAATATAGAATATACAATCTAAATATCCTTAATAATTTTTAAACTTAATGAATACTATATACCATTATTCAGATTTATTTGTAATGCCACTTCTAGGTGAGACTTAAATAGCTTTATTTGAAAAACTATATACGAACTTTAAGCATCTTAAAGTATAGTTTTCTAATTTATTTATCTATTTCTAATGTCAAACTTAATTCATATAGAGATCTATATAAAACAATTGAAATAAAACTTAATAGATATAGAGATTAATGTAAAACAAATTTAAAGTGGATTTCCGAAGGAATTGTATGATATTATTGCGATATAAAATAAATAAATATACCTTAATTATTTCCCAAAAAGAATCCTTAAATTTTAAATTTAATTAATTAAAATTAAAATAAAATACTAGACTAGCTCAGACACTTTTATATTATATTAAAGAAGAGAGAGACTATCAGTACAGTACGTACCTGCACAGCTTCTCTCCAAATGCGTGAGCTCTCAGAGGACTAGCGCAACTTTTTGGCCATACTTACTCCCAATTAATCCCAATAAAGCGGAAACATTCGTCTCCGGAGACGCAAAGTTTACCTGTGCCGCAACAATATGCAATTTTTGTTTGCTTTAAGAGAACGAGTGTAAATAGTTGAGCAGGCTTATCGCCAGGGCAACTCATTAGGCGAGACACAGTGCTAGATAAGATGAGCAATACCTGGAGGAAATACTTTCGGTTTCGGGGCAATTACGAGGCTAACGGCCTGGTTAAGCAGTTCTACGTGCTCGCCATCCAAATGGAACTCCGATCCCGTCGTACTTGATCCACATGCGAACTGCTCCAGAGCGCACGGCATGCAGGCAGTAAGTAGCCCGAGTCGTGGCTCATGCCACAAACAGCTGTTGTCCATACTAAGCATCTCCTGCTGCCTGCCGTTCCATACGCATGGCTCGAAGCGTGGGCCACTTATCACGCCGTAGCTGGGGCAGCGATAATGCCAGTGTATGAGTGTGTGTGTGTGTGTGTGCGTGTTTGTTGTTTCGAAAAACCAATTGGAAATTAGAAATCACTGTCAATCGGTGCGGCAATCAATCGTGACTGTTGTTGAAATGCCGACAAAGCAGCAACGCACGCGCGGGGAATTCCATGGAAAGGGCTGTGCTTCTCCGACTGAGTTTGACACCACTGCCAGTGCCAGTCCCTGTCCCAGACCCAGTCGCAGTCGCAGTCCCCATACCCAGTTTCGTAGCCATGCCCAGGCCCAGTCCCAGTCCCGCTTACACTGCCAGCGCTGCTGGTACTGAGGACAGCGCCAGCTCCGGGTCTGGGCCTGCGAGTCAGCTGCGGGCCACTTGAGCAGCACAAAGAGCACCGATTTGTTGATTTGTTTTGAAAAGTGAGTAAATATGTTTCCATTTATGAATGTTTGGAAAATGTCGTGTGTGTGCCCGCCCGCCCGACCGCCCGTCCGTCCGGCCTGTCCGTCTGTCCCGCTGCCTCGATTTGTTTGAGCAGCAAACGCATTTTCAAGTGGTCGATAAGATGCCAGGTGCTGATACGATATCACCAGCAGTTCCTGTTGCCTGATAACACCTTCAAATTGATGGTGTGCTGTGGTATGAGAGCTCCCCCACACACACACACACACACACACATAAGCAGTGCTCGACTCCAAGGTGTCTGCCTGCAACAAACAATTAAACTGGCCCAGCTGGAGGAGCTGCTGGTCACAAGGATTTCTGCAATTTGTCACAAAATCTTTAGTGTTTCTTCCACGTCTCCAGGGAGAGGGCGGAGCCGGACGGGGGGGCGGGCTTAAGCGTAAACAAATTTATCGAAAGCAATTTGCATAGAGCGCATGAAGCTGTGCTTTTGTGCTGCTTGCTCCGGTGACTTTGTCATTTGTCGCCTGGCAGAAAGGATTTTATTTTATTACTTTTATGTTGGCAGCACTGAGAACTGAGCGCAGACTTCAATTTAAGAAGATTTTGTGAACACATCAAATGCGCACACACAAACACACACACACACTGCTACACTGTCTGTCTGCTGCGTATGTGTGTGTGTGTGTGTGGCATACACTGAAAAGCGACAATTTCATGTCCAATTGCTTTCCAGGTGACATGAAACAACACTTAAGCAAGAGGAAGCACAGCAGGAGCTGCGCGGGCGGGCATGGGGAGCGGCCAGGGGTGGAGAGTAGAGCAGGGCAAAAATGGGAAGACGACTCGACCTGCAACTCCCATACGTGCAGCTGGTGCTGCTCCACGCCGCATATTGGCACATGTACATGCATGCATGCGTGTCTGTGTGTGTGTGTGTGTGGCCAGTTGCCTGATGCCGTAGAACATTGTCTTGAAATATGCATTAAAATTGTTCTCCATATAATCTGCTTGTCCTGTGCGCAGGCAGCACAAATTCGTGCATTGCTATCGAAATTAGTTATCGAAAATGGCCTCTGATCGAAGCTAAAGCCAAGCAAAAGCTCATCGATATGCACGCAAATTGAGTACTTTAAAAATACTCATGCGATATAATAGTTTATCTATGTACAGGACTCTGCTATCGAAAATTGTTATCGTTCGTCCATCAGACCAAAGCATATCGATATACACATTTCGTGCAGACTTTAAACATAATTAAGCATGTGAATGCTATTTCCCTTGCCTGGAGCTAAAGGGTACCTCTGCCCAATTTGAATTCAGCGAGTACTGCGTCTGTTTCGGATTTCTTGGCGCCATCAAGTGCACGCGAGGAGAGTCCAGCCGGAGAGCACTGTGACAACCACTCGGTCATTATCCGTTCACGATCCGTTTACTTTGGCTCAAGCACACACATGTTCGATCCTTCAGCGCGGGGAAGTACGCCCAACACACACACACACGTGCACTTAGTGCTCTTCTCTATGCGCACTTACCGACTTGTCTGCATACCCGAACCGAACCCGAAATTCAAACATTGTAAATGACGGCGCGTTAACACCCCCAGAAACTGTGGACTGTCTCGCCTTACAAGAATTCCACCAAAAACTGTTGATCTGCCATAAATTAGAATAGAACAGACTACCAAGTGGTGCACGCTGCGCTCAAGTACCGCAGGATTCGATTTCATTTCAAGCGGAATTGTTTGTTTTTTGTCACACTCGTCGCACACATTTGGTTTTCTATGGCGATCGAGTAAAGGGGCTAATTAAAGTGGAACTCCAAAGGAGCTCAATGATTTCACCAGTCATTTTAATGGGAGATATATGTAAATGATTGTTAAATATTTCTTTTTAGTATTTTAAATACTAAATTCGATTAAAGAGTTTTACATTTTTTTTTTACGTAGGTTTCTAAAAGATTTCCTCGATATTTTCAGTAATAATTTTTTGTAAAAATAATAATATTTCCATTATATCTTGGAAAACGGAGTCCATATAAAGAATTTAAAATTAAAGATCATACTTCAAAAAATTATTAAAGTCGATTTTTAAAGGAGCTCTATGATATCAGCAGTGTTGTTTTTTTTTTTATAAATATGCAAAAATACATCATTTATCTTAAAATTATAGATTAATTGCTTAAGAATATATCTAAATATCGTCTTTGGACTATAGCTAAATAATTTTCCAGCTATCGTGAATGCTCTATGGTATTCTCTATCCTGCTTAATGCGGATTATTATATTATAATTACATTAATAGACGAATTTGTAAGAGAAACATGTAAATGTGACTTAAATATTTCTATAGAAAATTGAATCCCTATACAGATCGATGATTAAATCAAATATTTTAAGCCTAATAGCAGCCTGGATCATTTAAGGATTCGATTAAGCTCTTACATTGATCTTCTCAAGAGGAAAAACACAAAATCAGCCTAAAGAACTTAAATTATTCTACAAGATGCTTAAAAATTACCCATCCATCACAAGATTTGCTTTATACATAGAGAACTTTAAATTATAGATAAGTATTTAATTGTTTAAGGTAGTTTTCTGAAGGAGCTCTAAAATATTCCCAATTTATTTTACTTTTAATAGAAATTCTTTAAATATTAAATATTCCCAATTTATTATACTTTTAATAGAAATATGCAGATGTTTTTAAAATATATTATAAATTTTTAAATCACACAATAAATTAAAATAGAAGATCAAACGCAGAAGATCGAATCGAATGAGAAGCAAGCAGACTGCAATTACACGATTGAGAAACAATACTAAGTACACTTTGGTTTTTTCTCTAAGACCCCGAAACTAATGCAACGATTAGTGCTTGAAATTGTGCTGCAATGAGTCTATTTTTAGACTCTCTCAATTAATACCCGGCAGGCTGATTACTTAACCATTGCCAAGGCACAATACACATACAACATTCATATACATACACACAGCTATGTAATTGTACTCAGATGTGTGCTGTGTGTTTACTTAGTGCAAAGGAACCAGCACAACATAAACAAGGAATCACAGAAGAAACTCAGAATTGTGCAGAGTCTTTCGATCGAGCCAGTCGACTGGGCCGCCATAAAAATCATTCCAGTGCCGAGTGAAAGGGGAAGCGACACGACCAACTGGAACTGCAGCTGCTGTCGCTGTGCTCTGGCTTCCAGTGGCGGAGGTGGGCGTATTTGCCAGCAACAACAGCCCCTGTGAGCGAACAGTGAGCAGTGAGTACGACGCTCGCTCTCGCTTGCACCGCACCGGCACGCACGCAGTTGAGCGAGACAGCGAATGCAATGCGCTCTCTGGTTGGAACGACTGCTGAGCAGAGCATACGCTTGCTTGCTTGCACTCGCGCACGACAGCTGCTCATCTCGCTCTCTCATGCTCGACGACACGTCAGACTCGGGCCTCTGGCCGGGGAGACAGTCGCTGACGCTGGCATCGGCAGACCAGTTTGTGTTTAAACGCGAATAGGCATAGGCGCACATCCCAGCTGTATGCTGTATGCCTGTCCACGATTTCGAATCCGAGCTCTCGCGTCACCGTCAGCCTCTACGTTTACGTCTACGTCTACGTCGCCGTCTCCGTCAGCGCCGCCGTCACTATTGAGAAGCCACTGACAGGTTGTGGAACTCGTTTCAGCCGATCGCGCTACGCAGCCAAACAGCAGCAGAAGTTCAGAAGTTTGTGCAATAGACGAAAAATATATATTACGATATATTACGTTATAAGCGTACCAAAAGTGCAGTAGAATAATCGCGCCAATCGATATACTTGCAAAGAGACAAGCGAGAAATCAAAACAAACGATATTTGAATACCAGCAGTGCAGTAAAGTATCGATAACAATAAAGTTCCTTCAATTATCGCATGCGATATGCGGCCAAGTGACCCGTGCAAGCGCGTCAAACTAACGCGAGGGGCGATCGAGCAGAACGCAAACAAATGCTAGTGGGTGTCCGGCATTAGAGGACATCTGTCTGTGTGCCATTTGTCGGGCCAGAGTCAATAAAAATCGCAGTAAAAGAATACAAAAAAAAAAAAAAACGCAAAGTCACACGGAAAACAAACAAAACATTTTCCGGCTCCGGCTCCGGCGACATTAACAGAACTGCTCGACATCAACAATTTGTTTTATCAATTTTCAACAAGGCCAACAACAAGAGCAACAGCAGCAGCAACAACAACTACAACAACAACAACAACAAACGGCGCAGCAGCCAACAAACCAACAACAAACAACAAAAGCGCCCAGAGTGCTTAGCCGCGCGCTCGCGTCGAGCACGCACACCCCCACCGCCTCCTGATCCAGCTCCTGCCACAGTGCCGCCATCGTCACCGACATTCCGTTTCCATAGCCACATTCGCATCCGTATCCAGGCTACAGCCACGGCTACAGCATCAGCCCCAGCTCCTGGCCGAGACCGAGTTACACCCACCGAGCGAGCACTCAACCCCTTGGCAAGTGTTCATCCGCCGCATCATCCCATCCCGTCGCAGGGTGCGGGCGCCCCACGGTGAGCCCTCACACTCGTGACCTGCCGTCGCCGTTGCCGTCGTCGTCGCTGTTGCTGCTGCCGTTTACCGTTACACTAGTCGACGGCGAAGACGAACGCGACAATGGCTGCATATGCGCAGTTTGGATACGGTTACCCGTCGGCAAATCAGGTAAGCGAAACGAGTACTAAGCGAAGTACTCAGTATCGAGTATCTGCATTTTTCGATTGTTGCGAGCATTTTGTCGCGAGCGGAATACCCTTAATGCAATGAAAAGTTTTGGGAAATGTCTATGGCAGCAATAAATGTACTTGTAGGGTATAATTTGCTTTAAGTATTATGCTCTTCTTCTTTGCGATTAGAAGAGAATCGAAAGTTTTGGGTAAATGTATGCCAATGAAGGCATTTTAATTTTAATTTTTAATGTTATTTATTAGTGCGAGTATTTAGGGAAAATTCAGTTGAATGGTAACTTATTGTTGGCTTTGAAGTATCAACTATTATTAATAATAATTAAATTAGCTGTAAATATAATATATATGTATATAGTAATATTTCTATTTTCTATAATTAAAAAACAAAAAATAAGCCATGAAGAAATTTATTATTTATTTTTATTTATGTTTTTAGGGACAATTTGGTTAATATAATTAGTTTAGTTGTTAATAATAATTATATTCCCGGAAGAAATTTATTATTTATTAGAAGTAAATTTCAACCGAAAATATTATTGGAAATTTATTTTATTTATTTACTTTTCAAGAGTTTTTAATAGTATCCTAATATACTCTTACTCTTATACTCTTACTCTGGCCTAATTTATGGCCAGATAACGATTTTAATTGATTGAAGGACAACTTCCGCTCGAAATGCGAAAAGTTATCGATAGTTTCCAATACGAATGCAGAATTGTCAATTATCGATCGTTTATAGTTTAGTTTCTGTTACAAAAACTTTATAAATTACTAAATACGAGTATTTACTCTCTATTATGTTATTACTGCGCGTATTCAAAGATTATCTTAATCTTGTGGGGATTTGCCAGCTTCTACTGCATGCTGTGCCTAATATTATCGTTTAATTAAGATTAAAGATACTACAGTCTTCAGAGGAACGTGTGTGTGTGTGTGTGTGTTTGTGCCTATATGCATGTCATTTCACTTCGGTCTCACACACATACATAATTGGCTATAATGTCGCTGGCGTATGCGAAATAAGCATAAATTTAAATTTTATGCCGGCAAAAATGGCAAACTGAGGCGGCAAATCGGGCATAAATATTCAAGCCTCGCTGCAGCCTCTGGACCCAAGTCGCCGGAGTAATAGACGCAGCAGCAGGCAGGCGGGCGGGCAGCGGCGTGCAAATGTTGCACAATTTAGGACATTGTGCAGCCGTCGCCACGCCGCGTCGCAGACTGGACTCGGCCTTGCATCGGCCTCGCATTCTGACCATAATTACCCCGGCATGATGGGGGAATTCGGTGGGAAGGCGGCGAACAGCGAGCTCAGTAATTCAAATTAGTAAACTGAAGACTGAGACTGAAGCTTGTGGCCAAAGGACACAGAAGCCCTTGCAGTGTGTGTGTCTCTCTCTCTGTGTGTGTGTGTGTGTGTGTCCTTAATTCACGTCGATGGCCAACTCTTCCCTGCTGCCTACTCCTGCGCCACATAAATTTCTGTCAAAGCGAGCCCCATTTATTATAATATGCAAACTTGGTAAATTGCAATAATTAAAATAATGAACGCACAGATTATCGACTATAATTATGCAGATGTGCCAAGTGCGTCCTACGAATGCGACTCCGCAGACCCCTGACACTCTCTCTCGGCTCTGCTCGTTTTTCTCTGCGTCTTGAGCCCTTGTTCTACATTCGTATTATTCAAATTATTCTAATAAAAATAAACAAACTGCTTTCCGGAGCGGCGCCGGAAAGGTGTTGAAGCACAGGGGATTATTAAAGACTTTGTGTATAGTACATGTGTCTTCATTCAGTTTTGTCTAGATTTCAATCGTTGTTATTCAATTGAAGTTCTTAGTTACGAGATCTTTGAAAATGTGATATTGTTGGGGATTTAGCCTGATAAACAAGACATTGTTGTATGTTCGTTTGCCTGATAAGGCTTAAGTGTTATGAAAATAAACTTATCAAGTAGTGCGGGTATTTTCGAAATGAGTTGTAGTATTTTATGTAAAACTTGGGAATTAAATAAATAATTTACAAAAATACACACTAGAGCCGAGTATTTCGCCAGGATCTTGAGCAAATTAAAGCACACCCATTATGGAAGTCCACATATACATAAGTTATTCGAAAATTCGCAGTCATTAATTTAATTTTAATTTCAACGCCAATTCGGCATTCCGAGTATGACACACAAACGATTCGCTGGCGAATCGAATATGACGAAGATGATGAATTTAATCAACGGCCAGAAGACAGAATTGTCAACTCGGTCAACTCCGTCGACGCGGGCAGCAGTTCAGTTCACGCATTTCATGGCAAAATAACTCGAATTCCCAGGCAGGGAACGGGGCACACAGAGTGAAGCCATAGTCCGCCCGGTCCGTGTGCGCGTCCGTGTCCTTCCTTCGGCTGATGATGCGAGAAAAAACTAATATTTTGCAGTGTGCATTCCATAATTGATTTATGAATTTTTAATGCAAACATTGAAAGCGACTGCCAGCACGTTAAACAAAGAGTTGGTCCCAGGCACAGGCACAGGAGCAGGAGCTGTAGCTGTAGCTGTAGCTGGAGCCGGAGGAGCTGTAGCTGGGGCGACAGCAACTACTGAAACTGAAGTTAATTCAATAAAAGGAGCGCCCCAGCAACAACAGAGCAGGCAGGGGCAGCAGCAGGCAGAGCAACTTATTCGCATTAGCAAAAACACGCATCAGCAGGCTATGGCTATGGCTACAGCTATGGGTATTGGTTTTGGTATTCTTGTATTCTTATTGGCAACGCTCCTGGCCCTGGCCCTGGCTCTGGCTCCGGCTCTGCACTCCTGCGAGCGAATGTGAGAATATGCCAAATGCCACGACGCATTGCCGCCGCCGTCCGAGTCTCTCTGTCTCCAGCTCTGGCTGTCTGCTGTGCTGCAGCGCCGTGTGCTCAGCGCCAAAACCAAATGTCGGCAGTAGTCCCAAGCTCTCAACTCTTGCTCAGTCTCAGCCTCAGCTTCTGCTTCTCTTTGCCTTTATTTTCGCTTATTGCTGTTGCTTTTGCTGCTGTTGTTGTTGTTGTTGTTGTTGTTGATTTTGTGCCGTTGTGCGTTGGTGCAGGCGGCGCCGTCGCTGTTGCCGTTGTCTTTGTTCCGTTGCTGCTGCTGCTGCTTCTGCTGCTGCAAATCCAAGTCGACTGGCGTCAGGAGCAAGCAATGTAGTACTATTGCGTAGCAGCTATCACTTTTTGCTGCAGACTCTTTGTTTAACTGTTGTTGTTATTGTTGTTGTTGTTGTTGCTGCTGCTGTTGTGGTTGCAGTCGTTGTTTGTGCAGTGCTAAAGCAGAAATCCAAAAACGCACCTCCAGCAACAAGAGCGGTAGCTGCAGCAGAAGCACCACAACAGCCCGCAACAAGCATTGGGCACACACGCGCACACACCTACAATATAAAACAATTAAGAAAGTTTGCCAATGAGTGCGTTCGACGGCAAGATACTCAGCATATGCACACGCATATTTTATACGCCATTGTCTTCCACCCACAACTCATTTGTACGCATATCCCAACGGTATTTCTGCAAGTGCTGCAAAACATGCAAGTATATGCGTATCGGCGTATGCGATGTATCGATGGGTGAGTGATCCCTTATAAGCTTTCTATGCATTTGGAACGGTACGTCTGCAAGTGATCGAAAACATGCAATTATGCACTCATCGATATTTCAATGATCGTATGCAATGTATCGATGTTGGAGCTTTCTTGAAAACTATTGCACGCATTTGCATACCTCACTAGCATAAATATCGATTTATTGACGTTTCTGCCAGCACTAATTTGTACGCATTTGCAGAAGTAACGAGAAAATTGCATGGGAAACGTGATGAAAAGTGTTAAATGTGGTATGTTTGGCACTAGTAATCCCTTAAAACGTGTTCATTCATACTTTGTCAGGCCGTTGTATCCTGATGGCCACTGGGTATAACGCAACGACAACACACAGGCACTTCAAGTCGCGTCGAGCCTCCTTTGTTTCATGCTCACGCACTGAACAATTGGCAAATGGCAATTGGAATTGGGAAGGTGGGACCGACCGCACTGGATCGGATAGGACCGAACAGGACGGGAGGAGCTGAACGCACGGGCGTTTCGTGAGCTTTAACATAAATCAAAAAATTAATAACCATAAAGTGACGGCAGCAGTTTTTCCAGCTATGGGCGCAGAGCGGGTGGCCAGCTCCAGACGCTGCGCCACATCCCAGGCAATATCCATAGCCATAGCCATTGGCTGTGTGGAGGCAGAGGCGCAGAGGCCGAAACCACCATCATGTGCCAGACGAGTCTGTCTGCACTTCAAAGAGAAGGCACTAATAAGTCTAGTAGAGCCATTCAATTGCGATGCACTGCGATGCGATTTTAGCTGTGTTTAGCTTTCGTTTGTTGTCGATTTGCATATTGGAAATTACTCGATTCTCGTTTCTCGTTTTCACTGTTACTCGAGCAGAATTCTCTGCTGCAGGCATCGCTGCAAGCGAGGCATTCGCTTTGAAGTCGCTATGTGTGTGCAACCAGCAGAGCGCGCTGCACTAAAACTCATCGCAAGGTTGGGAATCCCTTGTGCATATTGAAGCTACACGTGCATCTTGAGTGTAAAGGAGCTTCAATTCACATGTTCGAACTTGAAAGTAAACTTACAAGTGCAAAATCTAATCTGAGAGCAGTCTCAATATTATTATCAGCTTATTACAGTCGTTCTAGAAGGCATTCTGTAGTGAGATAGAAAATGTATTATGATCGGTTTATATTATTATTTATTTCTCTGTGTTTACGTTCTCCATCCATAACTATTTTTTTTGGCAAGATACCGTATTAATAGAGGAGAATCTCAGCGATCTGTTTTTATATTTTTAATTTATATTTTCTTAAAGACTTATTTGATTTGTTGTATTTTATCCATCAAGATTTCTTTTGCAATAATGGAATAATGAATGTCTGTTAATTTTATATCATGCTGTCCAGTAGGACCTTCTTTTATATGTAAGAATCTGCTGTGAGGGAGGTCAACTCTTTAATATGAGTTTAGTTGGTTATTATTTATTTCATTCTATAGTTTCATATTCTTATCAAAAGTCCGTAGGGATCACTTTATTGAAATACGCTTTGAAACCTAGTTTAGTAATTATATTCTCTATGATATCTATTGCTTATAGAGAGAGTAAATTCCTTAAATATTTTTTATTGATTTTTTTGATTATACCCTATCCATCAAGAATTCTTTCGTTAGCATAAACCTTTTTCGTTATGATCTATCTACTGGAAAATCCTCTTTCCCATATCTTTAAGATCTTATGCTTCCCAGCTAATCTGTCCACAAAGAACTCTTCTTTCGCAGTGAGAGAAAAATCCTTCTGCTTAATACTATTCCACTCGCGCCATAGGAGACACGAGCTTCTCAATATTCGTGCTTAATTTGTCGTATAGCAATTATCAGGTGGCAAACGCGAATCATTCAGTAATAAGAAGTAATTTATCGTTTTCTTTTCATGCAGCAGTTTATTGCCGAGGTTGATTCTAAGTATCCTTGCGACGACATGGCAAGCAGGCAGGGGAAGGCTTTAAAACCGGCACTTCACACCGTTTATCGCAATATTCGAGTCATAAAACAGGCAACTATAAAGCAATATTTAATAGTTGCCAACACTTGGCAACATATGCAACATTTCCGCATTGTGTGGATACTCTTTGGCTCTTCAAGTTGCCTCTAAGTCCGCTACTCCGGTGCCCGGTTGAGAACCCCTTGGGGCCATCCTCTGGCTATCCTGTCTGTGTCCACCTTACGATAAGAGCCGCGCAGTGCGCTTCCTGCACACCGCACCGCGCACCACGCTTCACCACAGTGCAGCGCAGTGTGCAGTGTGCAGCGCGGCGAGTGGGTGAGTGAGAATCATTAAAAATAAACTGACTTGCGTGCCGATAATAAGCACTGGCTGGCCGCTGCTCGCTTCGCCGGACCACATTCGGCTGCCCGACTGGCCAGCCGGTTGCCTGTCCGTCTGACCGGCTGTCCAGCTTTCCGTCCGTCCGTCCGCTCTTCCCGCCGTCCAGTGGGGCTCTCTCAGTGTCGTTGTCGTCGCTGATATGTGTTTTTTATGGACGACCACAAAAACTGAAATTGATGTTCGAATCGCATATAAAAATAAAGAATAATAAGAAATGAGCGCGCGCAGCGTTTTGTACATTAGCCGGACCGGGCGGAGCAGCCAGAGAAGGAGCAGGCAGGGGAGTGGTTGCCTGTGCCACTTGTTGTGGTTTTTTGGACTCGCTGCCTGTCGTCGTCGTCGTTACAGTTGGTCGTCGCCTGGTCGCCTGGTCGCCTGGTGGACTTGGCTTGGTTCTGCCTCTGCCTCTGCCTCTGTCTGGTCATTCATTCAGAATTCATTAGATTTCATTCATGAAAACGCCTTCATTATGCAATAATTTCAAGTTTCTGTTCGGATTGGGACTGGCCCTCGGCCTGTGCCTCGGTGTTGGCCTCAGCGGATTGGTGTCCGCACGAAATTGCCTTGCGATTAGATAGCCCCGGCAGGAGGTGTTGAGAATCAGCTTGTTCAGTCCGCGAATTACCATTATTATTTAAAGCATAAATTCGACTGCGGCCAAGTGGCCAACGGTAGCAGCGCAGAAGGCGGAGGCGCACTCAATGGGAGTGATAAGTGCCAGGGAAGGCTCAGTTCTTTGATATTGCAGCAGGTATATGTGATAGAGAGGCTTTTATTGAATTAGCATGCCAGCTCGATGGAGTCACAGCTCGGGGCCAATGGCTAATCCCTTTCACGCTCGTTAAACCTTCTCTACGGTCTTCATCTATACGCTTTACATAGAGACAGCGGCCTAGCCTAGCAGGGATTGTTTGGAGTGGAGTGGAGTGGAGTGTAGGGTCTTTCACTTGAAATCGCCGATTCGTTGCGGTTATCGTGCAAGCGCATACCTGAGAGAGGCCTGCTCTTTCAGGCGTCCCTCTCTGCCCCTTTGCCCTCGACGCTCGACGATGCTCACACTCGATCGGGCCGCTGATACTCTCGATCGGTTGCCTGTGTACCCTCTTCAAACAGTCGTCTGACTGTGCCCGAGTCGGAGACGAAGACGAAGACGGAGTCCCAGATCCGAAGCATCCGAATCCGAACCCAAACACACACACACACATACACACACACACCGTTGAGAGTATCGCTGTATCTTCAATCTGACTGTGATAAATTGAAAATTAATGAAGTGAAAATAGATGGAACGGATCGCAAAATGCGCCAAGCCAATAAAATATTTTGACATTTGGAGTTATCGTCTTAATCTGTTTCTTTTTCGTTTGTTTTTGTCGTTTCGTTTCGTTTCCGACCCGAAGGTTTGAGCACAGCTCCTGCCTCTGCCCCTGCCCCGGCTTCGGGACTCGTCCTTGAGCGCATCACCTGTTTTTGTGGTACCGCTCGCTTCACGTTTCTTCGTTGCCGCTTCTTCCTCCCTTCTTCCCTATCTCCTTCGGCTTCATCCTGCTGCTTTTTTGCCTGAAGTTTCGTCGTGAAATTTATGCAAGCTCTCTCGCTCTCTGTTTTTTTGCAGTTGCTCGGCGGTGCGGCGGCCACGACAACTGGCGACAGTCAGAGTGGACATGGTGGTGGCGGTTCGATGCCTTCGCCGCTGTCGGGCACCAACGAGGCCTCGCTGAGTCCCTCTGGCGGCTCGACAACCACCGGCATCACAGGACCCGTGAGTCCAGGTGCAATTTCGCAGTCGTCTAACAATGCGCTGCCGACAGTCGCTACGGCATCGGCCACATCGCCCACAGATCCCGATGCAGTCGGCAACGATGTGACGGGCGCCACAGAAGCAGATGCTGTTGCCCGCGGCGGCATTGGGATCGGCGGCGGCGGAGCAAGCGCACTGGAAGCGCATGTTCGGCTGGCGAACAGCATGTCCTGCTGCGAGAACGGGCGACCCATCATAACGGATCCGGTGTCGGGGCAAACGGTCTGCTCGTGTCAGTACGATTCGGCGCGTCTAACGTTAGGCGGTTATTCCCGCATGCCGATACCCTCGGCCGGCGTCGGGGTCTATGGTGGTCCGTATCCGTCGAACGAGCAGAATCCTTATCCCAGCATTGGCGTTGACAACTCTGCCTTCTACTCGCCCCTGGTAAGTGACACGCTTAATTGGATCAGTGCAGCAGGCAGCAATTGGCAAGATCTGCGTGCTGCAGCAATTATATTGTTGGGAAATAAATCCCTATGTCTCACTGCCTCACTCTATCTATCTTTCTCTAAACTGATGTTTTCATCTCTTTCACAGAGTAATCCTTACGGGATGAAGGACGCGAGCTCTAGTTCAGACATGAATGCGTGGACCTCAGCTGGACTGCAGTCGACGAGTGGATACTATTCCTACGATCCTACGCTGGCGGCATACGGGTAAGACTATCCCAGGATATGTATACAGAATATATACCATTATTGTATGTAAATAAATGAAGCTATCTATGAGTGTGTGAAGATAAGTTGGTCGAAATTTAAAGAGAGATCTGTTGAAATTATTGTGTAGAGATATAAAGATAGATATAAAGATATAGATATAAAGATAGTTAGATAAATAGATATAGATAGATAAGAGGAATACATGTGCATATATAATAGGAAAATCTGTAAACTTATCTGTAGATAAAAGCTGAAAATATCTGTGAAAATATCTGCAGTTATGTAGATTATCAGTCTAAATAACTATTTGAAAAATGTATATAGGTATATTAAAATATATCTGTAGACAAGTATACAGATAACTTAAAACTATATCTGTTAATACAGAAAGATACGTATATTTATATATAAACAGGGAATATCTTTATTGATAACTATGTAGACTAAACAAAGACATCAAGTGCTCTGTAATAGACGAGTTGAGCGAGTTTAAAGTGTTTTCACGGCCCGCCGACCAAAAGTTTCGTTTCGTACAACGTCTGCCGAGTTTTATCATACCACAAAAGGTTGCCGCGACCCAAGTCAGAGCTCAACTCGGACCTAGACTCAGACGCAGACCCAGTTTAAGCTGCCCCGGCAGAGAGACAATCGTGCTGGAACTTCCTAACTTCCCTAACCCTATGCAAACTTCGGGGCGTTGTGTCGCGACGCGTTGCTTTTAAAAATATACTAAACTCAATAAGTTTATGACTCGCAGAGCAGGAAAGAGAGTTGGAGTGGTGGGAAGGGGACGCACTCGGAAGGAAGTTACAAATGCACAGATTAAAATTCCCAGGGCGTCGCTTCTTGTCGTGGTTTTTATTGCGCGTTATTTTAGTCGAGGCGTCAAGAGGAAAAAAACGCGCGAGAGAACCTTTTGCGAGAATCAAAAGTGCAACACGTACTACCGCAAGAAAATGCGGCGAAAGAAAGGAAAAGCGGTTTTTCTTTTCTTTTTCACAAAAAGTTTAAGCGTTTGAGGTTTTTCTTATCGGCTTTCGCTGGCTCTTTGCGGTAAGGTCAATCGATTCTTGAGAGCATTTCAGTTAAAACTGCTGTTCATATTTTTATTAAAGTATTTACGATTTAAATACGAAAATAAAATTGTAGTATATGCTGGAGTAGTAGTTAAGAGTATTATTCATCAATAAAATTAAATTCTTGTAAGTAATAATTAGCAGGTAATTATTAAATCGATGAGTAATTTATAGTTAGCTGATTACTAAGTAATTAAATGCAATTAACTAATTAATTATTATTATTATAAATAGTCGGAAGGACTATCTGGCATTAGCTTATGTAATTGATATAAGTTTAATAGAAAATATCATCACAAGTAATACTTTAAAATATGTTAAGCAATAATTCTAAATAGAGTCTTCAATAATATAGAATATCGTCAAAATTAAGCTTATATAGAATATTTTTAATACCAATCGTATACAGAATATCTTCTATATTAATCGTATATATCTTCTACATTAACAATGCTATAGAATACAATTGATTTTAATTGCCGTTTTAATAATTTGCTCCATTGTACGCTAAGTGTGCAATTTGTACTTCCTTTCGTCTTATTTTTGAAGTGTTTAATGTAGTTGTTTGACTAGAAGGTGTGTCCCACAGTCCACAGTCAGTGCGACGATCTGCTAGGGTTAAGATATAGTTAGATATATATTTACATATGACTGCGGTAACTAGTCATAGCCACCGGAAGATCAAAACGCTCGTTATTTGTACAATAACTGGGCGTGTCTCGCGCCGTCTAGGCAAATGGCCAAGCATGAGATCTGCTGATAACGATAGTTAAGCATTATAAGTTATACCAATAGAGATACCATGCCGTCTAACCCCGTCTCTCGCTACTCCATTCCAGGTACGGCCCCAACTACGATCTGGCCTCACGCCGTAAGAATGCGACACGCGAATCGACCGCCACGCTTAAGGCGTGGCTCAGCGAGCACAAGAAGAATCCGTATCCGACGAAGGGCGAGAAAATCATGCTGGCCATCATCACAAAGATGACGTTGACTCAGGTCTCCACATGGTTTGCGAACGCGCGCCGGCGGCTGAAAAAAGAGAATAAAATGACATGGGAGCCGAAGAATAAGACAGAAGACGACGACGATGGACTGATGTCCGACGACGAGAAGGAGAAGGATGTCGTCGGCGCTGCGGCGGAGGGCACAAAGTTGCAGCAGCAGCAGCAGCAGGCGGCGGCAGCAGGCGACACATTTGGTAAGCCATCACCTAATTTGCTCTTGGGACATTGACCCAAGCCAAGACCTACAGCCCCAACCCCGACATCGTGCGAAGCTAAAGCCAAATATATATATATTTATTTGCGAGTGTCAGTGTGTGTGTGTGTGTGTGTGTTTGTGTACATATGTTTAGATTGTTTTGTAAACAGGCTTTTTCAATGATTTGGATGGCTGTCACTCGCCTGACCCTCGCGCGCTCCACGCCCTGCCATGCCCCCGTCAACTTGCCGGGCCTTTTAAGTACAATTTATGTGGCGAAACGAATGTTATGCAATCTTTGTCTCCTTTGGCCGCCGCCGCGGACGCCGCCGTCGTCTGTCGGCTAAAGTCTCTCGTCCGTCCTCCGTTTATTTGTCTGACTGCTTAGGCGACATCCTCCCCGGAAGTTGACAGCACATTGTTGGCAAAGTGGCCTTGCGCCCGCACTTGGCTTTCCTTCCATCGGCCTTGCTCGAGTTGGCGACTCACTTATCCCGCTCGCAGTTGGAGGAGGAGGAGGATGGGGCGTGTGAGTAGGAGGGGAGTAGGAGGAGGGAGAGGCGCGTCAACTGAAGTTTGGCGGAAGCTAAAGCATTTTGTTGCTGAAAGCTTTCGCGAGCGAGGGTTGCACGCATCAACGCCCACCAACAATTTCAAGGGTTCTTGCCCCGGCAAACGCCCAGTTGCCAGTTGCCAGTAGCCTCTAGCCTGTAGCCTGTAGCCAGCTGCCAGCTGTTGGCGGCAAGTGGCAAAGGCAAGTGGCCGTGGCAAGTGGCAAGTTTGCAGTCCTGGCGAGAACTTGTCTGCTTCCGCTCTCGACTTGGAAATTAATTAAACTTATTTATGTGTCCGTTCTTTGCTCTTTCAACTTTAATCATCAGATCCCGGCAATCAGCGTATCAAGTCCGAGATTGGCAAGTCCGACAAGGATCTGGAGATTGAGGAGAAAATCGAGCGTGAGCCGCAGAATCTGCTAGCGATACGAGGACTGCCGCCCTACGGCTCAGCGAACTTCAATCCGCATCCGTCGCATCCAGCACACCCCTCGCATCCCTATAATCCCTACCTACATCAGCAGCAGCAGCAGCAGTTGGAGCAGCAGCAGCAGCAGCAGGAGCAACAACAGCAGCAGCAAGCACAGACGCCCGTCTGCTACAATCCGGGCTACGTGCAGAGTGCGGAGAGCGAGTACGCCCTTCAAAAAAACCAGCTGAGCAGAGACTGTGGCATACCGGTGCCGGCGAGCAAGCCCAAAATCTGGAGTGTGGCCGACACAGTCGCCTGCAAAACACCACCGCCTACGGCATATCTCGGCCAGAATTTCTACCCGCAGCAACAGCAGGACTCTCCGAGCCATCTGCATGCGGAGCAACTGCAGCAGCAACAGCAGCAGCAGCAGGCAATCGTGGGCTCGCAATCCCTGCAGGCGCTGCAATCGAGCATGACAATGGGGCCGCAAGTCGAGCTCGGTTCGCCGCTGAGTATGATGAGCAGCTACGCCGCCGCATCGCCATATTCGCGGATACCTACGGTGTACACCGAAGCCATGGGCATGCATATCGCGGCGGCGGCGGCGGGTGCCTCGGGCCCAGTAGTCAATACCAGCACCAAGATGCCCATCCATATGCATCGCGAGCTGCAGCAGCAGGTGCATTCGAGTATCAGCAGCAGCAGCAGCAGCACGCAAGCGCCTTACCTGCCACCATCGCATCTGCAGCAGCATCAGCAGAGGGTGGGGTTTTCCGAGATTCAGCCCGATACGCCGCCCCAGACGCCGCCAAACATGAAGCTGATCAGTCACAGCAGCAGCACCAACAGCAACAACAACAACACCAGCAGCAGCAACTCCATCAGCAGCAACAACTCCAGCAGCAGCAGCAGCAACAGTTCTACGCTGCATTCCGGAGTCGTCCCGGTGCCGGGTTCAATGCTTTATAGCAACCACCACATCTACGCGAACAGTAGCAGTAGCTATCGGGCCAGCTCGTAGGGCCCCGTATGGCATTTGTAGATGCTGCCCCACATATACCAAATATTACCATGAACAGGCCCAAGTGGACAAGTGCAAATTTCGAGAGCGAAAGCGAGAGCGCGAGCGCGAGCGCGAGAAGGGAATGCCAACGATGAGAAGATTCAACTAACTAACAATAATCACACTAATTATTTTGCAATAAATGTAGCTTAAGTACGGCAATAAAACTTTATTTCCTACCATATCGTAAATTATTTCACTTTATAACTTTAATTAGCATATTTACACACTCCTCCTCCGACTCCGGGGGCAAGACACACGTCGCGACGTGTCGCGCAAGGGGATAAGCAAATGTGGCTTGGCGCGAAGCGACGCAACTCGACTTGACTTGACTCGATACAACACGACACGAGACGACGGCGGTCCATCATGCCGAGGGATTTGAGTCATTCTCGAGCGGGTTTAATGACTCGCACAGCACACAGAGACAGACTAAAGACACAGCATAAACAAGCACGTAGAACACTTTGGAATTCATTCATAACACTCACTCACTCACTCACTACTTACGCTTGAGTGTGTGACACACACACACACATACGTAGCTTTAAAGCTATAGCCCATTCGACTTAACTCGTTATACCCTTAACTATTATAGTCTTTTAACTGTAGAATTCGACGGCGCTGCGTTTGTTGTGTGACTTGTAAATAGCTTAGTATTATTATAGGGCAGCATTATTAGAAATGATATATATATAGAATTATATTATAATGAGCTTGGACTGACTGAGCGCTTAGCAAGGCTTCAATTGGGTAGAATTTCCGCAGTTGACAGTCTGTAGAGTTTGATCTATATTAGAAATTTCGATGCCTACTTTGAATTTAAAATCAGAAAATATATTAGCTATGTCTAGCGTTATCTGAATATTTCACATAACTGATAGCTAGTGTTCTCTGTGATATAACGATGCCCTTGTGTGTGTGTGTGCATATTAGTTATGTGCAGATGGTACGAACAATCAGCTATACTACATATATAAATATAGGTTATGCATGATGTACAGTTTGATCTATTCGGGTATAAGCATAACTATGTATGTATGACTTGGCGTACGCTTCTTACGGACTTTTAGCTAATTTCGGTAGTTATTTATATGCATAATAAGAGATTAAGTATTTGTAAGTACGATTACTTAACAAATTTATCAATAACATATATGAATTATAAACCAAACTAATATCAAACAAGTTTGTAAGCTCGCACAAATGAAAATAAAGTGATTGAATATATCAAATTGACAACGTTTTGGAAGTCTACAGATTTATTGAAAATCGAAAGAGATTGCTAATCAAATCGGGGGAACCTTCGGGCTAGATTTGCTGTCTGTACTTGGACAACTTTTCTGGGCTTGATCTGCCTTGGAATGCAATTCTACGGAATAAATTTAGCTACTTCTTTCGAAACTGAGGATAAGCAAGCAAAGCGGATTATACACTTATTGCCTTTGATTGGCGTAGAAGAAATCAATGTTTTGTACCGCTAGAAATACCCCGTTGACTTTTTTCCATCAATGATTTATGGCTTCTTTCTATTTTGGTGACAAGCGTCGCGTTCGCTCGCGATCGTGTACAGAGTTGTTTGCCTAAACAAAAAGAGAAAAATGTGCTTGGGGCTGCCTGCCACACCCCGACATGCAGCAATCAATTAAAGCAGACCACAACTCGAACAATAATGAGAACTGTGATCATATCGCCGGAGACACGGCCCGGGTACTATAAATATGGATTAAAGCTAGCTGGGCGTACGTAAGATCATGAACTTCTGAATGATCAATTAAGAGGTAGACTTTCAGCTATCAAATAGGTGTAACTGCCTATGGTAGATACCCATGGTGTTAAAGCTTTGTGGAGAATTCGATGCAGATAGTAATAGAGAGTTGTAAAGAAGCGGATCAAGAATTAACGAGAGAAAGCCAGAGATATAGTATAGAAATAAGGCAAGGACCTAGGGGAGTAGTAATAAAAGAAGCTAGAGAGAAGTTGAGCTGGAGAGTAACTGAAAGAGTAAAGGAAGTGGAAAGAAAAAATGATACAGAAGAGTTTTATGAGAAACAAAGAGGTAAGAAAGACAGGGAAAGATAGAAAGAATAAAGGTTTGAGAGACCAAAATAAAATTGGAAAATTTCAAATGAGAGTGAAGGCATAGAGAATTGAGTAAGAGAGAGAGATGTAAAGTAAAAAGATCAGTCACAGTATGAGAGAGATCGAGAAAAAGGTAGAAAAGCTGCTAAGAACTTAAAGGACTTTATGAACTTGTAGAGAAAACAAAAATGTCTGGAGGATAATAAAGGCGTGAAAAGGGTCACGTGGAAATCATTAGATAAATTTGGAAAATTTCAAATTAGCTGTCTGAATTATGGCAGCATCTGCATTCAATTGCGCTCTTTGTAAATTGCACACAGTCTGTTAGGCAACTTGAATGTGCACGCACACACATGCACATGCATGCGTGTATGCACTCGATTATACATACATATACACATGTGTGCATTTGCTGGGTGTACGCATATCCCCGATCAACCCTGCCAACCCTGCGACCGACCAAAGCTGCAGTTCTAACCCATCGTGCTTTGGCTTTTGTCTGAGTGTTTTGGCTTTTGCACAATTTTATCCACAGTGTGGAAAATGACAACATTAATTTCGTCTTTTATTTGTGCGAATCGTGCCCGACCAACCCGCCCGCCCGACAGACCGACCACATTTTAAATTAACCCAAAACATGTTTAGGGGTTTTCCGCACAATTGCCTCATCGGTGCAAGCGCAGCGATGTGCCATAATGGGCTTTCAGAATGTTGCAGCACCTGACGCCTCTCTTGCATACTAGATACTACATACTACATATGTAGAGCTGGCTGTATATAGCCACAGAGAGGGGGCCAGACAGACAGTTGCACAAATTAATTGCTCGTTTTTTAACAGATTTCAATGGGAATAGGCTGCATATACCCTACATAATAGGGGGCATAACATGGTGCGTTAAATAGGCAAACGGACATGTATGGTCGCTTAAAAAATAGATATAGCTGACCAGACTTGGTGGCAGAGTTATGTATGTAGTGCTCTGTTCTGTCTGAAATTTATGATAGTTAAAGTATTTTGAAATCGGTATTGTCGGTAGTACGTGGAAATTAAGCCTTATATTGATATATAAGCATTTCCTACCGAAGTTTGAAAAAAAAATTGATACTGAACAAGAATTTTTTTTTTTTTTATAACCCCTTCATGTATTACAATTTATTCAATAGAACAATAAGTAATTTTTATGTGGGCTTAACTTATTACCAACACCATTGTATTTATTATTTATTTATTTCTAAATTATTGATGCGCTAGTGCTGTGGGAGTTCTCCCGTTTAGTCTTCGTGGTTGTGCTTCTCTTCTCGGAACTAGAATAAATCAGAATAAAACAAGAATAAATACTTCTTTGTGCACAAAGCCCCAAAGTAAAGCTACTTGTCTGCATATTGTTAGATCGTTAATCTTTATGGCATGCGTGTGGCGAAAGGAATGCTATAAACGCTATAGATTACAACGTACAAACTGCAACGTCAACGATTCAATTACCAAAGCTGTCATTAACGATCGATCTAACAAGTTTGTTCGACAAGAAACGCAACCGTTCAGTTTTACTAGGCAAACGACGTCTTATTTGCTTCGGCTATAGTCGCAGATTATTATATGCGAAGCATAATTGATAACTTTGATGCCGTAAAAATACTTGTTCGGCGTGGAAATAATTAATTTAATTCCGCTATTGAAAAAGTCGCTTTAACAATTGGACAGATTTTAATAAGAGTCGAACAAAACCGCAGTCGGGTGCAGGTGCGGGTGTGTGCTCCGGCTCCGATCTGAAAACAGGTCCACTGGGCCCGCTGTCCGGAGACCCGAGGCCGGAGCACGGAGGAGTACGGCGTCGTACGGAGTCCGCAGCCCGGACGCACACGTGGTACAATATTCGGCTACAAAATGGCCAAAACAACAAACCGCTATAATTTACCATATTTTATGGCTGCGCTGTGGCAATAAAATCGCCAACAAGCGCCATAACTCATTCGAGAGGCGAGAGAGCGCGTCGCATTGCCGAGCTGCAGCGGCGGCAGCAGCAGCAACAGCAACAGCAACAGCACCGGCAGCAGAAGCTGCCCCCGTCGCACGTTACACAGCGAGTGAGGCATGGGTATGTTTTGCGTACATCCGCGGTTGTGCAATTCGTATACCCCGCACTCGCGCACACTTCACATAGAGATGACACGATTAATCGCATCGTTTTTGACAATTTTTATTGATCGATTATATGAATATTCCTAAAAAATAAAGCTGTGATTTACTCGATTCATCGTTTTCCTTGCACCATTGTTAATTCATCGCTTTCAAAAACTTATCGATAAGTTTGTAGTTTTGTCAGCTCTAACTACAGTGCTCTGTGTATGTTTGTGTGCGTGCGTTTCAATGGGCAAACCGATAGGGAGCGCAGCTCTAATTTGTATCGGGCCCCGATTGTCCAACTGTCCGTAGGCGCAGGCGATTTCTAATTTATCTGCGTGCCGATGCCCATTGATAGTGGACAAGTTTATGACGCTGTTTTGGCCTTGTTATCCTTGCGGTCGAAACGCTGCTTGTTCTGGTCAATTGCCGGAAAGTGGGCAAAAAAGGCGCGTAAAGTGCGCTGAAATAAATTCAATTAAATTTCATTTATGCAGGCTGCAGCAAAATGTCGCAATAAGTGGAAAAAGCATAGCAGAAATGTAATTGAAAAGACTACAGAGCTTCCTTAGCCTGACAGCGGTGAGCTTAGGTCGTCAGCTTGTCACAAATAACTGACCCTGATTGTGGGAGGAATAAGAAGAAGAGGTGCGACCTGCCACAGACCAGCGAAGGTCACAAAAAGCTGTCCCAGACTGTGCTAGGAGATCGTAACACAATTATATATTTACTCTGGCAGTCTTAAAGTTGAAAATTAAGAAACTGACGGCCGTAGACTTGCCTTGACCTGCCGCGGGCGGGCTTAGGTCATCGGGTTGTCACAGTGAGATGTCCCGGACTGTAGTAGTGGCTCTTAACGTGAGTTATACGCAGTCTGGCGTATTCTTTATGCCGTTCGCTTGTCGCGAGGTGAACAATTTAAATATTTAATTAACACATTCCGCTGCTTAGTTGCATTTGGATTGGCGAGGCTTCTCTACCTCTCACTCCCTCCCTCGCTCTCTCTTTCTCTCTCTGCTCGGTATGAAATACAAATTTCCAGTCCAGCAGGACCTTGCGCTGACGCCATGTAAATCGTGCCGCAAATCGCCAGAGTTGCTGCGGCCTGTGTCTCGCGAGTCGCAAGTTGCGAGCAAGCGCGCGCGTGTGTGTACAATTAATGCAGGAATAGGCGCAATTAAGTCTGTCACAGGCGACCGGAGACTGGACTGGACTGGAGACCTGCTTATCGCATGATTCTGATCGAGCTTCACATCTCCAGCTGGTGCTGTTGTGGCTGCTGCTGCTCCGGCTGCTCCGGCCGCTGCCTGTGGGCATGCAAAACAACGCACTCGCACTTGTTGGCCAAAGCTTTGTTGCGCGCAGCTTTGGCTCGTCGGCAAAGCCAAAGATTTATCTGCATCCGGTGTCCAGTTACCGACGCTACCAACCTCACCGACCTCGTCGTACCATACCTCTGCGACCATACCGGGCAGACCGACCTCAGCCACCGGCACCAGACAAGTTGAATGATGCAAGCGTTGCGCATTTTGGAAGTAAATTTGTGTGCAAATGAGATTTTTATTTGGCTCGTGTTTCGTTTCGTGATAATTTTTCACTGAATTCTGATTACGAACCTTAATTGTGTAAATCACAGTGGCCTCCTCGGGATAATGCGAGTATTCGCCACCGTTCGTTCGCAAATATATGCACAGGTGAAACACTCGATCAAGTCGATGAACTGAACGCGATCCGGACGTGTCCTTGCGCTCTCTCAACGTAAATCTTCGATGAAAGACTTCGAGCTTTGTTGGAAGTCAAGTCTTATAGGATGGAAATATTATATAGCAGAACAATCATTAAGTATATTCTCATCCATATTTTTAGTACAGTAAGGTCATTTGACGTTCTTTATTTAACTTAATCAATACCCATGTATAGTTTAGTATATACTATTAACATATAGGTATACTTTCAGTTAGTTGCTCTTAAAACTATGCTTTACATTCGTTCTTTTTTATGCTTTCAATCAAATTTAAAATCACAGTGTCAAGCATTTTAATCTTCCATTTAAATAATAAAATAATAATAAAACCAGAGTATTAGTTGAGTTGTTTTATTCATTTTTATCTGGCGATCTATCTATCTATTAGTGCTAGAAAGATCAAATTGAACCCGTAGATGCCTCTATATTATAAGTAATAAGTAATAAGTAATAATAAGTCTTTCCCTGTCAACGAAAATACTAAAACAATATAAGACATTTTGATATAAAAACTGAAGCTTGAAGTTGAATTTTGGTTGCCAAAGCTATGATTCTAGTAATACTATAAAAATGCTAAAGTCTCTGCCGTTAAAGGCATACCTTATAATCAGGCTTCCTATTCATTTCTGTCTGTCGATCTGTTTCAACACAGAGACTCCCTACATCTATAGGTGTTTAAATTAAATTATTAAAGTTGATTGTGAGTTTGCTAGTCTGTAGCTCTGATCTCCTTGCAGTGATATTTAAATAGACTTTCTCCAGTATCTGGTAATACTTTAAGGATGCAAAGTTCTGTGCCAAATTGAATGTTGCCGGCGAGGCACACACAAAAAGGGACCAGCAAACCCATTTGTTCTCTAGTCCGACAAGATGTTTGCTCGTTCGGCAAAATAAAGTACAGCATGCCCGACTCTCACTCTCTCTTTCTACCTCATACCCTCGCTCTATCCCTCTCTCTCTCGCTCTATTGCTTGGTCGGGCAATGTGCAGCGGGTGCATTTTGGGCACTCGGGACATTTGGGATAACATGCGAACACGGCATATTTGCTGGGATCCAAAACGCCAAACGCTGTTGTCTGGCCACTCAGCAACGAGAGGTAATGAATGGATGCGAATGCATGACATGGACGCAATTTTCGACAGTCCAGTCCAGCTCGGACGGGCGGGCAGGCAGGCGGAGGGACGCAGTTTGAGTTCTGCTGATTAGCTCATGTTCAAAGCCTATAGCCGTGGACACACACAGACCTTTGGGGTACCGCCTCTCGTCCCCCTTTTCCCCATACTACTCGAACACACCTCTACAAGCGCTGCTTTCATCGAGTTCCCTGCGAAGTTTTTCATTGGTTTGATCAATTATTGCGAGTACAAAGTTGAAACTTTCAGATCTACTCTATATACATATACATATACATATATATGTATGGTGCATATAGCGGCAGTAAGTCAGTTGTGTCGCAGCTACATGAAGGTGTACGGTATTCTCTTTATTCGAGTTATTTGAATGTGCTAATTAAAACCTTACAACTACAAGCCAAAGTTGAGAACATAAAAAATGCAGAAATACGAAAATTGGCACTTTTTCAATGGGGCGGAGCGATTTCCCCTGCACGCCTCTTCCAATGGGCAGCCGTACCCCTGCTCCCCCTTTCCCGTACGTGAAAGCTGCCTGCAACTGCTGGAAAGAGCAGTACAAGTGCAGTCGCGCTCTCTCTCTCTGTCACACGCGCGCTCTTTCTTTCTCTCTTGCTCGCACTTGCCCTCGCTTGCTATCTCTCGCGCTCTCTCTCTCTCTCTCTGTGCATGCGTCTCGCTCGCACGCTGGAAAACCCGTTTGAACGGCCTTTTGCCGGTGCGGGGGGGAAGCGCATGCGCCGCGCACAGCGACAGACCGGCGCACACCCCGCCGTCCTGCTCGCAGCGCAGCGCAGTTGGCGCGAAGCGAAGCACGGGCACAGGCACAACCTGCATCGCAACTAGTTTGCGCTCGAACACGGCATTGCGCACATCATGGGCGAGAGTGGGCGCGCGCAAAACGTTCGGCCGCCTCTAACGGCAGAATTCGTCCGAGCAGGCGGAGGAGGAGGGCCAACCGGCAAACGGCAAACGGCAAACGGCAACGGGCTGCGAGGGGCGAGGGGCGCTTTATCAACTCGCAAGACAATGGAAGTGATCAAGTGCCATATCTAGTGCAAGAGTAAGTACATCGAAAAGTGCGTGTTGCCATTTCCTCTCTCGATTCGGCGGGGCCTTCTCGGAACTGAGAGCCGAGAAGCAAGAACAACGTTTGACTTTCAACAAGTTCGCCGTCTTCTTGTGCTGCTTATTCCTCTGCTGGCCTTGATGGAACAAGTGCCAAGAGAAATGGCCCACAAACTTTGAACTTTTCAGTGTCACGTCGTCGCATACGGCGTGTAGTGTAAGCTTTAAGCGTAAACACAGCGCGCCCGTCTGCGACAACTGTTTCTCTGACTTTTGACTTGGGTCGCGGCAGACACTTCTCCTATTAGATGATATAGCATACAAAAGGAATTTGTGTGACAATTTTATTGCTTTCTATATAAATTGTAGCTAACACTCGTTGTTAACCTATAAATTGTAGACTAAAAGTAGTTCAAAGATAGAGAACGACATCTGCGACCCTTCAATGTGGGTCGATATACTTGTACTTATCCAGCTGTCTTGACCCTCGGCAAGTGTTGACCTCACAGATAAGATCTACAATTGCCACAGACGTAATGCACAAATGAAAGGACAGGGAGCATAGAATAGAGGCTACCCTGTAAAGTAGGATTCGTTGTATAAAAAGGTGTAAATATATTTTCGAAAAAAATAAACGATAATATCAAACATAGTTTAAGATAGAAAAACATAAATTACTATATATAAAAGTTGCATAAAATTTAAAAATAAATTTTCCTCTCGGCAAAACTTTAAAAAACTAAAAAAAGATTTAAAATCTTGTCTCTTTTAAATCTCTTTTAAAAAGTTAGTAGTATTTATTTTATTTAACAATTATAAAATTTAAATAACTAGGAAATCCCATTTGAAATAACTAGTATATTATTAATAATAATGAATGTAATTTTATATGTAACATTTTGCCATTTTTCCATAATTTAAAATGCATTTTTAAGGTTCCGAGACCTATAAAACTATACATTTAATAGCAAAAATGTCACTTCACGTGCGCCGTTTCATACGTTTCATACAAAGGGAAATTTAATAAGTGTAAAAATAATGTTTTCCCAACTCGACGAAAGAGCACGCAGGTATGAAGGATCGCGTGACCGCGACCATAAACAGAAAATGCTCCGCAAAACGTCTCAGTCGCTTTGGCAGGCATTAACAATATTTTTAGAACCTATCGCAACAGAGTGCAGTGCAGAAGTGGAAGTGGAAAGTGGAAACACAAAGTTATCATGCATAAAATATTATTATTCATAAATGCACGAGTTTCTTGCATCGGGAATACTCCACTTGCTCCCCTCCCCTCCTGAGCACTGCGGTCAAACGTCGTCAAACACTCGCCTGCCTCCCTGCCTCCACTACCCTCCCTTCACTCTCTTGAGCGGGCAGCTATCCATCAGCGCATCATGTTTAGCGTTTCGTGGCGCCGATAATAAAGGCCAGATAAGAAACTAATTTTGCATTTGCCTCATAAGAATTTTTAATTACGCCGAGTAACCGTAGCTACCGACCAACTACAGACCGACCGACCGACTAACTGACTTACCGACTGACTATTCAGCGGTAATATTCCTCATCTAGATACACCACATATCACATGGGGGGAACTCAAGCAGTCGCCTCGCAGACGCCTTTGCCCCATTTGCATACCTCGATATGAATATTTATGTGTCTTCGAAAAGTTAATGGGAAATAAAATTAAAGATGTGCTAAGTGCACGATACTTAGTATTATTTTGTTTTTACCGTGTTTTGGTAGTACAAAATGTTTACATTCGTCGGAACATTTTAAGAGTCGACAAACGGACGTGTTATACCAGTTATGCGTTTTACGAGCCATTCATTTGTTATTTATATCTTAATTGTATCGGCTTATGGGCAGTTTTAGCTTTTAGCGGTAGCTTTTTTGCACTGTTCACATTTCCGATTCCGATACAATTTGAGAAAAAAAGGTGTGTCATTCCTTTTAAGGCAGTACAGCTGAAGAAACTTTTATTTAACCATTAGCATTATAGAAAGTCACCTCAGTTGAAAATTTCATTCCTGCTTAAGACAATAAGGTAAGTCAGATCTTTCGTTACTCGGCACTATGTGAGTCATTCTCAAGCTTTATACCCAGCATGATATCTTACAGTCAGAAGTTCGCTCGACTGTAACTTTTTCAATTACACTCGCCCTCGTATTTGACAGATATCTGGCTAATTTGGTCTATGGCATTATTCGCAGAAGCAACACAGCAGGAAATCATTCGAATTATAATGAATACTTCAAATTAACAGAGCGAAGTGATAAAATTAAATTAATAAGTTTGTAGACGAAAGATGCGTGTAGATGTATTTCTCCATAGGAGAAATAATTGAAGAATTTCACAGCAAATAACGCTTCCCCCTTTCTCTGCTGCACCTTTCCACACCCACTCTATCAGCACAACAAAGCTATACTACCAACACAATGTCAGTTAATCACGAAATCACGGAGTTGCATGTTGCCAATGCGCACTCACTCACAGTACGAATACGAGCGCACATGAATATTCAATTAGTGCGTTTTTGCGAGAGCGTATTACAATAATTTTCAAATCAACTGCGAGAGTACTGTATATGTTTCTACAGACGTGAATTCGACGAATAGGCGTTACCCTGTTTCTTGTTCAATTGAGTTGGCTAGAATAGAGCTTCCTAATCAGATAACAGACAATTTTAAATTGATGCATTGTTGAAAGTGGAATATTTGAATGAATTACGTTACTCGAAACGCGATAACCAGACGCTGCAGTGGAAACAAGCTAAGGGACGAAACGATACTTATCGATATAATGAGACACGAAAAGCGATAGACTGAAAAATGATATATTCGATAAATACAGACTCACGAAAAACAAAGGGCTTGGCCATCTCTATTTAATTTAAAGCTCAAAGCCCCAAAATAAGCGGTTTCATTAAATGCCGAAAAAAATAGTTTGTAATTATTTTGTGAAGCCCCCACAAAAGAGAAGACGAGAAAAAACAGCTGCCCGCCCGCTCGTCTGGCAGAGGACAAAACGCAATTGCAATAGATTGTGCAGCAAGCGCTTAGTAACCCTTTGTCTAGCAGCCATTTTAAGTGCCATAAAAAGCCGAAACTCGAAAAGTTGTTGGAACAATGTAGACAGCGTGTTTTCATTTTATGCGAATTAAGCTGCCACTTGAACAACTTATTTTGCCTGCGCCGCGCCGACTGGACAGACGCCCGACCGGGCGGACACTGACTCTCCAAGGAGGGCCACCGTGTGTGTGTGTGTGTACATAGAGACATACATGTATGTATCTGAAATATGCACTCACACACATGAGCGAGACCCTAGCACGTAGAGCAGAGGCACGACCCAGTTGGCAATACTTTAATATGAAGAAATATTTGCATAATTGCATAACTATTCAATACTCCAATAAAGTTGCGTGCATAAAGCACGCATTTGTTCAATTTCCGGCACTTTGCACAATTAAAATGAGAAAATTCAACATCCTTGTCCGCTTGCAGGTTGAACGAAAGGAGTCGCAGCATTTTTCCTAGCGGGCATGCAGTATGCATGACCGATGTCGTCGACGAGCTGCAAAAGGATAAAGTTATTACCGTGTATGGCCTGTGGGAGAGGGAGGCAAAGAGAAAGACGGAGAGATGAAGCGAGAGCGAAAACGGTAACATGGCAGCTGAGTGTCGGCACGACAGTCTGACCGCACTCTGTTGCCAGAGCAGAGTCTAGTCCTGTCCTGCACTACTGTCTGCGCCACTGAAGGATGTTGGCAGGGCAGACAGACAGACGGGTAGACGGACGCGCGGAGACGTGCGCATGAAGTGAGCTTGTTCGGCATATCTTTGCACGCTGACCCCTGACCCCGCCGTGCAAACATAAATACTATGCGGCAATGTATATACTTAAAGGATAACTGTGTCCTGCCCGGGAGAATACCCAACGAGGCCGACGCAGCCCGTAAAGCAGCAGCCACAAGTTCTCGCATGCGTGTATACCCTGTAGGAATGAGAGGAGCGCACTTGTGCATGCGCAACTGCATGGGAATACGAAGAAATTTAAAATGGCGCCGTTCTCCAGTATTGGATATTGCAAGGTATTTATAAAGTAATAATATGCTATGTAAATAAAGTAATAATTTGACTTTAAATTCGCAAAATTAATACTTCACTTAAGAATGTCAATCTAATTTTTTGTACACCAAATTTATTATTTTTATGATTTTGACTACGATCTAAAATGGGGAAAAAACAAAAGAAAATTTAATTTATTTTAATTTTATTTATTTAATTTTCAATAAGTAGCAACAGTCATATATACATATAATAATTATTTATTAGCTTGAAGCTGAAGCTATTGTTTACAGCGTTTATTTTTTACTTTTATTTAAAATCAGAGCAGAATTAAAACTAAATGAATAGTAGGAAATGTAGAGAGGCAAAGAAACCGTTGATCGTATGGATGAAAACTTAAATATGACTAGAAATTTACACCAATTTGTTTGATTAATCGTATACAATGCGCGAAAAGGGCTTTAATGAGTATGTATAAACGCAGCCGACGACAGCAAGACGTATGTATCTGGCAGCTTGTAAATCATATTCTCGATTAGGAGCTAATTCAACCAATTTGGTCATGCCTGTCAGTCCGTTCCAACTGTCTGTCCGTGTGAACGCGACGATCTCTGGAACTAAAGGAGCTTGAGCTTGCCAAATTAGGCAAGTTTCTGCATACCTCCCGAGTTGGTAGGAAGGTACGTGGCACAATGAAATGAAGTACGTATGAAAACAAGCGAGAATGTAGCGCCTCGTTAATTATACCACTGTGTCAGACCAGCCAGATTATTTTCTACAAGAAATCGAATAAACCTGATGAGATAGATCGAAACAGTTACAGATTAATATTACTATATAATATTATATTAAAGTACACGCAGTATTAAATTATATATCATCTGCCCTTACACATAATTTAAATACTACGAGCACTCACACACACCTACATACGATATATGCAAATAAAAGCACATGCCTGCCGACTGTACATAGGTTTACATAGTCGTATGTACTTGGGCGTATGCACATGTGTATTTCCGATTGTAACGCATATGCCTGCCTGGATGGATGGCTGCTTGGCTGGGTGGATGGGTAGGTGGCTCATTTAACATAGCCAGTCGAGGAAGGATGTTCCATCCAAAGCGAAGCGACCCTAGGCGCGCAACGTGCGCACATTCGTCAGAATTTGCATTTCAATTCGAATGTCAGGATGACGGAGCGTCGAATTTGGATGGCGGCGGTGGCATCGAAATGAAAATAAATCACGTTGCGTGGCATCGTGCCCGCCGCCATCCGGCTCCCCAGTCTCCAGTGCGGGAACGCAGCGCAGCGCTCGAAACACAGCCACCATTAAGCCAAAAAACAGCCCGGGGCTGGGGCTGGGGCCGGGGCGTGGACCCTCTCGCCCAGCGTAGTCCCATTTGAACTCATTTATTCGCATTTTTTTCTCTTCGATGCGAAAACGAATGTGAAAACTTTTCTGCCATCATTTTGAGTGATGTCAATTAGATTGATTTGATCAGCGAAAATATGTGATTTATCAGACAGCAGCAACAGCAACAGTGAGTGGGCGGCCCCGAGGCATTTGCCAGAGCCAACACATCCCCTCCATGTCTGCCGCCTGAGCCGCCAGTCCCGGGCGGATGCTCCATATGGAATCGCATGAATATCTTATGCGCGATACGCATACGCACTCACTTCATCACACCTTTCCATTGATTTGCGTTATCAATCAGTCATCCAATTGGGAGCTTTGTGTCTATCATTTTGCCACATACATGACGCTATTATTAAAACGAGGGCATATTAATATGGCGGCGGCCTAGTGCTGTGGAAGCTTGACATTTACTCAATTCGATAACAGTATCGATGATCTAACTTTTGTCTAATAACATGTTCTTAGAAAGTATAATTAGGTCTTGTCTCCAGTGCGCCAAACTGTTATGTATTAATTACAGCTATAATTGCTCAAAATTGTTTTACTATAGGGATTAACAATTAAAAAATTAGTAGTAGTATTTTCGGAATGGCTTCACGTCGAAAGTATATATTTACTTATATCGATAGCAATATTAATCTATCGAATGTAAAACTATCTTCCATATGCAAACACTAAGAAATTCATAAATTGGTGTTGCAAAAGTAGAAAAGCTTCAAACATATCGATATTTTTTCAATCAGTCTGCCAACACTAAGAACTTCTTAGTAAGAGGTGTAATGATAATAAATACACAGCAAACAGATGCCATATTTGCTAAACACATATAAAACAAGTAATACAAGCGTGCCAACATATGCTTCACATTCGTCTTGAACTAACCCGATTAATTGGGCATCAAGCGCTGGAATGCTTCCTTAAGCGGTTTATATAACAAATCCCTTAGTCAACACTGATAATGGCCACTTGTGTCGGCCACAAAAATAATTTGCCCATTGTTGTGCGCCATTACCACAGTTATGGAGCACACATTTGATTAAGCACCCCCTCTCCCCTTCCCCTGCGTTGTCCGCGACGTGGGAATATAAATATATAACGTCTCAAGTTAGCAGCTCATTCTGCTGGGCTTCTGGCCAGATACGCCTACGAAATTAATATACCATTGGGGGAGTACTTGCGGGTGTCATACAAAACAAATAAAATAAATCAAATCGCAGCTAACCAAACGAATGGAAGGAAGTCGCAATCGGAATGAACGCATGTGTGTAATAGGCGGGCAGGAGGAGCAGGAGAATCGGGAGCAGCGGCAGCAGTAGGAGTGGAGGCAATGAAAACAAAGGGGAACAATGTGAGAGAGAGAGAGAGAGACAGAGCGCGCTGGCAGCCAAAAATTTATGCGCGTTTTGTGCACGGCCGCGCCCCTGCGTGTTACGGGGTCGAACAAGGAGTCAGTGCAGCGCCCTGCTTTGGGCGTGCTCTTAGGGGTTGCCGTCAGGCCGTGCCAATAACTCATTTTCAAATGGAAATAACATCAAATAAAATTCGCGCTGCCGACCTCCACTTTTTCTGGCCTTGACTGCCATGTGTGGCATACGCATGCCTATGTGTTTGTGTGTGTAAGTGTTTGTATCTGTGTGTAATCGTAACTGTTGTTGTTGTTGCTATTGACGCTGGTCGCGGTCGCTGCGCGCCCGCTTGACTGATGAAATATCGTGACAGGCAGTATAAAAGCTATTAAAGCCGAGTGTAGATGGCGCTACTTGAATTTGTCAAAATGTCTTTTTACGCGCCGTGACAACAACAACAACAACAACAGAAGCAACACCAGTGACTGTAGCCGCAACAACAATACATACAAACCAATAGCGCGCACAGACCGGGCCCAGGCACAGGCAAAGGCCAGACCCAGACTCGGCCCGACTCCCGACTCCCAAGCAGCGCTCGCACACTCAACGGGTGAAACTTTGATTGATGCCAATGTGTCACGCAGGCGCGCATGTGGCTAATGGGCGGCGGTTGCGTTGCGGCCAGAGCCACGGAGCTAGCACACCCGATATATCCGATACAGCCGATACATACAGCGAGGCCCCCATCCACTGCGGCCCGCGGAGTCGTGCATTGTCTCATAGAAGTACCTCCAAGAGCTTTGCAGGCTTTGACAAGCGTTTGACAAATGCCTCGCATTTTCCCTTTGTTTCTGGGCGCTCTGCGTAAGCTACACAAACACACACACACATACATATATATATATAGGTATATTTGTATAGATATAGAGCTGCAGGCTAATCGAGAGACAATTATTAATTTGATTGTAGCGCCAGTGGGACGCCTAGCGATAGACTATGCCCGCTTGATGTATTTATTCGCACACACACACACAAAGGCACTTATACACACACACATACAGACAACGAATCGGGCATTATAGTGCTGTGGTGCCCCGCTGTTGCGTCACAGGTTCCAGTCCGCAAATAAACGCGCGCGTCGCAAGACTCTCGAATACATCAAAGTAACAAGCTCCAGCTGTGCGCCCCACTGGTGCGAGGCGAGCTCTGGGCAGAATCCGCTTGGTCTCCAGCTCGCCTGGCCTCATCCACTGCATCCACTTAGCAGGAGGACAGCAGCGCGCGCCCACAGTCGCCAAATATGGCATTGACTTAATAAAGAAATGAAATATCGCGAGTGCAAATCGGCAAGGGAAGTGGGGTGTGGGGGGCAGGCAGCTTCCAGCCGGCCGTGAAGCTGGCGCTAGTCGCAGCACGCTGCGCGAATCTGAAACTGTATCGTGTTTTCGGGTCGGACGCCTGCCTGCCCGATCGCCTGCCTGGCACCCCTGCGTTCATGAGAAGTGTCTTTCGACTGGCCCATTGATCTTGTGGAGTGCGTTCATTACTTACGCTTTCTATCGCAGGCCTTTTTTCGCAAGCGTTAATTGATTACACTGCATATTCAAACTAGTGCGCCCGCTAAGCAGGTCCAGTTTGTCGCCAACAGAATCTTTAATCTCTCTCACATTGGAATCTCTGGGTATGGCAATATTGGCTTGCAAAGCATTAATAATTATCAAACTCTCGCCATTATTTTCCCAAATTTAATAACACTAGCTCTATATACCTTATACCATTCTCCCAAACTGTAACTATTGTTTTCCTATCATCTTCGCAAACGCTGCCTATTATTTTCCTGAATATAATAACACTATCTTAATACACTTTCTTGCATCTTCCCAATTAAAACATTTTAAAGTCTGAGTTATAGCGGATAAACCAACAAACTATTGGCTTGGTTAGCTGAAAATTAATCATTAACAAACTATGGCTATTATTAAAATTTTTCCCAAAACTCTACCTATTTTTTTCCTAATTTTAATAACACTATTTTAATATACCTTCTACCCATTTAAAGCATTTTAAGGTCTAAATTATTGGGGATAAACCTCCAAACTATTGGCTTGGTTAGCTGAAAATTAATAATTAAAAGACTTTAGCTATGATTTTCCTAAACTTAATATTATCTTTCTATTTTAAATATCTTAAAGGTCTGAATACCAAGTTATTTGCCAATTTCCTTTAACTATAAAAAACACCAAATATAATTCTTTCAGATCAAGAGTTCCGTCATTTTAAACAAAGACTAAACTTTATACATATATAATTTAGAGGTATTAAGCAGCCTATTTCAAACAAGAAACAAGTCAACAAAGTCAAAATACTTACAGACTTACAGGTTCATACGATAAATTATGGCCTACATATAACCTATGATATTATATGACACAAACTTCTACTGCTACTGACAATTAAATTCAACCCTTAATTTGAGCTCTTCAACTTTCCGTAATTGTTCCAGGTTAATACGCCCTATTAATACCATCTTCCCAATAAACTCTAGAAGCTGATAAATGTTCAAGCACATACACCTTATTGCAAACGATCTGATTCTGCTAATCACTTTTCAATTCCTTCGAGGACGCAAATCCCTTAAATGGGAACCCTTCAATTTCCCCGCATCTTAAACAGGTTTAAAGACATGTGTGTGTGTTTTCGGGGTGGAAAGGTGTACGAGGGGGTCAACACCTCGGCTTATAGTGGTAAGCCTGCCCCTGCTTCGCTGGATCTGAATGCCATTGTTCTCGGCGCTGCCATTGTCTGATATAAATTAAGCAAATCTGGGCGAGAACCTTGCATAGTTTCGCTCGTGTGCAAATCAATTTTCACCTTACCCCTTCAGAGAGTCCCCCCTCCCTGACCCGCACCAGTTCATTCCACTTGCACAGTGGGACGAGTACGGGAATTAAATTTGCGCTTCTTCCGGTATTAACTTTTCACTCTAAGCCCGGCGCGAGTGTCGTGCAATAAATTACATTAAAGACGCCAAACTCAGGCAAATTTGCATGCAGCGCACAGCAACCCCATCTCCAGGAGAAGGGAAAGGGGGTTGGGAGGGGAAGGGTACGGCACACGCATCATCATAATTAATAAGAGACAATTTGACAATGGCCCTTTAGCGTTAACAGCGATATCATTTTCAACTGTACAAACTCAGGAGCAGCAGCGGTAGCAGCAGCAGCGGTAGCAGCAGCAGCCAAAAGAGCAGCCCTCAGAGCACTCAGAGAGGGGGAGGCAGGGGGCAGGGCACACGCACACCCTCTTGCCATTTTGCGCCAAATTAAATTCAACCTCAATTGAGGGGTTAATTTCTATCACCACGCAAACAAAAACAAAACCGCCCAGACTGCAGACGCCGAGGGTGGCTCGCAGACTCCGAGGATGCGGGCAAGCGGGTGGACGATGGGCAGAGGGAGGGGAGAGGAGTGAGTGTCGCTATCGTGCCATTATCTGCATCGAGTTCCACATAGAAAATCATTACGCCATTCGCACCATGAGACGTATTCAATTTGAGTGTCGTTGAGCTCTTTATTATGTTAGTGTGAAAGTCGCGTGCGCGCCAAAACCCCCGCACGGACGGACGACTGAGGACTGAGGGCATCCCTCAGGCACGGTCCCGGTCCCGTTCGCAGTGCCGGCTCCGGTGCGCATTCATTCACGGTGCGTAAGTCACAGCGGCAGCAACAATAACAGAGAAGGGCGTTTGATAAGGGCAGCAGGGACGGGCGGGGGAACTAAATTGAAAGCATGCTGCCAGCCTGCCGGGTGGGCCAACCCTTCAACGGGCAGAGGCTGCGGCAGAGGCAGCAGCATCGGCTGCATCGGTAACTCCGAAATCCATTAGCAAGCAGCGTGCGATGAAAACGGCCAGAGCCAGGGGCAGGCCCGGGGCCGGGGCTGGGGCCAGGGCCACGGGCATGAGGCTTTTATGCGCAATGCGTCCTGCTTGGTTTTCGGTTAACCATGAGCATGCCTGGCCTGGTCTGGCCTGCCTGCCCGCCTGCTGTCTGCCGAATCCTGACTACTCAATCTCAACGAGACTCATAAACATATGCGCCTCACGTCGTTTGGCGTAAATCTAATGTGGCGTTCCTAGACGACGACGACGAGGACACCCCTGGACGGGCTGCTGCTGGGCCAGACCGAGCGGCTAGTGCTGCTTTGATGAGGTTACTGACTCTGCCGAATTAACTCCCACTAGCCGGGGCGTACCTCCTGCCACACCCCCATCCGCCCTGCTGGGGCGTTGCCGAACCGGAAACCACTGCATTTTGTTGGTCCACAGCGAGGAGGGTGCCACGCTTTAACGCCTCGCCAAATCTCGGGGGACACTTTAGCAGCACAATGTGGCATTTAAATGAACACGCACCGAACCCAAAGAGCTTCATTAGTCAACACCGATGCGTGTGCCAGGGTACAGTAATAGATATGCCAGCGTAGTCAAACATACGACTATATATATATACCATATATAGGTATAAAGTGCTTCAACATGTATACTGATAGGGTACCAGGACAGATAGGATCATAAGATAATTGAGTAACTATATCTTTTAATTATGATGGATCGGGAGTAATACTATTATATCTTGGTGAAGAGTTATTCTCATATTTATCGTGTAAATGTTGGAATTTAAGGTATATATGCGATCATTGAAAAGTTATTTATTTAAATGATTTATAGCAATATATGGAGATTTTTAGTATATAAGTATATAGTATATTTACCACAGATAGGGGAAAGCTGAAGATTTGGTAGATCAATTATCAACCTTACAATTATCCTATAAACCGGAATACATGTATATTCGAGTGGGAAACACAGTTCGAACTTGAGTTTTTTATTATTTACAACGTTTATTTTAAAATTTAAATTCTGAAAATTTATCCTTCAATACTTTTCCACTTCGGATGCCCCAATGCTTCCATTTTACCACAATATTAAATTGGAATCATGTTTAAAGTCTTTATTTAAATATTATTTCTTTAAAATTTAACATTCTGAAAATTAATTTTTTACCATCGCAATTCCTATTGACAATTCTAGACAATTTCCTCTTTTTCTTTATTATTAACAATTTAAAATACTATTAACTACGAAGGCTTATCCAGCGATATTATCGTTGCCATTAGCAAGTCGACAACTGCAGACAATTAACATCAATCGATACCTTCCACGTTTTGATATATAACTTGGAGGAGTGTATCACGCCTCGCTTATCTGACATTTTAAATCCGTACTTCATAATCCGAAATCCCAGTAGTGCGCCGAGGCCCAATCGAAACGATGTTGACATATCGAATCTATCTGCCATAAATTTTATTTATTTATGTATCTTGTTCCGTTTTGCGTTCCGCTTTCTTCTGCCTTTGCCTCTGCCTCTGCCTGGCCTTGCGCCACGCAAAAATCGGCAATGAATATCAATGGGGGATTGTGGCACGACGGCGGCACGCGCCCGATTTCAACTCCGAGTCCGTCGACTGGGATGCGACTAAGTGTTCAGGGCCCTGGGCTGTCGGCCGGGGTGGCGTGAGGGGAGGCGCAGTCCGGTAGCCTTGGGCAGCAATACACACACAAATATTCATATACGTGCATGTGTATGTGTGTATCGATATTGTTTTTATCAACATTCACGTGTGCTGGAGCCGGGTCCGGGTCCGGGCACTTGTGCCCCTGATGCGATTTTAATTTTATTTTATTTGGGATTTTGTTTGGGCTGCAGAGAATCATCTGAGGGAAGTAAATCACACCACACACACAGTTTCAATATGGCCAGGCGCGTATCGAAGACGCCGTCGGATTGCGCCCGGCCGGACTTGGGGGTGGTTCGTCTGCTCTCCTTGCATCGAGGAGTCACTTTAGATTCCTCTGGCTGATCCTGATGGACTTATGCTCGAGGCTTACACACACACACACACATACATAAAGATGTCTACATATGTACGTGTTCTTGGCGGCTTACACTTGTCCAGGGGAATAAAGCGGCTGCAAAAAAATGCGATTGCTCTTCCTGTCGAGTGTTGATTGTTGCGCACACGAGATAAACGAGCTGATGCTGCTCCTGGCGCTGTTGTTGCTGCTGCTCGCAGTTGCCAAGTGCAGAAGCGGCGACGGCATCTTTCGTATTAAATTCATGAAAGTTAAGTGCTTTGTAATTGATGTTATAAAATATTTATGACAGAGGGCTACAGCTACAGCCCGGCCCCGCAGTGGCCTTACCTGCTGCAGGCCATGAGTGCCGCCATCGCACCAGGCAACCAGAGAGACCTTTTCAAGGGTCGAGATTGCAATCGGACTGATGATGGCCAAAATTAACTTTGTCTCTAATTGACATTAATTATTTAAAAGGATTTCATACGCCACTTTGTCGTCCTCCATTGTGGTTGAGAGCGAAAGTTTTGCCAGCTTCTAGCCAGAGTGGAGTGCAATCGAGTTGGCGAATAAAGCAATAAGAGCCGGAACACCAATTTGTTGTTTAATTTGCAGAATAAGAATTTAGTGCTGGTGGAATTAGCGATAAGTCATTGTTTACATTTTGGTGCAAGCATCGATAAAATTAAAATACTGTTTATGCCATCACTGGGACATCATATGGTTAAAATAACGATATAAACAAATAAGAATGCTTTTTGCAAGTGTAGAAAGTACTCAGAATAAACTCAAAGAACTTTCAATTAAAATATAGTTAATCTATCGATATTGATTTCTTGAAATATCAATGTAATGCAGTTGCAAAAGTACTCGAAACAAATTGTTGAACTATCGATATTGATCCTTATTAGCACGTAAAATATCGATTTGAGTAAATATCAATGTTTTTACAGCTGCAGAAAGTACTCGGAACTTTCAGCTGGACAGCAGACAGTGACGTGGATAGGGCAAGCTGTCAAGTGACTGCAACCTGCTCTCCGCACCCTGCACCCACACTCCAAATGATGATGTTGTCGACTTATTGTCTACTCTGCTGACAATGGCGAAACGCCGGCCTTGGCCTTGGTCCATGCTCGGCTAGCCTGGTCACCACCTTTACCGCCAGCGGGGAAATCTGTCAGTCTTTGATGCTGCCCGGAATGATGAATTATATTTGACATCTATGTGCTTGCACTCACTCTTGACCATGCGCCCGCTTCACTCATTTGCCAAGAGCTGCACGGGGATATGTTTATTTTACTGTCAAAACATTAAAGCAAACTCTCAACGTGGCTCAAGCACCGCAGCCAAGGTAGGGTGGCTTGTCACCAAGGGGCGGCTTACTTTGATAGGTTTCCACTCTCGTGCGGGGGTGGCAACTCTGCCACAGCCGGCGTCACGTGGCGCCTTTCAACCGACTCCGTACTTAAGTACATACCATACACATGCATACAAACACACATGCAAGTGCGTGTGTGTGTGTGCGTGTGTGGCTGAGAGTGAGTGCGAGTGTCTCTTTGCAGCCTCTTCGTTGGTCTGTGTATACAAACATATTTGCATATGTTGGCGGCATATTTTAACAAATCCTGCTGGATTTCCTGCCCAGCAGACAACACATACACACAGCCACTCACACTCGCTCTCACACACACGTCGTTGGGTAGCATGCCTTTTTGACAACTCATAACAATCACTCATCATAAACAAAGCGTCCGGCCTCAAGTTGGCAGCCCCACACAGTGTACAGTGCAGGACCAGCTATAGGCACACATATGCCTGGGGACGCCACTGTAGAGCAGTGAGAGCTTTTGAGCTGTGATCGCTTAGCAGTGATAATAGCTATAAGCAGCGCTTATATTTCTTTGTAACTGATTGAGATGTTGGCCAAAAGCAGTTAACTTCGCTCTTGGCCTGCCACTCGGATCCGATAATTATTTAATCTACCGAAAATTAGCCAATCTCAGAGCCAACTCATCATCGTGGCCTGCTCCTTATCCCTTTACATGGTCCCGCAGAGCCGGCCATCCGGCCAGCTAACGAGTCGAACATCTTGAGGTCAATTAGAACAGTCCGCAAAATAATTGCCAAGAAATTTATTCGCTTCATTAACTTGTCGAGGGACATGACGGGGAAGCGGACGGGAAAGGCGGGCAGAAGTCAAGCACGAAGAGAAGCCACATGAAGTCAGTCAGAAAATTAAGTGAAATAATTAAATCTCAATCGGAATCTATTAGATTTGGCGTTGATGCTGGGTATTTGGACACTCAACCCTCGACAGATGGAGAGAGAGCGAGAGACAGAGAGGAGAGAGGAAGGACGGGAAGGCCGTCAGCTAATCTCGCAGCAAGGGGTTAACGAGTTGGGGTTGAAAATTTTCAACATTTTGTCTATTTTGTCCGGGGAAATGCAACAATCGCAAGGCATGGCCTTGGGTGGCAGGAGCTGGCAAGCAGTATGGGAGCCGAGCTAGAGCCGCCTCCAGTCTGGCCGAGTGTCATTTATCACCCACGCAGCATCTTTCATAATCAGGCCAGCAGTAGGCAAAATGCAAATGACTCTGACTCTCACTCTGACTCAGGCTCGGCCTGGTGCGGCACAAAGGACCAGCCGCGGCTTTTAATTTACAACATCCTACGAGCCAGTCGGGCACCAGCAGCAGCTCCAGCCCATGCATCTGGATCTCCATATGCCCTGCCCAACAATAACAACAACAACAAGCACAGCTGCCGCCATTGCGCGTCAGATGGACGGTCGGACGGACAGAGCGCTGGCTCTGCTACACTGGCAGACAAAAGGTCGGCACATGCACGTCCACGTCCAGGTCCACATCCACAACCACGTCCACATTCCGACCGACTTAATTAATTTATGCACTCATGGTCGGTCGCAGCGAAATGCATCGGGGACGGAGAGGCCTGCCAGCGGACAAGCCAGCCGGCCGGTCGGTCGCTCGCTTGCTCGCTTGCTCGGACTTTAGGTGGACATTTCTTCTTTGCCTGCTCGAGAACCCGCCTAATTTCAAAATTAATGAGCGGAATCTTGATGGCCGATGCAAGCGATAAGCTCCATGATTTTGGCTGTCACACACACACACACACACACAGCTAAGTGCGGCGTCCCCCATTCCCATTTCCATTCCCTACTCCATCTCCATCTGCAGTCGGTCCCCGCATCCGTTTGACCGTGCAGCGTGAGTCGAAGTAAATCACGTGTTTATTGGCACTTCACTTACGACACCGTCGCCGTCACACCGTCACCCCGTCACCGTCACCAAAGTAACCAAAAAATGGCACCGCTCTCTCGGGCCTCAGCGAGTCTGTGAGTCTGCCGAGTCAGTCGACCTCACTGTGACTTGGACCCGGGAACGAGCTGGGGAACGTCATTAATTAGCTGCTTTTGAAGTGTGGGGAACGGATGGCGAGCGACGTGTTTATTTCGATTCCACTTCTTATAGGTATTGGGCCTTCATTTACGAGCTCTTTTGCCTCTGATCTCCATGCCGCGCGCTACAGACGCGGTCGATATAACAGGGAAACAGCCCAAAATCTAAAGAGTTCGGGAAGAGTTTGAATTATGCCAGCTAGAAGAATACCCTGTACCTGGATATCTAAAAAAATATATATATATTTTGTATATGGAAAAAATGTTAGAATATTTAATATACATATTTGTCCGATCTGAGATATTTTTTTCATATACCAACATATTTACGAGCATATTCAACGAGCTGCTACTTTACTTACTTCTCTACAAAATCATTATACCCACTGATATCCTTGTGCATTTAAACTAACAAAGTTCTGCTGCTGCTGATAACATTCTTGGCCTAATATTGCATGCCAGCACTGTAGTCCAGTGATGCTTTCGTTTATTTGGCTTAACCGGAAACTGCTTATCTCATGGCTAATCTTATTGATGTTTCAGATTTGGTCAGGCCCAAACGACAATGTGGATTTAATTCTGGTCTTAAGACAAACGGCGATTCGGGGACTGCATAAAATTGATTCATTCATACGGACAAGATGTATCGGCGTTGCGAGACTATTCTTCGAAGTACCTAAAATTTACAGCACCAAAGGAATTCACCGTGGTTTGCATATAATTAAAATTATGATATTCATTATGAAATTATACTTAATTAGAGTATTATTTATATTGCAGATAAGAGTCCTGCAGCGAAATCTACAAGAAGTAAAAGGAATCGCAGAAACCCTTCCAATTCTTGAGATAGTATTATTATGGATTGATCCATTAAATACCTATTATAGTGTTGTAGTGCTTTTAAAATTATTTTACATATAGATTGTTTAAAAATGACAACAAAATGTTATACATGCATCAATTAAAAAAAAAACATGAATAATTTAGTTCTTTACAAATATTGTTATTATAATTTAATTTATTTAAATAACATTTGTATCTAAAGTGTTTATAAACATGTTTGCTGTGGTTAGCCATTCTTTAATATGATGTAGTAAATATAAATTACTAATATAAAATTACTATTTTTTTAATGGAAAAACGATCAAGAAATAACAAGTAAACCAGAATTCCTGCAAATACATTAAAAACTTATTTAATTCTTTATATAAAATATGAATATCTAAAAGAATAAATGAATATAGAATTGAATTGATCTAAAATCCTTTGACCATTAGAAAGTCGATATTTATTATAAAAATAATCGCAAAGTACGAAACAATTTAATAATTTTTATTATAAAATAAATTGATGATTGTGGGATCAATCCAAGATTAAAGCTCAAATATCTAAAAATAACTATTGCTAAAAATTAAAAAAAGAGATGCTACTTGTTTAACACTAAAAAAAACTGTTTGTATGAACGCATGTGCTTCCAGTGTATTGCTAAGCCTTACATGTCTTATAAGGGTGAATAATTGCTGTAAAACAATTAGCCTTGTCGCTGGGTGACTTGTCATGGCTTTGCAAGGGACTTAATAGTTTTGCCAGGAGTTTTCAATGAGGCCGAGCTTTGGCCCAGCTTTGAGGGAATTAGATGGAACTCAACATTCTATTATTTACTCATGTATTTATTGAAACCTGTCGAGATGAATCCTTTTTGATATATCACTGTTAAAAAGCACATATGTGTGCATTTTACGTCTGTAAACCGAGAACACTGAAGGGTGCTGTTTTCCTGTCCCTTCTTTATATTGTCCGCCCGCACTTAAAATGGGGTGGTAATTGACTTTACTTAATCTGCAATGTTTACAGGAAAGCAAGTAATAAACTTCGAATGAAGTTGATGGTATTTAAATTTATATAAACCATACGATCGTTAAAAAATTCTCAATTAAAAAATACCAAAGAGCTATGTATAGATATTTATCTGTTTCTGTGTATATTACATACAGCTCAGTCAATTTTTTCAATATCTTTCGAAAATGAGCATATTTTTTCAACTGATCTGGGCTGTAAACAGTTCTGTACTGCCATTTACAACACTGAGAAAGCGAGAAAAGAGTATTACTTACCCAAAGAGCAAGTAAATAATCGACCAGCCTAAAAGTATGCAATGATTTTTTGTTTGACGAAAACTATTGCATATCTCGGCTGTTCAATTGGACGAGTCCTCTGACTGCATGTGCTTACTGGAATTTATTGAGGCTGACTGGAATATAGTTAGAATTAACTGGGAAGATTATTGGAGTAGAATTAATTATGTAGTAATAATAATAGTATCAGTGACAGTATTAACTTAGTTATGTATTTTTATTTGTATTTGCCTATATTATATTTTGGCAAACTTTTCTAAAGAAATTTAAATACTTTAAAATTTTTTAAATCGAAATTTAACTTAAATGTGTAAAACCTCAAATAATGTAAGCAATAATAGTCTAATATACAACTATTATTTATACTGTTAACTGTTCGACAAAAGAAACCAAGCCATTGATAGAGCCATTGACTTGATGATCATTTCTTGTCTATTCGAATTAAGAATGAATTGTTGCCCTACTACTACCTGAAACCAGGTAATATCGGTCACATTGTCATCTGCCACTCGCAGCGAGTCGTGCGCTATTCTACTCCATTCTGTTGCCAAATTCGAGGGGCATCATCATAAATCATGCCAAACTCTCAGCCCGGCATAGAAAGTCAAACAGAATACGATCACTTAAAGGTATTCAGGCATTTATTTATGTCAAAACAAGCTGCATTAGGCCAGCCAACGGCTGGCAACCCTCCCTCCGACCCCGGTACCAGGCTGTCCCCTCGAAGGTAGAGGGGTCAGTCGTATAACTCAATTAAAGACGACTGTGTGAGCCCTCACGCAAAGCCTCGCCACGGGGCGTCGGCGCATTAGTCACTTTTCTACATCTTCGTCTTCTGATTTGAGCAGCGTTTGCTCAATGGACACAGCACGGAGAGCAGAGGATGTCTGGACGCCTGGCCAGCCAAACAAAGAATCAGGGTCATTGTGGTTTCAGACGCAGCCTGATGCTGGCTGCAAACTGCAGCATAGACGCCACAGATATCAAATGAAACTCGGACTCGAACTCGCACTGAATGAAGTGTCCTCAGTCCGCTGCGCACTTATCGTCAACTCTCATTGTTGACCAGTTCTCCTGTTGTACAGTTGCCCCCTTCCTGCAGTCTCCCACCCTCTCCCGGTCTGCTGCTTTGACAGCTGCCGCTGTGTGGCCCAGCCCGCCTGCGCAATTGAACCCAGGCCACGACCGACCTCCAAGGGCAAGCGCAGAAAACATGATTTTTATGTAACGAGAACATTGTTCTCGCAATCGCTCTCCTCCCTCAATCCACTCCGCTGGCCACTGTCTGCATGGGCCACACTGCAATTGCAACGTTGGCGATCCCCGATGAGCCCGAAAAATATTCACGATCCTCGCGGGATCGTGCAAGAATACAGCGACGGTCTGACAGGTGGCGCCGCGGCGCCAATTCGAATATGAGCGGAACGAATGAATGAAGGAATGATCATGTACTGCCAATGTTCCGCATGCAAATAGCCATATTGCAGAGCATACTCTACAGATACTCTGCGAGTTACTTCCTAAAGCAAAGACATGCAGCTTAATGCGATCAACTGATTTTATCACATCTCAAATCCATTGTTTGTGTAGGGGAATGGGGAGTCAAGACATCCAACACCCGATATACTCATGTTCATATGAACACGTAGTTAGCAGAAACTACTGTGAGTTGAGTTAATAAATCTGTTTGAAGGCGTTAACATGTTTAGATTATGTTTGAATTATTTTTAGCATAATTTCCTAAAAGTATCGGGTGACTTTCTAAGTAAACCAAGGAAGAAGAGAAAACTGTTTGAGGTTTAGACTGCATCATAATTGTATTCAGAGTTTTAAAATTTGTTGAAGCAACTTCCTTTATTCTGATCTTCTGAGAACCGTTTATGCATCCTTTTATCCAAGCGCATAAGAGAAAACTACTTACAGCTTTGACTGTACTGTAAAATAGATTAAAAATCCGCAAGTAAAATGTTTCCACGTTCAATTCAAAAATCAAAGAAACCCTTAAGGTTTCCCTTGCTTTTCTCATGCTTTTCATTCACTGTTTCTCCAGCCTTTTAAGTCACATAAAAAAGGAATCAATGAAAACAACCTAGAGTTAAGTATCCCAAATGACATTCGTTACGGATCGAAGAAATACTCGTATGCTTCCTAGCGAATGTACGGTATAAATATGTAATCTTAGGCACGTGATATAATTTATGTGTGTCCAGGCAATTGACACTTGCAACCCTCGAGCATGTGGGAAAAAGTAGGTATTCTTAGAAAATTACAGCACATTAAGGACTGAAGCTGAAAGAGAACTATAATGGACTCGATTAGTGAAAAAAAAGTAGAATCATATAAAAAAATTTTAAGTAATATCTGAGTATACTCAAAAAGGAAACTAAGTATGACAAATGTAACTGCAAATGAGTTATAATGGTTGCGAAATTTAAATAATCTATTAATACTATAACAATATGAAGTTGTTTTTTATAATATATGATTAATCTCCAGAAAGAAACAAGCAATGAGCCAATAATTCCAAGTAACATAAAAATTCGTTAAGTAAATAATACACAAAAATTGTATAAAACTCTAAAGGATATAAGCAACCCTTAACAAAGTATCCTATTTCAAATATCTGTTCAACCTTATATGTAAGTTCTCTCAAAGTGTATGTAGCAAATGTCGAATAAGGACCATTAGTAGATTAGATTGGATAGTCCCAGGTTTTTAACAGCAATGTAAAACGAATCGTTGAGGATATGGACTCAACACACGCCACATAAAGTATTATCCTTCCCATACCCTTTTTACGGGGCGTGCAACTGTACGAAAACAGGCTGAGGTAACAGTCTGCGACCTTTCGACCTTTCGCGCCGCCGCCTGATGAATGAAGAAGGTTGTCGCAAAGAGTCCGCTTGTCCATTCGTCTGTCAGCGCGACACTGTGACACTGGCGCCAGACTCAGAGCACAGATCGACTCGCCGGGCAGGCTTATCAGTGTTGCGAGTCCTTTTTGCTTATCTGCGACTCACTGTAAGCAGTCGCGACAATTGTGAATGGACAAGTAGATGGACAATAGCACCGCTGTGGGTCGTACCCGGGGCAGCGTCGCCAAGATCTTATTTTAATTGCCGGTCCGATCGATCACACGCTGCGCGGCAGGTACTACTGCAGAGCGAGTGTGTGTGTGCGAGAGTGTAAGCGTGTTAGTGTGAATGTGTCTGCGAGTAGTTGAAGATCAGTTACGCAAAGCGAGAGACGATCACAATGTTGAACAAGTATCTTTAAGATGCATTCGATATAGCAAAGCGAACTACCTGTTACCAGACCTGTACCTTACCTGTCCCTACCCGATCCCGATGCCGATCCCGTTCCCGTTCCAGTCTCAACTGGGCTAGTTAATCTTCGCCGCTTTCGATAACGTTTTAGTGCTCAATTCTGACTCTACGCCCTTTTGTGGTTTTGCTCTTTACAACTGTTTATGTCTTTTATGATTGTCCCTGCATTGTCTCCGGCCTGGAGTGCGACTTCGAGCTGGACGGGTCTTGACTTTGTCCTGCCGACGACATGCCAGTCCAGTCTCTCCCTCGGCCCCCACTCATCCTCCTGCCACTTGTTCTTGTCAATCCCGACTGTCGTTGGGACTGTAATTTAATATCTCGACCGTTGCGTATTTATACTGGTTTTATTTTATCAGGCCCGCCGACTCGAGCTCGCAGAGAGAGAGAAAGGGAGAGAGACAGAGAGATCGAAAGAGCGCTCTTCTTGGGGCGTTGCGCTGCTCCTCCTGTCTTTCACACTTTGCCCCCGGTCAGGCCCAGCCTATGTCGCAGCATAGATACAAACACATACATACAATCGCACATACAGATGCACTCGGACTCGCTTGAAGCTCGAGTGCGTGCGCGGGCCCATTAGGGCCTCTGGTCCGAACACTGGTCTCTGGTTTCCTGGATGTCCGATTGCCTTCGCGTCCGTCGCTCATTTAAATATTTTATCATTGATGCGCCGAGGAGACACTAAAGAGAACTTTATATCTTTTCAGTTCGCTACGTTTTTATCACTCGAATGAACAAAAACATTTGTTACCAATCAGAGTTCTTAATTTTACGGCCAGTGTGCCGCGACAAAAGTGCCGCTGCGACAAAAGTGGTCCCCATACGTATGTGCCCAGCTACAGATACGTATGTGCATCTGTATGTGTATATGCGATACATATGTCTGATCTTTTGTCGGCTTTGTCGCGGAAATTAGTCGTGTATTCCCTTAAAGCTTGTATTCAGTGCCAGTATCTTAATTGGCTTTGATGCTGCGATGGCCTTTCATAAATTTCAATCCCTCTATCCCTGTTCCTCTCTCTCGGTCTTGCTCTCTCCTTCTGTGTGCATCTTACAGAACTTGTTTACATTCGCTGGGCAAAAGCATTAATGAGAATTTAGTCCTCAATTGATAGACATAAGCTGTAATGTAATATATAATACAACTGTGTAGATCGCAGAGTTTGATATATGCGGGAGAATCGAGTATATTGATTAAAAGATAATTGATGTATCAAGCAAGGCAGGGGTTTTACAGAGGCACAATATTATTATTTCGCTCAATAGAAGTATTTAATTTTTACAATTAAATTTATTGCAGCCAAAGCCAAAGTGGGTAACTTTTGAGTGTTCTCGACTGTGGCTTTGTTTACTAGTTGTTTTTATTCTCAATGGAGCTTGTTCGGCTTGCTTTTAAGGATAATTCTAGAAGCAGATCTACTACTGAATTTTCCAAGAGTTGCTTTAGATACTTTTATATTTCGACCTCAATGGGTCGCTTAGCTTCCATACAAAAATGAAATATAAAAGTTTCGAATAAATCTTTTCATTCTTCAGTCCTATTATTTTTTAGTCTAAAAATTTTCTGGGATCCTTTCGCTCTCGCATTCTCAGGCTCAGCCTTATCGTCAGCCTTAACCTCAGCTTCCGCCTACATACCTACATACGCTCATTCTGCCCCACTCTCGATCCTTTGCCGAGCCTCAGCCTGAGCCTCTCCCGCACCCGCTGAGCCTCCCACACACTCGTTCAGTCTATCCCGCTCCCGTTCCTTAGCCTCAGCCTCCTCCGAACGCGCTCATTTCCTCAGCCTCAGCCACAGTCCTGACCTCTCCCCCACCCGCTCAGCTTCTCCCCACACCCACTCCGTTTGTCCCGCTCCCGTTCCTCAGCTTCAGCCTTAGCCTCTCCCGCACCCGCTCAGCCTCCCGCACACTCTGCCCCGCTCCCGTACCTTTAGCCGAGCCTCAGCTTCTTCCGCACCCCGCTCAACCTCTCCCGCACCCGCTCAGACTGTCCCGCTCCCTTTTCTCAGTCTCAGCTTCAGTCTTGGCCTCGCTCAGCCTCTCCCACACCCACTCAGCGTGTCCCGCTCCCGCTCCCGCTCCCGCTCCCGCTCCTCAGCTTCAGCCATAGCCTCTCGCACACCCGTTCTGCCTGTCCCGCTCCCGTTCCTCAGCTTCCTTAGCTTCAGCCTTGGCTTCTCCCGCACCCGCTCAGCCTCACCCACACCCATTCAGCCTGTCCTACTTCCGTTCCTTAGCCTTAGCCTTAGCCTCTCCCGCACCCGCTCATTTCCTCAGCCTCAGCCACAGTCCTGACCTCTCCCCCACCCGCTCAGCTTCTCCCCACACCCACTCCGTTTGTCCCGCTCCCGTTCCTCAGATTCAGCCTTAGCCTCTCCCGCACCCGCTCAGCCTCCCGCACACTCTGCCCCGCTCCCGTACCTTTAGCTTAGCCTCAGCTTCTTCCGCACCCCGCTCAACCTCTCCCGCACCCGCTCAGCCTCCCGCACACTCTGCCCCGCTCCCGTACCTTTAGCCGAGCCTTAGCTTCTTCCGCACCCCGCTCAACCTCTCCCGCACCCGCTCAGACTGTCCCGCTCCCTTTTCTCAGTCTCAGCTTCAGTCTTGGCCTCGCTCAGCCTCTCCCACACCCACTCAGCGTGTCCCGCTCCCGCTCCCGCTCCTCAGCTTCAGCCATAGCCTCTCGCACACCTGTTCTGCCTGTCCCGCTCCCGTTCCTCAGCTTCCTCAGCTTCAGCCTTGGCTTCTCCCGCACCCGCTCAGCCTCACCCACACCCATTCAGCCTGTCCTACTTCCGTTCCTTAGCCTTAGCCTTAGCCTCTCCCGCACCCGCTCATTTCCTCAGCCTCAGCCACAGTCCTGACCTCTCCCCCACCCGCTCAGCTTCTCCCCACACCTACTCCGTTTGTCCCGCTCCCGTTCCTCAGCTTCAGCCTTAGCCTCTCCCGCACCCGCTCAGCCTCCCGCACACTCTGCCCCGCTCCCGTACCTTTAGCCGAGCCTCAGCTTCTTCCGCACCCCGCTCAACCTCTCCCGCACCCGCTCAGACTGTCCCGCTCCCTTTTCTCAGTCTCAGCTTCAGTCTTGGCCTCGCTCAGCCTCTCCCACACCCACTCAGCGTGTCCCGCTCCCGCTCCCGCTCCCGCTCCCGCTCCTCAGCTTCAGCCATAGCCTCTCGCACACTCGTTCAGTCTATCCCGCTCCCGTTCCTTAGCCTCAGCCTCCTCCGAACGCGCTCATTTCCTCAGCCTCAGCCACAGTCCTGACCTCTCCCCCACCCGCTCAGCTTCTCCCCACACCCACTCCGTTTGTCCCGCTCCCGTTCCTCAGCTTCAGCCTTAGCCTCTCCCGCACCCGCTCAGCCTCCCGCACACTCTGCCCCGCTCCCGTACCTTTAGCCGAGCCTCAGCTTCTTCCGCACCCCGCTCAACCTCTCCCGCACCCGCTCAGACTGTCCCGCTCCCTTTTCTCAGTCTCAGCTTCAGTCTTGGCCTCGCTCAGCCTCTCCCACACCCACTCAGCGTGTCCCGCTCCCGCTCCCGCTCCTCAGCTTCAGCCATAGCCTCTCGCACACCCGTTCTGCCTGTCCCGCTCCCGTTCCTCAGCTTCCTTAGCTTCAGCCTTGGCTTCTCCCGCACCCGCTCAGCCTCACCCACACCCATTCAGCCTGTCCTACTTCCGTTCCTTAGCCTTAGCCTTAGCCTCTCCCGCACCCGCTCATTTCCTCAGCCTCAGCCACAGTCCTGACCTCTCCCCCACCCGCTCAGCTTCTCCCCACACCCACTCCGTTTGTCCCGCTCCCGTTCCTCAGCTTCAGCCTTAGCCTCTCCCGCACCCGCTCAGCCTCCCGCACACTCTGCCCCGCTCCCGTACCTTTAGCCGAGCCTCAGCTTCTTCCGCACCCCGCTCAACCTCTCCCGCACCCGCTCAGACTGTCCCGCTCCCTTTTCTCAGTCTCAGCTTCAGTCTTGGCCTCGCTCAGCCTCTCCCACACCCACTCAGCGTGTCCCGCTCCCGCTCCCGCTCCCGCTCCCGCTCCTCAGCTTCAGCCATAGCCTCTCGCACACTCGTTCAGTCTATCCCGCTCCCGTTCCTTAGCCTCAGCCTCCTCCGAACGCGCTCATTTCCTCAGCCTCAGCCACAGTCCTGACCTCTCCCCCACCCGCTCAGCTTCTCCCCACACCCACTCCGTTTGTCCCGCTCCCGTTCCTCAGCTTCAGCCTTAGCCTCTCCCGCACCCGCTCAGCCTCCCGCACACTCTGCCCCGCTCCCGTACCTTTAGCCGAGCCTCAGCTTCTTCCGCACCCCGCTCAACCTCTCCCGCACCCGCTCAGACTGTCCCGCTCCCTTTTCTCAGTCTCAGCTTCAGTCTTGGCCTCGCTCAGCCTCTCCCACACCCACTCAGCGTGTCCCGCTCCCGCTCCCGCTCCCCAGCTTCAGCCATAGCCTCTCGCACACCCGTTCTGCCTGTCCCGCTCCCGTTCCTCAGCTTCCTTAGCTTCAGCCTCGGCTTCTCCCGCACCCGCTCAGCCTCACCCACACCCATTCAGCCTGTCCTACTTCCGTTCCTTAGCCTTAGCCTTAGCCTCTCCCGCACCCGCTCAGCCTCCCGCACACTCTGTCCCGCTCCTTTTCCTCAGCCTCAGCCTTGGCTTCTCCCACACCCACTCAGCTTGTCCCGCTCCAATTCCTCGGCCTCTCCCGCACCCTCTCAGACTGCCCCGCTCCCATTCCTCAGTCTCAATCTCAGTCTCGGTCTCAGTTTCAGCCTCAGTCCCAGCCTTTTCCTTTGCCATAGCACCAACCCCAATCTCAATCTCAGCCTCAGCCTTTGTATCAGTTTCTGCCTTAGACTTAGCTGTTGCCTCAGACTAGGAACCCTCCTTCAGCCTTCGACTCCGACTCAAACTCAGACTCTGAATCGGATTTAGACTTGAACTTAAACTCAGACTTAAACTCAGAATCAGACTCAGGCTAAGAATCAGACTCAGACTCAGCCTTTACCTTAGACAGACTGGGTCGAATAAAGTTATTTAATATTTATAATTAATTATAATTAATAACAGCAAAAGGTGGTAAATGGGATCTTACTATCGAGTGCTCTAGACTGTAGCTTTCTTTACTTGTTACTATGATCTATATAGGTGCTCCGTCATCTCTAAGCTATGTAGATATATTGTTATAAAGATGACCCGTCACAGATGCACCCTCTGCCCGCTGCTCACCGTGCCCGACTCCATTCAAATCGCAATGGACTGACAAATTGCAGGCCATAAACCAATTGCGCAGGCTCAGACACAGGCCCAGGAAATATGTCAACTCGCAGTCATGCCAAATGTTGCACTATCGCTATAAGGCACTGGAGCAGTTGCTCGAGCGAAAACACAGAAATTATGCTAACTAGCGGAAGAAGAAACGGATCCCACAGCGAGAGACAATTTATGCACTGTCCCATGTCCTAAGCGCTCAGTCCTCTGCTGACCAGGCCCGGACCTGGCATGGCCATAATTTATGTGTGTGTGTGTGTGTGTGAGTCCAGGCATAAGTACGTAGAAGCGCACGGCGACAACTACAGCTACAGATACACATGCGTATCAAGCGATAAATGCATATAGAGCGATAGATACCCCAATTGTCATGCTTGCGAGGATGAATGAGGGGATGACTTCTCTGCCAGAGCAGAGCATAACAGCGGAGGGGAGGGCAAGGCAAGGGTCTCGCTCCCGCAGAACGCTAAGCGAAACGAAACACAGCATATTGGGAAAATTTCACGCTCATTTGGCAGGCGGGCGGACGGACGGACGGACTGGCGAGCAGACGGACAGGCGAACTAACTGACAGACTGGACTGGCCGCTGGACTGGCCTCTGGTCACTGGCCACTGGTCAGAGGCTAATTTATAGAGCGATTCGGCGGCGGGTGTTTGTTTATTTATTTACTACTCTTGCCATGAGATTCAATTTATGCGGGAGGGGGAGAGGGAGTGGGAAGCAAAGCGATCAGGGAGAGAAGAAGGGAAAGGAAGCAGAAGGAAGAGGGTAAAGGCGTGGGCAGAGGGTATAGGTATGGGAGAGCAGGGAGAAGGGGCAGGTAAATTGAAAAATGGACATTTGTTGTTACAGATCCATCGACTCATTTGCAGCGCATTTGTGCCTGCTTTGCTGCGCGTTCTTATAAATGAGTGTTGTGAGTGTGTATGCGTGTGTGAGTGTTGTATCTCTTGACGAAGTGGTGGGTATCCCGCCCGCCAGCCTGCTCGACTTTGGCTTTTCGGCTTAGATAAGCCGGCTGCCGGTGTAGCTGCTGTCGCTGTCGCTGCTGCCGGCGCTGCCACTGCTTCTGCCCCTGCTGTTGCCACTGCTGCTAGCACCGCTGCTGGTACTAGCTCTGCTGCTTCCTCTGCCTCTGCTAGCGCTGTCTTTTCCACTGTTGCTGCTGTTACCTCTGCTGCTGGCGCTGACTCTACCGCTGTGGCTGCCACTGCTGCTGCCCGCGCTGCTCCCGCTACTGCTCCCACTGCTCTTGCCTCTGCTTTCACTGCTCACTGTCCTTCTCTGCCTGCTGCTCCCTCTGCATCCACCTCTGTCTCTGCCTCTGCCTGCCCCACAGCAGCCTCTATACCCACTGCTCTCTGCTCTGCAGCTGCCGCTGCCTCTGCTATCTGCGCTGTGACAGACGGCGCGCGGGCCTGCTGCCGGGGGTTGTTCGGTTCGCTGTGCTGGTTTGACATGCAGATGTGACGAGCGCGGATTTGTTTCGTGTATCTTGTTCGCTGCTGTGTGCGTAAGTATATCTGTATGCGAGTGTGTGTGTGCGCATACTTTGCTTGTGACAGCGACAACTTGATTTTTTTGCTGTTTTGAGCGATGCGCTGCGCTTTTTGTTGGCGCGCGCAAATGGTAATGGAAAAGGGCAGGGAAATCCTTTTTAAGCTTGACGCGCCCCTCCTCTCCGAGCGACGCCTTGGCACAGTGTCCGCGAGTGCATTTGACACTTTGTAGTTGATGGATTACGCTTAATTATTGATTAAATGGGCTTGTACTTGTCAGCCGGAGCGATGCGAAATCCATTATGTATCTGGAATATTGCACGGGAGTCGCGCGAGAAAATTAGATTTACATTTCACGGAATTTTTAATCGGGCGAGGCACTGGGCGCGCAGCACTTGATGGATGCCGCGAAGAAGGAAGGAGGCAGAGGAAAGGTAGGCAGAGGGAGGGGTGCAGTACGCCGGGGGGAACGTTGATAATTTGAAATGGCAGAGGGTCCTGCGTTGGCAATGCAAGCGCCTCCTGCAGAAACCAATACACACGTACTTACGAGTGTGTGCGTGTGTGTGTGTGTGTGTGGCGGGAACCGGGTCGTCGCCATGGTCACGCACTTGGCACTCAAATCGAGAGCCCTGAGCTCAGAGCCGCGTCGAGAGCCAAGTCGGGAGATGTCGATTAAGGCGATAACGTCGAGCCGGCAGAGCCTTTTGGAGATGCCGCGTCGTTATTTTTCGGTTGTCGCTTCATCTCTGCGCTGCGCGGCGCTGCCTCGCGCTGCTCTGATTAATTCCCTCTGATGAATGCCGCTGGCAGCGCAGCCAGCGCCACTTGCTGCCAGCGCGAGCGACAGCAAGAGCAAGAGGAAGCGGAGCTTTGATTTATCGACATTCCGATGACCGTGTGGCGGCCCGACAGCGCCGCCATTTTGAACAGAGCGCGAGCGCAAGTAGGTGCAGCAGCAGCAGCAGCAGCAACGACGGCGGCAGCTTGCGAAGCTCTGGCGAAAGCTCTGCTGCCAGATTGCACGCAGTTCCCAACCGAAAGCTAGGCGACTGCCTACCCAAATGCATGCGCCATACGGGGAAATTCGCTTGAATCAACTTTCAGGTAATTATCGTGCCAAGTGAAATCGCACTGAGCGATTCCCATTGTAAATTTCCCAGTATTTCCCCTGTGCCGTGTCCAAGCAGCAGGCCAGCGGCAAGCGCCGCCCGCTAAAAAATGGCTGCACATTTATCTGCGGCACGCGCGCTGTGCGCAAGAAGAGCGCAGCTAGCGTAGTGTACGCCGCTGACTCTATCGCTGTCTCTGTCTCGCTTGATTCCCCTCACACACGCGACGCTGCTCTCTTCTCTCTTCGTTCGTTGCTTTTCCTTGCTGCGAGCGCTTCGCTAATAAGCGGCAGCAGTAGCAGCAGCTCTAGCCTTAAACCGACGCTTTACAATTCTAATATGCCCCCGCCATAGTCCAATCCAAATCGATGTATGCGCTACAAAGAAATACAAATCTCTGTGTTGATTAAAACCGCGATAGCAGCCACGTTTGGCTTATGAATACATCGAGGAAGTGGTTGCTACTTGCAACTGTTTCCAATTCCCGCATATCCATAGCAGCAGATTATTGCCTCGTTCGCTTTGCTTTAGTTTGTATCTCGTACATATGTACATCTCTACGTACGGATGAAAAAAACAGTGTTACATGCGACTTAAAATGTTACTTGAGATAAACTTTTATAATCTTTTAACATATCGAATAAACTCTTTTATATTTTTTTATATTTTATAGAAACTTTATTGATACTGATAATAATAAATAAATGTTACATTTTCTATCTTTTATTTATCAAAATTCTCAAGATTCATATATAGAACATATTAATACTGCTAAATACACACATACTAATAAAAACTATATTAAAATTATTATATGATATTTCCTAATATTTTATAGAGAAGCTTGCTAAAATCCGATTGATATAAACAAAATAAAGGCTTTATTCCGTACGTTTTATCTATGAAAACATTCAAGAAAAATATAGAGGAAATATAAAAAACTACACTACATGGTATAAAGTGTATTAGTATTTCTACTCATAATATATACATTATTTCGTTCAATTATTGTATTATTTATTATTTTGCATTTTTAAAGAATGTTTTCTAATATTAAATTTGTATTGAACTCATAAAAGCTATATTCGTTTATCAATGAAATTATTTATGGCATTTATTTAAAAAATACGAATAACCTAAAAAAGTGAGAAAATTTAATATACTAGCAGGCGAACCCAATTGGGTATACTGTTGGAAAATAGGTTATAAAGGGGTGGATAGATAGCCCCGTTTACCTCAATAAAAAGGAAAATATAAATAAAAAAATATAATTCTCGTTTATAATTAAAATTTTTTATGTTATCAATAATATATATTAGAATCGTTTATAGCTATAAAAATCTTTTTAAAGTTTAATATTTAAATATCCGAGCTCTTCAAAGATTTACTCTAATTTACATGTTGTAGTTACCGCGTAGTTAAATCTTATAAATATATGATTTATTTCATGGTAAACTAACAAATTCAATACAAAGCTAAGACATTTTAAACTTTTGTTTGTGGGTTTTCTAATATGATAGGGGATAATTCGTACGTGCCAGGTACATGTCTCATGCCATTCTTTTCAATTCCTTAAATAAAGTACTTATAAACTGTTTTGGAATAGTAAAATGTTTATTTTTCGCATAGAGCTTGAAAAGTTTAGAGATTTTGAGAACACAGTAGTATTTATAATGATAAGAATCCTGGTATATTTCATAGGCCAACAACAATACTGATAATTATGATAATAATAATAATATATTTAAATATATATTTTTTAAACTCTTAAAATGTTACAATAGTAGTCAAATATTATATTTTTAAATTATGTAAAACAAAAAGCTGTTTAAACAATCATTCTACATAAGTTTACATATAAATTAAAGATAATAGTGATATGGTCACATGATTTAATTATATTTGTATGCTTCCTGGAAAAGGTCTATAAAAGGAGTTCACACTTTATAGATCTTCAGCTCATGCCGCTTTCCAAGAAAACGTGCCTCGGTCAAAGCCTGCGAATTAATCTCAGTGGGTAGAACCTTGTTATATCATAATTATGCTCTGAGCTATCAAAACAAAGCTCTTCCTAACCTTTCATGCCGAGCAAGGGAGACCAATCTCCCTATCTGCTGGCCGCAGAAGCCCGCTACACACACTCACGCACACACACAGACCTATCTAAAGTTTTAAATTTCGGACATTTGTCCGTCACGCTGACGGCTAACGAGGCACAACTATGAGCGGTGTTAGGGGTTAGAGGGTTACAGGCTAGGGTTGAACAGGCATACCTCGACCAGACCAGGAACAGGCATAGATATGTGTGTGAGTGTCGAGGGATTGGCATGTACATATGTGTGGGTGTGTGTGTGTGTGTGTGAGGCCTAAGACAACTACTGCTGCTCGACTCCTGCTGCTGCTGCGGTGACAACGCAGCGGAGTGAAGCGGAGTGTCCTTGCAGTGAGCAGAATGTGTAGTTTGTTTGACATCTATTTAAAAGTTTAATCGGATGAGTGTAGTCTGCGTGGTTAGGCGGTTAGGCTGACCGAAACACTGTGTTTTACATTGTCATCGACTGACTTTGGCAGCCCGACGAGCAGGCGAACAGGCGAGCAGACGAGCAGGTGACCAGACGACAGACAGGTGTAACACGCTCGATGAGGGCGCCTTGCTCTGCACTGGCTCTGCCACCCAGCCTCGAATTGCTGGTGTTGAAACGCCGTCGACACACCCACAGCCCAAATCGATAAGGCGGCATAGAGTAGCTACACATACTATATACATATATATATATATATATATATATATATATATGGGTATAAATATAGAGAGATATATCTGCCAGTTGAGCTGATGCCAGCGCGACGCCAGCGGCACTTGAGCGCGATGATCGCGCCATCGCAACGCGCCCCTTTCTTAGATGATAGCTCAATAATGTAAATACAGAAATAGATATGGCCAGCGTCAACGATGGCTGTGGCTGTGGCTATAGCTCCATCGAAGTGGAGCACGTAGTTGACCATCGGCAGCTTATCGGGAGGCGTCGGTAAGTAATTGTCGGCAAATGTTTGTGTTTGTTCTGCCGCCTGTGCCGCCGCTATCTGTGGGCGGAAACTTGAAATGCATGAATTCGACACTCTGTCCGAGTATCGAACAACCAGAATGGCTATTCAAATGTTATCACCGACAACAGAACTTCGACCGCGTTGCTGCAGGCCCCTCCCGCATCCCCTCCCCTGTCTGACAAGTGCGAAACTTTTAATTAAACGCCTAATAGATGTTTGTCACTCGTGTGCGGCCCGATTAATAGCTTCAGTTCGAGTTCGATTCGATTCGATTCGACTTCATTGCGGCCGAGATCTTCCGTGTCATGTCTATATGCTCCGAAATTAATTGTCACCTGACGGGACATTTGAATCGATTTAGTCGATTCCCTGCCTCCGCCCCTCTCTCTGCAGCTCTGCAATCGACTTTGCATGCACTTTGAACGCAGCGAGAAACCGCAGTTAATTAAGCGATAAGCTGGCGCCCGAGCCAGCACTATGCTTTATATCTATCTATTCGTATATCTAGGTACGTTCTTAGTCAACTCTACAGATAAATTCAATTTCCTCTACCTAACTCTAGCCTGATTTGATATACTTTTAATTAAATTAATTGAAAAGCCGTATATAGACAAAATCTAGCAATTAGCTGGGCTCTGGATTATGTGGTCAACATTGCCGAGGGCACTTGGCATAGAAATACCCGAAAATAGATATACGATATGCGATTGACTAAGTTGTTGACGCGACTTTGGTAATCTATATACATACTTCTAAATATACTCCATGTTGTCACTTGAAGTTGGCCTTGTTTACTTCCGCTTCTTCTCTGGTTAATACAAAAGTCATATTGCATCATACCATAAGACCTATTTGCCCTATAAACTAACATAATAAAGACATAGAGACAGACTTTTGTAGCATCAAGTTTTACTCATACATCAATTTCTTCTCAATAAAGTTCTGAAAAACCTCACATCGTGAAGAAAACTACCTATATAATTTGTTTAAGAACTCTGTATAAACTAAATGTAGAACTATTAGGGTTTGTGAAACGATATAAGGGAAATAATTTTATTAGTCTTATCAATATAATATTAATAGTTGAGCAAACTCTTGTATTGGCCCCATCAATTTAATGTTTACTGTGGAGGAAATAACTGCATAAATATGTATTTGATGTTTTGAAAAAGTAACATCCATAATTGTTATGATTCTATCATTAACCTAACATTAAACATTAGGCGGAAAAATGAGTCCATTTGGAATTTTACAAACTAAACTAACATTAATCTTTGTAATAATCCTAGCATTGCAAAATTCAATACTTTACTTAATTCTCCAACTATCTACACACTATAGGAAATGACTGTAGAATAATTACTACATTTAAAGCTTAAAGAAATTTTGATTGATAATATAAACGTATAATTGCTGTTCAGCCTTTCGATCGAAATAAAAGCTGATGGTTCAAAACGGTTTTTACGAGTTGTGGCAGAAATGCATGGAATGAAATACTGAATGGATATTCTAGAAAGGGGCCATTATACTATATCAGAGTTGCTGACGTTTACAAATCGATCGATCGGTCGTATATTATTGCAATTGTAGTATGTTCCGCCTAAGCACTTTGTGTTCGTATCGGGCAGGCAAAGCGCCGCAGCTGAACGCAGCAAGAAAATATTTTGAACTAGTGTAAAAATGCAGGGGTTTTATGTAAAAAAATGTATTTGAATCAAAAGCATTACTCAATGGCCGAGCTTGGTCAATTAACAGTGCTGACGGCACCGACACGTACATGCGATTGTAACGGAAGGGGTTGGAAGGGAGAACGGCGCAGAGAGGGGTTTATACTAAAAGCGCAGCGCTGTGGTTTCATTCAGAAAGAAAAGGCTGCAGTTTTTATTATACAGAACCGTTTTTGCTTATAATTCAGTTTGAACAGCTTGTACTTGTCCACATATATCCAAAAAATATCTATAGCTACTATATTCATATCTATATATATATCTATATCAATATCTATATCTATATCTATATCTATATCTATATCAATATCTATATCTATATCAATATCTATATCTATATCTATATTTATATTTATATTTATATTTATATCTATATCTATATCTATATCTATAACTATAACTATAACTATAACTATAACTATATCTATATCTATATCTATATCTATATCTATATCTATATCTATATCTATATCTATATCTATATCTATATCTATATCTATATCTATATCTATATCTATATCTATATCTATATCTATATCTATATCTATATCTATATCTATATCTATATCTATATCTATATCTATATCTATATCTATATCTATATCTATATCTATATCTTTATATATATCTATATCTATATCTATATCTATATCTATATCTATATCTATATCTATATCTATATCTATATCTATATCTATATCTATATCTATATCTATATCTATATCTATATCTATATCTATATCTATATCTATATCTATATCTATATATCTATATATCTATATCTATATCTATATCTATATATCTATATCTATATCTATATCTATATCTATATCTATATCTATATCTATATCTATATCTATATCTATATCTATATCTATATCTATATCTATATCTATATCTATATCTATATCTATATCTATATCTATATCTATATCTATATCTATATCTATATCTATATCTATATCTATATCAATATCTATACCTTTACCTACATATATCTATATCTATATCTTCTATACAGCTAAATCCATATCTTAACTTTGTATTTACATTCTCGAACTAAACGTAGATCGTTTGTTATGTGCATTCATTTGTTGAGGGTGGATCCGAGTCGTACAGCTGGATCCAGCTAATTAGTATTACCGCTTGGCCCGGGCCCCAGCCCCAGCGAGTGCGATACAATTACAAAGTGCCGTTGTTTACATTTCAAATGCAAATACATTGTACTCGTAATTAAACGAAAATTATGTGATTTGCACTTACTGCCAGCGCTCGCGAACTGGGCGGTCGCTCAGACCGCACAGTAAGTCCCTGCCGTCCTCCCCGAGGGGAGAGGCCCTCTATGGTTGTGCTCTGGGGGCTCTGCTGCCACCGCGACTGAAATATGATCGGCGATCGCATTTACAAACACAAATGTAATCGCGAACGCGAATGCGAACGCTGAGCGCAGTGTGCAGCGCTTGCAGTTCTTGCGCTGCGCTGCAGTCAAATGTTTGCGAGTTTTTGTTGTTGTTGCTGCTGCTTGTTGGTGGTCTCAATAGCCCATCCGGTCAGAGTCGCGGCCAGGAGAGTGGACGGGGGTCGGCGGAATGGTTTGGCGATTCAGTTGGTGGGGCGGCTGGAGGGAGGAAGAGGCGGAAGAGAGAGGGAAGAAGAGGGAAGGCGTCCGTCCGACGTCAAAGCGTTGTCGACGCCTCAGTCACAACTGTTGCCTACATATCGAGATTCCGGTGTGGTGTAAGAATGTCGCGATGGTTCTGGCTATGGTTCAGGCCGCTGTTGCTCGCGATGAATAAAATTATGATTTTGCTTACGAGTCTTCGCCGTTTACAACGGATCATGCTTAATTGGCAGAATGTGATTCATGGCGTTTTGCGCATTCGCTTGCAGTTGCAGTTGCTTTTCGTTTTTCGTTGTTTTTCGCTTTTTTTCCGTTTTGTTTTTTTTTTTCTCTTATTTTTTTTTTTGGTGTCGATTGTGAACAATCGCCTAATGAACTTTTGTAACCGATTCCGCAGTTCCGCAGTCTTGCACGTGTGTGTATGTGAGTGTGTTAGTGAGTGTGCTGTGAACGCTTTTCTTGGTCATGTAATTATTGATGGCATTCAATTCTTATCGATATTTATATTACATGTACACACAAGACCATTCGTTTTTGACCCATCAAATGTTATCGATATTTGTGCTTCCGAGTTAGAGCTAGCAATATCAGTTAAAAGTTTTAACTTTTTTTTTTAATTTAAAACAAAATATTAATGTGTTATCGATATTTGCAAACATGTATAAGCGAGCAGTTAATGCAAATCGTTGACACATACACACGCATACGTTTAACCCTGTAATTATTAATGGCACTCAATTGCTATCGATATTTGTATGCGTGTTGATTGTGAACTGGCAAATATCAGTTAATACAAATCGTTCACAATCGAACGCACACATACACGTGCATCGGAACCGCGTAATGCGCCAGTTACGCTGGAAATTTGCACGCAATTAACGCGCGAGCAGGGCAGACTCTCCGCTGGAATGTGCGATGTTGTCGCACTCATAAATACGTCATGTTCAATTACAACGCGTTTAATTGAAAGTAATGAACATTTCACTGCGCCGCCGTTGCACTGCACTCGTTTGTCGTGGAGCCTATCGCGCAGCCATATGTACTATACAATTGGCCAAATTGTTTCCACTGTCTGGCAATAAAATTAGCAGGTTCCATTGCATTTTATTTATTTGCCTGATGGGGAAGAGAAACATTTGTTTTTTATATATTCAAAGCAAGGAACGGACATGACTGATAAATACTTTGCCGTAATCGAACATTCTTATTGTTATTTAAGCTTTGCTTAATGTCGGCATAAACATCGATATTTCAGTGCATCGATATTATCATATCTCATATAATTTGTTTCTAAAGTAGAAAACTGTGAACGATAAGACGTAAAGGAAAGTGACTTTATTCAGAAAATAATTACTTTATTGCACTTTATTTGCATTAATATATCTTATTAAACTGGTCGTTCTTATTTAAATTCTAGTTCTGCAAACAGTTTCTGTCATGTGACTCCAGCTTAATGAGAAGTCTTGAAAAAGATTCTGCTACTGTTCACGAATATATATGCGAAAATACGTTATATTCACTGGTAGCGTTTTTCGATAAATTTTAAATCAGCCGAAAGACTAACTGTCAACTAACTCTTCTCTAGGCTCTACAAATAAGAAATAATTGAAAACAATCCAGAGAATCGCTAAAGTGTGACTTTCCCCCAAAACAAATTACCTCTGTTCCTATTATGATTGTTCCAATACACAAGTTCCCATAGTATCAAAAAGTAAACTTTAAGTAGTGGTAATAGTGGTAAGCGCTGTTAAGATTATGTTATCCACGCCATATAAACAGACACCCAAATGCGATATGACTGTATTCATTTGATGCCAAAACCCAAGTGAGTGAGAACCTCGAAAAATGTAAAGTTCCTTTATGAATAATCAGCGCAAGTTCCATCGGCACTACGAACTGTAAACACACAGAACTGTGTATGTGTGTCTGAGTATGTGTGTGTTATGTCTGCGGAGCTTTCGAATGGCTCGACTTAAAGCAAACACTGGGGAAACTTTCGCGTCTGGATTCTTAATTCAAGAGAACACGCAAAGTTAATAAATTTCAAAGTGAATATGTTTTTCACCAACATGCACTTAGTCCGCTCCAACGGCAGCTCCGGCCAGCTACGGACAGCGACGGACATTGCCGGAATAAGCAAGGCGTGGCACTGGCAGGGGCGGGGTAAAGAGAGAGCGAGAGAGAGGGGGAAAGCGGGAGTCAAAGCAGCAGGCGGAATGGAAATGTTGCTTGCGGCGGCGTGGCAACATTGTTTGCAACTACAAGTAATTAATTTTACCACTACAAGGTTTTAATGACTTCTAAAAAGTTTTTAGCACTGCTGGATAATCCGGCCTGGTCGGCTCTAAGTCAACAACACAGCACGAGCAGCAGGCGGCTGGCAGGAGCGGGGCGTGTGGGCGTTCCGACAAAGCCTACGACGACTTTTGTGCTACAAGCTTGTAAAAATAAATGCAGACCCAAGGCTGAAGTCAGCGCCGTAACCGGAGTCCGCACTCTGTCCGGGCTGTGTTGGGTGTCCAGTCTCGCTGCCAGTTCCATCTCTCATCTCTCAACTCTGCTAGCAACCACAAGGCCAAGAAGCGCCCGCTCCGAGCTGTGCCGAGATTGAGTTGGACACAACATGCGGTTTCAGTTTGTTCATATAATTTGAATTTTAGGGTGTAATTGCGCTCATAAATGTATTTACCGTTTACGACATCAGCCGGACAGCAGGCACACACACACACACCCGCACACCAGTACACACAGAGAGAGTTCTCTGGGCCACCCAGTAAACGCCTTGGTCGGGGCTTCCCTTTTTTGCGCAAACTACTTGCAAATTGCGTGCAAAGGCTGCGCACTGGACACGCCCACAGTGCGTTTAATTTGCATTTATTGGCTACAGCATGAAAGGCGAGTGATAACCCAAGAACATATCGTACGCTAGCGCCTCATACTTAGTAGTCGTAGTAGCAGCTCCCCCTTCGCACCCTGTAAAAGAGAGGAACCAAGCCGGAGCGTGTCTCCGGCTTGATTGGCCTTAATACAGCGCGATAATGGGGGATATGCAGACAGTAATATGGATGGATATATATACATGCATGTGTGTGTGTGTGTGTGTTTGGGGTACATTCCTGCCCGGAGCTGGGATTGGATCGGTGGTCCGTCCAGGCCCAGGCTCAGGCTTTTGTTTCGCGCGCCAGCAAGAGTGACGACAGCGCTCTGTCGCCGCCGTCGTCGATGGTAGCAAAAAGCGCTCGCAACACGCTGAATTATAAACATTTTAAATTGAAATAACGTGTCGCAATTTTTTTCGACGCTGCGCAGCGCAGCGCTTGTTGCCACCAAAAACAACAACAGCAGCAGCAACAACAACCACAAGAGCAACAACAGCAACAGCGACAGCAACAGAAACAACTTCAAAAACGTCGTTAACGCTTACCTACCGCGCATTCTGCAATCGAATGCGATTGATCTCACACTATATAGTGTGCGAAGGCGGGGGAGGAGTAGGGGACAGGAACAGCGGGAAGGGAGCAGCGGGGCCTGCGCAACCCCAACAACAGCAGGCATGACAATAGCAGTCGCTTTCAGCGGGCGGGCGGGCGTTCCTCGCTCGCAGGAAGTGAGTTTGGGAGCTCGACTCCTCAATTCCTCTGCCCGTTCGCTGCCCATGCCATCTGCCCGCGCACTGCCCGCTCTCTGCCCTCTCATGCTCGCTGCCTGTCCTCGCGTGTCGCCAGGTCGCTGCTGGCGGCGGCGCGACGGTGGCATAGGTGGCAATGACAATCGCGACCGGATGCTTCAAATCAGATATTGTTTTACTTTGCGCCTTCATTCAGCTTTTCGGATTTCGATTGTCAGCCCGTAGCCCGTAGCCCGTGTCTGTATCGTTGTTACTGCCTGCTGCTCCTGCCCCTCTGCCTCCCTCGCCGACCTCCTCCTGCTCCTCTTCGTTTTTTGTTGATGTTGCTGTTGCTGCTGCTGCTGCTTTTTTCGCCCGTCTTTTGTCTCGTCGAAATGTTAAAGCGAGAGACTTGCAATTTGAGCAACTCGCGGATTAAATAAATGTCTCGCGACTGCGATGGAGACTGCGAGACTGACTGCATTTGGGCTCCAGTGTCACTGTTGTTTTTGTTGTTCTTGTTGTTGTCTGCTGTCCGCTCCGTTCGTTGATCTAATCGAACTTAACACCATCTGCGCTCATGACAAATTCAGCCTGCTTCTAGTTTCTCTTAATTAAAGCAGTTCTGCAGAGTCCTTCTCGATTTATTTAATTCTCTTCTCTATTTTTGTCATTGATTTTCCTCTATATATTTTATTACATTATTCCTTCAATCTTCTTAGAGAGCGCACAATACTCGATATATCGTAATCGATTATTGATAAGCTTTGACTAAGCTTGTAAAACCAGCACACATACGATTAAAGCACAAGGTGTGCGTGCTCAATAGAAACATAATTATATCGATATATATATATATATATATGAAAGACTGCAATCGATATATTGATTGGTAAAGTAATCCAGCGCTAAGCCAGTCTGTGCAAACACTCAATTCAAGCTAGATTATAGTACCCGATAGACTGTAATCGATATATCGATATAGTTTGTCTTCGTGGGTGTAGCCCGCGCTAAGCTCAGCCATCACTCGCTTACAACCTGAGCACCGTCTCAATTGAAGCCTCTGCTCAATGGCAACTTCCGCTTGTCCGCTTGCGAATTTGTCGTGGAATGTCCCGTATGGGCTTTAGCTCCAGACTCCGGGCTTCGGGCTTTCATTCATAAGAAGCCCCAGTGTGAATCCCATCGGGAAAATAAGTCAGGCCAAAGGAAAAAAAGAAATGTGCCACGATGCAAACCTTCTGCGTTCGTTCGCTCCTGTCTGTACCGTCGCTTCCGTCTGTCGGGCGTCGCACAAGGCGCAGAAGTGTCAACAAGCCAAATTGACAGGCATTGGCAACTGGCAGAGAGAAACGATTTTGGAGATTTGTCATTGATAAGTCGACCACAGTGCGGCCCGACCCGGCCCAGACCCAGACCCAGGGAGGCTTCCCAAATGCGAGCGACTTTTCGCAGAATTTCGTCCCGGACCAGAAAGGGTGGCTCGACTCTCAAGTCTTGGGCTCACTCTAGATCTCACTCGGCTGCAGGCTTCTTCCTGTGCTTGTGTGTGGCTCGCCGGAGACCTGAGACCAGAGCGGAGCAAATTAATTCACACCTTGCCAATCCATTGTTGGACGACAAGGCGTACATACATATGCAAATTGTTTCTTACGAATAAGACGAACCATTCAGCTCCCTTCCCCCGTGCCACTCCTCATCCACATTTCGGCAAAACGCTTGGCTTGGTACAAATAACTCCTCGTGTTCCACGAACAACAGCGACAACCAAGTCCCACTTCGACTCGGCGGAGTCCGAGGTGCACGCCGAGCCAATATTAATTTCGTAGGCAGCTCGAGAAGTGCGTATCATAAATTACAAAACAAAATATGCTCATGTCTTCGTGAGTAGACAAAAAAGTGGCACACACAAGAGTCGGAGTGGAGGTGGAGGTGGGGGTGGGGCGAGCGAGCGAGCGATCGATCGCAGCGAATCGGAGTATCATAGGAACATTACAATAATATTATGTCAGCGATTCGGCCCGGCACGGACTGATGTCTGTACAGTGTACACACGTATAGCGCCCCATCCCTAGCCCCGGCCACATCCCTAAGCCGAGTCCCAGTCCCGGTCCCACTCCTGACTCCGTTGAACCGGTCTGCGCTCGCGCCGAAAGCAAAACTATCGACTCAAATGAACGAGTACTTGTCCGTAGACTCGCACTCGTGTATCCAAAGTATTGCCCCTGCCGAAAGACGGTTGCGGGCACGGAGGCGACAGCGGCCCGCCCGAACATTGTGTGGGGTCAAAGAAATAATTAATTTAAAATTCCCGCAACGCACGGCGAAACGACACATTGAAAGCTCTTAAAGTCCCAAATTACGACCATTGTACCTGAAGCAAATGAAACAGACTCGACAATATTTCTGACACATTTGTTGTTTCCCCCGAAACGATGTCGATTGAGGCGACAAGCGACCGGTCGACCGAATTCGGTAGTTCGATAGCTCCATGCAAATCGCACAAATACATATACAAAACAAATACACATAATAGACGCCTGCGGAAAGAACTGTAGACATTCCTGCGACAATGAAATACATTTGCTTTGACAAATTCCTAATGGGTTAGGTAGCAGCGATGAGGCGTATAGCTTTATGTAGCGACATGTGTTAAATTTAGACGGATGATCAGGAGAAGAATTTCCCAATTGGAGAAAGTTATATGTTCTTACTTATGGTTTTTATTGATTTTTCCATATACCTAATTGATGCTCAGCTCTATTTCGCTAATTCTCTCTAGCTCAGTAGTTCTTCTCTCTAGCTCTGTAGTTCTCTCCTAGCTTAGTAATTTTTCTCTCTGCTTAATTGCATTGAGCCACCCTTTCCATCTCATTGATTCTCCCCCCACTACTGCACAGATTCTTCTCTCTAGTTCAGAACTTTTTCGCTCCTTTTCATCGATTCTCCTTTCTATTTAATGCTCCTCTCGTTTGAATCATTGTTTTTTCCGTATTTCCTCTCTCAGTGATTCTGCTCTCCTCTTCATTAACTCTTCTCTCTACTTCATTGCTTCCCTCTCCATTTCATATTGCATATTTTTACTAATAAATATGAATAACTATTCGAGCCCATTAGAAACCCTTTGACGTTCTTCCCGTGCAACTTTGTGCAATTCATCGAAGGAGAAACATTCAATTAAGCGAAGTCGGACGACGCGCTGGCAACTTTGTGCGCCCGCTCGCTGCCGCGATAAACACAGCTCGTAAATCATGCGAGGGCAGCATGAGAGATCCCTTGAAGTACCGCTTGGGCCGCTTTGGTCGCGTTGACCGTGCTGAGCACGCTGAAAGGCAGGTGCGGAAAATTACTTTTTATATGCTGCCTTTTAGTGGTTTATTATGACAAAACAAACGCGATGCCACGTTTGGAACGGCTCATGCGCGGCGGCGGCAGCGACGGCGGCGGCCCAAACAGAGACGTGCATACGTATACAAATGTATGCCATATACATATGTATACAGATGGAGAGCCACTGGCGGCTCACGTCAGCGCTGGACGCGCTAAGCCCAAGTCGAGCGCCAGAGAAGTTAAGGTTTTTGGCGATAAAGACGCAGACAGACGGAGACAGAAACAGAAACGCTATAAGCGCTATAAACATCATAAAACAGCTATAAAGAAGCCAAACAACAACAAGAAGAACCGCTAGCTGCACAACATAAATCATCAAATTGTTAGGAAGATCCATTATGGGCCATTACGAACACCAACGCGACGGCGGTCGCCGGACACAGCACACCTGAACTAGGGAACGGCGAACAGCGAACGGGCCTCGTCATCGTCAGCGTCAACTAAGGCCAGAGCAGACAGCAGCAGCAGGAACAGCAGAGGCAGCAGCATTATTAAAATGCCGTTTTGCTTAATTTCATTTTATTGTTTTTGGAAATTTAGCCACGAATACCAAGCGAGCCTACAAACACCCAAATGGAACTGGAGAACTCTTCGCTCTAATCGGGTGGTCGGACGCGTCGCCCTGACTGTGGCCAAGACAGCGGCAGCGGCAGCAGCAGCAAAACACTGCGCGCTAACGAACACAATGAAAAGCAAGCAAATTCAAATTTATGAATGTGAATGAGATACGCTAAAGATACGCGCCAGATCCCGAGCCCAACTCCAACTCCAACTCCAGCTCGAATGCGACCGAACGACCGGGTGTGCATCGTTGGCCGCAGTCTGTCCGTCTGTCCTCGCGTCGTTTGTCCAGCGGCTCGCTTAGCGTTTCCTTGGAAGTGGAAATGAGTAATTTTTTCAATTTTGTTTTTAAATTAGATGGGAAGGTGTTGATAATGGAGGCGCGGATAAATGATAAAGGTAATGCGTGTCATGAGGGCTTCTGTTTACCGAAATTTTTATTAGCAATGAAAGTATTAATAAGCCTAATGACGATCAGATCGGGAAACAAAGGAAGTGCATGCTTATACGCTGCGTCAACGCCCTGAGGACACCCATTATTAATATCAGCATAGTATAAGTAGGAAGATAATGTATGTTAGATAATTTATAGATTTTAGATTATAATTATGATCATTATACGATAGTTCTGAAAAACAAGCACTTGAGCATCATATACATAGACTCTGTCTTTTCTAAAAATAATTAAAATTATGATAAATATGATAAAGAATTTGCAATATAGAGCAAAAAAATAAACTGCATAAAGTGTTTAATCTAGAAAATAACATAAGAATATAGAAGAGAATTTTAGATAATAAATAGTTCAATAAAAATACTCGAAAATCGTTTGTTGACTGAAAGTATGCCCCAAAAACAAGCTATATATCTTGGAAATTCCTTATACAGGTTCTCGACGGCTGCCCTGAGCTAATGGACTGCCGCATGGGCATTCTATGCCATTAGTCGTGTTTTCACTCCAGCTGACAACGCAGAGGGAGAAGGGTTAGAGGCGCGGCAGTTCTTTGAAAATCATTTGCTCCCCAACGCCAATCTCCATATCTGGGTTCGATCTATGCCACACAACCGATGGTCGAGCCGTCATAGTGTCTGCCAGAGCGGCTACTGTCCTCTGCCGGACACCGTGACGGGGCGAGCACAAGGGGAGAAGAGAATGAGAGCGGCAGCGGCCAGCGATTGTGCCAGTGCGTAGGTCAACGTATGCTCGCTCAACGTCTGTTAAATGAGACTCGAACAACGATTTGGAATTTATTTGATGCGATATTAATCGCAAGATGCGTGAGGGTTACGCATAGTTGTGAGAACACACCTTGTCTGGCCCTCCTCCACGTCTCTTTGGAGTCTCTTTCATCTGTCATCGATCATTAGGTGGCTTTACTTCCGTGTGTGTGTGAATGTGCATATGTATGAGTATGAGCACACCTGAATGTTCATTGTTCCCTTTGTAGGAATCTCAGTTCCTTGAGTCAAGGTTATAAACGGATATATTCCATTCGCTAAGCTTTTAGCTGTTTCCATTATTAATCGCAACGATGCGTTAAAAAAATAATAATGATAATATTAATAAAATATTAACAAAAATAATAATAAACTATCGATTGATTTTATGTAACTCTTTTTATTTAAGCAATTTGCCAGTAATTATAAATTTGTTAGCTTAATTAGAAGTGGAGAACTATCGATAGTCGGCACCATCGATATGAAGTGCCAATATTCAAACCATCAAAAGCTATCGATGCCATCAGCTCACCATCAATTTCGGCTTGGAGGTGTTCCACCTCTAAGCTGTATATGTTATTCCAGTGTTATTCGCTTCCGAATTTCTCGATCTTCACCCGGAGCTGTGACCTACGCGTAGCCGGAACAGCTGCACAATTGTTAGGCCACCGCAGTTGGAATATATTATAGAATTCCGAGCTAAGGTATGCAGAAAGAACGCGCAATCGCTCAAATGACTTACAAATTGCGAGGACAGACTGACAGGCGGACGGACGGACGGACTGACTAGCTTAATGAGCTGCTGTCGCAGCGGCGCTTTCTTGCTCTGCAGTCTGTTTGGTATTCTCTATTTAAATGAACACATGTTCCTGCTTTGTCGTTGTGTCTGTGCACGCGTGTGTGTGTGTATGTGTGGACAATTTTGCATACTTATTACGCTACTGGGCGCCATTGGCGATTCATGGGTGCGCAACTGCAACTATGTCAGTGTGTGTGTGCATGTGTGTGTTGTGGCGCGGGCTATACAAATGTATGTGAGTGTGTGTGTGTGCGTGCATACATATTTGGGAACACATGTCAACATTTCATGAACACATGTACCAAGTTTCACATCGACATTCATACACACTCGCACACACACACACAGACGCGCGCCTATATCAACTGCAGATCTCGCAGTAGTAGTAGTAGTAGTAGTAGTAGTGTGCGAATGTGGGCGTTTGCCGAACTACAAAATAGATTTCTGCGTGTGTGTTGGCTGCTCTCAATTAATTAATTGCCTGCCTGTGCGTCTGTGTGTCTGCGTTGGTGGGATGTGAGTGTGTGCCATTTGGGCAAACTGCAATTAAAACACTTACTGGCAAATGTGTCTACTTTGCGCGTTGTGTGTGTGTGCGTGGCGTGTGCGTGTAAGTACGCGTACGCCTCTCCCACTCTGTGTGTGTGTGTGTGTGTGCGTGCTGAAAATAATGGTGTGCGAACACAAACACTGCGCCAGGGGCAAGAGGTCGCCACTCTACACAAATAGTTTGTGACCTTTCGCTTGTTTTACAAACAAGCCCCCCAAACAGTTCGCGTCGGCTGCGTCGACGGCTGCCCGTTTCGCGCCTCAATGTCACACGCCGTTGTTGCTTTTGCTGCTGCTGTTGTAGTTGCTGCCGCAGTTGTTGCCGGTGTTGTTGCTGATGCTGCCGACGTTGACGCCGCTGCCGGCAGGCAGCACTCAGAATGAGAATGAGTCGAAAAAGACGTCGTCGCTGCTGCGGCTGCTGCTCACGCTGGCTCTGCCGCGGCCGACGCCGCGCCGTCACCGGTGTTTGGAATTGCAAATTTGCCAACGGCGCGTCGCATCGTTGAGTCCATCCCGGGCCCATTTTAATTGTTTACATTTTATTTTGCTTTCAGCGCTTATAATTATTAATTTCACTGGCACTCGCCACTTACTCGCACTTCGCGCCGCACTTCCTCGACGTCGACGGCGGGCGACGGTCGACGCCATCACCGCCGTCTTTATGTCTTCTTCGCTTTCGCTATGAGTGGGTGTTGCGCATGAGTGTGTGTTCGCTTCTGCGAGCGCAGCAAAAACGCAATGCAATGCAAGCCCGAGCACAGTGGGAGATGCCAGCGCAGCTATTGGACTCCTCCTTCCGCTCCCTCACTCACCTACTGGCTTGAAGTTGCGGGCTAACTTTTTATGCTATTGAAATCAGAATTTCGTATACTTTACAAAAAAGAAGGTAAAAAGCTTTTACTTCCTGTAAGTAGATCCAATAGGAGTTCGACTTCTAACAAAATTTCAAGCAGTCGTTCTCGTAAGTCCGAACAATTGGAGCGCAGGCCACACTATTAAACAGCCAAATAAAAATAAAACTTAGTTAATAAAACTTAAGTTTAGAAAAGAAGCAGTTTTTAAAATTTGGATTTTGATTCCAAAAATATTGCATTTATTTCAAACACAGAATTCTTCAGAATTTAAATTCTTTACATTTAAAAAGATAAATCTGCATATTGATTGCCCTATAGATCTACTATTCTTACGTTAAAAAAAATTATTTTCTTGATGACTTGGAAATTAAAAATCGACATAAAGTTTTGTTTTCCCCGTATTACTTTGAAACTTTGGAAAGTTTCAGTTTTTTTTTTTTTACCGATTTTAATTGATTTAATGAAAAGTAACCCTCCAGAAAATCAATTAATCTAGATTTTAATAACTAAAATTTAAACTTTGCTTACTTAAAATCAAAAAAAACACTTTCCTCCAGATTCCAAATTATGGCAAAAGTTTCGTAAATAAAAAATAAGAAACTTACGCTTATTTTTACAGATTAAATAGTTTTCGGACAGTTTAGAAGCTTGTACCATAAACCAAAATAGGGTAATTAAAGCACCGAGCATACCCAGCAAAATAGTTTGTATTTTTGCAAATTTCACGAAATGTCATTGTTTTCTCGCGTTATTCATTTTTAGCATCACCACACGCGACCCGCACTGTGAGTCTTCTGTCTCTGACTCATACCCAGGCCTGTCTGCGGTTCTTCTGCTGACGTTTCCACTCTACAAAGAATGCCCAAATGCCCGCTATTAGATTGTCTACACGAAACGGACTATCGCACTTTCACGACTGCAGTCAGTTATACGTACATATATTTTATGCAGTTCGCCTGTTCTAGTTAGATACATATAAATACTAATAGTACTGTATGTTATGTTATGAGAAGCTAGCGGAGGCTGGTCTTACCGATGTAAGCATGTTTAAGCCGCAATTCGAGTGATAATTGCCAGCTCGAGGCGTGAGATGTTCCTCACGGCGTGGAGCACGAGTGCCTCATACATCTATTAGAGCTGCTCAGTGTGCACGGACATCTGCAGCCAACATAAATATTTATCGGAGCTTAATAGATGCATAATGCATGCGGATATTCCAAGTTTCCCATTTGCATACATGTAGTTGCTTAACTGAAGATAAAACCTTAGAATATTCTGTAAAATTAGATAAGACGGGTAGTTTGTAGTGTTTTCTTAATAAAACTAAGATTAATTTCCTGAAAACTTGAATAATAAAATTAATATATAATATTAATATTAAATATATATAATACCTCCGTGCCTTGTGTCCATGACCTCTGGAAGTTCTTAAAAAACTACGCCCAGTCACTGTGACTGCGATTGCCAATGGGCATAACTGCCGGCTCTCTGCTCTTGGCCCCCCGGCAGCGAGCTGTACGTGATTCCTGTGCGGTTGCTCAGATTTGGGCGGAAAACATGTGTAGCTCAACTGTTAATGTTAATGCCGATTGTGTAGAGTCGTAGAGTCGTCGCCAACGCCATCGTCTCTGTCGCCGTCCTGCATGCGAATTAGAAATTAATTCGCCCTTGAATGAATTTTTAATACGAGTTCCCATTGAGTTGCGCTTGTGTTTGCCGCGTGTGCAACTGCATTTGCGACCAAAGAGCTCGACGGGAAAATGATTTATACAGACCGAGAAGGTTTATAGTATACATAACTGTCAATGGGGTACAAAACGCTGGCATTTCTCGAGATTCTTGGTCTTAGAGTGAGTTTTGCGAGCGTAACGCGTTGCCGTCAAGCGAGCGATATATTTTCTCGCGCGTTCCCACGACATTTTACAAGCAGCGCGAACACGAGTTCAGTGAAAACCTCCTGCTGGAGGCATCTCAAGTACCCAAATCAAGCGGGAAACGCAACTCAACCATTTGGCAATTAACAGTTTTATTTCTATGAGCCACAAACAATGTTACCAACGGTAGAAGCATCAGCAGAAGTAGCAGTAGCAGTAGCAGCCGACTGGCGCGCGTTACGCCTCCATTACACCTTGTTGCAGTTGTTACGCAGTAATTTTATGTCTTTTCTCGGAACAAAGTCATACAAAACGGCGCGGAACTGCCAGCGCAGGCATTTGAAGAGACTGTCGGACTGTTGACGCTGTCGAGGCGATAATTGCGTGTTAAGGTTGCTCTTGTGCTCTTGATAAGAGCGAGAGACTGATCTTTGCCTTCCGCCTTTGGGTTGACTGACACACCGTGGCAGAAAGGTGTGCCCCCAGCCCGCGGGGCAGCCGACCATCCAGAGTTAAACTGCTCCGCACCATTTTCATTTGCTTCGTTTTTTTTTTCGAAAACGGTTTTAATATCTCCTCCACTTGCTCTGGCATTTAACTGCCTTCAGTTACTGGTAATTACAGCTGGGAGTGTACTCAGCTGCGTATACCCTATAAGCAGCTGTAACTTGAGCAGATAAAAGTCTAAGTATATCTGCTAAACGATCATATCAAATGCAAACGACTTTTATTATATTTTTCTCTTCTGTCGGAATGCCCCCATTTCTTTCGGAATACCACAATTTCTTGCGGAATACCCCCATTTCTTACGGAATACCCTCGATTTGGCGAGGAAACACCTTAATTTGCTGGCGATGGACTTCAAACTTATTTTGTCGCTTGCCTTAAATAGAATATCGATATATGTGTGATTCATCGATTGGAGCGGAAGCAGCTGCAAGCTTTATTCAATTTAATTTTTGATATATTGAAGTTACTTAAAATTACAGTTGATAGCCTGTTGAGCTCCGAATACCCTATAAACAGCATGAAGATGGGTAAATAAAAATTTAAAAATACATAGGTTATCAATGTGTATGATTCATCGATTGACGCGCAACTGCCAGTTAAGTCGTGCGTTTTTTAGCTTACGATAACATGTAACCGTTGTATTATATCGATATTTGAATATCTGCAGCACGAAGTCAATAAATTGCAGCTCGTTGCCTTGTCCCACAACTGAAACGGAACCGGCCCGAACAATTGATCTTTGATCGGCTTTTGTTGAATGCGTTTTTTTTTTTATTGTTCTCTCACAAATTTGCGTTCATGCAAATTGTACGCACTTTTGCGTGTACGCATTCTAAAGCCAGCGGGCGCCGCGCTTGACGTGCTCGTTGTTGTCGCTGTCGACAGCGTTGGTCGACGTCGGTCGTGCGTCATGGGCGCGCGCTCGCGGCTTGCATACATATGCTGCACCTGCGCCTCCATGCCAAATCCAGAAGGCATGCCTAAGAAGGCGTTTTTTTTAATTGCGTCGACATGCTCGCACTGCCAATGAGACTCGAGTTGAGCTTTGAGCAGCGGCTGGATCAGCCGATAGCGCGCTATCGCTAGCGATAGTTACGCATTCGCAAAAAGTTACTGTCGATAAGCTGCATACAATACAGATGCATTTTTGTTAAATGTATATATATGCCTATAAATATATTCATTATATGCAAATTACTTGCTCAAACCTGGACTAGTTTGCAGATGAGCAGATCTATCGATAGTAGGCACCGTTGATAGCTCTAATAGATTCTCTAGTTGCTAAGCTAGAAGTGCGATATTTGGCCATTTTCGGCGTACAGTTGCCTACTTTAGAGTAGTGCGACATTTGGTCATTTTAAGTCTATTACATACCCGGAAAACTATCGATAGACGTTGTCATCGATAGTATGTCGTTTCTTCTTTTGTAACTGCCTGTCGCTGTCCAGTTACCTCTCCTGTAAAAGGAGTGTCGCATTTCGACAGTTTCGGGCTATTGAATTGCCGATATAATCCACATATAATACAAATGCACATATCGATCGTGTCGGCGCCATCGATAGCTTTCCAGTATGTTGTTTCTCCTTTTAAAACTGCCCAGTTGCTAGCGCTGGCGACATTTGGACAACGCTGCTCTGTTCAACTGCAACTGCTTATACTTGCGGCGTCAACTAGTTATAGATTCCTGAGTAGTAGGTGACAGCGGGTAACTAAGCGCGTCGCTTTTAACTGGCAGCACATCAAATATTTGCACAGTCGCCATCTGGAAACGATGATGGCTGGAGGAGAGGGAGGAGAGCAGCGCCAAAGCAATCGATCGCCAGGCAGATCGCTGAAGGTTTACGATTCCATTATGACATCCGACACTGTTTGCCTATTTGCTCACATTTAACGGATTACTGCGGAAACTAGAGAGTCGCAGAGCGAGACAGAAGTTAGAGAGAGAGCGAGAGGGGGATAGCTGAGAGATGGGCAAACAGCAAGCTCAAACAGACAGACGGGCAAACAGCAGCGATCCTCCAGTGATCTCTCCTCGCAAACACACTACTTAGTGCGTGTATGTGTATGTGTATGCGTGTGTGTGTGTTGTATATAAACATGTTTGTAGAGGGGATGCGCGCAGCATCTCGCCGCGCCGCGCCGCACAGCGCAGCGCGTTGCATCTGTGTTTAACAAATAGAAATCAATGGCCGCCTCGGAGCGCGGACCTCAATGGGAATGTGATAATCATGGCCCGATGTTCCGACTCATTGGTTGCCAATGGCAATGGCAATGGCAAATACGAGCGCAAATATCCAAATAGCAAACGCGACAACGACGGCGACAAGCGACTGCGTGTTGTTATTGTTGTTGTTGCTGCAGTTGTTGAAGTTGTCGTACTGCTGCCTTTTATCAGTCGCCTTATTTACTCGTTCGCTCTAGCTACTCACCTGGCTGGGAACGGATCGGAGCGGATCGGGGAACAGGCTCTGCTACGTCGATTTGCATGGAACTATTCCCGTCTCGAGACGCAGACGCAGCCGCAGCCGCAGATGCAGATGCAAACAGTTGCCGCGCGAGTTTATTTAGTGCGCGTGCGCATGTGCACGGGCCATCAGGCCAAGTCCCCGTCGCAGTCGCCGACGTCGCTGTAAACGCCGGCGACAGAGCTGACGGCATTGGCCAAAGGAATGCCTGAAATGCCTGGGCCAAGCTGGGATTACTAGCCGAGTCCAAACAGATCGGCGGAGTTCAAAGCGCTTGCCAACATTTGATGGTAATTGCCGCTAAACGATTTTCAATGTTAGCTTGTAAAAACATTAACATTTTTAATTTGTGTTATATACTCACGGACCCGGACAGTTATAGGCAACTCGGTCCTCCCGGACCTGCCTGTCTACATCGTTCGTGCATCGCATATAGGCCTGGAGAGATAGTCTTACGACCGCGCAGAGAGGTAGTCGGACAAGCATGTTCGAGATCTGCGCAAGACAAGTTGGCACTCATCGGGCCGAGCGTCGTTTATCGGGGCCATTACATACTTATCCATGTGAAAGAAGAGTAGAAAGATGTCTGCGATAATCTCGGAGATTCACACTCTTAAATGTATGTGTGTATGTGCTATAATCACTTTAATGCGGAGCATTCGACTTGCAGTTTGATATCGAACAACGTTTGTGCGGCTTGTTTTCATAGATTTTTGATAGCATGATCGACATATTTTCATATACCCCCAATCATATCGTTAGCTCATTCAGTTATGAGTTCTCAGCATCGCTTGTCTGATAAGGTTTATTGGAATATGCTCATACCCCCAATTATATCGATCAAGCGTGCATTCAGCTTGTATCTTGAGGATCACTTGATCATAGATTTTTAATAACATGATCATACCATATCGACAGCTGATCAGCTTCCTGCTTAAGCAGCGTTTGATCGCCTTGTTTTCACAGATTTCTGATAACATGATCGCAATATAATCTCTGCTGCATACTCCCCCAATCGATCGAGATTACAGTGCGATGACTCTCTCAATTCAGCGGATATCTACAGGTTCTCAAGAGACAATCGAGCCTCTTGCACCTTGTTCAACGTACATTGGCCTGCGCCGTCCTCCGCGCTGATGACTCTGCTGAAGACTGCTGCTGCTGCAGTCGCAGCAGCATAATGATCATAACGACGACGATCGACATCGGCGGAGGAGTACGAGTATATGAAATGGAATTCTCGAATGGAATCAAAATCAGCTCATTACGGAGGCTAATGTAAGCACAACAAAGCCATTCTGCGAGATTTATTCAACAGCTTTAAGTGCTTGCCGGGAGGATGATGCAGCGCTAATGACATTATGCACGATTGCTTTGAAGTAAGGCAAGAGACTGAGTTCGATTCGGGTACGGGCTGGGGATCGGGTTCCGATTTTGTTAACGAATCAATGCAGTCAATGGAGGTATTAATAAGAAGACTAGTAACATTTTCTCGGCCTCAGCCTCGGCCTCGCTCGCGGCCTGCTCTCCTGCTCCTGCTGCTGCTCGGAGGTCAAACGTGAAGCGGTGTGAAAAGGCTTTCATTTCAAACGCAAACAATCGTCGGGCTGGTAGGAATTGAAATTAATTTCATGTATCATCATTAATCAAAACACTCGCTCGCGAGTAAGCAGCCAAAGTGCTCACACACACCATATATATTTATGTGTGTGTGTGTGTGCATTCATCTGTGGAGAGGCGACTGCACTGGAGTAAGTAGTCATGGTCTGCTTTTCCTCTTCAAAGACACACACGAGTATTCTTTCATACGCGCATGAATATATAACGATATTCATTCTGCAATCGCGTCCCGGAGACGACTGACAATTTCAATAGCGCGGGCGAGCGTTTGGGGCGGGGGTACTCGGGGCACGGGGGACATTCCCGAGCTCAACTAATCAGCATGCAAAGAAAACAACATTAAGAGTCAACAACAACGACTGGCACTCAACACAATTATGAGAACTGACGTTGCAAGAGTTTCATGTTTAATGACAAGTCACTTTCTGCGCCCCAGTTCAGTCATCGTCATTCAGCTGAACACCGACCGCCCGAACGACCGACCGACCGACAGACGGACCGAATCGGGCCCCGGCGAATAGGCCAGAGCCGAACTCTGCTGCTAGCCTGGCCCTCTGGCTCTAACGATGTTTTCTTTGGAAAGTTAGAAGCCGTTTCCAGTAGTTCAATTACAACTTCACCTCACTCGAAGAGTTTTGTCCAGCCTCACGCCCTCACAATCACAATCGCACACACACATATACAAATATTATGTATGTACTCGTATTGAAATGTGAGGCTCAGAGGCAAATGTATCTTCGGGCTGTCGAAATTCAAATGGTTTCGCTGGGCCAACTCTGAAAAGAGAGAAGATCGCTATATAGCATCTTCATCTACAGATGGAATGGCGCTCATATTCCATGCTATCAGAATGTAAAGCTACAATTTATAAATTATTTAATACTAATTTAATTAATTAATCAAAGTCTTTTTTTTTGTTATACAAAAAAGAATACTACACTAATCAATTAATTAATTATTTAATAATAATTTAATTCCTAAACAAAATTTCAATTTTTTGTTGGATATAACAAAAAGGACTACTACACTCAATTAATTAAATTAATGAATTATTTAATACCAATTTAATTCCTTAAACATCTTTTGTAGGATATAACAACAATGGATTTCTAAACAATAAAATATCATACACTTCGGCCTATACAATATTCTAATATTATACAATATACAAATATTATTTTCAATACAAAATAGTATTTTTCAATAACTTCTACGTTTACTTTCCAATCGTATATCTCTGAACCAATATATCTTGTTGGGCAAATCTATCGTTACACATTATAATATTCCCACGACGGGGAATTTACTATTTACTACTGTTTTTTCTATTCAAAAACAGTTGTGCCCACTCTCCGAAAATCGAAAATTCAAAAAAGCGAACCGTTCGCAGTTCATCGGATTCGGATTCAGATTCAGTTTGAATGGAATCACACAAAACACATTAACAAAATCGTGTCTCAAATTAGACCCCCAACAACAGCAGCTCTGACACCGACACCGACAGCAGCGCCAACAACAACAACTACAACGGCAACAAATGTTGTCGTTTTCAGTGCGTTTGTGTGGGTTGACAATTTTGGGAACGGTTTCGGCCGTTAACAAAACATGGCATTTAATAATACGTCTACAATACCCATACATAAGTGTTATCGCTGACTAAAAAGCTTTTTGTTGCTACTCTCTCGCAGGGTTGTGCTGTGTTGTGGTTCCTTTTGTTGTTGTTGTTGTAGTTGTTGCTGCTGCTGTAGTGCGAGTATATGTTGTCTCTGGTTGTTATTTCTGTATCGGACTTTTTGTCGGTCTCCCAACTCCGAGCTGTAGCTGCTGCTGCGGCAGCCTCTGTTTTGTAGTGTTAGCGTGTTGTTGTTGTAGTTGCTGTTGCTGTTGTTGATTGCCCGGCGAAAGGTTGAAACAAATGAGGTCGAACGTTTCAGTCGGGTTTTATCAGCGTTATTAATATTGTAGATCCAAAACAAAACACATGCACACACGTGATGCCAGGCCATTAAATGCCGTGTTTAATGGTTAGTACCGATCCGATTCCGATTTATGTTCGTCCGCCATCGCCAGCGATAAGTATTCAAATTATCATTATAAACAATGCCGTCCAATTCCGAATATCTCCTGAATGCCATTTAATTATTTATTTTATCAAATTACTCCGTTTTAATGTGCACAGATATTTGCCACTAATTGGCCTGGCTGCTTCTCTGTGTCGGCCAAGTTATATAATATAAATGAGTCTGCCGGTTCGTGGGATCGCTTGAATATCACAGTCTATGCTTATGCCAAGCTTGACTCTATTTTCGACCAGCAACATTTTATGTATTTAGAACCCGATTAAGGGTAAAATTAACGAGGGTTGTTCGTTCCGCTCGCATTTGGACGACAAATAAACTGCGCTGATTTCAATATTAAAACGTTTCGGGCCTCGAATGTTTGTCAACAAACTCGGCGCTGGTTTCAACCCCAAAACGAGAGCCGCCGCTCGAAGTCCACATCCAACGCCGGATAGCTACACGGAGAAAGCGGAAAAATCAACCAAATTCCAATCGTATCCTGTCGTTTATATATTTACCTCCATTTAGGCTGGAACCCCACAGCAAGGACGACCCGATGCGAAGTATTAGTCGCATCATTGTTGGTCACAATGAGCATTCAATAGATACCTCTGGCCGGGCCTCTTCTGGCCAGGCATTCTCGTAGGGGGAGAGAGAGGAACACACACGCATATGTACAAACATACTTTGGGTTTATGTGCACACACACATTTGTATGTGCCAGTGAGTGTGCCTGTGTGTGTTCCTGTGTCAATAGAGACAACAATGCGGTTCAGATGCGACAGTCGTCATCCTGTCAAAACAAAGTGTGATTATTGATAATTTATGATGTCATGGAATTTTCTGCACGTCGAATTATTGCTCCAGCGTATGAAAAATTTGTTTTTCCATTCGTATTGAGCGCAGAAACTGCAGCAAGATGCACAGAGAATGTGTATATATAGGCCGGCTATACAGCATGCCCTCGCATCCAACTCTGGCCATGGTGTACCCCTTTGTCCTTAACCGAATTTCCGCCCTTAAAGCGATTACGGCAGTTTGCTAACGATTACTATGGCAGGTTTTATAACTGGAAAATCAGAATTTGAATGGTTCACTGCAAAAAAAGTTGAATACTTTAGTCTATTTTATCACGCTAGTTTGATTTACTTACAGTTACGATTAGTTCAGCGCTGTTAGAACTTAGATAAGCCTCAGGAATACCATCTGCTGAAGCATGTGAACTTATTAACACGATTGGCTCAGCTGCATAAGAACTTGGCTAAGCCTTTGAAATATCGTACCTTCTGTGCGGGAAAGAGAAGCACATTATCCTATAAATATGTGGATAAACCCTTCTTATGCCGCAAACTTACTGTCTTCGCCATGAGCACATGCTGGCACCTTCAAGAATATCCCAAATCTGTTACATGATAAGTTCCCGCGCGCGGAACCTCCCGTTTGACCTGTAATTGCGGTAATGGCATTAGCAGTAACTTTTCACTTCGGACGACACCTCCGGCGACTCCGGGGGTTGTGCGCATGCGTCCTAAGCAAATATTGGCTAAGCCACAATGCCATGCGCACGAGAGTGTTTGCTTTGGCCCGTGTTTAGCCAGGGATTTAGCGGTTGCCCGGCAAAACCATTGTGTGAAAATCTGTTGTTGCGCTTAGCGACAGCGCATAATGAGCGAGTAGGCATGTAAATAGCCACGAGCATCGATCGTAAATTTGCCGTGTCGTAAATTAAACATCAACCGGAAGCAAGCGCGAGAAATCCGAGTCGCTTCCTTGTGGTAAAAACCCTCGTTTAGCTGCACATTTGGCTGCAAGTTTGTTTACTTTCAATGCTGCAATGGATGCGTGCGCATTAGCGCTGGCAGACGCATCGATAAATCGATGCTCTTGCATATTCCGAAAGCATCGAAGTAAGTTCTGTAAGTCATCGGAATAGGGATGTGTTGCGTCAAAAATAGGGATGTGCTTTGCAGCAGAACTAGTTCCGAGCTTTCAAAAGCCAACAGCCACGAGTTATCGATTGCGCCAGAACTAGTAGGCTGGCGATGCCAACTGCTGCTATACGATAGGTCCAAGCAGTTGTGGCACCCATATACGGATGGTATTGCCCGAATAATAACTGCAGAGCCTACGATGCAATAGGCTCATCTGAGAGCCACCCCTATATGGACAACGGGCTGTTTACAGCACTTGATCAGTTTTAATCAAAAGTGGAGACCAATGAACGCCATAATTTGTTTCTGAGCAAGTTGCGTCACTTAATCCATTTAGCTCACACGACCAGGCGTCAATTATGACGGGTCTTTGCCAAAGCCGACGCACTGCCGGCAGCAGCCAGAGGCAGCGTGGGGCTGGGGCACGCGACGGGACACGCAGCGGCCCGTCTCGAAGGCTTATTAGGTTAATTACGAGTTTTTGATTGGTAAATTAAGCCCGGGCCCGGGCACAGACACGAGGCGGGCACCGCAGCAGTTCCTCCGGGTCGTCGTAATGCGGCACGCGGCACGCCGCCCGCTCGCCGAGCAGCTCGACAGCGGCAGCTCGCCAGCCATTTCGAAATCAGTTCTCAACTCACTGCCTCAATTCAAATGCGTAAATAATTAATTTAGAGCCAATTCATGAGCGGCTGCGTCTGCGGCTGCTGCTGCTGCTGCCTGCCGCGTCGTTGTTGTGCTACTATCTGCAGTGCTACTTGGCAGCAGATAGCTCACCCGCCGCGCCTCATAATTTATACGCGCGCGCTCCGGCCGAGCCATCTTGAATAACGTGCGCGGTTCGCTACCGAAAAGGTCTAATAGAAGCTGACTGCGATATGAGATACACGCGCGAGTATGCGAGGCGAGCATAAGGATTGTGAGTCGAGCTCATCGCTTTATTATCGTCGCCCCGCCGAATGCTCTCGACTGCGGGATACCGATGGCCCTGTGCTCGAAATGACTTCGTCATTGTAAACAGATCCACCCCTTGCAGTAGCTCGCTCTATCCATATCTCACAACTCAATGAAAGCACTGGGCGTGGCGGTCTTCAATTACGAAAGGAATAGGTGTAAACGCTTGGGGAATACTTTTGTTTTTGGTCAACAGTTTCTAAAGAACTTCTCTTTCCTTATCTTCCCTGTACACACTGGATATAAAAAAAATATGTTGAACCTCAATAAATATTGAAAATCACAAGGATATATATAATAGATAATACTTTCGATCAAACCATGATTCCTGTATGTACCATATTTGGTTCCGCTATTTTTTTATTACAAGTTATAATATATGTCTGTAATCAATATATTGGGTATAAACTATTTTTTTAAATCTATTCTTCAATTAATTATTTAAGCATTTTAATTTAAATATTACTATAGTACTATAAACGCATTCAATATTGTTAAAAAAACAAAACGTTTAATTAATTTTAATTAATATTACGACAATTTGTAGAGTCAGTTCAACTCTATTGATGCCCCGATGCGATCTTTAGCTATTTTGATCAATCACACCGACAAACCTGAGCTTATTCATATAGTTTACTTTATAGCAATGTCGTGGCTTTATGGCGATCGTTAGATCGTTACCAGCTGCGAATATCAATATGCGAGTGAGTTTTATTTGGGTTGCAAATTCATTGAATCGATACAACGCAAACAAACTAGTCGGGCACATTCATTTACATATTTGATTTGTACGGCCAAATCAATCTGGAGTTATTCTAATGGAGGGCAATAAACACGGGGCACTGAGCACAGAGATAGCACAATATGTTGTTGTATTATCGGCAATGATAGTGCTGCGTACACAATTATTACCGCAGCGACTAAATGTACTACTTAATAAGCTGTGTGCTGGGACTTGTAATCGGCATTCTGGTTCCGATCGGCTGATAAACTGACTTATTAGCTGCTTAGTTGCGATTGTAAAAGCGCGATGTATGTTTGGCCAGGACCCAAATTGAACCGAACTAATGGAAACAGTAATTCTCTGTTATCGAGCTTGGAAGGTAATCGTGTATAGATACAAACTATATACATATATTGATAGATCGACAATAAATATTTATAAATGTATAGATAAAAATCTAGTTTAATTGGTGGTACAGTGGTAGATTGATTGAGAAACGGAAATGCAGATATATCTGTTCTATTGATCGGCTTAACATGAGGATTATAATGTATATTTTTCGATATACAATCCTGTCTAAAGATATTTCTTCTTTAGAAATTGTAGTTAGGTCACACCAAGAGTTTTAGATTAAATCAGTAGCATTATAATAATGAAATGAGACCAAAAATATGTTATAATTTCCAGAGAAAATAAGAACTTATGGGGAATCTCTAATACATGTCCTTTTAGTTGAATGAAATTAGCTGGACTGTTCAAAAATAGGTTTTTCGATATGTAATCATGTATTTCTCTCTCCTAGCATTTTAAATTCCAACTCTGAGAAAGTTTAGACACCAATTTAAAATGAAGCTCAATAAATTCTTAAAAATAGCTGAAATCCTAGTACAATCGGGAGCATAGAGGAAAATTGGTTGAGAATCAAGAAAGTCTATATATTGTATCGATGAGATAATATTAGCATGACGAATGTTAAGTCACCTTTTCGATTTGCAATCGTGCATTCCCTTTCCCCACTAGCCGTACGCAACTACGTAGATAACATCAAGAGTTTACGACTATATCGTATCGTTGGCTGGCATTATAACAAGCAAATGTAGTGCTAGAAATGGCTCCCCTCGTAAATTGCAGTCTACTTATAGACTCAACCTGCGCTTGTTAGGCTTGTCGAGCGGCAACGCCTTATCTATATATCGCGTATATATATACTATATATCGTATACATACCCGTACATGCACAAACACGTTGCGAGGTGGCTAAATAACAACACTTCTACTTCGCCTCCACTGACGATTCGGGGGCGTGACATAAAGACACTTTTATTGCAGAGCAGAAGACGCTGCGCTGTAATTTGGGTGTCTATGCCACACTTAATCTTGAATCGCGCTGCCGATTGAAAGCGCTCGCCAACTTGCAATTACACACACACAAGTCACTAGAGTCACGCACCCACACACACACACACACTCACTCGCACAGAGGCGAACACACAGTCGTACACGCACACCCTCGCACAGCAAGTGGAACTTGCGTAGTAGACATCCAACATCGCAAGGAGCACGCAATGACGAAATAAATCAAACAATATAATTGCTTCTGTTTCAACACTAAGTACACAACTTGCATTGGGGGCAGCTTGCAGGTTGCCCGCCTCGCCTCCCGGCCGCCGAGTCGCACTGCGCAGCGCATGCTTCGCACCTGCTCGAAGGAGGTCCCGAAGAACTTGCTACATGGGGCTTCCACTTTTCTGCCGGCTCAAATTTACGGCACGCAACTTGTGTCGAGCTACGGGCGTGAACTTGTTGTTGTTGCTGCAGTTGCTCTGCTGTTGTTGTTGTTCGCGTTGCTGTAGCTGTGGCTGTTGCCGTTGTCTGTTGGCCTCCAAGACGCTCGCGACGGGCGGACCGACTGTCCTTTCACACAGGCCGCAGACAGAAATCGAACAGCACCTGCGGCAACAGCCGCAACATTTTGCAGCTAACAGCATTTCGCTGTTAGTTCTCTTCTCGCCGGGCTTATGGATGACTTAGAAAGTAACATCGTCGTGATGGAGCATGCAGAGCATCGAATGACAGTAGTAGTAGTAGAAGTTCTTGTCTAACCTCACATACTTCAGCAGATAGGCTTTGCAGCAGTATAGATCTACGGCAGATCTTGAATTTTCGGCTTGCCAATCCGATTTCATAGTCAAGATCATTAAGTTATGTAGAATTTCCATTTGATTTCTTCAAATATAAAGCGATTTTCTACAAATCGTGCATGATTTTTATTTAATTTGTAGAAATATATATGATTTTTCCAAAAGCGCATTTTTGTAGATTGCCATTTGATTTTTATAATGTAATGTATAAGTTTGTAGAGATTTGGCAAGATTTCCACTTAGTTTCTTAAGAAAATCAACGATTTTTCTAAAATCTTGCGAGTTACGTTATAGCTATATGATGTGTTCCGTGTTCCGATCTATACAGCTTATACTTAGCGCAATTCCTAGTCAATTGCAAATCAGAAACCTCGGAAACCATTCAATAAATGGAGCCCATCTTTCTTGTTGTTGCTCAAAAAAAAACAAATATACACATATGGTATATACTTTGTAGTATCGGCAAGCCTAGCAACAGAATTTTGAACGGTGATCGTTTTTTCACCTTTATCAGCTTGATGATTGTTTGGACTAGTTTTGTTTATCTATAAAAGCAGTTACCTATTCAAAACCGGAAACACCCGAGAGCTAATTTGTGCCATATAAATGAAAAGGCGGAATTCTCGCAGGAATTATTGTCGGCCATTATTTTATTGGCATTTTCACATTGTCATTGCCGCAGAAGTTCCTCCCCAGTGCTCGCAGCTTGCCTTCGTAGTACTCATTCCTTCCCTCTCTCCTTTTCTCTCTCTGTCTCTCTTGATCTGCCTCTCTGGCTGCCTCCCTCTATCTGTACCACACGCAGCGATATTTGTACTGCGCACCCGTTCGATCGTTTATGAGCTTGCGATACGCGCTTAGAGACGCGCCCCGTAGTGCGGGTATGGCTCAGGCTTGGTGCGGCCAGTACTCCGACTCTGGATCCGTCAAATTAAAGTTGAAGCGGGGTGGGTTTTCCGTTCGGGGTTGCTGTTGCTGCCAGGCCAATTTGTATATAATTTAATGCAGCTCAGAGTGCGCGATGTAGGGAGAGGCCAGTGATATCTATCGCTATCTATATACATATAAGTTATGTAGAGCTATATGGAGCTATATACAGATACGGGTTGCACGCTGTGCATCACTCGAGGCTGTTGTTGTTTGTCTAAATAGTCCTCGTATTGCGATAATTATTGCACTTATACTCGGAAGAGTAGGGCTCCGGCTCGGGCACTGTCTTTGCAACACCTGGGGCATCTGTGCGATGACGAGCCAACATCCGCATCTGTATCCTGCATACCCCCTGAGTGCCGGGCTGAACTCAAAATTGAATCTGTTATCGTTTCTCATTCGGAGACACGGCGAGAAATGCGATTGGGATTGCCTTTGACACGTCGTAGGATACGTGCGGTTGTATAATGTGTGTGTGCGCGTGTGTGTGTGTGTGTGAGTGTGCGAGCGTGTGTGTGTGCTCTGAATTGTTCGCACAAGTTAACAGCGCTGTTCAATTTTTCCGCACTAATTAGATTAAAGGAGGCTCGTCGCACACGGACGAAGCGAATGGATTGATGACTCCACGAAAATCCGTTCAACTTGCGATGAATGGAATGCAGCGCAAAAAACAAAGTAGATCGCAAACACGCCGAACGCCCCGAGAGCTGACGGGCAGACGGCCGATAAAGGGCCAAAACAACTGCGAAATACTTTAATCCTATTAGGCATATAATTCAACAATAACAGCGACACATGTTGCCAGCGCAGCCGACAGGAAGGATCAAGAGCCCGTACGATTGTCCTTTTCGCGCCGGCGACGTCGCAGCAAACGGCGTGAAGGAAGGAAGTACGTGGAGAGTGCGAATATAAAAAACTGAAAAACTGTAGAGACTGACGATACGGCATCCTGTTGAAGAAAGGCAAGCTTTAATTATATTTATCAGACGTCTCGAAGCTATACTTTTCGATTCCGACAGGCTGAACATACCCTGAATATGCTTAACAAGCTGAAGAAACAAATTAATTGCTAGCTATAGGTATCCATCAAAGTCGAGGATTTTTGATGATGCTGTTTGCAGAAAGATGTAGCAAACAATATATAAAAAATCGTTATACCCATACAGAAGCTAGTCATACGATATTATTGAAATTTTAGCATAAGTTTTATAGTTCTTATCCTCCTTTATTTAATATATGCCCAAAAGATTAAACTTTTGATGATCTATCAATATCGATATATATTCTATGCAATAGTTTAAAGTTTTTATATTTTAATCAGATTTTATATGAAAGTATATCCGATTTTTATTTGGGTCTGTTACGGAACCAATCAAAGTACTGAAATTTTATTTTAAAAATTTAGATATTAACAAATTGAGATGCATATAGAATTGGCCATAATGGAACCACTGAAATTTCAATAGCAACCGTCAAAAGATGCTCGTTTGCGCACGTTCGACAAGATTGTTTTGCTCATTTCACGGCCTTCTCTCTCGATTTCTGACCATGCTATGGAAAATTTAGCTGTGCTCGCCGATTCGCCAGTTGTCAATGTCCATTGTTTGCATTGATTGCCTGCATCCGCTTTATAATTGCATCGCACTCCCCTGTCGCCCTCTCTCTCTCTCGCTGCGATTCAAATTTCCAGTGTTCTTTGTTCGTCAACGGATCCTGCACATTTTCGGGGCTGTTAAATCCGCTTATTTTGGCCTTTTACTGCGTGCAGTACAGTAATACCTCAAATTCGCAACTTTTTAATCATTCTAAGCGGATTTCCGAGCTGAGAGAGAGCAAGAGTGAGGGGAAACCTGTTATGATCTGGGCAATACTATTTGCGAGTGTCTTTTTAGCGTTTTACAAAATGTTTGCTATTTCTCTGGATATATTAAGAGATTAAAGAGCGGACAATTCAATTTAGAAAAATTTCACATGCTTTCAGAGCCGCGCTCTAGCCGCGTCTGTCTATATGGAAGTAATCTCCCTACTTTCGGCTCATTCTCGCGCTGCTGTAGACTCTGCTCGGCTGGCGTGGGGCATTGTGTGGCTTATTGTTAGAAACTTTTTTAATATAAACACGACTGTGCACGACTGTGCGGGAGTGTGCACGCGTGTGTGCGAATGGTGCTGCTCCTTCCCGAAACACTATAAAATAAGCCCTTATTGTTAATCAGTTAACAAAAAGTATGGAGCAGAGAGCGCTGGCATAATTCATGGCAGTCGTGGCCAAAATGAAAATGGAAATTGAATAGAACCAAAAAAGTTGCCGCCGCAATGAGAGCGCGCATAAAAGAAAAGAAACGGAATGAAATGCAGTGCGAGAGCAAGCTAATGTGCCATATGCACATGCGAAATCTGAACAAAACCGAAAATATTTTAATGACAACACCAAAGCCGCAGCAGCAGTAGTCCGGGCGGCAGAAGGGGTAGGGATGAGTAGAAGGAGTACCAGGCAGCGGCAAGAGTGCGCAAACAAAATGAGCAGAGGCAACAGCACATCGTCCGGAGCCGGCAGGCGACAGGCGGGAGGCAGCATGCCGAAACCAAAGCGCCAACCACCGAGTGACACCACAAGACAGCAGCCAGCAGCAGCACCAGTGCCACCAGCCAGTTCCCATTCCAGACAAGCACAGAGCAGCGCAGCAACGCAGCATCATCAGGCCATTATGTGCCCGTCGGTAATTATTTGCATAAAAATATATGCAGAGGTCTAAACAAAACAGTTTAGCAATCAATTATGAAAACACGTTAAATAGGTGAGTGCGAGTGCAAATGTCGCCGCCAGAGGCAGCGCTAGCAGTGGAACGGGGCAGCGGCAGCGGCAGCGACGCAGGCAGCGGAAGCGTAAGTGAGCATAAGCATCGGGGACAGACACAATGGCTGCGACCTCCAGGAATGAACACAGGGCGCGCACATACAGTGCCTGCCCACGGGGGAACGGGCCGGAAAACAGAAGAAGAGAAGCTGAATAATCGACAGATGCAGATGCCAATGCGACTTTTCTCCTCAGTGTCCCACCTCTAGCTGCGACTCTCCCGCTCTCCTCTCTAGCTCTATCACTGGTTCGCATTGAAAGAGAGAGAGAGAGAGATAGAGATGAGAGGCCACCAAGGCTCAGGCTCGCGCTCACGCACATGCTCTGCCGGTGGCCGGTGGCGATGGCGATGGAGATGGTACCTAAATACCATACCATACGTACGCCGCGTAATGACCTGCCGAGCGCTTGGGTAATGCGATAAGTGAAAACAAATATGGGACGACGACAAAGGTTTGTGCTGTTGTTTACCCAGCTAAACGGAAAACAGACAACGGACAACGGACAGCGGACAGGGCATAACAGCAAACCGAAATAATGCGTAATGTGTAGGATCCGTGGGATGTTTTGGCATATTTTCAAAGACACACATACGCATGTGTGTGTGGTGTGTGTGTGAGTGTGTGTATGTCTTCACTAAGTATCCAAATAGCATTATATTTAACTTGAAACCAATGGAGTGTAATCTGATAGCTCAATTACACGCACGTTTAGAAAGTCGCTGATTGAACAGATTAGAGGAAGAGTACAGGAAATATGCTGATAGAGACCCTGCCTATAGACAAAATTCAAATCAAATATCAATATGTTTATTTGGCTTTAGATATTGCAGTTAAATGCGACACTTAAAACAATCAGAAAGCTGGAAATCAGCATGTACTCGTATGATTTATAATAAATATATAATATATTTGATTTATAATTTGAAAGGGTTTAAATAATTGGTTAAGCATATTATTAGTAATATATATGTTTATATTACATATATTTATATTTTCTGTCTATTATCTCTATTTATTTATAGTATCTATGCATGCATAGTAAACCTTTTGATAAGGTTACAATCATAACAGAGCTTACAATAAGAATAAATAAATTATAAGGAATATATATTATAGATATATGCTTGCCAACCAGAAGCAATAAAACCTTTTGATGAGCTAAGACTGATTAAAATGCTTGAAAACAGACGAATTCCAAAAAGACAAATTCCAAAGATTATATATTATGTACTATATATATTTATGCATATACAGTCTGTTTCTAGAAGCTTGAATGCAGATGCATGCAAATCCTTTAGATACATTTAAGTCAAAGATTAGAGATACTATCGTCTTTGATTGAATATGCGATGATTTCCAAGCCCTTTGCCAATAGGTTGATTTGGCATAAATTCATCTGCAGTCAGGCGGAACTATGGGTTTGCTGCTGCGCTCTTGGCTGGTCACAATGACATGCCCGTTTCGGTCCCAGGGGCTAAGACGAGCGGGCGAGAGACGAGCACGGGCACGATAAATGGTAGCACATAAATCGTAGCAATACTTTCGGGCTACCCACCGCAGTTAATCCGATTATAAACGCGCTGCTCTCCACAAGCGCGCGATGTTGGAGCTGATAAAAACGTGCGCATAATTCCGCATATAGCGCTAGACGTAGGGAGACTGGGCAGGGCGGTCTCTCGTCGCTCTCTCTAAGGTGCGCAATTCTCTCGGTTTGGTCATCAAACGCAACAAATTAGCATGTTGAATATGATGAGTACATAAAGCTGTAAAACTGACTTCAAATGAGTGCGGTAAGTTCGAGTATGCGACGCGTCACCCAATAAAGTCCACACCACGACGAGGACTCTGCTTCGTATTAGGGAGTGATGCCAGAGGGTGCCCCAGCCGAATGGTGCGAGGGGGGAGGGGGGGGCGTAGGAATATAAATCCACTGCTCAAGTTGAGTTGTTATGCTTGAGTTGAGTGTTGGCAAATATTTAACGTAGTATAAATATCTCTGCCTCCGTCGCACCTCCCCTTGGCTACGCTATATCCCGTCTCTGCCGTCGTCGTCTCTTTGCAGCATTGTTATCTGGAGGTTTTTTGGGGGTTGGCAAGACCCGCGCTCGCGCTTGTGTATAACACAGAAAAAATCTAATTTTCCAACTTTTTACGACATTCGCTTGCGAGTTCTGCGGCAATTTCATAAATATTTTCCGCTTCTTTGCGTTTGCATACTTTGTATGCAAAAAAACATGCCATCATCAGAACATTATCCCGCCGCGTGTAAATGAAATTCCCATGTCCGCCCTGCTCCCTGGTCCCGGGTCTGGTCTGGTCTGGCCCGGCCTGGTCTGCCCCTCTGCTGCGCGTCCAACCGCTTGCGTCGGCAAAAACGCCGCCGCGCCAGGCAAATGGGGGAGCATCCCGCACCGCATCGCATCGCGGGCAACTCGAGGGTTGTTGACTTATATCATTTATCATAAGGAATTAGGTTCAAGCTTGTTATTAATATTAGACGTGGTATTCTTCGCTTGGGCTTCTCCCTCACCCACTCAACCCCTCATCCCCCGTATCCCACTCTCTCACTCTCTCTGCACGGCGTGAAGTCGCTAACGTGCGAAGAGCGTTAATAAAGTTCATAAAATAAACAAAGTCGCACGGGGGGAGGCCCGTCTCTCTCTCTCAGTCAACATGCGAAATTAAAATCTTTGGCGATGTCAATTGGCGCTTCGTTGAGCACTCGAGAGATTCTCGAAACTGAAACACACGCCCATCGTCGGGATAATGTTTTGACAGATATAACATTGATAGCCGGCAATATAAAGTTACAGCGTTTTTACGCAGTATTCGGTGGCTTAATAAACCCGCTTCGTAAATCCACTTTGGATATTTTGATTATCATGAAAGTTTTAATGGATTTGCAGTCCGATTGCGGAAGTTTATTTGTCATGTTTTGGTAAATATTGGGAAATTATAAAGTAATTAACTGGGAAGTGAGATATGGTATGTTTGAGTGATATATGGCTAACTAAATAGATAATTGGACAGTGAAAATGTAATACTTTTGTGCTTATATAGAGGGATAGTTAATAAGTAAACAGATAGAAATGTATCTATACAGGCAGATATACTAATATTATTTTTCTGGTAATTTTATTATTCTATTTATTCTATTTGTTGTATGATTTCATATTATATACAACCTTATATCTTCTACAATTTGTTATTTATAGTATGTTCAATCCCATACTATTTTCTGAACCATTTTTAATTATCATATTTTTGTTTCATCTCTTATCTCCCTATTTTTATTGACATTGCTCTATCTATCCTCTTTCTACAATGCTTTTAGCTATCATATTTTAAGATAAATTTGTATCTAGGTATATCATATTGTATCTATTTAAACTCTTTTAAAAGCATATTTGTTAATACTTTAGATTCTATTATAAATGCGCATCACATATTACATTTAACTAGTCTTTTTATATCAGATATGCGTAAATCCGTAATATCTGTATAACTAGACCCTCCCTTCCAACACAATATGCGCCTGAAGCAGCTTTTTTTTATTTTTATTGTCCGCATTGATAAGTCACCGTCAGTTAAATTTTCCGCAATTTGATTTTCATATTTCGAATGAATCAACTCGTATCGATCCGCCAGTCTGAGAAGTCTGAGAAGTGTTTCACTCAGATTAACTTTGTCTCGATATCTCGCCCATCTTCGGGCATCCTGCTGGCTGCCGTGACGCGTCGGCTAGTTGCCTTATTATGATGTGTTCAGCTTGCGTAAGGACAAACAAGGACATCGGATCGGAGCTGACGGGTGCGACGGAACCACTTATTTTTCCGACCCAGCTCATAGAAGAAGCTCATAGATGCCGATGTTTTTCGCTCACACTCTGGCCGGGGCTCTCTTTTTGCATGCGCTCTCTTTCGCTCCCGCTCTCACACACTGTCTCTCTCTAACTCTCTCTCTCGCTCGCACCCGCTGTCTCACTCTCTGCTCGCTCGCATGGCGGCGGCAGCAGCAGCGACGGCGACGACGACAGTTTGGTCGTGGCGCTGGCAACCCCCTGAAAGTCTCTGCGAACAGCGCTGCGCCGCTCTCTGCGCGCGTTTCCCCTATGAGCGTTTTTTTTGCTTTTATTGTTGTTTTTTCTTTCGTCTTGTTGTTGTTGTTGTAACTGTGTGTTTTGCCTTCTTTGCATTGACCATAAGCCACGCCCTGTGCATGTCGAAGCGGTGCAACAACACGAACAGCCGTTAGATACGAGAGCGAAAAGGGAAAATTGAATGAAAGAGCCAAGATAAACACTTAAAGCCAACGAAAAACGATAAAAACGGCCACAAACACGAAGGCCCCCAAAGAAAGTTGCCAAAGGTAGCAATATATGTGTGCACACACACATACGAATGCACACACACACATATATAGTTGTATGCGATGTTTTATAGCCTGGCCGAGCCGAAGCATATCCTGGAGCAAGCGGGGGTGGGAGGTGTGCGACTGGGGAGCACATGTCCAATATTCACTTAACGCGATAAAAATGAACTAGGAACAACGAAATCTGGCAGAGGAGCTGGCCGGAGCGCTGAGGAGGCAAGGAGTGGTCGGGTGGGCAGGCGTCGGCTTCGGCGATGCCAACAATCGGCGCTGTGTGGCAAAAACACACAAAAACATCAGTTACACTTTGTTTCATCGTTCTCGTTTTCGGCTGGACCCAGCGCCAGCACTCGTGCTATATATCGATATATGTGTGGTATATGTTTGTACATATGTGCGCACATATCGATATGTGTGTGTCTCTATTGAAATGGCAGGCAAACTCTCCTCCCCACACGCACAATAGGGCAACTCCCATCCCCAATGGCGGCCAGGATGGCGGAGCAGAAAAAAAAAGATAGCGTGGTTAAACGCGCTTATTTTGGTTTATGATTAAATTTATTACTTGTACGCCCGACCACAGAGAACCGACAGCAAAGTGGATAACAACACGGTTAAAGGACGGGCGAGACAGAGAGAGAGAGAGCGCGAAGCAGAGACAGAAAACAGAGCAAGCTAAGCAGAAGGAAAAACTGGGAAAACTCAGGAAGAACAGCGGGGGGAACCGGGGGAGTTGGGCAAACCTTTTGGGCTTGGCGCGAGTTTAATTAATGCGCGACCCTTGAAAGAATCTTAACTTGATATAATTGGCCATTCTTTTAAGCTTTCGCCCTTGTTACGTCGTCTACGCGAACGAAACGTCTAATTAAACAGGTCATCGGGATTGAGTGAACATTTGTGGCGAGCAGCGGGAGGCAGGGAAGCAACTAGAGGAGGAGGAGGAGGAGGGAGGACAGCGGGAGGCTGGCGAGTTCCGGTGGCACTTGGACTGACTCTTGACTGTGCTGTTCGCCTGTGCTGTAACTGTTGCAGTAGCCCGCTCTCGACATGCATGCAGCAACTCCTGCCGGCAGTCGGGGGCGTCGCGAGTGCGAGTGCGAGCGAGACGAACAGCTACAGCTAAATGGGCAAAAAGTATCTTTTTATCTGGCTGCCTGTGTTTCTACGATTGTCTGCAGGGATGTGCTCAGCTCCAGCCCCCACTCTCGAGCTCGGCGTGCTCGCTGTGCGGCGCTAGCTCTGGCGCTCGCTCTCGGCTCTCAACTCTCGTGTCGTGCCGACTCGCTCCCCCTTTCGGAGCGACGACTTGTTAGAGACGCTGCTGCTCTTTTTGCCCGATAACCCCAGCCCCATCGCCGTCTCTTGTCGCTCGTCTCTCTCTTCAAGCTGCAGCCTGGCTGCGTCTCGTTTATTTATGATTATCTGTGTACAACTTGTTTCGTGTTCATCGCATGTCGATGCCGATGATGGGTGTATAGAGGCCATGAGCATCTATCTGGTTTGTTTGTTACACCCCGGCATTAAACCCTGCCCCGAGGCGCACACATGTACACCGGCAGGTACATACATGCACGCACACACACATACAGGCTGCCGTTGTATGTACCAGCACACAGATACACAGATACGCAGCTCCAGGCGGAGGCACAGTCGGCAGTCGGCAGAAAGAATAGGTACACCTTTGGGTTCGCTTCAGTTCTGCAATAATGACGACTTGTTTGCTCCGATGGGGCTGGGGCTGGGTATGGGGTTGCCAACCAACCAGTCGCCAACTGACCCAGCACTGAGCAAGTTGCTCCTCCCCACTAAAGGGGAGTGGACACTCACACACACACACACTGACACACACAGAAGAGAAATATATCCTAATGAAAACAGATTCTCAAGCAAGTGTCAACACGTCGAGAGCAGCGTACATAAATATTTAATGCATGTCCTTGCGCTGTATACTATACCATAATACCATGCCATAGTGTCTCAGTCTATATATAAAGTATCGCCAGCTCCTACTTTGGACGGGCAAGAAAATCAATCAAAAGTCTTGAATAAATACTAAGAGCCAACACAATCAGTTCCAGCTGCAAAGGCTTTTGGCACGTACACAAGGCACACAAACCGCAGGGGCGGAGCGGGGGTGTAACCACACCGGCAGAAATGTGCGTGTGTGCTTGAGCCGAGGGCCTGCTCAATAGGGCGGCTGGGAACAATAAAAAAGCTTGGCAAACTAACTAAGTGAGCAGGAGCAGGCACTGAGCTGAAATTGAATCAATACGCGAAATCCAACAAATCGTCGCGGGACAGGAGCAAAGGCAGGGGCAGGCCTCGCGAGGAGCCTGCTCGGTTTTTTTTGTTGTTGTTGTTGTTTTTTGAATACGCATAGCAAAGTTCGGCGGGCGAACACCTTTTCATTTGTATCTATTAGATTAAAATTCATGTCGACGCACTGGCACACACGACAGACACAGACACAGATACAGATACAGATACACACAGCTGTATCAGCGTATCAGTGTGTGTGCGTGTGTGTGTGTAAAAAGTGGCAAGAAAATTGAGCCCGAAGCTTACAATCATCATTGGCTTTACGCAAACACACACACACACACTTGTGGGAGGTAGGGGAAGGGGGCCTGACAAGCACAACAAGAACGTTTGCTGCCGCCGTTGTTGCTGCTGCTGCTGCCGCTGCTATCTACGACAGAACACGAACAAGAACAACAATAACAGCAGGGCAAGGGGCTGGCGAGGGGGAGGGGAACGAAGCGAAACGATGCGAGGCGAGCATAAGCTGCCACCAATACGAGTGCGAGTGCACACTCACACATACACACACACAGGCAGACTGAGTAACAGATACAGATACAGCGCTACAGATACGCACGCTGTGCAGTTGTGGCAACAAGAAAAATACAAAAGATACAAATGTATCTCGTGTTCGAAATATAAAAATCGTTAAACAAAGACTGACGCTGTTCTGTTCCCTGGATTTGGATCGGCAACGGCAGCGGCAGCGGCGACGCCGACTGCGACTAACGACTAACGAGACTGCGGCGGTGGCTGTGGCTGCGGCTGGCGCAATCGTGCCCGCGGGTGACAACGACGGCCACCGCGCCAGCAGCTATCCCTCTCGCTCTCGCAACAGCCGCCGTGCTGCAGCGCCAAGTGCTGGCGTCGCGCTCTCGTTCTCGCTCTTTGTCTTTCTCCCGCGCTCTCTCTCTCTCTGTCTCTCACGCTCTTGCAGTGCGGCCTGCAGCGTCTCTGGTGACGGCCCATAGCGCCAGTGTGCGCCCGCCTCCTGCACTCGGGGAGTTGTCACCGCAGCAGCCCTGCTCCCCTCTCGCGCAATCCACGCGAAGCTGCGCCTCTTGCTGCGGCTTCCTGCGACAATCGCGACAGCAACGGCGACGGCGACGGCATTTTGTGCCCTCTTCCATTGACTTAACGTGATCTGAATTTGTTGGCAGCAAGCCAATTACTGCGCCAGCCCAGGAGCAGCAGCGGCAGCAGCCACGGTGTATGCAAAATATGGCTACGCGGCGGCAGGTTGTCAGTTCGCTCGCCGCGCACTGACGCGCAGATCAGTAATTGATCATTTCGAAGTCCAACGTGAAGCCGAATTCGAATTTAATTAGCTTATTGTTGCGCATCGAGCGGGAATTGGCGATGGCAGATTTCAGCAGTAAATTTCCGATAATTCTGAGAACTTTTACATCACATTTATCGACTTTTAATGAGCATCTTTTGACTCTTTTTGGCTAAAAGCGAATGCCCATTCGAATTCAATAAGCCTGTCGCTGGAAATCGATTAAAGTGTCAGTAAAAAAAAAAAAACAAAAAACTTATAAAATTCTGTTAATTAATACATCTTTAAATGTTATGCGAATTAAATTATGCTAATTAATATATCCTTAAATGTTATGCAAATTAGATAATATTTGCGAATTCTTTTTATTAGAAATCGATTATATTCAGAACTAAATGAAAATTACTTTGATTTAAACCCAAAAATGTAAATTCTGTAAGTTCTGAAGAGTAGTAGATTTTTATATGTAATGTTGCTTAAGTACACCTTAAAAGTAATTGGATAATAATTTAGTTATGATAAAATCTAGATCAAAAAGTTTATAAATTATTTATCCTGTAAAAATCATAAAATATCACTACATTATTTATTTTATTATTAATTTTAATCGATAAAAGCATAAAGTTTAGCACTTTAAATTTTCTTAGGAATTATATAATTATATCAACTTTATTCTTTAACAAATATTAGAAAAATAGTAAGGTGAATTTCAGCAATTATAAATTTCCACACGAATTTAAAAATCGCTTGAATTATAATACAAATATACATTCAATAAATATTTTCATAACCCACAATTCGTAAAAAGTTTAATCATTTGCAGAAAAAGCATAAATAGAATGAAATTAGGTATTTACATATATAGTAAAAAGAATGTTAATTCGAAGTTAAAGGGATTTCCGAATTTAACAATATTTTCTTAAAAAAAAAAAAATATTTAGAGAATTGTTTACAGAATTTTTAAAAATTTACTTTTGGAATAATTCTCGATTTTCAAATGAACTCAAAACCAATGGAACTACTATTTAAAAGTAATTTCTAATTACATATACTAGTGTATACTATTTGGAATAATAAAAAAAAATATATAATATAAATTGACAACTTTAAAAAAATTTAGATTGGCGGTATATTTTCCTTTTAAAGAAGAAGAGTATTATAAAATAGAGTATTACACCGTTGGTTGGAATCTGAAAGAAGCTTCGGAATTTACTGATATGCCCTTTTCGAGCATTAGCACGAAATGCGTGATGTTTTGCAGCTCTCAGACATTATCATCAATGAGACGGGACTCTCGACTCGACTCGACTCTGTCCACATCATCTATCAACTGTCAAATGGCCCCGCTGGCCGCATCCAGCGAGGATTCGCTTGCAGCAGGATGCGTGTGGCAAGCAAAAGCGACAGGCGTAAACGTGTCGCTGACTGTCGATGCAGAGGCGAAGGCAAATGCGGGGGCGCGGGCGCAGGCAGCGCGCAACTCACTTACACGCGTACAACAAAGTAACTTCATTTAAATGCTGTAGGAATTTGTTAGCTGCACTAACGGGAATGGGGAGCGGTCGGGGGCGCTGGCGGGGACAGGGTGTGACCGACTGGCAATATAATACTTAAAATGAAATTTAGCTGGAATCCCATTCAAATCGCATACATATGTTGATACATTTGTAAATACATGTGCATACGCGCGAGTGTGTGTGTGTGTGTTGTTTATGTGTGCGTATCTGCGCGCGTTTGTAACTATTTTTGCCAACGAGAAAAGTGCCTCGAACTGCAGCGCTCTCGCTCGCTCGCATGCTCTGACTACTCTGTCTCGCTCTATCGCATATTCCTGCTCTCGCTCTGGCTCTGGCAGCGTGGACTGCCGACGGCGCAGTCACTCCTCACGAGTGGCGTTTCAATTAATTAGAAAAAGTTAAAGAAAAATCCCCCACATAGCCCCCAACCCCGCCCCCGCCCACACCACTCAAAGCGGGCGAAAAACAAAAACAAATATCTGCGTAATAAAATGTAAGCGCGCTTGCAATAGCAGCTGCTGCGGCGACAGCGACAGAGACGGCGACGGCGGAAGTCGGCGCCAACAGCAGCGAAAGATGCCGCCAATCCAGCGGCAGCAGCAGCAGCAGCAGCAACAGCAACAGCAACAGCAACAGCAACAGCTCGCGCGGCGTGGTCAGCAGAGGAGCTGAGGCAGTGACGACGACGGCGACGGCAGCAGCGCTGGCCCAGCCTTTTCGCAAGTTGCGCTCATGTTCATCAAGTTTTTCTTATTTCCATTACGCTCGCAGTTCACTTCGTGCTGTTGTTTATGGCAACAAGAACAACAACAGCAACAACAACAACAACATAAATAACAACAACAGCAGCAGAAGCAGCAGCAGCAGCAGCGGCAGATACTTGTGCAGCCAGTTCCAAGCCCCCAAAACGGCAGCAGCAAGTAGCAGCAGTGCAGCGGCAGCAGCAGCAGCAGCAGCAATAATAACAGCAACAGCAGCAGCAACAACAACAGCAGCAACAACATTGCGTACAAATACATACAACGGCATTTACAACAACACGCAATAACAGCCATTTTTCTAGTTGTTAAGTTAATTTTTTCATGTTCTGCTGCCTCGCTCGCACTTAACACGCGGCGGTGGCGACGGCAGCGGCGACAGCAGCAGCAGCAGCAGCGCCGAGAGCAGAGCTGAGCAGAGCCAACAGCCAACAGGCAGCAACCAACAAGCAAATACGTGCCGAGCAAATGTGATTCGTGGGTAGCAACGCGTGCTGCTGTCTCGCTCGCACCGCACTGCAGTTCGGCCAGATACTTTATTTATGGTCGCAGCGCAAGCGGCAGCAGATACTTTTTGTGTTGTAGTTGTGTAGCTGTGACCGCTGCCGCCGTCGTCGTCGTCGTAGTCGTCGTGACGCAACCGGTTCTCTCTCGCCGTAGCAGTGGCAGTAGCCACCCGTCTCGCTCGCACCCAGGCGGGAGAGTGACAAACAGCCAGCCCACTTTTAATGATAATCATTATTGCCGTTGTTACGGTCGCTGTTACTTTTTCTGCCAGATACAGAAACAACTGACGCACACATACACACACAGACACACACACACACAAACTGGTTCGAGCAGAGAGAAAGAGAGAGAGAGAGAGAGCGCGCGCTACTCACGCATACATGCGTAGAGAATTAGGGGAGAAACGAGTTTTGCCAACCGTCGCGCTGCGCTCTCTCACACACACCAACGCGCAGTGTTTATCTGTGTGCGCCTTGGCGCTTATCTGTGTGCGTTGCTCTTGTGGTTGCGTTTCACTGTAGTTGTGTATTTGCTGCTGCTTCTGCTGCTGTCGCTGCCGTCGCCGCTGCCGCTGCTGCTGTTGTTGCTGTTGCTGCGGCTGTTTTCGCTGTTTTCGATTGTCGGTTGTCGTGTAATTCCCATTTGTCGTACACTTTGTAGTTGCTCAAGAAACTCATGTTAGTCTACTTTTGGCTGTTACGCAGATTGTTCGCTCGTATCGCGCTCGTCGTCGTCGCCGTCGTCGTCGCCGTTGCCGTCGTACGTTCGTTTCGTTTCGTTCGTATCGCATCGTTTCGTATACGTTCGTGCCTGCCTGCCGCCTGCTGCCTGCCAGTTAGCCTGTGTGCGTGCTCCTCTGCCGTCTCCTCAGTCAGTGCCAGAGCCAGTAGTCGCCGCAGTGCCCGTAGTGCAAGCGCTAGCGCCTCGACGCCACGACGCCACGACTCCTCGATAGTCCGATTGCCCGAGCTTGAGATTCGCCTGCGTGAACTGAACTGCTACACTGAATTACACAGCCAGGCGCCTGTTCCTATTCCCGGCCAGCAATCGCAACGGAACGACTCTCGGATCTCGCATCGCCTCAACTGGTTGCAGTGCGTCCCGTGCCCGCCAGTCTGACACTCCGTTACGCCGTCGGCACTTCAAAACTTAGCAGCAATCGCCGCGAATCAATACAAATAGTGCTTACACACACACACACAAACGCAAATACACCCGCACTCACACACACACACGCGCACACACGAGCAGTGATAAAAGTTATAGCGCCAAGATCTACAACTAAATAGTTGCAATTACTCGAAAGATACAGCCACGAGATGCCCCGAAAGTTGTGCCGATTCAATTGAAATTGAATTGGAAATTGTGCAAGTTTGCGCGTGTTCGATCGCATCGAATCGTGTTCGTGCGCGCATTAAGAATAATTATTAGTTCCACTCGCAAAAGCAAATCTAAATTAAATGACAGTGCACAGTAATGAAACCGGTGTCTGTTTAGTAATGGTGTGTATTTTACCCCCTTTAACTAAATACCTTCTAGACCAATTACAAAAGTGATATACCAGCATGCGATTGAGATACTATGATTTTCTTTCGATAAAATACTGTAAAGGCAGATATTTATAGTCCTAGTCTGTCAATGGAATATAACCAATTGCTAAGGATCGTTTACTATACTCTCAAGACTGATCTGCCATGCCATACAAGCTACGGGTACTTTCAAGACAGATCTACAATCATCGCAGACAGATAGTTTTTTTTCTCGTTTAAAAAAGAGTTGCAGTAATAATATTACGAGGAAGTCTAACAGATGGCTCGATTCTGACAATGGAATAGACTGATCAATAATTATCAGATTCAGATCATTAAAAGACTGCTCTACAAGCAAGGACAAAAAGATATTTAAAACTATATCAAAAGGGAAAAATACTATTTAATCGAATAATTAGTTATAGTAGGTCTGTCAATGAAGCATATTTACCTGCAGATCATAGATTTAATTTCCAAAACTGATCTACAATCATTAAAAATAAATAAATCTGGTTAAAAAGAAAAAAAAACATAATATAATGTCCCAAAAAACCTTCAAATCGAGCAGATTTGTTAGCTATAGGGATTCTTCTAATGGAATACCACTAAGTGATCTTCCAAGACTGATCTACAGCAACAACAAAAATATTTTTGGCTTGCCAATGGAATAGAAACAACTGCATAATCTCATCCTATAGACTTCCAATAGGAACCGGGGGGCAATTGCTAATCCCGTAGATTTCTGAGGAAATTTTCTAATTACTTTTAGCTTGTTCTACAAGCTGTTTGGCTGCAGAGCTTGCATCCGTTGGCACACCACGGCAGATTTAAAAATAAAACACAAATCGAAAATCGCGTTCAAGAAATTACTGAATTCGATGTCTGCCAAATTCATTTGGGATCCCAAAATGTCAGCCATACACTCGTACATTTGTTCGGCGGGATGCGAGCAATTCGTGTAGCAGATAGCGCTACAAGCGGCGGCCCCCTCTGTAGCTTTGCTATGGCTATAGCGAAATCGCTGCCGTATGGATCGATACTTCTGCCAGACTTGGCTAATATTTCGCGGCTGCTGTCCGTCGACTTTGCAGATGTGTGCGCTACATTCGCAGAACGACAAAGTGCTTAGATAGAGCGACATGCACATACATGCACAGACATGCATGCACGTGTGTAGAGCCCCACAACTCGCTCGCAGTAATTCGATCTGCCCCGGTGGCAAATATGGCAAGTTAATGCTGCCTCTTTGGCCAAATGTAATCAATTCAACTTAGACTTGACACTTCACACACACACACACACACACACTCGCGGAGCAATACAATACATGGACACATTAATTACAAATAAGTGAGAGAATGGGAGAGAGAGAGAGACAGAAGGAGAGTAAGAGAGCAACAAGCACTGCGCTGTGCTGCGCGAAGAGCCCCATAAAATGCTTGCGATAAACAAAACACAAACAAATCATGTGAAATGCAACTTGTAGAACAACAAAGAAAACTGAAACCGAAACAGAAACACAAACCGAAACAGAAACCGAATCCGAACCCAATCCGAACTCGATTCTGAACCCGACACCGAACTGAAATCTGAATTGAAGTCGCAGCGAAAAATGCAAATCGCTGTTTAGATAAAAATTCCTCAGTCGAACACACACACTGGCACACACACTCGCACACACACTCTCCACTTCTCGCTGATCAATTTTCAAGTTGTTGACAAGCATTTGTTTATTCAAACGAAGCAAGAGTTGTGCGTACACTTCGCTATACGATATAGTCTGTCCGCCTGTCCGTCTGTCCGCCAGTCCGCATGCCAGTCATATCTATCGAATTTGATAGGCCCTCTCGCACTGGATGTCCACATATTGACAGACACACGTACAGCGGCGATATGCAGAGGTATATGTAGGTACTGAAGACATGGCGGACGACTCTACTGGCTCGATAAGCATCGCGGGGCGGCTGATTCAAAGGCGCCGGGCTGATAACCCATTCGGAGGGGCCCAACGTTTGGGTCAGGGAATTAATTTTTAATCGCGTACGGGCACTTGAGTTGTCACTTGGCTTTAGCTTTTCGGCAGTGCAGCGAGAGTGATAGAGAGACAGAGAAATCTCTACTTCTCTATTTTCACTGGACAGCAAAATACCCTGCAGCTGCAAAACTTCTCGCTCGACAGGCGCATTATGTTCAAACTTACAGTGTAGTTAAGTAATGTCGTTAGCTGCGCGTATGCCAAGTTTAAAAGGTTGATTCCTTAGGCTCAGTCTAATATCTGAAAAACATAGTTTGCTGCGGATATCGCGAGAAAAGTTTACGAAAGCGCGCAGAGCGCACGATAATAAATAAACCTGAAACTTGTTTGTGTCTCTGCAGAGCCCCAGCACATGCGAATGTGTGTGCGTTTCTTCTGCTTCTTCTCCTGCTCTCCTCGCTCTTCTTCTTGCTCTGCTTCTTCTGCTGCAGTTGCAATGGGTCTCCGTCTCGTTCTCCGACTCTTGTCGGGCTAAAAGTGTTGACAAAAGTGCGCGATAGTCTTCTATGCACACAGACCCAGAGATCCCGCGTCTATATAGCACATGCCCGGGATATGTACACGCTCTGAGGACCATGTTGTCGCTCGCTTGTCTTCTGCTGCCTCTTCTTCTTCCTCTTCTTTCTCGTGTTGTCTGCCAGCAATCGCCTGTGTAATTTAAATCAATGTTGTCAATCGAAAACATGATTTGTTGTTAATGGCGGCTCCGCTTTGATGCTCGCCTAGGAGGAGGACCCTTGCCGAGGGCAGACAGCGCAGGGCAGGAGTGGGAGAGAGATGTAGAAGGCAAGGGGAAGGGTTAGTCTACGCGCTTATCGCCGCATTGATAAGGCGCGGCCAACGATTTTAATTAAGTTTCAGGTACAGTAGGAAAAGCAGTAGGAGTGGGAGCAGGTGTAGGAGTACGAATGGGAGTTGGAGTAGGAGTAGCAGTAGCAACGTAGTCCACCGTAGCCCGCTTAAACCATAACCGCAACTGACTCTGCTCTTCTTCTTGACGCTCTTCCCCCGCAGAATGCCGTTTCAACTCGCCTTGCTGCCTCATCGCCAACCACACCCTCCACGAACGCCGCACAGACGCCACAAGCACATCCACAACCGCCGCCGCCGACGTCGTCGTTGCCGCCGCTGCCTCTGCCGCAGCAGCTAGCGAACGCGTCTAGCCTCGGCACCTCTGGGCCGGGGCCGACGCTCACCGCCGCCGTTGCTGCTGCCGCCGCCGGCTTGCCCAGCAGCGTGCCGCTACCATTGACTGTGCCTGGTGCTAGTGCAGCCGCTTCCGCCTCCGGTATGGTCACCTCGACAGTGCCGCCGGGCGCTCGATCCGGTTCACCATGTGCAGCAGCTATCACGCCCTACGGCTCCGCGGCAGCAGCCGCCGCTGCTGCTGCTGCTGCCGCCGCCGCTGCCGGTCCGTCGGCAATGACTGGGCCCGCGCAGGGCGGTCCACCGGTACCACCAGGAGCGCCGGGCGGCGCGAATCCGAATCGCTGCTGTGACACCGGACGCACTATCTACACGGATCCCGTGAGCGGACAAACCATTTGCTCCTGCCAGTACGACATGCTCAACTATCAGCGTCTCGCCGCCGCCGGCGGACTGGTGCCGGGGCCCGGCGGAGTACCGCTCGGTGTCTATCCGGAGGGAATGTCTGCCTACCTGTCCGGCATCGCGGGCGATCAACCGCCGTTCTACGCCAATCCGGTAAGTCATCCATAGTCCAGTCTGGGCCTGTTCCTGGCCCTGTGCCTGTTCATAAGTCATGAGCGGCCGAAACAATGGTGCAATAAATTTGTGAATTTGTCCAGCGTCCGAGAGGGCAGGGACCACCGTCGTAGTGCGCGGCGCGCATAGTCGTCATTTGATCGTGTGCCACAGCCACGCACGTAGTCAAAACAAGCGACAGTTGAACAAGCATGTGACTATGAGATACCCTGCATCAAATATTCTTTCTGGAATATCAATTACTAAATCAGATACTCACATATCAATAAACTAAAGCTACTTAGGGTATATAGGAACAGATGAGAAAAGTTGTGAGTTTACGTCGTACACATTTGTAAAAACTTAGTATACCTTTTCTCAGCGATTTGCAAGAGCTGGTATAACCAGCGAACCGCCTGACCAGCGAACTGGACATGGACTTGGGCAGCGAACTGCGGTCACGGTGCTTCCGAACATGTGTTTGTCTTGCAGGAAAGAACCTTTTCTTGCATTGCGCCGGTGTCCGCTGGATTATTGGCGTTCTAGGCACAGATTTGTCAGGACTTGAGGCTGGAGCCCGCTCTAAGCTCTGCTGTGGCTATCAATTTAGCTGTGACTGTGCCTGTCGCCGTGCCCCTTGCCTAGGCGATGTCGCCTGACCTTTTGGGACTGTGCGCAATCGCCCGGTGAGGTCTGCTGCTCTGGCCTGGGTGATATTTCAAGTCGTATTATTGTAAGGCTCTGTCACAATGGTCCAGCTTGGTCGTCGTCGTTGTAGTTGGACCATTCTCGGCGCTGTTACCAAATGTCCGGCGCTTCACGGCGTGTCCATTGTTCGCCGAATTATTTCTAATAGCAGCGTGTAATTTGCTTTTGTTTGCAAACAATTCTATTTGGTTTCACTTCCCCACACGGACCACAGGCTGTGCAGGGGTCTGCGAAGGGTCAAGGCAGCACTGATCGCAGTGCGACCGGACCCCCGCCGTGAGTTGGCCATACATTGCGCACTGACCGACCGGATCTTGTTCTGCTGAGCTCGCTCGCATTTCCAAATAATCCCAATGAGTCCATAACTGCTTGACATATGGATTTGAGGACAGTCAATTAGTAGACAGGCGGCCAGGCGACCAGACGACCGTCTGCTGCTGCCGCCGCCGCCGCCGCAGCCTCATCAGGCCATAAAATGTTGAATGCCCGAGATGAATGCGACCTGCTCAATATCACCTCCATCTCTTCTTCTCTCTTGTTTATTGACTTTTGTGATCGCTTTATAACAGATGTGGCCGGGAGCGTTCTATCGAATGGGTTTCAATAGTCAATCCCAAATGAATTTCGTAATGAAATAGAAATTCGAAAGATTATATCTATTTTGAAATCAACTATATAAAAATATAAAGCAAAGGTTTAGCATCCAGTTATATTCTTTAAAAGCATATTTATAGTAAAAAGGCAAATAGGTATAATAGTTAACAACTTTCGATAACAAATCTATTTGAAATAAATTAAAAAATATAATTTTATTTGAATATGATCCGATAAAAAAGATTTATAATGAATTCACTTGATTTATTTAGTTATATTTATTCCGAATAGAATTGAGCTTGAAATTATAAATTTTCTATAATATTTCTACAACTGGCAGCTTTACAAAACTGCCTAGGACTTTATCTCATGTGCTTGTGAAAGTTATTTTGAATGGAACCTTATAAATAATTCCAAGTTCAATTCATATGAAAAATAAATTGTAATTACTAGATTATCTTATTCGGAATAGAATTGAATGTAGGAATTACCATGCAATTTGTATTCTATAATGTCTCTTTATAATCGCATTGCTAGCTTCCGATTACAAACCTATTTATACTGCTGTCTCGCAGTAAAATAGGCGTGGCTGACCCTGACAAACATGTACAAATGAGAAAATACATCTGCTTGCGATCAGGCTGACGAGCTAAGTGCTTCCTTTTCATCTGTCTATAGCAGTGCAACCAGTTCTCGTGAAAACCGAGTGAAACTTAATGAGGATCGTTTTTGCAGCAGGCTTTTTACATATGTTTATACTGGAATCGGGTCTCAGTTTACTAGTCGAACGTACTGCTTGTCTTAGACCAATAACTCAATCGAACTGATCAGGCGACAATATGCCTCGCATAGTTGCCATAAAGCCACTCTGGTATTTTTTTAATATCGTAAAACTCATATGTATTCACACACACAGACACATACACGCACATATAACGCGTCTAACTGCCATTAATACCTGCACTAAAGATCATGATGATGACCCAGTGACTACCATCGCCCGTCGCCAGTCGCATATCTGAACACCCAGTGGTCTTTTACAATGCTATAAATATGACAATGCGCTATACATGCATATAGATAGACGCTTATAGATCGATCGCATACCCGTGCTGGGTATCGCTTTGCATTTAAAGAAGTCTGGCCAGTTGGACGGCCCGAGACAATAACCGGCCTGCTGCCAGTAGCTGCGGTTTTGCATAAATTTGGTTTTGTTGCCGGTTTCCTATTGTTGCACGGCTAATACGTGTACGCACACACCGACACACACACACACTCGCACATCTCTCTGATATATATAGCAATTTTCACAAATGCTGAGTTCATAAAAAAACCATAGCATTCGAAATTTGTCGATCGGTGATTAAGAACTGTCGCTCTAAATGCGCATAAGTCGCCTACGCTTCGGCGCGCACACACACACACACACACACACACACACACACACGTTTAGTATAGTATATACATACATGTGTTCATATTGATTGGAGTGTTTAAGAGGCAAACTGTTTGAATTTTCCGGCGCGCAGCTGCATAAATCATCCCGACGATCGTAATTAGTCACTGCGGCATTTCTCAGAGCCGCCGGCGCTAAACTGGAGCAATTTTTCTTAGCATCTCGCCTCGGGGCCATGGCTATATATCTACATATCATTCCGGCGGAGTTGTAAAAGTGTCGGCTCAGTGCGGTGGATTCATTACTTTGACACGAGCTGTCAAGCGGCTGTCATTGCGCCGCAGCACGGGAATATATTTCGTTGTCTTCTCCCGGCCCACGGCCTACGGCCCCCGACTCCCGATCCCCGACGCATGCTAAATGGTGGATGATGGTTGAAGGTGGATGTGACTGTAACTGTGACTCTGCCCGGGACTCTGATGATGGTGCAACGCGCGACGGCGGCCCTGCTGTCATTTCAAATGGCAAGAAACATTTGAAGAGCGCCGCCTGCCAACAAATAGGCCAAGCCGGGGGCATGCACAGGAACTGGGACTGGGACCGGGCCGCGCCCGGTGTCGCTGAGGGCGTCGACTGCCGCTTTTCGTACCTTATTAATAAATTTGTCAACACGCAAGTGACAGGCTGTCCGCCTGCGATCCGCCCCCGTCCCTTGCTGCGCTGTCAGCCGTCAGTTGATCTGTTTATCCTTAAGGTCGCATATGTTGCATCCTGAACGCATTTGCGTGATTCAGCTGCCAGCTCGTTCGAGAGCTGCCCAATTAGGCAATGCCAATCAGGGATACAAGTATATTCCTCGCCAGTGCATTGCTCCCTCTTACACTCGTCTCTCTCTCTCTCTCTCTCTCTCGGGTATATTGACTTTTTCACTCTGCAAGTGCGGGTACAACATCATCAAGCTGAAAGGCAACAAGAGCAACAATGAAGGCATGAAATTTCGCACTCGACAATAATCTTACTCGGGGCAACAATGATAGCTGTTACTACGCACAGCGGCGGATGCGGCACAGCCACATCCATATCCATGGCACACACTCGCAGCCACAGCCTCATCCTCATCCACACACTCATCTATGTCGTCCTGTGGGAGCTACAAAAACTTTTGCCGCTGGCAACTTGCCTGCCAAAATGTAACAAAAAGCAACTACAAATCGGGCCAATGCCGGGCTGTGGCTGTGGCTGAGGCTGGGACTGAGCCGAGTCCACATCGGGGCACGGAGCAACCCTAACGGGGAACGTATAGTATACAGAACATGCACTGATTTGTCAACTCTCAAAATGTCGAAGTGTCGCCGTCGTCCTCGTGTCGGCTTTGCCGTTTTGGGGGTTGCTGCTCCGGCTGCCCTAATGGCAAGGTGACGTCGTCTGAAGCTGGGTCCAGGCAGGCAGTCAGGCTGGCAGGCACTCATGCTAGTGCTCCCGTTCCCGTTCCTGCTACTGCTCCTACTCCTGCTCCTGCTGGCAAGCGCATTGTGTGCTGTTGCCGTAAGTGTTGTGGAAAGTTTTTGTGTTGTTGCCGTTGTTGTTTGGCTTTTTGGCAAAGTTGAGAATGTTCGTTAACAGTAAATTTTGCACTTTTATATACTTGTGCTCCACACAAGTCAAAGCCAGAGGCAGGCCTAGGCAGGGGAGCGGTCCGTCGATCCGTCGGCCTGTCCGTCTGTCCGCCTGTCGGGCGGTTACTCGGGGTGTCTGCGAGAATGTTTGAATGGCTGCCTACAACAAACAACAAACAAATTAGCAGTCATGGCAACGCCGAGGAACAACGGACGGGCAAACAAACAAGCAGCAAGAACCACACTTACAACTTTCACATAACAACAGCAACAGCAGCGGCAGCAGCTCCAGGCGCCAGCACAGCCACAGTCAGTTCCTCCTACTTGCTCCAGCGCCACCTCCGCTTCCACCTCCACCTCCGCGCTGTGGTGAACAACTTTATAAGCGCCGGGCGCAATAACTGTCAACTGCACATGGGGACGACGACGGAAACGGACAATGGAATGGAATCTCCTGAGGGATTGCTGGCGCTGGCGCTAGACGCAGCGCTGCTTATGCTATTTTGAAAGTCAAAGTCCTCGCTGTCGTCGTCTTGGTCGTCGCTTCCAATTCCAATTCCGATTCAGATTGTGATTCCGAATCCGAATCCACACATCCGATTCCATTCATTCTTCGGTCGCGGCTCCCGGCCCGCTGTTTTCCTCGCAGCGTTGAGTACAGACAGGAATGCGCCACGTAAACGTGCGTTTATTTTTAAATCGAAGCAGCAATTAATTAACTCGACCCGTCATTACGCGCATCATTCACATCGCCGCGCATCAGGCGACAGACCACAGGCGCGCTGCAGGGCTGCACCAGCACCAGCGCCAGCTCCCAGTCGCAGTCGGAGCCAAGTTAATTCGCAGCGAATCGACGTCGCGTCGCGACGTGTCGACCAATTGTCGGTGTCGCGTAATGTTGTTGTCCGTGGGACATCTCCACTTAGGCTGGCGTGAAGCGCACACAGCGTTCCAGAATTTAGTTAACAGCGAAATCCAGGAGAACTCTCAGCTTTTTTATGAATCAATTGATTAAATTCGCCTCCATTCACAATAAGAAACAAGTTTAAAGCCGCACTTATTGGCATGAGCATAGAGCTGTGCTTGGCTCGATAACATCGATAACAGCTCACACTGCAATTTCGATACTAACTGCATCGATATATAGCTTTGATTCACTGAAAGCTTATTTTGTTTAAAAATGCTTTAACGTTTTTAGTGGTTTGTTATAAAACAATATTATGTTCAAAATTCAAAAGGGGTAAGACGAAACATCGCCTTAAAATATCGATAATTGAAATCGATTCATTTTACCACCACTAATGTAGAGTTTACGGTTGCTAACTTAAAATGGCTACCGAACACTTGGAAAGTTTTCGACTTGCAGCAGATTTTGTTATTTATTAATATTGATAATACAAGATACTCGTGGAGCGCAGAATTACTGGATAATGTTGTGGGCGATAAGTAGATGTTGTGGCATCAAGTATGTACTTGAACAGGGACTTGTAGGCACACATACATATATTGTCCACTGTTCGGGTTGTTAGTGGCTTTTGCATCGCACGCGAAATCTCGGAGCCGTCGGTCGGTAGCAAACATGCAGGTGGGGCTGCGCTGCGCTGAGCGCTGGGCTGGGCCTGCCAACGGGTCCTGGTCGGCAGCGCACACCTCTGGGCTCTGTATGGGCTTGTAAGTAGTAGCAAACGCAACAATTTATATGATGTTGCGCTGAATGCACTTCCCTCGCATATTTGTGTCCGTGTTCGCGGCTGTGTGCAGCACGCACTACACACACGCGCCACCTGGAGGCACCGGCAGGCAGAGAGGCGAGCAGGCACATGCACATGCACACAAATCTACGCAAAGACAATTTCGAGCCTGGCGTGCCGGGCTGGGCTGCGGACGGGGAGTGGCGACGGAAGCGGATACTCTTGATGTTGACGCTGAACATGATGCTGGTGCACGTTTGATAGTTGAATGCGATTATGGTAGAAGTTGTAAAATTGTAAACCTGTTTCAGTTGCTCGTTTTCGGCTCGGGACGGCGGACCCTTTCGCCGCTTCATTGAGGAATCGGAATCGCAATCCAAATGCGAAAGCGACTGTGACTGCAACTGGTAATTGATCGCTCGGATGCAACTTTTGACCTTCCCAGCCGACATACTTGTGTTTCCTCTGCATTCGCGAAGAACTGTAATTTAATATTGTCAGCCAAAAGGTTGTAAAAACGTTTTGTTAAATGACTTCTGCGAACTGCACGTTACGAATTCTGCTGCTGCCGCTGCTGCTTCTGCCCGGCAGTAGACCTGTCAGTAGACAAGGAACGAACACGGGAACACAGGGCCACAGGCACCAAACAGATCTCTGTCGCTGCGTTTATCAGTCTATCGCTGTTTTGCCCAAACTCACCACATGCTGCGCATGCGAACCTCCAACTTTCGGCGAACCCTCAGTCGTCGTGGCCACGGGTCGCGCCGTCGATTGCCATTGATACCGGGCTCGAGCCCTGGCCCGGGCCAAGCAGCAAGCCAAATGGCGAAGTTCTGGCGACATCGAAATACATATTTCCGATTTGGCAGCATGGCATAGCATGATAAGTGACTGCAGCATCTAAGTACAGCGAAACCAGTGCGCAGTTTCAACTCTGTGCCTCTCACTCATCTCGGGTACAGGTACTCGGTCGTTCGATGATTCAATATCATGTACTTGCTATTGTGTCCTTTGCTATGACCTTTGCCCTGCAGAAGACAGAGGTAATGCAAAAAGATACTGCTCCACGCGCGTTGCCTGAAAAGTATCTCAATATTCCCCAGCAGCTGCTCCCCAGACTCAGGGTAAGCTCCATGCAATCGCGCGTCATTATCGCTTGGAGCAGGCCAAACAGCTGACACCGACATCTGTCGCGGTTAATTTGGACAAGACTGACTACTAAATATATACATATATATATATATGTAGCGGTAATTGTCATGTTACACTCAATCAACATAAGTGCGTAGCAGAGATTTAAATTGAAAAGCTGCATGCTATATATATATATATACACTGTATTCCCAGATTCATGTGCGCTATTATCACATGAAATGGCTAGAGGTCTGAGCACAGGGAATGTGTCGGCTCGGTCACGTCTTGTCCTCATGGCATACAGCATGTTTGCCGTGTTCCGGCTTATCGCTCAAGATTACAATACTATGGGCAGAAATCGAGAAGCATCCGGGCATTAATTGTAAAGAGAATATTATGTTTTTGCTTGAAAGTTCGCCCCAGCATCGTAAGACAACGCGGATTTGATTAATTTTGGGAGCTGATCGATGATAAGACCTGAAACTAGTGCTCCATTGTGCTCCAGTCCCACAGTATTCGCTTGATAAGGCGCGCTTCCCACCGTTCATAAAATATGTACTAATGATTTGTTTAACATGCTTTTTAATAATTTTGGTTCAAGGTCCCCCAACTCGCTGGTCATCAGATCAGATCAGTCTCGATTTCGATTGTTATGCCAGTTTCTTATGATTAGGTACAGCCTAGACTAGCTTTCTTATTGATCTCATTTGATTGCAGGCGGGAATCGACCTCAAGGAGAACCTCGTTGCCGGAGCAGCACCCTGGCCGTATCCGTCAATGTACCATCCCTACGACGCCGCCTTCGCTGGATACCCGTTCAATAGGTGAGTCTGGAATACAAATACAAATAGCTGCATATAGTATAGTGGGCATACGCGATCTGAAGAAGTGTGGCTGAGTTGAGGCACAGCTGGCAGCTTGGCGAGAACATGAGCGGTGGTCCGACAGGCGATCAACGCCAACACATCGCCCCGAGTTACGTGACCTGCACGTGAATCAGTCGTCAAGTAGGGCGCGGCCCTGGCCACCGGCCAGAGAGGAGAAGCAAGTCAGTGGAGGAGGAGGAGGGAGTGGGAATCAATGCTGAAAGCTTTCAGTTCCATGCAGTTGCGTGCAGCTGCATTCAAATGCCCGGCGAATTCGGGCAATGTGCGTTAAAAGTAAAAGCTAAACATATTAGCACGAATACGCCGACGCCGACGCCGCGTACTCATCGTGTTTCGCTTTGTGTTATGTGTTTTCTATTATCATTAACGACAATTTATTTGCTTGTAATTGATTGGTGGGCCGCTTCCGCTGGCTGACACTGCTGCCGGCTGCCTGCAGGCAGTGAAAAGTCGCCGACACACATAAATTTCCAAACAAAGTTGTCGATTGAACACAATCGACGACATCCCGTCACGTCACGTTTTGCCAGGTAGCTGCGAGCTGAGTGGCTTCTCTCTCTCTCTCTCTGTCTCTGTCTCTCATTGTTTTCAGCGTAATTGACACCCATAACAAAATTTGAAAGTTGAGTCATGTCCATTCGCAGTTGCTGTTGTTGTTGTCTATCAATAATATTCACAATAAATCAGTTTTGAGTTATTTTGCTGTGACGTGCCGGCGGCAGTGATGAGCCTTGCTGCGGGCTAGCGAATTCGATTCCGAATTCAGTTGGTCTACTCACGCGGAATGTGCTGCTCATCGATGCCGATGACAATGCGATCGCTGCGATAAGTATCGCAACTGGGGTGTAGCACCCCGGCCCCATCACCAAATAGAGGTGTGGGCGTCGCAAGGACTTAAGCAACAATCAGAGATATCGATATGAGCGGGTAGGAAGTCGCATATTCAATTATACCGATTGCTGCGATAAGTATCGCAACTGGGGTGTCTGAACAGTCCCAAATTGGGGGTGGGCGTCTCGCACGGACGCACGGATGTCAGCATCAGTCAGAGTCAGAGATATCGATATGAGTCGCAAGGAAGAAGCACACGTTTAAAGCCGCCGGACGTGGCGCGATAGGCAAAATTAAAAAAATTTATACAACTGTCAACTGATCAAAGGCAGAATGGCTGTCGGCGCAGGTGTTTTGCACTCGGCGACACTTCGGTCGCTTTCAAATTGAAATTAATTAATGCAACGCACACGCACACACAGGCAGACAGACAGAGAGACGGCGACAACATAATGGCAGCGCGGTATCAGTCGCTGCAGCTGGCTGCAAACTACAAATGGGACAGCTACACATGTATGTACTTATGTACATACACATATCTGCTGTTCCGCTGTCTATTGTGCTTGTGTGCGTGTGTGTGTGTGTGTGTGTGTGTGTGGATGAGCGGCTGTGCGGATGCACTTGCAAATGCGCAATATGCGTGTATGAGTGTGTGCATGAGTGTGTGTGAGTGCATACTATGGACATTTTCATGCTAACTGGCCACAAAAAACGATAAAGGACAGTTGCTGCAGCATGCAGAGAATGGTAGAGAGAGAGAGAAGCGGGCCTGTCGGCCAATTCTGGAATGTGTTGCCAGACCACAAACTGCACATGTGGACAGACGTGTAGGTACATTAATGTGCCTGGCCACATACGGCGGCGACTGCGAGGCCTGCTCGTCTGTTTATTATGAACAAATGTTGCACACAAGTGATAAGAGATGCAGGGGCAGAAGCGGCTGCCCTCCTAATGGTCGATTTGCGACCAGTTGCCCAAAAACAAAAACAAGCAGACTGTAGCCGGACTCTAACTGGATTATATGTGAACTTCTTGCTACCGCCCTCCCTCCACATTGTAGAACCCCATCTAAGTCGAACATTTCGCTTGCACTCATTACAGCTATGGCATGGATCTGAATGGAGCCAGACGCAAGAATGCCACACGCGAGACGACATCCACGCTTAAGGCCTGGCTCAACGAGCACAAGAAGAATCCATATCCGACCAAGGGCGAGAAGATCATGCTGGCGATCATCACAAAAATGACGCTTACTCAGGTCTCGACCTGGTTCGCGAACGCGAGAAGAAGACTGAAAAAGGAGAACAAAATGACCTGGGAGCCGCGAAATCGCGTGGACGATGATGATGCTAATATCGACGATGACGATGATAACGATAAGAATACGGAGGAGAATGATTTGCTTGGTAAGTGAAACAAACTTTTAGCCTAGAACTCAATTCCAATTAGAATAAAGAGTTTAGAGAGAATTTCCTGTATTTTTAGAGAAATTATTTAAATGTAAATAATTAAATAATACGAGATAAAATACCTTAAACTTAAAAGTTTCTGTATACAATTTAATTTGCCAATTTTTAATTGGACATACGGTTCCATCTTGAATCTTTCTCTATTTCATTAAATTGTTAGTTAAAATTTAGTAAAATTAAATTTAGTAGTAAATTGTTTCCCAGTCACATTATTTTTATTCTGAGCTATAGTAGATATAGTTGCATTATATTGCTAGATAATTCGGATTATCTATTATACTATCTTGCTTGTACCAAGTTCCAATTGTAACTAACCCGACGTTAACTTCTTTCTTATAGATGCTAAAGACTCTGGATTGGGCTCGAACGATGATAAGGATCGCATGGGCCGACTGGGAGACATGATGGCAGATCGTCCTGGCGAGAGCAATAACAGCGAGTGGTCCGAGTCTCGGCCAGGATCGCCTAACGGCTCACCCGACCTGTATGATCGTCCCGGCACTCATCCGCTCTTCCATCCCGCCGCCCTACATCATCATTTCCGGCCGCCGACTGGCTCGCCGCCAGACATTGCCGCCTACCATCACCATCAGCAGCAGCTTCTGCAGCAGCACCAGCAGGCGCAGCAGAACTCGCTGCAAACCGCAGTCGGCGCGACTGGCGGCAGTCTGGCGGTCAAGCCCAGAATATGGTCGCTTGCCGACATGGCCAAAGATGGCAAGGAGTCGAATTCGGCTCCCAAGGACAGCGCACCCGCCAACGAGCTGCCGCAGTCGGCGCAGCCAGCGTTCTACGGGCCTGCGAGTCAGCATCAGCATCCATCGCCTGGCAAAATACTCTCACCCTTGGCCGCTCGCATCCCCAACTATGCTCCGTACGTGCGTCCGGATATCTATCGCGGCTTTTACGGACCAGCCGCCGCGGCCGCCGCACATTTGAGCGCACCGACGCAGGAGTTTCTGGAGCATCAGCGACACTTTGGCGCCAGTCTAGCAGCGCACAATGGCCTGGGCATGAATCCCCTGCTGTGGAAGGCGGCGGTGTCGGGTGCAGCCGGTGGCCAGCACTTTGCGCCGCTGAGCCTGACGACGACAAGCAATGTGGGACCAGCACAGGTGGCACCGCCGCCTGGCGCATCGCCGTCGGCTTCGAGTTCGTCCTCCTCCATGGGTTGCGATGTGGTGCACATTCCGACAAGTGGAGCGCATTCAACGTCACAGCATACGATTGGACCCATCTCTGGTAATTCGACATCTTCCTCATCCTCTTCGAATTCGGGCAAGATCTCGCCTGGTGTAAACGTGACCTCGCTAAGCGGCAAACCATGACCCCCATCGCTGCCAGCTTCTGCGTCCGTTTCCCCTGATCCGTACGTATTGCCGCCGGCGGTGACAAATGCCTCAACTACAGCTTCCCCGATCTCGGCGTTCCGGTCGCTCTCGCTGATCGCCATTCGCGAGCATCACCTGCAGCAACAACAAGCACCGAAGCACCTGGCGCTGCTGCGGCCGTAGCCCTACTCCAGCCAGCTCGGGGGCGGACTAACCAACTAGGCCAGAGAGAGAGAGAGAGAGAGACAGAGAGAAGATCGGGCAACTTTCGGACAATAATTTACATGTGATTATTCGGTATTTTAATTAACGCCGCTTACACCAAATAGCAAGAGAATCATCCCGCTCCTCGGCATTGAGACAACAACAGCAACAACAACAGAAACAGCAACAGCAGCAGCAAACAACAACAAGAACAACAACATTGAGCCAGAAGCAGCCCAACACTGACAGCTGTCAAGGACTTTGTGCAATTTTGTGGGAATCGAAATCCTAAATCCATGCGAAAACAAAAGAAAACACATTAATTTTAATACATACAACTTATGCAATCAGAGCTTATAGGAAGTAAATTCGTAAGAGTAGTGAAAAAACGACCCCAATGAAATCTAGAAGAAGCAGAAGATGAAGAATAGAGAGCAGCAGCAGCAGCAGCAGACGCAAACCTCCCACTACGGGCAGGACGAGAACCAAGAGAGAGAAACACCCCCATCATCATCCGAGTGACATTTCGACCTTCCTCCCAAGGGGCTTTGCAGCGACGTCGACTTGCAAATGCATATTCATTAATGTTTGCGTGTGTATTGTACATACTGAGAGACCATAGCTACCATAGCACAGCATCTCTATATGGCATATAGCATATAGCATATATACCCTGCACCGTCAGATGCAAACGCTTGTTTGGCTCGATAGAGAAACATATCAAGGTTGTCGTCGTCGCGCTCCAATCCATCCTCCTCCTCCCCGCCTACGCCCCCACATCCAAACCAAATATGCAAGTAAATGCGAGCAATGATTGATTTAGTTGTTTATTAGTTTTGTTTTTATTGTCTTAAGTTCAAACTTTGTTCCTGTCGTTTGTAAATCTAATTTATTATTGTATTTGTATTTATTTGATAAATTGGCAAACGCGATTTACCTTTACTGTACAATCTAAGCAAATATATATATACATACACATATATATATCTATAATTATCGCTGTACTTTATGCACAAATGTATATGTAAGCTCGCATAGTTCTAGCGCCCTAAGCGGATAGTGTAATATAATGCAACTGTATATACGATACATACGATAAAGATATATATATATATAAATAAAAAATGAAAAATATATACATATGAAACAAAGAGAAGTTGTGTCTGCCTGCCGGGGAAGTTGGAGCATCGAGTAAACCGATTATATACGGATCGAAGCTTGACAAATCATATGGGATATATGTGTATAAGTCCGCGACTGATTTGGGTCGAACGAGAATACCATACACCGTATACCATGTATGTATGCATATAGGTTTCACACCTTTTCCAAGCAGCGAATTGGATCATAAATAAGCGAGTTAATAGCAAATTTGTAAATTACAACGACGAGGCGCGGCTGTGCAAGCGCTGCAAAAATGATATAAGCTCGCGTCATTCGTTTTCAGTCGCTCGATTACGTGTGCGTTTACACTCTTCTGCTTGGGTGCGTTAGTGTTAGTGCGCGAATCAGATAAGGCCCGTTTCGCAGCCGAGAGTATTGGGTATCTCACAGTCGCGTGCGTGTGCATATGTGTGTGCGTGTGTGTGTGTGAGTGCTTTAAATGACGAGCAGAAGACTGAAGACAGGCTTATGCATTCCTAATTAATGTAGACTTGTACTAATTGATTATTATCCAAGGCGATTTTCCTCAAGTACTCCAATCAATCGAGGCAGATTCACTCAATCTCGTATCGCCGGCGGTGTTAATTCATTCTGCAGTTGGCATTACGATTCTCGATTCTGGCCTTGGTCGCTGTCTGTCTTCGCGTTTCGCGCTGTCTGTTGGCGATCTCTTTCGTTCATTTGTAAAAATTGCTGATTAAAAAGCGATTACCGCACAGTGGGCCAAAACAATAGTAATCAGCTCCATTGATAGCGATTACTGAGTGCTTTGGCCATAACTATTAACTTTAATTGAATACAATTCTATATGGATCTGCGGTTCCAGATAATAAAGCTACAAATACAAAGACTTTGAAATCAGTGTGGAGCTCTTTTGCATTTGAATATATAGGAAAACCCCTATTTGTAAGGCCCCATTGCTTAATTTACGCCACATGGGCAATACCGCTGGCTTGCCCACTGTGCACTGTGGCGAAAAAAGCTGAAAAGCGAAATTTTCTTGTGGTGCAAACATGTTTTTGCATAGCTTCGACCGGAAACGCATTCGCAGACCTAAACAAAACTTAAATTAAAGTACATATATGTGTACATTTGAATGAAAGTGAAATACTAGGGAGGCAGAGGCCTCTTGCACCCATTTGTGCCCATTGAAAGAAAAAGGGTTTATGTAATTTGCATATACAGCGAAGTCGATTTGTTCGAGTTCCTCAAGCTGTTTCCACGCCAAGTTGAGTATACTGTATGCGATTGAATTTTTGGATAGGAAATTGAGAAGTTATAAAAAATAAAATATCATCTTAAAAATATTCAGTATATATTTAAATTTATATTATATATTTTATTATTAAATATCTTAAGGGTAAATTAGGAATATTAATGGGTTATAATTCTATGAGAACAGTTCCTTCACCTCCACATCTTGGCTATGAGTAATGCAGTTCGGAAATTTGAAACTGCATTCGGTGGCAGATCCAAAGTGCTTTCGAAAACACTCTACACACTTAATTTTGTTCTTTGTGCATCAGAGCAATCAATAAGGGTAATGCCCTAAACCGATTAGTTGTTGCCCAAAACTGTTTAGGAATGAATAATTTGTATAAAAGAAAGTTGTGTTGATGCTACTGCCCCTTCCACCCGCTCCTATTCCCGCTCTCCTACAACATAGAGCGATAATTAAATCATTCGAATGAAAATACCAGACGACGACGACGACGACGACACTGCGACTCGACTGGAGACCGACTTAATCCGACAAACGCTATCCGTTCCAATTTCAAATGCCGACAGAGTTTTAACGGCGCTCACAATGCCCGCCCGACATTTTATGCCGGGCCTTTGTTCGGGCCTACAAAGAGGGACAAGGCACGACAAAGTGCTCCGAGCATGAAATAATAATTTACTTCATAAAAACAGACGTCAGCTTAATATTCGAGAGATCTTTTCTGTGCTACTGGTTTTTTATTCAAGACACCAGAGATTATGCTGCCTGTGTGGGACTGGGCGACACCTTTTGCCTCCGACTACTGGCTTTGTTGCCACAGCAGTTGCCTTCGCGCTAAGCCCCACTGTTCCACTGTTCCACAGTTCAATTGGTATTTGTGCTCTGCCAATCCCAATCCCAATTCCAATCCCAAGACGTTTGTAAGTTTGTCACAATATTTCCCTGGCATTGCCGTTGCCGTCGATTGAAAACATGAAAAACTACCGATAATGTGACGACATCTGGCCGAGAAACACCCTTTCCGTCTTGTCCAACAAGTCAAGCGCACTCGACTGTGATACCCCGCAGTCGGTAAAGCCGTTAGGAATTCATTGCCCGACAGAAGAGACTATTGTATACTGCATTCGCAATCATGTTCTTCCCCAGGAACAGTAATTGAAATTGCAGATTTGCATATGCAGCTACTATTACTACCACTATGATTTGGAGGAACCCGCTGCGAGTTCTGGAGTAAACTGCAGCCTGTAGTTGGTAAGCAAATATGAAGATAATGACAGGTTATTACCGAAAACAATGAAGGAATACCAAACAATGCTGAGACTGAGAAGTTGCGTTTGCACAGCATAGAGCCTGCTCCAAAATACCCTGCAGTAGGTTCTTTTAACTCCGAACTTGGTCAAGTAAAAATTGGCTTTAATTTAATTTAAATTAGTTTTTGCTTGGAAAGAGAAAATTACTCTATTTTTAAATACACTTGCGATTGAAAACTATATGCTGGGTATAGTTGAGCAGAGTGGCAAAGAGTTGAGCAAATTAAAGCTTCTCTACGCAGCCGAGTGGAACAGAGTCGCGAAAACCTGTGATTTCAACAGGATTTACTCTTTGTTGTATACCCTTCTCTCAATACAAAGACTCAATGCTTAACAGATTATTAATAAAGATATATGAAATGGCAGTGCGATAGGTGCGAAATACCATTCGCATAAATTTTGAAATAATCCAAATATATTCACGGGCAGTTTATACATCAGATACTTAATAATACCTTAATAAACAGGTTCAGAGCTCGGAAATACTCTACTTTGTTTTCACACTTCCATAAACATGAATTGCAGTAATAATTTGGAAGCAAGGAAACAATGTAGGTTAGTCTGGTTTATAAAGGAAGGTTTAGATCAAAACTTTACTGATATTTGTAGAGCTTTTAAAGGCGATAAGGCTGCCATTTAAATTTGCAAATTTCAAATTCTTTCTATTGATCTGCGCGTAAAACTTGATCAGCCTAAAGCATATAACAAATCGGGTAGAGCTTGCTCCTCACTTTGCGTCTCTTAAGACTGAAAATAATATTTTGCATTTATCACATACGACAGTGAGAGAGAAACGAGCTTAATTCATGGAATATCGCGTAATTATGTGATCACTATAGAGACGAAGGAGTCGCGTGAGAAGGTGTTGACGCACCCTTTCAGCAGGATCGCGCCCAGCAGCATCAATTACTTGCTGCACACATGTTTGGACACGTGCACCCGCATCTTTTGAAGCCCGTCAGCGGTGTGTCTTTGATATGAAATGTGTTTATGCAGCAAATTAAGAGATCAAAGTATTTCGGGGACAACCCGAGATCATTCCACTTATTCATTCATATTATACACAACAAGCACAAGCGAGCGAGTCGTGCGGATTGAGCGCGTGAAATAATATATAGTATAGTACTTAGCATAAGTTCGCGACAGCGACTGCTTTGATCTCGTGAGTTGCAGTTGGAGTTGGAGCTAGAGCTGGCGAGTCCGCCAAGTCGAGTACATCAGATTGTCTCCAACAACAACAACAACAACAGCAACAGCAAGAACTGAACATGTGAGAGCCAATGAGACAAGCACATGTGGGTGAAGGTACTGCCAGCGTCCCTATAGGTGTGCCCACATGTATGTACATGCATGCGCGAGTATAGGTATGTGTGAAGTACTTTGTGTAAGGTACACTCACACACACACCAACGCAACAGGCAACAAGAGGGCGCTGACAGCGCGTCGCTGCAGCGGCGACCGAGATCGCTGTTCCAGATAGAGGAGGCACTTCGGATGTTTCCTTACTGCATGTCGTGATTGTGTCAGTTTGTATGTTCCCACTGGCAGGCAGCACTCGCAAAAATTAAGCAGCAACCAATCATTGTTAAATATAATGCTTGCCCGTTTGTTTAAATTGAAAAGTTTTCAATTATCACGCCACAGCATCACAGCCAAATCATTCCAATTAAATGTGAATCCATTTCTGCACACAGCGTGGAGCGTGCATTGCGAATACACTTCGCGGATGATATTGTAATTTGCGTCCAACACTTTGCTCCAAGCAGTGTCTGCACTAGAATTTAAAATTCGAACAAATTGTAGGAATAACCTGCTTATTAGCGATGGCAAAAGCTATGATATTTTATCACAGGATGATTCAACTTCTCAAAAGCTTCGAATGCCTTAAGTATCGATTAGCGTTATCGATATAAGATTGACAGGAAGTTGCAGCCAAAAATTAACTTTGCACAGATCAGTGCTGCCACTTCAGCTATTTAGCAGCTAGATATAAAAAGCATATACTTTATTTGTTTAAGGCATACGCAATTTTTTCAGCATTTTCATAACTATTTTAAGCTTTTTAAGTAACTTTTCTGAGGCAGCACTGCACCAGATTATGCAAATGTAGAAGTAGGGAAATTCATTGAAAAATATACATTTCAATCCAATTGGAATTAGAATAGAAAGACGGAAAATAAGATGTACTAGTCTCAATACATGCACACACACATGCATGCATACACAATACTTATACATACATATTCCACCTGGGAATTTGAATTGTTGACAGTGATCGCGCCACATGAGACGCAGACGTAGACGAAGAGTCGGCATAGTTAAGTGGCCGCTTACCCATATCATCGCGTTGTCTGTCAGAACACTGTGTAGAGGTGTGCGTCAGATGCTTAATTTAAATTACTCGCGGGGCGGGACGAGCGATGCTTGCGCTCAGCGTTCAACGCTGTGCGCCCTGCGCTCTGGACTCAGCATGAGTAGCTGCGATTTGACACCTCGACTGACAGCTGAAATTGTGGAAAATTATTGAGCGCATTGGAACCCAAGAGGGCGCCCATTAGATGACTGCATTTTAAAAACAGAACGTCTTTATTTCGCAGCGGAGAGCATGTTGTTTGGAACTTGTGAACAGGGCTCCGTGGCCAGACCCCTAATTTATTCCACATCAAAAAGGTGTATAATTAAAATGATGTTGCACTCGGTGCAGCTTTACGACTTGGCAAACAAATAATCATATATTTTGTAACTGAATCTAGCCATAACTCTTGACTCAAATCGATGGGTAAACCAATACCCATGCTAGTGTCTCTTAAACGCTCCATTTCTACATAATAAAACGGAATGAGGCGCTTGGCAGGAAGAGCAGGCATGCACTGCTCTGCCGGCGTCTGAATTCGGTTTTATTGCTATTTTGTAGGATAGGACCATATCGCATAAATGGGGAAATCTCTAGTTAATTATCAATATTGATAGCGTACTTCTTTATCTTCCGATTGTCTTAACTCAATACACTTTCATGTTCGATGAGTGAAAGGAATACCGTCTAGCCCTTGGCAGCCTTGAGCACTTCGGGATCCCCGTACCTGTGAACTCTATGCTCGAACTTATTCTCGGAAGCGGGTATTGCAGTGGCCCGCGTGGAGTTCCATCCGTTGTGCAGAAGCAGGAGCAGCAGCGCCTTTTAAGGCAACCCAGTACAATATGTTAACAATGATAAATTCAGAACCATGTCTTTTGTCGCCGAAAACATTTACCGCAACGAAAGGAACATAAAACTGTCATATTTTTGATGACTTTATATTTATGAAGGCCAAAAATGTTGATCGTAAAAAAAAACCAGTTGTTTTTCTGTGCGTCTCGAATTATCATTATGAATTCATATTCGCTGGGCCCGAAAGACTCTCTGCGTAAGATCGATCGTAAGCTTCGAACATCGACTGTCAGAACACACAAGCCGTACGTGCTTTACATTTTAAACGATGCCCCAGTCGTTTGCACTAATTGATCGCTTCCGACCGTGGAACCTTCCGAGACGAGATTGTCAAACTGGACCAAATGAAATGTAATGATGTCCCTTGTCAGAGCGGACTAGATTATTCCCATCTGACAGCATTAATTCTTGACATTTGTCAATGCTGTTTGTTGCGAGCAGTAATTTAGCCGCGGCAGCATCGCGAGTTAATAGGGGTATTATCCATACGGCAAGGCACTTCAAGCAGGAGCCCTGGCCCTGGAGCCCCGTAAAACATTCACGTACATATTGTATTGTATGTATAAATATATATATATATTCGTTAACAGTTCGCATAGAAACAACATAAACGAACACTCAGTCAACACTTGTAAACGTCTGCTTGTCGAATCAGAGAGCCTGGGAAAAAATAATAAGAACCCTTTCGGAATTCGGTGTTGAACAACAGCGAACAAGCGGGCTAACTTGGCGCAACATGCTCGGGTTGTTCAGACATCGGACTCAATTACGGCGACAACGGGAAATCGGATATGCGCAGACAGAAGCTTTTATTAGCTGCAGCGAGAGTTGGTAGCGCTTTCAAAACATTGCGTCGACAGCAAATTTTAATGCCTATTCAATGTGGGCAATACGGAATCGGAAAATGCGTGTGGAAAATTTTAGACATTTAATTTGAGCTCTTATATGCGCAAATTTTCGCATAAAAAAAAGAAAAAAATAAAGTTTACAGTATATATATATTCTGCTTCAAAGTCTGATCTGAAATATATATTTTAAAGCGAGTTTTGGCGGTAATAAGTTATAGAGTATCTCCCGGTCGTGTACGCTCCACAGCAGCCCCTGCCACTCTTTCCATTTCCTTCTAATGACTTTAAGGTATTAGCAGTCACACATATCCTGACATCATAACGCACACGCGCAAGCAAGTGCAAATTTGTAAAGGCTTGTCTGCGCGGGGCGGAGGAACGGGGTCTTTTGTCGGCGACATTTCAGGGGTATGTCGAAACGCGAACAATCTGGTACACTACTGGCAGGCAACCACCGCGCAGCACAATCCTACGCAGTGTCAATGAAATCATTACACGAAACCCCCTCGAAAATATTTCAAATTGTGTTCTGCTGTCGCCATCGGAACAAGCGGAACAGCAGCAACTTTCGCTCTCTCTCTCTCTGGATGGGGGAGGGCTTTCTAAAAAGGACTTTGAAAATAAATGATTTCAAATCTTAAATGATTATTGACGCTCTTTATGTGTTAATAATGTGCCTGAAATATGTATATGTATAAGTATATCTGAACATTACAAGGGTTAAGTGTACGCACCCACCCACGTCAGGAACACTCGTGACGTTTTTAACACAATAAAACTTTCGAGTTCGTTTTAAAATTACACCGGCTGTTCCAAAATTTATGGCAATTTCTTTGGCAACAGCCGTTGACTTCTTAAGAAATAAATAAAAATTACGATTATATGAATATCGGCTCGAAGGATGCTTAACCCGATTGAATGTGGCCGAAAAAGGGGTTATATTTCACTTGGCGCAAATGTGCTTAACAGGCTGAAGTAGCGAGTGACGAGCGGTGTATATATATATATATATTCTTGGACTGCTGTAAGAGGCGAGCTTATCTTTAAATATACTTTAGCAATCTCCTTTCAGACTTTAAGACAAAGACTTTAATAAATAAATAATATTAAATAAATAAATAAATAATTATATAATATGAATACCGTCATGCTTGATCTAAATATTATATTATATACATTCTTGAACAGTAGTAAAAAACCAATTAATGATAGCATATATTATAACCTTCTTACAATAATAAAAACTCATACATCTACGCTAATTATGTTACAATGAAAGCATATGCTGTACAGATTAAAGTCATATATGTAACTAAGATAAATAATATATGTACGCTCATCTGGTACTCGCATTAATGAATGACTGTGTTTAACCTCATCGCGGATGCTCAAATTATAATTAATAATATTTACGGCCGCACAACAACAACAACACAAGCTACACGCATGAGGCATTTGACTTCTGCGATGGGCAGCACATATTAGAGCTGGCAAAAGGGAAACGCATATAAAGACATTTATCATTTCTTCCCAGGAACCAAGGCAGACCACCCGTCGCCAGAAGAAAGTGCCAGCACATCCTGTTGCTGCGTTTGCGTCTGCGTTTGCGACGCAGTCTGCGTCTACTTCTGTGGTCCAGCACAAAACTCTTGTTTTCCTGTCGAAATTGCCACAATATCCTTTGTGTCCGTCGGTCGTAATGGACAACATATAGCAGAGTGTTATTGTGCCCTGCCTCGACTAGTGTCGGCCAAATCCCCTACTGTCAGGCTGCCTGGCCATCGGCCGATGCCTGGTGCAACTGTATTAAACGAATACAAGAATAATACCCGAATCATTTATCACTTGGCATATTGTCCGGCTCTGCGATTGGCGTAGTTTGCTGAACCCATTTCCCGCTTCACTGATACATCTCCTGATTCATTTCGTGAGCACATGCGTTTCGCACTCTGATAATAAATAAATATCGAGTTCCTCCCCCCTGCCCGGCGCGACGCTGCCCTGCCCTGTCCTGTCCTGCCTGGTTCTGCCCTCTGGTATACGGCACGAGCAATGGTCCTCGATTCGAATAGGATGACCTTTTCGCTGTCATTTAATTTCGAGCATTGTCTATACGACGCTTTGGGAACGGAAACCCCTAATCTAGCCATGATGTTATTTGAAGTGCTATCATTTTGTCGAATGAGCTATTGAGCTATTGAGCCATTGAGCGAGTGAACTATTGAGGGATGAAAACGGAATCGCAGCGGTGGCGAAATATTGTCTGGACCTTGTTGGGCATCCTTTGTCTTGACGGCCACGCACATAGTCGAATGTCAAAATGTTTACGCTCAGCATTTATCTTTATCCATAAGGTTGAGCATTCCTGAGAAAACTAGGGTAAGTCAGTTTTTTCTGTTCTATATATAGTATTATGAGCAAAAAGATGTCTCTGATATTATAATAGATATATTTACTATATATGATTAAAATAAAGAAGAGATCTTGTAAATTATATAAATCTGTTATGTAAGTCAAAAGAATATATATTCTGGAACCTTATTTATTATTTAGGCTCTGCGTTTTATTAAAATGTTTAGTTTTTTATCATAAATTAATTAATTATACCTATTGAAATTTTTTAAACTTTGAAAAAGGCTTTTAAAATCAAATAGAAATTTTCACAGATAATATATGTGTACGTGGGAATCATACATGTACATATAATTTAGCCAGGTGGGCGTTGCATCGCAAAGTATTAAGCCAACTTGATCTGCGCATGGTAACAGATACATGCACAAGTAGTACGCGTTCGCGGACAACTGGACCGCAGAGTGGGAGATGGAGAAAGAGAGACAGAGAGAGAGAGAGAGAGAGAGAGAGCCTGCGGCCACTTCATTATGCATATACGTATCGGAACACGTGTTGACGCTACCGCAAATGCTACACCCCTCGCTGGTGTTTTATATACGCACGCACCGTATCGCGTACGCGTACGAGTACGGACAGATAGAGCTGCATCCTCATACATGCACATACTTGTACATGTTTACGTGTGTGTATGCCGGTGGGAGGGAGCGAGGAGTGGCGTAGGCGTAAGCTTGGCCAACGAAAATTTTGCATATTCAAATTGAATTTTCGCGATACTTGTTGTTGCGGTTTGCCACCGGGTTGGGCCGCTTTTTCGAATGCATCTGCAAAAATGAAACCTTTTTAAATCCATGATGTGCTTACGCGGTCATTTAAATCGCACGTGTGGAGACGCAGTAAAGGAAACGGTAGCGCGAAATGCGAATATGGCAGTTATTTAATTAGGGAGTGACTTTCGCAGTGCGTAGTCTATAAAAAGATATAAACTTGCAGTGGCAAACCAAGAACAAAGCGAACCTTAATCAAAAAGCAATTAATAAAGAAGAAGACTGGGGAAAACTGTTAGAGTTTAACGCTTTGTAAGTTAAGACCTTTAAATTCCAGCACAGCACATACGATTTCCAAGCTTCTTCAGGCCTATGCAGAATATTCAATCGATAAGTAACCCTATTCCAGTTGATTAAGCCAAATCACCTTGATAAATCACTTGAAACGACCGATTGATATAGTTGATATACGTACATAAATATATTTTATATATCTGCGCGATACTTACAAGCAGATGAATGTATATTCACAGTTCGGTAGTGTTAAAAGCTCAGGATAATTTAATTAAAATTGTAAAATATTTGGCGGATTTTCCATAAGCCCGCCAAATCCCATTAATTCAGAAGGCAACCCATTGTTGACCGCAACACAATCAAAATATGCAAATTTATCGCATTAACTCGCCGAACTGAACTGCGCGAATGGCCCCGGCTCGCGCGAATGGGCTGGTTGGCAAGCAAGGAGCCAGCAAGCAGAAAGAACGTCCAATGGCGTTAGTAAACAAATAGCACAGCCATTTGAACGACCTCAAGCAACGCTTCTTGGGCCCGCCCCAAAAGCAAGAGACATCCGACAGGGCTTTCTTCAACGGCCTGTCCTTGGGGGAGGAAGAAAATAATTAAAATAATTCCTGGACTGATTTAGCGATACGCCAAATAGAATAAATTGATTTACATAGGTCGCAACGGCGCGAATAGCTAATGAAATTGATATATCTGCTGATGTTATCTGCAAGGAGGCGAGAAAATGTACGGAAACAAAATTTGAACTGTTCTTTTAAAGCCTGACATCCAGAATCTTTATAACGGGCTCTATAAGCAGCTGGGGCTATCATGCTTGCAACAGTTAACGGCAAATCATTCTTCCATTGTGAAGAGAGATGCGGAGAGGCGTCTACTGGTGCGAAAATTACTCACTCTCCACTCGTATCGCACGTCTGCAGGCTTTTCTTGCGTTTTGCGTAAACGCAACTGGCTGCTGCCTGGCGTTGCGTGTTTGCTTTAACATTTGGCCATCGCTGGAAGCAGGCAGAAGACGAGAACAAACAAATAAGGAATATGCAAATTTCTGTAAATTGTACAATGGGCTAACCGTTTAAGTAATTGAATCTCCATTTTCTTCTGTTTACATTTCCAGCATCAGCACTCGGACACTTTGCTGGCACAATGACGCACAATGAAGTTGGGCCGAAATCCCCTTTTCAACTCTCATCGGCATGTCCTGGGATACCGCAATTGAGCATTTGGTTGCCACATTAAGAGCGTGGATGGGGGCGTGAGGGGTGAGTCGCCGCGACTGTCTGGACTGCAAAAGAGCGTGAGCCTGAGCCTGAGCCCGAGAGTGGGCGTGGGCGTTCTCTGACTCTGCAATCCAATTTTCGGATTTTGTTCCATTTAGATGCATTGAGAGCTTAGCATAGGCAAAAAGGTTCTCGCAAGCCAATAAAGGACACGAAGACAATTTCACTTTACGCAAAAAGGATTTACTCCATTCGAAATTAATGATGTACGTACTTTCAATGCATTAACATTAACATACCATTATAATATAGTTGGAAATTTATGGGGCTTGTTGCCCGAGGAAACGAAATACGAACACATGTTTTTATGTGCCTTCTAAAAGGTATTTCAATTCTCTCGGAATTAATAGAATTTTGAGCTCACTCTCACGATCTATCAAACTTTAAACTGTTATATATCATGAACTCTCAAATTGGGTTTATTCACTTGAATGTCTAAAAAAGCGTAACATAAATCGAAACTGAAAGCGCCTTTCAGGCAAAGTTTACCATAAGAGATTAACAAGCTCCATGCTACACATAAAGTATACCACGTACAAGAAGAGAGAATGAGTTGTACGGGAATTCAGTATTGTTTGCGGCGTCAAGCAACCCATTCACAGATTTTTGCATAAATGGTATACTAATTTATGGTTATGGCATAGAAACATTGCCGGATTGGTGTGAGCTGCCGAAGACAAAGCATGTAAGGAAGGCTACTACAGTTTGAGAAACCTTACTGCAAAATACCATGCATAAGGTGCAGAATATGGTATGCGTTCCGCATTATTTTATTTAATTTTTTTATTTAAATATTTCATCTATATATCGAGCAGATATATAGACTGACAGATGAATGAAATGCTAATGCTTATAATGATCAAGTATCATTCACATTGTGCACTTGCACAAGCTGGATATACCCCTACCTCGGTCAGATCGAAAAGTTGCCGGTATAAAAATGCGTCATACTGCGCAAGCTGCGTTCGAGCTGCACAGCAGGCACTGGTGGAACTTTGTCCTTATCTCTTCCTGCTGTCGTGCCTGGCTACACACAGAATATGTTCTTATTTGTGAAATTGCTTACTTGCGCCGATCTGACTAACTAGGTCCTCGGTCTGCTCTTTTTTCTCTCCTTGTGCTCTTTCGCTCTTTGTCCAAGTGTCTTGCCCGGTGTGTGTGTGTGTGTGTTGTGTGTGTTGTATGTTGTATGTTGATAATGTATAACAACAATATATATTTCTGTACGCAGACAGCAAAGCAGGCAGGGGTCGATCTGTCGAAAGCCTTTGACGGCCGGCTGCCAAACGCAGTCCGCGGCGGGGCAGCCACCCCGCTGGCAAACACAACAGTCGCATCTGATGTTATTTCACCTACAAAAGGATATTTGCATACGATATCACAGGGAACATTATTTGTATGCGCTGTCTAACGAAAGTCGGAAATCGCGCGAAGCGCAGGTACTTATGCAGGTCTGTCTGCACGCGCAAATACGTACAAACTTCTTTAGTGAATAATTGTTGATTTTCATTGAGTTATCTGCGAAAAGCCTATGCTTTCTCTTCCTGAGATTTGATATTAAACTGACTGCTTGAATATAGTAACAATTATAAAGATTTACCGAAAAACATATGATTTATGTTTATGGCATACTTTGGTAGTGAGCGATATATGCTTAAGCCATAATCCCATACAGTAGCAGCCTTTGGTGTAGCAAAAACCTGAAAACCTTTCCTCGCCGCCAAATCGATTGAGGATGCTTCGCAAATGAATTTCGCTTCTAAACCCCTTAGCTCCATCTAAAATCCTACCCGATCGAATGGAGACACGTGTGTGAGCGCCTTGATTTCTGGCCCAAGCACCATGCCACCCCCAAGCGAGAGCGAGTGGTAGCATGGGAAAGACTTGCGAGCAGCAGCAGCCCCCCATGCTGCGAGTTAATTCCTTTCGATGTGGTTATGAATTAGGCACAACTCATCATTTGCAGCATCTGCATTTGCGCTGGCGCTGACGCTGGCATTGGCGCGCAGGGTGGGCCGCCCTGCGCTGCTCTGCTATGCCCTGGGCCTGCTGCACGAACATCGAATCAGACACACAAACTTTGTGTTAACACTCGACCATTACATAGCCGAAAGCCATCAGGAAGAACAATATGGCACGCGACACGTGCTTCATGTTGCTGCCCGGCGAGGCGGGCGTCGTTATGTGACAACAAACAAATAAAACGTGCAACGCACACGCCCCCTTTTACAGTTTCATGCGGTGGGAAGTAAAAAACGTAACATCTACTATGCTATCCAAACAATACTATTGATCTCGCTAAAAGCATCCGATACTAAGCTTACATATATATTACAGTTCTGAAGAGTCGGGTAATTGCAAAGCTCGAAGGGCGGTTTTATAGTTTTTGATTTACTACCAAATTGAGCCCTCTTACACCTCTAAAAGGTTATCATGCCAACTTCATAGTAAAGCAAATAAAAAACTATTTTTCGGTATCGTCTATCTTATTTCATATTATAATGCAGTTTATCTCTCAGGCGAGTGAGCGTAATGCGAAATTCAGCCAACCTGAAAATATCAATAGAGTCAGGCAAAAAAAACGCAAGAGTTATAGAAGAAACTATAACGCATCGTCTCAAGCAATAAGCTATAAAAGTCTTAGAAAATTACGCATTATTGGCAACACAATGAGCAATACTCTTCTGTGTCGGACAGTGCTGCCATTTCAGTTATTACTAGATCTAGCAATTTTTGATATGTATTTTTTTTAGACTATAATCCAATTATTAATTTCTATTTTTGTCTAGCATTATAAAGACTTAAACTAGCAAAGAGAAACAGTAGACTTCAAAGAATTCCAATATAAAATCGAAATTTTATATTTCTCAGCATTTTTAATAAAATTTTTTGCCATTTTATCCAATTTTATGCTATGAAAATAGCTATTTTTGCTTGAAATATTCTGACAGTAGTGCTGTTGACTGACAGTCTTATCACACGACAATCGCTTTCTTTCATTACAGATTACAGGAGGGAAGTTTTGCTGAATCTCTTTTTATTAAAAGTTTGCTTAAGCGTAAATATCTCGATTTAGATGTTGAGCAATAGAAACTTCTATTTCTGATTTCTATCCCTGATTAGTATCAATGGTCAATCCAAGACTAGAAAGAACTCTGTGCCGGCAAACAGTAATTAAATTGAAATACGAAGCAGAGTGCTCATTTGGCGTATTTCGAAGTGGAGGCGCTCAAGGCTTTGAGGCAAACACAAATGACTACATAACAAAATTTACCTTGATTTTTGCGATGGGGTGAGTTTCGGCAGGCACTACAAACGCAACTGTTACCGATTGCCTTCTAAGCTAACAAGCAAACAGGCGACACGGAGACGCGCACAGAGACGGACACAAAGGCCTGCGCGCGCATTCAGTTTCACGAGGGCAAACAAGGACCAACGCTCGCTATTTGTGTTTGTTTTTACATCACTGTCAGTGCGCTGAGCACTGACTTTGACACGTTTTCTGACTTAATTTTAGTTTATTGCTTTCTGCGTGTGCCCGCGCCCCCGCCACCGCCTGCGCGAGCACCCGCTCCTGCTCCTGCGCTCTCGCGCTGCTGCAGTTTATGGTCGGCAAACAATTGGCATTCTAAAACTCGAACGTCCGCCGCAGCCCAAGCGCCACGTGTTGCGGATGAGCCCGCTCACAACGCGCTGCTGCTCGCTGCTCGCTGCTCGCTGCTCGCTGCCCGCTGCCCGCTGCTCCTTTTGAAGTCACCCAGTGACTCGTTCATTGACTTTCCCAATTGGCGGGTTGTCACTGTGCGCAGGCAGCCTCCTTGTCCGTTTGCCTGGATGTTTGGGTGCTTGGGTGGTTGGCGGCGGTTCTTAACTTATGCATGTTACAGATATGAAGTTTTCTGTTTGCTCTTCTCACGCTTGTGACTACCAAATGACGGATTGAATTATGTAAATATTGACTTTGTGGCGCTGGTCGCTGTTCCAACAATTGCGTTTGCCCTTATTAGATAACCGGAGCCGGAGTCGAGGCCGGAGCCGGCGCAGGGATACGAATCGCTTCATTGTAGACCTCTGATATTGATAATTGTTTTTCTAATATATTCATCTATCTTAACAAAAAATAAAGCCATAAATGTCGGGCACGTGGCCAAGTTTATAGAACTGATAAGTGCCAGCGACGACGAGTGTACAACTGAATTAGGGAAATGGATTAAAATTTGTATATATTCATATGCCTAAACACATATCGCCGTGTTGCTGTTGCCTTATCTTTCCCGGACAATGTTGAATTAAAATTTGGATGCACTCACCCCTGCTCAAATTGGTGCACTGCAAGTCTGTCAAGTTGCTTACAAGTTATTTAGGTTTATGCTCAATCATCACGGTTTCAGTGTGCAGACGTGATTTCCATTTACACTTTTTCCCTAGCATTTCCTCAGTTCAACTACGAGTAGCAATAAAGACAGTGGGCTGCGCCTAAAAAAAAAAGGCATGTTAGCTATGTGGAAATAGCAGACTATACAAAGTATGTGTAAATAATTGCTGATCACACGAAACTCAACAATTTCAAATGCTAGAGGCACCAAATTTAGCATAAGTGTTCGAATATATCATACGCATATGGCGTTTATTTCAGACTATAAGTTCCAAGCTCACCGCCGTCGAAAATTGATATTTTCAATTTTCCAATTTAGAAAAAAACATTATTTTTCACAAAGATTTTTTTTCACTTCTTGGCAACACTGATAAGCAAGCAGTGCATTACAGCAAGCAGTGCCACAAACAGTAATAAGAACCAATTTGCGAAGCTGGCAGTCCCATCCCATCTCTGGTGGCAATGAAATTAATTTCTACTGGTGCTCGAGAACATCTACAGTTTTACTTAGTGGGTGGTAGGAATAAAAAGGTGAGTATTCAACAAATTTCAAACATTTCGCAGGCCAAGTGTCATTTCCTGCTGTTTACCCAAGACTTGAATTCTACTGAAAACATAATGTTCAGTTTGATGATGAATTCAAGTGGCCGACAGGATTTTTTGAGCACAGCTGCACACAGGGCGCGCGCTTCCTCTATGCATCCAGACAGTAGACGGTATTTGCACAAAAAAGTTAATTAACTTAATGAAAGGCATGCCAGCTGTACACGTACTTACACACACACACACACTCGCTCACACAGCCTCTATTTGTAGCTGAAACGGGCTTCAAAGGTCCGTGCTGAAAAGTCCGAGTTAATGAAAAATAAATCACATTAATTCAATTCAAGGCTTAGTTATTATTAATAGATCTATTTAACGAATGTCAGGGTATTTATTTAGCTGGAAGAGTAGTAGAGGAAAACAAATTCGATTGATTTTTTAATGTAAAAGATACATATATTATTTATTATTTTTTTACACGAAATCCTATAAAATAAATTAATATACTTCCTTTGGTAGCTTTATCAATATAAATACGCACATACAGACATACAAATATGTATACACACATGTATTGTATAAGGTTAAAAATATAATGGTAAAAAATACATTCGCCGCACTTAAATATACTATACTATATGTAGCTGCATTCGGTTTTCATTTACATTCCTATAGTATCTATATATTTAATGTGTAAAGTCGTCTTCTCCTCTCTGATGAGTGCTGACATTTATTCGTTTCGATTAATCTCCAATATTCTCCGACAATTTATGTAGATCTGAATAGTTTATTATGGCGCGATGTAGGAACTCGTATTGTGCCTGTAAGAAGATTGAATATTATATTAGTTGTGAATTTGTCGCATTATTTCGAAGTTTTGTTATAATAATATAAACGATTTAATACATACGAATGAATTTAAAAGTCCTGGTCGCTGAGATCGCAATTTTCTTGTGGTTGAACATATATCTACACTCTTTTCCAGACGCAGATGCTGAACCAAAATACACATGGCAACAAAAATTGAACTTCGATCAGTGCCTAAGCTGTATGGTTAAATTTAAAGAAAACAATATACGTTATTAAATATTATAAACTTTGAAACTGTTGTCCAATATTTATACTATAGGGTAATATAAATTACCAAAAAATTGAGCAAAGGTATCTTTATACATACAAGATAAAAAGAATAATATCTTGCAAGTTGTTTTTAGATGAATAAAAAATTACCTGCAATGAACGGTAAGTGGGGATCGACAACCAACATGTTGTTTGTTGCTTTTGTAATGCTTGTGTGCTTGATCAACCAGTTCAATGATTCCTCGACATACTTCTGGGACCTCTCCATCAACAGTAGGCCAGCCATTATATTGGAATTGAGTAACCTTAAGAGTATCGTCTATTTTGCAATTTGTTACGTAGAACTCCCGCCGTGTATAATATGGGCAACTTTCACTGTGCACATATTTTACGCGTATTTGATCATATTGAATTTCATCGTCTGCCCAATATCGAGGGCATTTCCTTGCTCCATCGCCAATCTGAAAAAGATTATGAAATAGTATATTGCCTATTTATTTATAATCTGAGTACTTACTTCAGAAATCATTATGAGTGTTGATACACTTTGCTCTGAAATCATTCTCCAAAAATCTCCAACTGTATTCTCCATTGGATCTTGTGCTATAATGAATGATTCTGTATTGTCGTATCCCTCAATGAAAGAGGCATTTATATATGTGGAATTATCTCTCATTGGTACTGGACTTAAAATAACCTGAAAAAAATGGACAATCAGCATTACACTTTTGCAATACACATTCATATCACAGCACGAACAGAAGTGCTACATACTCTGTTACGATCGTATGGAATAATTTCATTGCTTCTATTTTTCGGCATATTTTCTTCACTTTCACCAACGCTGCAAGACTTATTTATTTCATCAGTTGAGTTCAGAAGCTTCTACAGATTGAAATAGAGAATTTGTTAGAACCCTTCTTTGCTTCAGTTACATGACTTCTACGTACCTCAAATTCAATTTCTAGCAAGCATTTCCCTTCATTTGGCTTAAACTTTAAGGATTCGATAGTTGAGGTCATTAGATTCAAAGGAATATCCGTATTTCCATAAGTGGCAGTGTCCAATAACGCACGGTAAAGAAAGATGTATTGTTTCTATAATATAAAGAAGATATTCGATAAATATAAAAGTAAATAATTACCCACAAACAAATTGAACACTCACCAATGATTGAACCAAGAAATTGCGCTGATGCCGTAGGTCACATACGGTATTAAAGATCGATACCATATTTTCCTCCTCCAATTGCTGCACGAGTGAATCCAAGGCAACAAGAGTTCCAGTTCTACCAACTCCAGCACTGCAATGCACCAATATTGGCCCCCTTTGGACCGAGTAGACAGAATTGATTTGACGAATGAACTTAATGATGCCATGTGGATGTTCAGGAGCCATGAAATCCTTCCAGGTCAGATAGTGATACTGGGTTATTTGCCTATGATCTTCCTCGTCTCCAATTAAATTTGATTTTGTGACATCCAGGGATCGTACAATATAATCACCGGTTTTGCGCTCTGCTGTAAATTTGACTGATATATCTCCAAATTGTTTCGAGTCGAAAACCTTTTCCGGCCAGTATTTTGCACACTTAGACTTATTGTATTCCTCTAAATTGGTTAACATAACTATAATCTCTAAATGTTGTTCCCAAATCATTCGCCAAAAATCGTTAATTGTTGTTTCCATTGGACCTTGTGCGCAGATAAATTTCTTTCTCTCTTTATATCCTATGACAAAGTTTGCGTTTATATAATCAGAACACTGGTTTCCATTCAATGCAGAGAGCTTTACTCTTGTCTGATCGTAAGCTTTTATATCAGGATATCTATTTTTGCAAGCATTTTCCTTGATATCACTATTTTTTGTAGTTCGATCACTAAACCGATTTGGTAACATTTCATATTCCCGAAGAAATCCGTAGTCTGTATCCTTATGTCGGTTCTTATAGGCAGTCACCAGATCAGATTTATGAATTGGGCCGGTGTCAAAGCCCTTCTGATTACCCGAACCAATAAATTGGCTATGATTATTAATTCTACGTCCAAAAAGTGCTCTGTAATCGAAAAAATAAATTTATAAATAGGATATCAAATCTGTCCTGTTGTTTAAATTGTAATTGTCTGAACGGAATCATCATTCCCTCTCCCTTCCATCTTGGAGTTGAACATATTTGTTTTTACATAGAGCAGCTAAAATATGAAGTTACCTTAGGGAATCTCTCAGTGTCAAAGTGTCCTCATCGGGCATTGCGTTTTTTGTCTTTTGGTGATGTATGATCCATAGTGTTATAAAAATAACAATAATTAAAAATAATGAAATAGCAAGAGCTTTAAGACCGTCATTCAAGTAGAACTTGGTATCATCCAACGTATGGATTTGCTCAGCTTGAGTCGCAGGAGTGATTACATCAAAATAGTCACTATATGCAGTGAGAACTGTATTCTCAGATCGTACTGTATAGGAAAAATGATTATTATCAAGAAAAAGAGCACAAAATATCTTATACGCACCGATTATTTCAATGAAACCAGTGTAATTCGCATTAATATCTATTTCCCCATCCCATATAACGTCATTGTTATTAAGAAGCTGAACATCGTGATGATTCATTTGAGTGTGAGTGTTTGAATTGGTCTCGTTCGCACCACTGGCAACTAGGGGATTTCTTCTTCTTCTCTTTTTACTTCCCAATACTTTGATGTTGTAATCGGTTAGGTTTCCAGTATTAGTTAGCTGTTCTTTTTGAGACAGCGTTGGAGAGACGGGATCTGCAACGATTGATTATATATCATAGTGATCATGATAAGTGTGGAAAGATCTCTTACCTATTTTCAAGACATCTTGCTGAGCTTTAGTCGGCGGCAAGCCCTCCAAGCATTTACGGCACATAATATCGTTTTCCTTAAGATCATCCATTTGATTCGTAAATCGCATTTCATCGCCCAAAAATACTTCGGGCTTGAAAAAACGACTACTAAACATTTCCGCTAAATACGCATATCCATGGGTATTGTTATTACTCAGAGTTTCAAAGTATGTTGATATATTTAACTTATCCGGGGGCGGTAATTCATTGTTGCCATTTAAAATTTTCACAAGATACAGTCGATAGCAACAAATGGGTCCATTTCTCTCACTTATCTTTGGTAAATATAGTTTTAAAACATACTTTGGTCCGTTTTTAACCTTAGTCCACATTGTTTTGCCTATATTTTCGGGCGTTGAGACTGGCATGAAGCAGCTGGCTACTGAAGGCTCTCCATGCTTCTTATGCCTAGTGATGGCTGCAACGGTAATCGTATAGTTTGTATTCGGGCTAACTCCATCAAAGTTCATTTTGTGGCTGGGCTCATCGACTCTTCGAATTTTCGGGCCCCATCTTTCGGTGTACTTGGTACCGTCTTGGATATATGTATAATTGCCTTCTAAACTTAATAAGTATGAAATTATTTTTCCATTTGGAATTTTGGGCACATTCCAACCAACTACAACGGAATTGAGCCTAGAAATATTCTGCTGGTTACAACTCATTTTCAGATTTGTTGGCTTTGTCGAGACGCCATCCATTGTTGTTCCATTAACAATATCAGACCAAGGGCCACATGTTTTAGTCAGTTCACTGCAAGCTCGAACTTGGAATTCATAGTCTGTAGCCGTTTTTAGCTTATCGAACATATAGGGCAAGTTCCTCGAATTTTGTTGGTAAATTGTCTTCTCAATTAACTTCGGCTCGTCTCCAGATTCGAAAACGGTTAATTCATAGTATTGTATAAACTCAATTAAATCTGGGGACGGAGGATTCCAGCCGATTGTAATAGTCGATGCTGTGCTACCCGTGGTCTCAACTTTTGGTATAAAAATGGGATCAGCACTCAGAGTTGTGACTGGGAAAGGTCGATGTGGTATGCCATCTCCTATTGAATTCTTTCCAGTTATGCGTAGATAATATGTTGTGTTCGGGCTAAAGCTATCGAGCACATATGAGGTGTAGTTGCCACTTATGATGTCCTTATAATAATCGAAAGTAGGATAACCTTCTTTCGAGAATTGAATAAAATATTTTTGAATGGGATCGTTTCCGTCGTTTACAGTCCAATTAAGGAATATTTTGCTTGCACCAACAGCCTTGACATAGTCGATGCTGATCTGTGGTACTTCCATTACAAGTAGTGCTATTTCTTTCGAGATTATTTCAGTTTCAGAAGGTCCGTGCAGCACACATTTATAGGTGCCATTTTCTTTTTTATAAACTTCTGTGAATTCTAGTGTGAAGTTTAAGCGGGATTCGCTCAACTGATTCACAGAAGCAAAGTTGTCTAGGAATGCAAAGGGGGTTCCATCTTTCAGCCATTTCAACTGCTTGTTTACCGAAGCATTTTGGGGGTATATATCAAATACACAGTATATGATAACCCCCATACCTATCTTCCTTTTTATTTTATCAGCAGTACTCTGGACTATTTTTGGTTTAAGGAATGGTTGTAAATCATAATTAACCGAGTTATTACTCTGAGTAACGGTGCAGGTGTACTCTCCAGCATCCGATGCTACCACATTCCGTATGTGCAGCAGATGCTTATATCTTTTCATGCCACTATTTGAGGTATTGCCTCCGCCGTTGTCATCCGGTACTATATGCGAATTGATTGTATATCTGTAAGGAACACACACTCGTAAGTTTTGTGGTATACACAGTATATATTAAAGTCATATATACTCACCTAGTATCATCCGCATTTATGCTTGTATTATTTAGTGTCCAAACCAAGGAATCGTACTCAGATGTACATTCCAGAGAGGAATTCGTTCCGATTTCAACCCATGCTGTAAGAGATAAAAACAGTTATCATTTAATTTACTCCTTTTAAAAATATAAAGTATTAGCTCTCTTTTCTGGTGCAGGATGACAAGCGAAATTTAACCAAGCAATTACTTTCTGCCGGCACGCCCGTATTTTAATTAACATGTGCGTAGTTTCTGTATTTTTGAAGCATGAATCATCGACCCGTAGATTTTAATTGTTTTTAATTTCTTTAAAAAAATTGAGCATACTATAAAACTAAAATGTTTGCAATTGCATCCTTCTTATCCGTCAGTTTTTTCTGATTGTTTTGCAAGCAATAAGACAGACACTATGTACATATGTACACAATAAACACACACACACACATACATTTGAATTATCTCATCCTATATGTATGTGTGTTTATCGAGCAATTTTGAGTGGTGTAATATGCTTACATGTAGGAACATGCAACATACATATGTACATACTATGTACGAATTACATTAGAGCCCAAGAATTTGCATTCGCATGGATGTGTGTGTGTGTTTGCATTTGTATGTATATGCATGTGCACATATCTGTGTGGGGCGGTCTTTCCTAGTCGGTAGATACATTTGCACACAGTCACAAAAGAAAATGTATTTGCAAAAATACGGACGGTTTGTTATCATTTCATTGCATTCAATGGCTACACTTGTTCAATACCTTTAGAATTTTCCGCGAGGGCGCTGCTTAATGAGAAAAGTAAAAATGTCACAAAGCCAAATATTCGGTGTCCATGAAAACACGCCATTGCCCAATCACTATCTTTCCTTTTTGAGTATTAAAGGACACAAGCTAGTCCCGTTCCTATAATATCAATCTCACTTTAGTAAACTTTTACAACCACATAATATTAGCGTATTTGTGATATTAGTTTATTAAATACTGGAACGATTCTATTTGGCACAGGGTAGTTCATGTTCCAAACAATTACTAAGCTGTTCCCAAGCATTAGAAACTGAAAGTGAAATACTGTTGTGGAACATGTGAAATGGATCATTCCGAAAATCATTAAACGGACCGTAGTTTCAGATGTTTCTTGTTAAATATTTTCACAGGAATAGGCACTTATAGATTAGGTTTTCTCAGCATAACAAAATATTAAAATTCGATATCTCATGGCCGACTATATCCGTATTGATTAATTTAATATTCAATGACTTGAATATCAGTCTTGTCAAGATAAACAATTGCCATTAATGTAATAAATTGCTAAGATAAGTTTTTAAATTAAATATTTTAGCTTGAAATAAAATAGGCATTAGCTACAAAAATAAAAAACTTAAATATATGTTGTATTCATGTCCTCAGATTTATATATAACTATAATATATATATTTTTTAATGCTTCATTACACATACTCTAATCAACATATTTATTCATATAAAATAAGGATAAAAATATTTCTTTATGATTTCTCATATTTTGATACAATATATAATTGTCAATCCAAACTAGTGTGAACGTTTCAAATAATAAATTTATTCACTTCAGCATAGAAAAAGTGACGCTATGTTGACTACACGAATCCACATTCACTAGATGCGCCGCAGTGTATTCCATTATCATTGCCGGCTCATTTTATATATCATATAGCTTGCGTTTTGCAAGCTACCAGAGTTGAAAATATTGAATATAAAGTGAAATAATTTTCAAGCTAAATTATTTTGTACTGGAACTCGTATACAATAAGTGAAAAATGAAGTTGGTGAGGTATGTTCGCTCTCTTCATACAATCTCTCCTTCAAACAATGTGTTCGACTATACGTATGTCTGGCATACGTACATACATACCGAGCATACAAATGTGTTTTCGCCCAAACAAACCGCCAGTTTTTTGAGACTTGCGCAGAAGTAGCAACCAGTTGCGACAGTGACGGCATTGTTGGAAATTACAATAAACCGCTTAACAATAATTAGCAGACGCGCTGACGGACACAAATAATACAGAATGATTACCTCTGGCAGTTTGTTTTGGGCTTCAATGGAACGGGGTTAAGTGTTTACCATTTGAACAAATAAATAAGCAAGTATTTCTGTTTGCAGATTCTTGATGAAGTTAAGTCATGAGACTGTAACAGTTGAGCTGAAAAACGGAACCCAAATCCATGGAACGATAACTGGAGTGGATGTTGCGATGAATACTCACCTGAAGAGCGTAAAGATGACCATCAAAAACAGAGATCCCGTGCACTTGGAGTCCCTAAGCATTCGTGGAAACAACATACGCTACTTCATATTGCCGGACAGTCTGCCGTTGGAGACCTTGCTCATAGACGACACTCCAAAATCCAAGTCGAAAAAGAAAGACAGTGGTCGCGTCGGTAACCGTGGAAGGGGAAGAGGAAGCCGTGGACGCGGTGGTCCAAGAGGACGCGGACGAGGAAGAGCACCTGCCAGACGTTAATATTTTAAAAACAAACCACAACAAATAATAAAAACAAAATAATAATGTATGGATACTTGTTAAGAACTCGCGAAACAAATAAAATGGATTCCATTTGCCCAACAAATCTTGAAACCTTACAATTTCCAAATTGTTCTGATACAATTTCTGCCAATAAGTAATAAATGATTTCTCTGATTCAGATTATTAAGTAGTGTGTTATAGCCAAACTTCAACAGTCTGTGCTGAGGGTAAAACGAAATATAGGCTTAAATCAGGGATGACATTAGCTAACGATGTCTTTAACTGAGCATATCTGCCTAAAGTACAATAGTTTCTCAGTCTACTTAGCATATTTTTTATATTATTTACAAGGGCTTGCAGTTTTTGCAGTTGTCAGTGGTAAACAAATACTGCCAGAAAAAGGCTAACGCCACAGCACTGACAGCCAAGCATGCATGTATTCTGCAATTGTGTTATCGATAGTTTTCCAGTCGAGTCCCTCGATAAGCACAGATACGGTCACATTAGTTATTTTCAGACGTAGTTCTTGTTTTTGTTCAACATTTTAAGTTTTCGCGTTTCCTGTTCAATTAAGGTATTATGCCACCCCCAAGACCAAAGGGGATAGGATTTACAACAGGGGTCACGCCAGCTCGACCCAGCTCAAACACCCCCATGTCCGAGAGACAACAAATGGCTTTGGTAATGCAATTGACAGCAACGTCCTCAACAGGTAAGTTAATCACAGAATTGTGTGTACATACTGCAGCGCAGTCTGCAATTACGCACGCGAGAACATTGGGAAAAAGTGTTTGTTTAAACTAACTTAAGCTCGCACAACATCTGCGTGTTCGTGGTGTGTGCAACTTCTTGGCCGTAAAGCCAAATCTGGCCAAGAAAGTGACGGTACCCTTTGCATGCATGTATATACGCAAAAATTGTATTTGTTGAGTGTGTGAGTGTGTGTGTGTGTGTTACATGGCTTAAGTTTTCGCGTTAAGCCCCATGGAATCTTCAAGCCTGTGTATGTATATCTGAAATCTGTTTCAAGAGTCAGAGTCGACGGCAGGATAAACAGCAGCGAGTCTGAGTTTAGCTCGAAGAAACACGCAAGAAAATGCTCACACACACACTGACAAAAATACACAGATACACATGCAAGCGAGTAAAGCAGTGGCCGCCCCTGTAATTTATTATTTAGGCTATGACGCAGCGAACTACGATCTTAATTGGTAAATCGATAGCGCAATTTGGCCTATAAAAATAATAATAAAAATGCATATATATTTAAATATGTGTAGTACATTTGGCAAATGCAAATTACAATTGATATACCCAGTTATACATGAGTAACAAATAATAAATATTTCTGTATCATCATCAAGCAAAGTAAAAAAAATAAATTTTTCGTTTTAGAGACATCGCGAACGCATTCGAAACGAAATGAAAAGAAGGGAGAAGTCGACATTGATGAAGTCAACACAACGGAAAAGCAATTAGAGGCTTCAGACACTAAGGAAAAATCATCCAATGACGATGGCTCTTTGGACGGCAAAAACGCTGAACAGAGTGTAGCTGCGAGCGTGTCGAGTACGAAACGCAATTATTCCGATATCGAGGAAGACTTGGAAGATCATGGAGATGACACAAAGAAGAAGAAGCGCAAGGATTTAGATAATCAGAAAGATTTGAGGAACTCCTCGCTGAAGATATCTTCCAAGACTGAAAAGAATTCGAAGCTGGTTTCCACAAAGAACTCGCCTTCAGCGGCTAAGATAACTACCACCAGTGCTGACAAAGAGCTGGACACCAACAAGACGATTGATATTGAAAATGAGACGGACGGCAGCGAAGATTACAAGAGCAACGATAGTCTGTACAACGGTGGTCTGAAGGTGCCCCCCTTGAAGATAGTTATACCCCAGCAGAATTGTTCGATTGACACGGACGGCAATGTACGCACCGGCAAAATAGCAGCCTCCAGAAATGCAGCATTGCCATATGTGGTCAGCTCCAACAGCGATTCTATAGACAATATATTGCCCACGCAATGTCTTAGTCCTCACGAGAGTCCACAGAAAGTTAATATTGCTGTCTCCACGATACTAGACGATAAGAATGGAAAATTCAACGATGAGAAAAACCTGAGGGTTTTGCGCAGCTCTTATCGTAGCGGTGTTACCAGCGCCGAACGCAGCTCTAACAACTCCTCTCCGCAAATGCAGAGCAGCTCGCCATCGCCAGCATCGTCGAATCATGCGAATGACAACTCTGACATCAAGGTATCCTATACAAATATGACATCCAGTCCGACACCACACAATCAATTTGATCACGATGTTATGCCGAATGTACCGAGCCCCTCGACTTCATCGACATCATCGTCTAAAGACATTACCTCCAACTCAAATGTGGATCTGCATCCGCGTAAGAGAAAAATAAGACCCAAGAACACCGACGATAATTCGAAAAATCCCCATGCTGATAACTCTCTAGCTTCCGGGGAATCTCATCCACATGATTATCCGTTTACGAATGGATTCCAAATGTTTTTGAACATACGCAGGCAAGTGGAAAAGAAGTGGAAAAATCTGTACCCGGTGAAGCCAAGACCACCGCAGGGATACAATGACTATCTGCTGACTAAACGATCGTATCTTTTGCAAAAGAATGCACATACACCACAAATACAAATACCAGACGATATCCCCGCGGCCATGCAAGACATTTACCTGCAGCAGGAGAAAGCTAGGCAAGAATTGATGGAGGAGCACACGGTGGAGCGGGAAAAGCTCTGCCTAAATGTCGAACAAGAAATAATCCGTGTCCATTCGAAAGCTGCTAGAAGTATTTCTGGCCAGGCTGCGCCATATTCTGTTTGCACATTCCTCAAAGATGACGAGATTTATAATATGATTACGCCGGAGCAGGATGAGAAGGAGAAAAGCGCACGGTGTCGCTTTAATGGACGTCTGCTGCTTAGCTGGTTGCAGGATGTGGACGATAAGTGGGAGAAGATTAAGGTGTGCTATTATATTGTTTAACTAAATGAACATTTAGAGAATTTAAATAACATTCGTTTTTATATTTGCAGGAATCGATGGTCTTGCGGCAGCACAATGAAGCCGAAAGCCTTCATGCCGTACAAGTAATGGACTGGAACATATGCCTAAATAAGAATAAATTGTGTGACTATATCTTCGAATCGAATGTAGACAAGAATCACGTACCTATTGTTCATGTTGGCGAGGATTTTGATACATTGCCAACATGAAATTGTATGCTATTTACTTTAAGTTGCAAAACTTCTAAATACATCAGTGAGACACGTGTATATCAATTAATCTAAAAACGTAAAAACTTACAAGTTTGCCTACGTTATGCCTTTTTATTGTCAATAAAATTAAGAATTGATCTCAAGTCGAAATTATGTTTGAGACCAGTGAGAGGATATCAATAGTAACATTCCAAGTTCGCTGCAACATTATAAGGTATACTTGTAAAGATAAAAAAAGCCTTATGCTCTGCTTGCTTGCTTCACGAAGACTTCACAATGCTCCTGATAAGAACATAATAGAACAAAAATATCTAACTAAATGTGCTAGAAAATAATACAATTTATTATTTCTTTACAACATTTACTTATAGTATTCTCAAAATAAATTTGGGAATATATTCTATCCATCCTCAAGATGATTTCAGACTGTCCAAAATTTTTCGAGCAGAGTTTACCATTTCCTGTAAATTTCAAGAAATTAGCACATTTCATATATATATATATATTTATATATTACATACTTCGCATGATTCTAGAAGCTCTTTACTGTCAATTATTTGCTTTAGAATGGACTCAACTCGCTGGTATTCCGATTTCGAAATCTTCCATTGACTGTTCGCTGAAAGTGCGGACAGGGCGGACAGTGTAGCCTCAAGTTTGTCGTCGTATTCGTCTTTAGCCTCCAGATTGCTGAATAGACTTAGAGCGGCATTATCTTTTTTTATACGATCTGTGGAGGGAAAATGTGAATGATATATTCTTCGATTAATTACTTTCTTTTTTAGTTACCCTTAATCGATTTGTCGCTGGAAGATAGGGAGCCTATAAGATACGCAGCTTTTATGTAAACTGAGGCATGAGTGGAGCTCAGGCACGACAGTAGCGTATTTAATCCGTTTATTCGCAGAAACTCCACTAGCCCGGGTGAGAAGTTTTGCACCAACGACGAGATAGCATAGATGGAGCCCCGTGCCAAATCTTCATCCGAGTCATTCATAGTTGAAGCGATTACAGCAATTAATTTTTCGTTTAGGAAATAGTTCTGGCAGAATATATTATTCTGAGCCATTTCCGCCACAATGTGTATGGACTGTGGTCGCAGGTCCACGTCCGGATCCCGTATATACTGCAATACTTCGGCTATTCCTCCGGTCTTTACAAACGAGTTGGCCATGTCGATGTCGTAGATGCTGTTTTGAATCAGGCTCAAGCACTCCAATTTCTCTGCAACGCTGGTCGATTCAATTTTCAGTTTCGCCAGAGCAAACGAAATATCATCATCGTTCATTGTACTCAGAGCAGCCTGCAGGAACTCTCGTTTCTATAAGGAAGAAGAGACAAAAATGTTAATGAATGAAATGAAATTTCAGCTGCATGTTAGCTGTCATCAAACTCAATTGTTGTTGTTGTCTTCACTATGCGGGTCTCTCACACCCATGCAAGTTTATTGCATATGTATTTGTTAATACCTCCTTGTCTGATTCACAAATTTTCGCGTTTGTTCCGTCACCGCCGGGCTCCGTGTTCTGGACAGCCAGTCGTAGCAAACCCTACAAAACGCCAAATTATTAAACGAAACTAAAAAAAAAAACTAAATTCACTTGCATTGAGCTATATTACCTCTAGGTTTTGTTTTTTCTTAGAACTCATTGTAAAATTGGCAGAAACTCTGACTTAGTGTATGTCAGTCCAAACATAAGGTGATTGTAAACAAATGAGCACATGTGCATTGGTACTCGATAGAAAGTATCGATATTACCATCGATAATATTTATTAAAAAAACATATCCAATAAAACAATATTCTATTAAAATATTTAAACAATATACTAAACATTTTATATATTTAGGAAACAAATGAGATAAACAATTTATATTTTTGTGCAGCTAAACTAACAGCATTATTTTTTTTTGTTGCATCCATCGATAGCTGTTGCGATACTTATCGCTGATTTCATACGTTTCTTACATCTCTTGCATGTTATGATTTTTATAGATGTTTGGTGGCGACATAAATTGTTTTGTTTTTCTTCGAAATAGTGCGTTTAAAATAAGCAAATAGCAACAATTTGTTGATTTATAAAGCCAGCAATCAATTTACCGGCCGCGACAATGTTGAGAGACTTAATTACGTGGGTTTTAAACACTTATCTCGGGAAGTATTTAGAAAATTTGAACTCTGCCCAGTTATCTGTTGCGTTGTTATCAGGTAATGATATAATTCCAAGAGAAAACGGCAGAAACTGATTGTCATTTCAGGCCAGGTGGAGCTCGAAAATATCCCGATTCGCAAAGACGCGTTGAGATCGTATGGCCTGCCCATTGAGGTGTCGTCAGGCAGTATTCGTAAGATTAAGCTACAAGTACCGGTTCGTCAGTTCCGAACATCTCCGTGGTGTATTTCTGTGGAAGGCCTGTTTTGCGTCATTTGCCCTAAGGACTTTGAGAACTGGGACGATGCCAAGGAGAAGTTACTCAATTTGGAGTACAAGCAGTCTGTTTTGGACACAGCCGAAGCTAATTGGCGATCAGAGAAGGGGCATCAAATAGAATCGTATTACTCCTCCTCCTACAATACGTGGCTGAAGTATGGAACGGGCGTGGCCACCAACATTATCGACAACATCGAACTTAAGATATCCGATGTACACTTCCGATATGAAGACATCGTGGCTGTGGGCAATAGCAAAATTGCGGCTGGAATTAAAATCGGATCTTTCACAGCGCAGAGCTGTGAGAGCAACTGGGAAACGGGGTCGAATAAGACGAACAATGGTGATATTAACTATAAAATTGTCGAGTTAAAGGAATTGTCTTTATACTGGGACACGTTGCATGATGATATCAAGTGTCAGAAATATTCCAATCAAGAACTTCTGACGCACATGACCTCAACTTGCCAGATCCGATCTCACGACTTCCTGATAAAGCCCATTAGTGCGACGGCGAGATGGAAACGCGAGAAATCTCCACAAGTCATTCGCTCAAAAGAAAAGCCTAGAGTCTCTTGCGACCTGTTGGTTCCTGAAGTTATAGTTGTGCTATCCAAGGTAAGTACAATTTGTATATTATTGTTATTAAATTATATAAACATGACTATATACTCCACTCTTAGTGCCAACACGACCAGATACTGGATAAACTGAGTGGAATTCGTCAAATACGGCAGATATGTCAGTATCGACTAAAAAGACCAAACTTCAGTATTATGGAGAATCCAAAAATGTGGTGGAAATATGTGCTCGATTGTCATGGTCATACGTTAAGAACGAGAGAAGAAAAGTTCGTAATTATCTCAGAAAACCTAAAGTATATGAAAATATATCTAAGGATTATGCTAAACCACAACGAAAACTTGTCGAGTGAAGACAAGGATTTTAAGACTGCCTTTGAAAGCAATCGAAGTGTTGCAGACTTAATTATAATGCGCCGAATATGCTTTGAAAAGGTCTTCACCAAGGGACTTGCTATCAAACCGTATAATGCGAAAGGCAATAGCATGCTATTCCATTGGTTTCCCAACTGGATGGGCTGGTACGGTACGAGCACTGTCGCGTCCACAGAGCAGGATGAGACCCTGCAACATTTGGAAGATGATATTTTGGTGGCTTTGGAGGACTCGCTGCAAAGTCAATCGCAGTTGAAGTGCGACACTGTGTTTGCTCACTTTACCATTGAACTTGTGAAGGGCTTTCTCATTCTACAAGTGGGAGAAGCAAATGAGCTGAATGAAAATGAATGTATTGAGATGCAATTCAATGACTTGACATCATTTCTGCAGTTGAATCCTTTATTTACATCCTATAAGGTGGGAATATCGTTGGGCGAAGTGTACTTATTGGATAAAACAAACAATGATTCTAAGCACAGCATGTTGATTAAGCCACAGACGGATAGATTGCCGACAATCAAGCCACCGAACTCGAAAAGTGCTGCGCTTTCTACAAATAAATACGATCCATTATTTCAGTTGCAATACGAGAATAATGATAATTCGCAGTATCGACTGCTGATTAAATCAAAAAGCTTAGACTTAATTTATAATAAGAACGCGGTGAAATGGATTTTGAATTTTTTCACCAAGGCTAGTGAAGTAAGTAGCATAAAGCAAAATAATTACCAAGTGGAAAAGGAAAACCGATTTCTCAGTTCCTGGAACCAGCTTCTCCTTGGAAATGAGGTAAGCTCTTTTGTCTTCCAACTAAATAAACTTAGTTATATTTATTTAATTTGACTTTTCAGCCCAATCGCAAGAGCTGGACTTTTGAGATTGAAGTGTTCGCTCCTCGTATTATATTTTTGGAGAACTACAAGATAAGCAATTCGTTAATGGTTCTAATGGATTTTGGAAAATTTCAATTGGTTAAAACAGACTTTCAAAAGAAAAGCACACCATTTTCTCCGAAAGTGGAGGAAACTTTAACTAATGACTCCGATGATTTAGAAGAAGAGGAAATGTATATGACACCATGCTCCACGCCTCCCGCGTCGGAGAAAAGTGGTTCCGAATCGCCGACCATTAACGAAAACTTCTTCACGGATCTGATCAGTAAAAACAGTCAGCTGCAAAATGCACTTCACAGTAAAATATATAACACGTACACAATTAATTTCACGAATCTACAAGTTTTGGTTTGCAAATACCAGGAAAGATGGCAAGCCAGTTTGAAGTCCTCATCGAACTTCCATCTGATCGACAAATTCAATATAACACTCACAATTCAGCAGCGTATTGTATTCACAAACGATCCAGAATACCCATCATTTACGCTATATGGAACATGTCCAATGATATTAATCCATGGCAATGAGGAGAAAATCAAAAACGTTGCAAACATCGTTTATCCAATAACAGACACGTCGTGGCTTAGCGATAAGTCTGCAGAGAAGACAGAAACTAAAGTACAAAGTAATGAACCTAGCCAAAGTCATTACAATGTTGACGGAAGTCATTTAGTTGTACAATTTGTGATTGGACAGTTGATTGTCGAGATGCAATCAAGGGAGAAAAGCATTGCAGAACTGCAGATTAATGGAGCTCGTGCTCGATTCACAACAACGAGTGAACACACATTGATTTCAATGTCTGTTCATGGATTACTACTAGTTGATGCCATCCAATCTCTTGGCCCTGACTTCGAATTACTGGTAGCCAGCCATCGCAATCTTGGGTAAGCATTTGCAGAAATACAGGAGTGTTTTAAAATTAATTAAGATTCAATTCTTTCTTATCAGCATGGATAGTTTTTCCGGAAGTCTGAAACATAGCACAGCATGCTCACCGATAATGCCTGGCTCCCCAGATCCCACCGATATGCTCAGGCCAACAAGCCCGCATATTTTGAAACAAGCTGTCGAAAATATTCAAAGCGGTATATATATAACCTAATATTTAAATTTTAAATACAATTAACCCATTTTATTTTAGGTTTAACTCCCGATGCTGAGTCAAATACCCTTATCAACATCGACATAAAGATTGTTCCACCCGAAACGGGTAGTTCCACATACTTTCAAACGACGAAAATATCGTTTAACAGTTTGGATATAATAGGTATGTATACTGAATTGAGAAGTCAAGGTTATATATTTCGAGTACCGGCATTTCTATATTTAATAGAAGTTTCTGATTAAAGTTGTTTTCCCTTGTAGCCAATCAAGAGACAATACTCGAAATTTTGAATTTCGTTGAGCGAATTTTCGGAAACGTACGACGGAAAAGCGTTAAGGAGCCTTCAATCGAAAAGCACAAAGCGGAAGTTTGCCCCAGTCAATTTAACAACGAGATTATTTTTGATTTCTATCGACTGAACGTATTGATATTGTACACAATTAGAGGAGAGAAATTTGATTTACCCCGAAAAGTTGGTACACTAACCATAAGCGATGCGAAAATTAATGTTTCCATACAATCCAGCCTATCAATACTTGGCTCACTGGGAGGGATGCAAATCATTGATATTACACCTCAAGGCGTTCGTCACCAGAGAATACTATCCATAGGAAGAGATCCCGAAACAGAAGTCAATCGACAATCGGTACTGAAGACCCTGTCGAATGAGATATATTTGAACAATGGCGAATATGACAGAAATGAACAAATTGATGCAATTAGTTTCATATGTCAATGCAGTAATAATACTCCCGTCAGCCTTCATGTGAGAATGGCGTCTGTTACCTACACGCACAGCCCTAGGTTCCTGCGTGATTTCAACTTCTGTGTCATGAATTTCAAACAAAGTTTGAGGTAAGTAGCTTCTTTCCTTCTTTAATTATTTTTATAATACATGTATATATGTTGGCTATTTTAGAGAGTTTTTGACATCGATCGGCAACAAAGCAACTGATATAGCCAAAGAATTTGTCCAACAAATTAAAGACGTTAACTATCAGCAGAAACCTAGCAAATGCTTAGAGGAAAGCTCGCTCATATTGTAAGTAAATACAAACTGAATGCTCAATAATTCTAAGGTATTTCCATTTATATTTCAGACTTGATATTATTATAAGCAGTCCAATAATCATTCTTCCAATTTCCAACGATTGTAAAGAAGTATTTATTGCAAATTTAGGAAAAATAACATGTCGCAACGATGGCTATCAAAACTGCGAAAATATAGGCGAAAGTCCTATCGTAAAATATGTAATTGATGTAAAGAACATCAATTTATGTTCTTTAAATTTAAATGAAAAAGACGATTGGATTTTCACATTGTCTACGGCGAATAATCGTGAAGCCTATCAGATATTACACGATACTGCTATCTCGCTCAATTTAAATATCGGGTATGGCGATACAACTGGAGAAGATAGAGAAATAAAAACATTTTCTGTACGTTCTTTTCTTAAATCTTCGCGTATATACAATTTCATGAGAGTCACTTTCATTTTTGTAGGTCGAAGGCAGCATGGTGGAAACTCTTAAGGTCACCCTTTATCGCAAGCAATATACAAATATTTTAGAGGCTATTAAGAACGCCACGAACTTCTCATATGGCCAGTCAGCAGAGATAATAAAACCAAAAACAAAAAGTGCAATAATATCGAATACAAACGTAGGGGATGCCAACCGTTTGAGCACTACCATCAAGTTCTCCGTGCCTGTGTTTGAAATAAATTTGCAGAACGAAAGCTACGAGCCGCTTGTGAATATGACATTTAAGGACTTTGCTGTTAGACATCGAATTAAAGGAAATGAGGAGGATTTGGAAGTTAGCTTAAACTCAGTTCTTCTGGAAGACTTAAAGTCGGATATATCGTCGCCGTTCAGAAACATGGTTACATCAATAAATCTCGAAAAAACGTATCTTAAAAAAGGACAATCTTCTGCTTCGTGCCCGGATTTGCCGAGTTTTATGAGCAAACCCAGATCGATGTCAGCATCGGAACCCTCCAACCTATGCGAGTATACAAAGCTGAAAAATAACAAAAAGTACCTTAAACATAGTTTATCTAAATCAAAAGACTTTAGCTATTTAAAGAAGCACAACTTAGTTATATACAAATCGCTTACGAAAAGAGTTTCTCAACCTTCTTCGGAAACGACAACTGAAAAAGAAAACTCCATTGAATTTAATTGCTTGAATCTAACAATGTGCGTGGAGAGATGGTGTACGATATTTGATTTCTTCGGCCTCATCGAGGATACAGAAGAATCGGAACATGCCGCCAAGAACCAAAGTATTATTCCAAAAAGTAAGTATATCACGCATTGTCTTTGAAAAAGTGTTGTAATCCTAAACGTTTTTATTTTGTCTCTTTATTTTAGGCGTGTCCGATTTTCGAAGTAAACTGGATGTTTCTATACGATCATTGAACTTCAACCTAACGCGCAGTGACTCTTTGCTTTCAAAAATAAATGTATCCAATGCAACATTTTCTATAATTCAAGAGGCTACGTTTAAGTCCATTGAAGGCTGTTTGGGATCAATTGCTGTGTACGATCTAACAAAATTTGGATACGTCTATAAAGAAAGGTTTTTAACGAGTGGATCGGAAGCGCTGAATTTTGTTTATAAGAGGTAAGTCATATTAAAAAGCCCTCCGATTTTCCTCCATATCTTTCATATAATTATTTTGCTTGCAGAATGCTAAATCAACGGGGTTCAGCTAATAGCATTAAGACAGATGCAGTTTTAAGGATAAACATGTCGTCGGTTCACTATATACACACAAAACGGTTTATAGTGGAACTTCATTTATTTATCAAAGAGCTTGTGCAGCTACAGTCGGTAATGTGGATGAATTGAACTCCTACTCCCATATATAAAAATATATTAACTTTAATACATTTACTTTCAGCCTGTGATAAAGAAACTAAAGAAGCAAAATGTGAATAGTGATCGACGTGTGCAGTCGTCAAAAATAAAGCTGTGTATTCAAGCTGCCTCCCCGATAATCGTGCTTCCAGCGTGTTATAATAGTAATCACGTCCTGATTGCATATCTGGGGCAGTTCACATTAAATAATAGCTTTCATTTTGCGATCGATGAATGCGTAACGAGTAAAAAAGGATTACAACCAAATCCAGACGAAATTCTCGACGTCATGTGCATAAATTTGGTCAATATAAATTTTTTTGCCGGAGAGCGTAGTGGTGAAAAATTGAGAACTGACTACGATATGTATATAAATATAGCGAACTCGAACTTTATTCGCGGAAGTAGTCTTTTCAAGGAATCGTGTCACCTGGACCTTAAGGTTGAGCGTAACCTAACAAGCGATAGCTCGCGTGTTTGTCCTGATATCAGCGTCAAGGGGACGTTCTCCAAATTGAACGCAACAATTACAATTCAAACTTATAAACTGATCCGAGGACTTTTGAGTAATAATATTGGAGAGCACATAGACGACGTTTACAACAACTCCATAAGCAATGTTGCCTCATCAATGGAAACATTCTCCGCATTGAATTTATTCGCGAAGAACGAAGACTCAACGACAGTTTTCACAGTACTCTCGATAAGAATACTCTTGGAAGATGTATCCATTTTGTTGGTGCAGAATACGAGAACCGACTTCGTGCTCGAGCCTTTGGCTTGCATCCACTTTATAAGCTCACTCCTGGAGATCGATATGATGAGTGATGGCTCACAGGATATCGATTTGATATCGAGCAACATATTGATAGTCGACGAAAGACCTACCGATGGCAATGATAATGCTAACGTTTTCACAAACATCTTGCAGCCGTCAAAGCGCGAAACAGTTTCAAAACACTCAGCACAAGTAGAAATCCATTGCCGCAAACGAATGAACCTATGTAAATATACGATAATGCTCAACGACATGAGAGTAATTGGAATTCTAGACTTCTTGGAGCGTTTGAAAGCGTTCTTAGAAGAGGACTCTTTGCCCGTCTGCGATGTGATTGCAAAACCAACTCAAGTAGTGCCAGTGGATAGTTCTCAACCGACAGATGGTACTGTCTCCGAATACGTTATAAATGTTACAGATTCGGAAATCATCTTTGTTGAGCAGTTTAACCGATTAGATTCGAATGCAATAATACTGAAGAGTACCACCGTGATTTCATACAAGCCAAATAACCACCTCGTACCACTCTCCATAAATATCAATCATTTGGAGATCTTTTCTTGTATACTGGAGGATGAGGACGGAAGTGCGCTCTCAATCATCGATCCGTTTACTTTGAACATTGAACTGAGAAACAATTGCCTAAACATCGTCGTGCAGAAACAACTGAGTATACGCCTCTCCTACATAGACATGAAGTTGTTTTTGAAAATGATAAGCGCAATACCCACGCAGACTTCCCCTCCGCACAATACATTATCAAAATCCAATTCTGAATTTGAGAAAATTGCACCTCTGCTAGCAATGGGATTCGAAATAACAAATTGTTGGTATGCAATGGAGCTCAATAATTGGAAGCTCAATGAAGCCGCCCTGTGGCTTTCCCAGCAGAAGCGCAATACTAACAAGAACCCGGCACTTGAGCTGAAAACAGCAGTATTAGACGCAAACTGCATCTCCGTGTGCGTCATCGATGATTGTATGGACGCTGACGTACCCCTCCTCGAAGTATCATTAACTAAGCTATTGCTGAAGTACAAATTTCAAGGGAACATAATAGAAGTGAACAACTTGAATTTCAATAACACGGCCGAGGGTGATCTGGACACTGAGGTCTCAATCAACTACTATAATCGGCGACTGAGTGGATGGGAACCCCTTGCGGAACCTTGGCAGTGTAATGCAAAGTGGAAATATAAGAACATGCATGTCGACAACAGGAAAAGATTTGAGATTGGTGTACATAGCAAAAATTTACTTAAGATAAACCTCACATCAACCCTGATTGAACTCTTTCGCATGGTCTCCAAAAACTGGACGAGTGATTTTCATTCCCTCGACAATGCGAAGAATTCAAATTTCCGACAGCGATCACCATTCGTTCCGTTCGCTCTGCAGAACCTGACTGGGTCGACGCTTTTGTTTAAGCCGACATACGCACAGCTGGGAGATTTGACATGTTCCGAACTGCATCAACAGGAAATCATCAAGAACTGGATGCCCGTGCAGCCCAACGAAGTTAGAACTTTTGATTTTAGCCAAAAAAGTAAATTGCGGCATATCGACTCACATCAATTGAACCTGCATCAAATCCTAGTGCAGATCCATGGATGGACATTGATGGCACCGATTTCGATAGACAAAGTAGGCACATACTCGAGGACCACAATGCTGGACTCTCTCTACGAGAAGAAAACTCGAATAATATTCGATATTTCCCTAATGGGCTCTGCACAGAAACTCATCAAAGTAATGTCGCCGTTGAAAGTGGTCAATAAACTAGATCACAATATTTGCCTGAAAATGCAATTAAATAAGAATCAACAGGATAGTACTGGAGCTATAATCTCCATAGCTCCTGACGATCAGCATTGTGTTCCACTGAAGTTCATCGATGCATCCCTGTACATCTCTCACGTTCAAACTGAGTGCAAAACATCCACGAGTGCTGCAGGTTTTATTGATGACGTCGGATTTAGTAATGAGGAAATCGCATGGAAGAATTACGCAGATGCAGACGTACAGCAGCTGTACACCTGCTATGACATCAATAGAAGTCTCTTATATACACTCGTGAATGTGCACAGAGAGAAGTTCCCGTATAAAGAAAAGAGCATGCTGGGACACTCGATTACAGTGCTGTCTCCGTTGACGCTGAAGAACCTTCTGTGCTGTGATCTGGCTTATAATATTAATGGCGTCAGCATTGGCCGAGTGAACGCTTTCAAGAACAAGAACATATATAACATAAACATATACGAGTCCTTTAACTTGAGCATAACATTGGAGAACTTTCAAGTGTCTGGTCAGGTGAAGGTTCCAATGAATCACAGTGGTGTTGTTGAGCCGAAGCTAAAATTAATTGATGCTAAAAAAAGGGAGCTACATCTGCACATTTCGATTCAATCATTTATGGGAAGAGGAATGGAGATATACATAAGTGCACCCATATGGATTGTGAACAAGACTGGCCTTCCACTGATTTATAAGCAGGAAGGAGCAAACCGTATTGCGGCTGGGCAATTTGCAGAGCACGAGACAGCGCGACAGATTGCTCCATTGATGTTTTCATTCTCAGATCAAGAAGGATCGCCCTCCATGGAAGTGCGTCTTGGTAGCGCATTTGGAACCAAAAATCAGGTTTGCTTTTAACTTCTTGTAATAATTTCGTATTTGTATCAATTTAATTTATCTTCTTTCAGTGGTGCAAGAGCTTCAGCTTGATAAAGAGCATTGCGTACAGAGACCTACGAACAGAAAATGGACCAGGCTGCTACACAATTGGTATAAGCGTTCGTCGTGGCCGAGGATTATATGCGTGTACAACGTTCGTGTCCTTGTCGCCGCGATTTCACTTATACAACAAAAGCGGACATCAGCTCGAGTTTTCCCAGCAATGCAATATCTCACATGTAAGAACGACATATCATAAACCGAAAGTATCTAATTAATTTTCGTATGAATTCGATTCAGGATTATGCCGAAGCGTGTAATGTTATCTCCGCGCCCATTGATTGTAATTTCCCGTTTAACTGGACGGACTTTGACAAGGAGCCACTCATCTGCGTACGACTCGCAGATGTTGACTGTTGTTGCTGGTCGAAAGGAATTCCAGTCAATGAGACCCAGAGCTTGTACATAAATGTTCGAAACGAATGGAGCGAAATGCATTTCCTCAGATTGGAAATAATATCGAAGGACGCAACACTCATACTTTTATTCACGGATGCTCGCAGCTTGCCACCTCCTATAAGAATTGACAACTTCTCGGAAGTTGTCATAAATTTCTCACAGAAGGGCACGAAACCTCATTGGTCTACGCCAGTGCGATCGCAGTCATCGCTGGCGTATATAATGGATGATCCTCGAGGAACGCAAACATTAATTATGGAGGCTCCTGGTGGAAACACAATTGAGTTCCCGGTCAATCCAAGCAGCAGCAAAACCCTGACTTACTCTAATTTTATATATATTGCCTTTCACGACACTTTTGATCAGTTCAAAAGAGACGCCGACAAACCTGATGATAAACACCAACAATTGGTCTTGGGTGTCTGTGATAAAAAAGTTGTGATTATGGAAAAAAATTTCGGAGACCGCTCACAATTGTGGCTAATGAATTCGAGTGGTCAATTGGAACATGAAGGATCCACACCTCCCATGAAATCGAATGAAAGCAGTGCTGTGCGATTGGTACTAGATTTGGAGAAACCACCAAACCCCAATGGGTACACTCAGCTAAAGGTTTGCACACCCAACATACAAAGAGCAACAACACAGACGTGGCGATTCGAAAATGGGCGACTAATGTGTCACGCAAATATGTGTGTACAGGTAAGAAATGGCAAATGATTTATTATATATATATTATATATATATATATATATATATATATATATATATATATATATATATATATATATCCTTGTTGCTTTTTAGTCTGAACATGGAAAGAAAGGTCTGCGACCTGGGTGTAACGCTGTACTGGGACGTATTGTAAATAATTCAGAATATGATGACATTGTACCAGTTCACCAACATCTCGTAGCCCAAAAGTTAAGACCTGGCTCTGGACAATTGCAAATATTAACCGACATGGACGGACCTATTCGCACAATTCAAATTTGTGATATTAAACTTAAGACAAACGAGATAATACTGGCACCAGATTTAATGTGGTCGCATGCGTCCTTCAACAATAGGCAAATAATAGAGAAAGGAAAACCCCAAACTGTATATGATTATCAGGTTAGTAATAATAGGACTCTTCTCACTCTCGTTTTTTTTTATAATTAATATATATGGTCATCTCCTTTCAGCTAAATGTTGATCTTCCAAAAGGAATTGGTATATCAATCGTAGCTCTGAAGCCGTGTGAAGAAATTGTATATATTAGCTTGGAAAGCATAGTCGCCGAGTTTTCGGAAGGCAACGTGGAAAAGTCAATTGATCTTAATATATCGTACATCCAAATTGACAACCAGTTATTGGATGCTACCAGCCAGGTAACCCTGCACAGTTCCTTGGCCAATGATGACGACACGCATAAATATGCCATGATCCTCAAACTGAAAATGCTACCTAGCCCCAATGAAAACGCGATCATTTTTAAATACCTGACACTGGACTTAAAGCCGTGTAACGTATACCTAGAGGAAAAGCTGATATTGAAGATTGCTTCCTTCCTTGGATATGGCAAGGAAAGCAAGCGCACTTCATCATTGCCCTATGAGTTTGAGTACTTTGAGGGTAACTCACTTCAGAAGGATATGAAAAGATACTTCTTTGAACAATTCAGTATAGGATCCACACAGGTTAGTAGATAAAATTATTATATAAATATGCTATATGATTTTTTTCTTTTTCTCAGGTACGATTGTCGGCATTCACGTCATCCAAACTTTCAGAAGATTTACAGAGGACAAAAAAAGCGCTGGGGCTCACATTGGTTAAATTTGAAGATGCTTTGATAGAGCTTGATCACTTTTCCCAAAAGTGCAATTTCGAAACAATCGACGTTTATCAGAAAGCCATAAAGACGCATTATATCAATCAGATAAAATGGCACGCCGCTTCAATATTGGGAAGTGTTGATTTCCTTGGAAATCCCTTGGGCTTTGCCAACGATCTATCGGAAGGTGTTTCTGGTCTGATCTTCGAAGGATCTGTGAAGAGTCTTGTGAAAAACGTTACCCATGGAATTTCGAATTCCACAGCGAAGCTCACAGAAACACTATCAGATAGTTTGGGAAAAGTAGTACTGGATGAGCACGACAATGAAACGAGGCAACGAATTTTAGAGCTACAATCAAATACATCCGGCGGGCATCTGGCGGCGGGTATAAAAGGATTTGGATTTGGCCTGCTTGGCGGAGTAACGAGTATTGTTCGACACACATACGACGGTGCTCAAGCCGATGGTGTTCCCGGATTTCTGAGTGGCCTGGGGAAAGGAATTGTTGGTACTGTTACAAAGCCTATAATTGGAATGTTGGACTTGGCTTCGGAGACGGCAAGTGCAGTGCGTGAGACAAGCAAAGACACACACCGTAATTCTGCGAGCAGAAAGCGATTACCTCGATGTATTACTGGTGCTAGCGGTGGACTTCTCCCTACATACTCTTGTCGGCAAAGCATGGGGCAAGAATATCTTTACCTAATCAATCGGAAGAATTTCGCAGAAAAGATCATATTTTATGAGCCAAATCTCTGGAGTGATAAAAAAGCTAGATTGCGCCTCCTCGTGTCCTCTGAATCTGTTCGCATGTTCTCAATAAACGATAGGACTCCCAGTGTAGTGTATGAATGTCAACTTAGTGAAATACTTTCGTGTCATCCTTTAACAACAAATACAGGCACGAGTGCTTCGTCAAGTTATTATATAGAAATTTCAACTAACACACCAAAAATTTCACGGCCACGAATACGATGTCGAACCGAGGAATGTGCTGAAGCTGTTCAAAGACATGTAAGTATAAATACAAAAAATTTACATGGTCAGAGCAAAATTGTATCCCAGTCTACATAATACTCACTCTCTCTCGGTCTCTCGTTTCAGATAATTTACGCGAAAGGCGTCTACGACGAACGTGAATTATCGCTCGTAAAACCTTATTAACTCTTGTAATAAACAGTCTATTTATTATTTATAAATTTGTGTTTTTATTTAATTTTTAAAATGGTTTTTTGAAGATATAGGCGCTGTATCGTTGTAAGCCCAAGCTTGCGAAATCAAATCATTTCAATTGTGACTCTATTGTTATCATAAAACATACGATTCGTATGCTCTCAATGCAAAAAAAAATTAGTTAAAATCAAACGATTAAATAATCGTAGCGTAGATATGTAGAAAACAATAAAATATCTAAGAGCCCCTAGAGAAATGTTTATTTATTTTCGGACAATATTTATAGCAAAATAACCAAAACAATTTTGCTTGAGTCTGCGTACCTGGCGTACTTTCAAAAACGTGTTCTATTCCAACGTTCCCACCGAAAGTTGCGGTGCATAGCTATTAATCATTCTGAATTCTATTTCGTTGCAGATATTTGTTAATCATTTATAAGTTGTGTTTCTGCATGTAAGTTTTTGTTTCGAAAAATGTACAATTAAATACAATGTGTTATAGCGATCATAACGCGACGTAATGATTTTTACACAAACGCATTTATGTTGATTGCGACAAACGGCTCCCAAATTTTATTTAGATCTGTGTGTATACTTTCAATAAAAATAGTTGTTATTGTGCTAGGTGGCTCATTACCAAACAGTTGAATAAATTTACAAGCATTTATATTGCTTACTCGCAATTAGATATTTTGCCTATGCGTATGTGCGCACATATTCGTGCAGTACATAAGTACATGAAGTAGCGATATACATATGCATATAAATATGTATTATGTTGAGGTTACTAATAACATGAACATATGTGCATGTGTATAATTGCCTTTATGTGTAATTGCGAGATTGTATGTGTGCAAGTAAAGTGGGGAAAAGTGTATGTTAGCTCATTTTATAATTGCTAAGCACAAATGCTCCAATTGAGCAACAATTCCAATTTCTGTACATAAGTGAGTACATACAGATGTGCGTATGTTATTAAAAATAGTCACTTGAAGCAGTTTTCTTAACAATAGTGAGATCGACTTCTAAGCAGGGCTCCATATGTAGAAAATAACTGCATACAAGGCTTTCGAAAGTTCGGGCTTGAAGTGATTCAACCTGGGCGTCTAAGCTGCTCGGTTCAATAGCCGGTGTAGGTTGAGTTTGGTACACTTTATATACCCTGCACCGGTTATGGGCGTATGCCGGTGACATTGTTTAATAAATTATATTTTTTATTACATTGATAAATAATAAATATTATTTGTTTTTACAAATAGTTATAGTTATCTCAATTTCGTTGCAAATTTCTTTAAGAAATTCGATTCTTATAAGAATAATAGGCTTTTGAATTAGCTATCGGAACTCGAAAGCAAGTATTTCTATTTCATTTCATCGACAATCGATATCGAGAATCGATAGCTTTATGGAACTTTAAGGATTCGTCAATGCTAACATAACTAGGGAGTATGCGTGCGCATGCGTTACTTTTCGCATTATCGATTTCTGAAAAGTACTGCTAGAACGTCACGAGTGCTGTGAAAATGATTATTTCCAAAGCTATAAAAAATTACAGAATGTAAGAATGTACAGAATATTAACTATATTGTTTTGAATTTAAAATCTCTCGTATTAAATTATTCGAATTAAATTAATCACAAAGCATTTTCGTTTACAGACAGAAAATAGAAGAAATCGGAAAAATGACGCAAATGTCTCAAGACGAAATTATAAGCAACACGAAAACTGTGCTGCAAGGCTTAGAAGCTTTGCGGGTTGAACATGTTTCCATAATGAATGGTATATCGGAGGTCCAGAAGGATAATGAAAAGTCTGATATATTGCGAAAAAATATTGAAAATATCGAATTGGGGCTAAGTGAAGCACAAGTCATGATGGCACTAACATCGCATTTGCAAAACATTGAAGCCGAAAAACAGAAACTGAAGACACAAGTGCGCCGACTCCACCAGGAAAACGCCTGGCTACGAGATGAGCTTGCCAATACCCAACAGAAGTTTCAGGCCTCTGAACAACTGGTTGCACAATTAGAAGAAGAGAAAAAACACCTCGAGTTTATGGCATCTGTGAAGAAGTACGATGACAATCAGGAGCAAGACGAATCCTGTGAGAAGACTAGGACTGATCCTGTAGTTGAACTCTTCCCCGATGAAGAAAATGAAGATAGAAACAACATGTCTCCAACTCCTCCAAGCCAATTTGCAAATCAAACATCAGGCTATGAAATTCCCGCTCGTTTGCGGACACTGCATAACCTCGTTATTCAATACGCATCGCAGGGCAGGTATTGTATTTAAACCAATCCTAGTACCAGACTCTCGGTGGCCGGTTGGACGAAAATAATTTTTGTCATCTTGCAGATACAGATACAGATTTATAGATACTTTATTCCAGATACGAAGTTGCTGTCCCGCTGTGCAAGCAAGCACTCGAGGATCTTGAGAAAACAAGTGGCCACGATCATCCAGATGTCGCAACAATGTTAAACATTTTGGCGCTTGTTTACCGCGATCAAGTTAGTAAAAATCATATATTTTACCATAGTGCAGAAATAATTCATTACTTAACTTAGAATAAATACAAAGAAGCTGCAAATTTACTAAACGATGCTTTGTCCATTCGAGGAAAAACACTGGGAGAGAATCATCCAGCCGTTGCTGCAACATTGAACAATTTAGCTGTTCTGTATGGTAAACGAGGAAAGTATAAAGACGCTGAGCCCCTGTGCAAGCGTGCACTTGAAATTCGCGAAAAGGTTCTTGGCAAAGACCATCCAGATGTTGCAAAACAACTGAATAACTTGGCGTTGCTCTGCCAAAATCAAGGAAAATACGACGAAGTTGAGAAGTATTATCAAAGAGCCCTCGATATATACGAATCGAAATTGGGGCCAGATGATCCGAACGTAGCCAAAACAAAAAATAACTTGGCAGGATGCTACCTAAAACAGGGACGGTATACCGAAGCTGAAATTCTTTATAAACAGGTGTTGACAAGAGCCCATGAACGCGAATTTGGAGCTATTGATAGCAAAAATAAACCTATTTGGCAGGTAAACAACGAGTATAACTTGCGCATCATAATAGATATTTTATTTCTTGTGTGGTTTTTAAGTTGATTTAAGTCCGTCCGTAACCGACATCATTCTGATTCTGGTAATTTAAGGTATATTTCTTCACTGTCGTTCGAGCTATTATTAACATTGAAGTTGTTTATGTTTATAGGTAGCAGAAGAGCGTGAAGAGCATAAATATGATAACCGTGAAAATACACCATATGGAGAGTATGGAGGATGGCACAAAGCTGCTAAAGTAGATTCACCTACCGTCACAACCACACTGAAGAACCTGGGAGCCCTTTACAGGCGACAGGGTATGTTTGAGGCGGCCGAAACTCTGGAGGATTGTGCAATGCGTAGTAAAAAAGAAGCCTACGATCTCGCTAAACAAACAAAAGTAGCACAACTTCTTACGTCAACCGAAAAGCGACGATCAAAACAATTGAGGGATGATATGGAATTTTCCGAAGATGTAAATTAATCTCAAAATCTTCTTAAAATTTAAATATATTTAACAGTTCATTTTATTTTTCAGAAATCTATGAAGCCCTAAAGCACATAATTTGCATTGCAATGATTACGGAATCAATGTGGTCCTTATACATAAGCTAACTCGGAACATTTATTTATATTTATTCATTCCTTAATATTAATTGGGTTGATTTACTCAATATTGGAGTTAAAACATAACCACACTCTTGTTTATTAAAGCTGCTTGTGTTCTAAAGATTTTTAAAATATCTTTAAAATATATTTTTCTGCATATTGAGGGATTTATATTAGTTCATTAAAGCTGATTTTAGTAAACTCACACAATATTTATACGAAAACAACGTCTCTTTTTAAAAAAAAAAACAACCTAGTGTAATTCAATGTTTGGCTAATTTTACTCTGTATGTTCATATTGAAATTAGTTCGAATAAAAGTATAACACTTTGCACATTTACTGCTGTGATATGTAGACGGAAGTGAGGAACCTAGTGATAATACTAGCCTTTTCAAAAAACTAGATTTTCGGTGAGAGAAGTTCAAGAGCGCTGGGTGTTGGTGTAGGTCAGTTCATTCCAGTGACGTCCGCCCGCCCATACAAAATACCACAATTAAATATTTGAATCATATTTCACTTAAATACTTTAATTCTTGCATTTGATGGATTAAAAACAGTTAATCACTGTCATTATCATTTAATATTGCCGACATTATCTTTGCGAGTTCTTCAGCTTTGTTTAACATTTCATCTCTCGTAAGATTTCTGTCACTGCGTAGGTTTTGAGCGGTGATTAGCAGGTTCTCGAAATCATTCAGTTGATTCTCCAGTTCTTCATTATCGCTCGATTGTTTGCGAATTGAGCCTTTAGATGAACCACAATATTGTTTAATTTATTAAAGAGTTTAATCAAATAAAATAATAAATATAAAATACTTACTCGAGGCACCTTTAACTTTGACATTTGACCATACGAAGTTTGTTATTCCCTCCAAGATTTCTGCGTAGCCTTGGATTTCCGATGATTCTTCAGTATCTTCTTTCAGAGTTACAATATCGAACACTATATTTGTGCACTCCTTGAGTTCTTCAAACGACAATTCATTCGCTTTGCCAGTTAACGAGGATGTCAGTAAAAAGCCAAGTTCAATTTCGTTTGTGTCTACAAACTCATTAATGCTAGAAATCTTATTGATGAAGGATTTCTGCAGAAAATGTATAAAAACAGTTATACAATGCGAAGAAAAATAGTTGTAAATGGTGTGCAGTTTCTTACATCACTAGCATCGAAATTAATTATTAAAGCTTCAGTCAGTTTCCTTATCTCGGCCGGGACACTTTCGAGTTTACCATCAAAGGGAATTAAAAATATACTGGTTGTGTAGTATTTATTGCTAATATCACATTTAAAGAAGTTTATATTTATAGATTCATGTGAAGAGGTAGTTAACATTTTTGGCTGATTCATTTCTGTTAAAAGACCTGAGAATAAAAAGTAGTACATAATTAAAAGCTATATAAACTTTAATTCTTAAAGCAGTAGATGAATACTTCTGGGAGTCACAGTAAATGTTTCTTACGTGTAACGAAAACTACGTACTTTCAACAATATCCAGCGGGGAAAGACTTCCGTAGGACAAAACTAATACAGCAGGATTCATTTTGTATATTAAGGCTTTGTAATGGAAAGGCAAACTTGAGTTATTTGATAAATGCCCACAACACACAATTAATGTTAATAATAAGCCGTATACAGGGTTTCTGTACCGCTTAGCTTTTTATTTGGTTTTTAACTTTTATCGACGGATTTTGAAGTATACTTAAAGTCTTTTCCAATTTCAAGTTTAAATTCTGTATATAATAATATAAACATCAGTTTTACAAAACCAATCAAAACAATCCACACAAAGCTCAAACGAACACACTGGAACTACTTTGAACTAGTTCATTAAGTTCGCCGTCCATTTCATTTATACTTTTTACGACACTGAGTACGATACTTTGAGTTCGATAAAACGTATGCTCGACTAACATAGGAATCGATAACATGCAGTACACTATGAAAAGAATTTAACTTTTGAAAATTATTATTTTAACAAATTGAATCTATAATGAAGAGACTTTTTCAGAGTGAAAATACAACATTGGTGAGTCACAATGTGCTCACATTTTAAAAAGGAGTCACAGCCCACTGGCTAATGTTTAGATGCTCTTGCTTTCAAATTAGACAAAATCGAAAATAACTAAATTTAAAAACTCGGACCGCTTTGAGTGAACTTGATGTGGACATTTGATTAATCTTCGACTATCGATTATTGATTGCTTTTATCGATGTTCATCAAATTGTACGACTTATCAAGAACGAATTTGCTCCATTTGCTCAGGAAGAATCCAGTCAAAATGAACTAGTAAATGAATTAAAACATATGGGTTGGACCCTCCGGTTTTAAGTAGAAATTATCAATGATAGAAATATGTCTCCCAGCAAACTTGACAACCTTTACCGGCGAATGCTCATTACAAGATTTTTTGAGAAGGGATGGGGCAAGCCAGAGAACTTACGTAGGTAAGTTAAGGAGTAAATCAATTAATTGACAAACATTGAGCACATACATAAATACGTGTATGCAGCAAATAAACATACATATGCACGTACAGTGCTATATGTAAGTTTTGTCAAAGTCCTTTACGTAATAACCCATATTATTAAAGGAATAAGCTGAATGTTCATGCTCAATTAAACCCGATCTGACATATTTATTATTTATTTATAGATTAATGTGTATGAGCCGAGAAGCAAGCATCGTTTACAATGTTGTTTTGTTGATATCAGATATTTAGTAACAATCATCATTCCAGTTCGATAATAAGTCAAAGATAGATGTTTCGATATTTTCACGTATCGTAAATGAATATAAAGGGCATTCCTTAGCTCAAAATTTAGAAATGTTTTATACTTCGTTTTCTCCGGGACTCTGCCAAAGGGTATTGAAGGAGGTGCTATCCATTAGGATTATTACTCATATATTTCTTTCATTTTTTTTTTCTTACAGAGTGTTTCAGTTTAGAAAAATTATTTCCTGCAGAGAAACATGTTTTAAGCTCGTACCGCGTGACTATCCTGTGGAGATAACTAAGAAAAAGAAATATTCAGATTCCACCTTAATAGAAGGAAACTTCACAACACCCCTCGAACTACATATACCTGGAGTTGTTCCCGAAGCCGCACAAAAGGCATACTTTCAATTACTGATTCCCAATAAGTGGAACAACGAAGAGCACAAGCCCATTTGCATTCATTTAGCAGGAACTGGCGACCATGTGAGTGTCCAGATTTTATCTGATAAGAGGGGGCGATATCGTATAGTTTTCGCTCTAATAGTCGAGCCACCTATCCAGTACCTGTCTGCATAAACGTAATAATTGCATTATTCAAAATACTTGAGAATCTTAACTTATCTTGAGGCTAATATCGAATTTTCTGAAAATCATTATTCGCCTTTCTTTCAGTTTTTCTGGCGTCGAAGGAACTTTATTGCTAAACCTTTATTGAAAGAAGCTAATATTGGATCTATAATATTGGAGAACCCATTCTACGGATTGCGAAAACCCGATGACCAAATGTAATTGTATTATTAACTTATAAGCAAGATCCAAAGTAGCTCAGCTAATTTATAAAGCTCAAGCCTAGATTTTTATTATTTTATTTTATTTATTTATTTTTTTTGTATTATTTTTTGCATTAGAATTTATGACATAATTTAGACTTAACTAACTAAGAGGCTTTACATTTTGACAGACGATCCAATTTACATAATGTTTCGGATATATTTGTCATGGGCGGCTGCCTTATACTGGAATGCCTTGTACTTTTGCACTGGTGTGAGAGAAATGGATTTGGGCCGCTCGGTGTTACTGGACTATCAATGGGAGGTCATGTAAGTTTATGCCGAATTATGTGCATGTGATATTAATTGACCTAATTTCATTTGTTAGATGGCATCTTTAGCAGCTACAAATTGGCCGAAACCCCTAGTATTGGTGCCATGTCTATCCTGGTCTACTGCATCGGCGGTCTTCACCACAGTAAGTCCAACAAATAGTTAATGTTATCCATTCTGTTATGATATAATATAATGTACTACATCTTTGCTTTTCTTAGGGTGTAATGAGTCAATCTATTAACTGGGATATGCTGGAGACGCAGTATTATTCTGATGGCCAGTTTCGAGAACGTCTTTCGAAAATGGTCACTGTTATAGACGAGGCCTTTGCGGCCGGACAGAAGTTTATACAGAATTTCAACCAGTCTCTGCATGAGCTTAAAGAAGATATTGATGATACGAGAAAGATTCAATCATTGGAGTACGAGACTGAGGCGACAACGAGTAAAACTCAAAAGAATTCATTAGAGAATGCCAATCAATCAATTTTTTTATTGAAAACACAAAACAATGCGACACTGGAATCCAATAATTTGCCGTTGCCATTAAAAGATATCCTAAGTAAAAACATTTCACACGTATCTGAACGATCCACGCTAACAAAACTCATGAAATACATATTACCCTTGTCCGCACAAAACAAGAATAAAAAAATTGATATCACAAAGACAAACTGGTGGGAGCGAGAGGCCCTGCAATTTATGCGCGGAATGATGGACGAATGCACTCATTTAAAGAACTTTTCAGTGCCGTTTGATACTTCGCTTATCATAGCAGTCTGTGCTCGAGACGATGCATACGTTCCGCGGGATGGCTGTTCAAGTCTTGAAGACATATGGCCTGGAGCTGAAATAAGGTATTTGGATGCTGGCCATGTGAGTGCCTACGTATTACACCAAAAATTGTTCAGGTAAGGAAATGGTGTCACAAGTGAATCCTTTTATTCCCTTGCAGGGAGTTCTGCTTATTACTGATCGTAATACAACTTAGATCTTCTTTAACGATCTGCAAGGGTATAAACCTTCTTCTCGACTCTAATGTACATCATTAATCTTTTACAGATCATGCATAATTGAAGCCTTTGATAGAGCTAAAAAAATCTATAGTAAAGCAAATTATGAAAATTTATCGGCGGCAATTAAATAAATATTTAAAGAAATATTAATACGTTTTTATTAACTATTAAAACAACTAAAGGCAAAATAGTATCAAAATTTCATATATACATAAAGTGTATAAAAGTCATGGAAAAGCAAACATGTAAATACTCTTGAACAGACACAAAAGAACACTTGTCTTTATGTTTCGTGGTATCTTGTCAAAAGGTCTCATATTAAACAATGACAAGACAATTCAATGCGTTTAGTGCTATGATCAAAAGAATCAAGTTAATTAACAATATATTTTAATAAAAAATACTTTATTTTATAACAATCCCTTTTGTTTTCCTTTTTAGTACTCTGTTTTTTGATAATGCTCCCGTCGAAAAGCAGATAACTTGAAACGTTGTGTTTGAAGCGCTTGTTCCAGTTCCAATACCTTCACTTGTATTTCCATTTCCATAGTTTTCAGTTGAGACGGAGTAAGTTTCGAAAACTCATTATCCTGTTCTTGTTCCTGTCTCGAATTGCCATCCTTAACAGTTGCGACAACAACTCCAGTTGCTTTGGTTACATTCCGCGATGCCACCGTCAGATTGGCCAAGTTTTCACTGTTGTGATTGGCCTTTACCTTACTCGCTATTACCAACTGAACAGTGCATGCGGCTATTTCCTGCGCAGCGACAATCAGCTCGAAGTTCTGTCCAGATTCGCTGTTCACTGCATTGTTTGCGGCCTCTACCAGGTAATTTGCAGCCTTGGCGACGCTTTTTGATGCTGAGATTAATCCGTCTGACCATTGACTATTACGTTTGTAGAACTCATTAGTAGTAGCATTCCCTGAAATTGTTAATGGGTTGCTTTAATTGTCTGACTTACTGAGCATACGCAAGACTTACCCTTCTGTGAAGAGACAATTTCCTGCTGAAGCACACGTGACTTGAATATCAATACTTTAATGCACTCCATTAAGGCTGTGCACGCCTCCAAAATCTTTTCATTAACCTCCAGTTTGATTTTATTGTCATTCTCACGGGTTTTGGAAATTAAATCAATAATCTTCGATGCAGCTTCTTCAATTGCAATGTCCATTTCCTTAAGTTCCACTTCAATAAGCTTCTCCAAATCAACGTTATTTTCGAAATTGTTGAGAACTCCTTGCACAAGTTCGTTTAACTCTGATAACTTCTTTTGAATCACGCTCACAGCACTGTTAGTTTCTTCCTGTTGGTTCTCTTTTTGAGATAATTCAAAAAGCTGAACAAGATCCGGGCATAACGAACGCACCTTATTCAATATATCTGAAAGAATATGTAAAAATACATTGAAACGATACACACACGCATTTTCTGGGTAAAGACTTACCTTGTCCCTTCTCGATTTCAGTTGTAGATAGATAAATGTTATTGCATTGATCGTACAGTTGAATAAAGAAATTGCCCAAGCATATAATATCATGCAGTTTTTCAATGCACTCCTCGTTTGGTTTTTGCGCAGAATCTTTCAATTGTTTTAATAGGGCATCCGTTTCTAATGTTATTTTTGAGACAACTTCCGACGTCTCTTGCTGCTCGCCGTTTGTTTTCGCAAGACATATTTCCTTTACAGTGTCAATAGTTAATTGCCTCATCTTTTCCAGCTTTTCGTTACTTCTTTGATTGACTATTTGTAATGATTCATATTTTTTGATTGAGTCGACACAGTCATTTTCTTTTACCGCCAGTTTCTGCTGCAATTCATTTACAAGTTCCGCCGATACTATTTTCTCCTGTTGCAATAAAGCTATAGACTTCTCAGCTTCCTGAAAACATAAAATTAGTTTTATTTCTCTAAATGAAATGTAAGAATATGTTTTATTTACCTTTAACACATTTTCATTCTCGTGTAGCTGTTGTGCGGTGTCATCTAGACGAGCTTGTAAGGCCTGGGAATCTTTTTGAAAGACATCCTCTAGCTCCTTTTTGGTTGTAGAGAGTTTCAAGTATTTTTCTTCGTAAGTTTTTTGGTGGTCAGCATGCTCTGTTTCCTTAATGTTAATTAAACTTTCTGCTTGAACTAGCTTTTCTTCCTTATCTTTTAATACTAATTTAACATTGTTAAGCTCGAGCTCAACTTCTTTTAAAGCATTAACAGCTTGAAGAATTTCATTCTCCTTCTTTTGTAATACATCTTCATATTCTTTTTTATTTTCCTTCTCGATCGACTCAAGGTGAGATGTGTATTTTCTCTGATTCTCAATTTCCTGAAGAAGCTTCGACTCGTTGTTTTTATTTTCGTCAATATTTTCGTCTTTCTTTATCAACTCCTCATTTATTTCCTTGATTTGCATCAACAGTTCTGCATTTGCATGCTTCTCTTTGTTCAACGATTTTGAGAATTCACTATGCTGCAATAAAAGATTGTCGGCGCTTGGAGTAAGAATCTTGAAAATTGTGGAGTTATTTTTATTTTACCTGACGTAGTAGATTTATATGTTCATCTCGGATTTGCGTGTACATGTGCTTCAGTTTGTTGAACTTTTCTAAGGATAACTTTTGCTTCTCCTCCTCTTCAACTACTTTTTCTGCAAGAAAGTGGGTTTAGTTTAATTTTTATACTTCATATATTTGATAAATATGTCTTTTAATGGCCAAAAGTCCTAACAACTAACAACTTTAAAGACTTGTTAGGGAGACACACTATTTGACAGTCGAATACTTACGGATAAGTATGGGATTATTTGCCAGTTTGAGTTCCAAATCGTCCTTTTCCATTCTCATGTTTGAGCACAATTCTTGTGCACTGGCCAATTCGTTAGACAATGCAGTATTAGTACTTTGCAGTTCCAAAATATTGTGTTTATAACTCTGCTGCAATCTTACAAGATTAATTTCATCAGCATTTATTTTCTCTTGTAGCCTTTCGATCATTTCGTTTTTATCCTCTATCATATTTTCCAATGAATTAATACGCTCCACCAAGACCTGATCTTGCTCAACTGTGCTGGCAGCAGCTTTGGTGTCAACAAGATCATTCACTACCAGATCTGGCTCTGATTGTACGAGAACCACGGGAGGAATATAGCTTCCGAAATCAACTTGTGATCGAAAATCAGGGCTACGCTCGGGCAGCTGGGGCACACTGATAAGATCATGAAAGTATTGCAACGGTCGTACATTTTCATAAAACACTTTCAGTTTATTAAAAATGCTGGAAAACCTTTCTCTATGACCGCAGAGCACATCGTTTGGCAACTTCTCATGAAGCTTGAACATGAGTCTCACACTTGTATCGTATAGAGGGTTAGAGTCTTGAATCAAGGTGATAATTGGCGCTAATCTGCATTGTCCCTGCTGCGTCATCGACGATATCCGGTACGTATTTATGGAGCTGAAAACTGTCATTTGCAATGCAATGATGTCCTCCAAATAGTCGAAGATCTCCACACACAGTTGAAAGCTATAGGAAGAGAGATTGATTTGAGCTTGCATAATAGAATAATTAAGTAAAACTGCTTACTAGTAATTGTTGTCCGCAATGGAAGCGATTTGAGCAGACGAAATCAAGAGCGATCCGGGAAATATTCGATTCTTATCATGAAAGTTCAGTTTGGTCACTACGAGCTTGCTGTAGGCCTTAATGCACTGACCGATGTCATCCTGTAGGTGCCCCCATGACTTGCCAACTTCTAAGATCATATTGGAATGTTTCTGCGAATGCCGAAGCGCGGATTCGTGTGCCTCTCTCAAAACTTTGTGCAGTAGGTGGCAAAATTTCCAAGCCGTAAACTTGTTCTCCATTATCGGCTGGCGTGTCAATATCGTCCAGAAGGTTTTCGCTTCCCTGAACTTATGGATCGTGATGATGACGGATCGCGCATGTTTCGATTTCAGGGGGGCCTCCAGTCCATTGACAGCTTTGCTAATACTAATACTCTGCAATACCAAAAGTATGTTAGTTCTTTTCTGGATTCGAAGATGTAAAAAGCCAATATCTATCTATATCGTATTACTGTATCCATATCCGCACATCCGCGCTGTATACTCTTCTCCTCCTCGATGCTCTTAGGGACAAAAACTTCAGATTTTACACTAAAAAGACTTTCTTTTTCTTAGGCCTAGACATTTTCATTGCCTTTCTTGTCATTTTGCGGCAGTGTGCAACAAGGAATTCATTCATCATTCTTAATTTCTATTGGATGTATTGAATTTTAGTATATAATAAATCGATTAAAAATTAATTATTATTATTTATAATAAGTTTAACAGACTCTTAACAGTGGGTAGTAAAACCTTCTATAAGTTCTGATTCGCAACTCATGTTGTAATCTAGTAAATTAGTAATGACATTTGCTTTAAGCCTTATCAAAGGAGTATTTTCTCGGAGTGTATCCAGACAGAAACTGCTCTGTAGACCCTAACTAGATATTTGTCCAATTATTCATTTAATGCACAGCTGTGGGATTTTCTAAGGAGGGTGCTCTGCCAAATTGCTTTGGGTACACTGTGCTGCCAAGCCGAACTACAGAGAAGAGTTCAAAGATGTTGGCGCGTCTGTATTTTAAATTCGCACGTACACATGTATAGACGTATGTACGTACGTGCATACGTCTAGAAAGTTGTGCAAGCTGTTGCATTATACACCTTTTCAAGCAACAAAATACGGGTAGATACAAATGTACGTGTTTATGTGTTATTTTGGAGTTACAGATTGTATGTGAATCTGTACGTACCAACTGGTAAAATTCCTTCTCTGCATTCGTTGCCATTTTGTTTTACAAAAGGTGCTTTATAAACTGAACTACAGAGTGAATCACACTCAGTTTCACATGTACATATGTGAGTAATCTGAAAAACAAACATACATTCGATACATTAATTATCTTATCAGAATAAAATGGGTTAATGCTGCTATGCAAGCATACACATACAAACATTTGCAAGTATCAATGCTAGCGATGTGAAAACAATGATTTCATCGATAACTTATCGATTTCGCAACGATAATCACTTTATTTTTTGGTATAAAAATATCATTAATGAAACATTAATATTGATCTTGGTTTCAGATTAAATACTAAAATTAAAAGATCTACCGTTTTGAATGTTGATTAAAATTGTACTTAGTATTACATTGTTTTTTAGAACTATTACTCAGATTAATGCTGCATTTGAAAGCTAAATAATTGAATAGAATAGAATACAATATTAATATTTTGGCTTTATTATTTGATAAATTCTTTCTTATGCTTCTCTGGTATAGCCTTGCAGCCTGCCAGCTTGTATTCTGGGGTTAATCTACATCGATCGGTGTATGGCAGGGCTTGCTGACCCGTTAATGTAAATTTTAAGTTTCTTAAAATGTACTACCCCAAACTTTTTGGCATTTGATACACGAGAATAGGTGTTAATTGTCTGCATTGTTTCCTAGTTTATTGTGTGCTCGTATACATATATCTATTTATATATTTTTTCGTTTGCTGATTTGCACATACATACATATATATTGTGTTCTTATTTAACTGTAAATTTCTTTGCATTGCATTTACGTGTTTTGTTTAGTCTTTTTATTTAAACTCCCCTATAAACACTATACCCCAGGTATAAAATAATTTTTTAAGGTTTTCGTTTAAAAGATAATGCTCTGTATAGCTTAAACGTTTTAAGAAGAGAGGCAACGTATTAATAGTGTCCTTTATTTCGGGGTATTGTGCTATTGTAATCCTTCAATAGGTAAATTTTTTAATTAACCTGCTTTGAAAAAGTGGATGTGATTCTCGGATATTATTATTGATGCACGTTTATTGGGGTCTCTTTCTTTTAATTGGATCAAAGTGAAAAACATTGAAAGGATCTGTAGAGTGTTCTTAAAATAATTAAGAGCTTTATCGTAAGACCAAAGGTTATTTCGTTTATTCACCATTGAAGTCTTTATTCTAAAAATAACTTTTGAGGTTGTTAGGCGCCGTAGAAAATAGGTTATGATATTAATATTGACCCACTGTTGCTGGTTACGTAATTGTTGCATTTTTTATATACAAATTAAAGCTTCTTATCAAGCTCTACTGGATTAACTGATTTGCGTGCCTTCTGCTATATTACTTTTAATTTGCAGCAGAATGGCCGATGAAGAAGATCCTTGGGGGTTCGACGATGGAGGTGATGCTGATGCCAAGACTTCACAAGCTGCTTCCGTGGATGCCGTTCCATCAAAGGCAGAGAGTGTGAAATCTGAACCAAGATCGGAAGCAGCTCAGGCTGCAGGAGATGCTCCCGTAGATCAGGAAAATATTGCCGAGGCCGAAATTGAGGCGAAGGCACCTCCACCACCACCCGAAGACGATGGTTATAGGAAACCAGTTCAGCTATACCGGCATTGGGTCAGGTATGTATGCATATCCAGTACTATTGCTTGAAGGCCGTGCCGTTGATGCAAGCTACAACTGAAAAGAAAGAAGCAGGGTTAACACTCGTTGCTATTTAAACGGTGCAGCACATCTTTAGCCGTTTGAAGCTCTCTCACGTAATATTAAATAATTCCTGAACTTTTTTTATTACAGGCCTAAATTTCTCCAATACAAATACATGTACAACTACAGAACCAACTACTACGACGATGTTATTGATTACCTTGATAAAAAGCAAGTTGGAGTAGCACGGGAAATTCCGAGACCCCAAACTTGGGCTGAGCGAGTTCTTCGAACACGTGATATAAAGTAAGAGCAGCAATAATATTACTTCCCTAAATTGGGGATTGTATTACTTAAATAAGATAAACTTTCTTCGAAAACTTTCTGAAATTCCAATGATCAAACTTATTTTCAGCGGAAGCGGTTTGGATTCCTTCGTCCAGTCCACGAAGCGCGATAAGCAATTAATTCAAACATTGGCTGCCTCAATCCGTACCTATAACTATCACACCAAGGCTTACATCAACCAAAAATATGCCAGTGTCCTTTAAAAAAATATTATTTCAACTTTGAGCTAATGAGAACTGTTATAATATGAATATATTCTTATAGGTTGTGGTCAAGAGAGTTTTGTATATACAAAATAAATAGGTATGCATAAATAATACTATATCACCGTTAATTTTATAGCCAAATTTGTAACTGAATCGAAAACCATACATTTTAGTTTGATTTTAATTTATAATTATCAATAATGAAATATCAAACACATACACAGACACAGACAGTTAGTTAATTAAGTGGTTTATTTATTTTTTCATATTTATGGAGTGTACAAATAATATTAGGGCAATGTAAATAATTGTGCAATAAATAGTCGTGAACTTAATAAAAATATGTTGTTCATTTATATAACACAGTGAATACTTCCCGATGCTTGAGACGCTGATGCCAGCAGTAGCCCCAAACATAGTGTGAATCTCGTCAGCGCCTACGATGAAATTAATTTAAACACAATGCCATCTTGGGTATTAAGATTAATTCAAATTAGGGTGGACACAGTTATGATCTTATTGAGTAAAAGTTGAGCTTATAAAATTAAAAATAAAATATATATTGTCTGGGTAAATAAAACTAAAGAATACAATTCTATCTACTGAATACTTTTATATTTTCTTAATATTTAAAATTTGTGTCTTTTTAGTAAGAATCATGAGAAATTCAATCAGATTCTTAGACTGCATTAAGCCTTAGTACTAGATTACACTTATACTGAGAATAAATCAGTTTTATTTGTGTCTTGTTTGCGGCGATACACATGTACGCACGAAAATAAACTGTTTTTTTTATAATACAATGCGAGTGCTTAAGGCTTTTCTGTTCATATTTCTGTTTTCTGTTCTGTTATTTCAGTCAGAAGAATCTGAGATAACTTGGTAGGTATAATTGACAAGTTTCTTATTCATTTAAGCATCATATTTCTATTTATTTCTAGTTCCCCCAATGATCTCCATGCACTGATTCTCGCTCGCGGAGGGAGCAAAGGGATTACATTTAAGAATATGGCTGAGATTGAAGGTTTATCTTTGTTATCGCGGAATATCCAAACAATTAAAGATTCGAAGTGTTTTCAGAATATCTGGGTTTCCACGGATGATGAGAAAATTGCAAATGAAGCGAAAAAGTGTAAGTTTACAGAAAAAAAATATTCCCTATATATATTTTCTCATATTGTATATTTCTATATTATTTTCGTATTACTTCGTAGATGGCGCTTTAGTGCATAATCGTCCTGCGAAATATGCAATGGATGATACATCATCTATTGCTGCTGTGCAGGAATTTCTAAATGCACATCAGGCCATTCAGAACTTTTCGTTATTTCAATGCACTTCAGTTTTTTTGAAAGAAGACTATATAAGGGAGGCCGTAGACAAGTTTAAGGCACACGATTGCGTTTTCGCAGTAAAAAGGTGAGTTGAATAAAATCGCACATACTTTTAGGCGTCGAAAGGCAGTATACAATATACACTCAAACAACTCTATATAGATCCCATCAATTACGTTGGAAGGAGGTCAATGGAAACATGATTCCCGTTAATTTTGATGCAAAAGCCAGGCCTAGACGCCAAGATTGGAAGGGCGATATGGTGGAAACTGGAATGTTTTATTTCTCGAAAAGAACTTTAGTAAAAAATGGAGTTCTACAAAATGAAAAGTAAGTTTAATGGGTAGTAATAGGGAAATATTCTTTTTTTATCTACTTAAACTCCTTTTTAATAGATGCTCAGTAGTTGAGATTGCAGAAGAAGATGACCTGGAAATTGACTCGCATCGTGACCTTAACGTAGCGCGTTGTATTGCAACTAAGAAATAATATTCATGATTATTAGTGGCATTCAATTAATGTATCTAATTCGAAAAGTATTTAAGCAGTTTAAGAAAACTTGCTGCATTTTAAAAGACTTCTCAACACTGTTAAGGATACCATCACCTAGGGTGGTTTTCCAACACGTATTTTAAAGAGAAAGCTTTTCTTAGCTTGCAGGTAAAAGTTGAGCATGCGTTGTGCGGCAGAAAATGTTAGGAATAAATACAATTATACTTGTCAGCCAGAAACTTTGGTCTATTTTATAACTGATAAAGATATTTGTTTACTTTTAAATCAATATACTGTAAAATTCGCTATTCGGGTCGCATTCATGTTTATGTAATAACAGAGAGCGGGCGATTGGTTGATGGAATAAAGCAAAAACGCAACACTTCGCAAAAACTTGAAGAAAATGGTAAGTTGCCGTTTCCTCTGGTTCTGGCTTTAAAGAGCGGAAGCACTTTTAAGCACGTATGTATGTATGTGTATGTGTGTGTATATGGAAGACTGCGAGCATGTGTATCTGATGTACACAATTATGATTATGTATGCACAGAAAAAGAGCTAAGTGAGTGTAAATATACTATAAAAGTGTAATATTTGGATAATTATAGCTCACTGCTATAGAAAAGCACAAATGTATGCAATAATTGTATGGATATACAAAGGCTTGTATGTGTGTAGGCATGTATACATATGTGTAAGTATGTGTGAGCTAGCTTACATATTCATAAGTACATACTGAGGCAGGCAGACATACCGATATATCGATATATTCAATTCAATGCGAAAAACGATTGTATTTATATAGCTTTCTCGTTGCATCTAGTGCATCGCTATTAGCATACATCTACATACAGGCATACATTTGAACAAGTATGTAAAGACATACTTGCGCTTGTAGTTCATCTCAAGTTGAGTGTACGCGTGTGCAACCTAAAAAGTTTGAATATACATACATACATTCAATTATATTTAATACACTTTACATACATTATGTACGAAAGTTAATATGCTATGTAAAAATGAATGGGCGCATCACTAAATAAGTCTGCGTGTGTGTGTGTATTTGTATGAGTATGAATGAGTACCTATGTATGTATGTAACAAGTAGGGAAAGCTTACGCACTCCCGTGCGGATACCCTGCAGCTGAAGTAAAAGGGTGTATGTACTCTGTGTTCTTACAGCATTGAGCGTAGTATGTATGTATATGCAAACGGATAACGAATAAATATTATTCGTATATAAATGAAATAATTAAAGGAATATATTTAATTGAGTTAAAACAATTTACTTAATTGTTTGTATGCCATTAATAAAGAATGAATGTAAATATAACGATTTTCGAATATTTGTCAACTCTTTTCAGGTATCATACATGCACCATCAATGGCCGATTCGGCAACTTATTGTCTACATTTTGACCTTTACAATATTGATGAAAGGTAAGTTAAATTTAATAGAGTAAATAAACTTTTAGGCTTTCATATATGATTAAAATATCCTATGATATAACCAACGTTTTGTTTTTTAACTGTTGCAAAACACTCATATATTATTTATTTCTATTATTTTCTATTATTTTGAACAATTTGCAGTTTCATCGTCAGTGGGATCCTTTATAATACCAGAAAGCGATGTTCCCACTACAGCCCCCAAATTCTTATCAAGGGGTCATCTTTACAAAGTTATAGTGGGCGAGACTATCGAACTGCCATGCAAAGTGCAGAATCTGGGTTCTTTCGTTTTACTATGGCGAAAAGGATCATCAGTTCTTACTGCTGGACATTTGAAAATCTCACGAGATCAAAGGTTCAAAATCGTTGGGGACTATAATCTACAGATCAACGGCGTGAAGACTCAGGACGCCGGTGATTACATATGTCAGCTAGGGGACCAAGAGAATCGCGATCAAGTGCATACAGTTGAAATTTTAGGTATGCTGTGAATTATTTTTTTTTTTATAATTTTGTAATATTATATTACATCAATAATATATTATAGTACCGCCGACATTAAGAGCGTTGCCACATAATGGACAAGTGACTGCTCGTAAGGGAAGCACGGTTACACTGGAATGCAAAGCATCGGGCAATCCTGTACCCACAATATATTGGTTCAAGAAAGACGTTTATTCTGGGCCAACTCATTTGTCTGATAGCTCTACATTGATTTTGGAGAATGTGGACAGACATCATGCCGGGGTCTACCAATGCTCAGCTGATAATGGTGTCAAGGATCGCGTTTCGATGGACATTCAGCTTACAATTTTATGTAACTATAAAACTATATACATCCTATAACATATCATTTGATATCATATATAATTATAACATTTTCCCATTGAAAATGGGTAAAAATTGGTAAATTAACTTTGTGAAAATGTACGTAACAAGCACAAGAAGACGTGGCACACCATGCAAAGTATATATATATATTCTTGATCAGCCGAATCGATTTGGTTATGTCCGTCTGTCCGTTTGTATGCTAAAAGCGCCACACTTGGTGGGAGAGATTGTGTATTCCATACATTTAGTGTCGCAAATCATTCGTTCCACGGCTCGAATCCTGCGGTAGAATATTACTCATATTATATTTAATAGACGGATCTTCGTTTTTCAATCATTTCAAGCATTTCCGAAATTGTTCTAGCGTTTTTGCACTTACTGATTTCCACTTACTGAAACGGGATCTTCGAAGATGAGAAACGGTTCACGCTGAGTTCCAGCAGAGTCCTAAGTGGGTATCCGATCTAAACTCGAGGTAGAGGAGGAGCGCATTACCAGTGCTGTTCTTCTTCTATCAATCGCGAGCGCAGCAAAACAGAATTCTTATATCGTTAATCCATTGTGAAATATGAGATGTGATGCGTTATTGTTGTTTATTCGTCATATTTAAAATTAAGAATTATTTTTAAACGGCCAAAGATATATGGCATCTTACTGTCGAGTGCACTCGACTGTAGCTGATTCTACTTGTTTCAATTTAAATTTTTTCTTAAAGCACCACCTGAAATAACTGTAGAGAAACCTTGGGTACATGCCTCCGAAGGGTACGACATTGAACTTGTTTGTATTGTTCACGGCGACGTCAATTCGGAAGTAAGTCCTACAACAAACAAACACCATTGCTAGTTGTTATTATTCATATTGTAATTTTCAGATGTTGTGGTATCAAAATTCCTTTTTATTGGACCCTACTGATCGGCGTTCAATGTATCCTCGCGACGACAGATACAGTCTTATAATTAGAAACTTTCAACCAACTGACTTCGGCAATTATAGCTGTGTTGCCGATAATGCCCTGGGCAGGACGAAGAAATATATCGAAGTTTCTGGACGTCCAGGACCGGCTGCTTTTATATCTCCTGCCTTGAGTGGTTATTTAGATCACTATAACTTGACTTGGACAATAGAGTCCATTCCGCCGTTAGACGAAATTAAGCTTTTATATCGAAGGCTTCTGGTAATGTCCAAGTTTATTAATTATCAATTCTCTTCTTTTATGCTAATATCTTTGGGATTAAACATTTCAGATGAACGAGACGTATCAGCATCCTGGTAAATGGCATGAATACCATATTAAGCCCATTCCAGTTCGTACCGATGGCACACATTACCTAATGTCCTATGTAATAAGAAACCTGGAGCACAATGCTGTCTACGAAGCTATTGTTCAAGCCAAAAATAAGTATGGATGGAATGAGGTAAAAACTAAGAAACTAAAACAAACTTCTAGAAATCGTTTTAACCCTTTTATTTATCTTTCAGATCAGTGACATTCATCAGTTTTATACTCGAAATCATGATCTTCTCCTTGATATCGATATGGAATACAAAATGGGAATCTCGAGTTGTAATCAAATACGTCTGACTATGGCTGCAATAATTCTACCCTGTTTTATAATGTTTCTTATGTTTATTATCAACATTTAAACATTTCAAATTATTGGCAAATATTAGTTCAATGGTGCCTTACAACGTATTTAGAATATGTATATATTAATGAAAATGAGTAGATATTAAATATTATGTTTATAAATGAATCTGTAAAAACGCATAAGTATTTTAGTTTCTAGAATGTTATAGATTTCATTTTGGTTTGTTTAGTCCGATGTAATGTCAAAAGGCCACAATTAAAAATAGATCTACAAAAGTCTATATATATATAAGCACTCCATGAACATTGAGACATTTTTTATACCTGGTATATTATAATTTCCATTTCTAGTCGTAGGGAGATATCTTTATTTTTTGTCTATAATTAAAAGCACATAAATGTTCCGATATTAAACTTTATAAATGTAAAATATCAAATCTTGTAATTCTCGAAAAGTTAAAAAAATACACGATCTACTTTATTTGATAGGGTTTATATATTCTCACATTCTCACGATATCATAATTGTCATGATGAGCTACGTGCATAATCAACCAAATATATAAATAACATTTTAACATAACCATCTTTACGTAGAAAGATAATTCAACTCTAAATGTTCTCACAAAGATTTATTTACCTGTAGGCTTTACAATCGTGCGTAGATCGTGCTTAGTAAATTATCCTTACAAAATATTGCATAGTTATAAGAAGATCTGTTGACGATTGTAATAAGGTAGGAGAGTGACTAGCGTATTTATCCTAGTAAAAACATAATGTAGCTCTCAACTAAATACCATCAAGAAGCGTAGTTTTTGTTGACATATAATTAATGACGGATACTTATCTAACTGAGTTGTCCTCACCACAACACATATGTATACATATTTAGGCATATTGGCAAAGCGATGTCATAAATTCAATTCAATTATTGAAATCAATTAGCATAACAAATTCACATAAAAGCGTTGGAAAGAATTTTTAATTTCATTTAATTATTTGTCCAAATTAAATGGTAAATATCCTAGTCCGACTTACTATGCACATTTATAAGTTACTTTAAATTTATTCGTGGCGACAAAAAGAACTGGTAATCATAAAAATTAACAAGGTATCATTTCATTAAAATCATGACCTATTATATAGAAAGTAAAAACATAACACTAGCTATATCTGCATGCGAACATATTTATGTATAAAATACTTAGTTGATTTTCTCGAAAGGTAAAATCTAAAACTATTAAAAACCACACAAAAAAAATCGATTTACTCATATTCGGCGTGACGAACTCTAACGTTGTTATAAGTATAGAATTCATGAAGATGTCTCTAATATAATAACGAGCGGTGTTTGAAACACCCTAGCTTGAATGCCGATATTGACTGCTCGTTTCGATGCCATCAGCCGCTTTGTAGGTCGGAAAGTATCGAAAGTACTTCGGTTAGTCAAAAATAAATTAAAGTTCTCATATATAGTATGTATATAGATGAAGATAATTGAAATTGAAGAAAGCTGCTCCAAATATTCCACAATTATGCATACATGAAGATCATAAAACGATTTTTAGAAAAGTCTAGATTAAGAGGAAACAAAACAAAACTGAAAAGAAACGAACCTTTGGTAGATGAGCAAAAGTCACATAATGTTAGTAATACATATTATAAGTAGTTTTAAAAAAAACGAAGTACATGCAAATTACGAAATCAAATATAAATTAGAACAAATACTGAAATTCACTAAATAATATAAACATAGAAGCACACTCACTGCAAGAATAGCGCTCTAGACAGCAATCGCGAAGACCCTTTTATTTTTTAGTTTCAGGCGAAATTAAAATTATTTTGAGTTTAAATTGACGGATTGATATGTGTACATACTCTGCTAGACAGATTCGGCTCTTGATACGAGGAACTAATGGGTTTTACTTTGTTAACCCTTGCATTTAAACATAAGATAACAGCCAGTTATATAATATATTATTTCAGTTAGATAATCTCAATTGTAAATACTAAACACAAACAAATTAAATTAAACAAATTACCCGGTAAAAATGTGGGCTTATATGATTTTCTGGTTTATATCTTAAATAATATAGAAATACGATTAAAATGAACCGAGCGAAAAGGCAGAAGTTTTTGAATGTAACATTTTCTTTTAGTCTTGTATTGCCTGATTTCATAAATTGCTATATTTTTTGAGGTATTAATTTATGTAAATTGGTTGCTGAGAGCAGAAAAAATCTCAGAGCCTATTGTTAACTTTTGTTTATTTATTTATTGGGTCGTTATAACTAGAATAATATTCGTAATTGCTGTAATTAAATGTATGAAACTAACGATTGTCATAGAAAACATTATTTTAAGCAATATCTTAATGATTAAAGTATTTTAACAACTAAGGCACTATAAATACTTAATACTAGAAACTAATAAGATATGAAATATAATTGAAAACTTGTTAGAATAACATCGATGTAAATGTTTAATAAATAAAAATCATATCATTTTAATAAGTAATAATCACTACACTTTGCGGTTTTCAAAATTAATTTTGTCAGGCTGTGGGCTACGGGGTAACAGAACCAATATGCCATTCCACTTGCAAAAATCAGAGGGATACACCTATTTTTGCCAGCAAAATAAAAAGACTTCAGCTTGTAAATTGCTTGAAACATTTTCTTTTAATTAACTCATTTTAAATAAATAATTATACAATTATGTAAAAATCGTCGATATAGCCCTCAAGAAGTGTTTGTCGAATTCTTTTTCTGAAAACCTCTCAACCGATGATCTGGAATGTATAAAATTCAGTTAGTGTTAAGTTTGCATTAATCAATTCATATATCGCATTACGCACCTTGCTGCGGCTATCATATTTTCATTGGTTTCTGTAGGGTTGAGGATGATATTAAGTATATTCGCCGCGTACTCAACTGCGTCGGTCGCCAGATAGCCATTCTGAGAGCCCTCAGAGGTCTCAATAATGTCCAGCAATGGACCTCCCGATTTGTGGGCAATCATAATAAGACCGGCTGCCATACATTCAACGATTCCAATGCCAAAGTGCTCATTCCACATGGTGTGGATGCCAATGGAAGATTCTTGATACAGTTTTAAAAGGTCCTTGTACGAAACGTTTACTTTAAAATCAATTGAGTTCTCAAGCGATAAATGTTTTGCCAGGTCCTGGATGTTTTTAAGCCTTTCGTAATCCTCTTCGTTACGGCAGGAGCCTACAATGACTAGTCTTATTCGATTCCACAGAGCTTCGTCTCTAGCCAGCAGAGTTCTCAGCTCATAAAGTACTTGCAATTGTAGAGGATGATTCTTTTCTGGGCGAAACTGCCCGACGGATAGTATCAAGATTTCATTATTCCGTTCGATATGTTCAAGACTCTTGAGATGACTTGTCTCACATGGCGGATACACTCGGTGCGTTTTAAGAGGGACATTGAATAAGTCTACTATGTGATTTTCGGTCCACGTCGAGTTTACCATTATGGTTTCCGAGCACAGGCTTACCCATTTGTACATCTGTAAATGGATAGAAAATCGTATTCGGTTATAGAGACAATATGGAGTTTCTTCGACTCACTTACCTTAGAGAACAATCGATAGTATGTAAGTTTGATCCATGTAAGGAACGGGTTTCTCGCAACATAAGCCTTGTTGTTGTGCGCGGATTGACGGAATTGGACTTTCTTCAACATGTCGGTGCTTATGACAGGATAATGAACGTAGCTGCCAACTCTAGAACCCGCTAAGAATCGAAACACTGGAAACGTGAAAGCATATCCCATAGTATCGATAAAGATATCGGGCGGAAATTGACAGACGGCTTCCAGGCCCAAAATAATTGAGCCCAGACTTTGACCCAGCAAGGTAAAGTGGGGATATTTTCTCGCTTCAACCCAATGCCGCTGTTTTAAAAATATAAAAGTGATTTGGTCCGACTTCAGCTCGATATTAAATACGTTCTTGGCTTTCTCAAGAATAGAGCTTGGCGTTGTGTCAATGTCTCCGGTGTAGATAACAATCTTGATGTTATCGTACTTATTCTGAAAGAAAGGCATATTAGATTCAATTACAGGAAGCCCTATTCATGCGAATACCTGTAATGCTCTGACCGCACACCATAGCACACGTTCACCCCCACCCCCTGCATTGCAATACGGGTGAAATATACCAACATGCACTTTTTTCTCCGATGAATTGTGCAACTTCTTCTTGTTGCTTAAAATCCATAATCGTAAGGAGTAGAAAATGGCAGCGACTACTCCCAGCAGGCAGAAGATACTCCACAATCTGTTATAAAATGAGTTGAAGGTTAATAATTCACTTATCGCAGATTCCTTACATCAAAACAATCACCATCTCGTTTGTTGATAACGTTTGCACTAGGGATGTGAGTAAGAACACAACTCCGTTTATACCGATTGTGGATCGATGTTTTTGCCGATAGCTTATCGATAGCATGTTCTGGGTTGCTACTTGTGACTTGCAGTTGTGTATTTTTATATTCTTGCGTACTCATAAGTTTTATTTTCATTAACTTTATTTAATCGTTTGTTCCAAATTGCCCTCCAATTCACGCGATACAAGGAAATGATTACTGACTTCCCCATTATCTACCCACAACTCTGAACAACAAGAACAAGTGTGACTGTGTGAAGATACACGAGAGTAAGACCATTTATCGGGAGTGCCCTTAATGATATTTTGCTTATTCTTCCATATCTAAAAATTATAAACATTTGCCTTACTACAGCTAAAATGGATTTTGCCCGTTCAATTTTGGAGTGTATAGCGTCGTTTTGCAGTTGCTGGCACTGCACAGACGACTTAGAGAGCCAAGTAAGATTCAGCAACGTTTCTTTATACTCTTAATAATAAATAAACGTATTTAGGGCATTGAACCAAGCGAAAGAACACATCTCCTGGCAGATTCAGTCAACCAAAGTCCAGCCTTACGGAGAAGCAACTCTGCTGACTTAAGTAATGACTACTCGCAGTCTTTGCCAAAGAAGGATGACCAGAATGCACTCTCCAGATTGGTACAAAATACTGCCATGTACGTAGAGTTCACCGCTTGTGTGCACAGCTGATTTTCCCACATCTTTTTCAGAAATATGATTAATGTTGGTGCGATGGACTCGCACAACTTGGAGCCTCAGGAGTACACCGACAGAATTAAACTGTATTCGCAGCGCCTGCAGCAACAATGGAACAATGTGCAACACCCCAGTGTTGTCCTCAAAGGTTCGATATTGGCTTCTGCCTAAGCACACGCTGATAATAAGTAATCACAAGACTGTGCTATAGACTAAGAAGTTGAATATATTTGCCATTAGTCACAATACTAAACAAATTACACTTTTCAGGTCTATTGAAAGACGTTCCCAATCATCAGTACTACGCATCTAAAGGCATTAACTCGGATGATACAGCTCAGGTTAGTCGAGCATAACTCGATTGAGAGGCAATCTTATTATTTACAACAAAAAAAGGAGCGGCTGCCCGCTTGCTGCAGCGATGACGTCAGAGAGCCACATTTGTTTTCTTGCGTTCTCTTGCACGCTTGCTTATGCGCTTTCCCACATATGTACATAAATACATATGTGTGTGAGTGATAGTCTATCGCAGCGCATGGTACTGAAATTATCATTGTCAAGCTTGCTGCAGCCTTTTATTTCATTTACCCATTGAAAAGTGAAAGAAATGGCAGCAGGAGGCGTACCATCATACAACGTATATATGATCTTCAGGATAAATAGCCAAGTCCATTCTTCTGCACATTCTCTCGTTTCCTAAACTTAATTTTACTTGCTGACATACTGCAGTCGCTTTTCTGATGTTCATTTTTATGCGCTTGTGTCGAGGCGAAGAGGATTAAACCGCCTCGCCGCAAAACAGCACCAGGCGCATCTTGTCGTTCATTGTACCAACAAATAAACTACCCAATTTTTTTTTCTTATTTTCTTTCAGATGAAAATGTTTATGAAAAAATCACAGGCTGGATTCTTAGGCATACAAATCGATCACAAAGAGGCGGTTGTTGTTCCATTTCACCTTACCTTAACTTAAGCTTAAGAATTATAATGTTATAAATATTAAAACATACAATTTAATTGTGATGTAGTTATATCAGTGGTTTAAACAGAAGAATTGATCGAATATGCCATAACTTGAAATGAACGATTTAAACTGTATATAAACTTGTATCGTTGAAATCGTGAAACACTTAAATGCGTGGGGTATACACATATATAATGCTGGTCTTTATCGTAAGAAAGTCCCTAGAATGTATTTTCTTACTGTTTCAGTTTTCAATGAATTTTGTAGCTCCACAGAAAACTTCCTCATAATCTTTGGCTACCATTACATATTATATTTGTAATCCAACTTTGTGGAAACAGTGTTAAACAGAAATAAAGGGAAATGCCGACAAGAGCTTTACTTTTCATGTCTCTGCCGTAGCACCCGAACAAGTACTACGGCATATTTAGTATAGTATGTTAACCATCAGGAGTGCTCTGCAAAAAATTGTAAATGATAGAGAAGCGTTTTATAAATTCAAGTTTTATATACAATTTTAATAAACATAAAGTGTTTTTGAAATGCCTTTCGATTTAAATCACAAGTTATGGGTAGCTGCCACAAAAGATATAGGGCAGCTGCTCAAGAAGCAGAACAAGCTTAAAAGCCTAGAGCCCGTCGATGACAAGGCCCTATCATTCAAGATATTCTCGGAGCTCTATATCCTGTACGTGGAACTCGTGAATAAGCTGACTTTCATCTACTTAAACACGTTCCAAGTGCAAAAACGCGAGGTTGTGCGCACACTAGTCCAAAATGCCACCCAACAGTTGATGCTTCTCAAGAAGGAGCTGCAGGAACTGGAGCTCAGTGAATATATATATCTGGACAAGGCGTTGATTGCACGAAAGCTGACCCCGCGAGATTTAATGATTTGGCGGTCGCCGCAATTCCTATATCGTCGCCCGCTGGACATTCAGAACATATTGACCGATAACAAGCTGTATATGAACGACGAGGAAAAGGAAGAATCTGCCGCGAAAGACTGGGTGAAAGTTAGCGAGGCTATAGAACTCATTCAGGCACACGAGCGAGCGCGACGTGCCCGTCTCTATAAGGCGAACATAAAGTACGATAAGAAAAAGTTCATGAAAGTGCAACAGCGAAAGAAGGTCAACTATACGTACACGTTCAAGCCAAATCAGCCGATGAGTATTCCCGTCAAGAGAACCATGTTCAACGCAGAGTTCATCAAGAACGAGGAGTCCTGCCTCGATCTGATGAACCACGGCGTTAAGGGCGACCAGGGAGGAGATAGTAAGTATAAGTATAGTCAACTGCAGTCTGCTGAACTAAACTTATATACTACTCGTTATTTAGCTCATGAGTCGCATAGGATGCATGAAATTCGCGACAATGCAGCGAGAACTATTCAATCCTGGTGGAGAGCCTACAAGCAGAAGAAGATTTACAAAATTAAGAAGCAATTCAAGAGGGAATTGCTGGGCATCAAGAAGACGCGTCAGTTGAAGCGGCCCAACCGCTTCACCAATTCGGTCATGGAGATGTATAAGAACGAGAAGATCAAGAAGAGGCTCGACGAGGAGTTCGTCCAACTCATAATGGACGAACGCACCAGGCTGCTGCAGATGAGAACGCCCTGGATGATGGAGGATATATCCGATCACATTCGTGCTTGGTTCCAAGAATTGTAAGCTCTAAGATATTATTTATTTATATGCTGAACTCGATCAATTGCCCATTCGCCAGCTATTCGAAGACCATGAACTTCCATCCTTATCCGCAACCCGTTAAAAAGGGCACCGTTCTAGTTGTCATCGATGAGACTATGACGCCAATGGAGTTTCAAGAGACTCTCAATAAGAAACCCAAGACAAAAGAAGAGCTCAAAAAAATCAAGGACAAGGAGAGGAATGAAAAGAGAAAGAAAAAGGCGAAATTGAAAGCGCAGAAAATAAAGGAAGCCAAACGAAGAAAGAAAATGAGAGATAACGGGATTATCGACATTGGTTATGCCATTTCTAGCAGCAAACCAATCGGTAGGTTGTGTCTCTTCTCACTACGTTTTCCGGGCTACTGAAGCTTTCTCTACAAATTTGCAGCGAAAATCGAGGATCAAATGAAAAAATTTGCTATCGACTGGAGGAACGTGGATGAGTATCTAAACAAGAACCATGATCCAATAAAAGAATGGGTGACCGTAGAACAGTTGGATGTAATCCATCAGGAGCTGCGCGAGTTGGTAGATGAATACATGCGGTAGAGTTCTGGGATTTCAATACAGGCATTTTTATAATTACTACAACTATATGTGCATTCTTTTTACAGCATTGAGTATGAATTATTGAGAGAAGCGCTGGCCAAGGACCAGAAAGTCCCCTATAAACCTTCGAAGGTAAAAAAGCCAAAGAAGAAGAAGGGCAGGAAGAAGAAGAAGCCTTTCGATCCGACAGGAGACCGAACTCTTAGCTCTCTGTACAACGAACTGAAGGATGCCGGCGTTATTGAGGACATTCCACACAAAGACTTCGACGAGTTTATCGCCGATTTCAATTTCCTAGCAGACGACACGAGGGATGAGGATAACATTACGTAAGTACATGACTCAATTTAACCTATGCATGTTTTAATTTTCTTTACCAATTATTTTACATTTTAATATTTATTTTATTTAGCACAATTGGTCCCGCCAAGGGAGATATAAAGATGGTCATACAGGAGAGCATGCTGGGCATGAGCGAGTTTGATATATCGAAGCCCAAATCGCTGCTGCTAATCGGGCCACTTAATAGTGGAAAGAAATTGCTCTGCAATATAATAGCGTCGGAAATCGGTAGATATACGATAGCTTAGCATACAAGTATTTTTTCACTAGTGCACACTACACACAGATGCTGTATTCATTAATCTGAGTCCCGAAAAGGTCGTTCAGTTCGCCGATAACATGAAAATGTTCATGCACATCGTCATGAAGGTCGCGCGAAATTTTCAGCCAGCGATATTGTATATTGAAGAGGCGCATCGTGTGTTTATGCAGAAAGTGCCGCCTGAAATGGCCGATATTAAGCCCAAATTACTTGCGCCATACATTGGCAAATCTATTTTGAAGCCAATTAAGAAGGACGACAAGATCATGCTGATCGGCACGAGTAATCTGCCGTGGTCGGCCAAAGGAGCCTTCAAAAAGAGCTTCCAGAAGGTGTTGCTTATACCGAAGTGCGACTATGGCACCAGTTTCCTGCTTTGGTTGGACCTGATGACCGAAAATGTGCCAGATGACTTGGAAGGCTATACATACTCGGCCTTGGCGAGGGTCTTGCAAGCCTACAATTCGGGCGACATAACCAACAACATAGCCAATACCTTGAAAGTGGAAAGGAAAATGCGCCTCAAGTCCGAGGCACTGGATCCGACAGAGTTTCTGGAATACTTCTTGACCGTACAGGATCCACCAATGTTCCCACCAGAGCTGAAGGTATGCCATTCAATCGTAACTTGTACTATAAATGGCGGTATCATCAGCCGTAGCTAATTATTATTCTACAACTTTATTTATTTTGTATATCTTTAGATGATGGAGAAATTTGACAAATGGTTCAAGAAGTCAAATAAATTCGAAAAACTAAGAGCTAAAGTGCAGGCGATTAAGAATGCAAAAAATAAAAAGAAGAAATAGTTCGATTTGAGGCTCACGGGCAAATTTCTCGAGAGTAGAGTCTGCTAATATAAAGGATTTAAAAGAGAGCATAATGCACCCAAGTAAATTTTAGTGTGATTAATAAATAAAAATTATACGCTACAAGGCGAGACTTACCGGATAAGAAAGAACTCCGACGAGCTCCTATGAGCGACAGATGCGCTTTGATAATATTCGGTTTTTAATATACCATACAATGATAATATATATTTTAAACCTAGTCGTTTTTTTTTTATTTGTCCCTATATAACAAAACATGCAGATGATTTAATTGTTTTAAAAACATATTTTATTCATTTGTATAATTTTAAAATATTTGAATTGTTGATTATTTAAAATAAAACCCGGATATTTTCTTTAAAACGGGTCGTGGCAAGACCCTCATTGACTTTGACTAAACAAGTTGATGCAGATGCGGATTTCCAGATTTAAAGAACCATATTACATTCGATCGTATGTATATATGTATGTACATATGTGTGTGTGGGTGTGTGTGTGTGTGTGTATTTAGTATGCACCTAAAAGTTACGGTTTTACAAATTTCCAATAATTTACACTAAATTAAATAAATTTACAATAATTTATTACTTATCTGAATAGATATTGTACCTAATTTTGTTTTGTTTTGAAGATTTGTAAAATTACGAGTTGCTCTCTTGCAATAATATAGTCTATCATTTCTTGTCGTTGTCGATTTTACTTTTATCCAGAGATGAAGATACCATGCCTCCCCCGTTCGAAGGGTATAGTTTTTCCAAATAATTTAATGATTCGTTCAGGAAAGTCTGAAAATCATTTTTGGCATTATTATTACGAAAAAGTTTGCGAAATGTTTAGTTTATTTACCTGAAAAGCGTGCAGCACGGCTATAATGGCGGGGGAACCGAATCCGTGCGTTATCAGGGAGAAGTGTGTTAAATGCCGTTGCATTGAAGGCTCTAGTAGGTGTTGCGACCTCGTGCCAAAGTGCGTGGTCCGATCTTGACTCAATATTTGCATCAACTCTTTTGTTATCTAAAAAGAATTGATTAATTTGTACAAATAAATATGATTCTAAAATCTTGCGTGCAATTTTAACTGAGATATAGAAAAGTAGGGGCCAACGCAATTGTGTCAAACAATTCTGAGAATTATGATGAAAATGCTAAATATTATTTTTTAAAAATTGCTAAAATGGCTGCACTGCTAGTTCTGGCACAGGCTATAAATCATCGATATTTAGCTAAAACACCGATTAAGTTTAAAGCTGCCAGCACTAACACACAAACTTAACGAAGCATTCTGAATTCGAAATCAAATTTAAACGAATGGCGCGAAAAACGCTTCTCCGCTTCAACACTTACTTGCTGCGAATGAAGGATTAGTTCTTTCCGTCGATAAGAGTCCTGGGGCTCGGTTTGATGGCGCACAATGTACTCGGCCAGTTGTCTGGCCGGGAACTCGGTTTCGCAAACGAAGTGAAAGTCCTTGGCCAAATGGGTGGCTTCTCCCTCGACTAAGGACGTGAGCAGTGTTACGTTTGCAGCTTTTCGGCGACCGGCCGGAAGGTTCAGTCCGATTTTTTCGAGCTTCTCCCTCAGCAGCCTGCCTCCATTTTTGCTTTTAGCTCTAATCGAAGCAGAAAGAGTTACTCAAGGTGTGAACGGGAGAGAAAGGGAGTTTGCCTGCACGTACCTTCTGAGAACCCCGCCCAGCAGGGAGGCGTTCAAGCACTCGGGTGGTGACAGTCTGCGCTGGACTTCGGCAATCGTTACCTTGTATTTCGAAGTGCTCGACAGCAGGCTGAGTCGGCCGGGGACTGCGCAGAATACCTCGCTAGGTGAGCCCGAGCCTATGCTGCTGGCGTCCTTCCCACTTTTCATGCCTGCAAATAGAGTCATGCAGGTTGAGTTCCAGTTGCAATGCATCCAAAAGGCGTTCTATATATGCTATATAATTAGTCTGCGTGTGAGTGCCTTGCGCATTGTGTACAGAGAAATCTGTGTCATTGTGTAAATGTTTTCGAATTGAATTTGCGCCGAGTGTGAACGCGGCGAACGCAGCTCGAGGATCGTTTTACAGTAATCCTGCCAATTAGAGGAAGCAGCTACAATTTCATCGCACACGCAATGTTTACACGGATCGAGGGTTGTCGCGCATTGTTATGTACCCGTGTTTGTGGCACCGCCTTCGGTTCGCGTCTCTTTCTGCAAACACAGTTAGGCTCTACCGTGTGCGAAATCGAGGAGTACCCCATGCATACCCGATGGCAGCCCATTGAGCGCGCACTCATGCTCAGCATGGAGACTTGTGTGGAAGTATGTAACTATGTATATGTATACTATGTATGTTTATGTCAAGCGTACACGACTATTAGATACTCTTTAGCAAGGCTAACATCCTCAACTCCATTGATATATGTGAGATTGAAATATTCTTAGGGATAAAATAGGCGGAAAATCCAGAAAGTTTGTAATAAATTCTGTTTTTGCTATACACGAAAATTCATGGCGAATTTGGAAAGACAGACAGAAGGAAAGGCAGGCGAAAAAATATAAAGACAGACAGACGGTTATGACCTAAATGACCCAGATGCTGAGGCTAGATGCTGATCAAGAATATAAATGTTTGTTTAAATGGTTTAAATAAATATAACTAATTATAATCCAAAAGCTAAAGGAGAACTCGAAAGGAAACTCACTTTTGATTAGAGGTAAGTCCGACATGAACGCGACGTTGTCATCCAGCGCAGGGGCTTGCACATCGTCCACTGCGTTCTGCAGCGCTTGATGTAAGGCTAAGGATTCGTGCTCATGTCCAAGTCTGGTGCCGTGGGCTGCTCCCGCTGATATTGCACTGCCGTAATCGCCCCTCCGCTCCGTGTACGGAAAGCCATGAGATAGTTGGGTCTGTGGAAGGGGAGAGGAAATGAGAGGAATGTCCGCGAGCCAAAATCACTGTAGGTTTTCAAAAATGTCCGTTATAGAGTCAAAATGAATGCACCCCTTTGCTACATGAATTAACTTGCGATTGATTCCCATTGAGAAGAACTCGCATGACATTGAAAATATTTAATATTCAATAATAGAGAAAAAAATGGTTCTGCCCAATTACAGGGCCTGGGGTGGAACCAGTGAAAAGCTGAGCCAATCCAGCGTTTAGGCAATTATGTATTTTAGCTTTGTGTGCGTGTGCATGTGTACTTATGTGTGTGTGTGAGCGCGCACAAGCATGAAAGGGGCTACGCCTTTGGGAGCAGAAACAACAGCAGCGAAAACTGCCCTGAAGTGGTTGCAAAAGCGAAGCCAAAAGCAAGGGCAAAGTTCGCTACGAACGCTGCGTATGTGTGCGTGTATCCTTCTTAATATAACGCACACACACACACACACACACACACACACACATATACGGATTTGCATGCACACACACATACACGCTTCAACGTAGAAACTCTTTTTCTTTGCCCGAGGAATTTTCGTTGTTATTTGCAAGATGTTCTAGCGAAATCCCAAGAAAATTTCTCAAATAACTCGCAGCATTTCTCAATGTTTCATAATGCACTTGAATGGAATTCATAAAGCCATCGCGTCGGCAATTGTGCTGGGAGCAGCTCTGCAGCCCAGAAGTTTCAACTACTGCGCCGACTAAAGTCTTGAAGGTGAAGGCAGTAGGAAGTACTCGAGCAAATTCTTCGCAAAGAATTCTAAGACAAGGGATAAATACTTTTGGGGAAAAGCCCAAACGAAGTTAAGGGGCGACTCAATATGCTACATACTGGTTTAAGCACTACATCTACGACTACTTACAACATGGCCTTGCAGCTCAGCGTCGCGATGGGTTCTATGTATACCCAGCTGATCCTGCGTGGATCTAAGACCCGCCAATTGGTTGTAGTGATGGAGAGGAGCGTGGTGCAGAGACGACAGCGGTTGCCCATACGGATCCGTTCCCAGATACTCAAGCGGTCCGTGATTCTGCAAGTAGTTGGGTATCTAAACTATTTTTGAATGATACGTCCAGCGGGCACAACGCTCCAATTAGGGAGCACACTTACCTGTTGCTGCGGCGGGCTCTGCGCTGAGTGGTGAAAGGGTGGCGGAAAGTACGGAGGCTGAAAGTCGGACTGCAGTGATTGATGATGCATGGTAGCCGCTGACCCATGGGTGCCACTGTGCCCACTGTGTCCGGAGGTGGGACCACCACGACCTGAATGCCCTCCCGAATGAGTTGTATATGCCGGGCTACTACTCGACAGACCCAAGCTACCATGGCCACTGAGGCGTTCCTGCAATCAGTGTGAAAATGCGAAAATCATTAGTATATATAGTATTAGCTAGTCTGAGTAATTGAGCTTTGGGCTTGAATTCCAATCCCAATCAGGGGTTAATCGAAATTTAATCATTATATAATTTTAATAAACTTGATCGATTATGGTTTTATGAATTAATTGATTTTAACTTTGAATTAAATCAATATTTCTCTGTGATCTGCATTCAATTTTAATTTATATAAATCAGAAAAGGTATTTTAAACCGAAAGTCATTCAAAGCATATTTATTTTGTTTAATTAATTATTGCTATTATTTGATTAATTAATATAAATGTTGGCATGAAACTTTCGTTTATTTATAAGAGTTGAAAATCTAACTGCTAATTTCATAAATTCTTATATTTTATGGCTACTATCCAAATAATTCAAATATAAATATAATTTCCGATTTGTCGAGCTACGAACCAAGCATCAAAAATACTATAATTGTTTATTAATATTTTAGAAATATGTGGACTGAAGTAAGAACATGTTTGTCTTAATAAACCTTCGGTTATTTACAAATAACAGTATATTGAAATTGGTTCCGCTTTAAAGCCCCGATTCTTGTTGTCCAAATTACAAATATTTGGTCAAAACAACAAAATTGAGCTTGAAAACGGACATATCTAACAGTTTTCTATGACGAATATAATAATATGCACATAGTGTTTTGCCGTCGGTACTGCCAAAAATGTTGATCGGATGCACTTGGCAGACAATACGGATACGGTTCACGCACTTGAGGACCTCACGTACCTGGATTTCAATTACAGCGGGCATATCCACATGGGACAGAGTCATGTTATCATCATATTATCACTGAAGATCTCATGACGCACGCGATTAACATGTCCGAGAGGGGCTAATGAACTGGACCGCCCATAGGGGAAGCGAGCGGAGTCTTACTTACAGAACTAATCACATTAGCCTTGAGTTGAACTCGATACTAGAAAAGCGTCCATATTTTTTTGTTGTTGTATCTGATTGCTTATTAATTTATTTGTATGCTATATTTCGCCGTGTTTGTCTTTCTGCGTTCTCTAACGCCGATTCGTCAACGGATCACAAGAACGGTGGGTTTAATTCGAAACAATTATGTGAAATATCGGCACAATTTGATTGACCCGACGGCGACAGCGAACGGCGACAGCAGCCCGTGAAAGCCGAAAACGAAATGAAAACTGGTCGCGACCGCGTGTCGAGAGGGCACCCAGCCAGCAGCAGCAGCGGCAGCACCACCGCCAGCAGCAGCAACAGCAGCATCAGAGCGACCAACTTTTGACGCCGGCGTCGTAACGCCGCTACGTCGGATATTTTTGCAGTATGCCGAGCCCAGTGCAGAGCCAGCGAACATGTATGTGTAGTACCATGTACAACTGTATTTACAAGCCAACGCCAAGCGGAGCTGAGCTGAAATCCGCGCTGAGCTAAGCTGCGCGATGGCTGTTGTTGTGGCAGAATTATTTGGGAAACTCGACGATTAGAAGTGCGAGCGTGAGCTAATGCCTATTCATGCTGATTGTGATAGGGATAGGCTGCTTTATATATATATATGTAGAACAAATAAGTCGAATTACACTTACGACGCTCATTATCGAACTTGAAGCTGCGTAGCTTTTATCAGACTTACAGAATTGAGAAGTCGGTGCGAAGTATGGTGCTTATGGTTTTGCTTCGAATGTGTGGATTAGAATGTTTAATTTTAAACCGATATCCCATATGGAATTTAATGTAAAATATATGAAAATTCAAATTGTATATTTATGATTCCAGTGATTGCAGAAATTTTAGCATTTTGGAATAATAATATTAACAGTGTATGGTATGTACCTACATCAGAAAAATATATTTTTGCTCTTGAGATTTTTTAAGATAGTTATATTTATAATATAATAATATAACATAGTCAACTCAAATAAGTTCCTGCTGCTATAAATTTAATACTCTGATCGCAAATCTATGCTATGTTTTTGTATGACAAATTTGCTCGTCCGATGTCGGTATACTATATTTTAATTTACATCACATAAACACAATTTACCAGTTATAGTCAAGATGCCAAGTTGGTTTATTCATTGCTATTACAATTTGAGTAGACCACCAGCAACGGTTTTAGGCAAAAGTCAAATTGGCGTCAAGTAAAATTCGCCTGCTTGCCGGCAACATGTCAATTCAAGTTCTTGCTTAACTTTGGACATGCATGCGCACATACAGATACATATACAAGATATAGGTACGTGTATATGTATGTGTTTTACATGTCTCTGTAAGAGCACACGCCAACACCGTTCGCCCGCGCGCTGGCCGTGAGGCGAGCTGATATGCAGGCAGGCAGGCAGGCAGGGCCATTGGAGCATCCTGTTTCGCGCGTCTTTAGAAAATGCAGGAAGCAGCAGAGATTTAGCTGATAATGCGAATAATGAATGCCTAATGTTCGCTTATTCATATCGGCCATTGTTGGCCACGCAAATCGAACTGCCAGATGATGCCGAAGCTCATTCATTGCAGCTGCATTAGGGCAATCAATACATATAGACCGAAATATGAAGTATACGCAGTTGTACGCGATTGTTGAATTTTATCTTTCGGCCGCGAACAGCGGCTACCAGTTTCTTGGCTTAGCTTTGTTTGGCTTGCGTTGAGGCTTCGCTGGGATCGTGTAAGTATTACCCCAGTAAGTATTATGCCAATACCATCGATGACTTTTGGCGGTCTGAGTATTTCCCCCCCGAAACGCACAGCGTGGCAATTGCTGTGTGGACACGAGTTTATTGTGGCTTTATAAATTAAAATAATTTTGATTGATTACTTTGGATTATCTTGTCATTTGCCAGCGTCTAATAGAATATTTAACGATAGCGATAAACCGGTTTGCTTTGCTTTTGTTTTGTACGAAATACAAAATACGAAATTCTGCGTTTATGTTAGTTTTCGTGCTCTTGCTCTAGCGCTTGCGCTTGCGCTTGGTCCCCTCGCAAAACCTACTCGACTCAACTCAATTTCATGCAAACTCACCGAAAAATGTGCGTTAGACTTCGATCAAAGACCGAGAGCTAAGCTCGCAGTTCGTAATGCTCGAAGAGGAACTCGATGAAGACTTCTAAATTACATGCTGCTATATGGATCCAGAAGTGATTAGAAGATTTGCCGTGCGTATTGCCTGGCTTGGGACATGGTCGAGTACTCGCGTCCAATGGGACATATGATTTAATATTCATATTCTGTGCAGTCGCCGTTTATTCTTGGACTCTATCGTCATCTGTGGATACTCAAGCGAGTACCTGTGCTGGGTACATGTACACGACAGCAATACGCCGGTTCTCTGCCTGCTCAGCGTGGTTGTTCGGTGAGCTTGTTTGGGTTAGACCCTATAGAGAATGGCAGTGACTAAATTTAATAGAATAGCTGTTTACTAAAAATACTTTGCTAACTGGAGCAGTGATTCTACGTGGGGTCTTATATGTTTTATTTTCTAAGTTCTGGCTGATTTACCAAATTTAATCTAGATAAAGATAAAGCTTCTTTGCAGTCCTAGAGGGAGTTGGCCAACTTTTTCGCAGCTACAGCTACAGCTTGCCAATTGGAGCATTCTGCAATTCTTGCGGCAGTTTGCCTCGTATGCAGAGTGAGATAAAAAAATGGCGCAGCGAAATAGCAAAAATTACAACAATTGTTCTTCAAGTCGCGTATGAGTGTGCAAGATTCGGCGTGCCAGTGCGAGTGCGAGTGCGAGTGCGAGTGTCGAAGGTTTTTGTTGATTCTTTGGATTGGATTTTTATGAAGTATTGTGCGTTTTCAATCACACGAAAGATTTTGAGTTGTACGCGCTTTTGTCAGTCGTGAATATGCTGAAATTTGAAATTTACACTGGTGGTCAATACTCCCATAGCGTAATTCAAGATATAAATAAATAAATTATAAAGGTTGCTGGATTCGTTGCTGGACTGCTGGACTGTCTGGTTTTTGAAGGCAGGCACAGGTAGACAGGCAGACAGACGGACGGACAGACAGACAGACAGACAGGCGGACAGTTGTTGGAAGCTGTTGAACAGGTCGAAATAGTTTCACCTCCACCTCAAGTGTGTGCAGAACGAAACATAAATACACACATGCACACACTCACGCACACACACACACACACACACACACACACGCACTACAGATGGTATTCTAATGAAATGCTATCCACTCGCCAATGATCAATTGTCATTAAAAGAGCTTTGACTCCGCAACGTTGCCTTCGCCTATTGCACAGGTAAAGAGGCGGAGATCTCAGCCATCGATTATCCATTATAATCAATAGCAGCATAGTGAGCCAGGGATTAATATTTTAATAATAAAGTAAACTTTATCTGGATCCTTATTCTATGCCTGACAGAGTAAATATTTATTCTTAGTATAAATAATTAAATTAAAAGCTCAACTTTCATGTGGCTATTCCTCGCACCCTTAATACTCGTTTTTTCCTGCATTTAGTTATATTAAATTTTATTTAAAATGCCAGAGTTAATTAAATTCAGTTCAATCTATGTCAAATTTCGGCTTCAAACAATTTCAATTTCACACAGCGCCCTCTTGAGCATATTGATTTATTGCCTGTGGCGCCCTCTGGCGTTAGAGCACACAAGCAGACGACCGAAAGAGTTCTGCAGTAAGCAGCTTTTTTGGGTTATTATTCTTAAGCCAAACACACCATAGATGGCGTGATGAGGCTGGGTGGTGGGTTGCTATCGATAACAAAGCAAACAGGAAGTCGAGCACTGTCGAAAAGTGCATAGAGTTGCCATGGCTGAAAAGTAAGTGTTACAGTTAGGACAGTGACCAGTTACTCTAAATGATTATAAATGCTCTGCCTTATCGTCTATTATGTGCTCTATATTTCACAACATAATTATAAGCTATTAATATCGAAATGCACAACAATAAATGTATTCGATATTCACTACGTCATCAATTAACGCAGCACTTGCTATAACTTTATTAGCAGCCACTGCATACACCTGATGTGTACACGCACACGCATACATTAGCGCGGGTGCAGAGAAATTGATACAATGTACCGCCAGATCGGCGCATTCCGCGCCGATGACGCAACAGCTTCGCGTAGTTAAACAGTAGCTGCGGCCGCAAATTGGCATCTGTCTGCTGGCGTTATTACTAAAATTACTACATCAAATCGTTCCACTTAACCGAAAATGTTCCAGGCCCGACTGCCTCGCGTACGCAGCATTCGCTTCATTTGGTTGCGGGCAGAGGCCTGGATCTGAAGACCGCCAATTAAAGCAGGCAGTAGCAGTACACGGCGAACGGACAGGGGAACGGGAGCGCGAATGCTCGAGGATGCTCTTTCTCTCTAATATGTCTCGAGGGCCTCCGTTTCGGGCGTACTTTGTAGTGATGTGTTTGCTCGATGACAAAGTCGGTTATCGATGATTGTTGCGGCAGCAAAACGCACAATGCAGAATGGAGAATGCCGTGTACTCACTGCGCGCATAAATCGCATTTCCACCTGCGCAGCAGCATGCAATTAATGCCGGATGCGATTTGAGTACGCAGACAACACAGGCAACAAGAAAGCGCGCGTAGGCCTCATCTTTATTCATTTTGCATTCGGAATACCCATCGGCTGGACGTCCGGTTCTATGCTGTGCAGCGCTACGAGTTGAGCGCAGCAGCATCAGCCGGATGGGCCGAAAGAGTTTTCGGCTATAAATTAAACGAATTGTGGAAGAAGAAGCGTTCGAAAGTCTAAATAAAATATTCGTAACAACAATGGAAATACGCAGAGAACGATAATCGATTTTTGTTTATTGCGCTCTCGCTTGCTGCTCCTTGCCTCAGCTCCCCTCCCTCCCTCTTGGCTATCAGCATGTGCATACGCACTCACCTCATTCCGCCAACTTCCTTCCACTGCAGCCGTCAGCAGCAGCAGCCTTTGCCCCTTTGTGCTCTTTCACTCCCACTGTCATGACGCGGCCGACATGTGCTTTTTAATGAAGTAGTAAAACCCATTCATAAACGTATTCAAGCGGGATGTACGCACAGCACAGCACATCGCAGCGCTGGATCAAGTGAAATTCAGGAGATGGGACCTCGTTTGCTGTGTTCTATCGAGCTTATGACGAATAGCAGAATGAGAATTTATCTGCCAAGCCAAAGCCAAAGCCTCAACTCGTCCAGGTAGACTCGCAGACCGGCTCGAACGCCAACCTCGACGGAATGAAATAACAGAGTTCTGTGCAGTTCGTTGCAGACCGATGCAGACAGCACAGTGCAGAGCTGCAATCGGTTCAGCCTCGGCCCTGGCCGCCGCACCGGCACCGGCCGAGTGCAGAGTCCCGATCGGTGCTCGCTCGGTGCTTGCAGGTTTGCCACGAGCCTAACACACGCCGCAGTTTCGACACTTGCGATCGTTCCACAAGTTCGCGGCCACGTTGCGAAAATTTACATTTATCTTGCATTTCAATTTCGTTTTGTGTGGACTTTTTAATTTCCTCTTTGCAAATGGAATCAATTTTGATGCGATGCTCGAAATGAGCGCGCTTGCACTCACAATGATACTCTACTCTACGTATACTCGCACACTCGCTTATCCTCCATTCAGTTGTGGACTTATCAATGAGGGTTCATGTCTTGGCGCATTCAATTTCGTAACATGCCACAACATACTATAAATTGGAATTAGCAACTCACAATTGGTACTTACGATTGTTATGTAGCTCGTCTATTATATAGACTCCCTTAAGCCTTAATCACCTGAATTGCCTGTCTGTTAGTCTTCAAGGCATTCTTGATGGGTTCAAGAAAATTGAGTCAGTTTAGTTAATTGGTACGTTTTTTTTTTATATACGGGGTATCTTAGAGGATCCTAAGGGGAATATCTACGATTGAAAATTGATAAGTCCTAATTTTCTCAAGCTAGTCTTAACTTAGAAAATTGGGAAAGTTGTATTCTTTATTTATATTCTTAAATTACACCTTTATCGGCAATATATTTAAATAGGTAATGTTCGATCCATTATTACTTTTTGTATAAATTAAAACACTTAGTCAAAATGATTTCAACGAAATCAAATTTTGCTAAATAGTTTTCAAAAAATTTACCGTCGGCACAAATGGAAACTGGATTCATGAACCCACATAAACTAAACATTACTATTTATAAAGCATTGGATTGAAAATAGAGGTACTAAGTTCTAAACTCACATAAAACCTCCTAAAGACAAACTTACGAAAAAATTCTAATCCAAAAAAAAATTTTGCCTCAAAAAATTTTTTCTTTCATAACTCAGTTTGTGGGAAAAGCATATCGCACATAATCCTAGCGTTTTTGCCTTACGTTTTTGTTTTGTGCAAAACTGTGAAAAAGCCTGTGAACTGCGATGGGAATTTCGGAGCACAAAACCTTAGAATTCCAGCATTTTGTGTTGCTTTTTCTTTTATCAGAACGTTGCACTGTTGCATATGTCAGAACCGCACGCAAATTGGGCGCTACGTTCGGCTGTGCTTCAATCTCATAAATTATTTTGGCAACGCATCACGCGAGCGACTTTTACCTGATTTGCACAGACAGTCTACTGAAAGACGACTAACTAAGGGCGATAACGCTAACAAATTCGGCATACCCACTTCAACGGCTACGCGAAATGATTTTTGTGGGCGATGACTTTTGCACAGCCTCTTTGTTGTGTTTTTGTTTTGATCTTTGGCCCTTGCTCCGTCAGTTTACCCTATATTTTTGAGACGGGATCAAAAAAGTTCTTGGAATGCCGATAAACCATATAATTTTCCTAATTGAATGGGGGTGTATAAACGTGGTCAGTCCAGTGCAGAGTCCAGACAGACGTACGAATAAATAATTCTACTTCAAGTCATATTTTCATCTCTAGATTAATTGTGCTCATCAATTCAATACAAAGTTCAGCATATCCAAACATTTTCTCAGCATAGTATGGGACTTTGCATGTTTGTTTAATTGCAATATTGCAGAATTCTGAAGTAGCAGAAAAATCGTGATTAGAGCTTTAAATAAAGAAATACTTCAAATGAATATACTAATTGCTTCAACTTGACACGCACTCTGTGGCATTAAAGTATTATTGGAAGACCCTAGCAATTATTTATGATCAGCATTATTTAAGATTATTATAAATTTATTCTCAATCGATAGCTTAATATTTTTACTTTTTAATATTACTAACATTAATAACTTATATACTTTGTGTTAGATAATTATACTTTATATCGATCAGAATTTCTCTTATAAGAAATTTCGAAAATTTAAATTGCGACAATAATTATGAGCTTAGGCAGTCTTGATGAAAATATACCTCTATTATAATAGGATGCTCAGAATATCTTATCTATTTCTCTGTGGGCCAGTTTCCTAAAGACCGTCGCAATGTTCAAAATTAAAAAAAAAAAAACAAAACAAAATATTTATGTGTTTTGTTTTTTTTTATAGAAACATACACAAATGGAAATTCCATAACCACTATTTGAAGAGTATTTTATGTTGTAGGACCCCAGACTATTGCAGGAAAAGGTCCTCTACTGTCTGGTCATTGTGGGATTCAAAACTCGAGCGCTATTTAAGTGCGCCCATTATTGTACAATTTATATTGTAGCTGAGCTGCTAAAATGTATGGTAATCAATCTGCTCGCAGATCGCAGACATGGTTCACTTGAAGTAGTATGGTAATTACGGCGAGTGCTTGCGTGCACGAAATTTTTATGTCAATCAGAAATCACACAGCCTCATTGGCTTCGCTGGTTCGACGGTTCGACCATATCGAAGTTTTAGTATTTTTATTTTGCACAAGAATCCCGAAACTGATTATGCCTGACAGATAATTGAGCCCGGGGTGCACGTACTACGAGGCCCATGCTTTTAGGACCTTCTGCAGGGTCGCACGCATCGTCGCTTCGTCTAGCTGACACACATATGGGCGGAGGCGCTGGGCACATGCCTGACCCGCTAATGTTGTGCAGGATCATATAAAATGGCGTAGACTCGTCAACTTACCATCATAAACTTCTGATCCTCGAACTGGTGATCGTTGGTCCGGTGTAAAATATGCATATTGAATAGACTTTTGTTTACGTTGCTAGTTTGCTCCTAGAGTTGAGTCTGCCACATAGAGCAGAGTGCGGTGCGAAGGACTTGTGGACTGGTGCGATCGCAATCGATCGTTGATGCGAAGATTAATCACTGACACTAACTGGTAGCACTTCGCGCGTTCAGAATACAGAACAGACAGGTACAAGAGCTTAGTAGATAGATCTATTTGGGCACTGAGTAAGGCAACTATAAGTCACAGTTATAGTGTATATCGGTAGTGTATAAGCTGTATGCATATATCGTATATGTTATATATCTTTTGTATGTGTATGTAGTTGGTATCACACGTCCGAAGTGAAAGTGTCGGCAATTACAGGTGCCCCGACGTAACGTGGGTGGAACTTAAGTCGAATCGGTGCTACGATGCTGCGATGCATGCGACAATCACAAAACCTAATGTTAATCGACGAGTTGTTGGCAATCGTAAAAAACTTCGAACACGCAGCATAATATACACGGATGTTTTAACGAAAATCCCGCAAACAAACTTCTGCCTTCGCGCAGCCACTGACGGTAATTCTCGACTGAACTAAATTTTCTGGTTGGACGTAAAAACCTTCAGGGGATGTGTGGCGATGCTGCCGATGCTGCTGTGTGAGTACAGATGTGTGCACCCATACAGCCAGGCGCGGGCACACGCTTACACACACTCTATGCGTGTACGTGTACGTGTATGGCGATATAACATACATATACATGCTCATGCACGCACACATCCGCGCAGTCATGCACACGTACAGGCCTATAAAATACCCAAGACTGTGCGCGCACACACACACAGGCACTGAGGCACTGACCCTCCCCGAAGCAGGTTTTCCAAAGCCCGTCTCGACTCTCTTATGCGGGTAACAAGCCGAAGAGAGCGCTCACCCGACTGCTAAGAGCGCCGATGTACAGGCTGCAAACCGGTTAAGAACTTAACCGCTCAGAGCGGATTTAAATCGAATTTGCGCCTTATTTAAGTAGTATCCTTCTTGCTCAAAAGTCCTTAGTGCTTATACTCCATGCTAACGGTAAGATTTTAATAAGAAAATTACTAAATAATACAACTCGAAGTAACCCTTCTCTTATTTTGATGTTGATATTTTATATTTACTGATTTTTTAATTTTAAAAAAATATATATATTAAATTACTTTCATGGCACAATTGATTCAATTAATCAATATTTGGTTTGAGTGATAAAATAGTGGAATATAGTTATTTATTGATATTTATTTATACACATTTTTATCTTTAGAATGATATTAGATTTTATCTGTTAAAATGTATTGTTTTACTTAAGAGTACTCATAGTTTATCAAATCTAATAAAAACATTTTTTTTTTATAATATTTTAGCCAACTGTACTATTTGTTTGATGAAAAAGTATTATATTACTAACAAACATTTCAATATTTCTTAAAGCAGTCGAACTTTTTGCTACAGCAACGGTTATTAAAGAGCGTAAACGGTTAAGAGAGCGAAGGTAAGAGAGCAGCGCTGCAGAAATCGCTGGCTGCCTGCCACCAATACCACTTAAGCAACGTATGCATGAGTGTATGTGTGCGTAACTATGTGCTGGTAGTCGTGCTCAAGTCGGAACGCGCAACAGCATCAGCTACAGCTACAGCTACAGCCACAGCCATTTATATTTTCGGAAACCACGCCCCTCGAGCTGACTACTAGACAATGGGCCGAACCCAGAGGCTGCGTCAGCGGCATCGCTATTGCGTCGGCAGCACAGCCTCTGCATATGTGAGCAAACACATAAACCCGGGCACACACATACACACGCAGTTGCATCTGTATGCGTATGCATGTAGTGGCTATGTACATAAATGTTTGCATATGTTTGTATAAATCTTTTGTGTACTATATACATGCCCACACACACACGCACACGTACTCAAGTACATAGGCGCGGTGGTTGCAAGCACACACACACATACATACACATACACATAAATATGGAAAGCTGGGGTTGCCAACACTCTTTGCCCTGAGGGGTGTAACTTATGCTACTGGGAAAAACTCGGCATTGGGCGCTTGGCCGTGTGTTTTGCCAGTGGTGGTGAGTGCCCTACCATTATCGCTCGGGGCTTTTATGTTACACAGAATCACAGAGTGATTATAACAAAAATAATGTGCGTAGAGCAGTATTATATGTACACGCGCATAAGCACGCACACTAACATAGATATGTCAAACAAAGATTTAACATACATACATACATGCATATAAAGACAGTTGTCATAAATACTCAAATATATATAAAATATATGCAGTAAATAGTTATTATTTGCAGGAGGCTTAAGCAGTTTTCCTTTAAATTGGAAAGTAAGGCCGGACAAAGCTCACTTGGGCTCACTTTAAATACTACCCAAGTCACCAAATTAAAATAATATAGTCTTAGTTGTATCTATGGATAAATAGAGCTTTTATAGATAGGATATATTCTTATTTGTATCTATAGAAATGTGTATTTATGGATGTAGCTTTTCTAGAGCCTAACCTTTAATCAAGTACTGAGAGTTCGCTTGAAGCTTTAATAGTGTGAAATAATAAGTTTTTGTTTCATTCCATTGTTCCCAGACACCCAATACCCTGACGTACTAAAAGTAAACAAGAAAGTCGAAAATAAAACTTAACATAAGGCGGCTTCTATGCAAATTGAATTTAAATAAAATGTAGTGTGATAAAGCATTGAGATTATATAAAACTAAACAATTGAATAGTAAGCGCAGTGTATCAAAATTGCAATACTTTATTGCAAAGTGACGTCTATTTATTTGTGTATAATATTTGGTCGCAATCTACAAATGTGTGTACATATGCAATGTTTTAGTAGGTAAATGTAAACAATATAAGATAAACTAAATAAAAACCAATATTTTTCCTATATTGCATGCTGTTTTATTCAAACTATTAACATTTGCTTATTGCACAGTTTTATTTTTGATGTGAATACGAGTGAATATGTTAGTTCTGAATGTTGAATGAATGCATATATATGTACATACATACATAATGTTAGATTGTTTGTCTAATTGGCGAGTAACGGTATTGCTATCGATAACAAATGCTTTTTAATAACTAAATTTATTACGCTATATCATTGCACAAAATTTATATTTCATTAAACTCACAGCTTTTAAGAGCTACAATAATGTTATTATCTTTGCTTCCGTATCCTTGTAGACTTTTCAAAATAAATGTAAATGTAGAAAATAAATTGCACATTTCGAAATAAAAGTATTTCCTTGAATTTCCAGATTTTCTATGCATCTGCTAGTCATAGCTATGGTAAGTTCTCTTTAAAGCTGAAATCGTTTACCGTTCCTGCTTTAGTTTATTCATCTGCATTTTTTGACAGATCCCCCGAGAATGGAAAGCCCGACATGAAACGATTGTGAGAGGTAGAAACGCAGGAGGCAGCAGGCAGGGGTCTTCGGTCTCCACGCATGTGCCTGTATTGCAGCGACGCGTATTTGCGCCGCACAGCGAGCGCAGCTGAAGAAGCATTTACATTTACTGCCAATGCCAGGAACGACAGCAGCAGCAGCAGCAACGGCAGTCGTGAACATCCTGCGGCGTTCACGAGTTGGACCCGAGGCGCTGCATTTTGGCCTCATCCTAAATTAGGTGCTCAGGCTCTCGCTAGACGGAACAGGAGAAGGAGACGGAGCTGTCGGGCTGTCGGGCTGCCGGAATGTCGGACGGCGCGACTGCACATTGGTACAAATAGCATTAATGTCAGAGCCTCAAGTCTATCTCTATCTCCCTCTCTCTTTCTCTCTCTCTCTCTCTGTGACAAGTCAGTCCCTGCCAGAAATGCATGTGCATCGACAAGATTCGAAGCATCGCAAGGCTTAGGAAAGCTGCTGAGCCAATGCTCACACACAGGCAGAAAAGTAGCTGTGTGTGTGTGTATGTGTGTCTTGTATGCCTGCCAGAGTACATAAGCCAGAGACATGCCAATGGCTGGGGCCCAGTGTGCTGGGATCACAATTTATGCGGTACGGCAGCAGCAGCAGCAGCCACAGCGCGCAGAGTGAAAATCAATATTGTTTCGCTAAGCGAGGCGCGGAGCAGCGCGGGACAGGGCAGAGCAGGGCATCCGTATCGCGTACTCGAATCGTAACAAAAAATGGCGGCCCGATCATCGATCGTTCGCTGCGGCCTGCCGCGGCCACAAATGAGCAGCCGCAATCATAAATCGTGCCGTTGCAATGAAGCCGCCGCGCCGCCTAAGTGGAGGAGGAGGGCCGAACACAGTGCGGCAGCGCCGCAATTGGATAATGCACCTGAGCACCCGTTTCGAATCCCGTCATTTACTGCTGCCCCTGGCCTGTCCCTGCCCCTGTGCTCTGTTCTGCATATACACACACACTCGTACAGGCGAGAGCAGTTGTGTGTGTGTGTGTGTGTGTGTGCTTGTAATCTGCATGCACAAGTATTGGCGGATTTGTATGTACTCGTACTCGTGCTATATAGTGAGCAGAAGCTCAGAGGTTGGGGGCTGCTGGCTGGCGTGTTGGCCCTCACGATTTTCACAATTGCCGCTTTCGATACCTTAATAACCCTAGCAATGGCAAATTTATTTTCATCCAAATTAGTTGTCGTGTAACTGGAGATCACATGCAGTGCCTGCCGATCTTTGTGTCTATATGATTTATGCGAGCAAACTGTTGGCAAGAATGAACTCAGGTTTGGCTTGGATCAGTTTTAATCATTACGCATAGAGAAAGAAATTTATTAAATTAAATTTAAATTTATTTATTGACAATTTAGATTATAAATGAATTTAATCATTGCTGATTTGGAATAATTTACGCCTCCTTTTCCTTAAATTCAGAATCTATTTGAAGGATTGAAATTCGAATTGATCTACTCAAAACTTGGGGAAAGTGTAAGTTAATTAATTAATTATTATTTTATTAATCAAGTTAGTTAAAAAACTTTTTTAGAAGTACCAATTAATTATTTCGTCTTGTATAGCTGAATTTATTGAGGTTATTGAATTTTGATCAATTCCAAAATGAGAATTATAAACTGATTTTTTCAAATTTCTATATATCAAATACTTTAACTTGTTTCTGTTTCAGAATATTTGAAAAGCCAGAGCTTCGGATGCTAGTTAATACCTAAAATTTAGAGAAGTATAGTAATGTGTAGAAATACATGTTACTACTGAAGAACACGAAGAAGATTGAAGATTGTCGACTGCCAAAATATGGCGGATCAGAGCGTACTTTAAAGTAGTTTATCGAAACAACTTTCTTGATATTCGGAAATAATCGTAGAACAGCAAACAATTAATACGCGCGGCTAGCGCTGTGATTGAGTATTTGAATTTGCAACTACTTGAGCGTGCATTTTTTACATTCGCTCGCAGAAATTCCCCTGCTTGAGGTTCTCCTTTCGTACCGCAGCAACAGCAGCAGCAGCGCAGTGAAGTAATATTTTCGAACGACCGCGGGCGATTTCGCTCATATTCGTTAAGTCCTCAGTCCTCAGTTGCAGACAGATTCAAATTTCGGTGGATGCGGCGGCCGACGCGTTGCGTTGCGTCTCCGCAAAACGCGGCAGTCCCCGTCCCTGGGCGAGCCTCTCGCTCGCTCGCTCGCTGACTCTCTCCCTCACTCTCTCATTCTCTCCCTCTCTGTCTTTCTGCGGCGGCGGCACACGAATCATGACCATGAGCCAGGCGATGCTGCAAAAAGGCTGCTGCAATGTTGCACGACGTCCAATTGCCGCGGGGAAGATGTGCGCGCTCGTCGTCGTCGTTGTAGCCGCAGCCCCTTGCGCTGGCCATTGCCGTCGTCGTCGCCGTCGAGCTACATATATAAGTATGTATTTTCAGTTGCAGTTGCAGCAGGCGGATGTTTACAGCGTATTTCCTACGGCTGTGCTCGTGTGCACCTTTAATCCGCTCTTCTTTTTGCAACCGAACGGGGCAGCAACAACCACAGCAGCAGCAGCAGCAACATCTACGAGCCAAAAGAGCGCAGAGCCAACAGGCAACCCCGGTCCATTTAAATACGAGGCCGAGAGTAAAAAACATCTGCAGCTGTAGCTGTGTTTACGTGCCGTGGATTACCGTTGCCAGCACTCACAAACACAAGCACTCACACACACATAGTGCCGACTAGATGCGGCCTATAGCTTAGCCAATATCGTACGCCGAACACTAAGACGCGATTTAACCCTACCGCCGCCAACACTTAATTAAAGCATGTTGCTTATGATTTACAGGCGAGTATATATCTTCGGTATATCTGATCAGCTCTGAAGTTCCCCAAGAGGGCATCGCATATATAGTATCTGCGAGTAGAGATCAACCGGAAAGAAAGCCTATCGATTTAAATTATGCCGGTGTTTTGAGCGGAAGGTGAATCAAATCAGATAAAGCTGATTATACAACGTTAAAGAGGAGGAAAAATTTAAAGAATCAATTATTTATTATATTTTTAGTCAAGTTAACTAGGATTGTTTATTCCCTTTCTAGGCGAGTGCATTTTCTATAAGAAATTATACTTTGTTTATCAAACAAGGCAGAAAAGTCTTTCTAAAAAATAAATGGAGTTGACTAAACATTATAAAATGACTGTAGAAATCGATAATATATATATAATACTTCAAATAAAAGCAGGATTTCTTTAGACTATGCCTGCGTAGGCTCGCTTCACACGAGGCTCCTCTGTCCAGCTCGATCAGATAGTCGCCAAAACTTAAATATAGACGTAGCTACCCGCCCATCTTTAGTATAGGGTCTTTTCTAGGCGTTTCCACGCGACGCTTAGCGCTTGCACTAGTTTTTTGTAAGGATGTCGCTGTAACTAATTGGACCATCGCCGCTGGCAAGGAGTGACCACTCTTGATGTATAACTCAAATGGCCGACGAGGCGCAAAAGGAGACAAGAGGGAGATCTGGATGACCGACTGTCTGTCTGTGTGCACAATGTCAATAAAAATGGCTAAGTTGGCCGTTAGAAACGAGGGTTTTGTACATCTTTGAGTCTCGGAATCTCCACCATCAGCCTGCTGAAGATAAGGCGAAGAGGCGTGACAGACGATTATATACCCTGTACAGATAGTTCATTGCAAATGGCATAACAGATTTTTAAAATAACTTGCATATCATGTAGAAGAACGTAACCTTCTCTTTCGTTTATAGGGTACAAAATTGCTTAAACTCTATTTAAGGAGACGCATTTTGCGTTCTGCCTCCGTGGACGCCGGCCGGTGTGTTCATGAGGCAATAAAACCTGAATACTGAATTGCGTGAGGCGCCTCCTTTAGCCGATGAAAGAAACGGAATTTCTATGTGAGAAAATTATCAATGCGTCGGAGTCCAATGAAATTGGTATTATTAAGCCAAGCGAATCGTAACCACTGCAACCACGCTGCGGTTGCGGTTACGGCGTCGGCGGTGCACGCTCAGCGCCTTGCGTTCCAGATTGGCAGTTGATGATCCCGAAAATTAAAAGCCACACATACAAAATGCGAAATTCAAACAGAGCCCAAGAGATCGTTAAGGAATATAAATTGGACAATGAAATCATTAAAGGGCCTGCTAATTATCGGCGGGAGTTAAATGTTTCGCTCGCCTTTAAGTATCCAAAACCTTTTATAGCAAATGATGGCATACGAGGGCGAAGCTTCTTGCACAGAACTTTTTAGCGAAGTCGAAACGACGAAAGCTACGTCTGATTCTGCAGTTTCAGATCGTAAAGACAATGAAAAACTTGTGCAGCTGTGATTATTTATCATACAACTTTAGCCTTTGCTATAAATCTTATATTTCCCATACTACGGGGCCAAATGTATGCGAAAACAACGTGAAACACCAGCTGTGGACGACTTTCGTTCCACGTCGATCATTTTAATTTCATATAATATGCGTTCCGTCCACTTCAAGTGATTTATGCTTTGGATCAATATCATCATTAGAAATTTATGGTTAAATCTTACAGCACAACAAAATAAATAACAGGTTCTGTCTGGCCAAAATATTTTGCTGCAAGTGAACGACCCGGCAATTTGCACGATATTGAAGGCATAAGATCGCATAGGTCAAACTGTCTGAAGGCGGTGCATATTTTTCAAATTCTGCATATGCTTTAAAAGACCATTTGCCAAAAATAAGTGTAGTAGGGTGTAGAGAGAAGATGCACGAAGTTGCCATAGCTGAGAAATCAAGCGATCCCAAGGTGTGTTAAGAATGACTTGAAAATAAGAAGAAAAATATCGAAAATTTCAAAAAAATTTTTGAATTCTTTAAAGACTACTTCATGCGTTAGCCACGCTTCCACTCAAGCAGACGTAACTGCCATATTGGGAGTATTATACAATAAAGAGTCTACAAATTGTTGCATTCAGCCAGGGGAAATCTCAAAGTGCCTGCGGTTGCGTTTCTGCATCAAGATTGCTTAAGAAGTGCGTAAAAACTGAAACTGAAATGGCATGAAACCGTAACTGATCGCCGCAATTGCGTAGTGCGTTCAAAGTAGTCGGAAGAGGTAGGTGCATGAGTATATACCTCCTCGCAATGTGTGGGAATAGTTTGTGGCCCACCCCATGGCTATGGTCTGCCATAGAAATAGTGGAGATGCCGACATTACGTACACACTCCGCCTGCAGATATGCCATAAGCAGAGTGTGCAAGAGATGGCACTCGCAAGGCAGATAAGCAAAGGAATATTTCAAGCGATATGCGTATATGCACCCACTACTGGGGAAGCATACCTAACCCGACGAGGAAGACGTGAATATATTATCAATTAGCACTTTCCGTGGACGAGGGTGAGTTGTGTAGAGCTTGAGACCGCGGCTTTAACTTTACTGTTTTTTAAACTGAACATAAACATGGCAATTATTCCCTTAGTGCTAGGTATTTTATGGTCAAATATTTTAGGGTTATGAAAGATATTTTTATAAAATTATTGAACGCTATATATTGTTAAATACATGAAATATTTATCATATTTACAGATATGAATATTGCATCAAGTCAAAGCAAAGAGGAGCATAAAGAAAATATATAATTTACATTTCGAGAACTTTTGTCAATCGAGTGAAAGATTGAACTGTATTACAAGTACATATGACACATTATATAGCAAACGCATTTACTGGAATGTGTACCCAAAAAGTCGCACACTCGCTGCAGCAAAACTTGCGTTTCGCCAATACGCCGCGCCGCGTTCCGCACGCCGACCTGTCGCTGCTGATAACTTCATTGGAAAGCGAACGCGTGCCGACCCCCACTGACATATTTGTTTTGCAGGCAAACGGACACTGACTACGCGTGAAACATGATATGCCGCCATTAATATAAATCATATAATAAGTTTAAATCGTTCACGGCGCCGCCGCAGCGGTGTGCTCCGTGTGCTTTTACCAGCAGTTAAAAAAACCAAAGCAAAGGTAAAAAAAGCAGCATCACATGCACGTCGCAGCGCGGCAAAGCGAACAAAATACTTGTTTACGAGGTGCCCATTCGAGAATTGACAATTTCATAAGTATTATAATTATAACGCATATGACGTCAGTACAAAAAGCCACCTCACAGCAGGCGGGCCTAACCCTGCGTTTGATCACGCCTCGCAAACAGCACTTTTCCTATCGTACACAGTGTAAGTGGTAAACGATTCTGAGAAGAGCGAATATTATTTAGCGTAGCTCTAAAGAGAGAGCCGAGTTTGTTGGTCAAGCGATATCATGATTTCTGTTCAAATAGTTAATATCTTTTACTAATAATAATAGCAAAGCTATGTTTCGTTATTCTACCCAGATATTAACGGACAACATATTCTACGATATTCTCAGATTTTAGCAAGTGACTGCAGTAGTTCTCAGAGAAGAACAGACCTAAGTAAGGTTTAGATTTCCGATGGAGCTTCAATTTTTATCACAGCAACAATTCCCTCTTCATTCATAAGGTCGTATATAAAACATATAAGAATTTGGAAGCTATACGAAGCTGGATGAATTTAAAATCTTCCTTGGAACTCAACTATCAATAGTAACTTCTTAATTTCTTATATACTTCATACTGAGCTGATTTGCTGGTATACTCAGCATGTTGCAGATATCCAGCAAAATCGCGCCCAATAGGTAAACGGTGTGAGAAAGTAATAATCCCGTACTTAGTTACCGCTCTTATTAGCACGGCTCATTCTCAGGGATCGATGCACTCGCGTTGTTTGTGTGCTGACAAAAGACACTCGCACATGCTTATCCATTTTGGCAGCAGTGTTTTTTTATAAATTTAATTAAAACGACTGCTTTGAGGTCACGTGTCCGACCTTCGTAATGTATCCGCTATGAGCGTATTGGGTTCTCTACTCGAGACCCCTAGGCAATTCCTGCTGCCCTCGATATTGTACGCCCCCTCACTCAGGTGTGCAGGGCAGGGCAAAAGCAACAAAGAAGACGGCGCTCTGTCGACCAGAACGCGGCTAAGGAAAACATATGCGTGCTGCCTAAACGCCGCTCGCTGCCACTCGCACTACTTGGCTTTTCACTTTTTAGCATGAAGTGCGCACTAATCACTTGAGCCAAAAATTTACTCCACACGCAGAGTGGGAGGAGGGGGAGAGGTGAAGGACATGAATACGCTGCCGCACGGGGATGATGTTGATGCTCTCGTGATGCTTGTTGATGTTGTGTCGAGCCGCAGAGTGTTTCGTCATGTCTTGATGCGCATAAATAAGGTCACGTGCCGCACATTTGTACTTCAGTTCGAGTATTTTTTGCGCCCTCCGTTCGATTTGGCTGCTTGTCCCACTGTCCGGTCCAGCATGCAACATGATGCCGTCGCGATCTGCGCCTCTGGTCCAATATTAACATATCGAATTATTAGCCTACCCAGAACATAGGATAATGCGGATAAAGATTATGAACGCAAGTATGAAATTTCACAATTATCTCCGCAATCCCTTTATGCATATAATTGGCATTTAAATAGAGCATTCAAAGTATATTCATATCAGCGTGAGTAATTAGCCGAGGCGTTCGTACGGCAATTTCTTCCGCCGGCTTAGCGCCCGCTGTTTGTTTTATCAGTTATTTGAGCTCAGATGTTCGAAACACCAGCAAAGGTTCCACTCCTATTTAAATTCCCATTCCCACCCTCATTTCCATGGCATATTTACAGAAGTTTTAGTTGTTCCCAGAACTGAGAAATAAACTGTGACCGCAAAGCCCCAAAAGATTCCTAGATTAAATATTACCTACAAAATCTTTCAACCAATTTGATTTTCCGAAAATCTGTCCGCTGAGTCAGTCAAAGGATTTCGAATCTGTATTATCTGAATTTTGTTCTCCCTCTGAGTTCGAAAGTAAGAAATAAAGAAAAGCTTAGAGATTCCTAAGGGCTAACGAGATGGCATTCTGAAAAACACCTTCAATTATTTAAATATGCGAAAACGTCTAATTTAATTGCGGTGTCGTGTGGTTTTCCTTTATACACGTAAGTATAACGCTTTTCCACGCGCGACTGCGGGATGTCTTTACTCAATTGTCACGTTTTTCTGGTCCTTTCAGAGGTAATCATGAATTTGTCACGAAATAGAAATGAGAAGATAACATTCTTTTCAAAATTGAATTGCCACGCCTGCCTACCCCGTCAATAAAAAAAATCAACAGGGGCTATACATAGAAGAATATACTAAGTACGTACGTAAATCTCTTCACTCTCTATGTTACATGGTAAAATTCATAAATATGGAGTTGAGAAAGCGCATTTTGCATATCGTTGTCAGAGTTGAATATCCTCTATGATTGTCCGTCTCGCGACTACAAACACTTCTTGACATATTACTTTTTCAGAATTCGGGAAATGAACATGACAGAGTCAGAGGTCGCTGATTGCATGCGACTAAAGCGAGGCCCTGTGATTAAGTTTTCACGGAACGCTTTCGCAGCAACGATTCCTGGCAGTCGAGACTTGGCTGTGGCTAAGCTCATAGAATAATCAGGTTCAGCAACTGCCGAGGATTTGTCACCCCCATTAAAGAGTGTTTGATGTATTATTCGCTTCATTTGTTAGACAGGTCTGGGCAAACAAAACGCAACCGCACTAACCACACCACCGTTCCAGAAACAACAACAGAAAGGGATGGGAGTAACTGGCGGTGACAGAGCTCAAGCTAAAGTGTAAGCTCGAAAAAATAAAGAGAAAAGTCTGTTTAAAGAGTGCCAAAAATAGCATACCCTTTACAGTGGAGTTCTACTGCAATTATTTTATTGATTCTCCTGCCAGTTAGGCCAGACACATGAAAAGTGCTAGCTGAAAATTCTTTACACAAAGAGGAAGATATAAATGTTCTATTAACAAAATTTTTACTATTCCGACAAATTACTGATTATATCTGTCTAGAAAAAAATACATTAACGTTTCTGCAAAATACTGCAAAACATTAATGCAGTATACTTTAAAACTCGATCACAAATTTCAGTGCAGACACAGTTTTCTTTCTTGCACCCTTTCTTGAGGTGAGTATTTATCAATTTCGTTTTAAAACCTGGCCTCCCTTAAAGGTTTCGCAACAAAAAATAATAATTTTGTTTACCTTTCGTCAGAGTGGATAGAAATGAGTTTTTCCACATATTAACGTTTATGAACGTACCATGCAATATGAGGGATGATGATTTTCTCCATTTGGTTGTCTGCTAAACCGAAATAACTAAATTACTGGAAACTGTTCAAGAGAGACAGACGACAGACAATTGAGTTTGCTATGGTTAATTTAAGCTGGTAAGCATCAAGTCATCTAAGCCTGTAATTACTTTTGTCAGAGAATTGAAACTCCACAAAGTCGCATCCAGGGAGGATTATAATATATATGCTTTTTCAGTACATAATGCTGCAATTGCAACAAGTTTCAGTGCTGTTAAAATTAGGATAAGGTGTGTGCAGTAGGAGACAAACAACTTATAGAGACATGGAATGCACTAGGGGTTTTAACATTAATTTTTGAGAACTTTACAGTATTTTAATACCAACACTTATTGGGTTTAAGCAATTTGAAATGGAATATATTGCGACAAATTTCACTACAGCTGAAATCGAAATATGGTGACTGCAGTAAGAGAATTACAACCTATAGAGAAATGTTATGCTCGAGGTATTCTAGCATAAATTTTTGAGATCTTTATCTTTCTTTCCTAAAACCATTTTTCAAAAAGCATATTTAAGTATTATTTAACTGCATCCGTATGAATAATTTGCGTATAAATACCTGCCAGGCGTTGGCGTCCAAGGTAGCCAAAAATGACATATCCAACTCCTGCGGAAGTAAGAGAAAAGTTGCTAAAATAATTTTCCAATTTGCCGGACTCTGCGTCTGCGGTCACCTTCCGTCGAAAGTTGCTCGTGAAATCCAGAATGACGGCCGACAGCCTCTGCGAGTGCACAAATGCGGGCAAATACAGGCAAATGCTGAGTTATGCAAATACTTATAAATATCTCCGGCGCTCGCGGCAGGTGCCTGCCAGGCAGGTGAATCACACAATCACAAATCAGAAGTCTTCGTCTTGCCGACGGACTTTTGGCGAGCACTCCCTAAACTCGATAAATTTTTTGGCGTACGCTTTCACTTAACGGCGACGGCTGTGGCGGCGGCGGCGACGGAACCAGCTTGGACGACTCTAGAAGTTGTACTTGGTCTTCCGGTTAGTCAATTTCCGTTTTGTTCCGTTGCGCTACGTTGACGGTAGTGTCATGCTAGTGGAGCACATGGAGCCCTGTAGCGCACGGCTGCCGCAGAAGATACAGATGCAGATGTAGATGGAGCGACGGCGACGGCGATGACGATGGCGATGGCGATGGCGCTGGCGGTCGTTACGTGCTCGCCTCGACTGAGAATCAACTTCAACTTCCGTATCTCCTTTGTGGTTTCTGGCCAAAGGATTTGCCCAGCTTACGTGCCTGATGACTGCCTTTCGCTGTGCGACTGCTACCAGGACTCAGCCCTTGGCTATGTACTACCCGAGGGGTGTACAGCTTCATGCAGCTTCTGTTGGCCACGGCTCGGCCCGACCTGGCCCTGTCCGCCTCCCCGTCATCCAAGATAGCGCAGCTCTTGAAACATGCCTCGCCAATACATATGCCTCCATTTACGTACGTATGTACACGCACGCACATGTGTATGTGCATACATATATACGTATGTACATGCTCCTCTGAGCTTTCACCCACACAGCCGCCCTGTGCGTATGTACAGGTACATTTGCTGCGTTGCGAGTGTGTGAGATTCGGTTTCGGATATGGATTCAATCTTCTGCATGTCAGTATGACCCGAGGAAATAAAGCAATGCTTGCCTTCTCCTCTCCTCTCCCCCTCCCTGGCAGTAGCTTTAGGACAATGGCTAAGGATATAGTACCTATATCTATGCTTGCAAAGTTTCTCTATGCTAGATGCGAGGCGAGAGGAGTAATCCGAGCTAGGTACACCAGCTCCGGTGAACAAAGCGCCGTATACCAAGCACCAGCAGCAAAGCCCCCAATTGTCGCCGGAATACATATCGCTTTTGGGGATGCTCAGCGTATTATGTACCGCACACGCACACACTCGCACACATACATACATACGCACACGGACATGCATTATGTACAGTCACCCACCCTTCTGGCAACCAATCAGCTGTGCTCTCTTTCAGTTCTCTTATTGTACAGCATTTCTCTCTTCTGCAATGTCTGCGCTGCTCTGCAGAACTCTTCCAGCATCGCTGCATCAGGAATCCCTCGCTTCATACGGGTACGGGTACATTAGCGTCTTAAGTACAACGTGAACTGGCAAAAGCCATTGCCTCGGCTACGGATTAGTATAGAAAATCATGGAAACGTTCTATGAAAATACGCAAAATATTAAACTTTTATTAAGTTACTGTTAGCGCCAAGAGATTGTGCAAGAAAATCGAATTGTGATACTTTATGTCATGCAAAAGATACAATATAGTATAGTACGCGGATAATGCCACTCAACTGCAGAGGCTCAAGTTTTTTAAAAAGTATGTGGTCATATCTTTTAAGCTTAAAAGTAAATTTTGATCAAATAATTTTTTTTTAAATATATTATTATGTTTTTGATCAAACTAGAAAGTTTATTTTCATTTAATAACATGGTATTCACAATAAGAATAAATTGGATAAAGTGCTACAAAATAAAAAAAAACAGTACAAGCGAACTTTTCTTACATTTAACAATTACATAAAGTATTTAGTATTTAAATCATTCAAATTAAATTCATATACTTGAACTTAAACTAACTTATAATATTTTTAAAGAACTTTAGTCGGCATGTGTTGAAGTCACCAGTTAGGTTTTTAGTGTATTGAATTTGTCCCATGAACTCAAATATCTTGTACAGTATAAAAGATATTAAAATAATATACGTGTGAATTTGAATTAAAGACTACTTTCACCGAATACGATCAATTTTTAAGTTCTACGAAAACGTTCAATATTTTGCCTGTGAAACTCAAGAAAATCAAATATTTGCATACCATACCCAAAACCATATTAAAGTGCTGCATCTTCTTCTTCTTGCCACTGCAGTGGCCGAACATAACAAATGACCTTAGCTAAACGCAGGCAATGGGCATGCATTTGTGTCCAGTGAGCGAGTAAGCGAGGGCAATCAGCGTCATTAACTGTAGGCCGCCCCATACAAAGAAATCGAGAATAGATTAGTATTTAATGAGTTTTTATATTTCTACAAAATCAAACCTAACGATTCATTCGTGTTCAATTGCAGAGGCCTCGCAGCGGCTGCCGCAGCCGCAGCCGCAGCCAGAGGCATCATCCGACTGCCCGAATGCCCAAGTGCCAGTGCGTCGCACGTGCGTTCCTGCTTAGCCTATAGACGAAGTCGCAGCCACAGTCCAACTCGGTGCCGAAGTCGAAGTCGAAGAGGCATTTAAGTGTACGGAATTTTAAAATTCATATACATATTTATATTTCCACTAATTCATTTTTAATAATTTGTTTGGCTCTTGCGGACCGCTCCTCATCACGCCCCGCTTCTTGTGTGTTAATTATCGCATGCGTTGTGCGCCTGCTCTCGACCAGGTCGTCGAGCGGAGACAAGCTGGCGGTCCGCCTGACCGGCCGAGAGATAAACGAGTTGTGCCCCGCATTCTACAGGAGCAGGTCGCATTGTGGATGCCACTCTGTGATTCAGATTTGGGGGTGAGATCGGCTGCGTTCTGAAACAATTTATTATGTTTTTTTTTCGAGCTAAGTTTGCGTTCTTACAGCGCTCCTTACCGAACGCTCCCATCTACTGCCTCTATAGAGACGGGAGAAATCTCCAGTCTCTACCCATGGAAATAGGTAAGTGCTTTGATAATTACATCTTTTAATATTAGATCATCATTATTGGACGCTTTAGTGTAATTATATGTATTTTTGGGAATAACTTCTTAAGCCATTCGTAATATCGAAGTCGCTATTCTGTCATAGAAGTTGTCTCTATAAATCATTTATTATATGGTATCATATATTTTGTTCGCTTGTCCGATAGGTTAGGGGCAATTCAGGCCTGTGTACCCCTCGCAACTCCGCAACGCTTCTGCTCGGTCTGAGGGTACTTCGGTTTGGACGATCGAAACAAATGTTGCGACTGTTGTAGTGTGCCCGAGAACCCGACAAAGGTGGAGCACGAGCTTCTGCCGCAAAATGTGTGCCACACATCCGAGAGCGATGCTGGGCGAAGGCGAAGTACTTGCTGTTGCTCCTCCCCTTTGCTTCTTTCGCGATTCGCAGCAGCGACTGGCAGGGTGCTACGACCGTCTTGATCTCGAAAAGGAGGAGTAGTGTACATAGCGCAAGGGTCCAGTCCAGCCCAGGCACTGGCTTGCGGCCCCGCGGCAAAAAGTGGGAGTTGCAATAATTGTTTAATTATAGGATTTTGTTCGTTTGACTTTGCATTTTGTGCGCATAACATTTGCTTTATATTATTATGTCTTACACCTACACCAAAGCGGCCAACTCGACAATGTACTGCAGTTTGCTGCAATTTCGGATATACTAAAGATAACTTGGTAAACTAACTGGAATTTTAGTATGTAAATGAGATTATTTTTTATTGCATATTTTTTCTAGCTATCTTTAATTATTTATAAATAAATTGTATTTCTTGTTTTTTATATTATTCACATTTTAATGGACAAATGACATTGTTTTGTATTATATAGCTATCTGTAACTTTTTATAATAACTTATACTATCGTGAAATAAATAAATAAAATAACTAATTTTTATTGTTAGTAGTAATAATATTTTTATATAATTATTGCTTAACAATTTATCGATGGGAAGAGTAAACATTCATCAGTATGAATACATTATGAGTCGATTCTGCTCATTTTTCATAGCCTATACCCATTGAAAATGACAATGATAGGGTATATTCGCTTGTGCGCTTGCTTGACATATTTCTCTATCCTTTTGTACATATATTCCTGAACAACATTGATAGTATAATCGATTCGTTCACAATTTAGTTGTGGGGGCTATAGAAATATAGTCTGCTTTGCTGCAAAAGCATATTTTCGAGCTACTTAAAGGATATTTAACCAGTCGAGCACGTATAGTTCGCGTGTAGCGCTCCTTACTTGTTAAACTTGTCTTGCTCATGTTGCTCTGCGCCTTCGCTACCTTCTTAGTCTGCGCTTCATTCGCTGTGTTGTCATCGCACTGAAATCTGCAACCGAGCGGGCAGCGGGGTGCAACGTCGCCGTTCTGCTGCTGCGTAGCTTTTGCCCTATAAGCAAGACTGCTGCCAGTCGACAGCCCGCGCCGCTTGCGAATGGCTTCTAAAATATTCGCGACGCTCCTCTGACTAAGGATAGGGAGGAGCGAGGGGCTCGGAGTCGGGTGCCCATTCGCCCGCTTATGGCACGTGTTGGCGGCATTAGGCCCACTATCAGTTGGTGCTACGCGGATTGGCCAACTCTACTCGATCCCGAATATCGATGCCGTCAGCTCATCTATATGTTTTCTATGAATCCTCAGATATTTGGAATTCCGTAGACTAACTCCAGTTCTCGCAATTTTGCATATACGGCTGCAACTGCTATCGCCAGTGGCTTGCACTCACCCGCCCTTGCCTCTGCTCCCGCCTGCTGCCTGCTGCAATCGTGCTCTGAAAAATATGAGCTTAAGCCCGTGCCAGACTCGTTGCTCGTACCGCTGCCTGCTGCCTGTTGCCTTCTCATTTAATGCCTGCAGCCGCGGGGCGATCGGTTCGATCTCGCCAGAGTGTGCAGCCGTTTGCAAATGGGCTCCAACAAGAGCGAATGGGGAGAATGGGCAGCATGGATGATGAGGACGAGGACGAGGACGCGGACGCGTTGTTTTACTGCCAGATATCAAAGCTCTACTCCCTCTAATTACTGTAAAGCGTCCGAGTTACTGGACAAGCCAAAGCAAGACAAGCCAGACCAACAGGCCAATGCAATGCAAAGCAAAGCACATCGCACAGCCTGTCTGCCAAAACACCCACAACGAGCCGTCGCGGCGCGTCGTCGCTCTCGCAACGCCGCGAGGCAAATTTTCTGCAGGTCACTCAGCGCGGTCTAATACATAGGCGTCGGCGGCGAGGGCAAGGGCTCGGACTCGGGCTCGGGTACGGTAAGGCGAACGCATATTTCTTTTACCTTGTGGAGACAGCGAACGCTGCAGCAGGCATAAGGCATAAGGGACGATGTCGGTTGGCATCGCAAGTAAAATTGCCTGGGCACTCGCCGCGATGCTTTATAAACGTTAGACGTGACGAGAATAATTTTCGCGATAAGGATCTCAAGTGCCTTCGCGCGCATGCAAATTTTGAAGATTATGCTATGATTACCAGCAGTTAAAGTGATTCCGAGAGCATACTATTGCAGCGCCCTCATCCGATTTGTATTGAACCCCCAAAAGATAAACGGCACACGAATGAGAGGTTACAGATTTTAAGAATTTTAATCTTTGACCGCAACTGCATGGAATTTCGAAACGACAGATGCATCGAGAAGAGAATGTTTCGAGTACCAAAAGCGACGTTAACTTGTCTTTGCAAACCAATTAAACTGAACTCTTAGGAATGCCAGAAATGCAATACAATAGTTATGTATCGAAGGTTGTTGTGACATTTTCGAGATTTTTTCTATTGTTATTATAAAAAAATGGATTGAATTAAATAGTGTGAATACATAATGAAACCTCCAAAATTTTAAGTTTTAAAAATACTAATTGCGGGATTTCATACAAAAAATATCACGTATTTTGTTTCATTCCATTAGGTTTCCTTTTGTATGAAACAACTTATTTTATTCGTTACATAAAATACTAGTTTAGTATTTTGCCGTACTCATTTACTTTCATTTCAATTTTCTCAAATTTGATACGAAAAGTACTTTTAGATCTTACTTCAATACATGCAAACTTGTGCATGTGAAGTGTACACTGCGTTGTTATGGGTAAATAAGCCAGCTCATCCTTGCCGTGTAGCAGCAAGGATGTAATTTAGTATATTGTTTACAAGCGAGCACGCACACACACACAGTAACACTCACTCATTTGCCACAAACGAGCAGTTGAGAGTATTTGTGGACAATATACATATGTGTGTGTGTGTACAAATAGGCGCGCTTTGTGCACAAGTGCAGATGTGCGATGTGCTGTAAGCGAGCACAGCAAGTTAACAGATGGCGCCAATTCGCTGCTTTGTATTAAGCGGTTAAATAAACACGACGGATACGAATGCGAATACGAATGTTAGAGCGGGCGGACCGCATTCATCGTGCATTCAATTTCATATTCGCGCAAACACAATCGCAATTCAATTGGAGATTGACAGGTTCATGAATGGATATTGTTCATTTTGTTTGCATTTGAATTTCATGCTCGCCAACAATTGCTCTTTTAGTGTCCGCACGCACTCATCGCTACCGGACGGAACGGAACGGAGCGGGAGGATTACGCACTCGAGTAAATATCGCTTGTTCATGGGAAAGCCAATGCGAGCAGCTCGACGGCGGCGGCGAGAAACGCTTGAGCCGTGTGCGGTTCATTAACATCGGGCTAATCCCGCAACAAAACCCGATGGCAAGTGAAATGTCTTATATAAGAGGTTAAATGCAATTCCCAGCATACACACGCAAATCCCGCAGTGCATGTGTTCAGATGGATCGGATATGTGCCGAACTATAAGCAGATAAGTAAACGAGCCTGATGCAATCTAGAATAACGAATTGAGCATTTGTAAAGGACACCAAAGTGTTTGAACTACTTCATTCTTTTCTTGAGATATTCCCAAATAAACATGTATCTATCATGAATAAAAATTAGCAGTTTCCTGTGTCAATTGTGGAAGAGTGGGGTAGGGAAATGGGTATGTGTGGAAAGCTCGAACTCAAATATACAAATATCTCTAAGATGCCAAGGTATCTGAAAGATATCATACAATAGTATCAGTAAGATTCAAAAGTATCTGCTAGATACTAAAGTATCTGTAAGATACAAAAGTATCTAAAAGATGCTAAAGTATCTGTAAAATGCAAAAATATCTGTAAGATACAAAAGTAACTGAAAGATGCTGAAGTATCTGTTAGATACAAAAGTATCGGAAAGATGCTAAAGTATCTGAAAGATACAAACGTGTCTGAAAGATGATAAAGTATCTGTAAGAGACAAAGCATCTATAAGATACAAAAGTATTCGTATAATACAAAAGTATTTGTTAGATACACAAGTACTTGTAAGATACAAAAGCATCTCTAATAAGCTACAATACGATAGACAAAGATATTTAAAGGATGCATAAGTATTCTAAGCATACAAATGTATCTTTTCTGCACAAGAGGTATTTTAAAGATACAAAATGTAGGAACCTTTGCCACTTTCAGCCTGCAAGAGCATTTCGAATACCCTAGACAAGGGCGAAAAGAACACGCAATCGCCTTAAATCCACACAACGCACAAGCAAAAACAACGCAGATTCCCAAACATTTTGATTTGCCAATGAATTTTAAAAGAAAAATCAATTGAATTGCAAATTTGTGGGCCTCGTAGAATTGATTGAATACAAAGCGAAGACATGCGAGCAGAGAGTGCGTATAAAATGTGGGCATGGTTGTGCCCCCTCCCCCCACATGAGCAGTATCTGTTAGCTAATTGAGGGCGAGAATGCACCGCAGAACTAATCGCTAATGTGTCAGTTAGGGTCAAAGGTATGATAATACGTTTGCCATTCACAGTCGCTTGGGCAAGTCTGTCAACCCCTTTTGAGTCGTGGTGTCTCGCGCCAACTCGCAACATTGTCAAGGGGTATTTTTTAATGAGAACCTGGCGACAGACCTGAACACTCGACAAGTGCACCAGAAGAGTTACGCCAAACACAATCGAGCATCGAGCGGCGGACTCAGTTGTGCTGTGTGCGTACAATTATCTTCGTCCGACTCGGTGGATATGCCCACAGAGTTGGCCCGACTGGATTAGCCTCTCGGAGTGATTGCGTGGAATGACGTGAATTTTGACAGATGGTAATTTTCAATTTTTGTTTTTGATCTAACAATTTGAGTTTGTGTGTGTGTGTGTGTGTGTGTGCTGCGAGTTTCGAGTTTAAAAGTGTTTTGTTGTCCTGCGCTACGCTTTATTTGACAAATAGGTAATTTGCCATCGGATCACGCGCGAAAGGAGTGAGAAATGCGGAGTGGGAGGCCTATTAAGGGATTTTCGAATGTAACGACTGTCAACATTGCGAGTATTGAAGGCGCTGAATGTCGCAATCGTTGTCACAATATTTTCCGCTGATCCTGAAGATTATTTGAATATTATAAAATACTTTAGCTTATACCCTGCAGGCAGTGGAATTGGGTATACAAGGATTGTATTAGGGCATGCGCTTTAGTTTTTTTGAGTTGAGTGTCTACGTTATGAGACTACTGCATATGGGGTAGCCGTGAATTTAATATGGCTAAAAGCTCTTAAGAAATTTACACTATATAGTATATTTACACTATATATTATATTATACTGACTTATTCGTCTGTCCATACATTTCCTCTATTTCATCATAAGCTACTCTCTCAATTTTAAAATATCTTGCTAAGTCTTTCTTCAATGCGCTGTATATTTATCGAATCCTTCTGGATCCAATCAATATAGCCACAGAATTTATCATTAAATTTTTACTCGTTTTCAAGCTGCTCTCTACATAATGCCCAGATTGAATGACTATAACCTTCGAAGGGCCAAAGCTTGCCTTTTTGTATGCAAATCTGAAGTACAATAAATTGAATAATAATAATAATAATAATAGAATATTAGAAGTACAATAAATAGAATCGTGAGCATGAGAACAACTATATTTACTCGTCCTATAGGAAACATCCGACTAAATTCAGATAATTGCAAGGGTATACAACTATCCGAACACCAACTCAATAATTTCTTCTTTTTTGTTATTTCCACGCCGAACTCTTTAGCGGGAAATAGTGTTAAATGCTGCTCGCATACAAATACAAATACGTCTTTATCGCATGCTAACGGTAATCATATTGATAACTCCCTCGGCGCAAATTATGGGTTACCACATGTTGGCGAGATTCTCGGGTTGAAACAACGCCGTGCCCGACCGCGAGGGCGATTCACTTTTTAGCTCGCTCGTCCGCCCGTTCCAGGGGGGAGATTCGCGTAACAAGAAATTGTCACGTAGCCCTCGCCCGGTGACACCGATAGAGAGAAGGCCGGAGCGACTTGGGGGAACGTTTTTTAGCATGCGCATGTTAACAAATGCGAAGGCGGGCAACACTTGCCCACGCCCACGCCCCTGCCCTGCTCGCTAGTCCTGGTTAGAGCGTCAAGAAATTGTAATTACAATTTGGAGTTGCAACCACTCGGCGAGCGTGCGAGTGGTGCGAAAGGAGTGGAGTATCTTGCCCAATTCTCCGCTGGGCAGGGATGGCCAATGGTTAAGCGAGCGTGTAATTTACAATTTGCTCTGGTTAGCCACGTCGGCGGCCCGACAAATGTTTTAATTATGGTTTATTTTACATTTGCAATTTGAGTGGAGCGACAGAGAAAGCAACTTATTGTCTCCCACTCACTCACTCGCACCGCATGGCCAAGGGGCGAACTGCGATGACGATTCAAACAGTTGCAAATTATTATTGTTGTATCCTCTGAGTCGAGCTAATGATCTGCCAAATGACATTAAATGCGAAACTGAACAAAAACAATGAGATGAACGCGGCAAAAAGGCTGTACCTATGACCGTTTGAAATTGTATTGGTATTTCATGATAGTGATTTCTTATCAATCTTGCCATACGTCAGCTTGAAAAATTCCTTCAGCTTTATTACTTAGATAGTTGCAAAATTGAAGGTAATCTACAGGATAAGTAAGAGACGGTTGAAGCAGCAGACACATAATTTACACTACACAATCAAGATTGATGCTAGTGCAGCTATAATAATGCTAGTCTGCTCTCTCTGAATAATGCTACTTGTCAATTTCAAGTTTGAGACCCCATTAAAACCAGTTCGTGCTTAATTCGGCAATTCAATCATGATTGAAGTTGATTGATTGCTTAATGCGCGTGCTCCTGTAAGTATACAAAGAAATCAATCACCACGCCGCATGCTCAACCACTCTCTGAGGTTTGAGTCTTAACTCAAACCTTTTCGTAGAGTTCGTTTTCAAATAGTAGGTTCAAGCACCCAAACTAGCCGGTACACCGTATATTCGGTGCTGAACTTGGCTAAACACAGTGTGTGGCCAGAGTAGAAATAAATGGGAATGGTTTTAACCTTGGCTTTAAAGGGGAAAATGCCACGCTCTGTATTAATTCAATACAATTATATTTTATTTATTTTTGTATTACATAAAACCTTGTAAACGTATATATATTTATATGTATATATTATTTTAACTGTTCTATTCTCTAAATAACCATATTTTGCGCCTACTGTTCACTTTCAACTGCAAAACGTACCAAAAAATACCAAAGAAAATACAACATCTTGATCAACAGACATACGTAGCGCAACGTAACGTAGTATATCGTCGCCGTTACGTTCTGTGTTGAGCGCAACGTCTTCGAAACGGCAGCATGAATGTATTTACCAGCGAGACGCTGTTTAGTTAGTCTTGGATATCGCGCGGTGAAACTACACACAATCCCACTCAACGAACAGCGAACCCGATACCGAACCCGAACCCGAACCGAACCAAAGCCAAGAGCTTGTCAACGGAATTGTCATTGTTTTGTTGTTACACCACAGCGAACGGAACCGCACCGCACGGACAATTGAAAATTGAAAATTGAACATTCATTTGCGTTTGCATTGAGTCCGAATTTGGATGCAGTTCGAGTGTTTATTCTCGCCTGGCCGTTACTTAACGTTGTTGACCTGCTGCAGCTAACGGTAACAGTTACGCGAAAGTCAACGAAGCCGCATCTGTGTGCGCCTCTGTCAGTGTGAGTGTGTGTGTGTGTGTGCTTGCAAAAATGCTGCACTTTTATTATGGCTGCATTAAATAATACATTTGCATCTGGTGAAAGTGTGTTAACTGCTTGGCAGCCTGCGCGCTCGCATCGCATCGCATTGCACTGCATTGCAGCAATAATGAAGCCGACGAGATCGAAGATCGAAAGTGCAGCGAAACAGAAACAGAAACTGCGACTCGATAACGGGAATTGAGTCTTGGGATGAGTGCGTGTTTTTTTTCTTTCTAAAATTAGGTGGAAGTAGCAATCAATCAGCCATCAAGAAGCTGCTGCAGGCAGGGGATGTGAGGCAGGGGGAGGCGCGATGTGGGGTAGGCGGGTGAGAGCCGAACTTTCCTGGACATCACGCATAACCAGATTGTCCAGATTGTCCAGCTTTGCCCTCGCATGTAGCGCGACGGCGCGAACCGGCGCAAAAGCCAATTGATTGCGCAAAAGCGAGCTGAAAACAGACAGCAGCAGCGGCAGTGGCAGCATAACTGCAAACAGAGCAACAGCAACAATAGCAGCAGCAGAGAGACCTGCGGTTAAAGGCGGCAAGGTCAACGCAATGCAACAACAACAACAACAACAACAACTTTAATGTTAATGAAAACTTTGTCAAAATTTTGAAGAGGCAAAAAACAAAAGACTTGCGACACGAACTCGCGCGCGTTGCGAAGCCACACACTTGTTATTTATAGCGCGTACTAGCGCGTACACACATATAGTTGGCTTGGATTGGATTGGATTGGATTGGATGCGATTGCATAATTTGTTCAGCCCGAATCAAACAAATGAGAAATGAGACCACGCAAAGTTACACTTTCGATTTGGGGATAGCCTGCGTGCGATATGCTAATCGCGCGATAAGTTTGGCTCAGTTCAATGTCATTCAATTTGGGCTCTTCATCTGCGTCTGCGACTGCGTCTGCGTCTCTTCTTTTCTTCTCGCGTATCTGTAACTAATTTATGAGCGCAGATTTGGCAAGAAAGAGGGGGAGAGAGAGAGAAGAAAGAAAATAAACAAACATGCGCGACAAAAGAGACGATGCCCGACAAAAGACGCGCTTGAAAAGCCCCATAATCGTTTATTGGCCGCTTGCCGGTTGTGTCATTATATCGGATTGTTCCCCCCAATTATCGTATAAACCCCCGGACTCATCAATCCCCACAGAGTTCGCAGCGCGTATCCAATACATCTGCGCTGTACTTGCCCAATATTTTTGCCCAGCCCCGGCTTAATATTTTTTACCATATACATAGGTACCTAAGCCCACATGCATATCGTATACCCATGATGTACCTCCTCTACACGCCAGTCGTGTAAAATCACGACACATTTTCGGGCATGTTTCATTATTTAACTGCGCATATAAAACTGACAGCTCAATTAGTAATTTGTTGCTTGCAAAACGAACAACAGCAACCTGAAAGCAAAAACCCAAAAGTCCGAATGCAAAATATGGTAATAAAAACTAGCATCTCCACATGCTACGTGTAATGATCGTATATGCACGGGCCAGACTATTTACGGACTTACATATCTACTAAGTATCCACTTGGCTCTGACATGTCGTACATCTTGCAGTTTACCCGCCTTGCATAGCTAAACTTTTATAGGCAATGAGATCGAACATATACTTCTATTCTATACTAAGTCTAGCACAATGCAGTGATCGGTAATGTCATGTGGAATATGTAGATCAAGTGATCAGACTAGGCATATTTAGCATTTAGGTCGCCTCAGTGTTTTTCGTCACAGAGATATTGAACCCAGCAGACTTATACAGCGTTACTAAAAATACTTACAGTATCTTTACACTCAGTATCCAAAATAATTAGTCTTTTCTACTTTCACTCACTTCAACTTTACAGAGCTTTAGAACTTAAAAGACTCTACAACTATATTTAAAAAATTTATATTATATTTATTTAGTATTTCATAAATATTCAATATTTATTTTTCAAAGCTATAATCGTATTTCAACATAATAATATATTTTTATGATATATTATTTATTTTAAATATTCTTCAAATAATTAAAAGATACCAAAAATTGATAAAACTATGAATATTAAGGTTAAGGTCGCTACAGGTTCGCTCTGCCTCTCAAACAAAAGCAGAGTTTAACTCTTCATAGAACTATTTGAACACAATGAAAATACACATGGGTATATTTAAAATCGATCAGACTAACTATGCGACAGTTAACACAGTACCACTCTCGACTGTTCTTACTCAATTGGCGCTGCAGCAATTATTCCAATTACAATCGCTCGCTTGCCCGATTACACAGTTCAAGATTTAATGCTACCCTCGGGCAGGGTATTAAAGCTACATTGTTAAGAAACCAAGCTCAAAAAGCCAAGCTTTTTGGCCATATTTGCAATTCATTGACACTGCATGGCGCAAAACAAAAAACCAAAAAAAAAAAAAAAACTGAAAAACTGAAAAAAAAAAAACTGGTTTTGTCGGAAAAATACACTTGCGCTTATCATGGACCTGTAGTTGGTTTTGCAACGCGAAAAATGCTTTGACGTCATTTACGCAACTCTTGACTTTATTTATGCAACGTGACCTAAAAAGGCAAGACCTTTATCCTGCCTTGTCCTCGCCGTGGAGTACGTAAGAGCGTGAAGAAAGTTTCCCTGACCCTGTTGGCTGGGTTTTCGCGAGGTTAGTCGCAGTCGTGTCGCGATCTTGTCACGGTCATCGGGTTGTCTGCGCGCATAAGAATTAGAGCACAGTTTAAGTTGTCTTTAAATTACAGGCAAATCACAGTTTAAACGAAAACTCTTGTCGGCTGACCAAAAAAACCAGTCCGAATCGGTGCTAGAAAGATCTATAATCGATAACGACAGTTGTAAAGCCGCAGCTTTGCATACGTGTTTGTTAGTCTTAAGTCTTATTGCACATTAATCTTAACTGTTAATTTGATTATTATCAGATTGTAAACATGATTCGAACGCAGAAACTTTGAGAAAATGAATTATTGTAGGGTTTCTCCCTCTCTCTCTATCTCTCTGGTATCAGATGGTTTAATGTGAGTCATACTCATATGCAAAGAGTTATATGCAAAATGATATAACAAGCAATTACTTGTGGCAAGCCGTTATCGACTCTCTTTCCAGTCGAAAGTTACGGCGAAGAGCATTAAAATTTCCCGAAATGATAAAGTCAGCCACGTTTTGCCGCGGCTCTTCGGTTTTTATCTGTGCCCCTCTATTGTTTGTGTGTTAAACTGACCGTTTAAAAGGCATGTGTGCACATACATACGGATACATACGGTGCGTACAAACGTAAGTGTATGAATACTTGTGTGCATGGCTGTAGCATACTTTCACTGCACGTTCTGTAACCGCGGCGATTTCTAGGCCAAGCCCATGCGATAGGCCGATTGTCAACGCTCTGCGGGCACTTTGGCTGACATTTTAATAGATGTAATCAGCTTATACTATTTATATTATATTATTATAATAATTCTAAGATTTAAATGAAAGTCATCTGAATTTTTTTTTACTTAATATGAAGTGAGTGCTAAAACTTTTTATTGTGCCAAAATTGATTTTCAGGCTATACAAATGAAAACCAGTTGATGCACTTGTGTTACTTTTTACCACTGTGCAGTGTGTTTTTCGACTCTCGAGTTTTAGAAACATGGTGATCGATTATGATTAAATAGTTGACACTAGTTTAGGTAGATATTCAGCAATTTTGACTTTGACATTTTCTATTTGTAATTGTATTTGCTCCAATGCTTATGGAATTCTGGGGCTTGTGCATGCAAGAAATCTAACCACTGTGCAACTGTTGCAAGGCCTGGCACTTTCGTTTTTAATTTGGGCTCATTCAACCCGCTACTCGCACACCGATCATAATTATTAAAGTCTTCCACTTGCTGCTGCAACTGGTTACAGCCGATTCAAGCTTCAAGCGCAGCCATTGCGGCAGTTACCCTTACCTGCCAGTTGCAGTTGAACGCGCAGGCAAGGGTGAACTTGACCAAGGTAGTCGGCGGAGAAATACCCTGTTGTCCAAACTGAGCAGTAGCTAGTTTAATCAATATGAAATGCAGCTTTTTTTCCCACAGAAAAGCCAACTATCTGTCGTTTTTAGCAGGGTATTTTCTCGTCAAGCATTTCCCATTCGCTTTCCCAAGCATCGTTAATATTTCTTAATCATTTTTAAGAGTTCCTCACGCGTTAATTTAAAGTTATAGCTACATTTATTGTAGGAATGTCTCTAGAGGTCGATAATTGGAAGTAGCTTGTTATTTTATTATTGCTCGAATCGATGGAGCAATCGAATAGAATCGCTAACTATTCGAATTGAGTAATAACAAATTTGAGATTCGTTTCGCCAATATTTTACAACTTCCGAATCGTCAGATGGAGGTGCAGAGTTGAGTGTCTGTCTGCCGTCATAAGACAGATTACCATATATGTCATTTATATATAAGCTACAGATCGTTTAAGCTGCTCTTTCTACATCCAGCCTAGGCCCATTCTCAGAACTGGCTACACTTATAATGAATTACAGCCTGAGTAAAGCAAATTAGTCGCCTGTCTGGAAGTTCATGCGTACAACGAAACCTTTTGGGGCTCATTAACTATACGTATGTGCCTATCTATATATAGTATATCTGTACATCTACTATAAGTACTGGGCACATTAGGATTATTTTTAAAAGCTATATCATTTGCCGAACAATTTTTCCCGCAGTGTAATTGCTTTTTCATGCATTTCTCACTTCACTTAACCTGGTACACCCCGACGAGAAACGAATTAAGAACTGAAAGTCTGTACTACACTCGTATACTATGAACAGAGTTGAGCACTATACCCAAAACCAAAAATGATAAAAAACAAGTTAAATGAAGAAGAGTGCGCAAATTGAATTAACGTGTAGGAAACACTTGTAAACATACGCAAACAAATGCCAAAATCCTTGACGTTTCAATATAAGAGACCAGCATCATATAGAGGTATTTGTATAATCAACATCGATTAGCCGTACTCTTCTTACTGAGCGTATGGCTACTCCAGTAGGTTTAGTTCCGATAATTATAATTTTTCTTCTCTAGCCTAGCCAAAGTCTGCTTACGTTTATAGTGGGGCATGTGCGTTGACTTTTGGCAGGTGCTGTTGGCAGTTAAAAATGCGTCTAAAATTTCTTTGATTGCCAAAGTAATTAAGCAAACATGTGTAGCACCCATAGAGTCTAGTCTATGGTATATATATGGCATATGTATGATACATTAGCCCAAAATTCGGTTGTTTTTGAACGCTCGATTACATGATTTAAATAGCGCGTTCTGACCGTTGGACACATTCGGACAGGTATCTCCGCATCTCAGACTGTACAGGTATTCTCGTATGCTTCTGTGCTTTGGGTGTGTCTGTGTGTGCGTGTACCCACATTAGATCTATAAATTGCGATGTCGCAGGGGACTTTAGTTTATATTCCGCTCGGAAGTCGCACGTTCAGCGCGTGCACCTCAGCTCTAATCAACATTGAGGGAACTGCTGGAACAGTGTGCTCTTCTCTAACCGGAAACCCACTCGTTCCTCTGCTTGCAGCAACATGTATCGAATATGCAGCCTCCTGGTTGTCATATACTCCTACCAGGCCCTCGGGGCGGACATATTGATGGCCACCATGGGCGGCACCAAATCGCACAAAATACCCTTCTGGGAGCTGGGCAAAGGACTGATAGCCAGGTGTGTATTGCGAGAAACTATCATATTGTATTTTGATAAATTAAACATATTGATAAATCACATCGCCATATATTTATTAAAATATAGTTACAAATATACGTGTTTTTCAGAGGCCATAACATAACGTTCCTCAATGGATTTCCAGCAGATTTTCACTTTGAGGGATTGCACGAAGTGACACCAGCCGGACTCGTTGAGTATATACAGAACTATACGAACTGGGATCTACTGGGGTCCCGAATGAACGGCGAGATGCCCATAAAGCCCTGGGATGGCATACGCTATGCCTTCGAGGTGAGCACCACGAGAGCTCCATGAACTACAATTGCTATATAAACCTGTAAATTGTATTCTATGTAGTCGTGCGACGCCATGCTGGGGGATCCAGAGACTAGAGATTTGGCGAATCGAACCTTTGACTTGGCGATACTGGACGGCGCCTTTCCCGAGTGTGTGCAGGGCCTGATACATCATCAGAAGATTCCCTTCATGTATATGAATACCGTGGGCTTCTATATGGGCAGCTTGTCGTTAGCCGGGAATCCGGTGAGCTATGCGATCACCCCGAACTTCTATTCGCGCTTCACGGACACGATGACACTGTACGAGCGTGCGCTCAATACAGGCATGCAGATCGGACAGAACATATTGCACAGCGTGAGTATGCGCTGAGAGATCTGAAATACTATGATACTAATTATATATCTTATATTCTCCGATCAGTATGTAATGCGCCGCACGCATCGTGTGCTGCGCGATCATCTCGGTTCGCACATTCCGCATCCATATGATACGTCACGCAACGTTAGCTTCATTCTGCAGAACGGACACGCGGTCGTCTCCTATCCGCGCGCATTTAATCCCAACGTCGCGGAGGTCGCCTGCATACACTGCAAGGCGGCGCGACCTTTGCCACAAGATCTGGACGATTTTATAGCGTCGTCGGGAGCATCCGGTTTCATTTACGTATCCATGGGCTCGTCCGTGAAGGCGGCCAACATGCCGGAATCGCTGCGGCGTATGCTCGTCAAGACCTTCGCTCGTCTGCCCTACCACGTGCTATGGAAGTACGAGGGCAACGCTGCGGACATGCATGATCTGACGCCGAACGTAAAGCTCTCGCGCTGGCTGCCACAGCAGGACATACTCGGACACCGGCAGCTGCGCGCATTCGTCACCCACGGCGGTCTGCTGAGCATGTTCGAGACGGTCTACCACGGTGTGCCCGTGGTCACCATGCCCGTCTTCTGTGACCATGACGTGAACTCGGCCAAGGCGGAGGTCGACGGCTACGCCATCAAGCTGGACCTGGAGACGCTGTCCACGAATCAGCTGTACAAGTCCATTATGAAGGTCATACACGAGCCTGGCTACCGCAAGGCGGCCAAATACCGCCAGCGACTGCTGCTAGATCAGAGATCCACGGCTCTGGAGACGGCCGTCTATTGGACGGAGTACGTGCTGCGACACAATGGCGCCTACCACCTCCAGTCGCCAGCCCGCAATTTGAGGTGGGTAGACGGGAGATATATGCAGGGATATACTTAAAGATATACTGATCAATTTCTTCCTTCTGCAGCTGGTGGCAGTACTATCTGCTCGATGTCGTCGCTCTCTATCTGCTGGCTCTCGTTGCTCTGATACTGATGCTGAGGCGCCTCGACATTCGGTCCGAAAAGACGCGCGGCCAGCACTTTCCCCTGCTTCCGGCGGGCAAAGTCAAAGCCAAGAAATCGTGAACATAGAACGAACTATACAAATTTAAATTAATATCTCTCGAGCGGAAGATGTACAATACCAAGCCGAAGTCGGAGCACATTAAATTATAAAAGCATAGCGTAATCGAAAACAAAGTGCAGCATGTTTCACTAGAGATCTGAGATCGCAGTGTCCGAGTTCGGGACCTCAGGAACTGGACAAATAGAAGTTGGTTAACAATAGGAATCTGTTCACAATAGTTTAGTTAGTTTCGCTGTTTTGGGAATTGTGCCTTGTATATACTGTCTATATTTATAACTAGAGCTATGCGCATGTAATTAAAGTTGATAAGTTTTGATACCCTCGACTCTTGCTATTTGGACAACATTCACAACTGCGGACAACTACAACCAAAGTCTTTAAATCATAATAATTATCGTCTATCGTGGTTAGTTCAAATAAATAAAGTTTAACTTCAGAGACAAGGGTGTTTAATTCAATTAATTCATAAAAAACCAACGTTACGCATTAACAACTGCCGGAACTTTAGATCCATTGGATATATGTACTATATATTACTGGTTGACGATAACACTAAGCCGATTGCTTGACAAGCTTCTCCATCATTTTGTCCTCCTTGATCTTTCGCTTGGCCTCCTTCAGCTTGCGCTTGTCCTCCTTCTCCTTCTGCTCGAGCATTTCCTTGAAGCGTTCGTCTCGCGTGTCCACCTTAAAACCGAAATGCCGGCGAACCTCTTCGATCAGTCGTTCCTTGCGTTCGATTGCCGCTTTTGCGTCTGCTTCGCGCTTGGCGATCTTCGCACTCAAGTCCGCCTTCCATTGCTCCAGTTTCTCGAGCTTCTTGAGAATGCCCTCCTCGCGCTCCTTGATCGCGTTGAGCTTCTCAGCCTTCGCAACGCGAGATATCTCTAACATTTGCTGGATGGTGTGGGGTTGCGTAATGCTCTGCAATTCTTGGGCTTTCGCCTTGTCCGCCTCTGTGCTGAAGCAGATTTGTGGATTAACTCCGCTCTTGGAGCCATATTTGCCGTACAGTCCTCTCTGATAGCGCTCAGTTAAGTGTATCCAGGAGTGTGCCGCACGGTATGGCTGAACGGCGTGCAGCACATTTTTATGTTGTTCCCGTAATCGGGACTTGTCGCGAACAGGTTGATACTCCTCGTCTTCGTTGACAAACGATGCGGGCAGCTCAGGCTTTGCAGCTGCAGTGGAATAGTTCAATCTTCTGACCGAAGCTGCTGCTATTGCATTCAACTTGAGGGAATTCATTGTCGACTATTTATTTATTATTTGTTTAACTTTAAAGCGCAGACATTCTGATAGACTTAGTGATGAGCACACAACCAATATTGCCACCTATCGATATGCACAAATAGCATAAACTAGTTTTTTTTAATTGTTGCTAATGTTGCTTAATAAATTAGTTTCTGAAATTGCAGTTTCCATAAAAATATATATTTTATAATATAACCATTTCCCATTACCACTTAAATATCAATATATTAATCGATATTTGCAGTTCAAAACAATCGATATTGTTAGAGCATGGCGTCGCTAACTTGACAACATATGTTTTCTGCATAGACGCATGAATCGACCGCGGTTTCAAACATTGTATCCGACTTTCGCATTGTTTTGCGGCATAGTTAATTAAAGTATTGAACATTTAAGCATGACAATATGAATTCGCCGGAGCACTTAAGCGAAACAAGTTTGATTGGGAGAATTAAGTCCGTCTATTGTAAAGATTTTGTGTAAGTAACGCACAGACTTGTCTGTGATTCAACGCAAATACAATAGCTCAATATTATTTGCTTATTCGCATGTGAATTCGTTTCTAGGTCGTATAATGAAATTACATATTTCCCGAAAAATTACCTAAATGTGCTAACTGGACCCAATGGGACGGGAAAATCGACACTTGTGTCTGCCATTATATTGGGTCTGGGAGGCGAACCACAACTTTTGGATCGTTCTTCCAGCATCGCTGACTACATCAAAAGTGGCAGAAGCTCTGCGGCAATTATTGTAACAATATATGGGAAAAGCAGGGACACAGAAGAGGCATTCAAGCGTACGATAAATGGCAATGGAGAATCCCGCTTCTCAGTGAACTCGAAAGATGTGGGCAAGTCCAAATATCTGAATACGATTGCATCATATAATATTCAAGTCGGCAATCTGTGCCAGTTCCTGCCACAGGATCGTGTTCAGGTATTTGTACAAAATAATAATAATTGGATAGTTCTAAGCCAAATAACTGCTTTGTCAAACAGGACTTTTCCAAAATGAATCCCCAAGAACTCCTGGCCAACACGATGTCCTCGGTGTGTGATAACCAGTTCATAAAGACATTCAAGGAGCTGAAAGATATGCGAGCTTCGAAGCTTAGTACACACGTTGATCGGGAGCAGCAGAAGGAAAGCCTCAAAAAAGAGGAGCATCGCTTGGAGCAGTAAGTTATTGTAAATATGATTGAGCTTGTACAGAATCAGGCCAATTGTTTTGCAGATTGAGGGCGACCGTGGAGCAGTTCCAAGAACGTCAAGAGATGCTGAAAAAGATAAATATCTACCAAGTCAAAAAACTATGGCTCGAAGTGAGCGCGGGAAAGGAGAAACTGGACGGCTACAAATCGCAACGAGATAAAGCTGCGAAAGATTGTAACACTGTACGAAAAACATATGAAAAGCAGAAGAGTGCACAGGAAAAGATCGTACAAAAGAATGCAGAGCTAAGGGACAAAACGCTGGAGCAGGTAAGTTAATATTGAAAAGTCCCAATAGCTTCTGTAGCTCAGTTCCTTTTTAAATTGTTCTCAATCAGGCTCAGTTAATCAATCAGAATTTGGCAACAAAAAGAGATCTATGGTCACAACTAGAAAACGTAAAACATAAAATACACACAAGTAAATGCGAATTAGAGGTAAGTTTACTCAGTCAGCGTGTTCAGATACATCTGCAATATTTATCCTGTTCCATAGAGAGACATACAAAACGCATCAAAAAGTAAAAGCGAAGTGGGTAATTTAATGAATATTGTGGAGGCCAAGCAGCAGGAACTGCAAGAATTTAATGAAAACAAAGCGGAAGTCCTCCGGGAATTGGAGCAGCAGAAGAGAGCAATTCAAAAGACTCGTGAGGCGGCGATGAGTCAGTACAAAAAACGTATGGAGCTTGAGACAATGCTGAATGATGAAAAGATTCCAGAAATTACGGCTCTATGTCACAAGATAGAGAGATTACAGAATATAAAGACACAAAAGATCGAAGTAAGCTGCTTAATCTGCTGTGCAATTTTGCAATTATTACGTGTCTCCGGTATTTTTAGGTAATGCGGCATGAGAATCCCAATCTTGTTAAGGCCATGAGCTGGGTAGCTGAAAATAAGCATAATTTTAAAAGTAATATCTATGATCCTATGATATTTGAGGTAAGTACTCTTCTTAGTTAATATATAGAAGGAAATTAGGTGTAACATACATATTTTTCAGTTAAACATAGCTAGTGAGGAAGCGGCGATGTATTTAGAGAACGTTGTGCGTCAGCGAGATCTATGTGCTTTTATATGTGAAGACAAGGGTGATATGTCCGAACTGATCAATGAGTTGTGTGTAAAGCAAAAACTTGGTGTTAACATTCTGTATTGCCCACCAGCAGACAGCTGCTCGTATACTTCAACTGTTCCAATTGCCGAACTAATGTTAGTATCACCATACATGAGTCCCTGGAATACTGATAATCGTTTGTCTTCAATAGGCCAATGGGATTCAAAGCGTACCTTGTTGATCTTGTCACCGGTCCTATGCCGATAATAAACAAATTATGTGGAACTTATCAAATTCATAATATTCCATTTGGCAAAGATGAAGTTAGTAATTTTACGTCGAGCATTCCAAAATCCATTCGCCTGTATTTTGGTGGTGAGTTTCTTGCTTTTTGGCTCTTAATTAAGATTATTTTGTAATATACATGCCTATTTTAGGAACAAAAAAATTCTTGGTGACAACATCTCGTTACCGTCCTGATTTGATATTAACTGAAAGCGCAATTCGAAGAAAAAATCAACTAATCAGTCTTGATACCAAAGCGTTATCATCCCTGAAAGAAAGGTAATTAGTATTCAATTTGTACTATATTTACACTACCAATTTTTACTTAAGTTATATAAATTAATTCAAAGACACGCTAAAGCAATATCTGAAAAGGATCGCCTGAGAAACAATTTGCAAGAAGTGGACAATAAATTTGAACGCTTGGAAAAAGTAATGCGCGAAGAAAAAGACAACAAAAAAAAGGTTGATCAGAAGGTGGCCTATTTTGAAAATCTCGAAAAGGAGGTCAAGAAATTACTGGAACGAGTGGACGATCTAAATAAATCTTATTTATGTAAGTTAATGTAAAACCGAATTCGATAAATCGATTATAAAAAGCTTTCCTATCATAGCATTGGAAACTATCCAAAATACTTTTAAAAAAAGTTTACAATCAAATTTACGGAAAATATATAGCATTGAAAGCAATTTGGCCAACACTTTGGAAACTCTAAATGAATTGCAGAAACTTAGGAAAATTAACCAAGCCATGGAGAATGTACATAAGCAAGAACATGAAACACAATTGAATCTGCTTAAAGAGTGTGAAGAACAATATAAAAAGGCCACAGTAAGAATTGTAGTTTAACAGGATTTTCAAGTCATTTTAATACCTGCTTCGTTATTAGGAAATAGTAGAAAAGCTGCAGAGATCTTTGCAAAATCAAGAGCAGGAAATTGAAACAAAAACAAACGATATTCGACGCCTTTGCAATGGCCAACTTCCCACACAAAGAGATTTTACATTCAGAGAAGAATTCAACGAAATATCTACGTTGGATTTGGAAAAAGTACGGGAAGCTTTAATGGACTTTCAGGCTCGATTGGAGTGTATGCGGAATGTGGACTCAGAGGTAAAATATAAAATATACATATATATTTGTACACAAATATTACATAATAACTTGATATTATTTTATTACTATTAATCAGTCAGTCAATGATTATCGCCAACGCCAAGCCCAGGTAGAAGAATTAAAGAAGAACATTGAGCAAAAAAGAAATCAGGAACAAAATGTTGATGCTCAAATAGAAAGCCTATACAACGAGTGGGTACCGAAGCTTAACGATTTGGTGGAAACAATAAGTACCAAGTTTAGTGAATTTATGGAGTCCATATCGTATATAGGCGAAGTGGTTTTGTCGCAAAAAGAAAAGGTATTAAAAAATATGTGTGTGAACTTCACACGTACGCCAATATTGTCTGTAGAGATCTCAATTAAGAATTTATATCTAATTTATTCTTAGAACGATTTTGATTCTTACGGTATTCAAATAATGGTTCAGTACAGAAAGGATGCCAAATTACAGAATTTGGATAAGTATATACAATCTGGAGGAGAACGAGCTGTAGCCATTGCAATCTATTCATTGTCATTGCAGCACGTTACAAATGTTCCATTTAGGTAAATCAAAATTGGATTTCCTTTATATTATATCACATATTTTAATATATATACTTATCAGATGTGTGGATGAGATAAATCAAGGAATGGATGCTACAAATGAACGCCACATTTTTGAGTTGCTTTTGAGAGAAGCTACTAAGCCCGGTTCTGCCCAATATCTATTTGTCACACCGAAGGTAATACTTAAATCTCTATTTATATTCCCTGACAGACTAATCATTGCCCCTTTATTTTTAGCTACCTCGAGGCTTGAACTATAACAAACATTTGTGCGTAACGGTGGTTCATAACTCGGCATCAATTAAATCAGATGCTAAATTTTCGCTGTGTTAAATACATTTCTATTTATATATATTATATCCATTTCCGTATATTTCCTTACCGTGTCATATGAAATACACTTTCCTGATATTCTATTTATTCAGAAAATAAACAGCTTATTGGTTTGATTTTACAATTAGGCTCGACATTTTATTTACATTTATATTAGCTATAAATAAGTGTTACCTATTTAAAAAAACTTTCTTTGTGCTTATACCCCGTCACATCCTGAGGTTTTTACTCCCATTATATTAGGACTTAGTAGGCCAGTAGAAGATTTATGATAAAAGCATTATCAATAACTGCTGATCTAAAAAATCCCAACTATAATGAGGGTACACACTTACGAGAAGAATTTTGTAATATTTAGCCGAATGCTGCCTAGACTATTTCAGATTAAGATGATAACTGCAAATATAGATGCGATTTGCATCTTATATATGCTTCTGGGTCTGGCTTTTTGATGATTATTCAAGCGAAAAATTTTGTTGCGCTGCTACCAGATCTCGATGACAGCAAGCGATTTGAAATTCAGTGCAAGGTTTTCGTGCGAAAGGCATTTGATATAGGAATAACATTCACGCTCGCTCGTAGATATTGTATTACATTTAACACTAAGACGGGAGTGGGCGGCAAACCTTCTCCTGGTGAGATACCCAATACTCAGCTATGAGATGCCATACCAAACTCAATTTTCATAGAGAGTTCAAGTATAAATTCGTTGAGAATAATATATTTATTTATAATATATTTATTTGGCAGCGAATCTCTTTTGTTTGTAATGGCACTGGAATATAAGTCACTTAAATAGACCTAGGAACAGCAGTCCCAAAATGAACTTCCATAAAATGTTAATTTTTTGTTGAATTAACATTAAAAAAAAAACTTTAAAATCACAAAAAAAATAAAAAAAAATAAAATACAAAGAAAATGACATCGGTGATCAATCCTGTACCGCAAGCGCAAGGCATTGAAGCGGATATTCCAGTATGGATGAAAGTAGATTGGCCTCCCGAAATACAGCATGGCATCTACAAGGACTGGGGAAAATACTACTCTCGCAAACACAGGGGAAACATTGCTATGCAATATTTTGACGAGGCCCTTAAGCTCGACCCTGACGATTATAACGCTCTATACCATCGCAGTCAAAATAAGCGTGCAATTGGCCAAAGTGAAGGAGCTTTGGCAGACAGCCTGGAAGCGCAGAGTAAGCAGGAATATACACAAATATTGACAGATTTTATACCATAATCGGCGTGTCTTAGGAATCCTAAAAGTTTACAACACGAACAAGTTCCCAATTAATCTGGAAACTTGCGATGCGCTCTTCCAGCTAAATCGTTTTGAAGACACCAAAGCAGAATTGCACAACAGTTCGCGTTTATTTTCGGGTAACAGGACTCAATTTTTTGAGACACGACTGACCGTGGTACGTGTCATTATGTGTGAGTACTATCCTTGGTATATTATCTCTAAAGTTTACCATCTAAGGTGGATGAGACCATAAAAGACACGTGCGGCAAAGGGTTAAGCCCGTTCATTTTGGCAAATGAGAAAACTATAAAGCACGTTAAAGAGCTTGTCAATGCTCAAATGAAGGTGGACGACCGACCTCTTTGGAAGAAGCTAAGAGAACAGGGCAAATGCGATATTCTCAGCGTTCTTGAACAAGAGGTTTGTTCGTTTTCACTGGGTTAAATGCCATTCCGTAGCTTATAATAACTTTAAAAAATATTATTGTTAGGAGGAACTGATTTCTCCTCTCGAAAAGGCTAGACGGAAACGCGCTTTTGATGTTTGTAATCAGGTGTACGAGAACAATTCGTGGTTGGACGTTGTGTTTCTGAAAAACCTTAGAAAGTATGTAGTATTAGGCTTTTGCTCTGAATTTCATATGACGTCCTTTCAATGGCAGGAACCCGAACTTGCAGTTGGGGCAAAGCGCCAACAGCTGGCGGTTGAGGAAATTCACTGAAGAGCGTTATGAAATCATTCGAAAATATTTGGTATGTTCAGAATGCTCTTTAAAATTCGCGTATATTGAGCAATAATTAACTGTGAAATACAACATTTCAGTCGATGATATATGCCCGCTCGCCAATGTATTATGTCCGTCATATGCAACACATGTCGCCGAAATTCAGAGATGCAATTCTATTTCGTATACAACACCAAACGCGCAGAAACATGCTTTCCATTTTGCGAAACATACGGGAGTACAGGGCTAAAAACGATTTACCGGTGAGCTGCGACGCACACTTAATACATATAATATAATATAATATAATATAATATAATATAATATAATATAATATAATATAATATAATATAATATAATATAATATAATATAATATAATATAATATAATATAATATAATATAATATAATATAATATAATATAATATAATATAATATAATATAATATAATATAATATAATATAATATAATATAATATAATATAATATAATATAATATAATATAATATAATATAATATTATATAATATAATATAATATAATATAATATAATATAATATAATATATATAATATAACGATTCGATCTAAATGATTTCTTTGCAGAAACTCGCAAGTTACATTGAAGAAGTAATGGGAGATTACGTTGTGCTGAAAACGCTCCGTATTATGCCTTGGAAAGTTGAATTTCTGAACGAAGTATACAACAACTTGGCATTAGCCCTAACTGAGCAGTATTATATTCCTAAGGACTTTAAGGGCGTCGACAGGAATGCGCTCTTATTTCTTTTGCATCACACTCTAGATAAATCAAAAGATCCGCCGGCTTTTGTATTTGGAGATCGATCTACATATGTCAAGACGGAGGTACCTGCGAAGAGCAGGTAAGAATTAATTTTATGAAGAACAAGTAAGCGGACAGCCAAAAATACGGACGGACGCGTATTTACAGCTATATGAAACGAATCGCAACTTGAACACAGCAATTTATTATTTTCTGTATAGCAGCCGGCGGCTAATGACACGCTTGGAAAGACGCTTGTTCTTCGCAAAGCACTCGATAGAAAAGTGCTATTTACTTCACCAGATGGCAAATATCCATTTGGAGTCGTTCCGCTATAACGAGTGCTGCTTTGTTGCCCGAAAAGCGATTGAGGGTTTGTATTGATCAGAGGCACTTAAGATAGTAAAATTACCATTTAGCGGACTAACGTCACTCCCCTGTAGAATCCAAAGAGTGCAACAGCCTGATTTGGAATTTGCTGAGCAACATTATGATTATAAAATCGAATGCAGCCATTGGCAAGATTGAAGCCGCAAGGAATGCTCTCGGCAATGCACTACAGCTCTCCGAGAGCCTCAAGTCACCACAATTGGAGCAGTTTTTCGACCTGTGCCTCGCACTTAATGAACGTCTTTCCCTAAAAGGAAGTTCCATAGCTTCGGCTAAGCGGGAAAGTAAGATGTCGCTCAGTTCTCACAACTCTGGTTGAGAACTGCTCAAAAACTATTTAAAATTTACAGTAAAACAAATTTTATGTGAGTAGAGTGTACCACAATGAATGTCCTGTGGTTAAAGACTTTCGGAATGCTATAATAACATTGTTTTATAATTAAAAACCAAACTTGTATCTTGCGATAGGCCGTCGGATCAAAGCCTTTTATTTTATATTTGCTACTTAAATCAAGTCGATACTGTTAAGCGTAAACAATAATATACATAAAGTAAGGTACGTAAGTTCTAGGGGATTGGCTACAAGCCGCTTTGGGATAATTTCACATTTTCGCATCCACCTCAGATTAGAGCTGATGATGAATGTTTACTATTTAATCTCTATGTGCAATTCGTTTAGACCCTGATCAGCTTCAGGGTAACTATTGACGGATTCGTTTGAGTAATGTTCAAGGAAGTCGGATTGTGGCGCTGCAAGAGTCGCAGCGGAAGACGGATGAACGGCACTCGGTGTTTGGGCATCTATGAAAAAGTCTGTAATGACACAATACACAATAATTGATCACATTTTCAAGACAACTTTAGTAAAGCTCTCTTACCCGACTCAACGCAATTCCAGTCACTGACCACAGCTTTGCTGCAATGCTGAAGCAAATTGGGTTGGTCCTCGACCACGCCCTGAAAGCGTTGCAAATCAGCGCCCATCTCTTGCTTTGTTACATCGTCAAAGTCGAAGATTTCGGTGACCTGGACATTGCTGGATTCATTGTCTGCATAGTAGTACGCGTATAAGGCCTCATTGTGCGTGCTCATTTCGAGCACATGCTGGGGCGGAGTGCAACTGCGGGGGAGAGCAGATGTTATTGAACGGTTTATGTTGCTAGATCTAGACAAAGACTCTTACCTATCATCAACCAGTATGGAAATCTGTGGACTATATCTTCGACCGGAATGGAGCACGCCAGTTGCATCGAAATGCGGCTGATCGTACAGCTATAAACAAGAAACAAGGAGCAAATTAGTTTTGTTTCAAGTAAACATTGACGCATTTGACTTCTTACCGTTAATTTGTCGATCAGACGAAGTTGCATGCTGTTGTTGAGCTGAACAATGAGCTCCTCGACCACTTTTCGCATATGCTTCGTCAGTTTTGGAGTCAAGGATGAAATTCTAGAAGAGATCGAATGAATATTTGATAAATAATTCAGTGGAAAATCAGTCGACTTCTTCACTTACTTCGACACTGTGGCCAAAAAGAAGTCCATCGGCACGGTAGCAGGCAGCGAGAGCAGCTTAATGCCGCGATGCCTGAATATCCAATTGGCCAGGCCCTTGTTCGCCTGTTCTATGTAGTCCTGTATGACGTCCAGCACAGTCTCTGGCATATTTGAGCTCAACGCATCCTTTCTGTGCTCCTTGCACTCCCGACACTCCGATTCGAACTCCTCCGGCATTGTGACTGTCTCCGAAACTACGAACGTCGACTGGACGGCTATGCAGCGTGTGCAATTGAGGAGGTTGTTGCGATGCAAGAACTGCAGGGCATCATCGAAGCCCTGCTGGCAGAACTTGGAGAGGAACTCGGCTCGCGGGGGGAACAGAATGCGAACAAATCGATTGATGTTCTGCCGCGATATTTCAATGCTCGTGTTCGCCCAGTTGAGATGGAACAGCTGAGAGCTCTGGTCGCGTGGACAGATGTCGCTCTCGCCGCAAAACGGACTCACAGTAATTGTATTCTCATCGAGAATTGGCAAGTTGTCGGAGAACGCGCCGTCCATGTAGCGCACACCCCGGAAGCGCGGCGGCAGAATTCCCGAAAAGCCAGGTATAAAGCAGGCGCAGAGCAGCGCTTGCAGCACTTCCTCGCGCGATTCGAACTCCGAGATTATGACATTCTGGCCATCGTGAACACGCGTCAACGAGATGTGTAGGCGACCGCTGACACGCTTGTGAGCGTCTTCAGGTAGCTGCTTCTGCAACCCCTCGAGCAGGCAGGTCTGTATATTGAAGGACGGACTGAACGGGCCCAGTGAGTAGCGACGCGCCTCATTCACCACTCGGAAAAAGTCCGCGGTCATGCTTCCTGTAGCGAGATGAGATAAAATTTAATATGAGATATATTTAATAGCAGATTACGATCTAAATAAATGTTTTAAAATTACAAATAATCATTGTACACTCTGGAATAGTCATACATTACAACCATACACTGACTATACACATATAAATGCAAATAAATAAGTGCCTATAAATATTCCAAGCATTAAACATAATCGCAATACATTCTGGAATAATCAGGTAGTAAGCATCCCGCTCCATAGAAATTATATATATACTGATTATACTATATGCTGTAGAGCAGCGAAAAGCACCCCATAGTTAGTTTTATTGCTCAATAGGTTGTTGACTATGGCCATCCCAGCACGCGTACGCGAATGACGCATTTGTGTGCGCGTTTGTTTATTACGCTGGCCCCCATCGAGCACAGAGAAGTACGTATGACTGATAACGGAATACTATACATAATGCATGCGCCTACGGTCTTCGGTCTTGTTCTGTTTTAGCAAAACAAAACCCTGTCGGTGGCAGCAGCTGCTCTTTTTTGAGAATCCAGCTGATAGCATGAACCCCCTTTTGTTATTGTGCGTACTTGTGTGTGTGTTTGTACACATACATCCCCATGTGTGATTATATACTATACACATATACTGTGTGTATTTTATAATTACATTAGCGCACACTCTCTCCCTCTGTAGAGAATGTCACGCCACATTGGGTTATGCCAACACAAGTGATAAGAATATTGGAGGGCGGAAACCAGGTATTATAATTCTCACGTCAATTTTAATACCTGTTTTCCTTTCATTAATTTCGACTGTCGAAAATAATCATTATTTATCTTGTGTTTTTCCATGCATAAAGCAGTCTATGTTGTATATTAAAACTTTAGATGTACTTCAATTATCTCAATATTAATTAAGAAACCGAGATAACTCTCTTGATTCTTACTTCCAATTCCATTCGTATATTATATATATTTTATAATATATTTCATATATTTGAGTTATGTATCCCAGATATCTGTTCTAGTTCTTACTTCTAGCTAGATCTTAAACTCTTTATTTCTATCTTTTTCGAACTGTCTAAGAGAACTTTAGAAATCTATTTTAGCTCTTACTTCTAACTATACTTTAAGTTTCCTATATATATAACTGTATCTAAGCTCTAAGCTCAGAACAATGGTTTAGATCTTTACTTTTTTAGAAGTTAGGAAAGCAAGCCAGTCAAGGGGGTTGGTTGCGGTTCGCTGGTTTGTTCTGGAACCGTGAGCATGCTGCATCCATAGAAACACACTCTCTCTCAGCACACACACACACACACACACACACTCGCACACACAGGCACACGCATGTATGAAACTGTAGCATGCTGTACTTTGAAATCGTTTAATAGGTCAGTCACACAACCGTCAGCTGGGCCTGCGAGCAGCTGGGGTCTGTCTTGCTGTGCCGACGTAAGCGAAAAGATCTGAGTAGATTTCTGTTCTTTGTATGATCTATTATATTACTGAGAATAATTAACTGGAGCTTTAATTTGAGTATAAGGCTAGTGCGAGTACGCAGAACTATAGCCTATATGCCTGTATGCATGTACATATATGTATATTCTTTTCCTATGCATGTGTGTGTGTGTGTGTGCAGTAAAGACCTTATATATCAATTGTCACAATGAAATGGGCTGATAAGCCGCCCCGCAGTGCAAAACACATCTGCTAATTTATTGTAAATAAAATCACTTGATATATATATAGGTGTATGTATGTATGCACACGCATACATATGTTCATTATATTTCCCTAATCAAATAGGAAACTCATTCAGTTCATTTCGCTGATTTGCTAAACTTATGCCCAGCCGAATTGACGTCAATGGGGAAGGCTATTGTACATATGTCTACAGATATATACGTATGTACAGTGGTACATATGTCAGCCTTATCAATCACTATTAGGCTATAAACTAATTAAGGCACTACCGATCAAACAGATGCCGATATCACTAGCAGGGCAAATTGCTTGTAAAACCAAAGATGGAGAATGCATTTCCTCCTCCTCCTCCTCCTGCTCCGGTGCAGACAATTTCCAGCTCTATACACCTGCCCACTGATAACGCTGTCTCAAAGGTCATTGGAACTTCCGATTAACGAAAGTCGTCGTCATGCGCATGTACATGTGTGTGTGCTCTGTTTATGCGTGTGTGTTGCGAGGCACTGGTTCACCGCACTGGTTCGGCTTTCGTTGAAAGTGAACTGCAATTAAACTGCACAATACGCGGCAAGTGTTGCCGCCGCTGCCGCTGCAGTTGCCGCGGCAATGAATCATTCTACCTGTTGCCGAACTTTCTACAGTGAGCCAGAAAAAGATCACAGCGGGAACAGGTACTACACACACACACACACAGACACATGCTCGCACGCGCGAGCGCACATACAAAGTGGCATATGTGTGTGTGTGTATGTAGGTGTTAGTCTAGCGTGTGGAACTTGCAGGTAAGGGTTTTATAACAGATTTATAACAGTCATAATTTCGCTTGTGACTCGAACGTTGTGATATCAGTCAACAAATGTACAAAGTATAATTCTCACAAAGGAAACAACAACAAAGCACAAGTCTATTTCCGAAGCAGAATAATAAACAACAAATGTATGTACACACACACACACACATACAAATTTACATACATAGAAAAATACCGTCAAAGTTTCTAAGAGTCAACAGACTCATGTATACAGCATTCCAATGGCTAAGTGTGTTTGTATTGAAGCATCGAGCAATATGTACCCAATAGCTATGTATACATACATACAGATGTTAACATAGTTACGAAAAATATATATAAACGAGCCCCTCTAGATAAACAACAAGTCCGACCTTCACATGATTCAATTAAACACACACACACACACGCACGCACGAATCAACGCACATCATGCCCGTTTGTTTGTATGTATATATGTATATGTGCATATCAATAGAGGGCATGTAAGTCTATTTTGGGGCCTGTTACAAATGTGCGTGTGTGTGTGTGTGTTCGACTTTGTTTTTGTTTGCATATGCGTCGTACATTTTATGCTCGAATTCGCTCCGGCGACGAGCCCCCAAAAATGGGTGTGTGCCACACACACACACACACGCAACAGACGTCTGTGCATTTACATAGCGCCATGCATAATGCAATGGTATTTTAATGAGCATTCCGCTAATGTGACGTATGTCAAGCGCTTAATACTAAGACTAATACTATGCTAGTATATTCTGGCAAAATGCAACATACCCAGTGGCAAATCGCAGAGCAGGCAGCAGGCCGCCAGGGAGCCAGCGGAAGCACCTCCGATCTTCTCCAGCAGCAAGTGTGGCGCGTACTTTTTAAAGGACACAGCGACGCCGACATGGTAAATTCCGAGGAAACCGCAGCCCGCGAAAGATAGATTCATGTTCACTTGGCTTTCAACGTTTTCTTTATATTTATTCTTTTTTTGTGTATTGAAGTGGCGGATTTATGTGCTTTACAGACTTTCTGATTCCACAGTTGGAAAAACGTGTAAATCTTTTCCTTGAGACTTGCTGCCAAATACTTATATTTTCGTATTCACTTGTCAACAGTTAGCTCAAACTATTTCTTTAGTTTTTAGCCTTTGTTTATTTCCAACCACTCGCAGCGAAGTCCAACCGTTACTTACGGCTGCTTTAATAGCAATGAGCAGAAATGACTGCTTAGCAACGTCGATAGCTTTTGTTGTTATCGATAAGTCTGTAGTCCGCTTATACTTTTGGCAATAATTAAGGGATTATTTATAAACAGTAACAATTGGGTTTGTATATAAACTAACTACTAATCACACTTTGCTTTATTTGCTTAAATATAATTTATTTATATGGCTTGTTCTTAAATAAAGGGTAAATCCCCAGATGGCATTGCTTTGATGTCTGAACAATTTATTTATACCATTAGTCGCCAATTCCTTTAATAATCACGTCGAAATTAACTTTTGTATAAGAACAATTTAATGTCCTGGCTTTTATTTTTTAATGTAATTACCACAAATTACGGTTTTTAATTTATACCTTTATTTCGATTTAGATATTACTAAATTTATTTCTATCAAGTTGAGCAACACTTATCGATACATACATATATATATAAATATATCGATTATTAAAGCAAATTTGCGGCGAACAGAGGTTGCGGTGCGGCGAAACCAAGTAGTTTTGTACTGCGCTTGTAGGAAAATATATGTATAAGAATACATTTTCCCGTAAAAATGGAACTAGCTACAAAGTTACAAGCAAGCGGTTGGTAAGTACGTGAATTACTGTTTAAAATGAGCGCAATACTAATGAAATGCCCAGGCACCTGACCGAAGAGGGAATCAAGACACTAACAAGTGCTGCGAACGACGAGCCCGACCCACGCAAAATTATTGATGAGGCTTTGAATGTGAGTAACACGCGTAATTGCAATAGTAAACTGCAGCTGGGCGTAATTGCAGAGGGACTTGCGCGACATTGGGGGCGGAGCGTTGCCTGCCAAACGCGAAGATAGCTCCGGCACGCTGGCAGGCCGGATTGTGCTTCAGGTGCAGCGAGTGCGGAATATCGCCGCCCCGAAGAGCAATGAGGAGTCGAAGGCGGCGCCACGACTCCTGCAGTTGGAGCTGACCGACGGGCAGGCATCGCTGCAGGCACTCGAACTGGAGCCGGTTCCCGCACTAAGCCTGAACGTTGCGCCCGGTACGAAGATATTCTTCCGGTCCGAGAAACTGCAGCTGATGCACGGCTTCCTGCTGCTGCGCCCCAACGACTTGCAGATTCTTGGCGGTCGCGTTGATGCTCTCTACGAGAAGTGGGAGTTCGCCCGCACCATGCTCAAATACGCGCGCAGTGGCAGACCTCTGACTGGCTCGACGGCTCCGCCGCCGTGGGTGCCTTTCGGCAAAAGTATTGATGCGAATGCCGATCGCAATTTCAAGAGTCTCGCGCCGGCGGACAAGGACAAGCCCTCGAAGGAGAACGACGAGTTCAACACGATGCGCAGCGAAGCCATTGCCGTGGCCAGCAAGGCAGGCGCCAAGAAAGTCTTCGGCGGCGGCGGCCAGAACATTGTGGACTATAATATCAAGAAGATCCTGGACAAGGGCTACAGCAAGGAGGAAGCTCAGCTCGCACTGCAGGCAACCCGCAACAATCTGGAGCGGGCGCTCTTCAATCTCAAACGGCGCAAAGACATTGCCGGGGGCATTGCCGAGGCGCCGATGCGCAACGGACGCGGCGATCGGCCGGGCAGAGAGGGAAAGCGTGGCGCCAGCCTCAAGGATGAAGCTGAAGCTGCCAAGCCCGCTGCCAACGCAACGCTCTTCGATTTCCTCACAACCAAATTGCGACCAACTGATGCGGCCGCCGCGAAAACCGGCGATGCAGCAAAAGTAACAACTGCCGACAAAGCTGTGGTCAAGCATGATGAACACGATTACAAGCCGGCGCATGCACCGGACTACAAATTCCAATCCTCGAGCGAACGCTCACGCTTCGAGAACAATGTATCGAGCAGCTTTGCTGCCAATCGCGGCGTCCATTCGGGTCGTGTCTCACGTGGAGGCATGCGTAATCGCTCGGGCCGTGACGAGCGTCCGCCGCGTGATGAGCGCCCACCTCGTGATGAGCGCCCGCCTCGAGAGGAGCGTCCGCCTCGTGAAGAGCGTCCTCCGCGGGATGAGCGTCCGCCTCGTGAAGAGCGTCCGCCGAGGGAAGAGCGCCCGGCTCGTGGAGCTGGCGTCAACATTCGCAAACAGGAGAACAACTCGCGCGCAGCGGAGCATGCACATGGCAAAGGCGCCAACAGAAACGGACAGGAGCATCCCACCGGCGCTGGTAAAGCTGCCACTGAGCAGGAGACTGTTGCCGCTAAGGATTTGGGCAACAATCGGCGCGGCAACGAGCGCCCGTCCAATCGCAATGGTTATGCACGGGGAGAAAACGGAAATGCTAATGGCAACAATAATAACAATAGACGCCGTCAGCAGGGCAATGGATCAGCAGGAACTGGAGCTGGAGCTGGTACTGGTGGTGCTAGTGGTGCTGCCGTTGCCCCCAGGGCTGCCAATTCTCACGAGGAAGTTAATACTCGCTTGAACAAAGTCGTCGAGGAGACGGCCAATCTCAAGCTCGGCTCCTCCAAGCGTGAACGCGAGCACAGGCGCGGCGGCAAGCAGAGCGGTGGCCATTCCACTCGGCCGCAGTACGAAGCCCGGGAGAACCAACTGCCGCCATCGCAAGTGGAGAAACTGGCCAAATCGGCGGAAAAGCCTCAGCAAAATCAGCGACAGCAGGAGAGCACACGACACAATTCGAATGCCAGCTACAGTCAATTGCCCAACGGCTACACCTATGATCCGAGCAAAATCATGGGTTTCCAGAGCAAGGAGGCCAACGAGTTCGCCATGAGTCTCATGAAGAGCCAGGGCCTGAGCATTGCACCGCCCACCAAGGAGGCAGCAGCGGCTGCTCTTACACCTATAGCTGCTGCACCTACACCTGTACCACCGAACAAGCAGCAATCCAATCCAAAACTGAATTCTTCTCAAGCTGCCAGTGCCCCGATGGTGCCTAAGCCGCAGCCGCAACCGCAGCCTCAGGCTTTATTCTCTGCTCCGCCCGAGGACTTTGGCAGCGCCTGGATGTGGAAGAGTGGGGATTTGTGCATGGCAAAGTATTGGGATGACGGCCAGGTGAGTGCATCGAGATGACCAGAAAATGATACCTCACTGAGTTGCCTTTCATTTCGCAGTATTACGAAGCCGAGGTGACTGCAGTCTCGGACAAAACTTGCGTGGTGCTCTTCCTCGGATATGGAAACCACGAGGAAGTATTGCAAACGGACATGTTGCCTATTACCGACTCCCAGAACAGGCCCTTGAGCAACGTGTCGCAGGTACAGGCACAGGCGCAGCCACCGGCACAGCAGCAGCAGCAATCGCGCTATCGCGGTGACCGCCAGGTGCACCAACAGCAGGTGTACGTACCACCACACAAGCGGGAATAATATCAAAAACTATGTTCACTCTCGTATCCCTATTGAAATTAAATTAAATGTATCGAATGAGTAATTCGACAATTTTTTTTACATTTATTACAATACATTCAGCTTCGTGTGTCAATTCCAATATATTGAGAATACCGAGAATCCTCACTGAGTGTGCATTTACTTATACTGCGGGCAAAAAGTAAGGTGAGGCAAGGTAAGGGTTGTTTGTAAAGTGAACATTCTTTGTTTATTCGCCTGAATCAATTTCATCCCTTTCAAAGTAATCCCCTCCCGATAAAATACATAAATATGCCAACGAAACAGGCCAAATAGTCCTATTCCGGTATAGCCATGAGCGCCTCCGTCGATTCCGCTTTTATTGCTGCAATCGAGCCTTTTTCGATGCCAAACGAATTTTGACTTTTTGTAGGCCCAAATGGTCTTTCAAAATGGTTTTCACAGATCCTTCTGATATTCCGGTCTTATCAGTAAGGTCTTTAACAGTCAACCCACGATTTTTGAGCACTAATTCCTTCACTTCCTTGACGTGTTGGTCATCTGTTGACTTCGATGGTCGTCCGGAGCGCTGCAAGTCATCAATACTATCCCGACCCTCTTTGAATTCTCTGTACCACTTATAAACATTTTTCTGGGACATGGTAGAATCACCATAGGCCTTCCGCAACATCCTCAACGTTTCCGCAGCCGAAATGTCATTCCGGAAACAAAATTTGATGGCACTTCTCTGCTCAAATAAATCAGACATTGTAAAAATTGACAGACACTCTTAATGGTTTGGTAAACACAAGCGTCAATAATAGAGGTGGAAAAACATCGATGTTTTCGTTACACCGGGGCAAAATCGATGTTTTTCCATCTCTAGTTTCTCCACCTCTAGTAAATAAATGTTCTCATAAATATACATGTCATCAAAAGTCCTGCCAACTCAAGAACAAACGAACTAGTCCGCCATCTTAAGCCCGCGAATTTTAAATTGAAAATTCACTTACTTTTTGCCCAGAGTAGTATATATTATTATCAATTACTAATACACGAGCGTGGTTCGAATATGATTGAGACAAATGCGTATAATTAATAATCAAAATAATAAATATTGTGTACCAACATTTAAAAGAATTGTATGGTTATGGGGAAGTTCAATTGAACGGCTCGATAGAACCAAAAACTCGACCTATAACTTGTGTGAACAAGTTCATTCGGAAATCAGTAAATAACTCAATACTTCATATGAGCTGTGGGCAAGTTCAAATGAGCGCTTCAATAAACCAAAGACTGCAGACATCTTGTGAAAAGAGTTGCCATTTCTTAGAAAGAAAGGTTGCGTTTGCCAGCAGAATCTTTATAAAGTTTATAATATAAACTGCACCTCAAAATGTTGTTTTATTGCATACATATTGGCGCTTAATTTCTAAATTATATAAAATAAGGGAAAAAGCCAAGCTCATTACAAAGATTTACATTTCTCGCTTTTCACAGCTCCTACATTTTTACTTTAAAATAAAGCTAGACTTGACGGCCCTGGTTCAAGGCAACATAATGAATTAAGAACTTGAGTTTTCTTTGTGTAGAAACTGTTATTCACACGAAATTTAAAAATTTAATCACGCTAACTTTAAAGTAAAGTAAATAACTACATTTGATTACAAATACCATTTATAACAAAATAAAGCAAACCTTATGCTATTTATTTCTATTAGTTTTACCGATAGTTTTGTTGCAGCAGCTCGTGCTTCTTCCAATAATCCCGAAAAACAGAAGTTCGGTCACACTGTACGACACACGTGTTCCTTGGCCGAAGAAACTGTAGCTTGTGTGATTTTTTATTAATTAATTATTGAAAAACTAGCATAAATAAAATGGTTAAAGTGAAACTAGAGCCCACCGAGGAAGCCGATACCTCAATTAAGGTAAACGAGAGTGTGACCGTGAAGGACGAAGAGACCTACGACGACAAATTGTTGTTTGTAAACGCCATTGCCAAGCCGATGGTAGGCAAGAAGCTGGCGAAGAAGTGCTACAAGTTGGTCAAGAAGGCCATGAAGCACAAGACCTTCCTGAGGAACGGACTGAAGGATGTGCAGACGCGACTGCGCAAGGGCGAGACTGGGTATGCTCACAATACAATAACAAAGTATATATGCACAATTTCAATGCTCAATTTCTGCCCGCAGTATCTGCATCTTCGCCGGCGATGTGACGCCCGTGGACATCATGTGCCACTTGCCCGCCGTGTGCGAGGAGAAGGGCATTCCATACGCCTACACGCCGAGTCGCGCTGATCTCGGCGCTGCGATGGGCGTGAAACGAGGCACAGTTGCGCTGCTCGTCCGCCAGAACGACGACTACAAGGACCTCTATGACGAGGTCAAGGAGGAACTCTCTGCCCTCAATGTGGCCGTCTGAGCAGAGCAATTAGTTTTGTATTCTAGTTAAGCATTAAGTTAGTTAAACAGTTTGGAAGATGTAAGTATATGAGCGAAAATATACTGACAGACAGACTTAATCAAACATGTTGTTTCCTTACTTTCATACTAAATATAGCACAAATACTGGTATATCTGCATGAGTTAAATATGCTAAATATATACTCTTCCAGTTGAGCTTTCAGTCTAATCTATCTATATGGTCTAAAAGTAGAGCTCTTGGAAAAATAATACCAAAATAGATAAAATACTGTCTCAAGCAGATTTCTTTAAAAATAAGAAAAATACCTTCTCCAATTCTCCACTATCTAATCGCCCTACCCACATTTTAGTAGCACCGTCAAATAAAGTTGGAACTTATTTTTTTTGGCGGTCCCTCGGGGATCTTTTTTTTTAATTTTTTTATGTATTTTATAAATTGGATTACACAGTTTAGTAATGTGTAGTGGGATGCTTTCGTGTTTCAAATCAGTTTTCGAATTTGTTTGTGCTTAATAAAACGTGTCGAGATAAACAGACAGATACAGTTACAGATACACATATGCGTTATAGTTGCTATTTGTGACTGTTAATTATGGTAATTAATAATACATGTGTATGCGCTAACGTTTTGTTATTATGTTAAGAATGATTTGATTATACAGTTAATTACAAATCGTACATATATGCATATATATAACTATATATATGTGCTCATTCAATCGCGTGCTTTGACAGAGTAGTGTCAACTCCCAGAGAATACTGAGAAGTTATAGTCCAGGCAAAAGATCCAGCCGCACGCAGCGACAGAGCAAGCGATTCATTCACATACTTAGCCAGTTCTCCTGCTCTCCCAGGGAATCGGGAGAGCTACGAATGTCCCATATAGCCAAGCATATTTTCGAGTACAATTAAGAAGCAGTATATTTGTACGGTATAAGTACATAAATAAATTAAAGGGTTCGCATAAAGACAATTAATAATGTATTTGAGTACATGATAGTTTTCAGTTTCTAATTTCTTTTGTTTTTTGTTTTTTTTTTCTTATTTTTTTTTTTTTTGTTTTTCGAATGGTCAACTGCTGTACAAAACTTAAGGTACAAAATATGTATGGTTTCTTCTTTTATAACTCAAGAGCACTTAGGCCAAACTGAACATTTCGTAGCTTATAATCTACGATCAATATAGAATGATTATTATTAAATACAAACTTTGTTGAATTATCTTAACAACTAGCTAATTGTTTTGTTTTTGTTTTTGTTTTGTTTTCGGTTTCTGTTTTAGTTTTTGTTTTTTCTTTTACGCTTTTTTTGTTTCTTGCATATCATATAAGTTAGTTTTAGTTTCGAAGGGCCTAGACATTAAGGGCTGGATGCTCAGAGCGACCCTGCTGCTGGATGCGACATGACAGCGCCTGGGGCGTGCGTGGGGCGGAACGGCCTGCTGCGGCATTAGTATCTACTAAAGTATGCATATAGTATAGTATAGTATATAATTGTAATTGTAATAATTAAGACTACGTATTTAAATTAATTGCAATTTTAAAAAAAGCAAACGGGAGAGCTAAAATTAACAAGCAATTCATTTTCTGTTTTTGGGTGTTTTTTCCTTCTTTTTTCTAATTTTGCATTTTTTTTTTAGTTTTTTTAAATGTTTTTTTTTGTGTTTTTTTTTTCTTTCTGTTTTATGAAGACCCTACAGTCTCCCTAATGTAAGACTTTGATGCCAGGTGCAGCAGGCGGGAGATTCCCACCAACGCACATGCGACGCTGCCATGGGACCATGTGCTCACTGAAAATAATTGTAGAATCCGGTTGTTGCCTGCCCCAACTCGCGTATGGCCGCAAACGGATCCTTCTCCAGCAGCTCATTGTTGGGTTGCGAGGACTTTGCAGTATGCAAAGGCCGAGCCGGCTGCTGCTGCTGTTGTTGCTGCTGCTGCTGGTGCGCCACAGCAGCCACCTGCTGAGGGCCCTGGCTTAAGACAGCCGCGTATGTGGTGGCCGAAGACTGCGGATGGTTTACGCTATCGCCGGCGGAGGGACCCGTCTGCGAGCTCTGGGGCGGCACCGGAGCAAAAAGATCTAAGTCGTGTGTGCTCTTAAGCGCGTTGTAGTTGTTGTAAAGCAAACCCTGAGTGTGATCGGACTTGCTTGAGTGATCACCGCCGACGGCATTGTTTGCTTGGAATAAGGCCTCGATCAGGTTCGTGCCCGTATCCAGTCCAGCGAACAGTCCTGGCAGATTGTTGTAGTTGTTGTTGCCGCCGCCGCTACCAGCCATCGCCTGGCGGCGATACAGCGGCACCGAACTCCCATTGTTATGAACGCCGTTGTTGAGGCTTCCTCCTCCAGCTCCAACTCCACCTCCAGCTGCACCACTGCTGTTGTGGTTGTTGAAGTTTCCGTATGACTTGTCGTTCATCATGGCGGCTACGGAGGTACGTGCCAAGTGCGGGAGCGGGTAATTCAATTAATCAAAGACTCAATCGAGGGAGAATCATAACTTACCATTGTTCATAAAGTTGGGCAGAACCGCAATGTTGCTACCTGCAGCCGGGTGAACACCTCCAGCTCCTGGTACCGGTCCTGGCATGTGGTTGGGATACATGGCCTGTGCCTGCGGGATGCCCTGATTGGGTGGCACATGCTTGCCCATGGGCATGCCAGGCTGTGGAGGCTGCTGTTGGCCCTGCATCATTGCGAACAGACGACTCTGCTGCTGCTGCTGATGTTGTTGTTGCTGCTGCTGGTGCTGTTGCTGCTGTTGGTGTTGATGCTGCTGCTGTTGTTGCTGCTGCTGATGCTGCTGCTGTTGATGTTGATGCTGCTGATGTTGCTGCTGCTGTTGATGCTGCTGGTGCTGCAGTTCTCCGCCATTCATCATGCCATTGGAGACCGGAAGTCCACCAGGAGCGCCCGCCGCTGCTGCATTCACTCCGACCATGCCAAGCACATCTCGCAGGATTGGCTGCGCTATGTCGTTGGCGCCGTTCATAATCGAATTAAAGACAAGATCAATTTGCTGGTTAAAATTGTCCAGCGGTGGTGACGACTCTACAGGGTGCTGGCTTTGAGCCTGCCCCGGTGCAGAGTACATCATCGGGTACTGCGGCCGCTGCTGGCCCTGTGGTCCCATCACAGCATGCGGATTAGCCAGCATCTGCGGCCCCGGCGCCGACGGCGGCTGCTGCTTGTGTCCCTGCGGATGCTGCTGCTGCTGCTGATGACTCTGTTGCTGCAAAGTGGCCATTACCTGACGCAGCATATCACCAAATTTGTTGGCCGCCTCTTGGCCCACAGACTCCAGCAGCTTGAGGTACCATTTGTATTGCTCCTCCTTCGAGTTGAAGGCCATCTCATAGATGCTCACGTTGGGCGGCAGTAGCTCGTGCGCAGCAGGGAAGCGCAGCGCGCTTGGCGACGGCTGCTTTCCGGCCGTATACATGTAGGGTGCAGGTGGAGGCTGCTGTGGCGGTGCCGCCGGCTTGTCGTAGTTATTGTAGGCGTTTGCAGCCCCGTTATGACGTAGGTAAGGCGGAGGTCCGTTCTCCATGGGACTCATGGGACCATTGGGCACGCTGCTACCACGTTGAAGGGGCATCGGTGGCTGGCCATACAAATGATGCGGTGGCGGGGGCTGTTGCGAGGGCGGCGCCTGGCCGTGGTTGTACAGCGTTTTCTTGGCGAGATAGCCCAACTCGCTGGGATTCCGCAGCAGCTGGGCGGTAGCCGTGGCATTGGCGGCCGCTGGTGGCACGCTGCCTCCTCGAAGGGTCTGTTGAGGGGAGAGAGAGATACCTCTTAATTTAAATTATTTTCTATTTTAGAACAATTCCATGGACTTACCGGCGGCGGCATAGGCCCTGGTCCTGGTCCACGGTTGGGCACTCCTGCCTGTGGCGGCGGCGGCTGCTTGTTCGGCGGCAAAACGCTCCAGGGATTCGTCTGTGGCGGCGGACCCCAGAGACTGGCATTCGGATTCTGTTGCTGCTGCTGCTGGGCCTGCTGCGGTGTGACAGGCGGTCGCCAGTGCTGCAGTGCTGCGTACTGCCCGTACGGAGGCGGCGGTGGACCACCTCCTCCTCCGGGCTGGGACTGACGCAAATGCGGTGGCCCCGGTGGCGGCCCATTCGGCGGTGGTCCGCGCATTCCTATGTGTCCGCGCAAATGCACAGCTCCCGGCCCTGGCCCCGGTGACGGTCCGTTGGGCGTTTTCCCGCCGACGGCTGCTGCGGCGGCCATCATGGCCATGTGCGTGGAGTACATGTGTGTCAGCTGCTGATTGGTCATCGCTGCCATCTGATTCATCTGATGCGCAGCCGCCGGCACTGGGCCCATACCGGCGGCTGCCGCATAATGGTTCGGCTGACCGCCAGGCTGTGCGTGTGCCGGAGCGTTCAGGTAGAGGGCCGCCTGCTCGCGTAGATATGCCTCCGGCTGCAGGGCACGTGGCACAAACTCTGGCGCCAGTGGGTTGAGCACATATCCACGCTTCATCTCCACGCCATCCAGCTGGGATCGCAAGTTCGACCAGGTGAGACCGAACAGTGACTTGTGCTCGTCGCATATCTCAATGAAGCGTTCCCAGACCTTGCGACAGCGTCCAATGGAACAGAGAGCAACGGGATCTCCGACGACGGCGACAAGAGACTGCGCACGCGTTATCGCTGTATTTAGCAGCTTCGAATTGCTCAAAAAACCGTAGTCGGTATCCGCATCTCCAATGCTGCATGCCGTGGCGATGCTGGCGCCTCCACTGCCCTGTCCGCTGCCCTGGGGCAGGCAAGTGCGCCTGGTACGCACAGTCGAGAGGAAGACGGCACGGAACTGCTTGCCCTGTACGTTAAGCACACGCTCCACCGAGATGCCGCCCATCCGCCGCTTGCGCAGCTCGGACCGAATGCGGAACACCTGGTCGGCGTAGGGCGTCATTATGCCGATGCTCGTGTCGTTCAACTTACCCCAGGCGCTGGGCCAGCGCTTGCGCAGCTCCGAGACGCGCTCGACCACCTCGTAGACCTCGGCGTTGTTGTAGAACGCCGTTGAATTCTTGTCCTGCACATCCTCGCCGCGCGTTGTGAAGAAGGTGAGCGGGTAGAAGCGTTCGTGGCGAGGCTGTTTTCCCGACGCGATAAGCTTCTGCTCGTAGAAGAGCTCCGAGGTGAACTTGATGATCGCTTCGTGCGCGCGATAGTTCTCGCACAATAGGATCTTGCACGGGAAGTTCGATGGATAATGATCGTAGAGTCGCTCCAGCAGTGAAATATGCAACTTGCGCTCCTTGGCGAAGGCTGAGAACAGCTCGGGACTCATCTGCATGTGATCTCCCGCCAGGACGATGCGCGTCGAATCGTTGGCCAGGGCCAGCGGCATAATCGCCTCGCATTCCATCGCTTGGGCCGCTTCGTCCAAGAATATGTGAGTGAAGAGGCCCTTGGGCAGGCCCAGCGTGGCCAGCTCCATGCTAATGCTGAGTGTGACGACGATGATGCGATGCTGCATGATGTCCTCAATACTGGGGCGCCGGAAGTTGCCGACACCGTCAGTGATGCAATACTTCTGTACTACACTGTTGACGGTGGCGGACCAACGCTTGTGGTAGTAAACACGCAGCGGTGTCGCCTCCTTCAGTCCCTCCTCGATCCATGGGTGCAGGTACTCCTTAATGTAGAGGTCTGCCGCCGAATTGGAATGCGTGCAGATGAGTATCTTGGCTTCCGGCTGCGCGAGCAGCTGCTTAATGGCCTGCGCCAGCGTATACGTCTTGCCCGTGCCGAACGGCCCGATCAGCAGGATTGGCGGCAACTTAATACTCAACGCCGTTGTGATGGCGTTGACTGCCTCACGTTGCTTGGCGTTCAGCTTCGGCTCACAAGCGTCGGCCCACTGCTTCTTAGGCGTCCAGGGTATGGCCGGTTCCAGCTCAGTGGCCGGGAATATTAGCCGGAAATCAGTGATCTTGTCCACGGCATTGTGCCACTCACAGTAGGGCATGCGATTCAGCTGGAACTGTATATCCACGTCCAACTCGGTGTCCGCCTGCAGGCCCATGGCCTCGACGCACTTCGACGACAGCTTCAGGTAGATGACATTCTTACCCTTGTCCTCGATCAGTGCCTCGTAGACGGCGCGCTGCTCTGGCTTATCCTGCTTATCGGACTTATCCGGTTTGGTGGCGTCCTCTGGCGCGGAAATGTAGACGCTGCTGCAGTTCGACAGAATCAGGCGACCCGGAGATGTGTCCTCCGAAATGTCCTTGCCCAAACGCATAAGCGCGAAGAGCTCACCTGCCAACGAGTACTTGGCCGTGCTGGTGGCCATGCCCGCCGGAGTGAGGATGTAGTTTGAAGCGACTGTCAATCGCGTGCGTACGTTGAAACGTGCGATCTGCTCGTATCGCGCGATCTCCTCCACGTAGAGTAGCTCGTGTATACGCGAGCGATAGTTGTTCTGTGTCAGTCGTTTCTCCACAATGGTGGACTGTGTAAGCGTGAAGGTGGCCGCACGCGGACATGGGTATCGCTCCAGAAGTTCTCGCTCGTGCTGCAAGTCGCTTAGGTAGGCCTCCGTCTTTAGGTGTGTGCCTATGGTGGTCTCGAAGCGGGTCAGATTGGTGTTGGCGACATCCCAGCGAGTGGCTGAGTTGTTGATAATGTCACGTTTGATTTCCTCAATCTTCTCCGCGTCGCTGACGGGCAGCACGTCGACGCACAGATGACGCACTAGCAGTGGCTCCTGGCCAATGTCGAAGCATATGGATTGCCGGAACGTGCCGTAGATCTCTGTGTGAAATTCGACTGTGACCTCGTGCAAGAGTGTCGTCTTTGTTGTTGAACTGGAGTCCTTCTCCTCCGACGCCTCAGGCACTGGAGCCACGTTGCTGGCCACCCATTCCTGATCAGACTTTAGCTCAACATTGGCCTCCGCTTCCGTAGCTGTTGTTGTTGTTGTGGCTGCTGTTGCATTGCCCAACTTGATGGACTTCAGCGCGAAGTGATTGCGGTGCGCGTCCTGCAGCAGCGCAACAGCCTTCAAAGGTCGCGCCGTCTCCAGCTGGAAGAGCCACTCGCGCTTGGAAGTCTTGGAGCTGATGCTGGTGACCAACTGCTGCTCACACTTGGCCTCAATGTCGGGCACTTTTTCACACATGACTCGCTCTGGCGCAGTTGCTTGAATCCAGCGCTCGAGTACCTGTTCCGTATAGGACTTGCCGTACAGTTCCTTTTCGCAAGCCTTCTGTACTCGCATTCGACGGTACTCGAAACGCTCCTTCCACTCGTTCAGCTCGTCCAGGCCGTGCGCCTCCACACACTGCGCCCCGTAGTGGCAGGTGTGTGCCTCGGCGAAGGTCTCGCAAACGCTATACGTATCCAGGGTGTAGCCTCGAGGTGGCGGACGCCACTTCCAGTCGCGACCTTAAACATATTTACAGTGATTACTTAATCCGACTAATTAAACGAAAGGAAAAGAACTGGGTTTCCGCAGGAAAATGATCATCACACAAAAAACAACTTTAGCATATATTATGCAATAGTTTCTAGAAAAAACATGATTTTTATGTGGAAACAAATTTGACAATTTAACTGCGTTGAAACTTAAAACGGAAGCGATTGGAAACCCAGAACGATTCAATTCTAAAATCAAGCTGTCCATACCCTCATCACTCATTATGACTTTCTGGTGGCTCTCGGTCTGACAGTGCTGTCTCAACTCGTTGCGTGTTTGGAAATTGATGGCGCAGTAGCTGCACGTTGTGGTTGTCGTCGTCGAGTGCGCTGCCTCCGCATCTTGTGCTGTTTCCGCAGACGGGTGCTTGACGCCCGTCAGCTTAATGGCCGATAGCAGCTCGTTATTCTTGGCGCCCATGCTGGAAGTGGACATGGTGCTGCTACTACCAGTGCTGCTGCTGCTGCTGAAGCTGCCACTGCCATTTTGCTGCTGCTGCTGTTGTTGCTGCTGCTGTTGTTGGTGTTGTTGCTGCTGCTGGTGGTGTTGCTGCTCCCGCTTCTTCAGGCCCTTGTTGCTGAGCAACTTGCTGTACTTGTCCAATGGCAGATTATTTGTCGCCCAGTGGTCAAGCTTGGTATCCAGTATGGCCATTTCATCCTCCAGACGTGCATGCGGTATCTTCTGCGCCTGCGACTGTGGCTTGCTCTGGGCATTCATGATCATCTGTATGATGGACTTGTAACGCTCGAGCGTCTTTGAAATATCCGAGAAGATCTGCTGCCCACTCAGCTCATTGATCCACTTGGTCAGAAAGTGTTCCGCATCCTACAATTGATAGAGATTGACATGAATTGATTGGATCGATTCGAAGGGGATTCGCGTGATACTCACCGAGTACTCGTTCAACTTGAACAGCGCATGCACAAGCCATCGGCGCGCCCGGGACACACTCGCCAAGCATTCGGTCTGGTCGGCCAACAGGGTCAGCACTTTGTAGGCATCCGCCAGGCAGCCCTCGTATCTGCGTAACTCCAGCAGACACTCGCAGCGGCCCAGCAGGCACGCGATCTGCTGATCCTTCTGCGCGCGTGTTGTTCCATTCGGCTGTCCCTGGCTCTGTCCCAGCTGCGGCGCCGTTGCACTGGCGGCGAGTATTTGATCGTAGAGCGGCACGGCGCGTGCCCAGCTCCGTCGTCGCACCATATCGTGTGCCTGCATCTCCTTTTCGGCGGCCATTTAAGGCAGTTGGTATTCAGGTTAACTATTTCGATATCGATTTGGTTTCGGTAAACGTTCTCGGCTCTTGTGGCCGCTCGGCTCGCTATATGCTAAGTATCCTCAGTAGAAGTATAGGTATAATGAGTAGGTAGGTAGGTAAGTTCCTTATATCCTTAAGTTAACAATTTACAGTTATATAACAGTTACTGTTTACTGCAACGATAGAAGCAAAGGAGGAGCATTTAATTAGTCTAAGCAAACTTGAAATTTAGTTAAATACGAAATGAGAATGAGGATCTTAAAACTACTATAACGAGTCTAGTGAGAAAACATGTGTCTGGGGGAATGCCTCATATGACTAATAAATATCTTATATTACAAGGGACTAGGAAGTATGACTTGGCTTCGGCCTGGCGAGCAGACAATAAGAATTTAATATTCTACCTAACATATCGGATTCAGAGAAGTAGAAAGCTGTATTCAGTATTCATATCCATGTCATTATTATATAGCCCGAGTCGGTTGATAAAGTCGGCCGATTATTTATTTTCACAGAGAGCGAGTGTAGTTTTTATTCAATATGTTGTTTGTTGCCTTCCCACTGCTTTATTTATACGGGGAGGCTGCTGTCTGTTCTTGTTGTTGCGCTCGCGGATTATTTACACTAGACTCGCAGACAGCTTTCTGTTCGCAAAAAGCAGACACGCACACATACAAATACAGGCAGGCAGGCAGGCCTTCGGTGTAGAGTTCTTGTCCAAACTTGTATATTTTATACATTTGCCATTATCGTCTGCTCCATGCAGACGTTGGAAATGCACAAGCCGGACGCTGCGCCGAGGGTAGAGCCTGCACAGGTCGCAAGAGCTTTGTCTGCGCGAGGCAGACGAAGGTCCCTGCAATTGGTTGCAATTTTATTTCTAGTCTCGCGTGTAGTTTGCACAATACTCTCTCGGGTTTTCCTCGAAATTTTTGGCTTTTTAGCACTGCAACGGCGGAGACGGCGTTGAACACAAAACGAAATGTCAAATTAACAGCCAGTGCTTTTTGATACGGCCATACGCAATGATGTTGCCATATAAATGTACATGGACTCACACTCGCATACGCAAACGCATACATATATACATGTGCATACATAGAGGCATATGTAAATATGTTAAGCAGTTGCTCTTTTCACAGAAATTCGTGAAAATATACTATACATACATACGCATATGCCACTTGGTTTTTGCATTTTACTTGAGGTTTTTCCGAATCCAAATAAATTGATCTCTACTAGCCGAAAAATGCAAAGGGGCAGCAGCTGTCATTTGCGAAGCGAAGAGGTGGAGACAGTTCCTTTTTGCTGTACTTAGGTTATTGCAAAAACATGTTTCAGTTACCTTTGCACTAACTGTTAATGATGCTACACTAATGTCTAATTTAATTTTACATGGTTAAGCACAAATATGATAGAAAATGCACATCTCACGTCGAAAAATGTTAAAAATAAGCTATGTATGTACTAGTGTTGGGTCGTCCATCACTGCTATTTTAACAAAGTTATCCAACACTAATCTGTGGAGGTATGCCAATAAGACTTATATTTTAATCATCGATTTCGAAAATACATGAGTTTATACGTATATTAATGTGATTTATTTTTAATTAAAATGTAATTATTTTAGGTAATACTGTTAGCGTGCTGGATTAAAAAAAAACGTATTTACGTGTAAATAAAATTTGCACAGGGTTGGAGAATATATATAAATTGCTTAGCGATAGGTTGTGCATTGAGTATGAATCGTTTCGATAAATATCGCAAATCGTTGTATCGATTAAACTCTATGCCGCCAATCTTAAAAATCTTATTGCCAAAACCTGTCAATCTATCAAGCACTATATTTATTTTCGTTTAGTTATTAGTAAAACTTTTTATTTATATTGAATTAACACAATTCAAATGCAAATGGCTTATAAACAATTTAATAATTCTGCATAATTCTTAATTTGTGGTGTTTTTATTTCAAATATTTCATATTATAATTATAAAATGTTAAAAGTTAATTGCAGTTCAAGATACGGAGAAGTAACAGCGTCATTTATAGGCATGCGTTTGTTTAAATTCAGGACTAACAAATTTTAACGTCTAATTAAATCGAGTTAAGCAAGTTTTTTATTTTGATTTGGATACTGCGCACATAGCGTTTGGCGAAAACATCAATTATACGACGTACTTTGACTGGGTTCAAAAAAATAAACATGCTTAAGACAGAGTTATAAATATTTTTTTTATTTGTACTCGTGCATCAGTTCACAAGCTGCGAACTGCAAGCCCTTTATTTATTTATTAAAACGGCTAAGAGCAAGAATAATTAATTAACAAAAAACAATAATCATTTAGATTGTTGTCGAACTGAATATATAACAATCAATTTCAGTACAATTAAAATAGATTAAATTAAGGTATATTTATGTGCATCCATAAAGACTCGAGCCAAGTTGAATTTAAGATTATCAAGCTAATAAACGGACATACACACCTACGATAGGTAGATACACTTACAGACAATATACGCACCGCATCAGACGACAAACTTTATCTAATCGCTTTGCATGTGCAATAAGCAGCATAAGTTAGCGAAAGTTCATAAAAGCGCGACTTGCAAACTATACACACACACACGCATATATGTATTAATGCTCACAAGATACACAAATACATATGATATATACGTACTTACATATGTATATTTAAAAGCACACGCATGTGTGTGTGTGTGTGCCTACGCTCTCAGCAGCTACCTGTTGTTCGCTGAGCTTGAGAGCTTTTCGATTGTACTTGTTGTTGCCTGTTCGACAGCAGCAGTAATAATAACTAAAGAAATCTGCAGTCGAGTGGATTCGACTGTTAGATACCACGTTCTATCGGGTCTTCTTTTATCCGTTCCCTAGTGCTGTCAAATATTTGTAAAATATCGTATATATATAATTTTTTTATTTTTATTAATTATTATTAATTATTTTATTTATTATATTCTGCTTTAGAATTATTTATATTTATTATAATCTGTTACTCTGCATCTGCATTTTTTCCAGCATTTTTACAAAAATTGCCGGCAGTTTTAGCCATTTTTGCACTAGTCTCGCAATATTCCACTAGGGTAAAGGGTATAAGAACAAGCGCGTTGCGGCTTTGCTGTCATGTTTTGTGATTTGCATCGCGCAGCAGCCGTCGGCACTGCCACCGCCTGCTCCTCCTCCTTCGCACTGCCACCACGGGCAACTAGTCCGCCTAACCACACGGCCAACAGTTCCAAGACACATGTCTCGCTCTTATTGTTGCCGGCTTTTGGCAAAAAACAGCTGAGCCCGCGCTCCGTAGAACCAGCTGCTTTGTGTTTATATCGCCCCGTCGCCCCCCGCGCGATACGAACTGCGGCGCATGCGCTCGCGCCACACGCTCGGCACGAAGCTAAGCTTCGGCTGCGAGACGCTTATAAAATTGTGGTTTGGCGGCAGCCGCGATTCAGTCGTCTAACGGAGTTCCAACTAGCTGGGCAGAAAGGTTCTTGGCGAGCGTTCTGGCAATCGAAGCTGCACACACACAGCCTGCTCCATTGCCGTCTATTGTAACGTTGTTTCGCGTTGTTTAAATAATTTTCGCAAATCCGCTTGTCGCCGCCGTCGCCGTCGTCGTCGTCGTCATCGTTGTCGCCGTCGCAGCAAACGTAAACAACACGCAGCGCGAGGAGTTGAGTTTGAATTTAGTTTGGGGAGGTGAGCAGAACTTTGCGTTCGTTCGACTGCACGGTGTGTGTGTGTGTGCATGTGCGTGTGTGCGGTAAAAGTGCGCAAGGTATTGCAATAAGCTAACTACAACTAGTTAAAAATCAACAGGCAATCGCTATTGATTAACCACGCGAGAAGTTAACAAAGTTTCTTGCAGTGTGTTCTGCTCGGGCAAGTGAAGTGTTAAAAGGCATCGAAATAAAAACAAACAACGCTCACACACACACACGTACACACAGACAACGCATACACTCGCCTATGTATGTATTCGCCTATGTGCACAGTGCTTGCGAAACTTTCTGCTACGCCTGAACAAAAGAACTGAGGTACGTACTATTTGTTTTTGTTTTTAGTTCTGTTTTTTTCTGTATTAAATTCATTTTTTTTTTCATGCAAATTAAATTAAGCAATTAGAGAAGACTGAGAAGAAGCAGCAGCAGCAGCAGTAGCAGAAAAACTTTGCTGCTCGCTTAGAGTTTTTCGACGTTAATTTTGCGGGGATTGGCTCATAAGCGCGCTGCGGCTCCATAGCGCTCCATAGCAGCGCGCCGGCCCAAGCCCCGAGACGATTGCAAAACTTTCTTTGTGCAATAATTAAAATTTACCAATTCTCAGTTTGCTTTGATTAAGTATTTGACTTTTTGCACTAGTTCGCTAACGGACAGGGGTTGGCAGGGGGACTATACTGTATACCATATATATGGTATACATATATATTTTCGTACACATCCATATAAAATTTTCCATTTTCCATTTGCAGTGCACACTTTTAATTTTGCCTGCGCGGCAGATGAAAATTCAGAAAGTTTTTTAATATGTTCATTCCGCAAGCCGAGGAGGCTGGAGTAATCTCACTCTAGCCACCACCCCTCTCCCCGACCCCAGGCCCCGGCCCCGCCCCCGCACAGACTTAATTGAACAACAAAAACGTAGAAACGGCAGCGTCAACAATCAAACTCGCAGCAGCACTGCGCACAGCTGCATTGAGTCGACTGTTGTTTGCAGGTCTTTAAATTTGATTTCCATTAGGCCTTCAAACGGTTTACAATAGAACGTTGCTCAGCCCGAACTCAGCCCGAACTCTCGGCTCGGCTGAAGAAAAATGTGAGAGATTCAGAGAACAGACTCAGACTCGCAGCGTGCATGTCATAATGCCACAGTGCGCCTCCCCTTCACTGGCGAGATACTGTTTACACTGCACATTGCCAATATTTGCGTTTATTTATTTTTCAGATTTTATAACAAATAACTCAATTTACCAGTGAGACACCGTGATTATTTGTGTTCGGAATTAATTTTCGACAGTCATCACTGTGAGTCTCCACTGTGAGTGCACAAATTACGCATACTCATGGCTATAGTAGATACCATCGTGAATAACTTGGGGGATGCGAAAGGTTAACTCGCCTCACAAATTAGTTAGACAAATTCTAGTTTGGGAAAGATGAGCCTAAGCTCTTAATGCCTATACAACCAACCAACCAGTTTTGGACTGGTGTCTGTCAAGTTTGTCGAGCTCAATTAGTTCGATCTCATTTAGCTGTAGCGGCAATAGATCTTTAAAAGCAGTAGATCTTTGTTATAATTTGCTGGAAAGTAACTGCGCTGACGCTTCACAAATCACCGTTGGGGAATATAGAATAGATATATTTACGCTAGTCGGAGGCATTAATTAATTTGATTTATTAAAGTGAAGTCAAGACAATGGAAAAACACTCAGGCTTATCTAGATGCTCATCTACAATCGCACATGCATATAGTAATCGTGTTTGTAGATTGCCATTGGAAGCGACACAGCTCTGATTGCAGGGCCTGTCTGACTCTCATGGTGGGGTTTCCGTTTGTGGGATTGAATACGACGATTGCCGACGTTCTTTGAGAGGTTTAAGTTTCACGGAAATGCAATAAACTGCAGGAGACGTAAAGGATATGGGAAATTTGCGGCTGATTTGGGGTATTACATACACTGATTCAGCTACGTATGATATTTGCAGCTTTTGTTATCTGTGAAATGTCATGCAATTGCGACTCGACTTCCCCCTTCTCACGTTTTCTGCAATTGTGTGAGCGGCATCGACAAAAAGTTATCCGTCTGCCTGGATGCGGCCTTGAGCATTGGCTTAGCACATGCCAACATTGGGATTTGAGTATATTAGGCTATCGTGGCATATCGAGTCTCTTTTTTATATCTAGGGAATATCATGAACGTGGATTACAATCGAATAGACAATCGATAACTGAACTAGCGCAGTCCGTTTAACAGCTAAAGAAACAAATACATACATAGATCATGCTGTTCGCAAAAACATGCATAAAAAACTTTAGCGAATAAAACCGGCGTAAGAATATCGTAAAATCGTGAAACTCACCATTTTCGCAGTCAGTTCCTGTGTTGTTTCATGGGATAAAATGCGCGCTTACCAAAGCAGGCTACAACAATTGTCGGGACAACAATAAGCCCAGATAAAGAGCCATAGATACACACTATATACTACATACTACAACATACCATACATATAAGACAGGCCAAAGGCGGGCGGCGACGGTTACTCAGGACTTTTCCGCAGGCCGATGACAACTGTTCGCAGGCTGCAGGATGAATGGGGGAAGCTTAACTATAGGAAAACATGCTCGAAACGGAAGTGCTAATGGATGGATGTTCGTATGGCTGGCTTGCTGGCTGCCTGACTGACTGCCTGCCTGACTGGTTAACAGATGGGCTGCGCGAGAGTAGAGCTTGTGCGTCTCATGTCGCGCGTCACGTCATTCGACATTCGTCATAGTTATGCTAGCTTTATTCTACAAAACATGTCAGCCTGCCTGACAGTTAAGCCCTATTTATATGACGGATTCTCGCACTTGCAGCCATGGAGCAAGTGGAGTCCCAGGGACAAACAATGCTGATTTGACTGCTGGTCGCAGTGCTTTGAGTGTGCTTCCATTTGCATATCAACTGCAATATAAAATGTAAATTTAACTGCTCAAGTTATTTTAGTGTTGGAAAACAGCAGTGCTTGCTCACATCGATAACTAGCCATTTGGAGCAGGGCAACACCATAGTATCGATACATCGCAAGTGCTCATCGATCTTCGCTGTTGTTTAGGAAATGCATTCGAAAAACTTTAAAAACACTAGAACATTTTGCAATATTATGAAAAATATGATGATGGGTTCAGATTCTGGTTTGTTTCTGGCAAGCGACACTTTCTTTCGCTCGTTGAATTTTGCTAATGTCCTTGTGTGCGCTTCCTGCTGCCGCTGCTGTGGGGGCAGCGCCATGTTGCAATTATTATTTCCGGCTCGGAGCGAAAAACAAAATGAGCAGGAAGCTACACACGCCGTAGAGAGGCGCGTTGAGAAAAAAAAACAAGGCTGGCTGCGGACGGCTCAACCTCAATTCCCAACCAGCGCCATCCTCAGCCATCCCATCCCAGCGCAAGCGCCAGAGCCGCCATCATCATCAGCTGCACCGAAAAGTGTTCCAGAGCAGCGCGCAGCAACGCTTCCGCTTTTGTTTGTGCGCAACGCATAATTTGCGAGACAAACATGCAAAAATGCCAGCGTCAAAGCGCGCACACACACAAATAGTCGCAGGCACATACGCACACATGCAGACAAGCACACAAGCGCACTTGCAGCGGGACACACAGATGCAAATGCAGCAGGAGCAGCAGCAGCAGCAGCATACACATTTTTATGCAGACACATTGGCGCAGAATTCCCCAGAAACTTGAAGTGCAAAATGGACCAGGAGACCAGGAGCTGATGTGCGCTTCAAGACGTAAAGTTTATCTCCCGCTTCGGCGTCCGGCCTCCCCGTTGCAAGCGGAAGGCAACACTGCTCTGTGCTAGGGGCAAAGCAGCGCCAACGGCTGGAGTAGAGCGAGGCATGATTGCTAGGACATAGAGCCGAGGGAAGCCGAGCTGAGGACGCGGCATGTTGCCTTTGGTGGCAGAGCGGCCTCCTGTTTTCTAGTTTAGTATAAGGGCTTTTGCGGCTTTTTCTGCTTTGTTTATGGTTATACGTTGATTTCCGAAATGCAATTTCCCAAAGAGAATTTCCCTCTTAGCAGTTGCTACTATTTCCGCGGGGAGAAATGGAATTTCAAAGTTGAACATGAGTTTATGATGAAAAATAGATTAATGACGAAAAAAGAATATGTTGCAAAATTATATAGCATTAACTGACCAGGAATGTCTATAGTTTTTATGGTATGATGTCGTCTATAAATTAAAGCACCCCCGGCAAGGGTATCCAAAATGAAAGATACCCTTTGGTAACCTTTTTTTTCTTTGACGCGAGTAGGTACATTTGTTTCCGAACATGCTGCCAAGATACGTCCGTGGAGTTTGTGAGGTTATGTTGGTGATAAAAACCATGGCTTGCTCGCCTTCACCTTCTCCCAGCAATGGCACTTGGCCCACTGCGGGCCACTTGGACAGTCGCAGTCGAAAAAGCTAACGCCAACGCCAAAGCCCCGACCCGATCCGTTGCCGGGTCTAACACGCCGCCGCCGACTGTGTCCACGCCCACGTGCACACGCCCGCACGCCTGCAATCTCGGCCAAACCAGTTGCCGCAGTTGTTGCGGCCGTTCTCTGAAGTATTTAAATGCTGCAATTGCAGCATTGTCCCCCGCTGCAAGTGCTTGGTATGTGTGACGCGCCGAAGCGCCCATTACACTTGCGAGCATTGTTTGCATTTGAAGCTATTGTTAAAAAGAAGTGTGTAAAAAATCTGCCTGCTGCTACTATTATACTATATATGTACATATGCTATGCTATATATCCACACGTTTTTGTGCCGTATTTTCTTCAACCGGTGTTAAGTCACCCGCAAACGTGTAAGTTAAGAAGAAGCTCAAGTTGCCCGCAATGCCGCAACGCAACGACCACAGGAGCTGAAAATCACGACTGTGTGATACCCAGCACCCAACTCGTATGCAAATAACATTCATCGGTTATCCAACACAGCTATCGATATATCGATTTAACAAATTTAAAATTCTACCTGTGACTGTTAACATATATACATTGAGATTGCTCATACAACTCAAACATCTAAATTTGCCGGGCAGATTTTTAATGCAAGCTAACTTTTAACAAATGCTATAATTAATTCATTATTTCATGGAAACTTTCTTTGGTTTTGTGCTCTCGAAAGGCTTGTAAATGGATTTCTTAAACAACGAAAAAAACTCAAGGTAAAGATTTTGTTCTGTGAGTAATTTTTCGAGGGCTTTTATTTGTTTGTTTGCCAATGTTAAATATACGATATGGGGCCAGAGTAATTTTCAAAACCGCAAAAGCAATTAAGACCGGCGATTACCTTTACTTGCTCATATTATACCTGTATATAATCTAAGTTTAAGTGTATTCACTTGTACTCCGCCAACTGCCGGAGATAATCATTCCAGAGTGGGAAAAATTAAGAGCTGCAACCCAAGGTTTGACTAAAGATTATGCAAAGTTGAAGAGCTTTAGATAATGTTCAATCATTTATTACTTACCGAACAGTACACTTTATTATTTATTACTTACTTGAGTTGCAGTAGTTCAATAGAGAAGAGGGAAAAAGTATCGAGCATCGAAGTTTTCGAGCAGCTTCCAGCACTAAAAGAGCGACGCTGTGGCCGGTATTAAGAAAAAGCGAAGTTATGCACATGTAGAGGAGTAGAAGTAATATTCAACTTTTTACGCTCCATTAAAATTAATTAATTTTTATTCGTGATAAATTTTGTTTTCGCAAAGAGCTGTCAGCCAACGTCGTCGGCAGCGAAGCTGGCGATGATGGGGATGGGGGCGGGAACGGCGACAATGAAAAGTTGCGCTTTGTCACAGGAGAAATTAAATTTAAATAAAAGCTGTGTACCAACCACCAGGCCGGCTATAAGTGACTTTTCCATTAGGACGAGGACGAGGACGAGAGCAAACACATTGGATGTACTATAAATACTAGCACAGAATTTTGGTTATCTTTAATCAATTTACCAGTACACAATTTCCTCGTCATTTCCGCCAAGAAGAAGAACCTGAACTAATCCCTGTAAACGCCAGCTGAAGATTTATGTCTTCTTCGTATTTTAAAATAGCGTAAAATCGCTGACTGTCGAGACTGAATGAGCCAATTGGCGAGAGAACATGAACTACTGCGAATGGACAGCAGTATCCTCGGCCTTCCGGTTTCCATCGACTTCCTTTTATAGCGATATTTCGATATTTCCTTTTAATTAGCACGAGATGGACGAATTGCCAGTAAGAATGTGCATAGTTTAAGCATACTTAGGCGCTTGTCTAGTTATTGAATCATGACTAGCCTGAATCGAAGAATTACCGTTAACGGTTATCAAATCTGTGGTAATTTCCTGTAAACTGACACAATCTGCTGACTCACGATGCACTACGGCTGTCGCCATGGACAGTATATTCTAGGATGGGCATGCTGTATGTATGTTTGTGTGCTGCTATAGTTCATGATCATCGATAACTAGTTCCGTGTTCAGAACTGAACTAGAACGACTCCAACTGGTAGCCTCACACTAGAATTGCTTACATTCAAGTCATTTATTAAATATAAAAATATTGATTGATTCCACATATGCATGTTATAATTTAAAAAAATATGCAAGCATTATATTCTCTGAGGAAATCCCCTTTGTGGTTTTTATTGCCACTACTATATCAATTATAGTACTTGTGCAAAGTATTTGCCAATAAACCCAGCTTTGGAGGCAGCTTTCGTTTCGTTTCGGTGCTGTGCTGTTCGCCAAATTGTTTGCCGTTGTCGCAGATGTTTTATTTCTGTTGGTTTTGCGTTCAACGTTAAATTAATTTGCTCGGCCGTTTTTCATTTCGTTTTTCATTTGTTGCCTCCAATGTTTAGTGTTTGTGCGATTCTTTGTGTTTTGCGTGCGTTCCTTGCATATTTTATCAGCATTGCATTCATTCCACACTCATCGCCCGCCCCATTTTCATTCAAAACTTTGGTACATTGAAAGGGCGCTACAATTTGCGTACACCTACTCCCGCTACCCCACGCTATTCCTCCTTCGGCGTGCTAAATTTGTCCACCCGACGAAAATAACACAAAACAAATAAGCAAAGTTACAACAGTCGCAGCTCGCTCGACTGTAAAGATACATTGTGATTGCTCGAAATTATGTGGGCAAGCAGATACCATAAACTAACTGTACAACAGTTCTAAGCCAAGTTGGATCCAGGCTGAAACAGAATGTAGATCTATAGTTATACTGGATATCTTTTATTAGCTTTATTCTTATAGTAGAGAGATACTCTAACAGTCTCATTCACGCAAATTAAATCTAAATTATCTTATCGATAGCTAATATTAGTGTTTAATTCAAAATAATGGAAATCCTAACTAGAACTGTACCACTAAATATACAAATGTATATAGGAATTGATTGACTGACGCAGAGTCGATGCATAATTATATAAAGTACTATAAATAGACCACTTGTCCAGTAATGACAGCCCAAAGTGAAGCGCCGTGGGAGCTACTCGCATTTGTTTGTTTACCGTCTATCCATCGCAACTCTTTGTGATCGCTGGCGGGGGCGGTGGAGTAAAAAGGCCGCCGCGTTCTGACAGCAGCAAAAAGTTTGTAGACAAACTTTTGCACTGCGCACCGTGATACTTTCCTCGGGTCTGCAAATATAATATTCACAAATTTAATACGGACAAACACTTTTCGCGTGTTTTGCTTCTGCTCTACACCAGTCGCCGCAAAGGTAAAGGTACGAAAACGCTTCACGTACAATTTTTCACCGGATTTTCTTTTGGTTGCGGTTGCAATTTTTGCAGACATGTTTCTCTTTCTGTTTCTGTTTTTCGCTTTTCGTTTGCAGTCTGTGCTAGAGAAAACGTAAATATAAATAATTCATATTGCAAATAGGCCAAAAGCCAGATGTGGACTGTTCCTAACACGAGGATGTATGGTAAAAACATGGAATTGATTCTCTGAAATCACTATACTTTTTTTTTTAAACCTTGTGTAGCTTTGTAGTTCCTTAAGCTACAAAATAAGTTCATATATGAAATTTACAGGCATGTAAGAAAAGGCAAAGTAAAAAAAAACTTTGATCTGAAGCTTAAATTGCGTTTAATTTCTTTATCGACGAAGAATATTTTTGCAGCTTTCCCTAAAGTCAATATACTCTGTATAATGGAAAATACTGCATAGCTGCCCGTTTACCGACGCCGCGTCGAATAAATCTGGATTTAATTAGCTCTAAATATGCAAAAGCCTCCATGAGTCGATGAATCAAGCGTTTCATTTTAATGGGTAAATTTGAAAAATCATTGATTACTTTGGAAACGAGAACGGGCCACTTGAGCAGAGTTGCCAGCGATAAGTTGATTAAATTGCACAGAAGTGGGACAAGTGGGCGTGCCATTAAACGCATTAGCGGGCAGTTGAGTGCAGCAGCAGTAGCAGGAGCGACAGTTCTGGGCCCTCCGGGCTGAACTTAGATTGAGATTGAGTGCCGCTAATTTGAATCCGTAATTTCCTAAGCACGGTCAACGTCAGACTGCGACGGAGTGGTAGCGAAACTGTAAAGTGCAACAAAGTTGCGCTTCTTTTACGGCCTTTGGTGGCGCATCATCTACATAGCCCTGGCGCTTCCTGCTTAATGACGTATTCGAAATGGTCTATCGCACACGCAAGTGCAGCTTGCCTTGGCTGGGAACTACCTTCTGGTCCTGGCGGAGCTCTTAAGCAACTAGACAGTTTTTCCCCAGTCTTTTTTCCTGCTCTTGTTTTGTTTTCTTTTCGTTTCTGTCTCTCCTCGGCAACTTGACCGAGGGCAGGCTTACGGTTCGATCCAACCCCGACAAATGTAGTTCAAAGTCGTGCAACGTTGTAAATCCATCGTTGAACTATAAAATACCATCTTATTGCAATTTGTATCTATTTTAGCTGGCGCAAAAGCGCAAAAAGAGCGCGCACAGTTCGACGCGGCGGTTGGCTTTGGGTCGGCTTGGGTTCGGCTTGGTGCTGGCCAGTAGCTTCACCCCAGAGTTCTTTTAATCCGATTTTGTTGCATTTTTTGCATTCGCCACGTTGTATGCTCTGTTCAGAGATTACGCCTGCTTATTGCTCTCTCTCTCTCTTTCTATCCCTCTACTATCTACTGTGCTTTCCTTTGCCGCTTTTGATTATTTTATTCCAGCTCTTTCTCATTTTAAATATGCGAAGCTCCCTTGTCGCCTTAGCGCCGCAGCATTTTGAGGTTTTGGCCCTAGTTGGCTTTCACTCCAAATTATTATTCAAATCCTGCAAAAGCACAAAAAGAATTTGCAATCTTGGCTGAAACAGATTTACCATTATCTTCCTATCTTCCTATCTTCAATTGTGATCTTTGTTTGCCAGTGAAATCGGAAAATCCTTAGCATAGTACATTTTAACCAGTAATTGGGCATTATTTAAGATCGATCGCAACGATCGTGAGCAGATCAGATCTGGCCGTGTTATAAAACAGGAACTATTAAAGGCAGATTACTCTGTCGAGCCGTGTTATAAGCAGGTAAATAAATGTCGGACAGTGGACCGGTTTCACTCAAGGTTTTCAAACATTTCTTTCAAGTACACCTCGCTTTCCACCCTTTGCTGTAGGAAACAAGTTTTCGAAGACTGGCTCGGCTCGGATTGGATCGGTTCAGCTCGGTTATTTTGCAATTTAAAACAATCGAGAATGCTTTGCTCGAGTGGGCTCGCCTGGAAAGGGGCTGTGCACAGCTGTGAGATACCCTAGCTTAAATTATAATAATTAGCTCATGCTTACAGCGCTTGGTAGGCATTTGAGATACAGCAAACATCTGAAGAAAAAACTGTAATAGTTGAAGAGTATCGTTAAAAATCAAAGCCAATGAGCATTTTTTTTTTTCTTTTTGAAAATCACACATCAATTTTCTCACCTCGTCGAAAATTACCCATGAGCTGTCATAAACACCTCCGACAATGGAGCGCTGAAACCCATCGCCGAGCATCGAGTACTCGTAACTTTGCACGTGATGTGGAACTTTAAACAGACACAAGGTCAAGCACATGCAGCGCGTCGTGTCGCGCCGCAGCCGCAGCCGCAGCGACAAACCTGTTGTTGAATGAGCCCGCCAGGCTAAGTAAATGCTATTCGAATTCAAATTCCGTCGGCCCAGGCCGCCAGTACGCCAGTCCACCATCTCGCCGTTCCGCCAGTCATCGAGCGAGCACTTGATAAAGCTGCTGCTCTCTGAACAGCTGTTCCACTGGACAGCTGAGAGTCGGGCGAGCTATAGCAATAATATTGTACCTCTGCTTTAATATGTGCAGCAGTGAGTCGCAGTTTTCCAAATTCGATATGCATTAAGAGCTCGCTATGGGAGCGTCCTCGTATCATGAAAATAATAAATAATTCATAATTAATCAATAAAATATGCACACAGTGTGTTTACAGAAAGAAGCTAAATCTTTATGCGTTATGGCAAGTCTGGGAGGGGGAGGTGGCATAATACAAAGTAGTGTTGGAAAGTTTTTAAGTCACAGGGATGGGATTAATTAGAGTTCACCCACGCACCGATAATTAGTTCTTTTGAACTTTTGTTCAAAGTCAAGAGCTAGAAAGAGGTAAATTTGTTCAAAGTATTAGTTTGCCTAGCTATGGTAGTTCTTTTGATGTGAATGCTAATCGATAGCTGCAGAGAAATTTTTAAGCTCAAAGTACTGGCTTGATTATCTGCAGACTACAGTGCGTATGAGCGATTCCGTAGATATTCGTTCACTGCCAGCCTGACTATTCTAAATATTAGCCTAACTAGTTCAGATGTACACAACTTGTAGGTCATCCGGAAATTATTTGAATTTCCCATCGTAATGCTGTTAATAGCTGGCAATCAAGTGGTTACTCGACAGTGCCCTGCATGACATTGACAGTGCCTGCGGCCTGTATGCATCTATACATGTAACATGTTAATGCAATTTGTAAACTACTGTGGGGCGGCCCTATATTTCTCGAGTACATGTACATAGCTGCCCTCAGTAGTGCGATTCGGTTGAGAAACCTTGCTGCTTCGCCATCAGGTATTCAGTGGGCGCATTGCTGCCGCTTTATAAGGCGTGAATGTAGCGTATTTTCTTTATTTACTCTGACTAATTAATTGAATCGAATGAGAAGCTTTTTTCTATACATAAGTCGATTTCTATCATTATAATTATTGCCATTGAAGAAGCGCTGCTCGTGATTTTCTTTAGTTGAGCTGAGATATAGTATAATGCCTGAAAGTCTAATTGCATCTCCGACGCTAATTAAACCTTTGATCAGTAATTTCGCATGTCCGACTAATTGTTTGCTCTGAGCTCATGAGAAGAAACCGGTTCTAAATACGTTTCTGATCGACTGGCAGAGTGACGAAGTAATATTACTTATATACTTATATATCTAGAGTGTATGGGCATGGGTGTGTATACGCGTGTGTGTATGTATGTAAATCTGAACGTTCAAGCCGACTTGTTTTACGGGTCGTCTTTTTATTTGCTTAATTTAATTATGGCTCGAGTGAGTACCTTCTGAATAAGTGAGTCTGTCTGTTTGTGCACCAACAATACTCACGTCTGGGCTGCGATTTACGGGGTTTTTGCTTTCAGATCTAAGTCAATAGACCATTTTCTCGGTTATTGATACCGAAATAAATTTATTTAAATCTATGCTGGATTCTGTTTTGAATGCTAAACTTGTTTCTTGGTGGAATATTTTCGGATTCCATTTGTGACTGTCACTCTGTCAGTTATGCTATAGAATCATACACATATAACATATATATACTATAAATATCATTATGGATTCTTTGAAAAGTTTATTTCGATTCCATTCTAATTGTAAAACTTACGACTTGTGCGCGCTCCATCGCATGCTCAGAAGTCTGTGTGAAGTCTGCTCGAAAGTCCTGCTGAATAAATTAGTTTTTATTATCAAAAACAGTTACCAGAACTACTTATATTCCGAACTGAGGGCTTTGTCTGCGACTGACTATATATGCCCGAGTATATGTATGTTTATCTGTACATGTGTGTCTCTGGATGTTGGACAAACGCATAACTTCTCGAAAAAGGACCGCCTGGCATGCGAAATGAGAATATGCAGACGCCCACAATTACATATGTATGTGAGGGTGTGAGTGCCTCTGGTTGTGGATCTATGTGTATGTGTATTTGTATGTGTCAGACCCTGTAGCAACTCGAAGCCCTCCGACGGGTTGGCCATCAATTTTAACGCCAAACTTTGCCACATGCCTTGGGAACATTAGTGGGAGATGACGCGTGGCATGGGGGCCTGGGGGCAGGGGCGCTAACGGGGCAGGGCTGCATAATCAGTATTTAGGCTCATGACCGGGTTTATATTTCACTTAATATCCTGCTTATGTTAATGCCGTTGTCAGTGCGAACGGATTTGCGAATCTTTCGTTTTTCAATTATACAGAAACATATATACACATGTATGCACGTGTGTGTGTGTGTGTGTGTGTGAACAATAAAGTATTTAGACAGGTTGAACCAGAGCGTAACGTGACGGGCAGTCAACAAAGTTAACAAACACAAAACCAATTTAACTTCTTGGCTTCTGCTTTAGCTTCTGCTTCATTTTCATAAGCAAATAACCAGGTTCCAGGTTGCAGGAGGTAGCCGGCAGCCAATGCCCTTTCTTTTCGACTGCTGCTCCGAAAATGCTGAGCTTATCACTTGCTCGTGTTGGGTGCGAAGCATCCTTAGCTGCTCCGCCTTCCGCTGCTGCTGCTGCTGCTGCTGCTGCTTTTGTGTGCTCATTAGGGGAACTTGTCTTTAATTGCACGAAAGTCATAAGCTCACCCTATTATACCTGCACACACACACAGCAGACATACGTTGGCAAACAGACATCATGAGTGTATTTGGGGGATTCTTTCAGCGTAGTTATGGATTTCCATTTGTAACTCTGCATATGTATGTGCACAGGAAAGCTGCAAATAATTATGCAAATGATGCGTTGCAGGGCAACGGCCGAGGAGGAGTTTTCTCCAATTTCAGTAGATCAGATTAGCTTGAAATTACTTCCTAGAAGTAAATACTTCCCTTTCTTTGCAGTCAAATGAGGCGTTCCAGGCTGAAGAAGCAGAGCGCAGTTTGATTTTATATACAGGGTTGCCCATATATGGGCAACCCTGTACCTTGGCAAGTTTCTCAACTTTCAGCTGATCAAAATAGTCTTAAGATTTTACCAAAAATTCGGTACTTCCCAATTTTTTTGGCAGTTCAATGTTGCGATGCTGGTGAAGAACCAAATCAAAACCTTAATGGATTTCTACAGCTATAGAGCTAATGTATTCTTCAGTATAGATTGGCATAGTTTTTAGTTGCTTGCAAGAACTGGGTACTTCCCCAATGTTTTAAGAGATTGAGTGATTGAATGGCTCAAAACTAGCTCTATAAATTTTAATCATGAATATTTTCAGGCATAAACATTCATATTATGTTTCCAATTTGAGGTCTTATGGGATCAATTAATATGGATATTGAGCAAATACCAGAATTATCGGACTTAACAGGCACAGAAATCATATTTATTTGAGCGTTTTTCAAATCTGCCTCTAGTATAAAAAAGTAACGTGTTTGCCGTTACATTTATCGCTGCATATCACATATGAGATCCGGAATTGCGTTGAAAAAGTGTACACTTACCAATCGAGAGGATTAGCGTAAATGAAAATTTATAGGCGCATTTGTTTCTTTATTTGTCGCTCAGTTTTCAATAATTTTCATTTTGTACAATTTGCGCAATCTGAAAACGCCTGCGTGCGTTTTGAGCTGTGCTTATCGCCTGCAAAATTATGAATTGTTGTGCTTTTTTGTTTTTCTGCTGTTCTTTTTTTCCCTATAATATTCTTGGCGTTGTGATACACATGTTGCTGTCCGCCCGGCTGGCTGTCCGCCGATTGTTGGGCAACAAAAGCGGCGCAAAAATCAAATAAGCAACACCGCATCGACAACTTTCCGCAGAGTAGAGTAGAAGAGTGGAAAAGTTAAAGTCAAGCTGGGGCGGAGACGAGCCAAGAAATATCGCGTACATATTGCCAGCGCAAACTGCAAGCCATCAAAAAGCGGAAACTAAAATTTTGTGGCAGAAGTTAAGCCAACGCGCAGAACTTGTCGATTGTGCGGCGGCGGCAGAGGCGGCGGCATCAGAAACTTTTTTATTCCTTGGATTTTGTGTTGCAAAATTCGTGCCAACATCTGATTTGACTGAGGACTTTGGCGCAGACAACGCTTCCTCCACGATAACTCGAAAAGGGGCGCTTTTGAGGTGGTTATGCCAAAATATTACAGTTCCCCATCTGCCTCGTTCTCTCTTTCCCCCCTTTTGGAAATCATGCGGTTTCTTGTAGATTTTCTGCTGCTCTTGTCATCTATTTTGCACTCGGAGAAAAAAGTGACTCGTTTGTCGGACTAAGGGTTTCTCAATTACCTGCCAAGAATAATGCTGTTGGCACTACGAGAGTTCATCAAAGGAATATTGCTCTGTGCAGACATATAGTGCGAATAGATGCTATACGTTGGTTTACTGATCCTTATAGCAGTGATTACATAAGATGAGAACCCGAATAAACTTTATATTATATTCAGCTTGCTTTTATTGTGCAGATACATCCATACATACATCCATTGTGCTGACCACAACTACTTCTCCTGATGCCTCCCCCGTCCAGCCGCTCTTCGCCTTACCAAAGTTGTCCGACTTTTGTTGGCCATTTTGCGAGCGTATTTTAGTTCTTCAGTTTGTCGACAGCAGACTACAACTTCTTTCTGCAGAAGTTTGTTTATAAATCAGCTCTTTCTTGTACGCAGCGAACTTTTCCCCACAGAGGGGAAGTGGGGGTAGGCCGGCGCATAAGTTCGCATTGAGTCTATAGAATTTGTGCGTATTTACATGCACTTTGTTGAAATTATCGAGAAAACAGATTGCTAAAATTCGACACTACGTAATGTTGGCGATTTTAACACGCCTTTGTTGGCTTCGCACGGGTTACGCATGGAGGCGAACTTGAGAAGCGAAGAGAAGAAGCAACAACAAACGAACAAACCAGCAAACCAATAACTTGATGACGTCGCCTCTTGTCAAGATAGCCAAAAGCAATGTCCGTTCCGCAGAGCGTTTCCTGGTTCATTTTTCGATTTAAAAAACGAACGAACGACCTGTCTGACGTTTCTTTTTTTATCGTACATCATTAATCATTTATAATAGTCAAGGGTCTTGACTTTGCATTGAGTTAGCCGACAGAGGTCCGTAGGTTGTTCTTTTCACTTCTCCTCACGCAATATTTTTAAGATTTGAATTGATATTCGATTTTAATCGATTTCATAATTTATGCATTAAATAAGATTTTTGATTATTTGCACTACACTCGAGCATGTCAACAATCGTTGCTGGGATTTCGATTGTTTTTCATATCGATCATCACTGATTAATCGGACAGCTAGCGTATTTAAGCTTGAATATATTTTTACGAGCATGGTCCAAAGTTAAATTGGCCATTCAAGCGGAATAAAGGTTGGAAAATTTCATAATAAACAAATACTCATAATGAGTTTTTTTATCCAATCAGATTACGGGGGGAAAAAGCATGTATGCTAATTAGCACGACGTAGCTAAGTGCCGATAATATGCACGGACGTGCGATGCGTTTTGCAATGCACAAGCCCATTAACAAATACAAATCTGGGAAAATTAATAGAGCTGCAGCCGACAAATATGGGACATGGCTTCGTCAATAACCATCAGCTGCTTCACATTGAGCCGTATAATTATTGTTATTGTTATGTTGGTGTTGAAATTAAATAAATGCATGACCCAATTTATAAACAATGAAAGAATTTTCCAGTTCGAAATTAGTACAAAAAATGTTACATGTGGGAGAGGGTTTATTGAAAGGTTCTTCCACATGAAAATAAAAATAATTATGAGACTTCATAGAAACTCGAACGTTCGTTTCTTTAGGTTCACTATCGATTGGTTCGCACATCAAAAGAACGAACGAATTATCGTTGCGTGTGGGCGTACTCTTATTATGCTCAAGGGATTTTTCAACACTGCTTGCTAAACAATATTCCTCACTAACACATACATACATGCATGCCCGAAGTGGGTGGGAAGACGTAGCTGACGCTAAATTGGCAAGGCGTACAAAAAGCGTTGCAAAATGCAGTTGACAGTCGTGTCAAAAACTGTAAGCTGCTACGCGTAGTTGCCGTTGGAAGTTTGCAGCTCTGCTGTTTAGTTAAGGAAATGAAACGGCAATCGTTGTGATGGCGCCCACACACACTTGCAAACAGCCGTGCAACAGGACGCCCACACGTACGCATACACACACACCAATACTGAGGCACGCAGCAGCGCAATGAGTGCCTTCAAAAATCGTTGACATGCGAAATTTTAATTAAAACAAAAATGAAAATATTGCAACTGCGCCGTGCTGCAGCAGCAACAAGAACAACAACAGAAATGTCAAACGCACACGTCGAAAATATCAAGAGCATACGCGCCGGCAGCCGGCTCTTTGGCAGGTTGGTAAGTCTCCGATATGCGTGTGTGTGTATGTGTATGAGTATGCGTGCCGCAAAGCCTTTAAGTGCTGCCAGCAAGTAACAAGCGGCGGCAACATCAGGCATACAAACATGCAGACAAGTGCGTCCGCAGCAGCGGCGCAGGCAGCCAACAGCGTACCTGCACCTGCACCCGCATCCGCATAGGCACAAGCTGCTGCTCCTGCTTCAGCTCATTAGCACCTCATGGCTACCGCACCGCAGCGCGCACCTTCACGGTGCGCCAGGTTGCCAGGCCTGGTCGCGGCTGACTTGCCTGCAGCAGTCTGCAGCCGTGCACTTGTATAACTTGCCAATTGCTGCAACATTTTGTTCAAATCGAGTTTATCGCCGAGTGCGGACTTAAGGGTCGACTTGCGTGCTAAAGTAGCTGTCGGAAGGGAGTTGAACTCGCTTAATCACTTGGCTGTATCACTCATAGTTTGCAACACAGCTTGAGAATCGATGGTATTATCGAGCAGACTTCCACTATCGATAGTTATAAACGACTCTCGCATCACTAAAAGCGAGCTCGTTAATGAAATGCTTAGAAACATATGCATTACAAAAATATATTGTTGAAATAGATAATTAAATTGATAGAAGCAATATTATATGCAAATTTATTTCAAAGTATACGAAATAATTTAAATAATTAATTTCACATGAACTAATTACGTTTATAAAATTGCTCTTAAGTGTAATCATACAATGTAATATATAAAATCTTCTCAATTAATTGATTAAAATAAGAGCAATTACAATATTGATATTCCATATTATACCACATAAAATAAATGCAATAACTATCGATGGTGCCGACTATCGATGGCCTTCCAGCTCTAGTTCGCAGTCGACAAGTCCAGAGATTAATACCCCAAACGCTGCAAGTTGCTGCTGGTCGAACTCCCCCTCTTGAGAGCGGCACTTTCCACTTTGTGCTCACTCGGTACGAAATATTTTGCAACTTTCCGCTTTCCGGTCCGAAAAGTTGCAGCACTTGGCCAATCAAGAAGCGATTCCAGGCGATTGAGTCGTTGATAAAATATTAAAAGTGAATCCTTCATAGGTTACCTTTATTACAGATCTCTGCCCTCCTTCTCTGCCTCTGTCCCGTGTCCCGACCCCCAACCCCGTTGCCCAAAAGAGCAACAAACAGTTGCACTTTAACAACAAAGTCAACAATCCCAGGGGGAAATTTAATGGTACAACCGGGCATACGAACAAAAAGCACAGATTAAGAGTAAAGAGTCGAGTGCGAGAGCGAGAAAGAGACCGAGGAGCGCAAGTACTGCGAGTCTGGCAAAGAAAGAGCTAACAGCATTTGTTCAACTTTGGCTAAAAGTTACTTGGCATGTGTGAAGATGTTGCCACATTTGAGGGCTTTAAATGGCCCTTTGCTGGGCTGTCGTGAGACTAGTAAATCTAATTTCTAACCACACACATACATATGTGTGTATGTATGTATGCCCGCTTCAGCGGCTTGCGGCACTGCGGCCATGTAGCTGCAACTTCTAGACAACTTCGTCAGAACGCGTCAACTGCAGAGCTTCGAAGTCGACAGGCGTCAGTTCAGTTGTTGCTATTTCGAGCTCACCGACTTTTCAGCTGAAGCCTTTTACGAACTAAACTTAACACATGCTATGCACGCGTACAATACATATGGATACACTCTAAAACGCTTATCAGCAAGATTGTGAAAGTTAGGAGAATTAGGAAATAGCCGAAAGCGGCTAAAAGCCTAGTTCTGTATGCAGTTTTAAGCAGCTCTGCATGAATACCAATAATTCAAAAATTAGACATTTATCGAAGCTCTTAAGAACTCTCAAGCTCTCAAGAAGAACGCATCGCTGTTGGCATGTATCGATATTTAGTACGCATTGATTTATCGAAGATTGCTAAATTCAAATCAATTCTCCAGCTCGTCATCGATATATCGATGTTTTAAAGAGATATTCCCTTTAGTAATCTTTCAACTTCTAATATGAAATAGTTTATGTATGTTCATATATAACCTATCAGACTTTTCTCTAAGTGTATAATAATGCAAGCGTGTGTGTGTGTTAACGTGTATGTTTACGCCGTCACTTTTCAGTGAGACTGCGGGTGGGCGCTTGAGGGTGGGGTATGTTTTGGACTGTTTAGGGCTGCCATTTTATTTTTATTTATGCTGTAACTATTTGCCACACACACCCACACATACACACTTGCACTGAACATGACACCCCCTCCCTCTTCAGCACACGACTGCAGCTGGTACAAGTGCGTGCCACATATGGATATGAGGCAGAAACACTGCGGTAGCAATGGCAGCTGCGGAAGTTAGCCGGCAAAGCGGCGGAAATGTAAAGTCAATGCCTTTGTTGTTGCTCCTCTCTCGTTGTTGTTGTTGTTGCTGTTGTTCTTGCTCCTCGCTCGTTACTGTTGTTGTTGTCGTCCTTCTCCTTGCTTCTGTTGTAGCTGCTGACATCGCTGACTTGTACCCGCTTCGCTCGCTTGCAGTGAAATTTGTGAGGCATTGTTGTCACTGTTGTTTGGTGTCTTGCACTCGCATTTTATCGTTTGTCGCATTTGTTGTTATTGTTGTTGCTGCGATGTTGGTATTATTGCGCATTTGTGCTTGAAGCGTATTATGAAAAGTGCATAAAAGTTTTCGCTGCTCTGCCCAGCGAAATGCGCATGCAAAATAAACAAGCACTCACTCTCCTCGCCCATCCCGCACAATCAGTGGGATGCGTGCGTGTGTGTTAGTGTATGCAGTGGCATGCTGTGCCACACACACACATACGAATGCATGTCTGATTTACGAACGCTTCGACGCTTGCTTAGAGATAGTCATATTTCGTATTCAGCAAGTGGCGGTGTCTTCAGACTCGCCTATTTAAATAAAAATTCACATGCAGAGCGGCAAACAGACGCTTGCGGAAAGTCGTAGACAAATACGCAGCGAGCGCTTAAGGGAAAGCAATAAGATGGCGGTGCATTGTTCAGAATTCCTTTTCAGTGTTGGCAAACACAAGAAAGGAGCATTTGAATTGACTCGTTACTTGTTATCAACCACATCTAAGACAGTCGAATTAACTCGTTACTCGATCTCAATTACAAATTAAATTAATTTTGTAGATAAATTTGAATTGAAGTGACACTCAACTTGATATATGGCCAATAATTAGTTGAGTAGAGCTACTGCCATGATTCCGACACTGTTTGTGATAGCTTATTTTGTTAATTTTGCTATCGAAAAATACTTATTAAAATCTTAATAGGATTTCGCCGTTTGTCTGCTGCCCGACAACATTTCAGCGAGCACTTTTCCACAGTTTTGCTTTATTAATAAGCCACTCAACAAACAGTCGATATAACTAACCGAACTGAACTATGCGCATCTACCGAAAATACCGACACGCTCGCAAAAGTTTTGCAAGCTTAAACAGAAACTTTCATCGAGATGCTACTTGTAGTTTTCCATCTATTCGCTCTATGGCTTTCCGGAGACTGCTTATCAGTGTTAAAAAGTTTCACCAACTTTGTTTGTTGTTTTTGCTGTTCTGCTGACCAGAAGTTATCACACAGCATGCGGCTAATTCGTTATCATCATATTTGCCCAGCTAAATAAAGCGAAAGCCTAAGCACAGCCCCCCGCACATGCCCCTCACCCACAGCTCTGCCTGGTTCGAAGGGTCCTCAAAATAGTTTAAAGACTGTTGCTTACCTTGCACTATGCTACAAAGTTGTGCTTTGTCGTCGGCCATTTAAGTCCGTTAAGTATGCGTATGTGTGTGTGTGTGTGAGTTCAGGCATGTGTCGTCGCCCGAAAGTATGCAATGCCTTTGCTGCCTTTTCTTCTTCTTCTTCTCGTTGTTGTCGACTAAACACGAACCACAGAAAAGCTGCTTAAAAGCAAAAACAACAACATTTGCAAAAAGTAAAATGTTGTTTTCGCTGGCACGTTGGGAAATATTTTACACCTCTACACAAAGGTACAATTTACGGAGACTTTTAACTGCCGCCCTGACGCGGCCCTTATCTAGGCGCCGTCCGAAAGCCAAAGCCAAAACACAAGCAACAAGGTAAACATTTTGAGGTAATTAAGAAAAATTACCTCTTCCAAACACACACACACACGCAAATTACAAAAAAGCGAAAGAGGATAAAAATCTACAAAACAGAGCAAAAAAGCACACCGAAAACTGAAAACGAAACAACAACGACAACAACAACGAGGGCCAAACATTGTAAGGCAAAGCCGCACACAGACAAACCGAAGGACAGGCTGGTCGTCCAGCCGTCGGCCCGTCCCACCGGTCAGGTAGACAGACCGCAGCGTTGTCAAGCAACTGGCAACTGGCTCTGCTGCCTGTCCCCGGTCCCACGGCAGTTTCTTGTGGCCAGGACTTTTTGGTGTTAACTTTAAATTAGCAGCAAAGTGGAAAGTGTTGTCGGTTGGCTTTTCAAATGTTTTGCGGCATTTTTCATTTATCAAACATGATATCTTGTTGTCAATTGCACAGTTCACCTTTCTCTCCGCATAACTGGCCCAGCCCGACTTCTGCACTCTTGCGCCCTCTCTCTGGATGCCAGATAATGCGGAAATATAATGTAATTTAGCGACCCCTCGAGTTTTTTATTTGTTTGCTTGTCCAAATTACTCGGCAGATCTTTTTGATATATTTGATTTTCATTTGTACAAATATCTCTGGGTCATTTGCATAAAGCGGCCATGACTTCGCTCTGTCTTGAATAATTATTTTGAGAATCATGGAGCTTCTTATCTGGTTTTAATTGTCTAATAAAAAGACGGCTAAAGCTGCTGATGAATGTTTCAACGTTTCCTTGCGCCGATGTCTTTCAGACCTCAGAGGATATATCGCTTAAGATCGATTCTAGATGTATATATCGTTTAATATACTAATAAAAATTAATTGCGGTCCAATAAATGTCATGCTGCTGATTGATGTTTCGATAAAAGTATAATAAATAATATGTAGTTCAAAAGTCCCGATTGTTATATCGATAAGTAATTAATTTGAAAATATTAAAGTTTCGTATGCATTGTACTTTATTTTCTGGCTTGGTGATGGAAGACCGCTGATGTTTTCATATGTAGATATTTCGAAGTGTAATAAATCGATATGTATTATCATCGATTAATAAAAGCTTCTTCTATAGTCATTATGGCGTGCGTTGAAAATTGCAGAAGACTTCAAAAGTTAGAAAATCTTCGCTACAGGCACATCAAGTCAATTAGCCTACACATTCTCAGTGCGCTCGCTCTTAACGTTGTTATCGAATTAAGCACTCGAAGGATTCACGACATTTACCACTCTTTTCGACTGTCGCATGCTAATAAAATCAAAACTGATTACCACATCATTTTGAACGAGCAGCGTGCGCGGCGGCGTGCGGAATCGAAGCGTGCATATCGCATTACTCATACGCCACGTTATACAATTTACTTACAACGTCAACGAGCAGAGCAGAACAGAGCAGGGCAGGGCAGGGCAGGAGCAGAACGTTGTCTGCAGGATGAAGATGAAGACGAATAGATGGCATCCATGTAGAGCACGTATCTGTGAGTGATGGCTTGCTATGTGTGCGTGCGTCTGCATGTCTGTCTCTGGTTGTGTGTCCGCGTGTGCGTCTGCGTGAGTCTGCACAATGCCATCTAAATAGCAGCGGCAGCGAAAACAATTAATTGAGTGAGTCTTCGTACGTGTCGCGCCAAACGCCGGCAGAGTGCAACTGCGCGCCGGAGCCAGCGCCAGCGAAAGATAAAACGCTTTGCAATAGCGCTATAATTTAATCAAATTTGTCACCCTTGCAATTGAGAGAGTCCCGCACAGCCACAGCCAGAAGCAGCAGCAGCGCTTGCCATTGTGCGCCGCGAGAAGATGCGAGACGCGCCACGCGGTATCAAGAGACGCACAGGCTATTGCTACGGGGGCAACATGTGCCAGGTGGCAGCGCTTCGCATCGCATCGCATAGCACTGTGTAAATTCAATTTGAAATGCGTTTAAAGCGCATAAAATATCTTTGGTCGTCGCGTACGCTGTACAGTCAACCCTCTCTGCAGCCCTCGGCTCTCTCCGGCTCTGACATTGGTCTTGACTAGCTGTGGCACCTTCGCTAGGGGGCCAACAGATTTGGAGACCCTACAAGTGCCATTACCAGAGGCCACGGACAAGCACATACAAAGTACTCGTACCTGCGGAAGGGGGTCTGGGAATCAAAGCGATGACAAGCCCCAGTAGCGACACTCCGAGTCGCATGTTTATAAGCTCGGCATACGTACGCGTAAAGCGTTAATGGAAGGGGGAATCTCCGCAGTAAACTGGCCTAATTTCGTGGGAAATACCGTTAGATTTCAATATCGCTTTCAGTTAAGTTTTATTTTTGCAGCAAAATATACTCATCGATAACTATCGGTTGTCTTATGGGAAATAGCTTCAACGGTTTATGGGATATATAAGATGTCTGATATCAACTAACTTAATTTCGAGAAGTATACCCATATATATTTACAGATTTGAACTGAACTGGCTTAATTTCAATTGGAGTAGTGATATATATCGATAGGCTAAGTGTAGCTCCTAACACCTCCAGTTGCGATAGTTAAGTTAAATGAAATAGCGTTAGATATATACATGCCTAGCTTTACACTACCTAAGACCTAACGTTGACAGTTTTCCACTAGTATGGAAAATTCCTTCCGTTAACTGGCCAAATTTTAATTCAAATTTTGTTGCTAGTTTCGATAGTTTTAGTGTGCGTTGCTAAAGATCGCAGCACAGCTGCATCCGCTTAGAACCGGAATAACACCTTTTCGTGGCAATAAGAGCGGCGCCGGCAACGTGCAACGTGTCAGCGTGAATCGACGATTGCAATGTTAAACATTCTATCAACAGAAATTCCGGGGCAAAAAATGAAAATATTTATCCCGAAAAGGTAACAAAACATACCGTCAGCCCATTTGGGTGGCTAACGGTCACGTCGATTTTATATTTCGGATACCAACAGCGACGTCAACGCGCTGCCAGTTGCCGTCAACCATACAACCGCCTCGCCACCCCTCCGACAAACCAAGCCACCCCACCCTGGCCAAGGTAGCACAGTGTGCAACTGCACGGGTTGCCGCTGCTGTTTGCAATGTTAGTTGACAGGTGCATCCGGCTTTAGGTATATGTATGTGTGTGTTTGTGTGTCCGAGCTGGGGGCCTGTGAGCGTCTCACCTCGCTCCGCCATGGCGAGACGTGGCTCACGGCTCGCAAAAATGATTGAAAAATATTGATTGGGTGCAATGGCTAGAAGAAAGCTTTTACCATTTTTAAGCTTCAATATTTTTGACATCTCGATGGAGAAATATTAAAACGAAATTTGTTAGAACTAATATTTTTCCTATATAGTTAAAGTTATATACCATTAATATTTGTATAAAAAAAACATGTTAAACATTTTAAAATTAATCAATACCATTACTTTATTTGTAGAATCCTTTTAAAATATCAAAACTCAATCAAACTCTCATCTCTTATCTAATTCCAGGCCCCACAAGGAATAATGCTTCAGCTGTTCGTGTTGAAAATAATAACGATATGCATATTTTTAACAATTGTTAATTCAGGTGAACCAATCGGTAAGTTAAACTCTGAAGTACTTAAGACCATATAGAACATATTGCTTTCTAGTATGAGTTAAGTTTAGAGTGTATGCCAATCTTTGCAAACTAAAACCCTTTCCTAGGAACTGGCGGACCTTCGTTGATATTCGAGAACAAGGACGCGCTTTTAACATGCGTTGTCTCGGAGAACGAGGCCAACAACACGGTATTATGGAAAAAGGGTGACGAGATCCTTACGGCCAGCACGGTGCGGGTGACCAAGGACCAGCGTGTCAGAGTTTTACACGATGAAAGTAAGCTTAAGAAACGTGCGAGTGCAATCAGATATTAAGCAAATCATGCACTCGAACAGATCCCAAGGGACGTAACCTGGAGGCGGGCGGGGAGGTCTGGGTGCTGCTGATCAAGACACTGAAAACAAGCGATTCGGGCGCCTACATCTGTGAGCTGAACTCCGATCCGGTGCTGCGCAGCATTCACATACTGACGGGTAAGTCGCTGATCTTGCAGTACCTTTAATGTATCCTTTATATACTTCGTAACCGATGTAGTGAAGCCACTCTCGAGTGCGACGGACCTGCAGGGCAACAACAGTGGACCTGCCACAGCGGAGTCCAGCGATGTGTTCCTATTACCGCCGCCCCTCAACGCGCAGGACAATCGCAGCTTTTGGCGTCCGAGTCAACTTCCTCCGGTGCTCACACACGACTTCACCGAGTGCTGCGAACATGCGAATATCTCCTCCGAGTGCATGGGTTTCTGCAACGTTCATAACATCCTGGATGGTACAACAGGCATTGATCCGGAAGTCTGCGAACGCGACTTTCCCTCGATAGTGCGTTGCATGGCCGATGGCCGCAATCATGTGCCGTGTTGTGTGGAGAAGCAAATCCCTGATCTCTGCCAAGATATGTGCCGGGGCGAGTATACGCCATTCACTGACAAGTTGAGAACACGAGTCTCTTGCGTGCAGCACACGCTTAGCGGGCTGCAGTGCATTTTGAAGGGTGTTCAGTTGATACCGAGCACACCGACTTTTCCTACTCTCGACGATGTGCGCGAGACGAGCGTCAACATCAGTTGGTCCCCGCCGCAGCGGCTGGCCGATCAAGTCTCTCACTACACGGTGAATCTCACAGTGCTGCACAGCTTCGACGAGGACGAGCTCAGCGGCGAGGTAAGACACAAGACTTCCAATGGACTTGGCGAGCAACTGGAGCAGGTGGCGCTCCATAATGTGCCCGCCAATCAAACGAGTCTATATCTTGACACACTAACACCGCTCACCATGTATGCTGTGGTCTTGACGTCAGTCAATGAGTACGGTTCAAGTTTGCCCAGCGAGCGGTTGCGCTTTTTCACACACACCAGCGCATCGGTTGCCGAAACGCAGGCCGGCAGTCCGGACAAGCAGATGATGCCCATACTGCCCAACATACGCGGTTGCTGCGAGTCAAATGGCATGACGCATCGCCTGTGCATGGACAAGATGTGTGATCCGCAGAAGGCCGATCAAGCTACGCTGCCCGATCTGATGGTCTGTGCGCCGTGGTCGAACATCACATTCACGTGCTTAGCCAATAATATCGATCATACGCCGTGTTGTCGCGCTCGGGGCATTCCTTCGGCTTGCTTTCCGCTGTGTGCCGGCAAGATAACTTCGCTGGACTTCAGTCTGTTTAAGTAAGCGGAACAAGGTTAATACAAATTTAAGGGAGAATATTAATAAACTTCTCTGGCACTCATCCTACAGATGCCTGCGATTTATGTCCGAGTACAGCGGCTGTCTCTTCCAGGGATACGGTGTGCTGGCCGATCCGCCCTCTAAGCTGCGCACAGTAGCCAAAGCAGATAATTTTGTTATTCTGGACTGGAATAATCCCAAGCGACAGGCCGACACGGTGACCACATTCCACGTCAAGTTCCGTCGACTTGGCGTGGGCGATGACTATCTGACCGTGGAGAAGGCATGTAGTATAGCCAAAGAGCAGGAGGAGGGCTTTATGTAGTTCGCTTTCAGCTAAATTAATTAACTTTGCAGCGTCAACCGCCACTTATCCTTGAAGGACTTGAGGCGGACATCTATTATGAATTCTATGTGGTATCAATTAATGCCTATGGAAAAAGCGAGCCGTCTCCTCGCCTCATTACACGCACCCTGCCCGCCGAGCTGGCCACGCCTCCTGTGGTCAAGTACAACATGTCGACGTGCTGCCAAGCTTCTGGTCTGCTGCCGCAGTGCGCTCCCCTCTGCTCCTACAATATTCGCCTGTCCGACATCGAGCATCTCGGCCCGACGTGCCGTGCCCAAATGCGTAAGTAGCCGTAGCCGACGTCGAATGGGACACACAGAGCAAACACCAATTAGTGTCACTCCAGCAATAGCTTGCTCTCATTAGGCAACTTGCAACTGGCTAATCGTAGTGACTTTTGAGCGCCTTAATTAACCTTAATTGTGCTGCAGGGTGTGAATACATTTTTGTAGAATTTTTTATTTAAATACGCCATTTTGTCTTAGCGCTGGGCACATAGCTTTACTCATATCGATAGGTCTCTGTTGTCACGAGCTGGTCGATCCCAATCGATGTATCGCTGGCGTCCCGAGATCGATTGTTCTTATCACTAAAATATCGATGTCTAATCGATATAACGTCCATCTGCAATTAATATGTGCTTATCATTGTCTTTTAATTCGCTCAGCGATTCTGGCACGCTGTGCCGCTGGAGGACGCGACCACAGCCCGTGTTGCAGTAGACGCGGTGTTATTAGCGCCTGCATGCCGCTCTGCCGTGGCGTCATGCCGCTTGCGCTGACCACCAAAGCGACAGGCGGCGCGGCCACATCAACTGCAGCAGCAGCAGTTGGCGCAACAGCCGCATCTACATTGGGCAACAACGCGCCAGATTGTTTATCATATGCCGGAAACATTTTACAGTGCCTCGAGGAAGGTAAGTTGACCGAGTAGCCATGGCAGCCTCTGTTTGCCTCTGTGCTGCAGTGTACTTCGCTGTATTTGAGTGTGTGTGTGTGTGTGTGTGTGAAGGTCTGGGTCTGCTTCTGCGGCTGTGTGCGTGCCTGTGCCTGTGTTTGCCTGCTACTGTTTGCCTAATGGCGTGTCTGTGCGTGTAGAGCATACGCACTGCTGCCCAACATTGTGTACTAAACTATTTGACCAAAGCCTTGGCTTAGCCCACAAAATGGCAGACAAAACCAATATTGGCCAATTAAACTTGCATTATGAAACGCACTTCTCATCATGCCCCTTGCTTTCCCATCTGCCGTCTCCCGTTTGCCAGGCACAAACAACATACCAGGACCACCAGAAGACGTGCATGCCACGTCCGTGGCGAGCAGCAGCATAAGTCTGGCGTGGACAGCCCCCAACGTTGGCAATGCAGCAGCAGCAACGGCAACAGCAGCGACCGTGCCCACCGACCTGGCAACTGGCGATGAACTGGCAGCAGCAGGCGCTGCAGGTGATGCTGCGGCGACAGTAGCTGAGACGGCGACGGCAGCGGACTCCACAAGTGCACCCGATGCTGCTGGAGACAATATCGAGTTTCTCGTTCAATACGGCAAAGTCAATAACATGACCAAGTACGAGACTGTTGCCAAACTGGAGAATGTGAGTATCGGCGTCCAATATCTAACCAAATTGGGAAATCTTTCCGAACTCTGAATTAAACTGGGCTAAGTAGCAGTGTTGTCAACTCAGCTTTTTTCCCGCCATCTTATTTGACTTCTAGCTGTACTGAAAATATATGTGAAAGGACGTTAAATGCTTACACTATATAAAAAGATCTTTATGCCTATAACATCAATCTGCTCGTAAAGCTATGCAGCTTAAGTAACTGCCTTTAGATCAAAACTGGGCTATAAGCACAGTACCACGACAATATGTCAGCACGTGCTCGGCGCTGCAACCAGTTTCGGCTATAGAACAAAGGGTCGAGAGCGTTACAATAACCGACCAAGATACCCAGCTGGTGTTCGAGTAGAAGGGCTCAAGAGTGCTGAGAGGGGGCAAAAGCGGCTAAAGAGGCACGCAAACAATAGACGCAGAGTTGGCTTAATATACATATAAATTGCCATTGGCATTGTTGCAGTTATTGACTGTTGTTGTCACACATCAGAGCTCAGCAGCAGCAGCAGCATCAGCAACAACAACATCAACAACAACAGTAGCGACTGCAGCAGCGCCACCTGCGCCCGCTGCATCGCATCAGCCATGGCCATCAGCGAAGTTATTGGCCTCAAAAAGTTGCAAATGCTAAAAAATGCTGCTGGAAAAAAACTAACTGAATAACTGGCAAGTGTTTGTCGCGTGTCGTTGTTGTTGTTATTGTTTTTGTTGTTTTTGATGCGCGCAAAATGTTTTCAATGCGAGCTGCTGCCCCTGCCCCACCCCAGACAGCACTGGAATCGATATTGGAGAAGAGTTCTACAGCGCACGGCGGCTGCCAGCTTTAGTTTTTGTCCAAATTTTTTTACTATTTTCGGTTTATGCTCCGTTCTTGTGTGTTTAAAATTCATTCGCCTGTTCGCGTCGTTTTCGGTTGGCCTGGTCAAGCGGCGGACGCAGGCAGCTGTTGCGGCACTGTTGGCCTAGCGCGCTCTCCTCTTTTTGGAGCCGTCTGGGTGTCAATTGGTTTAAATGCGTCTCGGTGCAGCAGAAAGGCAGCAGGCAGGCAGGCAGGCCCAGACTTTTCGGCTGCTGTTGCAGCGTTATTTTTATCGTATAATTTTATTGCATCTGCAACTCTTTGTGCGGTCATGATTTTTATTGGCACGTGCAGTTGGCATTTGACCTCGGGTACTGCTTTATAAAAACGTTAATTGCTCCTGCACATATCGAATATATATTTGCCTTATCTTCAAAATAAAAGAAGTAACATTTAATTGCTTCAGTTGAACTATAGCTCTTCGCGTTATTCAATGAAACTTGATTCGATTGGTATGTATAGTCGATACCTGTCGATGTTTGCTTCAATCCATCAGCTTCCTCTACGTTTGACTTAAGGGCAGGTATAAATCCACCTCTAGAGAGGAGAATTATTGATAGTTGTCGACGCGTAGAGCTTTTCCCTTTAACGTCGGTATTCGAACATAGCCAAAAGTCATGCTGCATTTAAAATGTGTTTGCCTCTTATCGCTAGTCTAGAGCTGTCCTGAACTGTTTTAAGCCTTGCCGTTTAAACTAGTATAAATTTATTGCATTTTGGCAAAGCAAACTATTTAGTTTACAGAATCGAAGCTCGACAGTTAAACTTAAATCTCAGTCGGTTAAACTCGCAACGAGACGCACATACAAATTAACTGAGGGACACAAAAGCAAGCAGTTTAAGGACCAAGGACACCCTGGTGTGCCTTGAGCATTCCTGTCCTGACTCCTGCTGTCGTGCTCGATTGAATCAGAGCCAATAATTCGGCACTTTCTATTCAACGACAGTGCGCGACGACGACGGCATCGGCAGTTTTGCGAACGGTGCCTGCCCGGCGTGGACAGCGGCCGTTGCGGAAGGCCAGTCAAAGAGTTGCGTCCATCCGCAACGGTTTTGTAATGGCTTTCGAAGCATCGGGGGATGCGGAGCAAGGCCACGAACACGGGACCGAACTTGTGGGGGGAACGCAACTTTGGCGATGATGATTTTTACAGCCGCCGTTAGTTGACAACAACATGTGTGCTTTATTTTTGTTTCTTGTCAAATACACCCGAAATTGTGGCCATAAAAACTTTTTAATACAGTTGCCAGCAACTCGAAATGCTCGTAGTAAAAACTCCGCACAGGCAGACAGTTTACCAATTAGGTGCATTAAAAATACCCATAGAGATTTGAGCAGTGCCTTAAAGGGTAAAGCGGTAAGGAGATAACGTCAATAATATTTCGACTTTGTGACTTTGCCGGGACAAGTAGCAAAAAATGAGCACCCGGGGAATTACTCTTTACGAATACCAAATTTTTGGGAGAATAAAAAGTCTTTAGTCCTGCCTTGGCTGCCGCCTGCCTTCATCATGTTATACTACTTGGACGACTATCTGCTGCTCACAAACTCACCTACACTGCGGTCCGACCAACTGTGCACGTGTTTGTGGCCGTATTAATTATTCATTTGGGACTGTGACCCCATTTAGATTGCGCACTAACGTAGTTATTGGTCGAAGGGGATATGATAAAGTGACATCAAAGTTGAGGCTCTGGCATTTTGCGGCTATTAGTGAATGGGCTGCTACCGGCTTTAGTTGGGGACAGCAGAAAGATGACAATAATAGGTGAATCTAATAAAACTAATGCTTTTAGGCTGTAAGTAAAATCTCCAACTAGAATGTAATACCGATTTATTATCAAAAAAAACGCTGCTTAAGTTTTCAATGCTTATGTTTTTGTTTAATATAAATTAACTTAACTAAATATAATATGTCTAAAATATGGATCCCTTTCAGAAACAAATGTATCTAAAATTAGATAGCTTTTTTACTATTCCTGCTCTAGCTTCAACAACCTCATTGTGATTTGATTAATCGGTTATTAGCTTATAGTACGGTGTAATTACCGTTAATCGATAATTACTTTTTACGGCATACAAATTTTTTATGATAAATTTTTGAGAAGCTTAGAGCTATTTTCTAAGCGCAAACATCTAAAATGCATAGTTCTGCACTCTCTTAATTAAGAGTCTGAAATCATCTGGCCAAACTCGTCTGACCTTGGCTCTATAAGCGAGAGCACAAGTGCAACTGGTTCGACTTTGCCCAAAACAAAGAGTCACAGCCAAAAAAAGAGACGCGCGCGCGCTTGTGCGTGTGACTGCGCGCAGTTAAACTAAGATGTGCAACCCCAACGAGAGTGCATCAGAAGAGTATGATCAGTTTTCAGTTTGTCAGTCGAATGACATTGACTCACATACCGAAATGTCAATGGCACTACGATGCGCCTGGCGTGGCGGTGAGTCGCGCGTGCGACGGCGGGTGGGGCGTGGAAGAAGTCACGTAAATCAAATCGCTTAAGCGTGTGTACACAGCTTGCCAAATGGTCGCATCGAAGCGAGAAGGCAGATTACGCCAAAAGCATTAAAACTAACAGCAGCTAATAGCGTTCTAGTCGAGTGGAAGACTGAATACTCTTGACTGAATAAGTGTTATGCAAAGATGCGTTTTAGTTAGTATTTTAAAACGTCCAAGTTTTATATTTTCCTGGTAAATAGATGGATTGGCTTTCGTAAATTGGGGCAATCCATATATCACATTTCTGAAAAACCCAACCCCTACGTAATCTTGAATGTACTGCAGTATTATCTTTTTCGTAATGCTCTTCCAATTCTTTTCCACACCTGACTTTGGAGACAGGCATTTATAATTCATATTTACATATTCATTGAAGACAAGCATTTGTTATTTTTATGCAAATCCAAGATAAGACTAAAGACAATAGATCAAGAAGCATACGCTTTATATGATGTGTGATCCAGTCATCAGAATGCCGTGCAAGCTCTTAATACCCTCAGCATAGTCTTCACTTTTAACAGTAATTAATTGTGTATAATAACTGTCGCAGCTTAAAGCCCTATATAGAATGATTCATGGACGCTCTCAACAATAAAGTAATTGCAGCTGTGGCATAAATTACGCACACCTAGAGAACTTCTGCCAGAGCAGAACAACCGCAGGCAAGCGATGAGCTGACTTTTGTAGGACTATACTGTCCGCACTGACTGTTACGGACTGAATTTTTTACTTGCACTGGCCATTCCCGGTTCCATTTTGACTAATTTACTGCTAACTGTCGATTACTGCCTGCGGCAGACGCACGAACAGTTGCCACAGCTTGCGTAACGATGTTTAATGTGGCTCGAGAAGGTTCCGGGGAATATCCGAAATATACTGAGTCCCCCAACTATATATGGGAGAGTCTCAGTGTTTGTGTCTGTCAATTTTGGTAATGACTTTTGAAACAATATGACGCCAGACTGCAAACGAGTGGCGCACAATGTCGCTGCCTGGCGGTGTCATTTTGCGGCTAAATACCGCAAATTGCGCTACGTCGCGGCAATTACAGAGTGCTCCAATCTCGCCATGATATATCTACATACAGTGCAAACTCTCATAAGTGAATGGAGATCGTCAGTAGAGAAGACCCGATTTTTTTTCTAATTTATATATATAGTAGAGTTGCCCTTAAACAAACACTTTAGGTTATAGGCATGCACAGTTTGTAAAAAAGGAGTCTATGCGCATGCTATACAAGAACCTTTATTTCTGAAATCTAGAATATATACGCTTTGTATGGTCGGTCACACCTCCGTGTGCCTGTTACATCATTTTGCAGAAAACTAAAATACCTTTTTGTGTCCACATCCGTTCAAGAGGGTTACTCGCTTTGTGAGATGCTTATATAGAGTTTTTACTGTACATACTATATCACCATAAATCTCTCTCGGTCTGTTTTTGATGCAACGCAATTTTACACTTAGGAATTGACCACCAACGAGACCAGCATCGATCTGACCAATTTGGAGGAGAACGCCTTATACCGCATTATGGTCGTGGCACGTGGAAAATTTGGCACATCGCTTCCCGCGTCGATGCTGTTGCTGAACACGACGCCGACGAGTGCGGCGAGCGCCAAAAATGGTAAGTTTAATTCAAATCTGCTTGCATTGGAGCGACCTTAAGCGGTCTTGTCTTTGGCGGACTGTCAATGTCGGTCGAAGTAGCTACTACCAGCGACTATTTTTGATGGATTGTTAATGGTATTTTGTTTTGGTCTCGTCTCGCAGGCGAGAGCTGGGGCGCACCCTCACCCCCGCACGCGCTGACGGTGCTCACGCACAGCGCCACCTGGATGCAGTTGACCTGGCAGCCGCCTGAGTACTCCCATCCGCACGAGCGCATTACCTACAGGTGAGTTCGACTCGAGGTCGATTCGGGTCGATGTACGCTACTTAATCAAGTTTCCTGTCGCCTCCAGAGTCTACCATAAGACTGTGAAGGCCGCAGACTTCACCAAGATTGAGACTAAGTTGGCCTGGCTGCGCATGACGAATCTGAAGCCAAGCTCGCAGCATGTGCTCTACGTGGAGGCTGTGGGCGAGCGCGCCACTTCACTGCCCTCGGAGACGCTCGTGGCCTGGACAGATCCGGCGCTGCCCGCCTTTGTGGATGTAATTTGCTTAGCGTTAGCCTTCTGCACTTGATGTAACGTCAAATCTGTCAATCTCTCCCTCTCTCTGCCTCCCTCTCTCTTAGCCGCCGACAGTACATCCTGCGGACAACATACCCGAGGGCGGCTCAATGACCATTCTCTGTCTGGCTTTGGGCAACCCGGCACCCACCATATCGCTGTATGTGGGTGGGCATCTGGTGCGCCAGGACACCTCGCGCCACATGGTGACGGTCATACACAATGTGTCGGCCGACATGGAGCACGTGTCGTGCTACGCGGACAATGGCTACGGAGTGCCCATGCAGGCAACCAGGCGCGTCAACATCTGCTGTAAGTTGCACGCGCGCCAATGCGCTAATCCTATCAGATTCGAGTTCGATACAATGCGTCTCTTTCGCCGGCAGATCCGCCTAAGATTCAAGCTGCAGGCATAACTGTTGCCTCCGTCGGGGATGAGGTGGAACTGCGCTGTACGGTGGACTCCAAGCCGGCGCCGAAGACCATCTTCTGGCGGGATCACGACGGACGAGTGCCCGTGCCGCAGGGCGGCAACTACTACGTGTCCGTTGCGAATGTCTCGTCGATTTACACGATGTCGCTGCGCATTAGCAAGCTGCAGGCCAACGATGTGGGCGACTATTTCTGCCATGCAGAGAACCCCTTCGGCTCCTCGACTACGCCAGTCTCGGTGCGTATACGCAACACGCCAAATCTGGCGCGCAACGTCTCGCAGTGCTGCGACGAGCAGAGCGTGTCGCCCGCCTGCCGCGATGCCTGCACCTACTACGTGGACTTCGATGCGATAGCCAATCGGCCCGAGTGCATCGTCGACTTCGACAAGCTGATGAAGTGCGCCGCCGACGGGTCGGATCATCGCTCGTGCTGTGCGGACGAGCAGGTACCGCGCAAGTGCCTCAACTGGTGCCGCGGCGAGGCGGTGCGTTCAAAGGAAATCTGCAGTCTGCAGTTCGCGCGCACCATAGTCGGTTGCTTCGAGAAGAATCGTGATCGATTGCCCGGTCCCCCCGAGAACATTGTCGTCAGCGTGATGTCTGATAACGAGGTGAACATAAGGTAAGTGATTGAAGGAGAGAGCTCGCTCTACGTTTCGTTCCCCAACTCCGGTTCACCCACACATTTCCACATCACTTCATCTTCATCTCGGACTCGGTTTCATTTAAAGTAATCGCAGTTTCGAATCTCGCCTAACTAACTTCGGCCGGAAGCGAAGTCATCCATTTTGCCGGGCAACCAATACATTCATTACCTCCTCTGGCAGCATATGCTGCTCATGCCCGGCCGGAGATTGGACTTGGCTTGGGACTGGACTGCACTAATAGACCGCAAAATCCATTAAAGCTGAGATTCCTATCTCTCACTTTAATACACTTAGTCAACGTCAAAGGTTACGCCCACGCAGTCGGAGCGGGCGTTACGGAATGAGCAGTAGTAATAGTTGGGTGCGTTGCTATGGGTTGGGGCGAGGTCTGGCTGCAGACTGCTGGCGTAGGGTTTAGTTGGGGGTGGCTTGGGCTCTGCTCTCTGACGCTTAGTATTAAATTTATTAAAATTCCAACCGAGTCGCCTGCGCCTGCAACAATATTACCACTCATAATGTTGCGCCACACACACACTCTCACATCAATACTCTCTCAAACACACACACACACGCTCTCACAAACTATTTTGTTACAGATGGGACGCACCGACAAAGAATCCAAACGCCGTCGACGGCTATAGAATATATTACCACGAGGCCGCCGTTGTGCCGCCAACGACGTCGACGAATGCTGTGGATGCCGGCATGGATACTCTGCCGCCCGCCATGAATAATGCAACAAGTCTGGCCAATGCGACGGAGGCGGCGCTGGAGATTCAACGCATCGACGTAAAGGACACAACAATAAGCATTAACGGCCTCAAGAAGGACGTGCTCTACGAGCTCGTGGTGAAGGCTGGTAACATGTACGGTGCGTATGGAATCGATTGTGCTCTGTGCTCTGTGCTCGCTGCTCCTTGTGCTGCGCCTAAGCTTAATTTGTCGCCTCTTGTCTGCGTGTTGTTGCAGGTGCCAGCGTGCTCACCGATCCGATTAGGTTCACGCTGGGGGAGCAGCATGTGACCTCCGCGACGAGCAGCTACTCCAGCGCTGTGGGCACAATCAGCGGCATTGTGGCCAGCATTTTGGCCATATTGCTCGCAGTGGCTGCCATTGTGTTCTATCGCCGCCATCGGTCGCATCACGGCAAGGCGGCGGGCGGCAACGGCAACGTGGCGTTCGAGAATCCGACATACACGCGCGGCCTAGAGCAGGTGCAGGTGTGTATAATGCCCGGGTGATTAGACTATATGATGGCAGCCTGTACGCTGTGCTCGGTGTACTCTACTTATTCAAGCTTATGTTATAACTGCAATGTGTTTCCCTCTGCCCTTCCACCTCTTCCTGCTCAGCTTCCCACTGTGACGTCGGCCATCACCAGCCAGCAGCAACAGCAGCAGCAGCCGCACCACCGTCACAATGGCAACAATCACACGAGTGGGACCCACAGCAGTCACAATGGCCTTGGAGCTGCGACAATGACGACATCCACATCGACGACGCCTGCAGCCGGCGCAGCCGACACGGGGACGACGAGCACCGCCAATGGCGGTGGCAGGCAGCGCAATGGCCATCGCGGCGGGCTCAAGGATGCGGCGCATCATCAGTTCCACAATCCGCTCAGCAATACGCAGTGCAATGAAGTGAATCCCTCGATTTATGAAGAGCTCAAACTTGGCCAAGAAGGTGCTGGATTTAAGAAACTTGTGCCATAAGCGAGACAAGCGCGCACACACGCACAACAAGAACAACAACAGCGACAACGACGTTTAGCTAGCTAGCTTACACACACACATACACACACACACAGTTGCCGAGTGTAGACATAGGCCGTGTAAACAGCGCGAAGCGCAATCACAATCGCAAAACATACACACAGACACACCCCCACACACACACTTACCCTCTTAGACGGCGACATATTTACAGTGCACTGCGAGAAATTTTTGGGTAACATTACGCGTAGAAACTAATTGCTAAAACGAACACAAGAACAAGAAAACAGAAAATAATTGGTTAGCATATGAAATAAATTTGTAGTATGTAACTGTGATTGAAAATTATGTAAAATACATTTAATTGGTAATAAACATAAGCTAGAGCTACTGAAAGTATGGATCGTGATCGATCGAAACCAAATGACGATGCGTAGAGGAGTACTATATACATATGTATGCTATATAATATAACAAAAAAAAAAACAACCCCAAACACACACATTGTTGCTCACTTCCTTGGTGTTCCGCAATCTGCTTCTGCTTTTCGCTCAGTGCACAGCGAAGTAAACAGCGCATATTACAATAATAAAACACATATGCATGTGTGCGTGAGTGTGTGCATGTGTGTGCTCATCTCTGCCTGTCTGTGCTGGCAAACAGGGCTGATAGGGTAATCGGGAAAGGGGTAGGGGGTTATGGGGTATTGAAGTATGAAGACTGGGCGCCGACTAGTGTTTACGCAATACACATGCACACGCACACACACACAGACACGTAGACACACAGCCTTGTGTAGGCCCGCCCCAAGAGGAGTGAATGGCATCGCAAAAAGGAAATCCCCAGAAAACGCTGAATACGTTGTAGATATGTAAATGCGCTCTTATTAGAATATCTGAGTAAGTTGCTTGACATGATAAGCCCTAATGCGTTATAATCTGCTGTCGATATGGGCACGAGACTTTCATATTCGCAAATATATGTTATGTTTATTGTGGAATTCACTCAGCGCTGACCCTTGACCTTTTCGCAACCGCCTCGAGTGTGTACACACTGGTAAAGTCAACGGAATCTGATGCGCAATGAGCGATAATCGTAATCAACTTGATTCCTCGAGCACTTTAGCTCATCAAGTTGTTGTAATGCGTAGTCATATAAACAATCTGCTATTAGCAATTGCTACAAGGTATCTGGGAGTCGAGCAGGCTGGAGTGCGCAGCTTTTTCTACTCGTTTCTAGGCGACTTTAATATGCTCGAGAGCAACTCCAACTTGTTGCCATTTAAAATATATATTTTATTATTAGCAATCGATACTGGGTATCTAAGAGTCGAGCATGCTCGAGTGTACAGCTTTGTTCACTCGTTTACAGCCAGCCTTAATATGCTCGAGAGCAGATGCAACATCTCCGCTCGGTTCGCTCCGACTCTTTTGGAAGAGACTTCCTTCCTTCCGCTGCTTCTGCAGCTTCATCTTGACGACGACCTGCATGCTAGTACATACAGGTTGTCGAGCACTGCGCCTGAATGTCTATGAATAAACGCTTCTTGAATTATGCAACACGTTTAAGTGCCAGTGAATGCATTCATATTCATCATGCCATTCAAATGAACTGAACCGAGCGTATTTTTCGTACAGACTTAGGAAGAGGAAGAGATAAGGCTTTGAGTCTCAAGACTTTAGTTTGCCGAGGCCTAGCAAAATATTTGCAGAAACAAACAAGGATTAGCAAAGGTATGAAAAGGATATTTCATATATTAATTTCCCTATCAGCATACACATAAATAGGTAGACATATTTGCTTGCTAATTCAGTAGAAATAAATAATTTATTTCGTGTCGATGGTAAGTAGAACTAATACTATTAAATCGCATGGCTGATTATTTAATGTGGAAAGATAGTATATTAATCATTCGTAGGACAAGAGTTCTTACATCAGTTTCATTTATTTTTGCCTGGAAATTGAAAATTCAAGCATAGTATTTTGTACCTCTGAAGGTATATAGAGAATATCTGTGAGAAACAGGAGACATTCATTTTAAATTTATTCAAACATTATTGCTGAACAAATATTATAAGAATCAAAGCAAGTAGAGTTGCTACTATTTTTTTATACTATTTATCGGTTAAATTTTTTCATTAATAAAAACGTGCTTGTTGAGTAAATAAAAGTCTCATAAAGAAACCAAATCGTGATGTGTGATTTATGTGCTATTTTAGATGTTTTTATATCGCTCGACTAATTACGCTCGCCATAAAAATTGAAATAAAGCGTATACTGTATAGAGATATACTATATATACTTTGCAACGGTATAAATGTAGGTTCATGCGACCACAAAATGTGTTAGAAAATTATTCAACTTTTTTGCTGCTTTTATTTCTTTCCGGTGGCCAAACAATTAACGCAAATGAACTGAAAACCGACTCGATAATAATCAAATGAAAATTATTATCGAAACTACAACAATAACAATAACAACGGGTAAAAACATCGACAACAACAGACACTCTACGCGTCAAAGTGCAGTGGGTGAGTAATACGGGCCTCCCCTATTATTAGATATCAGAGATATGTATTCGATTTTGGCAGCTTCTCTTCCTTTCGGTATTCAGCTCGATTCCTTTGGCCCCAATTCGTTACGCCTCCTTCTTGTTCCGCCTCCTTTACGTAGCATAGCATAATACTTTGTCGTGCAAGTCGAAAATGTTATCAATTTTTCACCATCTACATTAACACAGAAATCTTTTTACGATCTTCCGTTTCTTTTATGTCGCCGCGTTGCCCATTTCCGGCCAACTCCATCTCCATCTGCGTCTCCTTGTCCGTCTTCGTGTCCGCCTCCGTCGGCACATTGTAATCCGCAGGCCTACGAATTTTAATTTTCGACAAGAGGACAGGCAATTTGTCGCCTGTCCCTGTCCGGCGCGGTTGCCACCACAACCTCGTCGGCTGGCCGTCAGCCAAGTGGAGCAGCAGCAGCAGAGGCAGAGGCAGCGTCGACGGCGACGGCAGCACAAAGTCAGAGTCTGGCATTGCGTGAGTTCTGTGAGTTAGCAGACGTCGTGCTTGGCGCACATTCGCACACACACACACACACACACACACACACACACACACACTGTCACACACATGTACATATACACATACATCCCCTACGAATTGCTGTAAAACAATCGTAATCTTAAAACACAGTTTGGGCACATTATCGCACTCATAATAACAATTAGTTCACTGCACAGGCGAAACAGGATATACATAAGCAACTATATATATATGTATGTGTATGTGTATATAATCTTATTTTCGACCATCAATAAATATGCCTTTGTACTAATTGAATTGTTTGGCCAAGAAAATGTGCGTGCGTTTATGAGTCTTAATCTCGCATATAATTGGAACGCCTTAAATAAAGTTTAAGAGTCCATTTTATAGGGCCATAAGTAACAGTTAAGTAAGCTCCTTAAGTAAACTAAATTACATGTACAATAGTCAGTTAGCTTGACAGCTTGACAGCTAGTAGAAATTTGGAAGAACCTGCATATCATTAGAGTTATACTAATATCAAATTCCTAAAGGAATACTCATATCATATTCAATAGGAATATAAGAAATTAGTAAATAAATGGGAAGTATTCTTCTGAGAGGAATATTAAAAGTACTGGGTATCCCTGCGTCGAAATAGAATAGTAAAATAACAAGTGGACTACCGGGTATCTGTACATCAAGTTTAAAATACTTTAATTTATTTCTAGCAACTGCGACCTTATATTATTCCAATATAATCATATAAAAATGTAAGAGTAAAATAGATAATCGAGCGGCTCTTAGAGAGGATATTTTAATTCAGCACCGGGTATTTGTGAGTCGTGTACGTTGCCGTACAAGCTCTTGCTGCTTTTTCACGCTTACTTCTAGCTACTTTGAGCTCATCAATGGAAATGCGAGAGAAAAATAAACAATCGTAAAGCTAATTGTAAAGAAATCCCAGAGTACCGGGTATCTCCACGTCGAGTTCGATGCGCTCTCGTTGATTACAGCATGGCCTAAAATATATTCATGGCGTTTAAGTGCTGTCAGGCCCAACATGCTTGATAAGCTGACAGAGAGCAGCGCACACAAAAACGCAAAAAAGAGTTCATTATGCGGTACTTCTCTAATTTTTCTACGTATGACATACATATACAGATGCAGACTCCCACACACAGCCGCACACACACACACACTCGCATACACGCTGGCAGGCAGTCACTGTGCAGACGGAAGGTTGCTTAATTATAGGAATATGTTAAATTTTCTTAAGCTGGTTAATGATATCGCATAACGGGCGCGTCCTCAATACCAACTGCTCGGATATGCGAGTCTATATATGTGTCCCTATGTGTGCATATGTATGTGTATATATATGATATATGTATGTACTATATACATATATGAATGCGCACAGCTGATGCGTTTAAGCACGACTGGAGCTTAACGCATTTTTGCACTGGCAGGCAGACGGATCTGGACGGACGGACGTTCAGACAGTGAAAAATATGACACCCTATTTCCGTTTGCCGTACACTGACAATAATGGCTGACAATATGGCGCGTCGCGGCTTACGCTCAAAGTGCCTGCCGCAACGCCGTCCACAGCGTAAGTGCCTGTATAAGTATGCGCATGTGTGTGTGAGTGAGCATGAGCCTGTGCCTCAGTGTATGAGTGTGTGTGTGTGTGCGAAAGTTGAAAAAAGCAAGGCATAAGATTATAAGTGCGGATTTTGGCAATTTAAGCGGGTTTCGTGTTTAATTTTCGGACTGCAAGTCGAAAGTCGAAAGTGAATTTTCATTAAGTGAACCGCACACAAAATTGTTTTTAAAGTGATTAGAGGGAAAGCTGATTATAACTGCAGAACCCCTAACGCAGTGCGATTTGGACCAAAGTAAAAACTTGGAGCCTAACAAGTTGCCTAAACGGATAATCCAATAATTTTACAATTATTTCAGTTGATACTGAAATAAAAAGCGAATTGGCAAATGAAACCGAATGCACCACAGATATAGCAGATGGGTCTATGTACATATATGCGTATGAATATCTGGGGGCGATTTTTAATGCATGCTATATTTAAATAATGCACGAATTACGCCGTAATTCTTTGGGGCAGTACACAGCTCGCAGCAGCAGCAGCAGCAGCAGCAGCAGCAGCTCTCATTATTATGCGATAGTCGTCATAAATGCCGGACGCGCATAATTAGTGTTAATTACGGAGTTAATGCAGTTGCCATTGTACTCGTAATTAAATACGTGTGTGCGCGCCGCACCGCACCGGCAAAGTCAGTCAATATTCTGCGGGATTGTCAACGCTTGTAGTCAGCCACCTGCCAGCTATCGGATATCGAAGGTATTTCGCACATCACTTACTGCATAATGAAACAGGTAGAGTGGACTCGACGATGGGCGTATTAAGTATCGATATCATTTGCGAATTGAATCGATAACTGAATAAATTATTAGACAAATGTGGCATACAATATAACAGCGGGTAAAACCCAGTTTTATTTCATCCAATAGCATAGCATAACGAGCTGTTCTTATTTCAACCGCAAGAGCAGTAAGACGAATCGATCTTCGTCTATACATACATACTTACTTTATAGATTGATTATAGTAAAGTTCTTAAATTACCAATAATTGCTTTAAAAACAATTTAACATAAAATAAGATTATTTTCTGTGACACAGTGAATACAGGGTACGCTAGAGTCGTATACATGCTTCTACTCGATGCTTGCACTGGGCATTTTATTTGTTCACTCTGCGAATATGTTTTAATTATGCCTTAAAGTGATTTACATTGTTTTCGGTTATGTTTGCCCTGCGAAAACAAAACCGGCAAATAACCCTGACTTGATTATCAGCTGGTATTGTTGTATTTGTATTCCCAAAAATCCAACTTTAAGTGTCAGTGGCAAAAGGAGCAGCTTTATCATAACTTTTCTCTATAGTTAGGGCATGTTTTAAGTGTATAGCAATAGAGTTTTTAGCATACGCACTCGTACAAATATTATAATATTTTTATGGCTGCATTTCCCTTGCAAATTATTATATCATTAAGGGAATTATTATTCTATGCTCTGCAGCTGCACCTGCCCATTGTGCCTTGGGGCACGCTCAAGGCCATCTGGACGAGTGTAAGGGGAGACCCTTTCAAGTTGCTTTATTAAAAGTGCTTATTTCTTTAGCACTTGAGCGCGATTTAACACGATTTGCTCAAGCATGTTTCTATGACTATTCCCGTCTCTTCCGGCCGAGCCACTGTCAAGGTATGTCTCCGACTTTATCTCTGCCGGGCTGTCTGCCAGTCTGCCTGCCACTCTGACTGCCTTTGCGAGTGCAAGCAGGGCGGGACGCGGCAGTGTCGGGGACTATCTTCAACTGCTCCAACTCGCACTACTTAAGTACAAGCATCGCAATCGTGACCTGCTCCGCCTGCGGTCTGTCCCGCTCACTGGCTGCACTTGCCGGCATTTAGTTCGCCCACACACCTCGAGCAGCTTCATCTTTTTCCCGAGCTGCTTCATCATTTTTTCCCCTTGCCACTTACCCCTTTGCGCCCTTTGCACAGTTGCTGCAACTTGTGCTTACTGCTGGCACGACTGATGTTGCGGCTTATAAGCTACCGTTAGCTTCGGCTCCTGTTGCTGCTGTTCTCTCCCCTCCACTCACTCCACCGTTCCACGACGACTCGACCGAGTACAACTACAATTCAAGTTGGGACTGTGACTACAACTGTAGCTGTAACTGCGACTGCGACGGCGATGGCGACGGCGACGGCGGCGCTGATGGTGACTGCGACAGCGAGAGCTCCTCCAGCGACGCGCTGGGGGTCTCGGTTTGTTTCTGGCCCTAACACTGTCTCGACTGTTGTCAACACGCTCATCCCATTTGCCGACGTTGTTTACTATAAGCGTGTTGATTCCCTACAATTAACTTTTCGCCTGTTCGCCTCGGGTGCTTCTCGTGGCTTTCCCATAATTTCCTGCTCACCTGAAGCCAGTCGAGCAAATAGAACTGCGGTTAAGGCAGCTGCAGGTAGAAACTCTTCGTTTGTGAAGTGACATTATAGCAATAAAAATAATATTTCCAAACGATAAAATACTGAAGGTTGTATGATTCTAGTTGGGCTAACTGCAAGACAAGCTGGAATATTCACAGAGAGACATTTATTATTTTCCCTCGAAAGCATAGAAAAGTCTGATGCCTCATAATAGTGTTATAGACGTACGTTAATGCTGATTAGGAATACTCAGACCGCATAAAGAGATATATGGATGTATGTACGTATATACCATATAGCATACACACAAGCTATTAGATTTTAACTCTTGGTCTGCGTCTCGGGACGTCGCCAGCACACACAGCAGAGCAGAGCAGAGCAGAGCCGAGCAGAGCAACTAAACTAAACAAATGTCTTATGGGTGTGCTTGAGTGCTCATTAATTTCGAATGTCAAACTAGGTATGGCTCTGCCTCGAGCCAGTCGTACTTTCGGTACTTTCCGGCACAGCACTTAACCGCAGAGAACGGAACGGAGAACGCTTTAACGAAGACGAGCACTAATGTAAATAATGACGAGTACTTTTGAATAGCGTACAAGCAGGGGCGCGGGCGCGACGCAATAGGTCTCCGAGCGGAGCATAGCTGAGCTGTTATTAACCAGCAGCGTCAGAAACAGGCGCACGACGGATGTGTAAGTAAATACTCAGCAGGCACTGTTCCACTGTTTGGTACTCAATTTTGAGCTTGGCAAGCGGCCAGATCCATCTGCGGGCATCAGACGTCGACAAAAACGAAGCAGGTATTTCGATTGAGCTACTCTTCTCGGTCAAAACTCGAAAAATGCCGGTGAAAAGCGATTTGCCTGCTCGACTTATGGTCCTTCTCTCTCTCTTGTGTTCCGACCCAGTGTCATGGCAGCGCTTTGAGCCCGCTGCAGTTCGGCTTCGGCTTAGATAGCTTGAATTTTCGGTATGAACGGAAACGAGCTTTGGCTCGGACAAAAGCGAAAATCAAGCGGAACGAATGCTTAAGCTTGACGTGCCAAAGCCCATGTGCGCCATTGCGGATCACTTTTCAGACAGCTATTTAAATTATATTTCCGGCGGGGCTTAATGCTACGTAAAGGTTGAAGCTATCGATGGTGGAACACTATCAAGCCACAATCGATGTCATACATGCACTATCGATAGTCTTAACATTGCTTTCGTGTCATAAAATGTAGTCAGTTGCAGTTTGCAAAAAAAATATAAAAATATAATATTTTTTGTGTGAATAATTTAATGAATCCGAAGCAAATACCTTAAATTATAACAAACATTTATTAGTCACTTAGTATCGATATTGTCCCACCTCCGCAGAACTTTGATGTTTATTTATCCATATTTAAATTCAAATGTAAATCGATATAGATATAAAGACAGACAGTTACAAAAATCGACGTCAATTCTGGCACTAATGTCTCCAGCAGCGCAGTAATGCTTTGGTTTCAAATCAAAGCGAAGACTGAAGCTACGTATCTTTTCATAGAACTTGAATTTGAGCTAAATTAAACAAGTTCTTAAACATTTTAGCCTTAATTAATATTTCAACAAGCCCCGTGTGTGGAGACATTCAAAGGCGTAAAGCAGAGATATGAAAAGAGTTGGATCCTCGCCCGCATAAATTAACTTTACACTTGTGAGGCCCCATCCCGGTGTCGGGTGTAAGCGCAGCTGTAAGCACCTTATCTTAATGCCAGCCATATCTACCCTAATGCAGATAATAGGCCAGGCCGCTTTTAAAGTCCAACAACCCTTTTTATATGCAAATTGTTGCGCCACGCGTACGCGTACACGCCCCGACAGCTCGACATCGCGACGCAGCAGCAGCAGCAGCAACCTCTACCTGTCAGCCAACATACAACTTGACATTTTTTGTCCGTACTTGCATCCCGCGCAAACACGCACACCTACACACCCAGCCCATCGCAGACCTCGCAGACTATGCTCCTATATATTAACGGGAAGAGCTACGGCGCGCTCTTTTTTAATTTCCCTCGTTTAAGCATTTTGTGAAAGGGAAACGCCGAGAGCGTATATATATGTACGTACTGGAATGTATAGTAGAGCGTAGGAGGCGTGGCTGTGGGTGGATTTCTTAGGGCTCCCCGGCACTGCGGTCGTCTACACATGCACACGTATGCCTGTATTGGTGTGTGTGTGTGTGCTTTTCGCGACATCTACTGCTCTCTTTGTTGCGCGTGGGTGAAAAATGTTAAAATAATTTGCAATTTAAATAGTTTTAATTAACTTTTACTAATTTGACGGCGCCCATTTTGCTCAACTTGGCAAACTAATTTTAAAGTGATTTATTATTTAAACGACGTGATGATTGACAGCACCTTCAGCGCCAAAAGCGACAGGCGCCTCGCTGCCAGCGGCCCAATTAGCGAGCTGCGTTTAACGCGCTGCGGGAGGCCGCTGGATTAAGGGAAAGCGGATAACGGTAAAGCGCTCGTTGCGAGCAGAGTTGAAATGGAAACAAGGAAAAACAAACTGCAATTACTGCAGTACATTTACGAGAATTGACTTGATAATTACTGAATTCGATTTTCTACTTGAGCTTAAAAATCATCGGCGATAATTACCGATGGCTACGACCATCTCTATCTAGTGATGGCACTATCGATGCTTTTACAATTATGTATGCGCCACTTAAATCAGAATCTGACACTCATCGCTTGTCCACAGCAAAGAGTGACGACAGCCGCCAGTACCATAGGAGAACGTGCGATTGTAGCGCCGCACCAGATAAAGTCCCATGCCGAAGAGCAGAATTATTGACGCAATTAGAACAGCGACGATGAATTTCTCCAGAGTTACGACTTCGCTTAAGCTGTGAGTGAGAGCAGCAGACTGTCAATCGTTAGTGCGAATTCGAATAGTCGTCGAAGAGAAATAATCTGCATTACTAACCGTCGTCCCATTAACCAAACGTCCAAGTTCGAGCGGCCAATGATGTGTCCACAGCCACGACATTTAGCTCTATTTATCTCTGCATCAGCATCGTCACTCGCTCGTTGTCTATACCTGGAAATCGATAGGAACGCCGTGTCCACCAGATACTTTGACCAGGAGTAGGGCTTCCTATGGCACTCGGGTGTACAGGGCGTAGTCTCAGTGGACGAATCAGACATGCTATATAAATATTGAATATTTCGATATATTTTTGAGACAGCTTACAACACCGGGAAGTGAAGCTTAAAGCAGTGCGAGAGCTACTGGCAGTACAGTTTCAGTTAATAACGAACATTTTCGGAAACTCATTTCAGAAATTTAATGCCCATAGACATTTTGCGTATAATCCAGCGTACTTAAGGGCTCGTTATGCACGAAATGGAATGTCTATTCCTGGCTTTATGTGCCGCAGTTGCGCTTCCTCGTCCAGATGACCAGTTACGCATCCGCGAAAAGCAAATCGCCGGCATTAATTTTCAATAAAAATCCACGCTGGCAAAAAGTAATTAACAACAAATTACGACGATACACTTAGTGCTAATTAGATTCGACTGCGGCCGGCCTTGCCTCCAAATGATTGTCGGCAATAAAAACAAAAATGCCAGCGAGAGACAAGGAGAATTCACTGGGAAAGTATGCGGCAAACTTGCGGTTTCCATTAACCAAAAACACAGAACGAAAGAGAGTATCGTAGGGAAAGAGAGAGAGGGAGAGAGAGAGAGAGAGAGACGGAGCCGCGTCAAAGTCAAAGAAAACGGGCAAGGCCTTCAATTAAGTAAATCAAATAAATTAAAAGTGGTCAACATACAATTGAAAGCCACAAAATTGATTTACCAATATATTTCTCTCTCTCTCTCTCTCTCTCTCTTGCTCTGAAAAGTTGGACGTCCTGGACGCGAGCTGCTTCCTGCTCTGCTCGATGCGAGTCTGAAATTTGTAATTGGCCGGCTGCAGCCAGCGAAATAATTGGCACAACAGAAAAACGAACTCCCCTTAACGCACACACACACACACACATCGCAACTGACTCACTCACACTGGCAGCGACTCGCTCACACTGGCAGCGACTCGCTCACACGTACATCAAATAGCATGAGGCGCTTGCAAAGCGCAGGCCAAAGCCGCCAAGTCGAGCCACACAATTTTGGGCAAGTGATGCGCGACTAATGCGCCCCAAAGTATGCTGCGAAAAAAGTGCCAGCCATTTGCCATTAGCGATGATGTTGCTGCTGCCATTCCTCTGCCTGCTGCTGCATCTGGCAAAGTTAAGCTGGCAACTTTGCGAGAGCCTCCGCCTCCAGGGCCAGGCGCAGGGCCACCGCAGCTGGCAACCATATGTAAGCACGAATTGCAATCATATTAAAAGCAGTCGCCGAACTTGAAATTAAAAAAGGCAACAATTTAATGTCCCTACTGCTTCCCAGCAGAGCAAAGGGTGCTGAAAGGGTTCCGCGTCGCGTCGCGTCACCAATCATCAGCAGCAGCCTGGCCGAACCGACGCAATTTACAATGTTAATTTCCGCGCTGAAAACTTTTGACCATTTTTATTAGAGCATAGAAATAGCAATGAGAATGGGAAAAACTGCGAAAAGGAATGCGCGTTCAAGTTGTGGAAATATATAGAGTTGTCTTTGGTAGAGGGAAAACTTTCTGATTGCGATCTCTAATGGGAAAACTCATGAGAGTGCGGCAGAGAAGAGTGCAGCAATCGATTAGCAGGCCTGGCTGCCATCGCATAATCAAGTGCTGACTTTACGAGCACCAGGCAGAGTCCTGGATATTTGTGAACCTCCCTGACTCTCTCTCCCTCTCTTTGTCTCTGTCGACCTGAATCAACGAGGGCTCACGCAATGACAATTAATTGCGCCCACATGCAACAGGAAGCAGCCGCAAGAAGAACTTATACAATCGCATTGGCACATCTTCGGGCACAGACAATTGAAACTTTCGCCAACAAGCGAACAACACGCCGGCTCCCCCAACCTCAGCCCCGTCCACGCCCCAGCGCACTCGAGGACATGGACAACTTTTCTTTGGCTCGAGCTGGCGACCAAATTATCGCTGCGATGTGTTGGCGTACCACGTCGACGACTATACATTACCATTACCATTACTATTACCGATGGCAGTGTCTCCTCACATGTGCGACATGTTCTCTGCTCATACAAATGTACATATAGCTGACCGGGAATAGCTGTGGGTGACTGCTTGTGGTCACATTGCGCCACCTTCCTAGCCCCAGCCCCCGCCCATGCCCCCGCCCGCCTTCGATCCATTCATTTTGTCATGCGTCTGCTTGACAAAGCAGATGCCTGCTCGCCTCCAACTGATGAGGGTCTGCGTGTCCATTGAAGATTGGTCAGTTTGCTTTCCAATGAATCTACTGATAGCTGCTGCTGGCCAGCAGCCGGATCTGAAGCTGGAGTTCGAGTCGCAGTGGAGTCGCAGGACGTGGAATTGTCATTGTGCGAATACTTCTGTAGTTAGCCTTTGTTGTGGTTCATTCAGTCACAGACCTTTCAAACCGTTCCTCCAATGTCATCGCTGTGGTGCTGCATTTCTCAACGTCTTCCCTTGGAATCCTCACGTGCAGCTCATACTCATACATTGTATTTGACGCTTTAATGCACTGGTCAGTGGCCAGATTTAAAAGTTATTTCGCATACAACCCAACGAATCACGTGAGCATCGAGTTCAAATTCGAAAGCACACTTTGATAGTGCTGACAGATATACAACTTCGGCATCGATAAGTGCTTATCGATATCTTCACTCCTTTCAATTAACTAATTGAATACCAAGACAGAAAAAAATACTAAAAGTCACTGGTAAAAAATAGACAATTGGGTTTTTAAATACCAAAGAAAATGATGGCTAAATATAGAATACTGCTATTTTGGCCATCTCTATGAACTTAGTTGCGGACTGGGTAATGTGTGCCGGGTTTCCGATTACTCTCTGGGCTGACCCCGTTTAGAACGTACGGCGTACGCCCGTATGTATCCCTATACTGTAATAAACCATTTCAAATTTGCTTACTGGGTAAGCATTGAGGTCTCGTACGAGCGTACGACAGTGCGCCAAACTGCTGCAGCTACTTGTTGTCTCTGTGTGCGCTGTGCATGGCTCTGGCTTTGTATCCTTTGTCCCCATTGCCATTGTTTAATGGTCACATTAAAAAGGCCTCATTGTTGTCGTTGTCGTAACTGTCACTGGCTCTGGTGCTGTCGCCGTCGCCGTCGCTGTCGTTGCAGCAGTCCTCTGGCCGCCGCACTCTTGCACCATATTTTCTATTGCATTTCTTTGTCAGGGTATCCGAGGCGAGGACAACGCCCCAAATGTTGCCACTGTTGGGATTTGCAGCTGCTTTTGGCGCTCTTTATGCCGACACTCAGCTTGGTTGTTTTGCAGTTTTTGGCCGAAACTTTCTTAAGGAATATGTACAGTGGGCATTCGCTAACGTTAATTGGATCGAAAATATATCGAGAGGTATCGATTTGTAATATCAACTGAATACTTTTATTCACTCATTTAAAATTAGAAATGTTGCAAGAATGAAACCGTACGTTCATCTTGTCTGTTGTGTGTGAACTTGTGACTCGTTCATCTACAGTTCTGCAATCGGAGCTAGTTATCGATATTCGAGATGTGCGCGTGAGCTATCGTGAGTACCACTATAAAACTGACGTAACCGTGGTGAATGATTAGGCAAAATGCAGAAGCTCTAATAACTGTCGTGCATGCCCTTTCAACTTCGAAAGTGCGTAGTATATGTAAATCACGCACATTCCGGAAATAACATTAAAATAATACATTAACTTCACCAAACGTTGCGTCGCCCACGCGATTGTAAGTACGGAAAATATAATTAATAAAGGAACGCGAAAAGTGTGAGTAAAATAAAGAGTTTTCGTTTTGGCCGCCACTCACCACTGTGGCAGTAGAGCCGGAGCGCAGTGAGTGGGGAAACTTTTGCTACCGCACACATCGCATCGTATACAAAATAATAATGTAATAAAAACAAATTTCCAAAAACAGTTGGCCTAATTGTGCGACGAGAAATACCCACCGCATTCATGTCCAGATTGGGGCTCCGAAATGTCAAGCCGCCTCATGAGCGGTTTTAATGGTTCCACTAACTGGTCGAACAGCGTGACACAAAGCAAAATCGCGGCTAAGGTGTGGACTATGGACAGGCCTGCAGTGCAAGACCGGGAGGTTGTATGCAGCAAGTGGGAAGTACGCTTGTTCCAGCAGCGACCAGCAACTAGCGACCAGCGACCTCACGACATGTCGAAAAGGAGCTGTCGTTGATGCCGCCCAAGCCTCCCCTGACACCCGACGACAAAACAAACGACACGACGAGTCTACGGAACGTGAAATATTGGCACGATAACCCGAAGTTATAATCAGCAGTAAAGATTAGTTTTCGAATGAAATTCTCAGGCATTCCTCGCATCACTCATAAAGTAATTAAAATGTGTGCATGGGAGTATAGTATAGGAGTGAATCGATAAGTTTTTAAAGTCAGTGTGTAAGAGAACTTCTGACTTAAAATTGATGAACATTTGTAGATATTGTATATGGTATATGTACTAATTTTTCTTATAGATGTAATAATGATTGGTAATAAAATCTCAGGAATTTTTCTCATCAGTTAATAAATAATCATGTTGTGTGTACGGGTATATAGATACATTTAATAGGGTTTTAAATAATGTACGATATAAGTGGACCTTCTGCTTTAAGTTTAGAGAAAGATTTATAGAAATTGTTATACACGTAAATATCCAATAAATTAGTATTACGATTATTTCCAATACAATTACTACTTTAACAATTATGCCTTAGTGTTTTTGATCCAATTCGGACCACAGTGCATTATAGTGGCATTAACTGGCGTGTGCTAACCTCCTCCAGAGGTTCCTCAACCCGAGCTCGAGCTCGTAATGTGCCCGAGAAGGCAACAACTCCCGCAAGTTTTGGCGTTGAGTTAGCCATTAGAGGCGGTAGGGGGGGGTGGAGGGGTGGCAGGCCGGGGAACCCCGCAGCAAAACGGTTTAGAGAACGTGGCGAGCGTGGCACACTGCCAGGTTGGCTGGGAGGGGATTGGAGGGCCGCAAGCAGGGCGCAATTAGACGACGAGGGGGCGTGGAACAACTGAAAGGCGAAGCCGAAGAAGTCGCGTGGCAGCATTAGCCCATAAGTCAGGCACTTGCAACACAGCAACAACAACAACAACAGAAACAGCAATAGCAACAACAACGGGCGTAATTCAATGCCCGACGAGGACGACGACGACGCTGGAAGTTAACGCCACGAGGAGGCAGCCCGAGTCGAGTCGCTGAGTCGCGCTCTCGCACAGAAATTGGCCACGCGGACGACTTTAGAGTGGACAGGCACATGAAACACAATTCAAAAACACTTTGACCGGCAAAGTTGCCAGACGGAATTTCTTCTGCATTGTGCGCACAACACGGCGACGAGGCGGCAACCAGTGTGTGTGTGTGTATTCCTGTTGTTGTTGCTGCTCAGAGCTCGGAGCGATCCCAAGGAGGAAACGCTGCTCCTGGGAAAGTTGCACACTTTGTGCTTTCTTTGTGCGCTGCCAACTTTTCCGGCGAGATATTTTAATAAACTTCTTCGAGTTCATTAAATTCGATTCAAGATTCGAGTAAATGTGTTTGTGTATGAAGTTGCCCCTTTCCAAGCAACCGAAAAGTTGAGACAATTCTCCGGCTGATTGATAGTCAATTACTGCGAGTGGAGGCTGCATAAACAGCAGCAGCAACAGCAGCAACTGCGATTATAGGCAACATCCCGGGCCAAGTGTCATTAACCTAATTGGCGCAAAGAAAAAGGGGCGAGCGGCCAGGCCAGGCCATAAATACGAGTGCAACGTGTTGCCATAAAAGCAATTTGCATAAAACAGGTGAGCTAACGGTACAACGTAGAACGATGCAAAAAAAAAAAAAAAAAACAAAAAAGAAGAGAAGATATAGAAGTGGGAATGCCACGACTCACCCACATTTTCGCGCAGTGAGAAAATGGGGAAAATTGCAATGCAGTCGAAATAGTTTCGCATGCGATTGTGGCATGAATGGGGAAAGACACAACAGCGGCAGCAGCAACAGCCCTTTGCCACTTGCCACCGGCCACCTGCCACTTGAGGCACGTTGAGCCCTGTGACCGACAACGCCTTTTGGTCAGCTGCACTCCGCAATCACACACACACACACTCACACACACAGGGCGAAAGAGAGACACACACTCGGATTCACACACTGCTGCCCGCTGCTGGACGACGTCCAGGAAGTTTGGCAACTCGCCTGTTATTCGGCTCAAAGTGAAGTGGAGTAGCCACTTCTCTAGCGTAGCCGGGACGCCTGCTCCCGCTGCTGGCCGGCCCGCAGCACTGGCAAGTGTTTGAAGTGCGAGGTACACAAAGCCGGGCCAAATAGTACGCGATATTTCGAGCTGGGCAGCATAGGGAGAAAGGAGGAGTAAGGGGGCCTGTGCCACGCCTGCAATTGCAGTGTACGAGTGGCCTGCTTACACTGTTACCCTCTGTTTGCCGACAAAGGAACTGTTGGAGTTGCTAGTCAGCTGCGTCTCGAGTGCAGCTCAAGTGGAGATCGCCAAGTGGACACGACAGCGACAGGCCAGTGAGAGGGCGCTACATGGCTATAGCTCATGAGGCTGCCAGAGTCAAGAGCATATATACAAATATGTTCATACTAGTCTTCCCAAGCTGTATGCCTATTTTTTTCTCAAGCTTTATGCCTTCTTCAAGCTGACTGTATCTTTATTAGACTGTATGCCTATATATCTTTAAAATTCACGAGCTTACAGATATAACCATAGCTTTCTAAAGTCGTCTTTATCTATGTCTTAAATATATAGTACACATGAGTCTGGCTATATCCTTCTTTAACTATATGTTTATATCTTCTAAACCAGAAAACTCCAGTTAAATTCCTTGTTACAATAATTTAAATAAATAAAATAAATATATCATTAAATAAATATCTATATAATATAATATCTATAATAAATACAAAAATCTATTTAATTAATTTTAATTAATTTAACTAAATAAATACAAATATCTTTATAATAAAATAAATACCTTTTTAATACCAATATTTCATAAAACGTAAATTTATAAAAATAATTAAATATCGTCTGCTTTAGCTGCACATTCGCATCCCGCGCAGCCAGAGGGATATGTGAGCGAGGAGCAGCAGCAGAGGCAGTTCCTTGCAGCACACGGCACGCGGCTCGACTAGACTAATCCAAGCTGAACTTAGCTCGACTTCGCACACTCGCAACGCAACCTGCTGCTGCCGTAGCGACTGCTGACCACAACAAAGTCAGGCCAGGCGAAAGTCACGCAAGGCACACGCCGAGATTGAGCAGGCGTCTCGAAGCAGGCTTAAGAGCGATTCGCGGCACGGACAATGTCCAACGAAGAGAACGAGTACCTGGACGGCATGAGCGCTGCTGCTGGCGGCGAGGAGGATGGCGGTGGGGCTGCGGCTGCTGACGGCGAGCTCGGGCCTGGTGGCGAAACAATGCCGCAAATTAGTTCGAACTCACAACTCGAGGGAAACGTTTCGCCGACGCAGTTCGATGATAACCACGATAACCAAGTAAATAATAACGCTAGCGGCACGGCGCATCTGGGGCAAAGCAATAACCACAACATTGATAGCAACAGCAACAGCAACCGCAACAGCCCCACCAAGAGTCCAGCCACTCCGCGAGGCAACGGCAACGGCAACTCCAGCTTCCAGATCCAGCCCCAGTCGCAGAGTGCGCAGTATGACGACGATGAGGACGACCTAGCGCCCACCGGCGACTTGCAGGCGAAGAACGGAGCTGCAGGACGCTCCGCCCAGTTGCCCGACTACTGGCAGCAACGCAACGGTGGAGCTGCTCCGGCTGCAGGCGCCAGCGGCGTACAGAGCGGCCATCAGAGTCGTGCGCTCAGCCCCAGCCCGTACTTGGATAACATGAGCGAGAACTCGGAGCAACCGCCTGTTGTGCCGCTCGTACGTTCCAAATCGCGTCCGGAAATCTCCAGCGCTGCAGCGTCGCGCTACTCGAATCTCTCGTACTGGAAGGCACGCCGTGTCGTCTTCTATCGCAATGGCGATCCCTTCTTTCCGGGCGTCGAGCTGCGCTACCGGCCAGGCCGAGATGTCACCTCGCTGGACAATCTGCTGGACAAGATATCGCCCAAGATGGATCTGCCACGCGGTGCACGCTATGTCTTCTCCATGGACGGCGATCGCAAGTATCACCTCGACGAGCTGGAGGACGGCGCCTTCTACGTGGTCTCCTCCTTCAAGGCTTTCAAGGTGAGTGTGCAGCGAATCCCTGTTCCGTTCCCCTCCCCCTCCCACCGAATTTGCATTAGCTTCTCTCCTCGATGCATTTTGAAGTTTAAGTGTTGCTTTTCACGTCAACTTTACTGCAAAATCAATAGAAATTTGAATATTTTGGTATAATTTTGCATACATATGCAAATGGAATACAAACACACACACACACCACAGCGTGTACACATATTATATATATGTGTATAAAATATATACGCCATTGGCTTTTGCTCTCTGAATCGCCAACCTCACCCGTCCTGGCCGCTCGGTCACCTGGTCACTTGGCCTAAAAACCTCAGCAATTCTCACTTTCCTTTTTGTTTTGCTCCATTTTCTTGGCGCCCCAAGGCACATTTTTGCATGCGAGCACTTTCTCAGGTCTTTCCAATTGGGTTGGGTATGAGTCCGGGGGTCTGTGCTCGTTTCTGGCACACAAAGCACCCGGGTGCGTGCCTGTGTATGTGTGTGTGTGTGCTAACTGACCCCGGTTGACGCCCTCTCTTCCAACTTCTTGGTTGTAGGTCGGTTGCTTGCTTCGCCTTACATTCGTGGGAGTTCAACTGTATTGCTCCACGTACGTTATGGCCATTAGTTTGGGGTTTGCCGAGAAACAACTTCGATATTGGGGAAAGTTTTATGAGCGTTTTTTGTGTAGGCACTAAGAGAGCGTCGAGCAGTTCAAAGAGAAACTAAGAGTCAAGCCGTTCAAAGAGTGCAAGCGCTCTTTTCTAGTTCACGACGTTCTAGACGTCATTACGATCCAATTGAAATGATAATATTGCTATCGGACGATCGCAGAAAGCTCCGTTGCTATTATCAAAGCTTTATCTGGATATAGAAATAGTTCATTATTTATTAAAGAAAACTTGAACATTTATCCAGCTTCCCAGCGCTCAAGTAAATATTGGCGATAAGAGCTATCGATACTAGGTATCGAATAAATTTATAAATCGGTTGCAGCGCAACAAACTTAGCTTTATGCCTTTTTTCACTTATAACAGCGAAAGCAATAGTTGATAATATACCAATATCAACATATCGATATTTTGTATATATTTATTGCTATCTATGGAAGCAAAAAACTCTAAACTTTGGTCGGGTTTCAGTTGTTTTTAGTGAGTCTAGGAATAAACAATAAAGTATTGATATACAGTTAATAGGCATATAATTAAATAAATTTGATTTGCTATTAAATAGATTTATTTCATTTATTTTTGTGGTAATTTAAAAATATCTTCAAAATCGATATGTTTAAACATTATTACAGCCCTAGGTATGGGTGGGATGCTATAACTTTTCGATTTGTTGCTGGATCTAACGAATGCCTGCAGTATATATCGGTTGCAGCGCAACCAACTTTAATTTATGCTTGTAAGAATACTAGGCTTACGTTGCCATCTCTAATTAGAACAACCAAGGTAATGAGAAACTCATTAGAACTCGCACAATGGAACTTCGAAGCTGGAGAATTAATTGAATCTGAATCGTTTTTCGATTTGCATGCAGCGCAAATTGAAATTTCAAGCAATCGACAAACTGCACTCGCCCAACGTCCCAGTGCAACTATTGAACAAGTCTCAACTTGGCTTTCCCTTGGGTTCAGGTCGATAGGAGTTCATGCATCCATAATCGATGGGGACACAGGCAGCAGAGGCAACGGCTGCAACGCATAGCATAGCATCGCATATCCGCAGCGTAGTCGGTGCCAACTAATGCACTCCGCCCGGCCTGGTGTGCTTCACAGTCAAAGGCGGAGCGGCAAGACAAAGGCCGGGCAAAAGCCAAGCTGAGTCCCCTTGCTGCCGCCGGGGGCAGCGGGTGGTTGTGCAGCCAGTCCATTGAGGACGCCCGCGGCTGGTAAACAAAAGCGCAGCAGGAGTCTCCTCAAGAATCAGAACTTATGGTGCAGAGGCACTGGCAGCCAGTCGCCGCATCGCCAGCGGCACTCTGGCCCAGCGTGAGGCGTGAGCGTGGGCGCACAAAGCAAACAAAGAACAATGCCAGAGCAGCGTGGCGAGGAGCGGCGCAGGCGGCACGAGCCATGCCCCATGAAATGGCACGAGTGCATGGAAAAACGCAGTCCCCCTGCATCTGTGGCACGAATAGGGCCAATTTGGAAACTTGTGGCGTTTCACTTAGGGAAATCAAAAGTGTGTGCGCATGCGAGAGCAGGATGGGAAAAGCAATATGAATGTGAATGTGGGTGCAGAGTGGGGGAGGGAGCAAGAGTGCTAATCCTTGCGCCCGGAGAAGGCAAGCGCACCGAACATGGCTAATAATATAAATTAATCGGGCTGCATTTTCGGCCAAGGAGTGGGCGCCAAGCGTGGCACGCAAAGTCCCGCTAAATCTCAAGCAAAAACTGCTTGCCCAAGCATTTATGATAATTTATGCGTCATATGCCGTGCGTGACCGACGGGGCTTGGGCTCGTCAGCTCCTTGATGGGATGGCTGCAATGGGATGGGATATGCATTCGGGGTGCAGCAAATTGCAGTTGCCTGCCTTGTTAGGTCGTAAAAGTAATTGGTCATATGAGCAACAAGGTCAGTAGCAAGTGGGATCACTGTGTTACAGTGGGTCGCCTTCAAAGTCAAGTCGACCGATTGCACACTTGCTACTTCCGATAGGAGAACAGCTACAGAAACCGATGATTTTAGCATATGTTTAATTAATTATTTTTTATCCACATATGTTAAGCATAGTGATGTCAAAATAACTAATATCTGCACAGCGTGAGTGCCTATCGATTTGGTCAGGGCTACTCAAAATCATATCAAATTTTATTAATCGTTAGGATCACTTATATGAGCAATATATCGATTCGATAAAGAAATGCATAGACACATCGCTTGGTTGATCAACTCAAAATGGCGATATATCGATATAAGAAAGCAGCCATGTTGTTCCAGGGCTACTCAACAACCTACCTAAGTGCATAAACAAATTGGGTAATCAAGCAATGATTATTTCGAAACAGCCGCAACCCAGATGCTTTCATTCGAGAAATCAAGAAATATGACGCGCCATAAATATGTCTACAGGTGCAGCAGGCCAATTAGGAATGATAGCCGACAAATGCGACTGCAGCGCCCCGTGCACGGCGTACAGGTCACAGATCGCATGCAGGAAAATAATGGGAACAGGCAGGAGTGCGCTGTGAAGACTGCACACACACACACACACCGCGAAGCGAGGCGAGGCTTCTGCCGGGTGCTTTGTGCTCGTGCTGCACCCTGAAGCAGCGCACAGCAGAGCAGGCGAAATGGACACGAGGAGCTTACGACTTGGAAGCCAGCTCAAAAGAAATTAAGATTTTTGGCACAAACGTGCGCGGCATGCCAAGAGCAAAGAGCCAAACGTGAAGAGGGCAACCTCTGCAGCAGCGTGAATGCAGCACGCAAGGTCAGGTCAGAGGCGCCAGGCATCGGGCACATTATAATTAACTGCAAACAAGCGCGCACGAACGCAAAAGAGTGAGGGTGCCGGGGCGTTGCGGCGTTGGGGCAAGCGGGATGCGGGATGCGGGGACGTGCGGCCAGTGGATGAGATTTGACGTCAATTATTTTTTGCTTCTCGTTGCGGTCAAAACAAAAGCCACTAAAATAATGGCCATCAAGCGCCGCAGTGACATACGAGCAAAAGTGGCCCAATCACAGGCGAATCTACCCTCCCTCCTCGTCCGCTGCTCCCTCTGCGTTTGACCATTTCGTTGTCGCATTTGCATCCGCAGCGCCACTGCCGGCCCAGCTCTGGCCCTGGGCGCGCAAGGCATTTGATGTATTTCTCAGACGTGATGCATGCGCTCGGACTGTGGACACGAATTACGAACGCGCCTGCAGCTGCAGAGCATATCCCGCAGCTCACAGCCAGTAGCCCCTTCTGCTACTCCCGCTGCTTGTTATTGTTATGATATGACGTCATTGATACCGATTGGCCGATGCTCTGCGGGCAAACTGGCAGACTATGCAGCTCGATTTGGCACTCGGAATCAGTATCGGAGTCGGGTTTCCAGTTGGGCTCCCTAGCTCGTGGCTGATTGCGTTGCAAGCAGCTTTCCTGCACGGTGAATTTGGCTGTCTTTAAACGCGCTTACGCAGTCTCCATTACGGGCCAATTAGAGGCCGGCTCGAATGTTGGAAAACAAAGCCTACTTATGGGCGTCTGGCTCAATACGTATTTAATCCCGTTTGTGTGCGTGTGCGTGTGCGAGCCTCAAGGCGCTTGGAATTATGGTTTAAGCCCCGCACAGATGACAGCGACAGCGGCCGAACACGCGTCGGAGAATTTGCTTACGTGAACATAAGCTGAACGCCTATTAATATAACGCATACGCCGCGTTGCCGGCGCAGCGACTCGACAAATGTGACCCACTTGCAGGCGCAGCCTCTGCCTTGTTGTTGTTGTTGTTGTTGCTGCTGCTGGTGCTGCTGCATACAATGCGCATTTGAAGAGGATTTTGACGAGGTATTAAGCAGCACTTTAATAAATTACTCGCCCGTCAATTACCGGGGTCTTATTAAATCACAGCCAATTCATGCCATTAGATCCATACCACACACACACATAGACACACACACACACGCATACACACACACTGTGTGCACAGAGAGTGTGTATATCGCTCTCTGGTATAACGTTAATCCATTGCTTTAATTGAAATGCAACGGGCGTAAGGGACAATTGCTGATGGAATAAATAAATCAACGCCATGTGAAATTGTGGAGGTGTTGAAATTAAAAACACATGAGGAAAATAGCCAACGCCACAGCAACTGACCAATAATAACAATTATTAAAAGCAATGCAACACAAATTGAAATAATAAAGCCAACGGGCCCAAACAACTCAAACCCTGCGGCGTCATAACAGCAAAGTGGTACAGTGGCCAACAATCGCAGTGCTATGGGCAAAAGATAAGCTGCCTTTGAGACTAAAAGATTATATTATGCAAGTTGCAAGGGAATTACAGTCAGCAGCAACTGTCAATGTTAGTTTCGATAGCTTCGCTTAAATAAATCGATGCCTAATCATTAATACTTTATTAATATTTTTAAATATGGTGGCAAACACAATCGATATATTGTGACGTCAAAATGTTGAATTAGCGATATATCCGATTTTTCAGCACACTGCAAAAGCTGAATGTAAGGATATTTGTGTCCTTCCTATCGATAAATCTATGCGAATGCTCTTTTTAAATTTCGAATCTTGCTATAAAAAGAGTATGTTAATGTAAACATCAATGCTGAATTTTCTATAAATATCGTAATATGTGTTTCTTAATTTTACAAAAATTGAAATTCGCACAAAGCATCGATCAATTTACGCTTACATAACTTCAATTATCGATATTAATTCTCTTGCGTAGAAATAACTATTCTTCACAAATATTGAAATATCGATAAATACTAACAACAATGCCAATATTGTATCAACCGCCTTTTAAATGAGGCATATAATTAAATGTTGAATAAAAATGTCGGCAGCTTCGGCGCCGAGTTCGATGTGGTCTAGTGCAACATGTGCATATGTTGCTTTATTTCGATGTGGTCTGATTACGTTCGATTGTCGGCCATTGTGCCGCGAGCATCAGCCATCAGCTATCGCACATCGGATGTCGGATGTCGGACGTTGGGAATCAAGCGAGTGACCGCCCACACAATAATAGGAGGACTCGCCGAGAGCAGGCAGAACAAGCCCGGCCCGGGGCCCAGGCGGTGGCCGGACAGCCGGCGGACAGTGCTGTATAAACATGACAATTTAAAACGCATTACAGTGTGGCAATTAATTAAACTGTCATTGGTTGCAAGATTCAGAACTGTACGCGCGCAAATAGTGGAAATAAATTGTGCAGGCCCGCGCGGGGGTTCCACGCGGGAAAAAGAAAACATTGCATTAAATGTTGCAATTGGACGCACAGATCGGACAGCGGACAGCGGGCACCGGAGAGCGGACATGGGAAAGACTGAGAGACAGACAGACGGCCGCCGGGTTGGCCTGTTGCCCGAGGGCAGTAAAGCATTGCGTGAATTTATTGAATTGTAAAAAGAACATATATCAGCGTTTTTAATTGCAGCACCAGCAACATCAACAGCAATCGCAACTCTGGCATAAACGGCCCAAACAGTGCCGGACCCATAGCAACCCAACCCAATCCGTTCCGGGGAGGGTCCTTAAATAAATATCAGAGGACAGTTTAAGCTACAAGCATAAAGCTTAATTGACTGACCCAACGAATGTGCTGTCAGGGAACATGAAAGAGGCCGACAGACAGACGGACATATATCAGCATTTATAATATGTATAATCAGCTCGACACCAAAGCCAATTGGTAAGCGGAGCAGCGGGAGCGAGGTAGGGTTAAGGCCTCATTCTTGAGCCAAATTTCGCGCGTTCAGGCGTATAAAAATTTAAATAAACGGCAGGCAGCCAGACGTTGGCAGCGGCCACAACGTCGAAGCCTGCCTCCACGCCCCGCTAATGGGCAACCACAGGGCCTCCAGCTCGAGCCAAATGACAGTAATTAGAAATTGTAGTCTCTTTTTTCGCGTCTGCCAAGAAGTAAGTGGCCAACTGGCAACCGGCAACAGCAGCCCAAATAAATGATCACAAATTTTATACAGAGACAAAAGACGGGCAGGAGCTGGAGGTGGAAGCACCTAAACTGTTTATCCAATTTAAGCAGCAGGGCGAAATTTGCAAAATAAATAAATTATTCACAGGCCCAGCCCCGCCTCCTTTCACCTCTGCCCATTCCGCCGGCAACAGTCTAAACTGCAGTGAGCTTGACTCTGCCCCTGTCCCTCCCCCTATCATATTTTCATAACCCCTAAGCCTGACGTCGAGGGATTTGTCCAAACTATGCAAAACAACTCAATTCACCGGGCGCGCTGCAAAGTAGGCAACGATTTTTGTTGCCCCAAAGCGCAGAGCAATAAAACACAGACACGAGGCGACAAACAGCAAGCGCCGGCAATGGTGTCGCCCTGTGGGATGACTGCGATGGCTAAAGGAGAGGAGAGCGGAGCAAGGGGAGTCATTCGTCTGGAGCTGGGGGTAACGGAAAACGTCTTCAAGTTGAATTGATGGCGCAGACAACAAATTCGACTTGTGTGTATTTGTATGTGTGTGTGTTGGGAGTGTGCTCCATTGTGCGCTAATGGTGAAAGTTGTCAAGCGGCTCGAGTGCCAGAGGAAGGGGAAAGGGGCGAAGCTAGCGGGCGTTGCGCGGGCGCTGGGGTACACTTCCGTTTGTTTTTCCGTAACAACTTTTCATCTAAAAGCCCGAACTGGGGAACAATGGCGAGCATTGACTGCTGCAAAATTATTTAATTACCAGACATTTGCTTATTTTTCCAATTAAAATGTGCCATCAATTTTGAGCAACAATGAATTAACATATTTAGTATATCGAATAAAAGTTATTTTATATATTAAATACTTAAGAAACAACAATCGATATTTGGACAGGCTTTTTAATTTTTATTACAATATATCGATTCAGCTTGTACTATCATTAATTCATATCGATGGGCTATAAGAAAATATCGGTCGCATTTGAGCCACTTATTGCAATAACCTGCGCCCATTATTAACACATAACCACCAGCAAAATATATGCGATATATCGATAGCATAGTGTTTATGGTATCGATATTGCTGTCAACGTGCTGTTTCTTCTCTGACGGAATTTGAATAGTTCATGCTACTTCACTTTTTGCTGACAAATTGTTAGCGCTGCGCCCACTGTGCGGCATATTGAAAAGTTTTTGAATTTGCAAACAGTTGTGCCGCACTGTCAACCACAAGATCGTGGGCTGCCCAAGCTGCCAGCTAAGCTGGCAAGGCCCAAGTTGGTCACGTCGTCGTCATCGCCGTCGCCATCGTCGTCGTTGACGTCGTCGTCTGAAACTTATGAGTTTTGAAATGAAAACTGGTACAAGCGGAAATGCAATTGAAACGCCGCCATTGTCGTCGTGTGTGCCGTCGTCGACAACGACGACGTTGCTGCTGATGGTTAACGTGTCAGCGACATCGTCACCCCCTCCACCTGCCCCCTTCCCCACCCCCCATTCCGCTCTGCCTCTCCCTGGCCTGGCTGGGAGTGCTGCCTTGCCGTGTATGTGGCTGAGTTGCGGGTTTCATATAAAGTTACTTTCTAAGCCATTCGAAAATACCATTAGACTAGGTATGTCAAACACACACACACCAGCACACACACATACACACACACATTCTAGTTGCTGTCAGGACATGCTGGCGTCCCCCTTTCCTTTTGTTCGCTGATGTTTATGTATGCGCTGCAATATTTTGTGCCATATTGTCGCCATATCGCCCCGGGTACCCGCTCAAAGCCTGTGGTCGACGCTGGCTCAAGTTTTTGCAGCGGACATAGGCATAGCTCTAGGCGCAACTGGCCAGGCCAACTGGCACAAGGAGTCAAAACACTGCGCGCAGTTCGAGTACGTCAGCGTCAGCGTCAGCGACAGCGCAAGCGGGCAATGCGGTTACGCGGGTAACGCCAACGGGTAACGGTAACGGTAACGGGTAACGCTCTCTCGGCCAGCACGAAAAGCGTTTCGAAACTTCTGCAGATCTCGTGCAAGTAATTTTCCGTGTCATTATAAACATATACAACTTATACATATGTATATATGTATTATATATGCATTTGCTTGTATTGGTATGATTTATTTGGCCAGTGACATTAATAATATCAACTGTGATAAATGCCTTCTTACACGGTCCATATGCTGTCGTAAGGCCCAAGTCGCCGCCGCGAATTATTCAAATTGCCGAGCGCGAGAGACCTTGGCGCATAAATCAGGCCCCGCAAATTGTCACGTGCTCTAAATTCATTTATTTCGCGCGTATTTCGAGAATCGAGTCAAGGCGCATACCTGCTGCCAAAAATAACAAATCTAGGCTAAGTAGGCAGCTCCCGCACTCCGCACTGCGCGCTCCACTCCCCTCCTCAGCGACAAGTCATAATTACCAGCACGATGTACGCCGAGTCGAGCACTACGGAGATGACCACTTACCCCTCGCGGGAGCTGCCGCCGGAGAAGCACACGCTGCGTGACTTCTGGGCCAAGGAGTCGGCTGTGAACGCCTTTCTGCAGAGCTCATCACCTCACGTATGTAAATCATGCGCTCAGATCATCCCAGACTCCAGACCCGAGACCCGAGACTCGAGATCAAGCTGTCAGTGCAATTAGAAGTGCGTGACATCGGAGCGCAATGACTGCTCGCACTTGTCGTCTTGCATTCTAAGAGCTACGATTAAATGCATAAGCTCAAACATGAATATATAGATACATACGTAAATATATGTACAGTATGTTCTCGATAAGCCGGACACTCGGGAGTTCCATCTCAAATTAATTCGGACACTAAAGTACTTTTGATTGTAGTCCTTGTAATCCGAACAATACACTATGCTGTTATACTCCTTAATTCCCACACTCACTTTGTATTATTTGGGTATATTTAGGAGGGTATATTTACTTATATATATATAGTATATATTTAGTATATTTTCTCATTGCAACGGACAAAATAAGGACATTATTTGATTTAAATTTTAATTTACGAACAGCGAACAAGAACCAATTTCTATGGTTTCCAGCAGCAATTGATATGCCCATTTTAAATTAATAAGTTTTAGACTTGTGTTTTTCGGATTTCAGCTAACATTTATAGAATCAAAATATTAAAAATTCATTGAAGGCTATATAGTATATTTCTACATTTCCACGGACAAAATGAGGCCATTATTTGATTTTTGTTTAATTTTTAATTTACGAATAGCAAAAAAGAACCTATTTATATGGCTCTCAACAGAAATATTAACATTTTAAGCTCAAAAAATTGGATTTAAATGCGTTAGTCTACACTTAATTTTGCTGACACTTCTCCAACTCGGACTTACCATAGTTTTCCCGGCCAATAGTTCGTATTATCGAGAACGGACTGTAGCTGTATCTGCATGCAGTCATAAATTGAGCATGCTCAACTTTCTCCTCAAGGCTAGAAGCATGCTTAAAATTCGCACAAATTTCTCTCTCTCTCTCTGCCTCTCTCCCTCTCTATATGTGTTATAATTTATCAGATTTCGCAAGTTCTGGGCAGTTTTCAGTTTTCAACAGTGATATATGAAAATAGGCGAGGGCTTAGACAACACGGCGTGCGTCTGTGTGTGTGTGTGTGTGTGTGTGTGTGTGTGTGTGTGTGTGTGTGTGTGTGTGTGTGCGTGTGAAATAGTTGAGAGTTTTCAATTAAATCAGACAGCAAACGAGTTGCAAATATCTACGAAATTATGGCATTTTCAGCAGCTTAACGGCCTGACAATGCTCGATTAATTACAGCAATAACCTGCTGCAGCAGCTGCAGCTGCAACTGCAGCATATGCCCTCGGGCTCCCATCTGTCACCCGACACGTCTGACAAGTTTTGCAGCTAATAAAATGTATGCTTATTCACACTCGCACACTCGCACACTCCTCCTCGAGGCGGGGCAATTTTAACCTCGGGTTACGGCGAACGTGAAAGTAAACGTAAACGCAAGTCAAATAATTCCGACACGTCCATGTCCAGGCCACTTTGGAATTGGAACTGGAATGGAATGCAGAAAGAAATATGACTCTGTGTGGAATATTTATGCGGGCACACACACCCGCACACACACAGGCAAACGTACTTAGTACAATGTCGCACTCATATGGTTGGCAAGCAAAATATTCGAAACTTTGCATATGCATGAGCAGCAGCAGGAGGCAGAGGCTGCGGCCTGAGCAGGCGTTGAGAGAGAGAGAGAGAGAGAGAGAGAGAGAGAGAGAGAGAGAGTGGGAGAGCGGGCGCATTACATTTGTAAAATCTGGCACACGAATGCAATAAATCACAACACAACGCAAACTAACACTCCTGCACAGCCCCAGCGCACGCACACACTCACACCCACACCCGCACACACTTGCATACACGTAATGGTTATTATTAGTAATGCAAGCGCGTAGTTCGCTCTAAGAACTCTGGAAATTATTGGGGTCGCATGTGTAAAAGGATATTTCCTTATTAACCCAGACGCAGCTGTACATGTGTGTGCGGGTGTGAGCGAGACGAAAGTATGTGTGTGCGTGCGTATCTATGTGCACAAAATATATTGTGGCTTCTGTGCGCGGCAAGTCGCAAATTATGATGGTGTCAAATAATGAGGCAGAGTGTCAGATTTGCATGCACAGTCTGTTGCGAAGGCAGTTTGTTATATTCAAGTGATCGAAATGCATAAATTAAATCGCGCTGCCTGACAGACTTGCATAAAGGCGAACAACAGTGCTGGCAAACAACTACAGATTTTTGAATATAATAATTTCAGTTTTATAGTTTGTCTGCTAACGGCAATCTTTCAATAGTTAACAGCGATCATCGGTCTGTTAACAGCAGTTAAAATTTAATATATCGATATATCGCATTTGCAAATTCGCTGTTAACAGTAAATCATGAAAACACAAAAGCTATTGATCGTCAACATAGTTGCCGGTTTTAAACAGACAAAATCCTTAAAAAGCAGTTAGTTCACTTCGATGGCTTGTTACATTAACCTATAGGTTTAAGAAATGGCCAGTTAACAGCAAACGTTTAAAAGTTGACAGCGATCAACGACTTACACCCTTTGTTGCCTGACAAAAGCTGCTAAGCATGTACTTATCGATGTTCTATCGATGTATCTGCCAGCACTGCCGTGCAGCTCCTTGCAGGCCACAATCGCGCCAACAAATTCAATTCTCGGCTTTAATATGCAGGTCTCAGGCAAGCTGGGAATTGTAAGGCTCACAAGTGTAGCAAGCGCATTTCCAATGCAAAATGCTGATTTGCTTCTGACTCAGTCGTGACGTCCACAGTTGCACCACGGTGGGGGTGGGCGGAGCGCAAGCTGCAGCAAATAAGTGTATACTTTACTGCATACTTAGCTATTTGTCTGCTCCAGAGGCCGTGTGTGTGGGCGGGTCAAGTCCGATTCAGGCTCGGCTAACTTAGACCTCACAATGGCATAATATATTTGTGTCTCTGCCACAGACACACACACACACACAAATACACACTTATCGCGTGTGAGTGGGCGCTGTTGAGGTTACTGTTACGTTACATTACGTTACTCTGCGTCGCGTTGAGTTACGTGTTTTGCTGCCCCTTTGCCACTTGCATGTTGACGCGGCGTCGTCTGTCAGACATGATGAAAATAATGGAGCAGAAAATGTCACTGGGAATGGCAAAGACGTGTGTGCGTGTGTGAGTGTGTGTGTGTAAAATACATATGGACAGGCTTTTAGCCACTGTGCAGCAGCACAGGCCACGCCCACTTATGCATGGGCCGAACACGTCAAGTTGTCGGCCTAAAATGATTTAGTTGGAGCAGGCATTCCTGCGCGTTCTGCTGCTCTCATTAACGTGCGGCCGCTGGAGACAAAGCTGCGCTGCCAAATGCAATTAGACGCTTGCGCCGGCCACGCCCCCAAACTTTGGCAACGCCCTGCACCAGCTCCGAAAATATTTAACACATTCATCAACAATTTGTCAGCATTATGAGGAACGTTCCACGTTCAACGTTGTTCGCCCGGCAATTTGCATAACGTTTATCGCCAATGTCAAGCGAGCAAAAAGACTCCTGTGGGAGGGGGAGGGGGAGGTGGAGAGGAAGGAGGTACGTGCAGAGGTAGCAGTAAGGGAGTTGTCGGTATTCGTAATTAAATTCAAATCAGTTTGCGAGTTTTTGTAACGATATTCCCAAGTTAATATTCCCCTCCCTCTCCCCCCTCTCTCTCACTCTCTCTCATCAGTCTCTCTCCCTCTCTGTATGTAGTATTATTTCTGTGTACACAGTATTTCCCCTGAGGTCAGACGGGGAGTACCTGAAAGAAGTTTTGTAAATAAAAATGGAAACGCTCCGAATCTCGATGGCAAAAGCAATTAACATTTTTGAGGTGTTCTCCAGTCTCAGTTTTTGTCGCTAGTAATTATTTTGCCATAGCAAATTGCTTAAACGACAAAGTGTAGCATTAATTTGGCATACCCACATACTACCCAGATGGGGTATAGGTACAGTTACAATTTGCAATCCAAAACTTGTTTGTGATACTTTAAGATAGTTTGAGTAAAATAATACTATAAAGTTTCCCTCATTTTCTGAGTCATAAGGCAGTCATCGGTCACTCTATTATTTATATGAAGGGTATGCTTAAAGTTATATTTTATAGACTTAAATCTTAAAATAGCATTTTTTCTCCTCCTTTTCTTAGAGTTTAATCCTCTAGTTTAGCATACAATATCACTATGGTATATATATGACATAATTACAATTAAAGTCACCAATTAAAATATTGTTTCAGGCTCTTAATAAATTATCTTACATAATATACAATTTATAGCTTGCCATAGCTCGCAATCTCCTTCCCAAAGACCTAGTTTAGTCTTTGTTGGCCTATTGAGATCGCGAGTAAATCAAACTTGTTGACAGCTTGACCCCAGAGGTCCAAACTAAAGCTCTATGCAGAAATGAAGTCAGACATGGCCTTCGATAGGACGCACGCATGTTGGAAGCAATTAAAAAGAAATATACCAAAAAACAAAAATCATAAAAAATTATGTATTATATGCGTGAGAGCAGGAGACTCCCATCAAGCGGACAACATAGTAGCCGAAGTAGTAGTAGTAGTAGTAGTAGTATAGGCGGGCCATAATCTCTGTGTCCGAGTTAGGCCCCGGGGCAATCAGTTCTTAGGTCATAAGCACCATAAAGAATAAAGGGGTGCTGCTCGCACAAGTAGTTTCGTTTCCGCACAGTGCGAGCAGAGCGCCAAGGAGCTCGAAGTACCAGCGCGGAGTTGCCGACGGCGCGTTTCATGCATTGGAATAATTAAGCCATAAACCTCGACCTCTTTTGCGGGCCTGCTTACAACTTTCTTGCGACTTGTGAGCTTGAAATATTTACACCTAAAACAAATAATAAATGCCGAAATTATTTACACACGCACGCACACACACACACACTCACGCACAGCTGACAATAAGCGACAAGTGGACGGAGAGCGGCAGGGAGGTACTAAGGGGCAAATGGAGTAGGCACGTCGATGGCCTATGGCCGACGGCTGAGGGAATGGCGGCGATAAGTCACCAGCCATGCCACTTCCGCACGAATGTTGCATAAAAAATTCGGAGCTCGACGAGGTCATCAAGTGCGGAATGTGCCCCAGTACAGTGTGTATATGGATATACGTATATGAATATATGTGTATATACATTCTCGTACTCGAGTACCAAATAAATAAAATAATAATAAAACTATCGGGGCCGCACAAATGAGCCAAAAATATGCCAATTGAAACTATTTAAATCAAAAAAAGCGCCAACGGGCCAACTGAATAGCTGCATCCAGCCCGCTGGTGGAAGGGAGGAGTCTGGGGAGTGGAGAGCAGTCTGCTCCAGCTCCTGCGCTGGTCTGGTATTTTTTGCTAGTGTAGTTCGCTCGCAGTTCAAATATGCAAAAACGCTTGTGTCGAAAAGTGGGCGGAACAAAGGAAATTGCGAGTATTATTATGACTTTTATTAATTTTCCTTGCCCTGCTCGCTTTTTGTTTTCCCCACCACCTCTCTCGCTCTCTGCTCCCCCCCCCCCTTCTCCCTCTCTCTCTCTCCCTCTCTATATTTTGCTAGTTGCCCTGGAGCGCACGGCGCTTTTGTTTAACTCAACTTTGCACATTCTTTTTTGCGCTCAGTACGGGGAGAACGGCAGACGGCAAACGGCTGTGTCCAGTTCAAGTTTTTCACTAAACAACTTTGCACGCACGCTCTGCTCTCGGAACCGGAGCCAGAACCACTGCCCGAACCGGAGCCAGAGCCAACCTTAGCGGCAATTGTGTGTTCTTGCGGTTTGGCTCGGGATTTTTGATTTATGTGCGCTGAAAACTTTAAATTGTGTGTGCTTCAGTGTAATCATTCTGCCAAGGCATAAAATCGGTAAAGTTTTATTAACAAGTTGAGCCGGGCTGGAGACAAAGCGAGATATAGTGCGAGATAGAGAGAGAGAGAGAGAGAGAGAGAGAGAGGCTGAGCAGGAGACAAAAGCGATGTGTCTGTGATAACGACAATAGAAACTGAAAATATGGCCGGGCCCAGGCAGACGTCTGTCGAGAACTATGCAACACTGGCAATTCCATATAGTTTTCGGGGACACACTGAATGCGAATTATTCTGGTCGATTGTGTCGCTTTTATGAACATATTTCGAATTCCATGAGCACACACCCCCCTCAAACACACAGAGGGAGGGAGAAGCCAACAGGCTGCCACAAGTACACGAATATACACAGATATGTATATGGTATGTATGTGCCTATATTTATCTGGCGTCTCTCGCTCCCGCTCTCTGTCTCCTGCCTGTAGCTTTGGCAATTCATTGAATGACAAAGTCTGTCTGAAATTGGTCATTTCGAGTATTCTATTTTGCCATTTCCCATTTCCCTGCGATGATCAGTTACAGCGAACATCAAACATGGAACATGGTGTGTTTTCTCACTGCAACTGTTGTTGTCCTTGTTGTTGTTGTTGTTGTTGTTATTGTGTTGTTGCAAGTGATGCATGTATTGTTGTTCTTGTTGTTGTCTTCGAACACAAAATGCCCATTAAATGTATCTGACCACACGTGGCTTCTTGCTACGTGTGTGTGTGTGTGTGTGTGCGTGTGTGCGAGATTGTGTTTGTGTGTACTGGTGACACAATTGATTGGAAAAACATTAACATTGCATGAAGTGTTCCTGTGTGCGAGTGCGAGTGTGCGAGTGTGTGTACCTTGTACACAGTTGATTTTACTGTCATGTCAAGTTGACGTAAATGTGGCCAAGTAAGGATTAAACGCTGTGAGCAAAACTATTTTGGGAGCGTCAAGTTGATCAGAGACCAAGCGGAATACTATACCCAACAGGGAAATGCGTAAAGCACTTGAATCTGAGCTATTGTATGCGCTTGAGTCCACAAATTTGGTATAACTATTCCTATATGTCCTACGCATATCATATGCCCTTCATATTGAGAGTTCCTGCAATGGAAATCAATTTATCAACTTAAAATTTCAGGCAAGGACTGTTTTTAGCATTCGAGATAAAGTGAATTAAGTGAAATAAATAAGAGAAATAGTTAATAATAGATATGAGAGACAAATAAAATCCACTCAGCTATTGAAGCTGATCATTTTGAATGGTATAAAGAGATAAACACATTTAGGAATTATTTAACTGCAATTATAATACCATTTGAAGTAAACACTTGGTTTTATTAAAATTCCGTTCGATGACGTTTCGACTTCGAAACACACTGAAACTAACAACTAAATTAAATATCTTAAGCAATACGAAATGAATTGAAGAATTCAAGCTATTTATTCGTTCGGCCAGCCGCAAAGTAACCAAATTTCTGTTGCTCGAAATCAAATATTCAGGCAAATGCGAAATGCAAAATACAAAATAGTTTTCAGCCAGCGGAGCGATTATTTAGTTTAATTTCGAAGAAACATTGAAACCACCTGCAGACAGACAGAGACAGATATAGAGAGAGAGCGATAGAAAATCAGAGCGAGACAGGGAGATTGGTATATAATGGAAAGGCAACGCACTGATTCATACAGTTTCATTCACAACTCAAACACAATATATATGTACGTATTTACTAGAGCCAAGGAAAATGCCAAGAAAATGGAGGAGCGAGCGCAACTGGGCAGCTCGGCGAGCCGCACACACACACACACACATACACAGGCCAGCAGAATTGGGGACGTTGAGGAATAGCCAGAGGCAACGATATCAAAGCGAAAAACCAGCGAAAGCCTCTGTTTACATAGTTTTGTTTCTGCGTGCGGGAGAGCGGCGATGGCTGTAGAGGGTTGGGGAGGGGAACCGGGCGGAGAATTGGCGAGAGCGCGTGCTACTTGCAACTGAAGCACAAATACTACTACGGACATGGTAATAAATGTTCGTATAAGCCACTTCAAAGTGAAAAGCAATAAGCTAAACTACCACATCAACTTGGCCCTGCTGCGGGGCCAAGCGAGTGGCGGGGTAGGCGGACAGGGTCGGAGCGGTAACTGCCGGTAAATACAACTACGCATTCGGGGCGAAACTGTTTGCTATGCATACCAATAGGCAGGCTCCAATACCACTGCACACTGCGAATGCCAATAGCAGCAACACGGCGCGCCCCAATACCAATACGAATGCCATGGGCGAACAGCGAAAGTGCCAGGGCCCGCGCTATGTAAGCGTATGCGTGTGTGTGTCGGTGTGTTTCGACTTGTGTGCGTCTGTGTGCGTGGGGAAAACCCAAGCGCGCTTCTTTTGCCACGCGAAAAGTGTTGCTACAACTCGTAACTTGTGGCTCGCAAACACACACTGTGCTGGACGCCAAAGCGTCGAACTAGTATCAACTTCGACCAGGACTCGCATCAAGTGAAAGTTGTTATGCGGGCAGCCAGTCCCCCATACGCAGCGCGGGGGCCAATAAGCTGAATATATGAATTACAAATTCGAAATGCGCCATAAAGCGTTTACATCAGCCAAGTGTCCCGCACAGATTGGCATAAATGCTGCTTGTGCATACTGAGCAAACAGCGGCACTACGGCGAGATACCCATTGACAAAGTAATGGTAAATAAATGTTTTAAACCGATCGATTCTACTCGATTTAGCGATGTGACCAACACATCGATAATTCACTGCTTTAGAAGATCAACTTATCGATGTTTGCAAGATATCGGTTCCTTTATAGAATAATATTACTCGATTTAACGATGCTTGCAGCATATCGATCAAGTTTTTAATGAAGCCTCGGCTTATCGATGTTTTCAAATAATAACAGCAGCGATAGTCAAGCTTGCTTTAAGTAACCTTAAAAGTAACCATTAACTGGTTACTTTTTTGTATTTGCTTATAAGTATTTTCAGCATTATTCTATACTTTGCTCGCCTAAACTCCTATCTGTTAGCTGAGCATACCTCTCCACGACAATTTGCAGTGCAAAATTACAGTATTGTTTGTCGCGCCGTGCTAAACTGTTGTACTCGAGTGCAAAACGCGCGCCCTAGCGACGAGTGGCGGTACTAAGCGAGCACAAACACATAGGCGATTGCTTCGTCTGCTACGCTGCACAACACTTAGCGGACACAACAAAATGGCAGCTAATGTTCGCGGCTCGAGATTGTTGGCGCTGATTTGGCCGAACAATAAATAAATACGAGTACATACACGCACACACACACACACACACACACACACATACATATGTAGCATATAGCGGAGTCGAGCGTCGCGTTGCCAATTTGAATATGGCTTATATGGTATATATTTTTGTATGTACGGCGACACGTGTGCTCTGCACGCTATCGTATGCCATGTAATACCTGGTCAGTTGTGGACGGATAGCGTAACGTAACGTAACGTAGCGTAGCGTAACGTGAAGTAACATGGAGTAGCGCGGCATAGTCATGGGAGTCTCAAACTTTAGTTGAGCAGTCGCCGAGCGAACGCCAAGTAAACCAAAGCTAAATGCGAGCAACGCTCCAGCCGGACCAGGTGGCATCCAGTGTTGCATAAGTGCGAACTGCCTGCAGGCTGCAGACTGTGGACAGCTCGACTGCCCGACTACCCGACTACCCGGCTACCCGACTTCGCGAGTCAACTAATTTAAAGTGCCATTAAATTTAAATGCTTTCAATTAACTCACTTTAAAAGGCAGCCCCGACTCCGATCCCGACTGCGAGTTCGCGCGGGCGGGAAAATTGCGTTTATTTATTATTAACTTAATGCTGCTCAGTGCTATTGTTGTTGTTGTTGTTGTTCTCGTTGTTGCTGTTATTGTGTGCGAAAACTGCAACTGCAAGTGAATTAAAAGCAAAAAGCCAACTAAAGTGTGCAAACAGACGCACCCGCAGGGTTCGCCGAACGTCGAGAAGCAGCGTGCAGCGGGCAGCGTGCACCGCGCAGTGTGCACCTCGCACCACATCCACGCACACATCCACACCAGCAAATCATCAACGGACAGGGCAAGGCAGCAAAACTTTCGCTTAAATGTACATCGACGAGGATAGCGAGGAAAGTTCGCCCTTTGTGATGCTCACATCGCCGACCAAGTCTTGGGTCAGTGTTCACTCTGCACTGTAAACAATGGGGGCCACTTTTCCATTTAACTCTGACCACCCTAGCAGGCGCCCCCCAGGCCGTCCGTCCGCCAACACACGTCTCCTAATTTCACATTTCTGCTTTTTCCCAGCCATTTTGACGTTTGCACAGTGCATCACAAAAAAATGCGAATAGAAGTTGGCGGAAAAAGTTTAAATGACTTTTGTTGTTTTTCTAAGTGTTTTTTAATGGTCTACGTGTGCCTGTGCCTGTGCCTCGGCCTTTGCCTTTGCCTTTACCATTGCCTCCATCTGTGTCTGTGCCTGTCCTAGCAGGCAGCTTTGTTTGAGTTCCTCGAGTTCTTGTAGTTCTGCTCTCAGTTACATGCGTAGGCGATTCCCTCATATCGGAACTCAAAAAGATTTTGATGAGCATTTGAGTATTTGCCAAGTGCATTCCAAACAGAATTTAAGCTGGCAGAAATCAGAGATATTGATAAGTATATATATTTAAGGATTATGATGAGTATTTATGTTGATAAATTGAGAATTGAAACTGTATGAAAGAATATATAGATAGAAAATAAATAGATTTCAAATCAAATTTAAGCTGAGATTAATATCGAAATGTTCCGATAGCCCGGACTATTTTAAAAACGATATATTGCCAAAATTACGAGATAACCGACTTGCCTAGATATACGCATCAGTCAAAAAGAGCCCGATAACATCGAAGTGCCAAGTTAGAAGATGACGCAATGCGTACCTCGTACTCAAGAGCCCTATATCCCGACTGTCTGCCGGTCTGGCCAGAGGAATGTGTTGATTTGGCAACCGAAGCGAGCAGGGGCTTACGGGTGGAGGCCAAAGAAGGGACTTACCAGTATTTATTTGTTTTCAAAATATGTGTCTAGCTATTTATTTGTTTTCGGCCATAAAAATTCAATATCCCCGAGCAATAATAATCACAACTATTCGGGGCAAGCCCCGAAGTCCTATAAGCAGCCCCCCATCATTGCGAACATGTGCAAAATGTCGCCCTAGGGCCGTCGCGTCTGAGCTTGAGATTTGCCTCGTCTCGACTCGACTGAGAGTGCTGTTGTTATTGTTGTTGTTGCTGCTGCTGTTCGACTTGTTGTTCTGTCCTGCTCGTCGAGGGCTCCAATGAATTTTCTGCCAGGCTGCACCTCAAACGAAAGGGCTTTGAAGTTACGCTCAGATTCCCTGCTCTCGCCCTCGTATCGGTTAGCTCCTCGGAGTCCTCCGAGTTTCTCAAAGTTTAATTGTGCGCGTAATTTAAGCTTTTGCTAAACTGCTCGCTGTAAGTCTGAAGTGCGTTAGTTAAAGTGTGTATGTGCTTAGGTATGTGTGAGTGTGTGTGTGTGTGTGTGCCCCGCTAAGTGCTACTTAGTGCTACTTGCCCGATTTCGTGCGACTTCAATTAAACTCGTGTAAATAATTTAAATTCGGCACATTTCTGCCCTGATTATTATGAGTTTTTAATTGCATCCACACACACACACACACGTGCGCAAATACAATCACACTCACACAGACACACATATTGGGCTTCATTCTATGCAGAAATCGAGAACGACGCCGAATCTCAATTCACACCCAGCATCAACGCAGATTTCCCTCCTCCCGCTCTTCCACACTCTGATATTTCGCAATTTTGTTGAATTTCAATTAAAAACCTTGATTTTCATTGTACTCCCGTGCGCTTGCTGTGGGACACACACACACACACACACCCACACTGGCAAACGCACACACGTGTGCATTCTTTTTGGGATCCATAGCAGTATACCATATATAGGTTTATTCCCACTCAGCTGCCTGCGTTATTGGGGTCAGTCAGCATGCTGTCGGCGCTGTCACAAAGCGATGCGCAAATGTTGTTTGAGCAATTGTCTTTACAATCCAAAGAAATTTGCATTAATTTCAATTTCGGTTTGTGTCTCTCGACATCTCGTTACGGAAAAGGAAACAAATAAGAGATTACAAAGCAATCGGGAAGGCAGGAATTAAAATTCAGTTTTCACCTTTAAAAAACATAAGAAAATCTGCTTAGCTTAAGGTCGTTTCTGGGTGTGACATGTAAATGCCAAAAAACCTGAGAAATGCTTGACATGTTTTAAGAAACTTGAGTTTATAATCGACTTTTACTCGGTGCTTCTTTCACTTCTTGCAGTAAATTTCTAAGCAGAACGACCTGAAAACTGTGCTACATACTAAAACGAATTAGTTTCTTTCAGCTTTTAATACGTTTTTATAGAGAACTTGATAGTTACTAGCTGTAGCTCACGAATTAATAACTGGGCAGGTCTCCTTCTACTTATTATTACACCTTTTGCATTCAAAAAGATTACGTTATAATCTGTGCAGTCCTACATCCAGAATCTAAACATAATTTCGATTTATCAAGGAACTTGACATTATAACTTATGGTTATGGTGTCTTTTTGTTAATAAAGCTTTTGTTTTGTAAAGAAATGTAACATTTTACTGTCTAACTATAGTGCTCCTTTTATGTCCTTTAGTAGTTATACCTATTAAGAAGAGAATTTTAAAAATTGCGCTATTTTACATGCAGAAACTCATTAGTTTCACAACGCTGAGACAAAGCAGCAGAATCAAAGTAAATATGCAGAATACAATAAAGTTTCTGGATGCTTGGCGGCATTGCTGGCCTTGTTCTGTGCGTGCCACAAAACCGTTTAATTAAATCCAAATTTACGCGACATTTTTTCAACGAAAGACGAAAATTGTCGTTCCCAACGGTACGGTACGAAACGAAACGAATGTCGGGCCCGCAAGCCGCGGCTTTATGTTATATGCAGGCGGCGACAGACCTCACCGAAAAATCTCGTATTTAACTATTTGCTTATTTCTCTCTGTCTCCCTCTTCTCTCTTTCTCTCTCTCTGTCGCTGCCGCTTTGTGGGGCGCACACAGCCTGCCAGCTACGGTAAAAAGAACGGAATGTGGTACGCTTCACCCGGAAATCAGGGCTGGGGCTCCAAGCCCGCCAGTCGAAAGCCTTCAATAATGGAAGCGGATTTGGGCACATTATCGACCACATCGGGCTCGATAAAACGCAGCGCCGGTCGGGTGATACGAATCATCAATAATTTGGATCATTCGGTGCAGGTGAGTACCGGAGACTGCCATGTGCAGCAAACACACACACACATACAGGCATACCTGCAAACAGATATGCATACATACATATATACATTCTTGTACGTGTGCATTGTGCAATTGATATTTATTGCCTTGTACCTCAATGGAAACTGCAGCAAGAGCGAGCAGACCAAAACGGAAAGGAGACAGTCGTGAGGCTGACGCCATTCCGAAAGAGTCTGTACAATATATAAGATTTGTTGTTGCTATAAATCATTCAATTACGGAATGAAGTATCTTTGCGTTAACTGCACGTAAAAGATAATCGAAGTAATCATAAAGTAATCTTCATTTATGGCTCAACTCAAATATTGTCACATTGACACGATGTTATCGAAAATTAACATCGATTGACATCGATATTCAAAATGGCCGCGCCTGGCCGAGCACATCTCCTTCCCATGACACTTTAGCATCACTTTGCAAATAACAGTTGACTATTTGATATGGAGTGATATATAACATATGAAAAAAGGTATTGCATATTCAACAGCCAAAAACGTTGAACACATGCTACGAAGGCGTATGTGTACACACGAATATGATGGACGCAAAAGGCAAATGCATTTTTAACAAATTTGCTTTCGAACTCGAACTGTTTGTGTTTGAAATATTCAATTTTGCATCATTCCCGTTGGTTACTTTCACTATTACCCCCACGCACACACACACATACACGTGTATATGTATTTTCAATAAATATTTTATGGTCAGCCATTTATTTGCTTTTTGTGTGAATCATTGAATTGTTTTCCACGGGCATTTGAGGCCGCTGCTCGCTTTTCCGGTCGTGTTTAGCACTTTTGCAGTTCGGCCAGCTGACAGAACTTAACTGACTTAACATGCCATCATCATGAGATCTGCTCCTGAATATTTGATAATATCATTTAATTTTTATTTGACCATGACGAGTGTAAATAACCATAATTATGCAAGCATCTCTTTTTTCCGAATAGGAATTTTATGCATATGTTTCCACCATAAATGTAAATTTATTCGCGAATCGCGCGTGTTGAAATCAATAAGCTGTACTCTATATAGTTGTGCAAATATGGATGGGTAAATAAAAGTCATACCAGAAATAAATAAATGAAACTGTATGAAATGTCGAATCGACATGATTTTTAAAAATTGTAATATCACTTAAAGTATCCAGAATTATGCGAACTACCCTCGATAAACAAGTTTCGACAAGCTTCATTAGATTCGTTTGCTGTTTTAGCTAAAACCGTTTATTGTTTTTTGTGATTATGTTTTTAAGCCGTAATTAATTTCAATTTTAATTCCCGCGAGATTAAATTTCTAATACTTTGTCAATAAAATAATGTTCGATCCGGCCGAATTAGGCATACCACTACTACAACTCCCCACCCCTGGGCGATTGGTCGAAAGTTCAACAGCTGCTTTTCACTTTGACATTCAATGGGACGACTCTTGTGGGCGTTCAAGGCGAATGGCAAACGGCTTAAGGCAAACGGGTGAACGGGTGAAACGGGCAAGCGGGCGTAATTAACCTTTGCCTACTTTTCGGAGCATGCCAAAAGTATGCAGCAATCATATGGAAAATCAATTGTCTGCAATTTCTGCCTTTTGCTTTATTGTGTGCATGCGATGTCGGCGCCGGGGGCAAATTGAAGCCACGGCCAATTTGCTTATTTCCGCTGACACACAAAAAGTGAGGTCACACCCCGCTAATCATCGTTTGGCGCTGCTGCAGGTCCCGCTGGAATTTCCCGCCCTGCGAAATATTCACCCGATATCGGCCCCAAAAATATGAATTGGCATGCGACTCACTCCAGTGCCAAGCAGAGCTACAGCGCTGGAAGTATTTACGGTGCTTTCTTTTGCTTTCGCTGCGGTTGCCTACGTACGTACCCGCTGCAGGTTTAGGTTTCACTCCCCATTCGACGCGACTCCAACCGGCTGAGGCAGTGTGTAATATCGTTTTATGGTAATTTCGCAAAGTGCAACTCAATTTTGTAGCACTCTTTGCGGTCTCTTCGCCGAGCCACACGATGTTTTATGAATAAAAACACGTTGTGTGGGCGTTGTGGGCCGGCAGAAATGCACGTGCGAGCAGAAACTCCAGTTGAAATACCCTGTAAATAGTAGAAACGGGCAAGCTTAGGCGAAAAGATGAAAGAAGTCACGTAGTCTTGAGCTATTTTAGACCTGCGTACAGGTCAGCTCAGCGTCGAGTACGACCCTTGGACCTTGCCTCTGCTACGAAATCCCCCGATTGTCAGGGTCAGGCCAATGTGTCGAAGGTCGACACATCGAATGGATGACTACCACGGCTAATTATCTAGCTGGAAGTGTGGCGCGATAAACTAATGGAATTCTCTATAAGAATTGCAACAGACTGCAAAGGCAATTCTTCTACGCTTTCACGCGAAGAGTTCATTGTTTCAAAGCACCCCACCCCTCTCGCTTAAGTCCTGCGCTAGGAGACACTCCAAAGTTTGCATGCAAATTCTAACAAAGTTCTGCCAACAATGCCAAATTGTATACTTTGTAATTGTTGTTGCAGTTGTTCGCGTTGTTGTTGCTGCTGCTGCTACTGTTGCTACTGCTTGTTTCCCCCCGCCCTCGCTAGTCGACAGCCCGACCGGTCGGCCAAGGCCAAGGGCATGCCACGTACGTAGTACATGAAGCTCTTGCCAAATTATCCGCAGACCAAGCGCCAGACATCAGGAGTAGCCGCCTTCGGCGATTGGCACTTGGCCACCGTCGATTCGATTGCGTTCCGTTCCTTCCCGTTCCCTTTCTTCTTCTGCTTTCCTTGCTGCCTCCATTGTGTGCTGTCTGCAATGCTGCTGAAAGCCGCAATAAATGGCTGTGTATAATGACGTCATGCTCAATACTGCCGGGTACAGCAGTAGTATGTGTGTGTGTGTGTGTGTTTGAGTGTGTGTGCATTATAATAAGGCAGCGCTTGTGTGCCTTCTGCTGGCTGGTGCCAATATATATTTGGCAAGCTCAAGTGCCACGTGCAACGTGCTGCTGCAGTGTGTGTGTGTGTGTGCTCTGCATCGTGTGACTCTTTCAACTCACTGGTCTGAAGTTTCGTGTCGACGTCAGATCAGCTTAGCTTTACTTTTCCTACTTCGACAAACACAGACGTTCACAGGGTGAACTGGTTCAGTTTTGCATATGCACACGTTGGAGTTGCTATCGAACCAGTCAACAAAGCGGAGCAACAAAGCAACACACACAAACACACACGTGCATCTACCATGTGTGCACTTCCATAGCATGCTTGTGTGTGTGTGTGCGTGTGAGAGTTTATGCTCGTTAAATGTAGGCAAACATCAACTGAGATGAGAAACGTCGCAGAAAGTGCAGCAAGTTAAGCTATCGCAATCGCATAACCAACTTATCTCGCAATCGCATAAGCAGCTAACCAGATGTAGTTAACTTTTGCTATATTGCACTCTTTGCTTCTTACAACTTGGAAATGCTCTTTTAAAAGCTTAAAACTAAAGCTGACTTTCGCAGCAGTTTCGCACGTATTGAAGTTTTATTATGCGTGCCGCTCAGACAGCAGGGGGCGGCTCTGTCAATGGTTACAGCAGACTTGCAAGTTGCAAGAGTGTGTGTGGGTGTGTGCTTTGGGTAGCTCATACAATTGAACTGTAGTGCTGACAGATGGATCGATCGAACATCGATAAATTAATATTTAGCCAATTGTTTTCGATCATCGATATATTCGAAACGATATGTGTGGTATATTTTTTGCCTGCCCATCGCTATGTTAAATAACGGCCTCAAATTGCAATATAAAACTGAATAATATTAATCGGACTGCTGTTTAATAACATTTGCTTTATATCAGAAATAATACAAACAGACTGCGCTGTAGAATATACCCCATATATGTAGCAGGCTACTGCAAGTATGCGCTGCTCCCTTTCCTTTCCTTTCCTTGGCTTCCTTTGTTTTATGCATGTATTTTTATTGGAATTCTTCTGTACGGAGGCAGACTGCAAGAGCCACAGAAGTTATTTATAAAAAAATGTGCATGCTACTGACGTCACAGAGATGAAATCAACCATGAGGTGATCCGAGAAGCCGCCCCCAACGAACGAGTCCTTGACAAGTAGTCGCCGTAGACAAACGAGAACGAGAACTTTAAAAAAATGCTGCAATTTTTATTCATACAATTTCGGTTGCCCGCACACACACACACACACACACAAATGAATATGTGCATACTTGTACACATGTATGCATGTGCAAACAGTGAACACACACACACACACGCATGCACACACATGATTGCATGACAAAATTGTCCATACACGCATCCTTCCGGCGGCTGTTTGCCCAGCTCCTTCCTGCCCTGGCCCAGGTCCAGCATCTCCAAAAGTGCACGTAATTGGCCTAACAAATGCCATTTGTTTGGGGTCACGTGATTGGAGCCGGCAACGTAATGTAATTATTTGCGCACATAATTACATTTGTTGATACTGCATGCATAAGCGCACGAATCGACGGCGTCAGCCATCTTGAGCCCGCCCAGCTGTGCCTGTAAATTGCCAGCCTACGCATACGCAGACACCCGTGCACACATCGACAGCGACAGCGCACACACATGCACATGCAGTGAACAGTGAGCAGTGAACGTACACTCACCCCTCCCTCACAGCGCACTGCTCCCAGTCCCGCTCCCGCTCCCGGAGCGCGCACAAAGGCGTTTCCCAATAAGCGGAGTTCATACATAATTTATGCATAGTTTGCATATCAATGAGTTCCAGATCATGGAATTTCCATTTCTAAATGCATCAATTAGCCGACTTAGTTAGTTGCGAGTGCGAGCGTAAATAAATCTATAATGTATTGAGCTCCGCTTCGATTGAAGTCGGCTGCGCTCGGCAGACCGCAGTTTAAATAGCTAGAAAATTCATTATGTAGATAAACCCGAAGTCCTCAAAGAGCTTCAGCTGCAAAACTAATTGGGTTTTCGCTTTCACTCGACTGGACTGGGGACTGGGGACATCGCTCAACTTTATGGGCAGGGGGTAGGCTGAGGGCTGCGGCGCCACTTATCACAGTTGTAGCCTGGCACACATCAATGGACGAACGGCTGCAGCTCAGGTGTTTCGATTCGATAAACAATCAGCAGGTCGTGATTAATAGTGCCAAAGGACTAAACGTTAGAAGGCTGCCAGCGCCGCCTGGAGCTAGCACACCAGCCCCCTCCCCCCTCTCGAACGACCATTACGGGCAGCTGGCCTAAGCGACAGTTTAGCAGAAGGTACGAGGTACCGTTCGACCAGTTGTGCAATACCTTAGTAAATCAAACTGACGACCATAAAAGTCGAGCATAAAGCCCGGTCATGTATGTATGTTACGCTATATGTTTGTTGGCCCAGCGATAGTTTACAAAGAGTTGCAAAAAATGGAAACAATGTTGGGCTGAAGGTGGTTGGGTTTCTCGCTATAAAGATAGCCTTTGACCAACAACCAAATGTAATCCATTGTGATCTCAAGCTGTTGCAGTCTGCTTTTATTTTTACAAAAGTAAATGTTATTGTATAGATCAAGAAAGCCAAGTTAACGATGCGCTTTCCTATCGATATATCATTATTGACGCTCCAATAGCTTTGCGTGAGCTTGCTTATCGATACAACGATGCGCTTTCCTATCGATATATTTTAATTGACGCCCCAATAGCTTTGCGTGAGCTTGTCTATCGATATATCGTTAATTCTTAACTGCATCAGCGATATGCACTGCTCGATTAATTAGACTCAAGCGGCTTGAGTCAAGCCATGATTGAGAAGTAATTCTGAATGTAAAAGCAAAGAGAGAAAATAAAGAAAATAAAGTTCGGTTCTCGCCTTAAAGCGTATATAAAAGACGCCCAGTACCAATTAGACTGCCTGTTGTCACAGAGACGAGTGCGAAATAATGCTTTAAGTTGCGAGATCTTAAGCGAGAGCTAGCGCGGATTACGTTTATTGCGGCCTGAAGGTCGCCTGTCGCGACTCAAGATGCAGACGGCGCTAGCAGAGCCAGGGACACGAGCAGCACCTTGCGCTGAGCTGCAGCTAAGCAGCTAGAACAATGCGTGGCAGGCTGAGCGCGGAGGCCAGGTCCAATTATGAGGCCGAGACGAACGCGAAGGAGCAACAAAAACAGCAACAACGAATGCAAATAAAGGTGGGAGCAAGTGGAGGCGGAACAAGCAGATGGCAAACAAAACTGCGACCTCTGTGCCCGGCAACAACCGACTTAATAGTATTAAGCATTGGAATAAAGCCCGAAGTGGGTCACAGCCTCGGCTTGCGGTGCGCTGAAGCTCATAAGTATATATCGTACATACCTACATTTATATATGTATGTGTATATGTATTTGTACAACACTTATGTACGTACGTAATTATAAATATTTGTTGCTGCTGCTGCTGCTGGCAACTCGAGGAGTCACGGTCAGGCGGGACTGTGACTGGGACAGGGACAGGGGCTGGGGCTGGGGCCAGGGCCGGGGCGTAGCGGAAGTCGCGTGTCACGGCTAGATTTTCGCGCTGTGCAAGTGTTGAAAAGTCAACGCGCGCAGTCAATGCCACAAGACGCAGCTACTAAGTGTGCTGCACACACACACACACACATACTATATATACATATATATATATATATATATATATTTATATATATGTATATATGCTCTACGTGTTTGTCATATTTGCAAAAAGCGTAATAATTCACGTTTTATGGTTTGGAATAATTACGCGGCCATAAATTCAATCGCCTCAGGCCCCTTTACTTTTTAGATTAAGCACATTTTTTATACTCACATGTGACATAAATGCATATATATATAAATACATATATATAAATACATATATATACGTATATATTATATATGTATGTGTGTGAGTGTGTCAGCTGTGCGTGCCTGCCGACGCTTAACTTTTGGCCTGGCGAAAGGATTAGATTAGCAATCATTAGCAGCAAAATTGCCGCCCGCTTGTTTACAGTTTTGAAAACATATATATTCATGAGCAAAATATGAAATTAGACTAGCGCTAAATATATATAATCAAGTGGCGACTATGAAATTATTCTCTAAACGCGAGTTCGAGTCTCAGTGCCAAAGCGCTTGAAGCTGGTGCAAAGCAGTGCAGCCATTTCAGCTATTAAGCTGCTAGATCTATCCATTTGGTAAATAATTCTTTTATATATATAGAATATAGAATTTTTATAAATTCAGTAGTTATATATATCACAATTTGGACTCGTACTATTTCAAAAGATGTATTAATAACTTTAGGGTTATGTTTGCTTCTACCTCTACCTAAATTTGTAAAATACAAAATAATGCGTTAATTTTTAATAAGATTTTATTCATTTTGGAACATAAGCTATTTTTCAGTAGTTCAACAAAACAGCTCTGAAATTTTCCTACATTGGCTGCCCAAATGTATAATATATATTCTCTAATATTTTAGCACAACTGGTGCAAAGCATTACCCACTTACACACACACACCGTACGCATATATACCCTCACTCGCCCACACACACACACTCTTGTATTAGCTCGTCATAAAAAACTATGCGCTTGTGTTTCGTTCAAGTGTCGCGTTCTACTCAACCTACGCACCTCGCAGCCATTCGAGGAAGTACTCGAGGATCTGGGTCAAGTGCTAAAAATTAATGGCGCCAAGAAAATGTACACGGGCACTGGCCAGGAGGTAAGCGTGTAGGCGGTGGCTCCTACCCTATCCCCCTGCGAGGAATCCTATTGAAATACTTGAATTTGGCGTGCTTTGCAGGTGCGCAGCTTCTCGCAGCTCCGCAACGAATTCGCCGATGTGGACACATTTTATCTGGCCACCGGGACAGCTCTGATTGCCGGCTCGCCCATACGACGCTCGCGCTCGCGTCCCTCGGTTGTGGCCGCCGCTCCGATACTGCCCACAGAGGAGTTGCCCAAGGTGCCGTTGCGTGGCACTCGACCGCGCAGCAAGAGTCGCCCGCGCATACTTTACGCGCCCGAAAGTGAGATACTGCGGCCCAACGGCGAGTACACCATGCTGGACATCATGAAGGAGGAGCCCACAAAGGTGACCATACGCGGCCTGCGACGCACCTTCTACCCGCCCGTCCACCACGCGCCGGCGGACAACTCGCCGCCGGACAAAAAGCTGCAGCTCCAATGGGTGTAAGTACGGAGAGATTCATTTATATCATATGTATATAGAGAAGGATTGTACGAGTAAAGAGTGTCTACTTGTCTGCTCCACAGTCACGGCTATCGCGGCATCGATGCTCGCCGCAACTTGTGGGTGCTGCCGACTGGCGAGCTGCTCTACTATGTGGCCGCTGTGGCCGTGCTCTTCGATCGCGACGAAGATGCACAGCGTCATTACATTGGCCACACCGAGGACATCATGTGGTGAGTGGCGCTGCGAGTTCTTTGACTGTGAGCAGCATATCTTAAAGCTCTTATCCCTGCCAGCATGGATGTGCATCCGTCGCGTGAACTGGTTGCTTCGGGTCAGAAGGCCGGGCGGGATCGTAAGTCGCAGGCACATGTGCGCATCTGGAGCACAGAGTCGCTGCAGACGCTCTACGTCTTTGGCATGGGCGAGCTGGACACGGGCGTCACAGCCGTCGCCTTCTCCCAACTGGTAAGCAGTCAGTGGGGGAGAGAACTCCAAGCTACAGGCTATACCTCAACTCGTTTCTCTTGCAGAACGGAGGCAGCTACATTCTGGCCGTGGACAGCGGTCGCGAGAGCATCCTCTCCGTCTGGCAGTGGCAATGGGGCCATCTGCTGGGCAAAGTGGCAGTAAGTTCAGCTCAGTTGCCTGCACTTGCTTTGGCAACACTGACTCACACTCTTATTCTCCTTGCAGACATTGCAGGAGGGACTCTCCGGCTCGGCGTTCCATCCGCTCGACGATAATCTGATCATCACCCACGGACGCGGCCACTTGGCGTTCTGGCACCGTCGCAAGGATGGTTTCTTCGAGCGCACGGACATCGTGAAGCAGCCGTCGCGCTCGCATGTCACCAGCGTGCAGTTTGAGCCGGACGGAGATGTGATCACCGCCGATTCGGATGGCTTCATCACCATCTACTCGGTGGACTCTGATGGCGCGTACTTCGTGCGCACCGAGTTCGAGGCGCACAACAAAGGCATCGGCTGCCTGATTATGCTGGGCGAGGGCACGCTACTCTCCGGCGGGGAGAAGGATCGCAAGATCGCTGCGTGGGATTCGCTGCAGAACTACAAGAAAATCGCCGACACGAAGGTACTTTCAGTTCCCCTTCAGCTTTCCCCTGCCTAATCGCTGCTCTCTCTGCCTCTCTATCTATCTCTCTGAATAGCTACCAGAGGCAGCAGGCGGCGTGAGAACCATCTATCCGCAGCGACCGGGACGCAACGATGGCAACATCTACGTGGGCACGACGCGCAACAATATACTGGAGGGTTCGCTGCAGCGTCGCTTCACGCAGGTGGTCTTCGGCCATGGCCGGCAGCTATGGGGCCTGGCCGCCCATCCCGAGGACGAGCTGTACGCGACGGCCGGTCACGACAAGCACGTGGCGCTCTGGCGCAAGAACAAGCTCATCTGGACCATACAGACGGGCTATGAGTGTGTCGCGCTGGCCTTCCATCCGTTCGGCACGGCCCTGGCAGCGGGCAGCACCGAGGGCCATCTGCTAGTCATCAACTGTGACAACGGCGCCGTCATGTTGACGCTGCGTGTCTGCGGCTCGCCGCTTAACTGCGTGTCCTACAATCAGGGTAAGGCATACAGTAGCTGCCATGAGCTGCGACTCCCGGTCTCACTGCTCTCTCTCTCCCTCTCTTACGTCCAGTTGGCGACATGATTGCCATGGGCTCGCAGAACGGCAGCATTTATCTGTTCCGCGTGTCGCGCGATGGATTCTCGTACAAGAAGGTCAACAAGATTCGCGGCTCGCAGCCGCTGACGCATCTGGACTGGAGCATGGACGGAAACTTCGTGCAGACGGTGACCATTGACTTCGACTTGCTGTTCTGGGACGCCAAGTCGCTGTCGCCGGAGCGCAGTCCCATTGCCATGAAGGACGTGAAGTGGCTGAGCAACAACTGCACCGTGGGCTTCCTGGTCGCCGGGCAGTGGAGCAATCGGTACTACAGCACCGGCAACACCATCATCGCCACGTGCTGTCGCTCCGCAGCACACGACATGCTTGCCTCCGGCGACGCCGAGGGCTATTTGCGTCTGTTCAGGTGAGTACTTCCCACCCGATTCCAAGTTGCTGCTCCTTAATAACGCATGTGTTGTGTGTCTGTGTTGTGCCTGTGGCAGATATCCGTGCATCTCGCCGCGCGCCGAGTTCCACGAGACCAAGGTCTACTCGGGCATGCTGGCCTGCGTGCGCTTTCTGTGCGGCGATCACACACTCATCACCGTGGGCGGCACAGATGCTTCGCTCATGGTGTGGGACATTGTCGAGGAATAGCTGAAATGGCCACCGTGGCGCTCTGCTGCACCGTGCGATGTGGGCTATCAGGACTACTGGCGCCGGCGCATCTCGCAGGTCTCCTCGACGGTGCTGGACAGCGACTCCATCGAGTACCAGTAGAGGGCGCTGTAGAGGATCGCTGACGCCTCCCGTTCGCGTTGCACCACCACACTCACACACACGATATCGAATTGGCCGGCATATCTCCCCATTGGTTACAAAAACCTACTTATTATATTAGATAATCGCACAGTTGATGAACGCCACACCACGAGTACATGAAAATGCTGAAGTTATGAAATTATACGTTTTCCCCGACCTATCGAACCAAATTCACACGCTACAACAAAAGTCTACTATACTATATACTATATAGTGCGCCTCTGCACCCAACTTGGCTTCCAGTACCGAATCTTCCGTTAAGACAACTGAGTTTATATCAGTAGTATAAACCGCTGACAGACTAAATGCCACTGGTGGACACTGTAACTATACTTGTAACTCCCTCTCTCATACAACTACATACACAGACATGCCATAGACACATAGACAGACTCACACGCATGAGTAGTGTGTACCACATACATTACCATCTTCCAGAATCTCGCGCTCCCATCTTTTTTAACATAGGCGAAACAGATCGTGACTCGGACACACACACACATACACACGAATAATGAAAAGCGAAACTAAGTGCACTTCAACATATATTGAATATTATTGCATATACATATATTTAATGTATATTGTTAATGAAACTTTTAACATAAGCGTTGAAATAAATAAACCGTTTTACCAAAAAAAATCAATCGTTTGAAATTGAGTTGGACGTAACTTTGGCGGCAACTAGAAGTCAGCTGAAAGCTATCGATTATTCTCCGATTGCGATAACATGCAAGTGGCAACGCTATGCACACTGCGCAACGTTTTTTCCCCAATTGGCATCCCCATTTCAACTTTGGCGCAATTTTTAAATAAGTAACAGCATATTTTTGACTACAAACTAATTTATTTAGACAAACAAGCATGGAAGACAATTTCTTAAAACTATTGGAAGACAATGATTCTGGCACTTAAACTAAATTAAAAGCAATTTAAGCTAGGTAAATTGCAAGAGCCATGTTGTGCGACTCCTTGGAAGGGAAGAAGCCGTCAGTCTTGTACTCTCGCCATCACAGAAGTTAATTAAAGCCGTCAATCTTCGGAGCAGTGTGGCAGCACTGGACTCCATTGCATCACAGATTTTTCAAAGCCTCGGAAGTGTTTCCCTCAGTTGGCGGCCATTTGTTTGGCTTCAATCTGTTCGTTCAGCCAGTTCTGGAGCTCTTCCTCGGAAGCAAAAGAGGGAACTGCTTCGACCTCGATCTCGTCCTCGGCCTTGGCCATTTTGGGCTTCGGGTTGGTGAAAATGCGTTTCACCGTCTTCAGCAGCTTCTTCAGGTTCACAACGGCACCGGTGGACGAGCTCTTTTCAGCCGAAACGATGGGATTTCCCAGCAAAGTGTTTTCAGAAATCATGTTGAAATAGTTGAGCACAAGTGATTGCTTTACGCTTTGAGAGTTGTCGATAGAATGATGCTTCTGTGATGCAGAGCCCGGCTTTTATACGATTCCGTTGGTCCTGACTTGCAACCCCTAATGCGCAGAGAGCGAGAGAGAGCGTAACGGATTTCAACCCCCGTTGCGCGTGCTGGCAGGTAAAAAGAATCTACCTGTCACTTGTAACGGATTTCGCTTTACATAAGTCCCTGATCATCAACATAGCGAGAATGATATGATGATATGTAGGTTGTTGTAGTCGATTAGTTAGCACTGGTAGACTGTGGCCTTATCGAGACATTAGATTGCCCAAGGACTAAGGATACTGTTTACAACCTGTAGCTGTGGAAGATTAATGGGCGCTTGGCGTTATAATTGGTTCGTAATGTATGAAAGAGGCGAGCTCTAATTATAAAGAATCAGGAGGAGTTTTATTAAGTAGCTTTTCTTTATAATTCATTGATATTTCTTTGCTGTTGGGCTAATGCTGTGTTAGATAGCTTCAGAAGTAATAATCTTAATAATCTAAAATCAATTGAAGTCCTAAGTTTATACAAATATGGCATTTTCAATGGATAAAATATTTTATTTAAGCTCTAAGCAAATTCTGTCTGTCTGTAAGTCTGTAGAAATGCGTCGTTTTCAGCTTTCACAAATGCTAGAAGCACCAAACATGCCAAGAAGATTATCGAAAATATTATGCAGAAAGTCTATAAATGTTTTTTCGATTGTTGGAAAATATTAAAAATATTCGCGTTGCTGACTGTACTTTTCTATACATGTTTATTTGTAGGCAAATTGTTATTATTTATCTATCTACCAACTCTTCTGCAGTCATACAGACAAACATATTTGGGTGCTTGAGCTAATAAGAGTTTAATTATTAGGACTCCTTAGTACCTGCCACCGAAATGTATACTTGTGTTTACAGAAATGAGTAGCATACTTGTAGCTCTCGCTAATGGGTTTCTAAATATCCGTTGTCATTTCACTTAATTACCCAGAGATAAAACCAACCGTGGAATAGTGCGTCCCTTTATTTTCTATTTATGTGTGTCTATAATGAAGCATGACTGAAAGATCTGACTTTGATCTTTGGCAAAATGTAATTTACACAGTAGGCACAAGACGATTTACATTGACCAAGAAGGCCTACTGGAAAACCAACATTGAAATTTGATAAACACTTCAGCAAAAACGAAAGACGCGCAGTGGACACAGCTAAACAAACTCTGATCCCAGCCATAAGATTAATATCCGACAAGGTTGACTGCAAAGCATTAGCAGCATACTTGAAGAAAATGCCAAATAAAGGACCCATAAAGTGAGGTTTATCAACGCAGAGTGATCAAGTGAAAAGGCGTCTAATAGGTGCAGGGTAGCGGGACAGACAATCAAGTATACATGGATCAAGTATATATGGATCGATTCGCCCATACATAAATACATATTTTTTCGTTTGGTAGTGAGTCCTTCTGTCTGTGTGACTACAATTACAAGAGCTAGAATATGGAATTTTGGGTTGATGGGGTCTGCTTAGCATATTCAGATCACGTTCATTTCAACTTCGAATACAACACCCACAGCTCCGATTACTTAGCAAAGCTTGAGACCATTAACATAATCTGATACTGTAAAAGATCCCTGTTCAGCAATCGATTTCTCGCTGATCACATATTTAAAGTCATTTAATTAAGCCATTCGAGTGTAACAACAAATTGAGATGATCGTGAAAATTGCAATTTTCGCGGTTCCCTCTAAACGTGATTTCTTGGTATTTTCGCAAAATGCGCGTAACCAACCCAAATTTGAGGTTAACTGGAGGAAATCTGAGCATAAGATACAAAATAAGAGAATAGTTCGTGCCGAAGATGCACACGAAATGCAACGAGAATTCCTTGACAATTGAATTCAAACGATTTGGAACAAATTGATTTAACATGCGTTTATTTCTGGGAATAACGTAGAATAAGAGTCAGGCAGTCCACACACTACCGTTCAACCGTTCTTTCTCTATAGGAATGTGTATGTTTCCGCCCGCACAAAAGATACAGAATGACAGAAGTGTGTACCGCCTTTATACTTGGGCTACCATTGTGCTCGCATATATGTCGACTGTGAAAGGCGATGCTCGATGCTCGGCCGACGTGCACCGATGCCAACCGGGATCTTTTGTCTCAGGTTCCAATTTGCAACGCTTGAGCCTACGTATTCTTAATTATGGCACAAAGATCACGTCGCCTCGTATGCAATACACTGTTTTTTCTACTGTTCTGGATGACTTTGTCGAGCGTAAAGCAAAAATCAATTTGTTCCAAACGGGTGACGATGTATGACTCTGATCCGATTGTTTCCTTGCAGGACCCAACGACTCTGATGTGGCCACACTTCTGGGCGAATGTCACAGTGTAACCGAAGATAAACTGTACAAAATCGAAGACTGGCCTAAGATAGAGAATTCAAGGCTCGTCGAAGTACTGTGAAAATTGAAATTTGAACGGCAATTTAAATTTGTCCTTAACTTTTAGAAGATTGCTTTATTCTCCTGTAATTCACTTAATGAATTTCAGGGGCTCTCACCTGAATCGAATGGGAAAACGGCTGGTTCGAGCGTATCGTAGGTTAAAGATTTTCTGCCCCATAAAAAACGGAAATTGGAGATTGCATCAACCTCTTAAAAAGGCATTTTAAGATAGACTCATCTTGTTAAAAGGTTACTTAATTATTTAATTGGCCACGACCTCAGAAGGGTTGGTCCAATTAGGCTGCATCCCCTTGATCCTCCATTGATGCGTCCGTCAATTATCAACCCTACTGATATGTAAAGAGTGCCTCAAGGGCGCCGAAGGATAATTACGAAAGGTTCCTGCTAGAGCGACTAATGAGTATTTGGTCTATCTGACGACGCCTGATAAATAAAACACTATATATAATAGGCATAAAGAATTGTTGCGTAAAATAAGAAGCTGTTTGATTGCTGTTAAAAATATTCCCTTATCCTTTTCAGAAGTAAGCCGTTTTTAAATGAATTTTTGTGGTTTTTATATAATGTATACTGTACATTAAAGAAATATATCTATAATCAAGAATATATAATGTAGATCCGATCAGTTATTTGACTTTGCTTGAAGGCTTAACAGTAGTAGCAGTAGGAAATGCACATTTTTTATTTATTTTTGTTATATAATTAATACAATTTTTATATAGCTTGCACAAGAAATAAGTACGTACAGAAAGACAGACGGACATGGCTAGATCGGCTCGTTCATTGATGCTTGTCAATAATATATAAGCTTTATAGGGTCTTAGATGTTTCTTTTTTGGTATTGCAAACATCTGGCCAAAATTATAATATCCTCTGCAACTGATTATACATTAAAATTACAGTTTCGGATTGTATCGAACGAATATATCAATATTCATATTAAGTTGGGAAAAATCTCTAGGGTCTACTACTGTGCCCATGTGCACGGATAATAACTAACATAAAGAATCTATAAAATGGATCTCCTATGCATGTTATATAATCATATTAACGCCGATTTGTGCTGATCATAAAAAATCTTAACATCGATGCAGTTTTAATGGCACGGCAAAACTGTCGTAAAATCGTAATTTCTTGCTCCAACACCTGGAACATTGGCAGAACCAAACAAACAACAAGCTGACTAAGAGTCCTTCTTCGCTCTTTCCCTCTGCACGAGGGGCTCCTAATTGAATCCCAACCAAGTGCATCGAATCGATTTGCAAGTGAAACGCACGCACGAGAAATCCTATTAGAAATTCAATCAACCGTTTCAAATGGGATACAGTCTTTGAAATCGTCCTGTACGTGCATGCACACACACAAGAAAAATATTTATGTGTGAGTGTCCTACATACATTCATATATGTGTGCATTAAATCAAGATCCAAATGATTTCAGATCGGGTCCAATATTTGAGCAAGTCCGCTGGAATAATCTAGCCAAGGCCGTTATTTATCTTATCTATTACCTAAGCGATGATGGTGGTCCTGACTAAACAGAAATTGACAGCATTTTTAGAGCAAACCAAAGAGTCTATAACAGTTGTTCGGCCCATCGCAAAGAGGAGGTGCAACCGAACTCGAAACGAACTCCTACAGTATCCTACAGTTTGTGCACACCCGAAATGACAATGGGAAATGGCAGAGGGAAACTGCTACTTTTCTCACAATGCCCATCGTACGAAAAGAGACACCTCGAAACTATTCTCTCGTCACTTCGACCGTGCCGCCCAGGGTATTAGTCCTTGCCGAAGCCGAAGCATCCGTCACCTGGTGTGATTACCTACGGCAATGAGGGCCCTCGATACGGCGGGATCAAAGTGGAAAATTCATTTTGCTTGGTGGTCTTCGCTTCGGTTCGCCTCGTTTGATGTTCGCACAATCTACCAATTATATAGACAGAACTGCCGAAAACAATGTCGGCAATTGAATAGCCCAATTTATTCAATTTGTTGTCGGGACGTGACTGAAGATAATCGTAAGAAGTTCGAGGTCGCTTTCAGTTCCAACTTCTCAAGAAGTTAACGCTTAGTTAAAGCTTAGAACAGTTGTGTCTTGAAATTTAAATATTTATTGTATCTTAACGGAAAACCATTCCAAATAGTTAAACAAGTATTGTGCTAAGTAAGAAATATTTTGTTAATATTAAATAAATCTTACTTACAAATATATTTCTACTTAGTATAATAATATAGTATAATTTAATATAATTTATTTCCATTTGTTAATGATTTTACTGAATAACAAAGGTTTTTAAATCACCCATTGAAAATGAGTAAATTAAAAAACAAAAAAGTCCAGTCCCTCTCCCAGTCCCTCTCCCAGTCCCTCTCCCAGTCCCTCTCCCAGCCCCTCTCCCAGTCCCTCTCTCAGTCCCTCTCCCAGCCCCTCTCCCAATCCTTCACCTAGTCGCTCTCCTATTCCCTCTCCCAGTCTCTCTCCCAGTTCCTCTCCCAGTCCCTCTCCCAGTCCTTCTCCCAATCCTTCTCCCTGTTGCTCTCCCAATCCTTCTCCCAGTCTCTCTCCCAGTCCCTCTCCCAGCCCCTCTTTCAGTCCCTCTCCCAGCGCCTCTCCCAGCCCCTCTCCCAGTCCCTCTCCCAGTCCCTCTCCCAGTCCCTCTCCCAGTCCATCTCCCAGCCCCTCTCCCAGTCCCTCTCCCAGTCCCTCTCCCAGTCCCTCTCCCAGTCCCTCTCCCAGTCCCTCTCCCAGTCCCTCTCCCAGTCCCTGTCCCAGTCCCTCTCCCAGTCCTTCTCCCAGTCCCTCTCCCAGTCCCTCTCCCAGTCCCTCTTCCAGCCCCTCTCCCAGCCCCTCTCCCAATCATTCACCTAGTCGCTCTCCTATTCCCTCTCCCAGTCCCTCTCCCAGTTCCTCTCCCAGTCCCTCTCCCAGTCCTTCCCCCAATCCTTCTCCCAGTTGCTCTCCCAGTCGCTCTTACAGTCGCTCTCCCAGTTCCTCTTCCCAGTCCCTCTCCCAATCCTCCCAGTCGCTTTGCCAATCCTTCTCCCAATCCTTCTCCCAGTTGCTCTCCCAGTCGCTCTTTCAGTCGCTCTTTCAGTCCCTCTTTCAGTCCCTCTTTCAGTCCCTCTTTCAGTCCCTCTTTCAGTCCCTCTCCCAGTCCCTCCCCAGTCCCTCTCCCAGTCCCTCTCCCAGTCCCTCTCCCAGTCCCTCTCCCAGTCCCTCTCCCAGTCCCTCTCCCAGTCCCTCTCCCAGTCCCTCTCCCAGTCTCTCTCCCAGTCCCTATCCCAGTCCCTCTCCCAGCCCCTCTCCCAATCCTTCTCCTAGTCGCTCTCCTAGTCCCTCTCCCAGTCCCTCTCCCAGTCCCTCTCCCAGTCCCTCTTTCAGTCCCTCTCCCAGTCCCTCTCCCAGTCCCTCTCCCAGTCCCTCTCCCAGTCCCTCTCCCAGTCCCTCTCCCAGTCCCTCTCCCAGTCCCTCTCCCAGTCCATCTCCCAGCCCCTCTCCCAATCCATCTCCTAGTCGCTCTCCTAGTCGCTCTCCTAGTCGCTATCCTAGTCGCTCTCCTAGTCCCTCTCCTAGTCGCTCTCCTAGTCACTCTCCTAGTCCCTCTCCCAGTCCCTCTCCCAGTCCCTCTCCCAGTCACTCTCCCAGCTCCTCTCCCAATCCTTCACCTAGTCGCTCTCCTATTCCCTCTCCCAGTCCCTCTCCCCGTTCCTCTCCCAGTCCCTCTCCCAGTCCTTCTCCCAATCCTTCTCCCTGTTGCTCTCCCAATCCTTCTCCCAGTTGCTCTCCCAGTCGCTCTTACAGTCGCTCTCGCAGTTCCTCTCCCAGTCCCTCTCCCAATCCTCCCAGTCGCTTTGCCAATCCTTCTCCCAATCCTTCTCCCAGTTGCTCTCCCAGTCGCTCTTTCAGTCGCTCTTTCAGTCGCTCTTTCAGTCGCTCTTTCAGTCCCTCTTTCAGTCCCTCTTTCAGTCCCTCTTTCTGTCCCTCTTTCAGTCCCTCTTTCAGTCCCTCTTTCAGTCCCTCTCCCAGCCCCTCTCCCAGCCCCTCTCCCAGCCCCTCTTCCAGTCCCTCTCCCAGCCCCTCTCCCAGCCCCTCTCTCAGTCCCTCTCCCTGCCCGTCTCCCAGCCCCTCTCCCAGCCCCTCTCCCAGCCCCTCTCCCAATCCATCTCCTAGTCGCTCTCCTAGTCGCTCTCCTAGTCGCTCTCCTAGTCGCTCTCCTAGTCGCTCTCCCAGTCGCTCTCCTAGTCACTCTCCTAGTCCCTCTCCCAGTCCCTCTCCCAGTCCCTCTCCCAGTCCCTCTCCCAGTCCCTCTCCCAGTCCCTCTCCCAATCCCTCTCCCAGCCCCTCTCCCAGCCCCTCTCCCAATCCTTCTCCTAGTCGCTCTTCCAGTCGCTCTCCCAGTCCCTCTCCCAGTCCCTCTCCCAGTCCCTCTCCCAGTCCCTCTCCCAGTCCCTCTCCCAGTCCCTCTCCCAGTCCCTCTCCCAGTCCCTCTCCCAGTCCCTCTCCCAGTCCCTCTCCCAGTCCCTCTCCCAGTCTCTCTCCCAGTCCCTATCCCAGCCCCTCTCCCAGCCCCTCTCCCAATCCTTCTCCTAGTCGCTCTCCTAGTCCCTCTCCCAGTCCCTCTCCCAGTCCCTCTCCCAGTCCCTCTTTCAGTCCCTCTCCCAGTCCCTCTCCCAGTCCCTCTCCCAGTCCCTCTCCCAGTCCCTCTCCCAGTCCCTCTCCCAGTCCCTCTCCCAGTCCCTCTCCCAGTCCATCTCCCAGTCCCTCTCCCAGTCCCTCTCCCAGTCCCTCTCCCAGTCCCTCTCCCAGTCCCTCTCCCAGTCCCTCTCCCAGTCCCTGTCCCAGTCCCTCTCCCAGTCCTTCTCCCAGTCCCTCTCCCAGTCCCTCTCCCAGTCCCTCTTCCAGCCCCTCTCCCAGCCCCTCTCCCAATCATTCACCTAGTCGCTCTCCTATTCCCTCTCCCAGTCCCTCTCCCAGTTCCTCTCCCAGTCCCTCTCCCAGTCCTTCCCCCAATCCTTCTCCCAGTTGCTCTCCCAGTCGCTCTTACAGTCGCTCTCCCAGTTCCTCTTCCCAGTCCCTCTCCCAATCCTCCCAGTCGCTTTGCCAATCCTTCTCCCAATCCTTCTCCCAGTTGCTCTCCCAGTCGCTCTTTCAGTCGCTCTTTCAGTCCCTCTTTCAGTCCCTCTTTCAGTCCCTCTTTCAGTCCCTCTTTCAGTCCCTCTCCCAGTCCCTCCCCAGTCCCTCTCCCAGTCCCTCTCCCAGTCCCTCTCCCAGTCCCTCTCCCAGTCCCTCTCCCAGTCCCTCTCCCAGTCCCTCTCCCAGTCCCTCTCCCAGTCCCTCTCCCAGTCTCTCTCCCAGTCCCTATCCCAGCCCCTCTCCCAGCCCCTCTCCCAATCCTTCTCCTAGTCGCTCTCCTAGTCCCTCTCCCAGTCCCTCTCCCAGTCCCTCTCCCAGTCCCTCTTTCAGTCCCTCTCCCAGTCCCTCTCCCAGTCCCTCTCCCAGTCCCTCTCCCAGTCCCTCTCCCAGTCCCTCTCCCAGTCCCTCTCCCAGTCCCTCTCCCAGTCCCTCTCCCAGTCCATCTCCCAGCCCCTCTCCCAATCCATCTCCTAGTCGCTCTCCTAGTCGCTCTCCTAGTCGCTATCCTAGTCGCTCTCCTAGTCCCTCTCCTAGTCGCTCTCCTAGTCACTCTCCTAGTCCCTCTCCCAGTCCCTCTCCCAGTCCCTCTCCCAGTCACTCTCCCAGCTCCTCTCCCAATCCTTCACCTAGTCGCTCTCCTATTCCCTCTCCCAGTCCCTCTCCCAGTTCCTCTCCCAGTCCCTCTCCCAGTCCTTCTCCCAATCCTTCTCCCTGTTGCTCTCCCAATCCTTCTCCCAGTTGCTCTCCCAGTCGCTCTTACAGTCGCTCTCGCAGTTCCTCTCCCAGTCCCTCTCCCAATCCTCCCAGTCGCTTTGCCAATCCTTCTCCCAATCCTTCTCCCAGTTGCTCTCCCAGTCGCTCTTTCAGTCGCTCTTTCAGTCGCTCTTTCAGTCGCTCTTTCAGTCCCTCTTTCAGTCCCTCTTTCAGTCCCTCTTTCTGTCCCTCTTTCAGTCCCTCTTTCAGTCCCTCTTTCAGTCCCTCTCCCAGCCCCTCTCCCAGCCCCTCTCCCAGCCCCTCTTCCAGTCCCTCTCCCAGCCCCTCTCCCAGCCCCTCTCTCAGTCCCTCTCCCTGCCCGTCTCCCAGCCCCTCTCCCAGCCCCTCTCCCAGCCCCTCTCCCAATCCATCTCCTAGTCGCTCTCCTAGTCGCTCTCCTAGTCGCTCTCCTAGTCGCTCTCCTAGTCGCTCTCCTAGTCGCTCTCCTAGTCACTCTCCTAGTCCTTCTCCCAGTCCCTCTCACAGTCCCTCTCCCAGTCCCTCTCCCAGTCCCTCTCCCAGTCCCTCTCCCAATCCCTCTCCCAGCCCCTCTCCCAGCCCCTCTCCCAATCCTTCTCCTAGTCGCTCTTCCAGTCGCTCTCCCAGTCCCTCTCCCAGTCCCTCTCCCAGTCCCTCTCCCAGTCCCTCTCCCAGTCCCTCTCCCAGTCCCTCTCCCAGTCACTCTCCCAGCCCCTCTCCCAGCCCCTCTTCCAGTCCCTCTCCCAGCCCCTCTCCCAGTCCCTCTCCCAGCCCGTCTCCCAGCCCCTCTCCCAGCCCCTCTCCCAGCCCCTCTCCCAATCCATCTCCTAGTCGCTCTCCTAGTCGCTCTCCTAGTCGCTCTCCTAGTCGCTCTCCTAGTCGCTCTCCTAGTCGCTCTCCTAGTCGCTCTCCTAGTCACTCTCCAAGTCCCTCTCCCAGTCCCTCTCCCAGTCCCTCTCCCAGTCCCTCTCCCAGTCCCTCTCCCAGTCCCTCTCCCAGCCCCTCTCCCAATCCTTCTCCTAGTCGCTCTTCCAGTCGCTCTCCCAGTCCCTCTCCCAGTCCCTCTCCCATATATAACATTTTTGAAAACAATTTTTTGATAATTTTTTAAGAGATTTTATAATCAAATTTATTGCTTAATATTTTATTTATTTATTTTTATTTTCAAGGAACCTTTGACGAACACGTCAAAGTATAACACACCTAAACACATTATTTGTAATACATAAACAGTCTACTTTTGTTCACCGAGCAGCAAGGTACTATTATTTATTTTAAAATAAATAAAAGAACCTTGCTGCTCGGTGAACCAAATTATACTAACTATTTATTATGTGAACTGTGCAGTAAGAGGAGTAACAGAATATACAAATAATAAATATTCTTGATCAGCACGAATAGCTTATTAAAATTGTTTACCAAATAATCATACCAGATTTTACCATTTCCAGTTGTTCCAAGTTTTTTTTTCCAATTTAATCAAGGCTGCATTACTAAAGAAGTCCCAAGCCATTAGTAGCCCCCACCATACATTAACTTAACACGAAATATATTCTGCTCATTATACTGATAAACAAGGATTAAAATTCAGTTTTCAGATTTTCAACTCCCCAAAAAAATCAATGGTCTTTGGGTTATTTATTCACTGTAGAAGGACATTCGAATTTTCTAAATTATACTATGAAAATAAATTATCTTTTTGAATAGATCAGATTTGTTAATGACATAAATCTTGTTTTCAAATATATGTGCTGTTTTTAATGAGCGTCTGGTATATAGAAACGTAGGTTCGGTATTTAGTATATAGAAATCGCCATATTAGCTTGCCATTTTGGGTATTTGCAGCCAAAGCGAGGAATAACGTTCGCTATGCCTGGGACAATTGGCTATTCAGAACATTGGGTATAGGCATGTAGTACATGTGGCAAAGAGGACCCGCTGAATACGAGTTTTACCACACAAACACGCACCTAAGGGCAATATGCGAACCATTGAGTGGACATTCGATGCGCATGTGCAGATAGTTTGCTTTGTGCGGATAACTCTGAATGGGTCTGCCTACTCCAAGAACAATGGTGTCACACTCTTCAGTTGAGTGTGAATGCCAGCGGAAGTCCAGCTATAGTCAATTTCGTCATTGATAGGCACTCGTGCATAGCTCCGCAGGGAACTGCTAACAAATACGATGCATTTTACATGCCAATTCAGTAATTCCAAGGTAACTAACAGAATCGACAAATGAAAATATTTTTACGACTTGTTGAGTATTGTATTTTACCATTAGCCCTGACCAATTTCGTTTCTATAGCGATTCGAGTCAAAAACGAAACAATAAGCCGGAAACTGAACTCAAGATGCAACCTTATATCGCCCACTACATAAACATGATTTCACATTTAGCACGTATACGTTACAATTAGATACAGAGTATGCTACATGCGATGTACATAGGAATGTACTTTAGTCACAGTCGCCATGCATCCATGCATTTCTGCCATTCCGATCTGGCTGTCCATTATCCTCCCGATAAGGCTAATATTTGCCTGCTTGTTATTTGATCCTGTGTCTCTTGTTTTCCTTATCGGCAAAGACAAATCTTGCGAGGAAAGTAAGAGAAACAAATTCTCAAAATATTTATGTCGACTGCACCGAAGTACGTCTCTGATTATTATCTTTGCTAGACTTCAATGTTGTTCTTAATCCCTGAACTGTGAGAGTACCAAAAATAACAATGAACGGAAAGATTCAAGATCGCACACAGATAAGTATCCTAAGTAGCTCGAAACGAAGTGAGATGATGATACACACGTGTATATCTTCATATGCTTGAAGTACTTGCTCTTATCTGCCCGATAGGAGCTGTGATTTGTTTAAACTGCCAAGTAGCGGATACTATCTGATCAGTTAGCAGCCATCGCTTTGAAAACCAAATTGGTAAACCAGATTTTCACTTTATCTTCTATCATATGTGAACTTTGTAGCTACAAATCTAGATAGGTTTGAAACTAAAAAAAGATATGTTTGAAAGAAATTAGGCTTGTAATAAGTTGTAAATGGGTGGAAAGATACAGTAATTCGCATATCTTACACAAATACTGTACGATCTTGTTTCCAGTCTAAATGAACTCGCATGAATGGCTCATATCATAAAGAGAAATAGACAGACCTAACCAAAACGACTTCGCTATTGATGCTGATCAAGAATATATATACACTTTATGGTCTACCAAGGAAGCGTGGTTTTTAGCGTGCATGTTACATACTAGTACATTTCAATAACAATAGCCATCCATTTTTTACCCATTTTCAATGGATGCTGTGCATGGTGATAAATTTACTTACTCATTATCAATAAGTGCAAAGTTATATTCTTTAGTATAAATATATCATAATATAAAATTTATCAATATCAGTATTAATATCAATATCTCCTAATATTTTTTAATATGATATTTAATAATATAATACGTAGGTAGTTGTAGAATATTAGAGCTATTGTCTGTATAAGAGCAAATATCATCGAATGACTGCGTTATAATATCTTTCAGAAGAGATGTCAATTCTGTAAAAAAAAGATTTCTTCATATATGTAGACATTCAATATTTATTCAAGTATTTTTTATTGCTCAGTTTTGGAACTCGAAATGACATTTCTTCAAATTTGTATAGAAAAACACATAAATATAATAAATGTAATACAAATAGATAAATTCGGATGAATGTGGGTGAAGGACAAATGAGCTCACAGCAACAATAGCTACAGCAAAGCAAAGATCGATCTGTACAGGCAAAAGGTCGTGTTTACCTAAGTGGATGCTACAGAAGAAACGAAATCCAGGACTCGGTCTCATAATCAACCCTCAGTGGTAAGCCAAGGCGGTGGTTGACCATTGAAATTTAAGGTTTTATTTCTCGACTGTTCATACGTATGTGTGTGGGTATATGTATGCGTGTGTGCTCATGGGAGCTCTTTTCGTATTTGCCATTGTAAGCCACGTTTTGTGTCGATCTTTTCTGTTTCAAGGAAAAGGGAAACATAATCTTACAATAGCATTTCGGGCATCGAGATCATTTTAAGTAACATTTTACGAGAGAAATTTGTTATCAATAGACCAAATCTATGAAGTAAGTAGGCTTACTTTATATATAAAACTCCTATATGCCTTATACTTAAAAGGGCGCCGTAAAGAAAATCCTAGAATTAGCAGAAATAATATATTTGTAAATCTTACGTATATGAAGATATATTCATAAGTATAAATAAATATAAATATAATAAATATATAAGAGAAGAAATATTGAACTTATATCATAATTGTATTCATTTTTTAAATTGTTAATCTTTATTTAACCTACTATCTTTTTAGCAAGCTTATATAATAATTTGATGGTTTTGGAAATCTTTGAATATAATTAATTTCCGTCCGCTCAGATAGTAATTTGCTATTAGAAATTACTTAATATTTACTCATGGGCCGATTTTTCTTGGCAGCTATAAGTTATAGTCAACTGATTTTGATGTAATTCTGAGAGAATATTAGGAGCATAATCAAAATAAGCTGGGCGATAAAAGATATACAATATTTTGTTTCTATCTGTTCCAACAAGTTTCTGTAAAAGAGGTTAAAAAATAAAATATTTCCTGTATTCCATTAGTAACTGATAACTTAATGATAACCAAACCCTGAAAAATAGATTTATATTCTGATAATTGTTATATTTTTAAACAAAAAGCAAACAATTTGTATATGTAGGAGAATTTTTCGAAAATAGGAGTGGTATTTTAAAAATGGCCAACTAAAATTTTACCACATTATATTAAAGTTCTCGGTGATTTCATATGGGATAGTGCTAAATATAGCTAGGTTTAAAATATAAATGCCTTGTATATGTGTAATACACATGCAACTCTATTTGGCAAATCTTACTGAGTCCTCAAATATGAAATAAACTGATCACTTGGATCATTTTCGAATTATATCAAAGTGTCAGTGCTAATCTTGGCGACTGTACATATACCTTTAAATGTATGTGACACTTACAGAGAATTTACAACAGAAGTAGTATGATTATTTGACAGAGTTTGTAGAAAACAAAAAAATAAACAGGAATACGGCCGAAGATCGGTTGGCGGTGCAGAAAGTCATGCATGAAAGACAATGCATCGCAAAGGTTTGTAGGCGCATTGTTTCGCTTGCATTGAAAATATTTGTAAACACAATTTTAGAAATATTTCCAATGTTTCTCGTGGCTTTTGTGCTGCGGAGGGTTGGACGTAGGTATGCCTCGCATGCCCCGCATGCCTCGTAGGCTCCGTCCGACATAGTGAGACGTCATGGAGTTTCACGTGTTGTCACCAGCCACCAACCACCAGCCTTATTAATAGGCAGAGACTCTGCCTGGTAGGAGAGCAGTAGAATCTGTTGAAACACGAGACGGGTACGAGACGAGACGTGCCGAGCGTGGGGAGGATTAGTGCTGCCAGCGGAGGCGAACAGAGGCGAGCGGAGGCAGCGGCAGAGGCACCAGAGGAAAGTGTGCCTTTTAACGAGCTCTAATTTGGTGCTGGACCATTTCGAATGTGCAGCGGCGAAAAGGTTCACAACTTTTTTTTTCCGGGTAACACGACATTGACTGTGGCTGGCATAATGGCCTACTCGAGCGAATTCGAAAACGAGATACAAAACACGACACACAGAAGGAGGATAAAGGAAATCTATTGATATCGTGTGCGTGTGTTTACACAAAGCGAGTCGAACAAAGTCGCTCCTCGTTCCCATCCTCGTTCCCGGCCTCGTTCTCGTCCTCGGCCTCGTTTTCAATGCCCTTTTCGGCAGCGATTGCCATACAAGCAAAAGCCTAACGTGATAATCTTTTAAATTGCCCTTCAAATGGTGATCGTCTATTTGGAAAATTGAAAAATAAGATCTTGTTATTTTGGTGGCATCAAAGCAATGACGGATCCCGAAAATTGGTTTCGTTCTTTGGTTATTACCGAAATAAAACAAGTTGGTGGGTTTCCATTGAAAAGCGGGGGATTGCGTTAATTCTATGAAAGATTTTCACAAAAAAAAAACTAATCATGTATATAAAGAGTCCTTAATAAAGGATAAAATAGAAATATTATGTAGTTTAATTTTGAAAAGATGCATTCCCTTGGAAACTGTTCGTTGGTTGCTAAGGAAGCTAAGGGATTTATTCATCCGATTGATTAAATTGTGGAGATATTGATTATAACTTTATAGGAAATTATTGCAATTTTCATATAAAAGCTGAAACTTTGACCTATTCCTATTCCTATTAAAGCTATATAAACATACTATTACAGTTACAGTGAAGTGTATTAATATATAATTATTAAATATCGGAAATATTAAGAAAGTAGCTTGTTCCGAGTTATTTAGAGTGTGCTGAAGAATTAAGTATGAATACTAAGTTTTAAAAGTCTATGTTACAGCAGTCGCCCAGAAAGTTATATAGTACAAACGTGGCTATATTGACTCTGCTGTTGATGGTGATTAATACGTGTACTACACATATATATACTTTTCAGGGTCTGGCCAAAATTACCATACCCTTTGCAAGGGTAGCAACATTTAAGAAAACGATGTTAATTTTCAAATATTTGAAATTATGATGCCAGGCTTTCAGGTATTTTCGATAGAGTTCCGGAACTGCAACCTTCTGATGCTACAATGCCAGAGATACTACATTTTATCGAGTAATAATGCAAATGCAACAAATCTATATAATGCTTATTTATGAGAAGCATCCAATAAAATAAAACCAAAGTAATTTGAATATGCTAATCCTTAATATCTTCCACACGTGGGTCCCGTACGTATCCAATGTGTATGGCTGTGTATGTGTATGCATACACGTTCGAACACGCTCAGACACGATTGCACACAGAACGTTTCGAAAAAGGAAAAAAAAACAATGAACAATGGAAAACCCAAATCAATAAAACACAGCACCGCAGGGGTCAGAAGTAAGGATCACCAGCAAAAAGAGAGAAGAAGGGATCGGATCTTCGCACACGTGTTCACAAAGAAAACTGACCGCCGCGTTGGGATGTTGGATCGACATTTTAATGGTCACTCGGGTTAGAATTTGTTCCCCTGTTTCCATAACGATTTTCGCGTTTCAAGGGTTCCGCTCATAACATTGGCGGGATTAATTCCCTTTTAGTATGTTCAGAATTTTATGTTCGTAATTTCTAATTGTAGGCCAAAATACTACTTGACAAGTCATCGGTGCCAGAGAAACCTATGAACATGAAACTCCATACCAGCCCAATGGAACCCGATCGTTTTTGTGACCTTCGACAACACTCGAAGTCGGTGCAATTGGGCGACGCGTCGAGACGGCGACAGATTGAAGAGAAAATTTGTGTTCGTGAATATCGGATTTCAACAAGTAGAAGAGAAACCATGCGATATTGCTGGTGTTCAGAGCGCTGTTATATTTGACAACCCCCGTGTCTGCCCGTAATTCTCAAGTGCCGCTCGCAGTAAAGAGATTCCATTACTTAAGCGAGACGCCGCCCTATGCTCTATGGATCGTTTTCTCCCTATCGCAATGGTGTTCATTAACTATCGGCTCCGCGGTTCGATGGTTTCAAGTGCGGTGGCGATGGCGGTGGCTGAGGCAGAGACAGGGGCGCAAGTGTTTACCATGCCACAATAATCTTTACTAATCAGCTATAAAAACTTGTCCATATGCTAGCCTACAGCGTTGAATGCTGTAAAACGATACTTAATTGCACGCAGACATATGTACATATATTCCCGTATGAGGTCCTGACTTGGCATCCATCGAGACCAACAACCATGTACCATATAATAAATGTATTGAAGCTATCGCTAATTGCACTTGAAATGTCCAATGTCGTCACGCACCCACACACGCGCATACGTAAATGACTAAACTATCGAACTCTGAAGTGCCTACAGAGCGATATGAATTGTCAACATGATTCTGCTCTTAGGCCCACAGGAGTACTCTATGCATATGTGTATAAGTACCTATTTGTATGCATAAATTGGGAGTTTTCATATTCCCCATCCAAAGATGGCACAATGTTTTCAAGTCCCCAATTGTCTGCGGTAATAAATGTCAGGATTTATCGAGCTGTGCATCGGGTACAGTAAAATTCGTTAATATTGTAGTTGACAGGTCGAATATATAAAATATAAATATAAATTTATACAAATTCGGTAGAAATGTTCTCTTCAAATTGGTTATTGTTGTTGCCACACAGCGATAGTTTATCAGGATGTCTGTTTTGTTATATCTTATTTTGGTTGTGTCCGTGTGCGTGGGCTGGCATACTAATTAGGCTTTGCCCAACCTGAGTACAGTACATTCTCTGATAATTGTGCAATACGTATGCCAAGCACATAGCTAGGTACTCCTTTATCAGGTTACACCATTTAATCTCCTGACTGGGCTACATTTCTCGTATTCATCAGGTAAAATTTGATTCCAGACAGGTCCGTCCGGCCTTCAGACGGTTTGTCGTTAACGGAAAATAGTCAGCAGGACGCCGGCGCCAGAAGAATTTTATTCAATGTCCTCTTTTCATGACATTCTCGGAATCCTAAAGAATTTTCCAGAATTTCACCAATTTTTGTTGTGCGATTTTTCACACTTGACCTACAGAACGTGGTTGACAAAGGAACTTGCTCTCCGTTGTCAACCTGTTTCAATATGTTAAGGGAAAATACGTTACACTTCTTTACTTATTTGTGTACAGTATTTAGGCACGTACGTACGTTAGAAACACAACCAAAATGTTGGTACAGTTTCTCAACTTCTTAAATAATCGCACTCAGTTTTAGCCCTGTGGTATCTAAAGAAATGTGCGAGTGCAATATTTATACTACATACAAATATTACATATGTCAAACGATTGCATAAAATAGTGTATGAAAATAGGATATTCGTTTTTTAAACACGCTAGGTCAATTTTTTTTTATTTTTTTATTTCATTATGTATTTTTATTTTATTTGTTGTAATATTTCTAAAATAAGTCTAGTAAAAATTTATATTAAAACTAAGCTAAAAATTGTATCAAAATCAAATTTTTGAAAATATCGAGGTAGGTGTCTGTCAATTTTGAAGCCAAGCTATCCATTTAACACTATTAACTTCGCATTGCCTTTGTTTTATAAATTTTATTTATTTATTATTTATTTATGTCTTTTTTGAAATGTAGGGCATTCAGTATTCAGCTTCACACGATTTCGCACAATCAATATACCCTAATGCAACTTGTAAAAACTATAGGGTATTTTATTTTGAATATTTTATTTATACTAAAATAATCTTAGATTTACTTATAGAAAAGTGCAAGCGAGATTACTATTAATTCCTAATGGCAATTTTGAGTTCTACTTCATCGATCAAAAAATAGGGACTGTTGCATGCGGGTTGATACTGTAAATTCATATATATGGTACATTTACATTTATGCATGTGTGTGCGTTTATCAAAATGTATACGCTGAAAATATGTATATTCTATAGATATTGTCTGTTTGCACAATGGCATTTTAATCCCTTTTCCGGAAGGCTACAATTACGCTGTATTGGACACGATTTTTAGGTGAATTGCGATCGCCCCGAGTCCTTCCCTCAAATATTTTATTGTTATGGGATTTGATTGTATACATTTTTCTGGATTCCGTGGCATGGGTCTCACACGTTCAAGGGTCAGACACAAATGCGGCAGGTAGAAACACCAGAAAAACGTAAAAAGTTAAAAGAGGATTTAATGAAACGAACCCTAAAGTGACCCAAAACGAATTCAACTCGGTAAAGAAGGGATAACTGCCATCACTTGAGTTCCCTGAAGAGGAGAGAGATGCCCCGATGATGCCGAGAGATAAGCGACCCTGGAACGCGGCAGCAAATAAGAAAACACTTTCAGAAAATATCGAGTAAAGTAGGCACCGAGGAAGGAGCCAGACATGTCTGAACATGTCATTACTCATGAGGTTTATCGAAGGATAGCAGTTACATTTGGAACCCGAGATATTAATGCGGATGGCGAAAAGTGTACGATGACATCTTTGAAGATTTATTAGAGCTATTGTTGTAGGATAGTATTTGGAGATCTTTGAACTAAAAACTGTATATTTATAAATATTTGTGTATAGTACGAAATAAAGAAAAGGTTTAATTCGCTTAATCGTTGTGCAGTTACGTTTTGATTATACAGTTACGTTGTATACAAATATAATATATATATAATAATATATTGTATACAGATGTTTTAATAGATTACTATATACTACAGTTTTCGATAGAACAGATCTGAGCATGATAAATATCGTATACGTCTGAAAGCCAAACTTTAGTTACGTTGCACCATAACTGATCAACTATATATGCATATATAGTAGTTGAAGGAACGATAAACAAATGCATGGATCAGCAAGAGTATGCAGCCTTCCGTATGTAAAACGAAGCGTTTTTTCATAGCTAATGTTTGTTCTAAAACGTACTCCCTTGTAATTAGTGTCATGCTGTCAAAGATAGCGATGGTAGAATAACTCCTACAAAGATAAAGCGAAATTACTTTCGATAGTAGAGCACAACTAGTGCTTCTAAGGATATCAAATATTAGATGAGTTTATTAACGACTTCACATATGATTGTTATAGAAAAATGCTGGAAAAACCGTTACGAAAAACGATCGAAGTCCTTCGGGCGGCGATGTGTAAATAACAATTAGGAAGGCTCAAAAATGATGTGCCGCCGAAATTCCTGTAAATTTGAGACTCCAAGGATACATCACCCGCGTCGTAATTTTTCACGCACCAAAAGAGAAATCCTAAAAACAACAATGACAAACCGAAATGCACACAGTGAGTGTATTCCCAATACCTGCCAAGCCGACAACGCGGCATATCCCAAATAGCGCGTTAATTCGTTTTGACTAACCTTCGAAACCCAAATACGACCCGGAACCCGAGAAATACGTTACTTTGCCGACCAATCTATGTATTTATGTGCATACCTACAGGTTCTTCCCGAAAGGGATTGCCAGTTTCGTGCTGTCTCAATGAAACGCAACGAGCAAGTACTTTCCACCAAAAATCCAGCAGCCGAGATCGCATCGAGATAATGCATTGTTTTCCTCATCCCCAGGCATTTCGGGATAGTGTGTCGAATTTCGGGTTTTTTTTCTGACAAGTAACGACTTGTCCGTTTCGGGTCTGAAATGGAAATTTAACAGGGATAACAGGTAGAGAGCAGCCGAGACAGAGTGAGAGGAGAAGGGCGAGAGCGGGACAATAGAACAAGAAAAAATCGTTGCGTACCCGAAAAATGCCAACCAAAAAATCCACTTCAAAAATCTGGGAAATGCTCACACCGACCCTCGCTCTCCGTGCTCTCTCTCTCCCGCTCTCTTGCTGTGCAACCACCTGCTCGAGGGAGCATTTTGATTGGCTGTTGCAACAGAGAGAGCTGCACGCGCAGCGAGTGTCCCGCACGCTCTCGCCTGAGCGGCGATCGTATAAAAGCCGAGCCTTCGTCGACTGGAGATCAGAACAGTTCCGACCAACGTCGTGGCAAGCAACCAGCCTGCATTTCAACATTAGCTTCAATTTCAACTACAGTTTGAACACAACTTCTTCCACTCGCACACAATGTCGTTCATTACGCGGGAATACAAGTTCGAGAGCAGCAGCATGATGCAGCGAAAATCAGATCAACATACGATGGCCATGCTGAACCTGAAGAAACTTGTCAAACCACTGCTGCGCCTGGTGAAGAAGAAGCAGCTCATACGCAAAACCCTGGCCGAGGTGCAATCACAGAACGAGATCAACTCATCGCTCGAGGACATGCGCAAAGACTCCGTTGCCAGCTGTGACAACGAGGCGAACGAGCAACTGGAGCAGCGTCTCTTCAACGATCTGCGCCAATGCCCCGCAAATGTCGCGATGGTGGTGCAGCAGGGCGAGCAGCGCCGCGTCGTGCCCGTGACACCCGATCAGACCTTCATCCCGGTGCACTTCGCGCGCACGAGCAGCGGCACTTTCTTCTGGACCTCGGCTGATGGCGCATTCATCCAGCAGCAAGAAATGGCAATGCGTGAGAAATACGATCGCTGGGTTCAGGCCTAAGAACACTCCTTCGCCGGGAACTCGCCAAGGCGCCACACAAACCGATGACAGCTTTAATACCAAGTTCTGTCGCCTCCTCCAGGCGACGAGCTTGGCGGACCGCAATTTTAGGGTGATATTAGCGTAGATCTATTTGTACTCTCCACGCTCATTCAATACTTATAACATTAGGCTTGTACATTTTGTGATTCTCCTTTAGACTAAGATATACGGATATTATGCGCAGCTCTTAGAAAATCATTGTCTTCCATGTTTGTTTGTTAGGTTACGTTTAGGCTAAGAATCATTGTCTTCCATGCTAATTCATTTATTTAATAAGCTAGTAGTTTTAAGAAATAAATAACTAGGACTAGAAAATCATTGTCTTTTCTTCAAACTCTCCACGATTTCCAGCATCAGCTCAGCTATGTCTATGAATCAGATATAGTCTGCTTCTCGAAAATGAGATCAAACCCGAAGAAGATACGAGAAGTAGCGCATTCGTCTAATTTGACAGTTGAACGCACACGACAAGCGCGTACGCAGAGCACACGCTCAAAACACGCGCAAGCATGCGACCAAACGCGCGAGCGCAACGCGTGGCTTGCTCATGTTATGCACGCGAAGCATGGTCAACCGCCCCTTATTATTATTATTTCTTATCATATTGATTTGCCTTCACACGAAGGAGTACCATGATGAAGATAGATAAATAGGTTGTCCTTCTAAAACAAATTGATAAAAACCAAATGCTACAGCTAGAATAATATAATAATAATAGAATAATATCTTCTATGGTAACTCCAATGATCTGAATATGGATCGGTGCCTTATTCTTTTAATATTTATTTGCATTTAAACTAAAAAAATTAATAAAATAATAATAGCGATATGATGTGCGTCAAGTACGGGGGATATACGTACAGTCATACAGTTAATAATTGCAATGTTATCACGTCTCTGAATTCCAAATTTTTGATTGGTTAACCTTATAAATATTTATATATTTTGTAGATTTTTAACTAAGCTTTTACTTTAAGGAAACAAGCACAAATTTATCATAAATTGAGAAAAGATTATTATTATTAATTTTTTTTATTACCATACATAATTTGCAAACATTTAGGGAACCTTATCAATCGTTTATTGTTTATATGGTATATATCCTTTGCGAAGATCAACTGAAAATTCTATATAAAGTTAACCACGCATCATAGAATTTTATTTCTTTCGTAACATACTTAGTAGATTTTTAACTAATTTTTCTCGTTTTACAGCAATTTTATCTTTTAAATTAAGGAAACAAGCAAAAGTGTATCATTAATTAATAAAAGAATTACACAAATTAGATAAATATAATTAATTTTTATTATTACATACTTTGCAAACACTTAGGGGACCTTATCTATCGTTTATTGCTTATTTTATCAACTAGGAATTCTATATAGAGTTAGCTACGCATCCTTGAATTTTATTTATTTCGTTACATACTTTATAGAGAAAGTCCTCAAAAGTATGCTATAAAAACTAGATATATAATTTAACGGAAAAAAGCAAATAAACATATTGATATATTTTATATAAACTTTTACATTACTACATTTTCATACTTTCCTTTTAAAGAATATGTCCTAATGTAGAATTTTAAAATAGAATATAGCCTACTGTATTTTCCGATTCTAAACATTGTGAATTTCACAAGATTGTGAAATCCTTGCACAGTTTCTCATGAAAAACGAATTTTACAAGGATGTAAAATTTTTAAATAATCGCATATTGATAAAAATATAAATAATAATATATAGTTTATTATTAGTTTACTAGATAATCTTATACATATTGAATTTCATAAGAATGTGAAATTCTTAAATAATTTCCAAAATTCCACTTAATTAAGAAATAATCTCATATTGATAAAAATATAAATAATAATATATAGTTTATTATTAGTTTACTAGATAATCTTATACATTTTGAATTTCATAAGAATGTGAAATTCTTAAATCATTTCCAAATTTCACTTAATAAAAAATAGCCCACTAAATATTCTTATGAATATTAAAACTTACTCGAATGGGAAATCCTTATACTATTTTATATCAATTAAAATTAAAACAATATAAGAGAACTAAATATACAAAATGAATTTCAGAAGGATATGAAATCCTTACATAATTTCACCATCACTAATTGCAGGCATGAACCTAAAGCACATAACTAATTTCAAAGTATACTCAATTATCGCAGATATGAGCGTGTATATTAGGATCCTTCCATCTTAAATTACACTTGCAATTAAAATAGCGCAAACCTCAAGATAACAGAGCAAGATAGCGCAAGATTAGGCGACCTGGCTAGACCTCATAAAAAATACGTTAGGACCTGTATGCGACGGCGCCATCAATCACAACGGCAGTCTAGTCACCCACTTAGTTCGAAAACTCTCTCACTTCTCTGGCAACATGTGTTTAACGAGGGTTCAAGGCTTCATGCCTCGCTGTCAATCCATTAACCGTGAAAGGACTAATCAAGGCACAAATTCCTTAAGACCAAACTCCTCCGCAAATACCCATCGAACGTGGACGTAGAGGAATATGAAAATTTGTGTGTGCTGCCAGGCAATTATAAAAACAATAGAAATTTCGACTGAAAATTTACTCTCCCACGGAGTAGTCGAAGGTTTGTTTGCCCGACAAGTCTGGGAGTCCCAAGTTGAAGCTACCTGATGGAATTGTGCGTGACTTGCAGCGCAGAGAAACACCTGCGTGACGGAGCGACGTGATTGGCTGATCGGCAACAGTGGGAATTAGGGATGATGGAAGAGACTAACGTATAAATACGCAGAGATTTCGTCTGGGAAACATCACATCGAATTCAAACGTAGAATAGTGCACTTCAGGCCTACACGATGCCTTACGAACCTCTATTCAACACTGCGAATACGACCGACTCGAATGTCGTCAAAAGAAACCTGAGCTTTCACTAAAAAAGTATCCGAAATGCCCTGAGAGCGGCATATAAAACGGTTCTATACGCCAATCAGAAGGACTAAGCGAACTCTCGGAACTTTGCTGAAAGCCGCGCAAAAATGGGACGCTGCAATAGAAGTCAAAGGAGAAAACTTCCCCATCAAAACAGCTTTACAACAGACTCGTCGAGTGGTCTCTAAACACTCACCAAGCTTTACTTTACATCTGCAATATCTCGAGCTTTAATGAATGTCTTCCATAGTTATGTAAGAATTGTAATCAACTGTAATTTAAGAGTATACAAGAATACATTAAAAATGTTGAGTATAAATCTTATTGCTAGGGTGTTTTCTATTTTGATAATGCCACGGGGTTATTGACATGGGTTTTGATTTAGGGAGTTAGGGCTCCCTCCCCGAACTTGAATTCAAAATATTAATGAGCTGGCGTATCTACAAGTGCTTGCATATGCGAGCTTGTGTTTCGAAACACAGAACCCAATACCCGAACATTCCATTTGAGAATAACAAATAGAACCGAATCCCTCCTTGACTGCCTACCTGTTCCTGCAGCGCAAAGTTAAAAAACCTGTTGTCTCGAGAGAAAACCTGTTACCTTAGGGCTTCTCCGGGTTTTGTTTTCTTCGACCGTTTTTATGCTCTCCGAAAATAAATCTCATATTGCATTGAAACAGGTAGGGTCTCCGCACAGGTAAACAAGACGATGACCACACAACCCTAAATAATCTTCAAAGGGTCGCCTTGAATGCTAATGCATTCGAACAGAGTATTCGCTTTTTCCAATCACTCCCCCCATCCACTATTCTATTCTAAACATTATTTATCGTAGATGGAAATCTTAAGTTACTGTCATGCATCAATGCATTAATGAAAAACCGGGCATAGCCTACGGCAATTTCACTGAACTTCTTACCGAGAAAAGCTATTAAATTTCCTTCGATTACGCAATCAGGCAATTCGATAATGCCATTAAAATATATTGGGTATCGAATAATTCTAATTAGAAATGGTTGAATACGTTTGCGTAAAAGCTTATAACAGGGACTGCTTCTATTAAGCGTATACACTTTTAATCCTAATCAACTGCAACGACCAAATACCACAGATTAAAGCTTAACCCAAAGGGTATCTCCAAGTCGAGAGCACTATAACTGAGATCTTCTTACTGGTTTAAGCTTGCTGAACAGATTCGAAAGTAATACGATATATGCATGAATAACAAACTGACCCAAAATCGAAAAACTACTTTGCATATAATCACAGGGATAATAATATTTTAAAATGTTAGTATTTTCTCGAAGAAAACGAATAAGAAAACGATTATTTAAAAATAACAATGATTTACGCATATTCATATTTTATTCAAAGGAGCCAGAAGGCTTAAGCAAAAGTATGCGAAAGTAAACAAATGCGCGGTGTGGGAACGCAGGTTTCTATTTTCATTTCGCAAAGAAATGCGGACAATGGAAAGGCCTCAGTCACGACCCAAGGAAAATTCAAAATTTGTGTTTTCCCACGTCCTAGGAGCCGGTGGGATAATTATCCCAAAACTCTGGCATGAGTTTCCCACGCTTCACACGATATTTGATGCTGGGCAAGTTGCCAGGACACCTACTACCTGTACCCTTTGTACGCAATGCTCCTGCTCCTGCTCATGCTCCTGCACAGTCTTCGAACGTGAGAAATTCCGAAACTACCACCTGCCACAGTCAGGCAACTGCGATTGGTCGAGATGCTGCAGCATCTCCTCAAGTTGGTTTTGCTCTCCAGCAAGGAGTCGAGTGTGCGTCTCAGGGGTGAGAGTATAAATAGGGCAGACGCACGGCAAAGAGCATCACACACAGTTCGACCGTCGCACCGAACGCACATCTCAGCTAACTACTCTCAAGAAACCCAAGCATCTCGCAACTCCACAAAGATGTCGACTCTTAACAAGCAGTTCAACTACAACAACAAGAAGAAGCTGTCGATGCAATCGTACAAATCGAAGGTCTCGCCAACTCGACGACTCACCAACATGCTGAAGCCGCTGCTGGGCCACGTCTTCAAGCTGAAAGCGAAGCAACCCAAGCGCAGCTCCTACATTGCTTCCGATGAGGTCCCGGCCGAGTTCGACTGGCTCAACAACGACATGGATAACATGGCCAACGAGCATCTCGAGAATCGCCTGATCGAGGAGATTCAGCAGTGCGCCAAGGAGGATGCCATCATCGTCTACAAGGAGAACGGCTCCGGCGAACTGCAGACTATCGATCACGAGGACTACTACGTGCCCGTACACTTCGCGCGCACCAATGCGGGCACCTTCTTCTGGACCTCGCTGCAAACGAAATCGGCCGAGCCCTACGACATCGAGTGGAACTTCCACGATCGCTGGGCACAGGCGTGAAGCAATCACGGTCGGGCATCATCTGGGCTGAAACTTCTTCATCATCTTGTTCGCATCAAGTATTGAATTCACTATGGATGGGTCTGAGGGCCTGCGGTCTTCAAATCAAAGTTTGGGTACTTCGACTTTGAGCTCAACTGGGTAAATTGTACTATGGATCAGGACAGGGCGCGACTTCGCATTCTAAATAGCAATTTAAAATGTCGAAAGTCGATGGCAGGAAAACACTTATGTAGCAATTATCAATTTGTTCTTTTGTTCGAATCAAAAGATCCGAATTGTAAAGGGGTTGGAGGCAAAGAAATAAAATATATAACTAAAAAAAAAATTCATATTGTTTCATTATTTAGACATTTTTTGACAGCAAGTAAATTTATAGAGTGTATATTCTATTATATCAAGGAAGACTTGCGACTGAGAAAAACCTGTGAAATAATTTGACATCATATGTCAAATTTGAAACACGAGGAACAAGCTCTAATGTTAACACTTGCCTGAAAAATATATACGGATCATTTAAGATCAAAAACATCAAAACAAACACAAAAGAGAACAAGAGAAATTTGTTGCTTCTTATGACGATTCTGTTTATATTTACACAAAATACAAAAACAACCATAAGAAATTAAATCTAAATTAAAGCTATGGAAGACGTACAGAGTTTTGTTGTCATCTTACGCATGTAGGCAACAGTCTTACACATCTATATAACAGATATTTTTTTCCTTACAGATATTAGACGTTCTTGGAACAGGGTACTACACTAACAACATGTAACAATTGATATTGCACACTGAGGAACTTCGGGGTCACAGCATCGAATGATCGAGCTGTGTGACCCGCAAAGCCGATTGCACTTTTCTCATGCCCGGTCCGTTGTGGGTTCCCTCCTCGTCCGAATAACATTGTGGTATCCAGGCCGATGAGAGCCAACTTAGTTAAAGCTATCCACCAACCAAATCCTTATCAATTACGCTTCGAGCGCCTTAAAGCTGCATCCGAGCATTTGGAATGCTGCATGAACTTCCACGTCACAATCGACGCCTCAACGCCAGTTGCGGTTGCAGTTGCAGTTGCAAGTTCGAAAGTTTTTCAAGATCCCATGCGTTCGAAGGCATCTCGTCGTCGACGGCTTTCACTGAGAACTGACGGCCCTTCCCGAAGTGCACACAATTTTATAGAGGTCGCCGAGAGGCCGTCAGACAGCCGAAAACTAAAAACAGATAAGCGGCAAGCGGCAAGCAGCATATAGAACAGTCAGACGTACTATATACTCTGCTGTACATATGTGAGTGATACGCGAGCATCGTTATCACGCTGCAGCAATGCAACTGTGTGTGATATATACACACACGCACACACGCACAAAAACTGAACCGACAAGTTCATGCTGCGTTTGGGATGCCGTCGCCGTCGCCGTCGCCGCCGTCCACTTATGTGTGCATACCTACATTGTGTGTTTGTTAAGGCACATTTACCAACTCGATCGTATATATACAACACACACACACACACATGTGTTCTGGTCTTATCATGCGACCTTTGACCCACGCGTTTGTTTATCACGTTTCCCTTTTTTTGTTTACTGCCGCCGCACGTCGCGTCTAATTCTTGGGTCCGCGTCGAATTCCTGCACCGAGATTTGTTGTGTTTGCTTTATCTTCGGGCAGTCGACCCGATGCTGTGCATATCGTAAATGAGGGGTCAGACCCGGGACCCGCAGCATGACTGTCGACTCTTCACAGTGGCCGGAGGGCGTACTGTGCGGGGGGTGTCTTCCATTCATTAAAGATTAAATCGACAGAATGGACCTACATCAATATGCGATAGCTTCTTGTCGTTATTGTACTCGTAGTTGTTGTATCAACAGTCAGCGTCATTATAAAATGTATAGGTCATTATATTATGTGTATAGAAATTATATATTAGTTAAATATCGAATATTTTATTATGCTTTGCAATACTATTATTATTATTATTTTTTATTTATTATTCTTATACATTAACATAGGGCAGAGCTTCTCGCACTTTATATATAATATAAAATATATTATTTGTATATTTAGAACATATTACCATTATTTTAAATATTTTTTCACTACAACTATTATTTTTTAAGCATTAACAAGTAGCAGGGCATCTCAAATTCTATATAGGAATGGCGGTCGAACTGTCTTTATTTTTATAGTTTAAAATATCAGTTGTATTTACAAATATAAAATATTATATTATTTAAATAAAGAACATATTATAATTATTATAAAATGGTTTTTTTACAGCTATACATTTTTTTAAACATTTACGAGGGTAGAGCATCTCACATTCTTTATAGTAATAGCTGTCGAAGACTCTCGATTTGATGCGTTCGATATTTATAGCAAGTATTCGCACACCTACAACGCTTTTATGTCTGGCTATAATTGATTTCATTCTACAGGCCGTATTTAAGTCAGAGAAGAAACTCTTTTGCCTGCAGTTCGATTCAAAGAGTATTGAGTGCACGCGATTTATGGCAGAAATGGTAATATATTAAAGCACGAAATTATACACACTTCTATATATATGCTCAACTTTCAGACTACAATAGCACGCATCAAGCTCATCGCGCTGCTTGCTCTAAGCCAATTGATCGCACGGCAAAGCGTTGGCTACCAATATTTCAGTCATTTGGGCAAGCTTCCGGGACACGACGAACAAATGGAATGTGTCAAAATTATAATGATCTGCTACCTAATTGATGACTCTCCACCAGACTACGAGGACTCAGATGAAAGCGAGAAAATTGATGATGTGAATGTGGACAATCGCAAAGACGTTGACAAGCGCTTCGACGACTGTATTCCGGCTGACCTAACGCCCCAGGCGAAGGTGAAATTCTGGGAGAATGTGCCAATTTGGAAACAGGAGGTGGCCGAACTGTTGCTCAACAATGACTTGTTCATCAAAGAAGACGACAGCCATGGAGGCTCAAGGTTTAGTCTCTGGAACATTTTCAACGTGCATGCGTATGTGCGCTGCAATGGAACGTATTTCATCAGATTCGATGAAAACACAACAACGACAGCTGCGGCGACTGTGACGACTGCTGCAACTTCCAGAAGCACTACTCGTATGCCCAGCACAACCACACGAACTCCGACTACGATTGCCAAGCCCCCTGTAAGCTGCGATGAGCAGCAGCCGATCGGTGTATGGATTGGCGACCAAGTGTCGGCGACAAAAGGTGTTTCCGAATTGACGCTAATGCTTGACGCTATACTCGATCAGCCGAAGCTCAAATCTCCTGGCAGTTGCCTGCCCCAAACTGCCATGAGCAACAGCATCGAGGCCATCAACGACTACATCGACCTAATGCTGCAGCAAAGGGGCCTGAGTGCCGACAAGATAGTCAGACCAACAGGTAACGCCACGGCGGATCTTCACAATTTGCTGCTCAGACTGGAAGTGGTGCAGCTCAATCCGACCAAAGGCAACTGCTGTGAGAACTGGGCGGAGAAAGTCCAGGGTGCTAAGGATCGTATAAATGCGTTGATGGTATCGGATACAGCTCAAACCGCTGCAGATCTAACTGAAGTATACGAAAAACTAGAGAGGGATTATGAAAGGCAACTCGAGCGCTTGGAACAAGCTGAAAAGCAATACAACTCGGAGTTGCCCACAAAACTTATTGAGGACATTGAAAGACGCCTGCAGGGATATATTGAACTTCCGAACGGACAGGATAAGTTCAAAATAACTGAAAGACTCGATTATTTGGAACAACAGCTCGATCAGTTGAACGACAATGTCAAGTCCATTATAGCATCGTACGACAAAATCGATATGGCGCAACTCAATGAGGGGCATCGGAATTTAAGCACGTTGTGGAAAGAACTCGATCGTATAGCGAAGGAACAGGAGAAGGCTATATCCCAGCAGGCTGAAAAGAAGAAAGATCTTGTCTTCTGCCTAGAAACAACAGCAAGCTCCAGCGGAGCTGAAATGTGCGCAAGAGCAGAGCAGAATGAGCTGGAATACAACCAAACAAATCAGCAAATAAACGATATGTTGGCCATGCTGAATGACCTTAACAAAGCTGCAGAAGAACAATCGCAAAAAATCGAACATTTCGAACGTGAACTGGAAAAGAATTTGGATGAGGAGCGCAGGCTGCTCGAGCAGATCGAATCTGAAGAATCCAAGATAAGGCATGATATTGCGGAGCGTATGAAGCAGCTCGAAGAGCACACAAAGGCTGCTAACCTAGACCCCACAGCGGATTGGCGGAACAGCTTAATTGAGGCAGACAGAAACATTGATGAAGTCACAGAGGATGCAATGAAATGCATGGAAGATTGCGAATGGGGAGACTCGCCTACCCCCGACCAAATGATGCAGCGATTAAAGGATTTGGAAAGGAACTAATAGAAGAAGTACTATATAAAAAATTCTATGGGCATTAACAGATTACTTTGTTGCAGAGATAAAAAAAAATATTGAAAGTAAAAAGAAAAACATTAAATAAAGTAAATAAAACTGCAAACATTTTATGCAATGCTTTTTTCACTGCATACTTTTAGGCACAGCGAAAACCGATTGCTGCCAAGCGTCTGGCACACTGAGTAAACGCTGCACAATTAAGAAAATAAAATATACAAATTATCAACAAAATAAGCAGAAGCTTATAAAGCCTTTGGCTCGAATATACTACTTCTTCGCTGCACTCTGGGTGCGAAATCAAACCTCGAAATTCGAAATAGCTGGTAGATTGCCTTCCCTATGCACTGCAAATCACATTTCACTGCATACTTTTAGGCACAACGGAAAACAGTTGCTGCCAAGCGTCTGGCACAATTAGTTCATTTTTGTTTCGAACAAGTTGGCAGCGCCGTGTCGCAATCAGCTGTGCGGCAACACGTGCACATGTCATTCGTGCCGGAGTTTGTTTGGCAGAGTGCGTCATTTGTTGTCGTGGAATTTATTGCAAGTGCAAACGAAATAAGTTCTAGCAGCACACGATGCACGACAATACACCTCCACATCGTCCAGACTTCGACAACGAAGACGACGAAGAACTAATCGAGGAGATTGACATGCTCGGCGATCCGCCGCTCGACGATGACGACCTGGAAATGGAGGAGATCACTCTGGCCGAGCTGGAGGCTCGCCTGGGCCTGCACGGCTCCGGCGATGGCATGGGGAACGACGAAGAGGACGACGAGGAGGAGATGCACGATCGTGAACGCATCGCAGCCATCAAAGACGATGCCCTGTGCACGTTCCGCAAGCACACAGCGCCCGTGTTCGGCTGCAGCCTGCATCCAAAGTTCGACTGGGCTGTGACGGGCAGCGAGGATGATCACGCCTATGTGTGGGACACGCGCAGCGGCGAGGTGCTCTTCGAGATAAGCGAACACAAGGACACCGTCACAGAGACGCACTTCAGCCACGATGGCAGCTACCTGGTCACCGCCGACATCTCCGGCGAGCTACTCGTGTTCAAGGCGAGCGAGCAGCCAGACGAGCGTCCCATCCTGACCAAGGTCTGGGAGTACTCCATGTCCGACATGGCCTGGCTGTTCTGGCATCGCGCCGCCAACGTGCTGCTGGCCGGCGGCGACAGCGGCGAGGTCTACGTTTGGCGCATACCCAGCGGCGACTGCAAGATACTGCCAGGTCAGTCGGCGCGCTGCGAGGCCGGCGAACTCAGCGGCGACGGCAAGAAACTGCTCACGGCATACACCAGCGGCGTCGTCAGGCTGTGGGACCTCAAGTCCTGTCAGGTGCTCATGGAGGTGAATCAGCAGCATCCGCTGGGCTTTGGCGAAATCTCGCATGCGGTTGTTGCCTGCGAGCGGGAATCGCCCTTCTACGTGTGCGCTGAGGGTGGAGGTGAGTGCCCAAGGGATTCCAAGGGATCTATTGACTGTATTAACTGAGTAAAGCCTTCTCTGCCGCATAGGCAAGCTGCTCTTCTGCACCAACAACGGTCCGGTTAATGTGATTCAGGCGGAGCACGGCATCGAGTGCGTCGCCTTTGCGCCCTCCTCGTCGGAGCTGAAGCTGCTGGCGTGCGGCTCGCTGGAAGGCGACATTTCCATTTGGGACTATTCCAAGTACTCGCTGCGCACGCTCTGCGAGAGTCCCGTGCCCAACGATGGCGTGCTGCGGTAACTAAACGAGACTCTGTGCCTGCATCTGTATCTCAGAACTAATTCTCAATCTCCCTCTATGCACAGACTCAAGTGGCTGAACGAGCACACCATTCTGGCCGGCACGGCGCAGGGCAATCTGAACGCATTCGACGCACGCACCGGAGCGCTCAAGTTCAGACTGACGGGACACCACTATCACGTCTATGAGTTCACCTACAAGGCCGAGGATAACCTGCTGCTGAGCGTTTCGGAGGACGCCACAGCGAAGATATTCATGGTGCCAGCGCTGGGCGATTAGCTGCGAGTATAGTCTATAGTGCTGATAGGACAAGATCACGATGTGTATTGAGCAACATGTTATTATTAAATGTACCATATGATGTAGTACATATCGAATGTACACATGCATGTAAACTGACCTAGAGGTTCTCCTAAATATTTGCACAGATTGTTTGCCATGGCTCTGTAATTTAGTTTAGTGCCTTGTTATTATTATTGCGTTTGCGATTGTTAATATCTTTAGCGTCCGCGATAAGAGACTACAATGTAAGCCGCATGCAAACTGCAGGCTGCACTCTCTGTCGTCGCAGCTCGGGGCATGCGTGCAACGCGCCCGAGAGCTGCGCTCTGCTCAGCCAGAACTGCCCAAGAACCAATTTTGCTTTTACAATGTTGTCTCTGCCTGTGCAGTGCATATAGTTAGTATGGGTGTGCGTGTGTGTGTGAGTGTGTTTACTATATTGCTCTGCTCGCACACAATGCTCTGTGAATTACCTAAAATTCTGTTGGATTTTTTTATTATTTTATTAAAGCTGCGAGCATGCTAAATTCTATTCTATTCTCTGCTGCGGTTGTGCATCTCAGTTTCAGTTCCAATCCGAATTTCAGACTGCGCGTTACGGCGACGGCTACAGCATAGTAGCAGTGAGTCGAGCCCGCGAGTTCGCATATCTGTATCTGTGTAGCTGTATGTGTGTGTCTGTAGCTGTGCAGATACTCACGTTTATTCGCACTATCAAAGAGCTGCAAGCTGAGCTTCAGGCGCGATTAATATTATATATATATAATAATTTTAAAACTATCAGGTTTAATGTTTGCGGCACAGCTCGCGGCTTTAGGCATACACACACACAAACACACATACATACATGCATGCATACTTGTGTGTGTATTAATGAAAATTGCACATGGAAGTGATCCATCATATTTTGGGTTTCGAGTAGGGCGCGAACCTAAAAGCAAAAGCACAACAACAAACCGCAGACAATCACAACAACAACAACAAAGGCAGCAAGCATAGTTAATCAATGCGTGTGTGTGTGTGTGTGTGCGTGTGTGCGTGTGCAAGTAAATCAGTTTGCGGCTGTGTGGCATGCGTGTGTCTCTTTGGCGACTTTTACAATTAGATTACCAGCCCAGCGGCAGCAACAACAACAACTACTACAACAACAACTACAACAACAAGAACATCAGGCCAGCCACTTATAGCATTATAGTTGACAATCAAAATCTCAGGCGACTGTGAGCCTATGAAAAGCACAGGCAGGCGCTGCACAATTTAGTAGCTCTGCGTATTTGTGTGCGCTCTCTCCCTGTGTGTGTGTTTGTGTGTGTTTGTCGCGTCCAGCCAGCAGTAAAAAAAGTCTGCTGGGATTACGATCGCCGCACAATTGAATTATCACAGTTTGAAATGTCACATACACGCGCCTGGCGATCCCCACGACAACAGCGTTTAGTTGGGCTTGAGCTCGTCACACACACTAGCGCAGTTGCATATGTATTAGTGTTATATGTGTACATGCAATACAATTGTACTTGCCAAACATACACACGCACACACACACGCACACATGAGTAATGAATGCGACTTAGTTGATAATGAACCGCTTAAATGCTTCACAAAGGCACAACTAATATTATATATACATATATATATATGTATATATATATATATATATATATGAGATAAGGTTATGTACGACCGCAAGTAATCAGTTAATAATTTCTATAGTTTCTATGTACAAATTGTGCAACATTAAAACTGATCCACCATAGACTTGGATTAATAGCTTTGCTAGCAGTAAACTTAACCAGTTTCCAGTGGCTTTCAAATCACTTGCCACAATATAAGCGATTAATTGACACTTCACAATTTTATTAGACACTCGAACGACGTGCAAATAATTTTGATAAACATTTGATAATACTTCGGACTTGGCATGAATGGAGCGAACTCTCAATGGCAACTAAAAGGGTATCTGCGCCTGTGGCGACAAACACACATACATGCATACATGTTGTGTAGTTGTATTGAGCGTATGTACTTTGTCAATGAACCGTTAAATGGGCAATCTCTCAGGCGCGTATTAGCTGTCAGCCCATGTCGTCTAACCTGTCTTTCCAAATGTCTCAGACTCTGTCTATCAGCCTCAGCTGATTATACAAACTCTTTATTAATATTATTTATTAAATCGAGCGAAAGCACAGTGCAGCTAATACACGCACATCATTAAATCAACATAAACACAGCTGCATCAGTGTGTGTGGGAGCAGCAAATGTCATTGTTGTTCGTTTTTGTTGTTGTTGCTGTCTGCAGTTCCACACGGCAAGAGCAAGCGAAAGAGAAGAGCATATGACGAGAGCGTGCACGTGCTTTTTGTTGATGGTGTTGGAAATACATGTGCATGTGTTTGTTTGCATGTGTGTATTTATGTGCATGTTTTATGCCATTGCCCCTAACAGCGAGAGAGTCGCTTGGCATGTTGCTGAAAATATACGCGCGTCTTGCATCATTCGAAGCAAGCCACGTCCAAACATGTTAGTTTCTCTCGCAGTGTGTGTGTGTGTGTGGCAGAGAGCGGGAGTTTTGCAGACTAAGAGAGCAAAAAGCGCGCACTCTAGGTCTAGCAATACAGACGCACTCTTCTTTCAGACTCTCAGGTAACGGTTAAGGGCAGCGCAGCAGGAGCAACAGCAGCGGCAGGTAAATCAGTGCAACTCTCAAATCGTTTTATGGCAAGCACATAAAAGCAGAGAGCGAAGAGCGAAGAGCGAGTGCGTGACGCTCTGCGAGCGGAAGAGAGAGCAAGAGGTCGGCAATTGAAACTAACTAGCAGCTGCCGCTGTCAACGTCATCGTTGCCGTCGCTGTCGTCACACAAGCAGCAATGCAAAGTTAAGCGTACAGCAGGCAAAAGCAAATACAGCGGACAGCAGCAGAGGCAGAGGCAGAAGCAGTCGCGCCGCGTCGCATAAAGGGGAGAGCGTTTATTTGCTCGAACTTAGTTTGGAATCGGAGAGTGCAAAGTGAGGTCGATCGAAGAGCCCGGCGGCGTGCAGTCAGAGCGAAGCGCGAGTGAAACTCGAAAAAGAAACACAAGGCGGTTTTCCTTTTTCCGGCGAAACGGAAACTCGCACTGAGTAATCTTCTTTTTTTGGAAGTTGTTTGATTCCAAAGATGCAGCGAACTCTTTCCTAGACGACACACTTTCCAGGCCGAAGAGCTACCACGTGTGCGCCTCATTACGCAGCAGTGTGAGTGTGTGTGTGTCATACATAAGTGAACAAACACACGTGCCCTCTCACCTACAAGCACACATATAGTCTGCTTACATGTATGCGTGCTTGAAAGAGTGTAAAAGCTGCGCAAAAAACCAAACAAAAAGCATGCGGGCAACCGAGCAAAGCCAAATTTGTGTTTGAAGCTTCAGAACCAGATCCACGCTGGCAGTGAGAACGCGCGCCGAGCGCGAACGGACGCAGCAGTTCTCGAGTCTCGAAACGCGTCAAGAAACCCCAAGCGCAGCCAATGAATACGCGTGAATAATGTATGAACAGACATACTAAAAGATTTAACGATCCTGAACAAATCAAAGAAACATCAACAAATAATACTCAACGACATCACAAAAGACTTCCTCTATATCATCTGCAAGACCTTGAAATACCTTGAGCCGCACGTGACCACAAGATGACGCGAGTTCAGGCCAGCGACACGCTTATTCCCCGCCAGATGTTCGACGCTACCGAGGATGGTAATGCACGTGGACGCAGCAACTCCTCAGCGGACACCTCTAGCCAGGGATCGGGAGTGAAACTCAAGAAACAGATCGGACTGCTGGACGGCGTTGCGATCATTGTCGGCGTCATCGTTGGCTCCGGCATTTTCGTCAGCCCCAAGGGTGTCCTCATGTTCTCCGGCTCAATCGGGCAATCCCTGATCGTCTGGGTGCTATGTGGTATACTGAGCATGGTGGGCGCCCTTTGCTACGCAGAGCTAGGTGAGTTATGGGCACGGTTTTGCTATACAGAAAGTAAAGCAAAACGAAAATTGTGGTATTACTCATAAACACATATTTATGGTTGCATATAATAGCTTCAGTATGCGTAGGTATTCACAAAATCACACGATTTTTCGCTTGATTTGGGAACTTGAAATAACTTCGTGCTTTACAGACTCAATAAGTCTGCTTACTCGGCGTAATTATAGAAATACATGAGGTCAAGATGTAGGTTGAACAGGTGTTACAATCTTGACTGGAATGAAGTGGTCATGAAATACAAACATACAAAATACCTATAGGTATATAATAATTCTATATTGCTTGTAGCAAAGTTCTGAAGCAAAAAGTACATTAGAAAAGTATTTTTAAAAACGGTACTTGTAGTTATTTAAAAATTCTATATTGCTAATAGCAAAGTTCTAAAGACTAATTTGAACTCATAGAACCTTTCTAAAATCGGAAAAGAATTTCATTGAAAACTTGGCTGAAAAAACTTCAATGGGATCATTCTCAAATTATTCATATAAAAGTACTTAAGCATTCGCATTTATACATATTATATATTATATAATATTTTACATTGATTGAAGCAAAGAAAAAACTGAATTCCAAACAATTTCCATTGAATAAGGCAACCAAATATTAATACATAATTAATTTAATTTTTATAAGTTCGTAATAATATTAAAAAACGCTCAAAAGCTTAGAAGACTAGTGATAATTACGGCAGACAGTTCAATGGCCCTAATGGAATTTTACAGAGAACACTTTCAGCAGAAGATAGGCAAAAGGTTATACGCATAGTCGAAGCAAATGCTCAGTCGGAATAGATAAGATTTTCTGATCAGAATGACAGTAAGCCAACTCTGATAAGCTTATTAAAGAGAGCGAGGGAAACAGAGAGAGATAGACAGAGAAATATAGAGACATAGACGACGGGTTTAGGCCAGTATTGACTATTGACTGCGTCCCGGAAGTACATTTTGCTATCTATGTTTCGATTTAAGAGAACCAAAAAGAGAAATGTACTCTTTTTTTAAGAGAGTCTATCAATATAACTTATTGATTTCGTCTTTACACTCAGGAACGATGATACCAAAATCTGGAGGTGATTACGCCTACATTGGCACAGCGTTTGGCCCATTGCCCGCCTTCTTGTACCTCTGGGTGGCTTTGCTGATTCTGGTGCCCACGGGAAATGCCATCACGGCCCTCACGTTCGCACAGTATCTGCTGAAACCCTTCGTTCCGCACTGCGAGGCACCCACAGCTGCCGTTCAGCTGCTGGCGGCTGCAATGATTTGTAAGTATCGGCCAGAAGATATATAAAAAAAAAAACTATATTACACAATAATCTGACCAAATCGGACCTCTGCAGGTGTGCTGACTGCCATCAACTGCTACAACGTGAAGTGGGTGACGCGTGTGACGGACATCTTCACGGGCACCAAGGTCGTCGCCCTGATGGTCATCGTGGGCGCTGGCATCTGGTACTTGGCCGACGGCAAGACCGAGCACTGGGAGCAGCCATTTAGCGGGGGTCTTATGGAGCCCGGCTATATCGCGTTGGCCTTCTATAGCGGACTTTTTTCCTATTCTGGCTGGAACTACCTGAACTTTGTCACCGAGGAGCTGAAAGATCCGTATCGCAATTTGCCTCGTGCTATTTGTATATCAATGCCGGTGGTCACGATCATCTACATGGTCACAAATATAGCATACTTTTCGGTGCTGTCGACCGATGAAATTATTTCTTCGAATGCCGTTGCCGTCACGTTTGGCGACAAGATGCTGGGCTATATGTCCTGGATAATGCCCTTCGCAGTGGCCTGTTCGACTTTTGGATCCCTAAACGGTGCCATCTTCGCTTCATCTCGCCTGTTCTTTGTCGGAGCACGCAATGGTCATTTGCCTGCGGCCATTTCCCTGATAAACATCAACTGTCTGACGCCGGTGCCATCGCTAATCTTCCTGGTAAGTGAGAGCACAAGTGGGAACACTCCCTCGACTGAAGACTAGCCTTATACATGAATCTCTCTGTATTTACAGTGTGTGATCACCCTGCTGCTGCTCTTCATCGACAACATCTACGTGCTCATTAACTATGTCAGCTATGTGGAGGCGTTGTTCACGCTCGCCTCGGTGGCGGGTCTGCTTTGGCTGCGCTACAAGCAGCCGAAGACGGAACGACCCATTCGGGTTAATATGGTATTGCCGATTATCTATCTGATCGTTTGCATGTTTCTCGTCATCGCGTCCTGCACTCAGTCGCCCGTGGAGGTGGCCGTCGGCACCATTGTCATACTCTCCGGTATTCCGATCTACTATCTGACGATACATCGACCGGTTGAGTGGCTCGCGGACACGTCACAGGCCATCAACCTGTGGTGCTCGAAGTTCTTCGTCTGCATGCCGAATCAGGAGAAGTTCGACTAAGGTTGTCTAACTCAAGTGCCTTTTTGGGGATGTACGAAAGACCCAACCATATGCTTACTAGTTTAAGCAACATTCATCTAGATATGCTAGCAATAAGGTCAATACTGCCTTTACCTACATGGAGCGCACAATACAGAGCAGAGCGGCTAAATCATGCCGAGTTCTTTGGTGTAAATACGCACGCACATACGATTAAAATACCGTCTTCAGAATGTTTCCCTATCCACAAATTTAGAGAGTACAGATTATAATGTAACAATGTGTATATTTTGAATAATATCAGTTCCTCAGCACGCAAAGCACAACATCCAAAGGGCAAAAGACATACATGTAAGCACAATAGAGGATTACAATTCTAGATATTAATTACCATAAAGTACGTACAATATACATATACATATATTTATTTGATAGGTACACGATCGATATAATTTTATACTTGTGTGTAAATCCCATTATTTTCTACAAAATAATAAAAACAAATCAAGAAGATACCATAAGCTTTTCTCTAATCACCTTATCCATTATTCCACCTCATCACATATTATTCACCATATCTAGGCGCATCTTAAGCCTATTGTAAACAGACGGCACAAAGTGCCGAGCGCAGAGAAAGCTTTTAAAGCTTATCGCGACCGTTGGAATCTCAGCGAGTGCGACGGCAGCGAGTGGCAACCGGCGAGTGCCGACTGGGATCAGTACAAAAGCGGTAGGTAGGCGAGTCGGTCGTTGGAAAGGCCCTCGAGCATCGAACGGGATCACACGTCGCATCAGTCGCGCAGCTTACGCCGCCGAGAGACAGAAATCAGGTTGATTTAAGCCGTGAAATGATCGTGAATGTGAGCAAAGATTTGTGAAGAACTGTCGTTATCCGCAATTATCGTTAATTGTGCACTGTGCGAAATATCTCAGAGCTTGTCTGCAGAACGCGTTCGCGATGGCGGCAAAACATATTTCCATTTACCTCTTGATTGGCGCCGTTTGCTGCATTTCTGCTTACGCATCCACGGAGTATAATCGCTATGTGACGCAGATATTCCAAAAGTATGGCAGCGGCAACACCATCAGCTTCGAGGTACATACTTTAATTCAGTTTAAACACCTAAAATTTGGAGTTGGCTGCGAATTTTGATGGCGAGCGCACGCTCCGCTGGGCACAACTTTGACATCGACTCAAAAAATTAGTAACTTTTTGTCTGGCTATACCTGTTGGCATTGGCCAACCAGCGCGTTGAGTAAGCCCGATGAACCGCAATTTATGTCAGTCAAAAAAAATCTTCTCTTGCAAATATTAGCACAATGTTAATTGTGAAAGTGAGCCGAGCAGAGCGACTGCAGCCCCGATTCTGCTGCAGATCAAACAGTTAGAAGTTGCTTCAAACTAGGAGTCTGAACAAACGTTTCCTCATAGTCATTATGGCTGATGGTTGAGTTCGTTATCTTTACGATCGCACCGAGATACGCACAACACTTTTTATTATTGGCGACGAGCTTTGACGACGCTGCCTGCTGCTTTTTTTTACTTTAGTCAGACATTGTTGATGTCTAGAGTCTGTAGTCCCCAGTCCCCAGCCCAGAGTCGCCTTAGCGTTAACATTGTCATAAATTTAATCAAAAGCTTGACGTACTTTTATCTTGTGGATAGCGGACAGCACATTCTGACACACATACGTTTGCTTGTGTGTGTGAGTTTGTAAATATGAATGGGGATAATCATAGAATGTCGTCGACTAGGCTGGTGTAGGTGGGTGGGATAGCCGCACTAGCCAAAGAGATCTGCTTCGGATGTGCTGCGTACCCGCTGAGATTTGAGGCTTGATGAGAAGATTGCAACGCACAATAGCAGGGATTATCGAGATAAGATAAGGCAAATAGTAAGTTCTCGACTTGCTAATTCCCTGTAGACAGTTCGAGTCGCTTCGCTCTGTATAAAGAACAGATTTCTTCCAAGTTTAGTGCTCAAAATAAGCATTAATTAAGGTGATAAATTTCTATGTTAATAGCTTAACATCTAAGACATATAAGAAACAGAAGAATTGCAGAAAATACTTATAAACTTGATTCTATATTAACCATGGACAGCTGGCAGCGCTGAGATTATCTTTCTAATTGTATTAGAACTACCAACCGAGAGATTGCACTCGAGTCTTATACTCTTCAAGCAAACGATTCTGTAAAAGTGCATTTCGGGAATACGAAATAAGGTTATCCCATATAGACAGTTTGTGTATATTCACTTTAAAATCATAGAGTAGAATCAATAGAATTTATACAATGACTAATTTCTTAAAAGGATGACTACCAGAGGAATTAAAAAGAAATACTGATAGATAATCTTTCTAGCATGAAACGATCGGTTAATGAATTTGATTCGATTACTGACTGACCATATTACCCAAGGAATTAGAAAGGAATACTGAGAGATAATCTCTCTAACTGTGTTGAGGCTATTAATCGTTCGATTGTTGCATTTCAAATACTGATTCGGGCCTTAAACGTTTCATGGACACATTTCATAAGCACTTGAAAGACATACCTACATATGAATTAAGGTACCATGCACATACATATATCTTTTCGTACAGTAAAGTGAGGCAACAGTCGTTGACCATATGTCGAGTATGTGTGTATGCGTATGTGTTGTATGTATGGTTGATATGTGCACGATTCCTCGACGACAATGCAAACAGCCGCCATAAGCGTTTCGGACTAGACCAATTTGCATTACTCATGCGTAGACGTCGCCGGCGACACTACGCAATACGTGTCTGTCCGGCCGTACATTTAAATGCTTCTGAGCCAGCAATCGCAACACCTGCGGCATATTAACTCCGCCGGGAGATCCACCGACCGATTCGGACAGTAAAGAATCCCAGATTCGAGTCCGAATCTACATCTGCTGAATGAAAGTAAAACCCGCTCGCCCGATCGTTTTCGCGTGCCGAACTTTGTGTTTATGGGATGAGCGCGTGTGGGTTAAGTTCGCCATAAACTTTAGTGGAAAGGGTACACAGCTACATACATGTACATAAATATATACTATTTGTATTGCGTTCATTATCGGACAGATGTTTGTGGCCATGGAATTCCTGCAGTGCGGATTGTCATCTATTGACAGACACTGGGCACACGCCCACACGAATAGACGACTGGACGACAGTCGCTGACAGAGCCCCTGCCCCTCGCCCTGCCTTCCATCAGTCAATTGTCAGCATTTATATGCAGCGAACGGGCAGTGGGAGGCGGGGGGTGGCACATACATATGTAAATATAATTGTTTTGTTCGATGGTGACAAGTAAATCAAGTAATTATCTGTGGGATTCTCGCGCGTCGTCTACGTTTAACACGTGACCGCGTACTAGCGCCGCGCAAAGGTATAAAGTACTTCAGCTGCCTGAAATCGGAGCTACAAATAAGCACAAGTATTAGCCAGGTGCAAATTAATTTGTGTGCCATTCGGCATCTACAAATACCTAATACGGGCCAAAAACGTGTCGAGAACCCGGCCAAACACGCCGAACTTATACTTTCGTCACAGGTCCATAAAAAGTTGATTGACTCTGAGAATTTATAAGTACATACATAGAATATCATTTAGAGTACTACAAATAAGTCAAGCCACTGTTGACAACTGATCGATCCCCTTTCTTCAATCTCTCACAGGGTCTGGAGCATTTGATGTACAGCTTGGGGCTGGGCCACATCCAATTCGATCCCGCACACACCATCGAACAGCACAGACCCCAGGGCCAAAATCAGACCAATGACACGCAATCCCGAAATGATGACACACTCAGCGATCTTCAAGTATCCATTCAGGCGGAGCTGGAGAAGAACCTGCTGGGCGTAACCAGAGAGGAGAATCAAACGATTGAATTTCGCGAAATGCACGATCCCAAGCATCGGCATCCGCGGGAAAGCAGTGGTAAGTCGATAGTTCCCACTGAGGCACGACATAAGTCGATGATCTCTATGGGACCAAGAAATCTGCGACTTAAACGCAGATATATCCATCCCAACAAGACGCTATGTGCGCTAACTAGACAGTTTTATAGACGCGACTCTGTGTCAATAGAAGTGAGGCCCATAAACTACACATACTTCCTGATTATAGTGCGATAACAGCACCATATAATGGATAATGGAGTCATTAGATGTTGTTTTGCACTGAGTACGCGAAAATACAAACGTTTATTTACTTAAGCTTAAGTGACATTTTCCCAGAATGCACACAAACAAAGGAGAGCTCAACCCACAATTATAAGTCGGGCTACCGTCGAAATGAATGGGAATTCGTAATATCATGGATTTTAGCTTTCCATTGAAAGCAATTACATAGGTATCCGGTTGCCTTTTTCATGTCACGAGAACGAGAACGAGAACTCAGAAATGGGCGATCCAATGTCTATCCGCCTCGGATATAGCTCTCAATTGTCATTTGCTCGAAGCGCAAGGCTACGGCGGCAACTGGAGACGTAGCACGTTTTCAAAAGCTTATCAATTTGTGGGAGATTATCACTAGGAAATCTACTATACCGTTTCCCTATGCCAAATCAAGTTGCTTCCTACTTTAGTACAGTAAACAAGCTCAAGTTGGAGCTTCAGCAAGGTAAAGGTAGCCAGAGACCAACTATTTGCACAACGGGATGCGACTTGAGTTGCTAAATATAGAATTACAATATTGAAATACAAATTCCTTCGACTCAGCACTGCTGACAGTTGGGCCACAATTATAGACAGTTACGGCAAAGGCCTATAATACTGCAACAGTTCACAGATGAAGTACATACTTATGATATAAAGTGTCGTGGGTGTCTCTATAAAACGTATACACATATGTATTTACACATATCTTAATCAGTATTAACCAGTGAAATGATACGACTGTGTCTGATCTCTGAGACTACGGAAGCAAGAGGTCCCATATATGACACGAGTAAAATATATATCGTATAGTATATGCATAAGTTTGGTTTCTGAAGGGAATATTCGAGCAAGCGAATTACCCTCAATTGTATTATTACCCCAGTTCAGACTTGCTTCAAGTGATGCAGCACATCAAAATAAACATATATCCCTTTAGCTTTATTTTTATCTTATCTAGACCGTAGGAACTTTTTACTTAAATCTACCACATTTTAAAGTATACAAATTTAAATAGAAAGCACATAATAGAAGGAATATGTATATTATTTATTTAAGTTAAGTTAAGTTTTAAGTTTTCTACATTTATACGAGTTTATAGATAGAAAGTAGACACAGTTATTAAGCTACAATATAAGATATTAAGATCTATAACTGATTATCTATTTATTTTAATCTTGATCTTAATTGATCTCAACTTTCCACAGTCTCTATAGACGGAACACGCCTGCCTGCAGCGGCGTGCTTGTCGCCCAAGTCGTTGCTGTCGCTGATCGTCGATCATGAGGACCTGCACAGAAACAACCTGTACCGCAAGATAGTCAAGACAGCGGACCACAATCAAGAGGAGGAATACAATGACTTCATCAACACCGTGCGGATCACGCCAGGCGAATTCATGAAGCTATGCCCTGCGCTGCTGGCACAGATTGACAATGCGGTGTGCATGGAGCCAGCACCACGAACAGGCCACCAGAGCGACGACCTCAAGCAGAGGATCTGGTCCGGTAAGTTAAGCTTTGTCTGTCCAACTATTCGAGTAGAAACTACTTATGATTATCGCTTTTACAGCCTGGATCTACGCAAGCATCTGCATGTTCGTGTTGTCAGGTAAATCCCATTAAAGTCTCTTCTCGTCGCGCTCTCTTCTAATTGCAAGCGTTTACTTCTCTAGCTTGTGGCCTGCTCGGAATTCTGCTTGTGCCGCTCATGAAGTCGATGGCCTACCAGGAGATCTTGAAGTTCCTCGTCGCCATTGCCGTGGGCACACTGGCAGGCGATGCGCTGATGCACCTGCTGCCGCATGCACTCTTCAAGGAGGAGCGACACGAGGCACTGGAGTCGCTGAGCACAAGGCCGCAGGAGCAGGGTCACTCGCACAGCAACGAGGCGGCGCTGCTGTGTGGTTGCGCGTTCCTGGCGGCGCTCTTTATGTACGTGCTGGAAAACGTCATTCCGCTGCTCAAGGGTGAGCAGCACAGTGGAGGTGGCCATGGGCACAGTCACGGTCACAGCCACGGGCATGGTCACCACAGTCACAGTCACAGTCACGGACACGGTCACGGTCCCGGTCATGCGGGGAAGGAACAGTCCACGCCAGAGGAGGCGCCTCCGGTTCGCGAACTCAATGTCATGCTGAACGAGACGAAGCTGGACAAGAAAACGCCCGAGCGGCCACTCACGCCCATCGCATTCATGGTCATCATTGGAGATGGACTGCACAATCTCACCGATGGCCTGGCCATTGGAGCCGCCTTTGCCAGTGATCCTGTGACTGGCCTGGCCACTGCCTTCGCGGTATTGTGCCACGAGCTGCCGCACGAACTGGGCGACTTCGCGTTGCTGCTGCAGACGGGAGTGTCCATACGCCGTGCCGTCTACATGAACATCATTAGCTCGGTGCTCAGCTTTGTGGGCATGTCCATTGGACTGCTGCTAGTTGGCATCGGGGACGGCATGACGCAGTGGATATATGCAGCCACTGCCGGCTCCTTCCTATACATTGCCTTTGCAGACCTAATTCCCACCATGAGCGTGGCCCACAATCCCGAACTGGCCAAGGATCCCAAGGGCATAGTCATCCAAATAGTGGGCATTCTGCTCGGCGGCGCTATAATGCTACTCATCGCGTTGAACGAGCACGACTTGCAGGGCTTATTCGAAAGCTTTTAGGCCTATGCCAGATCTGCTATTGAAATTCTTACCGAATCTCATGGAACAGTCACAGCCAAAAAGAGATGGAGCCATCACCTGAACAGAAATCAAGACACGAGTGGGAAGTGAACGGAATACCTGATAAACTTGTTTAGACAATCTGCAGAACTATTAATCGTTTCAATTCCAGATGTATTATAGTTAAATGCATATGGCATATCAGGCATGTATATAGATAGAGCAGAGCTCCGCGAGCTGCTAACTAACTACTTCGTGTACAGTCGCGTTTTCGGAACAACTCTAGATCATATCTCAGCTATAGACTAACTGATAGGCATTACGATTTTATTTTTTGTGTTTTAGCATAGGTATAACTATTTTATAATGAACAATGCCATTAAGTGTTTCAAAGATGTCGTAAAGAATTGAAAGCAAATGAATGTTCAAATACCTTACAATTTTTGAACTGACCCACAGATTTTACTTCTGCTCAAACATCAATATGTTATAGTACCTTATACCTTTATAGACCAGCTTCTAAGGTCTTTTACATGATTACCGAAGACAGTTCTTAATAAACAACAAATAAAGAGCAGTACTTTGTCAACATGCTGAAATTAGCTGGATGCTTTCTGCATTGTAAATGTGTAACAAAAATAATAATAGTATCTTTAAATATTAAAGAACGTTGTATTAGACGAAATACTAGAGTTTCTTTTCGCTTTAAGATAATTGCATTTGCTGTGCTTGTTCTCCAAACGGTTCCGTGGGCAATCGCGCAGTATTCTGCAATAAGGTATCAAATATATATCTATATCTGTATAGGTATTACAACGTTAAAGCTCACCAGCTTCTGGGCACGTTGTTCCAGCAAGCCATAGGCAAAGTGATTCAACGAGAAGCCACTGGGCAGAGCCACGCCCTGCAGACGATAGTAGGCGTTGTCTGGTCCCTCGTTCGAAAGCTTATGTGCTGCAGAAATGGTGCACTTGCCCAGGAAACGGGTCGATCCCACCATGGGACCACGGGAGATGTCAATGTGATCACCCAGGCGATAGAGCGTCACACGACTCTGGTTCTGTTGCGCTATGCTGGGCAATTGCTCGCTCTTGTAATGCGAATCCTTAAACATTTCCTTGGCCAGGTCCAGATTCACCTCCAAGCGTTCGATGCGCAGGTCCCGGGCAGAGAGTTTGACCATTTCCGCGGAAATCGCACGCATTTCCGCTTTGGTGGGCACCCAGTTCTGAGCGCCCAGCACGATATCATGCACGAAACTGCCAGACTTAACTGAAAACAGAAGCTATATATAACTCTGTTTGTGGTCAAGGTTCAGATTGAGCTTACTATTTGGTCCCGGAAAGCTGTGTAGCTGGAGCTTGGCTTCCTCCTTGAAGATGCGTTGCAAGGCGGCGCCAAGCATGAAGCTGCAGGTGCGCCAAAAGGCTCTGGAAGGAATAGAAAAGTATATATGAGGCGGAGCAGGAGGTATCTCTATGCTTCCACTAACTTGTTAACTAAGTGCGGTTCGGTTATATTGAAATTGAGCAGCTGCAGCGTGCACGACTCCTGCAATGGCCTGTGCATGTCCCAGGGCACACTGCCATCGATCAGCGCCAGAGCGGCAGACTTGCAGTGGCCCTCGCTCAAGTGCTGTGCACAATTGTATGGCGTCGAGATGTGGTTGTTCATCACGAGAGTCACGTCCTCGGGCAGACCCAGATAGCGCACCTCGATTTTCTCAACACGGCCGACGGCTTCTCGCTGACGTCGTTGCTCCTCGTTGAACAGCTCGTTGCGTTTGTTTCCACTGTAGCTGGCTGAAAGCGAATAAAGAATGAGTAAAGGTTTTTCTAGCTTCATTTAAGCCTCTTTCGCCTGAGAAGCACCGGCATTACATAAAGACAGCGCCGCATGCGAATCCACGCGACGAGGCTCTTGTTGCAAACCTACCATTGTTGCGGTAATGCTGTATTTGCCAAAATGAGCCCCAGCTTCTTTTATATAATTTGGTTGCAGCGGCCATTCCAATTTTTATCACACTTGTTTCCACGCAGTTTGTAAGGAAGTTACAGCTGTTCCTTATTGTGTGATATTACCGTCGATAGAAACTATCGATAGGCTGAGGTACATGATTCCGATAACGATTTGGACTTGTGAACTGGTTTTTAATAGTGAAATGCTTAATTAAATGCTAAATAATAGATAAGAGAGTAGAATTAATTGCATTTAAATATAATTTCTTAGGAAAAATATCGTTAATAAACATTTTAAAAATTATTATTCACGGTATTTTAAAGTAGCAGTGACCTACCAAATAAGTATCGTTATAATCCAGGGCTTCATTACAACCCAACGAGACGATAGTTTAGTATTTTCAGTCATCGATAAGAAAAACTCCTGAGTTGCTGCTTCGATAATTCATACAATATCAACAATTCTTGCTTGTCATTTGCAAAGTCATTCCGCTTTGGTTGCAGTAATTTTTATAGCTGAAAATGTATTTGGATATTGCACGCGATTTGCCCGCAGCCGGCTTCAACTTTGACAACTGCAGACGGTAAGCATTTGGTTTCATTATTATATGCGTTCTTACATTTGCGGCATTTCAGCAATGCTACGCTGCTGCAGGGCGGCTTCAAGCCGCCGACAACCACAAAAACTGGCACCACAATCGTAGGCATCATCTACAAGGATGGCGTTATTTTGGGCGCCGACACGCGTGCCACCGAGGGGCCCATTGTGTCGGACAAGAACTGCGCCAAGATCCACTACCTGGCCGACAACATTTAGTGAGTGCAGAGTTGCAATTTAAATCGCAAATTTATATACTAATGCTGAGACATCGCTGGCAACAGCTGCTGTGGTGCTGGTACTGCCGCCGATACCGAGATGACCACGGATCTGATTTCATCGCAGTTGGAGCTGCACCGACTCAACACGGAGCGACAGGTGCCCGTCGTGTGCGCCAACAACATACTGAAGCAGATGCTGTTCCGCTACCAAGGACACATTAGCGCCGCGCTCGTCCTGGGTGGCGTCGATAAGTACGGGCCGCACATCTACAGCATTCATCCCCATGGCAGCGCCGACAAATTGCCGTACGCGACCATGGGTTCGGGCAGTCTGGCCGCCATGACGGTCTTCGAGAGCCGCTGGAAGCCGGATTTGTCTGAGGAGGAAGGCAAGAAGCTGGTGCGTGACGCCATCGCTTCCGGTATCTTCAATGATCTGGGATCCGGATCGAATGTGGATCTGTGCGTAATCCGCAAGGACAGCACTGAGTATTTGCGTAACTATGAGCTGGCCAACAAGAAGGGCGAACGCAAGCTGGACTACAGATTCAAGAAGGGCACCACGCCCGTTCTCCACACCACACTCAAGGAGCTGCAGATCACCGAGCGCGTGCAGGCGGTTGTGCCCATGGAGACGTCCTAGGAGGTCGGTCTGCTCTAGTTTTAAGCGATAATCCTCAAAGGCATAAGGCGCTCTCGTACGTTTTTCAATAAAACAAAAAGCAAGCAAATGCGGCTCAAGCTGTGCTGCTGTACAACAAGATAACTTTATTGAGTTCTGCATTAGACTAGCTGTAAATAGATATAAGTATAAGTAGATGTATATATGTATTTGTATAGGGAGTGGTGCGCCTCAAGTCAGCGCTGCTTTGGTGGTCAGTTAGAATTCGAACTTAGCTGTACTCATAAGTATCATATATATATATATAGTATATTACTGCTAACTATCTCAAAGGTTACCCAGGACTACGTGCTAAAGAACTGTTTCAATATTGATAACGCGTAACTGTCAGCAGAATTGAACTCAAACGGATTGTACTATGCTTCCGCCTGCCTTGTCTTTGAAATGTCATGTATCTAGGACTACAATTACTTTAGCTAATATCACATCATACGGAGGGTCAATCCCCCGCCTGGGAAGGCACGTCGGGGCTGCTTCCTAGACCACTAAATATTTGGCACCAAGAATTCACTTGATATTCGAAACACACACACATACTGCAATCCTTAATCCTAAGTAAATGTAAGCATGGGCGCCACAGAGAGTAGTGCTATGAGCAGCATTGCAGCAATGCCTCGCGTCGACGCCGATGCGGTGCCATTTGGCGTCGGGTCTATCATGTGCGAGACCGTGAGGCTGGAGAGCGCCAGGTTCGTTGTGATGCGCGGAGACTGCGAGTTTATCATGTCGGAGATCTTCTCCGCCTCCGCGGCACACGCTTGCAGCTGCAGTTCGGTGGGTCGTCCACGCGGCACGAGTGCCACAAAGATGCCCACCTCCATGGTAAGGAATCCGGTCAGCCGACACTCGCTGATCTGCACTAAGCCATCGATCTCTTTCAGCACGCCGTGCAGTGTGAGCAGCGAGCTGTGCTGATCCCGCAGCGCGTAGAAGGATCTGTCCAGCTGCTTGCGCGAGTAAATGATGCGAAAGGCGGCGCCGCCACAAAGCGGACAGCAGGCACCCGGCGGCACAATCGGCCGGCAGTGCGGCGAGACCGCAGTCGGACACTGCACTGTGCGACAGCGACGTCCCATATCGCTGGCCAGCAGTCCCACCTCGCGGCAGCGGCCCACATAGTCCACGTGCACGTAGTCGGCCCACGCGGCGAAGCTGCTGCGATAGGTGACACCGTTGATGCCACAGACGGGCCCCGGCTCGTTGCTGCCATGCGGATCGGAGCGACAGGCGCCCCAATAGGCCAACTGCGAGTTGCTCTGCAGCAGTGCGCAGGCATTCGGGTGGCTCTTGCCCTGCGTATCGCAGAGTTGCTCTGTGTGGGCGCAGCTGGACGACGATGTGTTCACTGCAATGGAGGAAACATTGTTCAGCAGTCTGTCTCTCTCATTCTATCTCCTCCTAACTCCCCTCCCATACTTACCGCAAATGTACTGCGGACACGGTCGCTGCATGCTGGAGAGGCAAATCTGGCGCCTCTCCAAGCAGTGCGTGCCTGCCGGACACGTGTGTGCTCCCTGCTGGCAGGCACTGCGCGCATTGCACGCACCATAGACATAGCTGGTTTCCTGCAGGCCCAGGCACTTGGCGACGCAGCCGGAGGGGAAGGTGTTGCCATTGGCGCCACACACGGGCACGTAGTGCGGCGCGCAGTTGCACGGCAAACTCGTGTAGCCCGCGTCCGCGTAGCCGGGCAGGCGGCACTGCTGCTTGGTGCAGGTGATCTCGCCGGCAAAGCAACTGCACAGATTGCACTCCAGATAGAAGGAGGCGCCATGCCGGAAACTGCGTCCGCCCGGCAGCACGCAGTGGGCGTGCGTGTAGCTGGGCAGGGGCTGGCACTGCTCGATCTTGCCGCGCAGGCCGCAGCGACAGACCACATGCTCGGCGCTCGGCAGCTGGCCGAAGAGCAGACCGGAGCCACGCTGTGTGCTCGTCTTGCCGACGCGTACGTACGCGCCGAAGGGCACGATCAGCGCGGAGGCCTGGCCCAAGCTGCAGCCCGGGATGCAGGCGTAACCCTGGCTGCCATTGCGCTGCAGCACGCACGCCTCGCTGCCGTTGCAGGGCCTGCTGCGGGCACAGGGCGAGGTCAGCTCTGAGGCATCGCCTGCTGGAGCTGTGCGAGTGCCAACATCCAAGTAGTCGCGCAGCGAGATGCACGACGTGGGCGCCTCGTCCTCCCGCTGGCCTGGCGGCTGCAAGCGCTCGCAGATCGCCTGCGGTGGCTTTGTCTGCCGCGTCCAGTCCAGGCACTCGTCCAGCAGCTCCGTGCAGTCCGCGGCGCAGATGCCGTTGTAGTGCCCAACGCGGGTGCACGGACGGATGTGCAGGGCGCAGACCAGCGCCTGCCATTTGTCGGGCGCGCAGCGTGTGGTGTTCTTGATGTACAGCTCCTGGCCGAAGACGCGCACGAATCCGCTCTGCTGCAGCATCAGCAGATCCTCGCGAGCCTCCCGATCGTGCGCCGGCGAGCAGCTGCGGAAGAGCTGCGTCGGCCGATCGTTGAAGTTGCTGCAGAAGCTTAGGCCCTCGCAGCCCAACTCGCAGGGCGCGTCGACGCTCTCGATGCAGCGCTTCAGCTGCAGCTCAGCGGGCTGCTCCAGGCACTCGCTCTCGAAGCTGACGCGCGTCTCCCAGTCGTTGCCAAATGTCTGCGTGCACAGGCGCCGGCACTTGTGGCTCTTCGCGTGCTCGCAACACTGCCGCTTGGCGGCGTCGATACCCAGCTTGTTGTCGGGCTCGCCCGCACGCCTGCCCGCCCCCGCAGCTGACAGTTCGAGGCGTCGCTGCGAGTGTCCACCCGCGGGCACGTACAAGTTGCGTGTGAAGGTGAGGAAGCATTGCCAGAAGCGCAGGTAGGGCAATGGCGTGCCGCAACCCGCCTCGAGGCGGTCGAAGATGATGTCGCTGCGCGCCGAGTGCTTCTTGTGCAGCACATCCCGGCAGGTGCGCCGGCAGGTCTCCTCCTCGCTGTACTCGCAGCAAGGCAGATCTAAGGGAACCAGTTGAGATTTACATATACACCATACATACAGACATACAGTCTACTCACATTTCTCGGCGTCCAGCGGCGTCGTCATGTCCGTGTGGTTGTGTATGCACTGCAGGACGTCAGCATTGCGCTCCCCGCACGCCACGTCCAGCGAGTTGCCCTCCGAGTTGCTGTTGCCAGTCTCATTGGGCGGTTCGAAGACTTCTCGACAGGCCTGCAGAGGGAGGTTTTGCATAAAGATAGGTTTATGTTATTATATAGTACACAGTATTATCTGTTCTGAGAGTGACTCAGAGTATTGAGAAGGTCATGCAAGCGCTTTATCACTGCGCTCTTGTTATTAACTTGGAAGACTCGTCGGACCGGATATCACTTGCAGATAGACTGCACTTCCGCCTTGTCAGAAGTCTCCTGCTATCAAACTATGATTGTTCAGTTCGTTCCGACTTACCTGCAGGCACTCGGAGGTGCGCGCCTTGCCGCAGCAACTGTCGGCCGCCTCCTGGTGCTCCAAGCAGTCGTAGAGCACCTGCTCGTCGCTGCGCCGGCAGACGTCCCTCACTTCGTGACTGGCGGCTGCAGTTGCGCATGCGTTGCGGCACTTGGGCAGCACGGCCGCCTGACAGCAGCGACGTCCCGACCACGATTTGCCTCTGTTGACGGCTGTAAAACAGAAATTGAGCATTCTGCGCTCACAGGCGACAGGGCGAGCTCCCGCTTACCATCGAGTGTGCGATTCACACAGCCCCAAAACTCCAGTTGGTGCAGCTCGCAGGATTTGCGCAACTCCAAGCGAGGCTCCTCGCGTCCGCTGCCAGCATCCAGCTGCACTAGGGATAGCTACAAGTGGGGGTAGATTTATGTATGAGTTTCTGTTGAGGATAAACTCTTAACACGATGAAAACTACTCAACTCAAACTCATAGATACTCTTGAGTTAGACATTCTTTAGAGATATACTTCATTTCTCTATTTACACATATTTTATATCAATAAATCTGTATATCTGCTAAATCTCCGAACTGAAGTCAGTCATTAATATTTTATATGTTGTTTCAAATATTTTATATTAATGCTTAAATAAATATTTTAAATACTTTGTTTTACAAGAATATAGTAAATCAAAATATTTATCTCCAAGCTAGACTAATTGCTTAATTCCATAATAGTTGTATGGAAATCTATAGGAAAATCATGATCATATTTTAAAAGGGGTAATTTATCTCTTTATCACATTTATATATTCTTGATCATTCTGGCCATTTATTTTCGTCCTAATCTTGAGACTTGAGACAGTTTATACGTATTTACTTTTAATAACACTAACCAACTAGTCTAGTCGCTTCACTCCATAAGCCTTCATACTTGCTACAATGTTCAATCTAGAGTTTCCCAATTGCCAATCGAAAATCTGCGATTCTGAAATTGCACCCCGCGGGGCATTCAGCACCTTGAGAGACCTCGAGACAGCGCCACAAGCTGCAGGTTGCAAGTGGTTCGCAGCACTCTTTATTCCGCTTCGTCTGCTTTGTTTGGCCACAGCACGAGGTATTATGTTTCACTCGTGTCGTGGCTGGTCCCTGCGGAGGCTGCAGACAGCGAGGTGCTAGGTGCGGGGCGATGAGGGGTGATGCGGGGTCTGTCGGATCGTAAATAAAGCAGGCATACTTCAATAACGAAGCAACAAATTGTTCGACTCGCTCGCTTATCGGCCGCAGTAATCTGAGCATGCCGATGTCTATTAAAGATTCTCATCTCTCTCTCTCTCTCTCTCACACTCTCTCACAATTTACATGCATTCACACACACACACACATACATACAAGTGTGTACGCACTGGCTAAACTTCCTGCAGAGTTTCTGCTTTCTGCTGTTGGTAATGAAGTGTCACGGCTTGTCACACACGCACACCCACGCATCCACACGATCGCAAGGCATGCTGCCCACACAAACAGACATACACACACACACACACAGACACATGCATATACGAGTGGCATCAGCTTGTCTGCAATCAAGATAGGCGCACTCTGAGCAATTATCGCCGGGCAACGCCTGCGACAGCTGCAGCCGATTCTGGGCGGGATCGAGGAGTGCAATTTTCAATTGTGGAAAATGAAATGGAAAATGTGCGGAAATTCCACTTGCCAGGCTCGACTTTTCACACGTTTTTCGGTGCAGATTCGAGCGCGCTCTCTCGATCGTGAAAGATCGATCGATCTTGGCTCTCAGATATCAGCGCCGATCTGCTCTGGTTTCCCAATGCGACTGCACCCAGTGGGGTAAACCGGTTCGGCAACTGGTATCATTATCCTTAAGCTCCAGCTACAGCTATGGCTATAGCCGTAGCTGTCACTTTGTCAGTTTCAATTTGAGCTGATTTAATGCCTTCATTTGCATGCACAAATGAAAAGCGCAGCCCACTTTCAGAGCGGCTCTGCCCTCCGCGTCCCCGTGGAAACTAATTGGTTTTAGAAATTGTTATGATTACCCAAGTTAAACGATCTCGGCCCGGCTAGACGGGGCTGTCAGTCGTACACACACACACACACATACACACGCACACACAGAGACAGCAATTGAATTTTAGCTGAAAGCTCACGCTTATGAATGACTTGGACAAACAGGTTGAGCGGCTCGCAAAGACCCGTTTGCAGTGTATGCTAATTAAAATTGCAATTGATCGGATTTGAGCTGTGCGACGGGTTCTCTTTTCGGGACGGAAGTGCTCGTCGGTTCTTTCGAAACACCTAGAGCCGGCGAGTGGAGAAGGTAAACCCTGTCATAATCGTAATCACAACCATAATCGTAATCATTTTCCTATTGTTCGCGCGTTGCATTCCTAATGTCGCTCCGACGGAGAGCGGCGCTTGGTTTAGTATGCAGCTCGTCATTATTGTAGTTATATGTATGTGTACAGCTACATACATGCATATACCAGGAAATGTTCGCCTCGGTAGTTTTTCGCCTTATCACTCGATCTACGATCAACGTGTGCCTCATAATAAATTCTCTTGCTTTCCTGCTCTCTCTCACTCTTCCTTCTCTCTCGCTCTCTCTTTCCCTCTCTCGCAGTCACTTCTGCTCGTTTGGCTGCTACTTACGTTCTCGCATGCTGTGCGACAGGAACCGAAAACTTGATTGCAGCATGTGAAGATATCTGCAAAGATAAAAGTGAAAAGTCATAAACCTCAGAAGATACAGATTCAGATTCAGATGCAGATGCAGACGCAGATGCAGACAGGCATGGACAAGGGATACGTGGGGTAAATGACGCGAGTCGCGCTTTTTGACACCACTCACTAAATTAAATATCAAATAAATAAGGAGCGAAATGACGTGACTGTCGGGCAGAGTTGCCAGCCTCGCAGCAGCAAGAACTGGCTGCTTTTAGCGAGAAATCGTTAAAAATAGCTGAAACTGGTATATATCCGATTCAATAGCCTGTTCTTTATACTTCAAAGTAATGCTTTAATTGCCTGCAGATTAAATTCTTCAAGATCTTTCAAGTTGTTAATAGATTTCTTACAGCTTTCGATGACAACTGACACTATACGAGGTCTGTCCGAAAATTATCCGACATGATTTTAAATCTTGGTATACTAAAATCTACAGTTTGGGAAATTTTCAGACTACTTTTCGGACAGACCTCGTATAGTGTTTTTGAGATATCTTTGATATGCAATAAATTTAAAATTCGAATCCATTCTAGCTAGATAAAATGACTACAGATTTATTTATACAGCAAAGTAATGTTTAAATTTATCTTTCTTAATACTACCAGACTTTTGCAGGCGTTTATTATTCAACTTAAAATATTTGTATGCTATTAATTTATTTATAGTATATTTCAAATTTCACGTCGATTATAATTGTTGCTAAATAAATCAAACTGATTTCTGTTTATCACACTACAAATTACTGCAGTTGGTTGCAGCTTGTTAATACTGTCAGCTTAGGTTATTTAAGACTTTTCTAGTTAAAGCAAGATTTATTGTACTCGCTAAAGAGTTTTACAATACTTTTCGTTATACAGAGTAATAATTTAATTGAGTTCTTGTTATAGCTGGATCTTTTCAAGGTTTTATAATACGGTTGCAACTTGAATTTTTTTAAAATATATATTATATTTAAAATATATTATAATTCAGAAAAATGAAATACATTAAAAATTTCAATACGATTTACTCTATATCTATTAAGTAAATTATTACAATACCTATAAATGTAGTTACTAACCTACTTTGTAGTAAAAATGTAATGCCGCTGAGGTGGATCTAAGAGACCTTAATAGTTTTAACTTTCTGCTGAGTTTTCTGGTTAAATTGATTATTTGTGTTGGTTTCTTATTTAAAATTTCAATTCAATTATTATATAACAAAACCCTTAATAACTGCTAAAAAAAGGGCGCCAACTCCGGCTCGAAGCTCATTAAGAAGGCAGCCAAAGTGTGTGTATTATGCCTGATCATGTGCTCCAGCGCCCACCACATTTGCGACATGTGAGGCTGCAACGCAAGAGAGAGACAGAGAGGACGTGAGAGAGAGACATAGGAAGAGAGTGACAGAGTGAGGCTCAGACAGAAGAGACAACGCTGCCGTCTGGCCACGCATGACTTTCAGTCCCGCACTTGCCACAATCAGTTCGATTCTATGCGAAAATGCGTGTATGTGCGTATGCCTGTGTCTGTGCGTGTGCATGTGTGAGTGTGCCCCGCATACCCTGCACAAAGTGCGTACTAGAGCATTGTGACTGATTACTTATTAAGCACTTGTTTTGGCTCGCATCATTTAGGCACTTCTCATTGGGTGTTGAACTTTGTCGCTGCACGCACGCAGCCGGCGGCAGCGCGACATGTGCGCCACATGCCTCGCCCTAGCGCGAGAGACAGTTACAGGGAGAGCAGGAGCAGGAGCAGGAGGGGGCAGGGGGCAGGGCCAGAGTGACGGGTTCAAAGAGTTGCGTTGAGTGCGTGAAAAATGTCGTTTTGTCACATGTTTGGGGGAAGGCGGCATGGGCGGAATGGAGAATCGGGCCGCAGCTCGGGGCAGCTGCTCGACTTCCCAAAACATCAAAAGCACTACTCATTAATTAAGTGTGCAATTGCTGGGCCGCCGTGCGGGCACGACTACGGGAGTTCCGCTCCCGCTCTCGCTCTCCTCCCTCCCCCCATGCTCTGCGTACAGCCGAGTTGGCAGTACCTCTGGTATTTTTGGCATACCGCACAGCGCTCAACTGGCCGTCGGACTGTCACAGTTTCGTCTCTGGTTATGACTAATTTTAGAGCATTCGCTTTGAAGTCCCATGGGAGGGAAGATCGTTGTTCTTGTCATGTTGTGCGCCTCCGATTACGCCAGTGATTCCACTTTTCGGCATGATCTCAATGCATGCGATTCCACTTCAGCTGGCCAATGCGACAAATTGGCTAGGAAGTCTCTTTGATTTAATGGGCATGTTCTATGCTTATTTTTAAAAACACTCACGTCACTTGCCGCACGCTCCCATTCGCCTCTAGCCTCTTGCCTCTCGCCAAGCGAGTGCTATTTTCGTAGCGTTGTTGTTGCAAAGTTGCGCTGCCTCGCGAGTCGAGAGTCGCGGCTACTGTCACAGTGTGGCCAATGATCTTAGGGACTGTCAACACCGGGACCCGACCGAAGCACCGACAGAGCGACAGCGAAGCAGCCCCGCCGCAGTTGCAGCCTATAAATAACGGCAATGTCTCAATACAAGCTAATTTGGCCGAGGCTCCAACTCGCTGCGTTGCGCCATAATGAACCCTGTTCGCGAAATGGGTTAAGTTCGCTATTCGCAGCAATCGGAACACGTCCAGAGAGACTATATAATCGTGAGATATGTGCGCATTTGCCTTAGATCTTTTTTTAATATGACAGTGTAGTAATATGTTTATATATAAATCAGTCCAATTAGTTGCGGATTTGAATATGAAAAATTGAATATAGTACATACAAAATATATAATGTGTGATCTATTATTGGAGATGGATTGAAAGTTACACTCAGTCTTTAAGCGTATGTAGTACAGGCATAAGAGCAAATACCTAAATATATAAATAATTTCTAATGAAAACAAAGGATTTTTTATAGTTTATTGCCTACAAACATAGATAAGACAGATAAACTAAGTCTATAAATAAATAAACTATATATCTTCTTGTTCAAGAGTAGCAATTTTCTGCTTATATATGCTATTTATAACATTTACTCAATTTTACTCTGTTGTATTTCATTAAGTTCTATAAACATGAACAAATAAACTGAAGTAAGTCTGTTACGCAAATTATATATATATTCTCGTTCAGTAGCAAATCGTTAGACCACAACCTTGAAATGAATTGCAGCTAATAACTGCATGCCTATAAAGCCAGAACTGCGATCTCTTCGCCCATTTCCATTGACCATTATAGAGTTGCAAAGTTGAAAGCGCCCTCGCAGAATGCCAAGTAGGCGCAATGAACCCGCTGTGAGGCGTGCTGCATAAGACTGACGCATCGCGTATTCAATATAAATAATCATTTTTATGATCGAGTACGCAGTGAAATGGGCGAATAACAATAAAAGTGGACAGCCGTCAGAAATTATTAGTATGCAAAGCGATTCAAATGCCTGCCATCAATCGGTAGAGCCGACACATTCTTATTCTCCAACTGCCACTGCCTCTGCCTGGGCCTCTGGTTCTGCTTCTTCTTCCACGAGCGACAACGGCGACAATCAGTTAGTGACAAATATGTGCATCCCATAAAGCCCCATAAAGTTGCATTTCATTGGAAATCTAACACATTTATCACCCACTCGCCATAATTCACTCAGTCGCGAGAATTGCTCCGCCTTGTCTCTTGCCTCTGCTCGGGTTGTTACTGATATTGTTGCTGTTGTTGTTGTCCGGTGCCAGTGGCAGTCTCAGTCCCCATCCCAGGCCAGGCTCGGGATGAGTCCGCATATGCAATATGCTGGCGCCAGCAGCAGCAGCAGCAGCAGCAGAGGCCGCTACTTTGGCAATTTAAACAAATTTTGAACACAGTTTCAATTTAGACTGACACACAAACAGACAAGCACACACACACACACACACAGGCACGCAAATACAGTGTATCTGTGGCGTCCAGCTGCTCATCATCAGGCACTTTCAATTAAAACATTTTCAGCCTCTCGCTCTCTCGTTGATTAAGTGCGAAAGCGGATGAGAACTCTTCACATGTCCGACGACGCGTAGCGAAATGCATGCGATATGCTCAGGGGCCATGGGCGTAGCCCGCGAGCAGTTGCGTGGGTCAGCATAATCGAAGAATGTGTGAGTTAAACAACAGATTAATTGAGATATATGCTTATTGGTAGTCTTCGAGACAGCTATCATTAACTGTTCTGAAGATCCATCAAATATTGCAGAACAATTGCTCTTGAAATTATCATTTCTTTGCATTTGAATTTTATTACATGTTTCTATATTAATTGAAAGAGAGGCTAATAGAAATATATGTTTATTGGTATTGTCTGGTATAATAAAAATCAGCTTCAAAGCAGAGACATCAACTGCACTGTAAATTTTTCAAATATTGTAGTAAGATCTAGTTGTTATTTTATATGGGATACCAGAAAGTTAGCATTCTTTTTGTCCGCAAACTGAATATATTTGGCGAGATAAGTTTAAGTTTTATAGCACTTGCTATAAATAATGATCATATTATAGCTTGCTAATCTAATCATACATAAGTTAATTATATTAATAAAATATATATAAATAGAAATATAAATAAATAAATATATAACTCCAAATATAAATAAATTATTAATTATGCTTCTCTATTAATACCCCACATAGCTATGATGACAAACCAAATACAAATTTTAGATCATTCTATAATTTCATATATCATATATAGTTTTACAATATCACTCAAGTTTGTTCTATAATTTAATAAATATCCATATACCAAAATCTACTAAATCTACTATCTACTAAAATCTATTCGGAATCTTATACACTCAAATTTATTATTTATTTATAAGTAGTAGTTACTTTGCAACCCCCCCCCCCCCCAGCTACGCCCATGGGTCTGTATTTGCTTAGTTCATTGGCTAAAAGTAATAACTATGCAAAACACTGCATGGAACTAAACATGGCACAATCAAGCAACGCCCTCAATCGCTCCTGCATAAACATTGGCCACACCCCGAGGGGGCGCAGATTGTTTACAATCAGCTTCCCACAAATCGCGCTGGCAGTTTGTTTACGCGGGCAACAAGTGCTTCGCTTGTTTGTTTGTGTGTGCGTGAGTCAGTGGCAACTGTGGCAATCGGCCCGAGGGCCTGATAAGCGCGCGCTTTGAAAGTTCCGACCGGGCGAAAGGTCACCGGGCCGAGTCAGAGGCGCAGCTGATAAGAGAACTTACCCGGGGACGACGCACTGTTCGCTGTCACCGACTCCAGGCTCGCGCCTGCTGTTGCCTCCGCGCTGGCATCCACATCGACCCAGCGATAATCCGAGTCCGAGTCCGCGTCTCCGTCGTGCTGTGTTTGCGCGTCCTCCTGCTCCTCTCCCTCTTGCTCCTCCTCTTCTTCATTCTCCTCTTCGCTTTGCTGGCGGCTGTTCTTGACGCGTCGCTGCTGAGCCTGACGCGCAGCCAGCGATTCGCGCTGCCGTAGACGCCGCTGCGCGAGCAGCTCTTGCGTCGCGTCCTTGCGCTCTTCCGCTCTGCTGTCGCTGGCAGCGAGCGCAAGCAGCGCGAGGACACCGATTAGCAGCAGAGAAAGCTGCATTCTAGCAGTTCACTTGCCTTCTCGCTCACTCTCACTGATAACAGTTTGTGTGCCCCTGCGATAAGTGCATTCTTTGCCGGGGCGCGGTCCAAGTCACAGGCGAATCTTCGCAGCGAGCATTCGCCGGCGTTGCTTACGTAAGTGTGTGCTTTGTATACACACACACACATGTACACAGGTACACACGCGTATGTTCCGCTTAGGGCTTTGTCGAACTGATTTCTGCTGCGAGATAGTCGAAAATGCGTCGATTAATTTTAATGTGCTGGGAAATTTCATCAAAGCATTGGAAAGACTTCAAAAGAACGACGCGAGCAAGTGGACAGTCCTCCGCCCGCACTCCTCAACCCCCCCCCCCCAGCCCCAACACTGTCACACACTAATTAAGCCAATTGACCTCGCGGTGGCTGCTTGCCAGTGTTGGACAACGAATTTGAAGCACACACTCACGTCGGGCTTTGGCTTGGTCCAAAGCTGCAGAATGCGAAATTCTAAATAAATAATATGGAAGCGCAGGAGACTGACAAGCTGACACACTTATGCATGTGTGTGTGTGTGTCCACGCGAGTGCACACTAATGATGAGGCTGCTGCTGCTTTAGTGGTGTGCGTGTGTGTGTGTGTCAAAGGCAAAGCGCATAGCTAAGCGCAAGGCAAGAGCTGGCGGCGTCGCGCTTTGATGTCCCTCTAATTGCATATTTTACGGCGCAGTGGAGCCACCACCCAACCCCTTCACACACACACACACACGCACACATACACAGAGTCGCACTTAGCCGCACGTCAGACGCACGTGTATGCGCGCCAGTCAAAAGGGTTCCGCTGTCAGTGTAAGTGAAGCTATTTGTTGTAAGCTGCCGCCGCACAAAGGCGCTGCGAGCTGCGAGCTGGCGCTGCCTCTGTGTCTGCGTCTGCATCTGCGTCTGTGTGTAGCACAGCTAAGAGCGCCAAAGTCGCAGGACAAAAGGGAAACGCTCCAAAACTAGGCAAATATTAACCCATTTGCCAGAGTGCTGAACTGCCCGAGGGAGGGGGGGGGGGGGGGGGGAGAGAGAGCAGAGCAGCAGGAGCCAGGCTCGTCATTGTCAAGTCGAGCCTTCATCTCACTGGGATGCACTGCAGCAACTGCCGTGCATTTCATCTCCCCTTGCAACACATTCACAACAAGTTAAGGCTCTTATGGCCGCAACACTCCTCGTACCGTGCTCCTAGCTATTTCCATATAATATTGCCATTCTGATTTGTGTGCGCTTATTGAAAACCGAAATCACCACACACAACTCGTTCGTCTTTCCGTTAATCGTCGCGTGCGTGTGCGAACGGGCGGAGCGCGTCAGCGAGAGCACAGAGACGCGAGCGCGCGAGCGAACGGGCCAACAGTCGGCGACTGAATGAACTGGCGCTGCATCTCTGTGTGCCTGCCTGCCTGCCAGCCAAGGCACTGCTCGGAGAACGAACAGTCGCTGCTCTGCACAGTGGTGCGGACTGTGCTGAAAAACAGTTGAAATGTTTGTAATTTGTATGTGTACATTGGATTTTTGTATGTAACGTTGGAAAATAAAGTTTCATATAAAATATTTTATGCTACAGTAATGAAGCATAATATAAGGATTATTTTGATTTTTTTTGTTTGTATATGAATCTTATTTTTTATTATTATTATTCTTAAACACTATGCCTCTGGCAATATTTCTGATTAGAATTTAAGCAAGTGAAAGCCATTGTAAGTTGTAAAGCGCCATCTGTGCTTAAATAGAATTAAGCAAGTTTATTCAACACGCTAAATTGTCAATAGATGGCGCTGATCCTTGCAGTGCAAGCTGCAGTGCCATCTATGCACAGATTTCAGGGAATATACAGCGTTCTCTGTGTACAAATTTAAAGCAAGCAGTTAAGCTAAAGCGCCATCTGAAGAATCCTTCAAAAAAGCAGTTCAACTTCAATGGCAGCTACTATTTATTTTTACAAATACAGCGCCATCTGTTGAAGACTTCAAGAACGCAATTCAACTGCAGTGCCAGGCAGTGCAGATTTCAAGTAAGCAGTTCAAACAATGCGCCATCTGGTGCATGTTTCAAGCAAGCAGTTGCAAACAAAGCGTCCTCTGTGTGCAGATTTCAGGTCAGCAACAGCGCCATCTGTGTACTAAATTAAAACAAGCAGTTCAGAATTTACCGCCACCTACCGTAGAATTTAGCAAGCAGTCCATCATACACCGCCATCTGACGTAGATTTTAGCAAGCAGTTGAAAATGACAGCGCTCTCTAACGGCGGGTAGAGAAACCCAGCCTGTTGTTAATTATTTCCTTGGTACTTTTTCCAGCGCATAACCAAACCATTTGCATTTTTAGTCCCCTTAGCAGGACACCCTGAAAGCTAAAGCAGCAACCACACAAATAAACCACAACAATATCACACGCTCCACTGTCAACTGCTGGCGACTGAACAACAACAATTTAAGTTGCCCCGAACACGTCATAATCTATATATTTTACAAATTGCCCCAAATTACCAAACGATGGATTACAAATACAAGAGCCGAGAGCCGGTGGCAAGATCGGGGTCAAGTTTCAGGCTGGAGCGTGAGCAGCGCATCTCCGTCGCTGACCATGGTACCGTCTTCATCAGAAGCACGCAGACGCAGGTGCGCGAACTCTATCGCCGCAGCGTAAACAACACCAAGCAGCAGCAGCAGCAGCAGCAGCAGCTGTCGTCTTCACACAGCGAAGCGAGGATAGTGCAGGCCAGCCTCGAGGTCGATACGCTGAACAAACGCATCGAGTGCGAAATCGACAAACTAAAGAATTTCCGCGACAATTTTCTGCAGGAGAATGAATCCAACAGTAGTGAGAAGAAGGAGACCAGCAGTACCAGCTCGATCGAACTGCCTACGATGCACAGCAAGGATGGGCAGAGTGGCGCCAGCTTGCTGCTCGCCATGGAATCCGATCTGAAGGCTGCTGCAGCCCGGCAGCCTAAGACCCGTCACAAGCATTCACCCCGCAAGGCAGACATTCAGTCGAAGTCAGCGGAGAGCAAACGCTTGGCTGCCGGCTGCGACGACGGATATGATTGCTGCAACCCGCCAGCCACGCCCACCCACTCCTGTGGCTACTATCAGTGCGCACAGTATCCCTGCAACTGCGCCGTCTTCCATCCGTGTCAGCTGCAGCAGCGCCATCCGGGCCGCAACCACTGCTGCCAGGCGCAGCTGCCGTTGCCCTCGCCGCACGACGCTCGGCGCTGCTATCAGTGCCCGCACGGCGCGTGCTTCTGTGCCGCTCCCTACACCGCTGCGCGGCAAAGAACCGATCTCAACACCGAGTCGGTCTGTCGCCTCAGACTGACGCCCTCGGTGAGCGGCAAACAGAAGAAGAGCAAAGCAGCGAAGACGCGTTGCAGCACAACATGCGAGGGAAAGAAGAAGAAAGTATTGAAGATCACGGTGAAGCAGCAGCCTGTCCAGAGTCCAAAGCCCGCCAAGAATCAGAAGGCCTCGCCGAAGAAGCAACCTGCTAAGAACAAATCGCAGAAGCCTGTCAAGCAGGAGAAGTACGTCATTAGGCCGTACGTGCCGGTCGTCCTAAAGCAATCGTCGAGCGACGAGATCGAGAAGATGCATCAGGAATATATACACATGTACATGAAGGAGCAGGTCAAGACGGCCGAGAAACTCTCCAGCAGGAATGCTTCTGATCTCGACGCGAAACGCACCTACACCAAGCTGGGGGATGAGGATCACGAAAACGAAGGGAAGCATCGGGAACTCGATGTCTCCTATATAAAGTCGGAGTATTCCTTGAAGTCAGATGGACCCAAAAGGCCAAGAAAGCCACAGAAGCTCGAGGATCCTACTAAGAAGTCTGCGAAATCACAAGATTCCAGCTCGATACCGGAAATCGTTCAGTGTGCAGAGAATCGGCATCCACAGCAGGGAAGTTCGGATAGAGCACTAAGTGAAAAGGCAAGTGAATGTATGCCAGGCTGCCCGAACTTGACACACTCACCAGCGCAGACTGCGTACCAGAGCGAGCAACTCCATCAAAGGGAACCTTTGCAACGTACTCGTACTCGGAGTCCCAATCAGTACGATCAAGTCCCTTCGCGTCTGCCCACAACTCCGGACTGCACGCCGTTGGCAAAAAATCAGCAATTAATTCCGCCTGTAGAGGTGCGCACACTGTACTCCACCTGTGCCTGTGGCCCGGACGAGCCCACGCTGTGCAGCCAGTTCTGCCAGACGATACTCGACGTGCCCGAGATGCCACAAGTGCCTTGCCCTGTCCGAGACTGCAGATCGATGCCAACCCAAACGGACCCCCAGCAAGGCTCGACCCAGCTAATAGCAACTCGCGGACGAAGCATCTCTATTCCTGGCGCCATGCCAACCGCGAGCTGCCTGGAAATTCAACAGCGAGCGCTGAAAGGCGACTTGAGTGAATCGGATTATCCATGCAATTCCAAGGACATTCACCAGATCAAGATCGTTTACTCCAGGGACATACATGAGCCGGAAACGGACTGCGGCCAGGAAAATCTGCGAATTCACAAAGTTGAACGCAGATGCATGGCGCGACAGGAAAACCAGTATCGTTCCCCACGGGGCTCGGATGACGGCGATCTGTCGGATGCTCCAGTGGGCTATACACCCAGTGTACCTCGCCGTGCAGTCAATCTACTCGATTACCAGAGCCCCGAGCGGTTTCCCGCTATGCAAGTGATGAGTCCCGCCCAGAGCAGCTGCAGACCCGATCCCAAGAGAGCAAAGTGCAAATGTGTGACCTTCCGGGATGATCCTGTTGCCGGCGCAGAAAGAAATGCCACTTGCAGGTACTGTCGCAGTTTCGTCGACTGGAATCGTGTGCACCAGCAGAATCTCAGCACGGACCAGGCCAACAGTTCGACGGCTCCATACGATGAAACATGTGAATCGGACGCCTTCGTGGGTGTCAGCTACAGTAAGCCACGCTGTCATTTCCCTCCTTCATTTGAAACTGTGCTAATCTCTCTTCTGTGCAGGATCCAGCGAGGAGTTCACGTGCAACGAGTCCAGCCTGAACGACAACTACGTGTCCTGCACGGACTCGCAGGCGGACCACGAAGCCGACCTGCCCACCTTCAGGGGCTGCGCCTGCATGTACGACTACTACCTGAAGATGGCCGACATGCTGCGTTGCCCGCAGCGAGATTGACTTTACAATTTACAATTGCTTATAATTATTATAAATATAAAATCATGACAATTCACAATTCACAATAAAATATACAAATGCTAAACAAACACAAAACAAACTAGAACAATGCATTGTTGTACACGGTACAAAAGCGTTGGGCTCGCGCGGCTCGCGAATTCACAATGTCGTTGTTGGGAACTTGGGACTGGTCTCCCTGTTGCGTGCCTGGCAGAAGCGATCCTCGGTGAGATTCTGTCGCAGCACCCGAGCCTGCTGCTCGAACTGATCGGCCAGACGCTCCTGCTTGTTGCAGCGTTCGCGCTCCTCCTGCAGCTGCCGCTGTGTGGAGTAGAGAAAGAGAGAATTGTCAGCGTTGAACGGATTCTTCCAAATCCAACTATATTTACCATCGTGCACTCGTGCGCCTTGCGCAGTCGTTCCATTTCGTTCTTGGCCTTCAGTTCGGCGTCATCCTGCCGCTGCTGATCCGAGCGTATGCGCTCCAGCATCTGCTCCGTTGTCTCTGTGGTGACTTGATTCAGCGCCGACTTCTGCTGCAGCTCACTGCGCAGCTGCTCGCACTCCTTCTCCAGCTGGAAACCATAATTTTAGATGAGTATATGTGTATGACTGGAAAGAGCGCTATGCAAGACTCCAAGAAGATGCAGGCTCCTCCTCTCACCTTTTTGCGTATCTCGTTCAGTTCGGTCAGCTCGGCGTTCAGCTTATCCTTCTCCACGTCCAGCTTGTCACACAGCTCTTTGCGCACCTCGAGCTCGATCTTCTGCTCGCGTGCGCTCTCCAGCTCGCGCTCCACGCAGCGCATCGAGGCGCGCATGGAGGTCAGCTGCATCTCCAGTTCGTCAATGGTGCATTGGCGGCAGTGCAGCTGATCCTTGAGCGTGTGCAGCTCGCACTCCAGCTCAGAGATTTGTCGCCTGTAGAAGATCGATTTTGATTATGAAGCTATGCTAGCAGCTCCTTGCCTTTGGTTCTTCCCACTCACTTGAACTCCGCCACCTCGAAGACCAGGCTCTCGTTGTTGCCTTCCAGCACGACCTGGTCGTTGGTCAGACTGTGGTAGTGATCCAGCAGCTCCTCGCGCTCTTTTTCCTTTAAGACAAAGTATACCTGGCGGCATTAACACCATGTGTGGATACAAGTTTATGCTGCCCTATCGCAATCCGTATATACTTATTTGTATGCCATAGTTACCTTTTTCATGAGCAGATCTTCGGCGCGCTTCACCTCCTGGACGTACTTGTGCAGCTGCTGCTTCATGTTGCCCACCTGCTGCTCCGCGTCCTTGAGCTTCTTCTGCAGTGTCTTAGCCTCCACCTGGGCGTCGCTCAACTTATCCGTTAGCCGTCTGTTGGGGCAGAAACACACACGCGTTAGATAATGTGTAACGCAATCGCGACAAAAAGTGAGACTAATGATCCGACAGCGGATGCTGCAATCACCATGGCAGTCGCAGTCGCACTTGCAGTACTCTGTACTCAGTACTTACCCGTTTTCTGCAATTGCCTCATCGCGACTCGCTTTGAGTGCCACAATCTGTTGGCGCAGTGTCTTGCTCTCCGCCGACGTCTCGTTCAGCTCAGAGTCGCGTTGGCGAGTTCTTGTGGTCAGTTTGCTGGGAATGAGATTAATTCAAAAATCGATATTTCGAAATTACGTTAAGGGAACTCATTTGTTTTAAGGCAGATTCGAAGATAGATATTACAAAATATTGAACGGGAATTTGTTTTAAAAATGCATCAAAAATCTGTTAAAAAATCGATATTTCGAAATTACGTATAGGGAAATTATTTGTTTTAATGCAGAATCCAAGACAGATATTTTAAAATATTGAATTTGAATTCGTTTTAAAAGTGTATCAAAAATATGTTAAAAAAAATCATTCAAAAACAATTCAAAAATTGTTATTTCGAAATTTTGCAGTAGTAATGCGTTTGGGGAAACGTATTATAATATATTCCAAAATGCACAATTTTAAAAAAATCAAATACTTATTCGAAACCCGAAATTTGTGAATCTTGTATTGAAATTTAATTGAAATTCGATTGAGAAATGAACAAAAGAATGATTCGAAATGGAAATTTTGAATATTTTGTCTTTGTCTTGCAATTTTTCTTGCAATGAATTTGGGCAACAACAAACTTGTTTGCAGTTATACCGCACAGCTTTATGCTTGGCTATATCCGACTAGTGTGTCAGGCTGCTTTTTCTGGCCATTCGGAGAGCAGGTTACTAATGATTCTCAAGCTAGGCACGTCCGCACATATCCGCAATTCGGTTTGAAGCTCAAGAACAAAGCGCGGCCCTGTCGCCGTGTCTCGCGGCCTCTCCACAAACGCAAATATACGCATGTATGACACTGCATGTGTGCAGGTGTGTGTGTGTGTGTATGTGTAAATGGACTTGGCTTGACCATGCTGAGCTAACGACCATCGACGCCAATCACTCAGTCTGGCGAGCATAACACCAACTAAATGTCCAAGTGCGAACGAAGAACTTTTAAGACTGAACCCACACGAAGCCGAAGAGAGTGCTCAGTGCTGCCAGAATTAGCTGTTTTCTGCTAGAAGCTGTTGACTTTTTCAAGCTGAAACTGCATGTACTTGATATTCAATCATACAGTAGAAGCAGCTTTATTTCAGATCTAGCTTGTTTTTAGCTAGAGCTTTATAGTTCAAAGACCGAATACACACGAAGCCGAAGAGACCGCAAAGTGCTGTCAGACCTAGCTTTTTTCAAGCTTAATAGTAAGCTCTGCAAATCTCGAAAAGAGTATACTGCCAGAACTAGCCTTTTTCAAGCTTAAACAACACAAGTAAGTACTTCTTTATTTGAAATCTAACCTCTTGCTGCCAGCGCTGTTGCTGAGAGCAGTAGCAAAAAGAGTTAAAGAGAGGCGGCAACACTGCCACAAAGAGTTAAAGAGAGCGAAGATGGCAGAGCGGTAGAGCGAGGCTTAAGTTCGGTTCGCTTACCTGCGCAGACAGGCACTGCCGCTCAGACGTCTGTTACCTACGCAGGCGAATGGTCGCAACCTCGCCGTCGTCTTCGCCGTTTCCGTCATCGTCGCCGTCATCTCGCGTTCTGCTTAATGTGTGAATTGGCATTGGGCTGCAGAGTCGCCGTCGTCGGAATCGGAATCGGAATTAAAATCGGACATTGATATAATTGGGCAGACAGCGACATAGCCTTGAGGTGTGTATGCGCGTAATTGGCCAAAAAGCAGACTCAATCTGCTCAAGTCACTGTCATAATGAAGCTCGGCATGACCTAAGAACACTGTAGGTTCCTCACACACACGCACACACACAGAAACAGACTCAGACTCAGACTGAGACTGAGACACAGACTGACTGTGTTGCCTGCAGAAGATGCCGCGCGGTGGCAGCAATAGGAAACCTGTTGCCGCTGTTACGACAGCCGACAGTCGACAGCCGACGGCAGAGACTCTACAAGAAACCCAAAACCAAAACTAAAACCGAAACCAAAAAAAAGGCCAAAACACTGCGGTTAGCCTAATGCATTATTTATAGCCGTGGCAGCAGCTGCTGCTTGAGCTGTTGCCTGTTGTCCGTCCGACAGTCCATTGTTGTTGTTACTCGTTGTTGTTGTTGTTTCTTCTGGTTATCGCGTCCAGGCGCACGGCTGGAAAAACTAGGGAACTGGCGCAAAGTGTTGCACGTTTTTCCACATGCCCAAACCACATGGCTGAGCGCCTCCAACGCCAACGCCAACGCCGACGCCAGCGCTAGTTTCGTCACAATCAGTTCCGCGAGGATTATATAATATGTACATATTATATATAGGCCTGCTCTGGTCAGCAGAAGAAGATTTGCCTATCGGTCAAACCAAGATAAATGTGGATTTGGGTCATGGTTAACAGCGCACGACCGCTTACTGGTTTTTACAACGTCTGCGTCTTCTGCTTCTGTTTCTTCTCCTCCTCCTCCTTCTTCTCTATCTTTTGTTTTTGTTGGGGTTTTTGTAAACCATGGCCTGCAGGTTGGCCAATTTAAATTGGACGCGCTTTAAGCGCAGATACAAATCGAGGCGTGAATCGCTTGTCAGTAGCCCCTTCTCTCTCTCTCTCTCCACCTCTTTCTCTACTCTGCAGACCAGTCATAGTCCTCCATAGAAAATCCATCAATCATGCGTTTTAATGAAGCTGGCGCCAGCGCAGCGAGCGTAAACTTAATTCAATTACTTCCACTTTCAGCCCATTGTTGTTGCCGCCGCCGAGTGATGCGAGTCAAGCGCCGCAAGCTACTGGTCTGCTGGACCGCCCTGCACGCCGGCAGCAGCCTGCTCACGTACCTGCTGCTGATGCTGCTGCTCACACAGCAGCAGGAGGCTGCTGGCGGCATTGTGCCGCCTCCCTGGAGTGATCCCGCCAAGAATCCCTGCGCCAGCATGGCCGGCGGCTGGCAGCTGCTCTACTGGACGCCGCTAAAGAAGTGCTTCAAGATCTTCACACTCGGCTATCCCTGTCCCGAGACCATGGAGCTCAGTCCCACGCCGGTGAGTGCCAAGCGCAAGGATGTGCCCGCAGCCGAGTGCCGCTGTCCGCCGGGCACAGCGCTGAGCGCCAAGAGCAACGCCTGCTACAAGCTATACGAGCGCGGGCCCTGCGCACTGGGCGAGTACTTCCAGCCCATGCCGGAGCAGAGCAAGAGGTGTGGATGCAATACCTTTCATATCGAAGCGCATTATAGACCATTTCCACCTCCACAGATCGGACAACCGCTGGGGCAGCTGCAAGCGTCCGCTGGAGTGCAGCGACGACATGATCTTCTGGCCGAGGGACGGCAAGTGCTACGCCAGACACTCGAAGGGACCCTGCAGCCGGGGCAAGCTGCTGACACGCAACGCAGACGGCTTGGCCGAGTGCCGTTGCGATGCACTGGGCGAGCTGCAGGCCTACTACTATGCGCTGGAGGACTCCTGCTACGAGCACTACACGAAGGGACCCTGCTCCACGCCGGGGCACATATTTCTGCCGTTCGGACGCTGCGATTGCCAGCGCCATCTGCCGCACTATTATGCCGCACAGCAGATGTGCTACGAGCTGGGTAGGATTGGCATTGGCACAGCCCACACATACGTGCATACTGTAACTGCCATTGCAATCTCTTGCAGACACGCCTGGACCATGTCCACCCGGCCACATCTTTCGCATACCCGACGAGGCGGATGCGGACGCGGAGCCAAACACACTGCAGCAGCTGCTGCCACACGCGCAGTGCATGTGCAAGGAGGGCTACGTGCCCTGGAGCGATGGCCATTGCTATCGGCTCTACACGCGTGGACCCTGCGCGGCGCACGAGTTCCTCGTGAATGGCACGACGTGCGTGCGCAACTTCTGCGGCAAGAATCGCCTGTACTTCCCCACCGAGGACTCCTGCTATCGCATCGGATCGCAGGGTCCGTGCTCGCTGCACCAGGTGGTCGTCTTTGACTTCACTGCACGCCCCTCCCTGGACGGCATCTCGTACAACGGCATGTGCGGCTGCGCGGGGGTCATCAGCAATCTCGACCAGCAGTGCGCGTCGAACAACGAGCAGGAGAAGAGCATCTGTGAGGCGACGCCCGGCATGGTCGAGATTAACGGCCAGTGCCACAAGCTGTACACACGCGGTCCCTGCGGCGCGGGCCAGTGGCTGGAGCCGCTAAAGACACAGCCGAATCAGCGCAACGGCACGCTGCTACTGGGCTATGCCAGTCGGGCCAAGTGCGTCTGCCGGCCAGGCTATACGCCCGCGGAGGCGGATCACGCCGGCACGCACAACTGCAGCGCGCCCAGCGTCAGCCTGGCGAGGTATTTAACCATCGAGCGACACAACTCGAAATTCTTCAGCGAACTACACTCTCCCTTCCGGCAACTGTCCTAGTACTCTAGCCAGTGCTCTACTACTCTGTCTACCACTCTTATGTCCAGCTTCCACCCAAGTCTTCTGCCTGCTGCATGTCTTCTTTTTCTCTACGTTTCTGCTTATCTCCTACGTCTCTTCTGCTCTCAGGCATGCTGCATGCTCAACCTTGACTTCTCTCAGATCGATCGATTTAATCGTTTCATTTCCTTCTAGGTGGTTCTTAGATATATTTGGCTAGCGCGGCGCCAGGCCAAGAGATTGTGCCATGAATGTATTACTCCAGTTAATGTATATGGTAGATATGTGTACTTAAGTGAACTGTAGATAATATCAATAAAGGTTTCTATGTGTAAATAAACTAGACGTAAGTACCAAGTCTCTGTTAATCCTATATCACACTTTGAATTAGTCCCAGAACTACTTTAATATACATATATGTATTCTAAATATTCTTTCAGTAGACTACGATATATTTTGAAGACGTTACTTAACTTGGTCAGGGCTAACAAGTAGTTATATATCCTACATCTGAACCGGGAGCTGCTACTGTATGAATTCTACCATACTATGCTAAGCTATCGGTCAAATGCGAGGTATCTCTAGGCCGTTATCACTCGAATTCGATTCGAGCGTAAATCTCAAGTCGCAATAAAACACAGAATCAGAAATCTCTAAATAGAATACAAGGTATTTCGCAACTTAGACATGACTTAGTCCTTAAAAGTCCTGAGAAGGTATGAGACCTTTAAACCTGAAGTCCTAACTGTTTCCATATGAAATCCTCAACTATGCCAAGCCTTCAGTAGAATACGAGGTATTTCAGCGTCGTTACACTTGACTCTCTAGTCGTGGCAGTATTTCAAAGTTGGTTACTACTCACTCGACTTGTGCCTGTAATTCCTTGACGCTCTGCTCCAGCGTATTGCGCTGTTGCTTGCAATCCTTGAGCTCAAACTCCAGTTTATATAGACGCTCAGTCTTGTTATCCAATTGATTCTGTGTCCAATTTATGGGATATTATTATTATATTATTTATTAGAAGAAAACAACGTTACACACTCACCAGCAACGTGTCCTTCTCGTTCTCCAGCGCAATGTAGGTCTGACGCAGCGATCCAATCTCAGTGCGCAGCTGCGTGAGCTCGTTGCGATTGGTCTCCCGACTGGAGTCCAGGGAGCTCACCCGCACATCGGCCTGATGCCGCTGGCGCTCGGCAATGAGCAGCTTGCTCTGGTAGTCTGCTATAATGCGCTCGTTCTGCTCGTTGATCAAACTGTTGAGTGCAGAGAGAGGGCACATGAGTATTATTGATATATGGAGGTAAATCCTCTTATCTCTCACCTGATCTGCCCGTTCTCCTTCCTCAGAACCTCGATCTCCGCCTGCAGCGTGCTCTGTCGTTGCTTCATTTGTGCCAGATCCTCCTTGAGGAACACATTGTGTGTCTCGGCAGGCACACGGGCAGAGTTCAGCTCCCGATTATCCCGCTCCAACAGTCGTATGCGATTCTGCAGCTCTTCGTTGCGCAGTCGCAGCGTCTGCAGCTCCTCGGCATGCAGTTGCACGCTGCTCAGTTGCTTCTCTCGCAGAGTATCCCGTTCGCAGCGAATCCGCTCGAGTTCTGCCCGCGCACAGTCCCGCTCCCGCTCGATGCGAGCGATGGCCGCCTGCACGCAGTCGCTGCTGGCATTGCTTGTGCCATTGGATGAGCTGCAGGCCGTCGGTGGTGGCAGGCTCTCACAGGGCTCGCCCTTTCTGGGCGATGAAATGTGCAGGATGTTGGCCGATGCCATGCAGATCTCCGAGCGTAGAATGCGCAGCTCTTCGTCCTTGGATTTTATTTGCGCCTGCAGGAATGCAACTTCGGAGTCGGAGCCGGACTTGCTGATGAGGCGCAGGTACTCCTTCTGGAAGAAGTCCCGCTCCGACTTCAGTCGGATTTTCTCCTCGTCCAGCGTGACTGTGCCCTGGTTCAGCTGATCCCGCAGCTCCTTCTGCAGACCCGTCAGTTTGGATTGCATTTTGTGCAGCTTTTTCTTCTGCTTATCGTTGAGTGTCTCCAGCTCCTCCTCGCGACGTGTCAAGACGTTGAGTCGTTCGTTCAGCTTACGCTTATCCTGCGCATCGTGGCCAATGGTTGCCTCCATTCCACCGGCCAGGCGCTGACCCTTGACTTTCGGCTCGTGGCGCTGTCGCAAGTGCGCCAGTTCGATCTGAAGCTGGCGCAGCTCCAGCTCACGGGCATCTATTTCCGCATTGGCCTGCTGCTCGACCTGCAGCGCGGCCTCCTTCAGTTCGTTGAGGTGAGCTTGCAGCTTCTGCTTGTCCTCCTCTATGCTCAGCGCACGCTGCATGGCGTCGTGCATCTTTTCCTGGTACTGGCGCACCTGAAGCATCAGTTCGCTCTTCTCGCGCTGCAGCAGATCGATGTCCTGCGAGAGTGCACCCACTTCCTTGTAGCAGCAGTCCTTGGCCAATGCTGCCGGAGGACGTCCTCCGGCCAACATGTCGTTCAGTCGTCGTATCTCTCGGTTCCTGGACTCGACTTTTCTCTTGTAGAACTCGAGCTGTTCGCCCACACTCGTGAGCTCGTTCTGCAGGCGATCGGTCTCCTCGCTTCCAGTCGTGTGCGTGACTGTAACTCCGTCCTTAGTGGTAGTCGTAGTCTTCTGCACCACACCTGCATTGCACTTGGTACACTTTAGGGCGGAGCTCACTCCGGTGCCCATAACCGCGGGCAGAACCTCCCCGGAGCGTACAGTCGATATGAAGGGCTTTTTGGCTGCAAGCACGGACACACACACACATTAACATGGATATATGGTACTGTTACTAATCGATAGCATACTCTGTCGAGCGGTTCCTAGAGGCATTCGCTTGGAGGTTGTCGCCGAGAGCAACTGCTTGGACAGGAGTGCATCCAATTGACTCTGAAGTTGCGCGTTGTGATTCTGCAGGTGCTCCTTATCCGTCTGCAGACTGCGTATCTTGCGCTCCGCATCTGCAGAAGAGAATTTATATACATATTTATAATATATAAATAATGCTAGAGGTCAGTGCACTCTCTTACCGCAGAGCCGCCGCTCGTACTCCTCCCTGTCCTTGAGGAACTGCAAGTGCAGCTCGTTGCACTCAGCCAACAGACGCGAGTTGTCGCATTTGTAGGGCTCAACGCCGAGTTCCCAGCACGTTTTTTCCTATAAGGCATACTTTCAGTTGCAATATCCTGACTCAGTTGTAATTAAGCAGGGACTTACTTCCAGCAGATCGGCGACCTGCCGCTTCGTATCCCGCAGGCATTCTGTTGTCTTTATCAAATCTCCAAAGATGGCTCCCACCAGCGGCATTGCCAGCACTGGCAGCGTCTGGTTGAATCCCATCACGTCCAGTTTTGTCCGTAGGTCCTTGAAGTCCCAATCATTGACATTCATTTTTCAAAATTAAATTAAATTGCAAATATCTTCTTAAAGTCAGTTGAGCATCCGCGCGTTGTTTTCGTCTTGTAGTATTTTTTTTTGCTTCTCGATTGTTTTTCGATCAATAGCAGCGTATCATGAGATGTGGCGGTCGGTCGATGCGTGTTATCGATTACTTATTTTCGTTTGAATTGAAGACAAAAGCTATTTGCAATACTTTTAGAAAATATATTTAAATATTATATATATTTATATCATATTTTATATCATATCAAATCAACACATGCGTTGCTAAGATTCAATTTTTTTTTATTTTTTCAAACTATGCTCAAAACAAAAACATACAGACACAAATATTTTATTTATTATTCCTAATACGAAACCATTTAAAACTGCAAATTATAACAGCAAAATTTATCATTAACAATTACGCCTACTCCACAACGAAACATTGATAATTCTTAAACATGAACGGTGCATCGTCGTCCGATATGAAATTGCGCTCTGGTTTCTGCGACCCAAAGGGATTTGTCGTGGGCGGCAGAACGACATTGACGTGGCGATTGGACTCGCTGAGGAAGTGACTCATATCCAGTGGGGCCTCGTACTTCGTATAGGATGTTACTACCACTGGACATTTCAGACTCAAAGCAGCGCGGATTGTATCCGGCCAGGTGTCTTGCTGAGCGTAACCTGTAGCGCGATAGAGTCCCGGGTTGAAAAAGCAAACTGTTCAGGGGTAGTGGAATATATTAATATATAATTATATTAAATTACAATATTGTATTATTGTTATTTTGTTTATGATTATGATATTTAAAATATTTTATCATGATTATGATTATGAATATTATTAATCATTCGAAACCCTACCTAGATCTGGACTGAGGAAACCTTCAGTTCCGCAGTAATCGTGATAAAGCCGATTCTCAAAATGATACTGCACCGTGCGCTGTGCCTTGCGACACAGACGGCAACATCTGAAAATTAAATCAGATCAGATAGGTGATACCATATACAGAATATCTGTAAATAACACGGCTTTACCTGATCTTTGAGAGTTGCTCGAACGAAATCTTGTGCGCATTTAGCTCGGGTCCCACAAAGACTACACGCAGTGTCTTCAGTCTGGGCAAAATGTGCAGCAGAAATATCTCCCATTTCTGGAAAACATCCACCTCGAACTCCATCTCCGCCCCAATCAAGTGAATCGTCAACTGCTCGGCGCTCAGACGCTCGCAGAGCTTCAGCGCATAAAAGGCCGTCAATGGACCTGTTGATATCTGCGTGAGTGCGGCAAATTCACAGTCGTCAGTCACGTCTGCGAAAAAGAATGGGGAAATAATATAAAATATATCCAATATTATATAGAATATTATATTATTATATTAAATGATATATTATATTGTATAATACTCGAATTTTCCTTTGAAAGCCCCTGCACTTACTGAAATTGAGCTTCTTTATGATTTGCCTGGTGTCGGAGCAGGAAACCGGCAAATCCCTCAGCACTTCATCTGGCAAGGGTGGCTCAATCCGACCGAATTTAGACTGCAGCGTGACGAACTTCTTGAAGAGCCTGTAGGTGGAGCACCAAGCGGCATGCGAGGCAATCAAGTGATTTGGTTTATCCTGGCAGTGGGCAACCTCGCCACAGCGCGCACAGCGCGTCAGTCGCTTCAATCGATGCTCCCGGCAAGAGGCTTGGCTACAGATAAGCGGAAACAGCACTACTTCCTGCTCCGTGGCCGTAAGCGTGCGGTTTATATTCTGCTCCAGCTGCCGTATGCACACGATGCGGTACGAGCGGAATTGCTCGGCACTAAAGTCGCCGCTTCTGTAGAACACATCATGGCCTGAAAGCAAGAAGCAGTCGATTTTGAAAGGGTATTACTTTGATATACATATATTCTATAATATACTCTATTAACATTTCCTTTACCATTGCAGGGAAACTGACAATTCAAAGATATAATGATGAAGCTAGCCATAGATACTTCTTGTCTGAGTTTTGTTAGTTTTTAGGATATTGCAAGAAAATTCTGCACATCTTACTTTAAGCATGCTCGTACCGAGCTCCTTAAATTTAGTTATAATCGGACTACTTTAGCATACAGCTATCATAGCAACTAGCGGTCAAAGTGCCTGTATATATTGTAAGAAAACTTCACCGATTTCCTATGATCTTATAACTAAACTTGCCATAGTTAAATGCGCTTACTGTATTACTATATTATATTATATACATATATAAAAATGTATATATAATAAATTAGATCATAATTCTATGTACTATATTTTTTAGAGAATATATGTTCTAGATATTAAAGAGAAATTTAAGTCTGCATAATTAAAGATAGTTAGGGATAATCCCAATAATTCACAAGGGTGTACTATAACATTTCTTTCTAGTTTCTGAAACCAACTCCTTGTAACGTTACACCTACCGTTGCGCTCCACCAGCTGCCGCAGACCATAGCAGAGCTGGCGATGCTCCTGATCCTCCCGCATGTGCACAGAGCTGCAGTAGTAGACCAGACCACAGCCCTTGCAGGGCAGCGGCTGCCTGGCGCACAGATCCAACTTGCAATGCTGAAAACCACCATGAAAATATATATAGACATTGAGATCGGTTGAAGCTTAGGCACAAACTCACGTTGCACAACGAGGCCATGAAGTATTGTCGCGGCTTGTAGATGTACTCGATGTACTCGGCCTCCTCGTCGGAGCTTTCATGATCGCTCAGCGGCTCCGTGCTGAGCATTTTTCCCAGCTTGCTGAGCACCTCATTGGGTAGCCCGAGGGGAGCTGCTTAGAGCATATATATAAATATCGTAATAATTATATAGGTAAAGCCTTAGCTGCCTCACCTTGCTGCAGCTTGTTTCCCATGCATTTGAGCAGCTCATTAACCTGCAGAGGCCTATCGAGCTTCTTCTTCGCAGTAGTCTTACCCTCCTCCTCAGCCGCAGCACTAGCTACGACTGGCTGAGCCTGAGCTTTGGAAGCTTTGTTGGCCAACAGTTTCTGGCGCAGCAATTTCTGTATGAGATAGATTGCATCATCCTTGCTCAACGCCTGCGCAGGATTATCGATGGGTGCCAAGGGCTCCGGCAATGTCTGCGGCGGCGTCTCCTCGTTGCGATTACACTTGTTTCTGGGCCTGTTACGTGTGCGCGTCTTCTTCTTGTGATTGGGATGCATGGCCGATCTCGCGAGATAGCGTGAAGTGCGTCTGTTCGCGCAGATTCAACTCATTCGAATGAACAATGCGCGCTCCTCGAGCACTGAGATCGCCAGCACACAGCATGATAATTGGCTAGTACAGGGAGAATACCACAGAACCGGCAGATGCCCGCCCGGCTATTTGTAGACTTGGCTGGCCCAGACACTCGACAGCGACAGTCGGCATGGGTTTGTTAGGTATTGTCATGACCGCTTGATAAATCTCTTCTATCGACCAGAACAAGAGCACATTTCTCGTGCAAGACCAAGACTGTTATGTGGCTATATATATATATACACGATATTCTAATACATATAGAACTGTTATGTGGTATGGTTTGTGGATTAGTTGGTGGAATGCCGCGTGTACATAAGCATAAGTACATCTCTCTGGCAAGTTTCGAGATCGCGTAGAACCCTCTACTCTTAATATGTCTAGGTACATAGTACATGTGTTCTTAGATCTTTAATTTAAGTGACAACTGAAAGTAGCGCAACAGGAATGGCGCGAGTACATTGAGTTTCTGCTGAAGCATGTAACATGTTGCGCAGGTATTTATGGTATAAACTTTGGCATTATGACAGCTACATGACATACTAGTAATACGATTCCTCATACGCAGTGCTGCCCTTTTAGCCATTTAGTTGCTAGAACTATCCACTTTAAAAATGTAGAATATCTATATTGATATTGCTAGAACCATACATTTTAAAAATGTAGAATATCTACTATTTATATGCATAAATCATAGTTATTCTTTTAAAATTACAACAAAATTAACGTTCTACTTTAAAGATTTGTTTCCTTGTTTTATATTCAAAATTATTAATTAATAATCCAATATCTATCTATATTGATCAACCTCTATATATCCCATATATATTCGCGCTATACATTTTTTGTTAAGCTATGAATAATAATGATTATTTTAACATTTTATTTTAAAGATCTGTTTCTTTTTATCTAAATCAATATTATCATTTGATGATCCCATCTATCTATATTGAACAATCCCAAGAGATATTAATACGAAAACGGAAATGTTTTACACCTAATACAAAATTTCTAATTCACACTTGCATCGCTGATTTAAATTACCAAACAATCTCCATATATTTTGTGTCAGTTTAAAGCATCAGCCATATTTACAGAATGTTTACAAACATATTCAACAATTCAAAGATACTAAAATTTAGCCGTTTTTGCTGCACTGCTGTAGGAAAGCTTTGTCTCATCGCAAGACATTACAAGGTTATTTTAGTAGCTAAAATGTCTCTCGAAAAAGTAATCACTTATAACGTAATGCTACTCAAGAATACAAATTAAGAGCAGATGGTCGTACTACCCGATATACTTATGTATAAAACTGAACTGCATGTATCATCAAAGTATCTTGTCCAACGAAAAAGCAATATCCTATTAGCTAAATGTAGTTTAAGCTAATATAAAGAAAGTGTCTAAACGGCCCTCAACTCCCTGATGAGAAACCAAAGTATCTTGTTGATAAAAAAAAATGGTAGTAGTAGTAAACGTAAGTTTGTTTATTATAATAAATTTTATTATTTTCAATTGTAAACTTATCTATTTGCAGAGGTAAGTTATTTCCGTTGAGATTATGAACTACTTGTTTATGGTTAAATCTTCAAAAGAAATGGGACTTCAAAGGCATTTAACCATAATAGGAAAAAAGAGAAAAGATTTATCTTCTGTCACTTTAGGGATTAAGGATTAGGGATTAGACGCTAGCATTACTGCTAGTCTCGCCACAGGCACCTCTATCGAGACACTCGTTTTCCGAAGTACTCTCGCTGCTGGTCCAACCGTTGCCGTTGCCGTTGCAATTGCCATTGACTAGTCCCTTCTTCGGGGACGTTGTCTTCTCGGCGCTCTTCTTCTCCTGAGTTGCTGATCCGGGAATCTTGAGGGCTGCAAAAGTGCTCGTGACGCGCGACACTCCATTCAGAGTCTCGTCCTCGTCGGACGAGGCGTCCGAGAGCTGACGGGGCGAAAGACGACAGCCACGATCTATGTAGGACTGAAGCCGGCCTTCTGATGCCAGAATAAGACCCAAGAATGGCGGCGAAGGCTTCAGCGGACGCGACAAGTACTCCGGATGATATTGAGTGGCCACAAAGTACGGATGATCCCGCAGCTCAATAATCTCCATACGATTCTTATCGACATCTGTGCCAACGAAGTTCATGCCCTCCTTTTCCAGTTGTGCCACGTATGTTGGATTCACCTCGTACCGATGCCGATGACGCTCGTCAATAGATTTGGGATTGCCGTACAACTGCCGTATGGTACTCGACTTATCGGAAAAGATCGTAGTGCGCTTGCCCAATCTCATGGTGCCGCCCATCTGGCCAATGTGATGCTCCGGCATATCGATGACCAGGGGATTGCTCGTATCGGGGCATATCTCCGTGCTGTTGGCATCCTGCAGGCCCAACACGTTGCGCGCATACTCAATGACCGCCGCCTGCAGACCCAGACAGATGCCCAGCAAGGGCTTGCGTTTCTCGCGCGCCCACTGACAAGCGCGTATCTTACCCTCCATGCCGCGCGCTCCGAAGCCGCCGGGCACGAGTATGCCGTCGCTCTCGCAGAGCTTCTGCCACTCCTTGTGATATTTGGAAGGCTCCTTCTGCTGCGTCTCCTGCTCCAGCAGGCACGACTCGATGAAGATCAGGTTCGGCTTGCGATTGACGGCCAGGGCAGCGTGTTGCACCGCCTTCACAACGGAGGCATACGAATCCGTGAACTTGGTGTATTTTCCGACGATGGCGATATTAACCTCGCGGCGCACGGTTTCCGTGCGGCGTGCCAGATCCCGCCAATGCTGCAGGCATCTGAGACAGAGACGAGAGAGAGAGAAAGAGCGGGTTTAATATGTATTCAGTCTTTTTGCTCCCATGCGGCGTCATCACTTACTTGGACCGCTTGCTCATGTCGATGCTCAGCTGGAGACGCTCGTTGAGGAACTCTATGACTCCGTTCTGCTCCATCAGTAGCGGCACATGGTAGATGGAGTTCAGATCGTGTATGCATATAACCTGATCCGGTTCGACGTGACAGAAATTGCTAATCTTCTCCTTGACCTCCAGGCCAATCGGTTTCTCCGACCGACACACAATCAGATCGGGACTAAGGCCGCAGCCGCGCAGCTCACGCACCGAGCTCTGTGTGGGCTTCGTCTTCGGCTCTCCCGTGGCCTTGGGCAGCGGCACCAGGGACACATGGGCCAGGCAGAAGTTCTCGCGCTTCACGCGGAATTGAAACTGCCGGAAGGCCTCGACGAAGGGCATGCCCTCGATGTCGCCGATGGTGCCGCCCAATTCGATAACACACACTTGCGGTTTGGACGAGCCCTGGACCGGAGTCTGCGCAACTTTCTCCACCCATTCCTGTATAGCGTCTGTTATGTGCGGCACAACTGTGAGATCGGGACGTAGATGTTCGTTATATGGGTATGCCTTAACGCAATTCAATGTAATGCGGACAGCTACTCACCTTGCACGGTCTTGCCCAGATAGTCGCCTCGCCGCTCCCGCTCGATGACAAGCCTGTAAATTTTTCCCGTTGTTATGTTATTGTCCCTGTGCAGTGTGATGTCGAGGAAGCGCTCGTAGTTACCCAGATCCAGATCAACTTCAGCTCCGTCATCCAAAACGTAAACTTCGCCTGCGAAGAGAAACGTTAAATATTTATTAATACAGCATATACAATATTCTCAGCCAGCAGTGTAAACTGCAAAGAACGACACATTCCAACTAAGTAGCGTATACAATATGCTCGGGCAGCACTGTTCATCTGAACGCACTTGCGAAGCGTACACAATACTCTCGGCCACCACTGTATAACACAAGTGCCTGCGGTTTGGGCAACACACCAATGCTGTCTTGCTACAGTGGTGGCCGACACTGTTGTGTAGCGTTACTGCAACATTCCAAAGCAAACAACTTTCTATATCCCAAAACTATCAAATCTTATTTGTAAGTTATACTGTTTTTATTAATCGTAAATGTTTGTGCTTAGACTAAACGGCGTGCACCAAGACGAGTTGGTGTCAACGCTCAACTAGAAATGGATAAAGTCGCATGGCATATATATCATATATATATATATATATATACTATAGATCTATAGTTATAGCTACTGACTAAGTGTAGGTTTAATGCTAGCATACTGGGTACAGCGGGGCGCATTGGATGGGATGTCTATGTACAGTCTTGAATGTGCATCAGCAGCTTGGGGGACGGCCCGGCGACGACTACTTGGACTCCTCGAGATCCTCCTTGTAGAGCTCCTTGAAGATGAGCTTCTGTATCTTGGTGCGAATGCGCAGCTTCTGCGCAGCCGTCAGCTGCTTCATGTACGGGTGCAGACTCAGCAAGTAGTGGTAGTCGTCGTCCTCTGGCACCAGCGGTGCGTCCATCGTCGAGGAGCCATTGAAGTTGCTGTCCTCCGAGAGACGCGGTCGCTTCAGCTTCAGCGCCGGTATCAACCCGTTCACATAGGAGTGCTGGGTGAAGTTCAGGTGCTCCGATGCTGATCCGCCATTGGAGGATGCTGTGCCGGCGAAGTCATCTTTCGATGGAGTAGTGTGATGTCCAATGGGCATCGTTGGCAGCGGATGATGCGCCTTATTGTAGAGCGGAGGTGGCGAGACGGAACGCTTGGCGCCGATGGAGGCTCCCACATTGCTGGACGCACTGCTCGAGGTGGTGGTGGCCGGTGCCAGTACTGTGCCCACCAGCTGTGCCGCCGCTGCGAGTGCACTGTGCGTCGTCGTGGTGGTCACCACCGGCGGCGGCGAACAATGTGCGGGAGCAGCATGTGTATCCGGCGTCGTCGGCGTCGCAATCGCTACAGGAATCTGTGTTGTTGATTTCTTGGTCAAATCTTGTGCCTCCTTCTCCGATTCCAGCTCCATAAGTTGAGCGCGCAGCAGTCCCGCCTTGAGCAGCGCATGCTGATGCGACGCAGCGAACGCTTCCTCCTGCGCCTTTAGCGCACCTGTGGCCAGTGGTGTGGTGCTTAGATGCGTCTGCTGATGCGCCGCTGGTGGCGTGGGCAGGCCGTCCAGGCTGCGACTTCCGTCGCTGGCATCGCCGCCGGCATCTGCATCGAGATCATCCTCATCGTAGTCCTCGTCGCTGTCCTGCAGGCGACGGATGAGCCCGTTGGTGAGATCCGGTTCCACCACGGTCTTCTCACAGTCCTGGCTCTGCTGGTTGAAGTAGTAGGACTGATCCTGCTCGTTCTTGGGCAATCGATGGCGCATGTGATCCGCTGCAGGGAATATGCAGATGCCATTAGGATCGGTCAGAGGTGTGGGGAAGGGTCGATTGTTGGCGCGGAACTCACTCAGAAAGAGCAGGGCGTAGTAGTGCAGCCACTTGGACTCGAATGTGGCAGGATCCACCAGGAAGTCGCCGTTATCGGCGCGTGGAATGCGCTTGTACTCGACCCTGAAGTTGTCTCGCAGCCCCTTCCACTTAGCTTTGAGCACGATTTCTGGCAGAGAGAGAGAGTGAAAGAGAGCATAGTGAGAGTGGCGTGACGCTTCCACTCATAGAATCAGTAACTCTAAAGGCAAAACTTGCGTCCTCTCTCATCACTTCAGCCTCTCTCAGTTCTTTGCTAGGATAGAGAGGGAGAGAGAGAGAGCGACAGAGACGTGAGCATGTTTTAAAGTGATTAGCGCACGCCTGCACTCATGCTCTCTGGCAGGCAGTGCGAACATACATTTACATTTTTTATTTGTGTGGTTGTATGCGTGCTCACTTTTTGCCTCTACACAGTTACAAACTCTATGGGCAGAGTGTAGGAGTAGGAGAGGCGCATTGTACTTACTCGGCAGCTTGTGAGTGCCGCTCAGCTCGTCCCACATCTGCTCGAGGAACGCCTTGTTGCAGTGGAAGTTGCGGTTCCATATCGCCGGCCGTTCCTCGATGTCGTGTATGAACTGCTCCACATTCAGCACAATTGTTGATTTTTTTGGCGCCATTCTAGCAGCCCTTTTCTTTTTCTTTTACTTCTGTTTTTGTTCTTGCTTATTTGCTTTTGCTTTCCTTTGCTTTGCTTATTCCGTTCTTGCACGCACTTGTAACACACACGCGCCTGTTCTCTTCTGCCTGCGGATGGCGAATGCAATTGCGAACTAAGAACACCGCTCAACGACTCCGCCACACGCTCTTTTAAACACACACACACACGCCCGCGCGCTCGCTTTCACACACACAGAGACTGTAAGATGGCTGCGCTTGTAGTTGTGAGAGAGGAGTGAGCGAGAGCAAAGCTAGGCTTCATTGAATATTGCTCTATTTTTTTGACAACTGACACTGTGTTGTTGCTGTCACATACACGCACACGCACACGCACGCGTACATACATACATGCTCAGTGTTTACCGTTAGATAAACGATCAAAGGAGCGTCCGGCCACGTGCTGGCGATTGAGCGCTTTCAGCGTTGGTCAAAGCTCTTTCGCAGAGGCAGCAGCGGCGCCAGCTCAAGAGCAAAAGCTCTCGTGCATATATGCAAACATATGCATGTGCGGGAGTGCGTATGTGTGTGTGTGTGTACACGTATATTAATATACATGTGTATGTGTCTACGCGCATATAGAATGCTTGCGTTTGCGATAAGCAAGAGTAGGAAACACACACGCTCTCGGCTTCTGTTTGTTTGCTTGTAGTTGTAATATTTAAATTTATGTATTTAATTAAACATGTGTGCGTGAGTGCATGTGCTTGGCTGCCCCAAAGAAAGTCAAGTCTACGCCTTTCATGATTTCATGACAATCATTTGGGCAGCCGGCCAAGTGGGCACTGGGTGGGCGGCGCGTTGACCAGAGCCAAGCCGAAAGCCAGCCCCCATCCCCGTCCCCACAAACACATACACACCCGGTTGCAATGGCAATGCCAACAGCTTAATGCTCACTTATGTGTGCATGCATATTATACATACATGCATGCACATAAATGCCTCTGTGTGTGTGTGTGTGTGTGTGTGTGTGCGTGTGTATGTAAATAGCACAGCAACGCCAAGCGACGCGTCGGCCAGGCACAACAGCAGCAGCAGCAGCAGCAACTGCGCCAACAACGCGGGGCAAGCCAACACAATAACTTCATTAAGATTCCATGGCCTGCGACGCAGCGCAGCGCAGCGCTGCGCTGTTGCTTTGGCGTGCCAGCGAATTTGCAGCAGATGCAGCAGACAGCCTGCTCCAACCCCTGCTGTCCCCTCCCCACCGCTCACACACACACACAGACACTGCTCGTAGGCCTAGGCAGCGGTTTTAGCAGCCGACAGGAAATGCTGGTCCGCCGCTGCTGCCGCCGCCGCCATCGCACACCCAAGCGGAGAAAGAAAGAAGCGAAATCAAATTATAAACACACGCCAGCCTGTGCGACAGCCAGCCCCGGTCCCCCCCTACCCCACCCCTTCGCTTCCTCACGCTGCGGCCCCAGCAGCAGCAGACCCTGCACTGCGCTCTGCGCTCTGCCGTTGCTGCTGCCTCCCCCGTTCCGCAAAAAACACAACTGCTGCATTTGTATATATACACACACACACACACACACACACACATATACGTGTACATGCAGGCGAGCGCGCGCGCGTTTGTGTGTGTGTGTGAGTGTGAGTGAGTCAGACTCAGTCGTCAGTCAGTCATGCAAAAATGCTTGCAGCCGCTGCCGCCGTCGCCGCGTGCACAGAGTGCGAAATACTAAAACGGCAGCAGCAGCAGCAACAGCAGCAGCAGCGCGCGATGGCTGTTGTCCGGAAGAAGAGAGGAGAGTGGGGAACGGGGAGGGGGGCAGCGAGAGAGGCGCTCGGTGAAGTTCCAGCCAGCCAGTCAGCCAGCCAGCCAGCCTGCCTGCCTGCCTGCAAGCCAAAAGCAATTTCTGGCGGCGCGAGTCTGCGGCAAGCTTGCTGCAGGCTGAAAAGGCTGAACTGCTGAAAGGCAGGCCAGACGCCAGACCGGGCCGTGGAGCAGGGGTGCAATCCGGCGCGAGTTGCGAGTGGCGGGCAACAACAACAACAGCAGCAACAGCAACGACAGCAGCGTCGAGGCAGCGGGCAGCGCGGGTAGCGGCAGCGCAGACAAATAATGCGTCACGTTGCGCAGTCGTTAAATTTTCGTTTTCTGCCGCCGCCGTCGCTTGCCTCTGCCGCTGGCTCTACTGCTGTCGCTGCCTGCTGCTGCCGTTGCCGTTGCCGTTGCCATTGCCGTTTTTATGTGCGACAGCAGCAAGTTTTTGGCCGTAGCAGGAGGCAGAGGAGGAGTGTAGAGAGTGGAGTGTAGCTGGCACAGGCAAAGGGAGGGGGAGGGCAGCTACGCCATGAGCTGGGGCCAGCCAGCTGCTGCTGCTGCTGCTACTGCTGCTGCTGCTCGAGGTGCTCGATGCCAAGAAACTGGCAAGTTTAGCTCCCGACGCCGCCAATAAAGTTATGAGCTAGGCGAGAGGCGACCGACCACAGTGAAGCACTCTGCAGATGACCCAGCGGGCACGCGCTGTAGCAGCATATGTGATGAGCCTACAGGTCAGTGCTATCAATGCCACTGAGACCCAGTGGGAAATGAGGGGAAAACTATACAAATTTTTAAAGTCTTCATTAACTTTGGTTAAGCCAACTCAAGCTTCAGAAAGATTATTGTCTACCTACATAAAAACTAAATAAATCATAACATATTACAATTTATTTTATATAAATCGGGTATAAGCGGAAATTTGGACTAGACGATAATATCTGTAGAGAGAAGAAGAGAGAAGATTCTGTTCATATTGGGGTTTATTGTGGCTCCCTATTTATAAAAAAAAACATTTCTAAGAAAGTAAAATATAGTATTTTCATAAAAGAACAAGATTTACATTTTTGAAGATCTTTTTGGAGTTTAATAAAAGTAAAACTCATATTTTCTTGATTGTTGAGGTTTATTCCTCAAAAAGAAAAATATAATATAAGATCATTCAAGAAAAAAACCAATCTTTGGCTAATTTTTGTTACCAGATTACGAAAAAAAATGTTTATATTGTAATGATAGGCTCAATTTTAGGGATTACTTTGAATCCATTTTTGAAAATATATGCCAAAGGAAATAAAATATGAATAAAATATAATTTTATGACTTATTTTGATTTTATTTTTGTAGTAATATATATAATTATCTGGCAAAAAAAAAAAAAGAAAACATGGATAAAGTATAAAAAATAAGAAAGTAAAATATAGAAAAATCTATCAAAACCAAGCTAAAATCTTAGTTACAGCTTTTATTGTGCCTATCCTAGGCTCTACAGCATATAAAGTAGCTAAATTAACTTGACTGATGCGATTTGAGGTTTACTTTGGGTCTCCTTTTACAGCTATATACAAAATTGAAGCTATATCTCTGCGCTTTAAGACGGATTCTGGCTGACATGTAACCCAAAGATCAACGGGAATCACTGCGGAACTCAGATTTCATGGCATATGCTCTGCCCATTCGTGTACTTGTATATATAATGAGCATTGGCCGATGTAGCCCAGCGCAGGCCTTTGTTGTTGCTCTATAAAATCAATAGCACACGCACAGTGCTTGTATTGGTGTAGGTGCTATTCCTTTGTGTGTATGCGCGGGTATGCGTGTGTGTGTGTGTGTGTGTGTGTGTTTGCAACACACATGCAAAAATTGCGCGCGAGCTACTAAATAGCAAACTTGCGTGGGAGTTGGGCGGGGGGCGTTGCGCGATGGGCGTTCGTCGCGCTTATAGTCTTTTTTTTGGGGGGGGGGGAAAGGAGGGGAAGCAAAACTTTATGACGCGACAATTGGAGGCGAGTCGGTGGGCGGTCAGTTCGACAGGCTGACAGTCAATTCGTCGCAGCGTTGCGACTATTGTTCGACTGTCTGTCTGTGCGCGCTGTCCGCTGTCCGTTGTCCGCTGTCCGCTGTCCACTCGAAAATCGGCCGTAAACACACAATTCGAAACCGAAGCGTAGCCGCTGTTGCCGTCGCTGTCGCAGCCGAAACGAGCAGAGCAGAGCAGAGCGAGCCCAAGCGAAGCGAAACGCGAAACGAGGCGAACCACTGCTGATTGCAGTCAGCTTACAACTGAAATTGAAAATTCAGCAGAGCAAAGTGCGAAGCGCCGTCGCCGCTGCCGCTGCCACCGCTGCCGCCGACATGGCCGTCGCAGCGTCGCGAGCGTGGCAACCGCGACAGGCTGCAGTCAGCCAGGCAGGCAGGCAGGCGGCAGGCGGCAGGCAGCAGGCAGCCATCCAGCCAGTCAGCCTGCCAGCGAGCCCAAGCCCAAGCCCAAGCTCAAAGCCAGCACAACGTGCCAACTAACAGCAGCAGCAGCAACAGCGACGGCGGCGGCGGTGGCGGGCAGGCAAAAAACAGAAACGCAAAAAACGCCAGGCAGCCAGCAGCAGCAGCAGACAGAGCGCAGAGCGAAGCGAGCGAAGCCAGAGCCAAAGCCACGCCACAAGCTTTTGCGACGACGACGACGACATGCGGACATACACACAGACACTCACACACACACACATACATATATACGGACAGCGAGGCACATTGTGCATGTGTGTAAGATTGTGTCGTTTTCGTTAATGTGTGAGTGACTGTTCGTCTGTGTGTGTGTCTGTGTCGGTGTCGGTGTTTTGGGGGGCGCGCACAAACGCTAAAAACAGCCGCCGTCACCAGCGCCTGTGCCAGCCCCCCGCGTCGCTGCTGGCAGCCTGCTGCCAGTTGTTGTTGTTGTTGCTGCTGCTGCTGCTGCTGTTATTGTTGCTGCTGCTTTTGGGCATTTATTGCGCGCGGCATTTGCCGGCTAGTCAGGCACGCACACACACACACACACACACACACACACACACACACATATGGCCTCGCAATGTATGCATGCCTGTGTATGTGTGTGTGAGTGAGGCGGGTGTGAGGTGCCGGTGGCCTGGTCTGCCCCGGTCTGGTCGGTCTGCCGCTGTCGACGTCGTCGTCGTCGTTTTGCGCATGCAGCAGCAGCAGCAGCGGCGGCAGGCAGCAGGCAGCAACAACGACAATCAACGCGCGAAAGCGAGCGAGCGAAAAGCATAAACCATGGAGAGATGGGAGGCTCGTTAAAATCAGCAGGCAGGCTGGCGGCAGACAGAGCGCGAGGGCAGGGGAGTAGAGGAGGACAGGCAGGCAGGCTGGCAGGCTGGCAAGCAGGAGGAGGGCAGCAGGCAGTGAGAGCCGCAGCTACAGCTACAGCCACAGCCACCGCTAAAGCTAGCGTGCAGCGCTGGAACTGAACTCAACTGTCGGCTGCCTGCCTGCCTGCCTGGCGTTGCCTGCGTTGACGATGGCGAATGGTTTTTGGGCTCATTTCGCGAGCAAGCGAGTCGTTGTGGAGGGGGAGGGGAGGGGAGCGTGGGGAGGCACACAACATTTCGGTTAGCAGCTGACAGAGTGGCAGTAGATGTTGCAGTTGCCGTCCGACGCGGCGCGTTAATTGCCATGCCCCAAATAGAAATGCATGGAAATTAACTTACGGCGAAGACTGTAGAACGCAAGCACAGATCTAGTTGCCTGCCTTGGCAGCCTAACGGTACTTTAAGCACAAAAAGCTTGACCAGACAGCAGAAGCGACAAAGCGTGTGCGTGTGTCTGTATGCAAATTGTACACGCGTATGTACAATATATATAATACATGTATGTGTGTGTGTGTGTGTGCCTGTACATCCCTGTGCGACAGCTGCGCGGTGGGTGGGGTTGGCGCTATGCGAAATGAGCCTTGGCCAACGCGTAGCAGCAGCGACAGCGCCGCGCGACATCCTGCTGAAATTGCCGCTGCCACAACAACAACAACAACAATAACAACAACAACAGCGCGCACAAATTGTATTTTCCATTTAATTTTTTGCACATTATTGTTGCCGAAAAACGTGAGTAAAACGAAATACGCAACGAAACAGCAGAAAGAGCAACAAAACATATGCCAAAGCCGGCAGGCACGTTGCGCGGAGTAGGAGGAGGGGTGCCGCGGGGGAGGGAGAGAGAGAGAGCAGCGCAGCGAGCAACAGCTGCCAGCAATGTTGACGCGTCGTTGATGAAGAGAAACGGAGCGAGCAAATTGCATGCAGAGTGAGCAGCAAAGCGATGCGACGCAAAGCGCTTAGCGAGGGAGGGAGAAAGGAGGGAGACAAGGGCACAGGCACAAAAGAGAAACGCACAAAAAGCTACAGTCGCCAGGCGGCGGCAGTAAGAGCGAAGTAGGCAGTAGATGAGGAAGAAGCAGCAGAGAGCAGCAGGCAATAGAGGAGCAAAAAGAAGAGCATGCTAAAACTTATTGACGATGATTACGCGATGCTGCTGCTGCTGATAATGATGACAGGCCGCCGACACAACTTTAAGCTGCAACAACAAACTGAGCGTGTGCGTGCGAGTGTGTGTGCGTGAGTGTGAGTGTGCCTGTCCCACTGGAATAGCAGACTGAATGGCGATTGTGGCGTCGCCTCACACACTCACACTCACCACATCAAACCACTGAGCAGCAGAGGCCGCCGACGGCCCTCGCCATGACCAGCGCCAGCACCACCACCCACTCTCGAAATTAACGCCAAACAAATGAAGCACAACGGGCAGACACGCATGTGCCACGCTGCCAACGCTAGCGTCACAGTCGCAGTCTCAGTCGCCGTCGCCGTAGCTGCTTTCCCACAGCCCACAAAGTACGCATACAACAAATGAGCAAAAGCTGTACGCAGCACACACACACACTCACACACACGCACAAAATGCATCGCTGCGAACGACCCCCGAAAACAACGCTGCCGCTTCAAGCGAAAAATGCAACTGACAGGCGGCAGCAGACAGACGGACAGACAGACAGACAGAGAGAGAGAGAGAGAGACGGACAGTAATCCGCATCCGTGGTGGACATAGGCAGCATGCGGGCGTATGCCGTAACAACCACCCGCTCTTATGTGCCGGGGGAGTGAGGATAAGGGGAGGTGCACAAATGGGGTGCAGCGACGGCGGCAACATGTGGCTTATTCTGCCAGCCCCTGCCGCCAAACTTGCAAAAATTGCAAGTTGTTAATGGCATGGGTAGGCATACATATATTATATACAAAAATACATGTACGTGGGTAACTGCATTTCATATATTTTTATTGTGTGCGTAATAAATATATATACATATAAATCTAGGTATATGCATAATATATATACATACACATGTATGCTCTCGTATCTATTAATCGTTCCGGAAACTTTGCATGGAGTACCTTGAGCCTATTTCAGCGTTTCCAATCATATAACATATGGATGTACATATATTTAGTTATAATAAATTATATATGCATAATATAATATTTAATTTAATACAATTAAATATAATGTCGGTCATACTGAAGTTATAGTTATAATAAATTATATATGCATAATACAATATTTAATTTAATACAATTAAATATAATGTCGGTCATACTGCAGTTATAGCTATAATAAATTATATATGCATAATACAATATTTAATTTAATACAATAAAATATAAAGTCAAAATATAAAATTCGATAGAAATAAATTTAAAAAAAAGTTTTCAATTCAAATCAAAAAAAATTATAAAATCAAAAATAATCATATTTTTATTTATCTGTTGTTGTATAAATATATATACATATATATATTCTATATTCTATATCTTATTGCAAAAATCTTCCGATCCCCATATTAAACTTATAAAGATAATAATAATAAATAATTGATAATCAGTTCAAAATGTTCGATAAAGCTGAAACTATGTGATAAAATGTTTTTATTTCGTGCAAAAAGCTGGGCAAAAAAGATAACGAAACCAGCACTAATAAATCCAAAGCTCTGAAGTTTTATCAAAACGCAGGCAATGCCATATAACACATTTGCAAATGCCAACAGAAAGCGAGTAAAGAGAGACAGAGAAATACAGAGAGATATACAGACAGACAGACACACGGACGCACATAAGCAACAAAACGGAAACTCGAAAGAAAACTTTCGATTTCAATGTCAAGCGCAAGCGGCGACCAAGACAAAAGGCGAAACGAAAATGCAGTGAAAATCTCATTTTCGCTGCAGAGCACCTAGAGGCTGTATGTGTGTGTGTGAGAAACATACACACATTTATGAAGGGGAGAGGCTACACAATCGTGTCTTTGTTTGTATGCGTGCACGCTGTTAAAATACTCTGTGACTGCCTATGAAGTAGAGCATGTCTTCTAACACACATACATACTTCATCGCTATCGCGCTGTCGAGTATTTAGCATTAGTATTTAAATATACCATTTACCCATTGAAAATGGGTAAAAAATGGTATATTAACTTTGTGAAAATGTATGTAACAGGCAGAAGGAGGCGTGGCAGACCATACAAAGTATATATATTCTTGATCAGCATCAAAAGCCGAGTTTGGCCATGTCCGTCTGTATGAACGCACAGATCTCAGCTATTAAAAAAGCTAGAGACACCAGACTTGGTGGGAGTGTGCGTGTATTGAATACGCAGATCGAGTTTATTTCAAACTTGATGTGACACGCCCACCGCCTCCGCAAATCGATAAATGCGTTTTTCGATTTTTTGCAAATAATTCAATAACGAAAAGAGATAAACTCACCAAACTTAATAGGAGGGTGTCTTGCAACATTATGCAGAAGTTGGATTTTAAACTTTTGGATGCCACGCCCACCGCTCCTATAAAACGAATTATTTGAATTATAAGAACACCAGAAAAGCTAGAAGCACCAAATTTGGAAGTAAGGTCCCTGGTAACATTACGCAGAATGCGGATTTTCAAATTTTGGATGCCACACCTACCGCCCCCAAAAATCGTTTTTGTAAATCGGTAAATCAAATTATAGGAAAAGTAGAAAAGTTTCCAAATTTATTGTATTATTGTAGATAATAATAATATCAACCAACCCTATAAATTTAAATCCGATCGGACAATAAACACAGAAGTTATAGGCACGAGAAGTTTCCCTTACAGCAGCAGGGGCCCGAAGCCGACGCCGACTGCGCACGCATAGTCGTCAGCGCGCAGTCGGCATGTGTCATTAGCGTTAATGCATGTGTATTTGACTTCGAAAAGATACGAATAAAAGTAATTTATATTAAGAATTATTTTTTTAACAGCTAAAGGTAAATGGTATCTTACTGTCGAGTGCACTCGACTGTAGCTTTCTTCAATTGTTTTAGTATTAGTATTTATTTTACTTAAGCGATTAATTGACTTCAGTCGTATACCCTCTACAAGTAGCTTGTACTACATAAATAAACGAGCACTTCTATTTACTTTCTTGTGTTTTGGCAAATCAACAATAATCTCTACATGTGCGCTCTCTCTTCTGAATGAGAACGCGCATGCTTTGGCGAACACGTGGGTCTCTATCTATATAGACGGCGTATATTTATTTGACTATGGACGCATACATGTGCATGCATGGGCACATATGTTAGAACAACAATGCAACAACAACAACAGATTGAATTTGGCAACTCTGCCAAATACTGCTCTCACGCGCTTATGATGCGGATGCTTGAATAATAATAATTTGCGCCGTTTCTTTTATAAAATTGTATGTTTGGGCGATGTTGCCATTGGCCACTTACACACACGCGAATGTACATATACGAATACAAGCACACTTACCATGCTCGTATGGAGAAAATGTGCCCGCGTCGATGTTGATGTAGGGATCAATTTTAATGGATGTTACATCCAGGCCGCAGGACTTGAGCAGCGTGCCAAACGAGGAGGCAATCACGCCCTTGCCGACACCGCTGATGACGCCTCCGGTGACCAGGATGTATTTCATTTCGACTGGCGTCTACGTTCACGTTCACTACACAAGGTAACAGTGACCACGCGGCAATTGTAAATCTCTACCAGGCCTGTGACGACGCAACACACAATTGCACAATTGATGCCAACGCAGCCGAGGTCGGATATTATTTTATTGTATTATTATTATTATATTGTTGCGCGTTGCGTCAACGAACAAATGTCAACTCTGCACTTTTAAATGTTTTTTAAGATAGTTGCCGCTGCTGTTAACAGCTCGCAAAGCATGCAGGTTAGGCGCACATTAGCCAGTGCTGGTAGCCTATCCGTTTTCTGTCTGCATCTGTGATTTCGTAAAATCGTTGGAATTTAAAGAAGCTAGAAAAACGTTTGCGTGTCTTAGCATTATTGTATAAATTATAGTAAATAAAAGCAGCTCCAAGTTTGGCAGTAGGCATTTATACAATGTTAGTTATAGTTGAGAAACTTATTAAAACATGTCTTTTTAGCTATTTTAAATCCTCGAATGAACCAACACTGTCTGCCGCACAGTGTGACCGTAGTAATTCATTGTGAGCATAAAATAGTATGCGTTATGGATGCGGGCTGTTGTTATGTCATCTGCTTGGTCACACAGTGTGATGGCACGATTAGTCGGCTGATACACAATAATCGATTATTTGGACTCAATTTACGAATTAATTGTATCGAAAAAACGGTTGCAATTAATTGAATCTATTACTATTATTATTATTTGTGTAAATTATTATTTTTGAGTTCTATACTAAGTAAATAAAAGAGTTATGTATTTATAATTTTCATTGCATTTGGATTAAAGATTTAAATTGCAAAACTGAGTGCAAAAAATCATATGATTAATCGATTATTTTCATTTTCTTCGATTAATTGCAATTAAACATCGGATTGGCTAAAATAAATCATATGATTCATTAATCGATTAATGCATTTTTTTTGACACACTAGTCACACTTAGCCTGCATACGTCATACTGTTTAAATTTTGAATTATTCCTGGCAATAAAAAGAATTATATTTCTATAGAAAAGCGTTTATTGATGTATTTAAACAGAGGAGAATATGAAAAAGCGTAATTTAAATGCACTTAAAGCAACTTTTCGTATGCATGCCATAGCTTGCCATAAACGCATACGAGTATGTAAATAACTGTAGAAATATCGAAGGCATGCGGATTCATCGGATTTACTTCGTAGTCTCCTGCTGCTCGAAGGCCGGATACTGCTGCACCACCTGCGTCCAGTCCACACGCGCCGTCGCCAGGTCCTTGACAACGCCAACAACCGCATCGAGGCCCACTCGCACCTGCTTCATGGTGTTGCGATCCCGCAGGGTCACCGTGTGTGGCTCCTTCAGCGTGTCGAAGTCCACGGTGATGCCGTAGGGTATGGCGATCTCGTCGGTGCGCGCATAGCGGCGTCCAATCGAACCACTCGAGTCGTCCACCTTGTGCGAGAGCTCCGCCTTGGTCAACGCGGCGGACAGCTTCTGGGTGTAGGGCTGGAACTCTGCGTTGTTCGACAGCGGCAGAATGGAGCACTTGAGCGGAGCCACCAGGGGCGGCAGCGTGAAGTAGCAGCGCTGCTCGTCGCCGTCGCGGCACTGGAAGCTATGCTCCAGCAGCGCGTACATGATGCGACCAATGCCAAAGGACGGCTCCACGACGCTCGGTATGAACTCCTCCACGTGGATCGTCTTGCTCGAGTGCTTCACGCTGATGGTCTCCGCACTCAGCTCGTGGCTAGCGCCATCTGCCAGCGTCAGTTTGTACTGCTCGCCGGCGGCCAGTTGGGTCTCCGCCTGCTTGATGTCGTCCAGCGATAGCTTGGCCAGCGCCTCCGTAATGGCCTTGGCATCTTTCTTGAAAGTCTTGCCCAGCGTTTGCTTGTTGGGCACAATCTCGCTAACCTCCACCGTCTTGGGTGCCGGCAGACGCTTCTCGGCCACAAGGCGTACGCCAGTGGCGGCCGTGTGCTGCGACAGATCGTAGGCGGAGCGATCGGCACAGCCCACGCACTCCACCCAGCCATAGGAGGTGAGGATCTCGGCGTCCCAGCAGTCGCTGGCATAGTGGGCCATCTCGTTGCTCATGTGCTGGCGGAAGCGCAGACACTCCGGCTTGATGCCGATGGCATGCAGGAACCTCTGGATGCGGGCCATGTAGTAGCCCAGCGTCTCGTTGTTCACCAGCCCGTTGGCCACTGCCTCGCCAATGGTGGCCTGCTGGGCGGACTTGCCGTCCATTTGGTTGCAGGCCGAGTAGAGCGTGAGCTTCTCCTCAGCCACCTGGGCGAACTTGGGATGATCCTTCAGCGCGGGATCGCAGAAGTGCTCGATTTCGGCCATGGTGAATTCACGCACGCGGATCAGACCCGAGCGCGGCGAGATCTCGTTGCGGAAGGAGTTGCCGATCTGCGCGACGGCGAAGGGCAGCCTGCCCTGGTTGAACTCCAGCAGACGCTTGAAGTTCACGAAGATGCCCTGCGCCGTCTCGGGGCGCAGGAAGCCCTTGACGAGGCCCGTGGGACCGATCTGCGTGGCGAACATCAGATTGAACTCGATGGGTTCGGTGAGATCGTTGTCCGTCAGTGGAGATTTGATCTCGTACTTGGCCAGCACCGCGGCCAGCTCCTGCTTGTTGAGACCGTCCAGTTTGATGATGATATCCTCGCAGTCGGCCTTGAGCGCGTCGCTGGCATCCTTGGCCTTCGAGAGCTTCTCGAGCGCCTGCTTGATCAGATGATCCAGGCGAAAGCATTCGCCAGTCTTGACATCCTTGACCATCAGATCGGCGAAGCGTTCCACATGCCCCGAGGCCTTGAGCACCGGCTCCGGCGTTAGAATCGAGCAGTCCACCTCGAGCATCTGCTCCTCGAGGCTGAAGTACTGCCGCCAGAGCGACAAAATGTTCGACTTGAGCGCGCAACCCATGGGCCCGAAGTCATACTGTCCGGTGATGCCGCCGTAGATGGCGAAGCTCTGGTCGTAGAAGAAGCGACGCTTCAGCAGATCCTCCATCTTGGCGCGATCGAAGCTAACGACGCTCGGCGTGAGGGCCAGCTCCTTCTCCTCGAGTGCCTTCTTGCGCACCTTGAGCTCCGCGACGGCCTTCTTCACGTCCAGCTCGGGGGCCCCCTTCGCCTTCAGCTCGCGCACGAGGTTGCCCTGCTCTTGCACGCGCTCGCGCAGGGGGGCGAGTTGCTGCTCCAGTTCGGGATTGGACATGATGAAGTCTGCTGCTGCGCGTAGTTGAACGATTCGCTTCTGTTTCTTGCTGCCCCAACTGGACGCCTGCGTTGAGGGGGAACTTTGAGAACTGTAAAACGCTTTCGCGTCTGCTTTGTTGGCAATGGACGGCAATACACGCTCAGGCTCAGGCTCACGCCAACTCCACGCTGTTCTCGTGTGTGTGCTGCGTCGTTGGATCTGTGTTCGAAGTGCACTGGCGCCGCGCAAATATGGGAGCGCTTTCAACAACTGCAATGACATATGTTGTGTTATTGTTTGTTTTGACCAGCGCAACGAAATTTATGTAATTTTAATTAAGAACTTTGAAATGCTGCAAATACCTTAACTCGCCGCAGATGATTCACAATAGCCGATGGCTATGCAACTCTGCAAGTCTATTGCGAACAGCTGGTGAGAATAACCGGCAAATACTGCAACAAGTGCGCAGTAATTGCTGCATACAGTTCATTAAAAAGCAATAATTAGATAATTAAATGTAAAACAAATAATTTGATGTAATAATTGCACTAAGAGTGCAATTAAATTCGCCGGTTCGCCTTGTTTTATCGGCTCGTGTATGGGCCACACGCCAAATTGAGTATTGTTCTCGGTCTGTTGCTAGTGCAGCCTATCGATATGTGCACATATCGATAGGATTCATTTTTTGTTCTTTATTAGCTACTAGCAGCATTTTTCTCGCATTTCAAAATATAATTTCTTCGGTTTAATTAATTATTTAGTTTAGTTAAATGTGAAACTAGCGTCGTTCTCAAGTTGTCTGACCTAACATCTGGAAAATCAATTCGTGCAGCAACCAGCGTTGCGTTGCCCTCTCTGTTGTGGTCGTCGTCGTGATCGCGTTGCTCGCGTCTGAAAGAGTTGACGACGCCGTGTCAAGCTCCGACGACAACGACGCTGGAAAAGAAGATTGCGCTCCTCCTTATCTGCAACTGATGTCAGCGCGGAGTTCCCTGTTCCATGTGCTGCTGCGCCCGCTTGCTGCACTGCTGTTTGTTTGGTAAACATTGCGCATAGCGCAGGGCCAGAGACAGACAGAGACAGAGACAGGGCCAGGGCCAGGGCAGAGCGAGGCGCTCGCAACGGCGACAATTGGTGAGTTCGAACGTCGAAATTCTCTTTCATTCACAATTAACACACACACACACACAGATGCACATCTGTGTGCACGTTGGGACATGTCTGTTTGTTGGCTCTACTGCTTCTCGTTTCTATTATTCATATGTCCTGAGCCATTTATGCATACTACTATAAGCCAGTCGCCAGTCTATATATATATATATATATATGTATATAAGTTTTCATTGTCCTTGGGTTGGTGTTGTGTTCCGTCACCTTGTACAGTTAAACATTTGCATAAACACGCAGGAAAATGTAAATTTTATTGCTTAAACGTCAGTTTACCCCGCACCCCTCGACGCTCATAAGTGATCGCTTCCCGAATTTGACTAGAAATGCCTATAAAACTCATAAAAAGAGACAACAAAATAAACATAAATTCTTATTGTCAATAGGTAAATAAAAATAATACAAAAATAATATAAGAAAATATTATAAAAAAATAATATAAAAAGGTAATATAAAAAAGTAATATAAAAAAATAATATAAAAAAATATAATAAAAAAAATAATTTGTAAACAATTAAACAAAAATATATATAATTATATTTTTAATCGTTGACAATTGCCTTTGGGTGTGATAAGGAATCAAATTCAATATGCATAAGATAGTATAAGCCTGCTTCAGACTTATTTCGGCATTTTGACCAGGACGAATACTCCAAACTTCACAAATGTAAATACGTACATACACACATACTCACACACATACATACATACATGCTAAGTTATGGTACAGTGGTTGTGGTGCGTGGTAAATGAGAGTGCAGCAGCTAGGAAACTGTACACTCCACCTGTACAACCCCTAGACAGCGCGTCTACTAAGCTAGTGCACGTCTCTAACAAAAAAAAGAAATACAATAAAACAAAAAAAAAAAAAAAAAAAAAACAGTCCTAACTATCGACTAAAAAGTAAGCATGCTGAAAGCTGGCCACAATGCCGACTGATTGAAGACTGCCTTTGTCTTTTTAGGATCTATGCGCCCGCACCGCAACCACCGTCAGCCAAACTGAGTGCACACTGTAAGCAACAACAACAGCAAATAGAAGCGCCGGCGATGCAATTGAAAGCGCCAAAGAGCAGGAATATGGCCAGTCTGAAAGATGAGGAACAGACCACGCACAATCGACAAAACAACAATAACAACAACAGCGGCAGCAGCAGCAGCAATAACAACAATAACACGAATAGCAATAACAACAACAACAACAACAACAACATCAGCAACACTAGCACCAGCAATGTCAGCCTGAACAACAACAACAACAACGAGGATGCCGCGGAGAAGCGCGAGACGCTGGAGGCGCGCAAGCAGTCGCTGGAGCAGCGGCTGAGCGAGAAGAGCTGGCTGCTGCAGCAGATCCAGAAGCAGGAGGCGGCCATCATGCACGGCAACCACGAGCACCTGACCATCAACGAGTTCTTCGCGCAGCTCGCCCAGCAGTACAAGCACGAGCAGCAGCTGCAGGCGCTCGCCAAGGAGAGCAGCGCGCTGCTGCGCCGCAAGCAGAGCACGAGCAGTCGCAGCGAGAGCCTACTGCCAGGTGCGCACAACAACAACAACAGCAATAGTAATATCAACAATAACAACAACAACAGCAGCAGCAGCAATCGGCACTCGGAGACGCACTCGAATCGCAGCTCGGAGTACGACAACTATCAACCCGCTGGCGACATGCTGGTGATTGGCGTCGCACAGCAGCAGTCGCAGCAGCATCCGCACGTGAAGAGCGCGCTCAAGAAACGTCCCACGCCCACGCCCACCGCACACATACAGCTGCAGTATGGCAGCAGGCAGCAGGGACAAATGCCCAAGCAGTTGCCGCATCTGCTGCAGCAGCCGCAGCAGCCACATCTTCATCTAGAAGCGTATGCTGCCTACCAGCAACAGCAGCAGCTACAGCAGCAGCAACTCTCGCAGACGGACGTCATCTCCATGTACTCGGCCAACTCGTCGAATGTGGCCACATTGCGGCAGCAGCACGTGGCGCCACAGCAGCAGCCCATCATTGTGCAGTGCGACAAGTATTACCTCTCGCCGACGCATCAGAGCTACAACGAGGGTGGCTTCATCAAGTCCAGCCAGAACATCAAGAAGTACGTGTCGCCGCTCTCCTCGCCCAGCGCCATCAGCTACGAGCAGTCCTCGCTGGCGCACCAGCAGCATCAGCGGCAGCTCGATGCCATCTCATTAGCGCCCAGCTACATGTCCGTCGAGGTGGAGAGTTTACAGCAGCAACATCAACTCCAGCAGCAGCAACAGCAATATCGTTGGCGCTCGCAAACGCACATAGCGGCGCTGACGCCACCGCACCAGAATCCGAGCATGGGCGAGCCCAAGTCGCACTCCAGCGACATGCTGGCGGCGCCTCTACCGCGCTACAATAGCAAACCGAAGCCGCTGGATGAGATTTCGCTGTGCTCGAACACGGCCAGCAGCGGCACCACCATCGAGAAGAAGCCCAAGCCCAAGCAGTGGCTGGAGTCGTCCCTTGACGGACCCGCTGTGGTGCGTCAAATCGAGTCCAGTGCACACAGTCCTGTGAGCAGCAGCAGCAGCGGCATTGGCGGCGCAGCAGCGCCAAAGCCGCGTCCGAAACTCTCCTCGCAGTCGATGTCGGTATCGGGGCGACACTACTCCATGTCGGCGCAGCGCAGCGCGTATAACACACACTTTGCGCAGGCAGGCTATGCGGCAGGGGGCAGTAGCTCGAAGGGATTGCCGCATGCGGACGAGGTCTTTGCCAAGCTCAGTCAGTCCACCTCGTATCTGAATGCAATGGAGCAGACGATGGGCATATCGGCATCGTATCCGCTGGAACCACTCGACATACCGCCCTTCAGGCATCTGCCACCCAAACCCAATCACAATCAGCAGCCCACGCCGCCGCCACGACCTCCTCCGGTGGGCAATGCAGTCGGCGCCGCAAAGAGTCTCCCTGGTGGCGGCGGTAACGCTTTGCAGAATGCTCTCGTCTCGCCGCCACTATCGGTGGCCACGGCGACGGCCTCGGGCAGCCTGTCGCCCGACATACGCATCGAGTCGCCAAAGAACATGACGATCGTGCAGCAGGCAACCTTCCAGCCATACAAGGAGGTTACGAAACCCTTCGAAATGTCCGATTTCTACAAGTACTCGACGAAGTTCAAGCAGAAAGAGGGCGGACGACCCGAATGACAGGAACTCTACAACTCAGCCGGTTTCTTAGTCTTTGCTTATTCAGTTGGGCACTTTACACTCAACGTATTAACGATATATAATAACGATATATTAACGGGAATCGATGTACCAAACGGGAATTGGTATAACATGTGATTAACAAGGACGTCGTTTAGACTGCTGAAAATAATTCAACGATTTGGAGCTGATACTGCTAATTGTCAAGAACCAAGTCAGTTGGTCCTTACGATAGTACTATAACGATAGTATAGTATATCCGATGGGCAGCTCCAAAACGTGATGACGATTCGAAAATGATCGATATTTGCCAACTAATTAAATTCTTGATGAAATTTAGACAATGGAAACTGAATAACGAATTGAAAATACGACATATATAGGATATATATAGATATATACAGACTCAATGCCTTTACGATATGCCTTTCCACAGTATTTGGATAACACTAACTGATATTTTGATATTATTTACAAATTGAAATGAATTGGACCATTTTGGAATAACTGAAAGCAATTGTTGAATATGTGTACAAAATATGCTTTGTACACTGATCTATCGGATATTATATAGCATGTGTATACATATGAACTAGTTTTAATCATATAATACATGACGTATAATAATATAATAAAGAAGTAATCTGTAAGCACTGTAAACTTGGCATTTTCAATACTCTCATATATCGCTTGGATTATTAGGTGAAGATCGCAATGCACACTGACATTACGAACTGTTTATCGGTTCGGTCTGTTTGTGTGTAGAAGAAACACACACGCACACACACACGGGGGCACGAGTGCATACATATCGCTTGAGTGAGCATTATTTTGGGAGCTTCTCTCTTGGTTCTCTGATTTCCCTGATTTCCCAACAGCCGAAAATAAAAGACAAACGGCGCCGTTGGTGCTCTTCGCCCGTGTTCAGTTGCATTGGGCGAGCGCGCGGTTACGTGCAACTGTTCAGAGATCGGTTGCACCTTAGTTCGATGTGTATTCCAATTCTGGAGTTATTATTTTGAGGGGAGCTAGAAAACTCTAGAAGATGGCGGTCTAGCATTTCGCAGAGTCTCGCCTGTTATTCTGTGTCTGTGTATCTTCTTTAGTTTAGTGAATTCGTGTATCGTGCAACGGAATCTGTTTTTAATTTTACGTAAATCTCTACCCAAACATAACCTGAAAAAATCATCCACTCTTTGTTCAAAATCCGAATCAAACATAACATAAAAAGAAAACAAAATCGAACAACAAGAAGCAACGGGAATCGAGAACAACGGATCTATGCGAAAAGCTAGAAAAACAAATAAATATGCATAATTGACAGCGGCAAATGTTTGCCCCGATCGCTTTTTTGGGGGCACTGCACATATTTGGCGCCGCGGGCATTTGCCAAATGCGGCCAAGTTTTTGGGACTACAACACGCTGATAATGACCAAGACGTCGTGCCGAGTTCTAAACGATTGAGTTCAAGAAACAGAGGAAAATTAACATGAATCTGTACACAATTTATGATTGGGTATGTTACATTGACTATGTATAAAATTATAGTTGATTAGGGAAATAATAATAATAATAATAATAATAATAATATAATAATATAATGTATATACCTTATATATATTATATAATTAATTTTTTTTTTTTATTATTGATCAACTCAATTTTCTATTAACAGATATAATAATATTTATAATCAAGTCAATTTCTTGCATAAATATTTCTTATTTTTACCGATAGTAGCATTGCACTACCGCATTTCTAAAAACAGATGTAAATATTCCCATACTCTCAAAGGAATCCAAAGTCAATTCCTCTAAGACCTGAGCATATCCTATAAGGTATTCAGCCCACTATCGCAACCATAGAGTTTCATAGCTGAAAACATATGGCACTGCAGTCAATCGTGCCTATCTCCCCCGGGCTTACAACACATGCAGGGATTTTAAAGGCGTCTTTGACCTTTAACTCGCTCAGTCGAGCAATCCACAACGACGACGCCGCCGCCCAAATCAAATAAACATTTTTAGACCGAATTCAAATTTTGTGCGCCTTATCAACGCTGCGCCATCAACTGGCAGGCAGTCAGAGGCAGAGGCAGCGACTGCGGCAGCGGCAGCTTGTTGCTGGCGCTCTCTCGCGCCGTGAGGCCTGCAACATGTTGCCCACGGCACGCTGGGGCGATGGTGCTCCGATTCACGTTCCACATTTTTGTTTATAAATAAGAAATGGGAGCGCATTCGCTGCACGGAAACGCTTTGGAAGCGTTGCAAATTTCGTGTGCTCGCGCGCGCGTTCACTCGATTGCGCTGCTCGGCGCGTTTCTTCATTCGATTTCATTAGATTGACTTGCGCCGTCAACAGAGCAGACCAGACCAGGCCAGACGACTCTGTCTCTGTGCATATTGAATCGGGAGTCGGACGAGGCAGACGCCTCCGCCGGCATTTTATTTTTAACAGAACTCTCACTGCAGGCGGTCGTCGGTGCGCCTGCAGCACGGATCCATCCGGCCAAAGATAACGTGTGTGTGTGTGTGACTGTGTGTGTGAACTTGTAGAACGTGGCATATAATTGCAGCCACTGCAAGTGAAAACAAAGTCAATTAACCGCTCGAGAGTTCAGCCCGAATGTGACCTTAACAATGAGCGAAATTCATGTGAGTACGAGGAGAGCTTCCCCAGCGTCTTCTATCAATCTGTGGTGACATAAACCTGGTACTGCCCCTGCCGCTTGCCCGCTGTCAAGCCAAAGCCATATATTAATACATCGTAACAATCAATTCGATTATACTCAGCTGTATTCGTGTCAATATTCCGTATGGCATATTCTGCGGGCCAAATCCCAGCCCCATCTATGGCGACTGTGCTTGGGCTAGGTCTGCATACATCAGCCATTGATGGGGAGCGGCTTGGCTATGCGTTCTTATTGTTACTTTGCTCGACATCTTTGCCCCAAATATGTGTCACACCCACAAACCCACACACACACATACACAGATAGAAACGATGACAGCAATCATAATGGCGTAGCATGAAGTTTGGTTTAATCGCAACATTCGTAGGCGCAAGCCAGAACTCCTTACGGTTCTTAGGCTTTCGCCACGGCACGCACACACACAGACCCAGTGTTATATATCGGGAACGAAAGGCGTTTCCATGGCGATGTCAAAAAACTGTTATCCCGATACTGTGAAAGGACGCGACACCGATTCGACGCCAAGCACCGCTGACAAGTTCAAGGACGTTCATCAGGAGCGAAAGTTCTCTCTACTCGCGTTTTAGTTTTGCAATAAGTTTGCAGCCCGACCCACATATTGTATGCCCACTCCATCTATATCAATATCTACCTCATTTCGATCTCAGCGTGATGGGAAATGCGTTTCGTATGCGATCTAATCATGTCGTATACGCAATGTTCTATATGGAACTCATCCCGATGCGCAGTGCATTTCGTATGCGTTCTAATTGATTCTCCAACTGCTGCAGCGGCATATGTTGATCTGGCGTTTCCAATACGCCTTTCAAGTGGACACCGTTCTTAATTAGTGCCAATAGCTAAATTTACACATAAATGAACCATCTGCAACTCTAATAAGTTGCACGCCTCCTCAGGTTATTACAGAATTTCGAAAATGAAAACGCCTCGAATGTTTCTAATTATAAAAGGGCGCACGAGCGCGGACAACTTGATGCTGCTGCTGCGCGCAGCGCACGGCCACTAGCACAGCTGCAATCTATCAAATCGCGCCCGAGTCGGCCGCGAACGTGGGCAGCACAACCAGATGCGATATGGCGTATGGTACCATATATGCGGTATATGTGGTCCGCTAATAATTGCTTGATTTGCCTCACGTTTACGTGGCGGTGTCGGTTTCGGGTCAATTGGCCCGCACTATTGCCTAATCCCGCCTGATCACTCAGAGATCGCTATGCTGCGCTGTTTGTTCAACCTGCTTGGCCAAATCCCTACCCCCTCCCCCACTTCCCATCGTTTGATGGGCAAGTTTAATGTGGCGCGTAACCCCATAATCCTGAAAATGAAAACACAGACGTGTGCCACATGATTGTGACAACGTCGTGACATCGTTTCGAAATGAAAATCGAAATGAATTCAGCTCGACGACAGACGCATGGACGGACGGACATGTGTGTTGCCCTGCGTGTGCACAGCCAAGTCGACCAGTTGAAAGAATTAAAGAAATGCTCGAAAGATGCACATTTCATAAGTACAGTGGGCGCTCAATAGAATTTATCCATTTAAGATATTTTGATTACAGTGGGAAAATAGATTTCGTGAGTTTCAAATCTAACGAGGCTCATACATTAGGTATTTGAGGGTATTACGATGGTACACGATTGTATAGCATGATATTATATCATACATTAAGTATTCGATGGTACCATATACTATATATAATATTATATGATTGCATCTGATCTGCCTGAAAGATCAGTATTTCTTATTTGATGCATATGTCTGTGATATTTTAGTTAGGATTGGGAATTTTTTATTGAAATTTATGGTAAAGATCTGTGAAGGGATTTACTGTAAATTTATCTCTCAATTTATATCTTAAAACTTGAGATATACGAATGAAAATTGCTTGAAAAAGGTAGACTACTAATAATAATAATAGACTACTATATAATTTACAGGCTGAGCGCCTGCAACGAGTTTCTATTTCTCAATCCTTCCATACGTATATCTATATATAGACATGGATTAAATAAATATAATTATAATAGTTATAATAGGAAAGGTTTTAAAGGGGATTTCGTGTGAATTCCTATAAAAAGGCTGAAAATGTTTGATTTGGTTTGGAGTAATATCCAAGAACCTTACCTTTTCCTACATGTAGACAAAAGTTTTTCAAAGTTGTATAAAAATTGATGTGGAGGAATTTTCTGTAAACTCCTTATCAAACGTGGCCCAACTATATGTATACCATATATATATATATATAAATGTGTGTAGAAGTTACTCGAAGATTCCACCTAATTTTCTACTCTCTTGCTTTCCAGATCACATCTCTGCTGCGCACGAGCAGTGGCAGCGCCTTCTATAAAGCAATCGAAGCGCCTGAAAAGGAAGAACAGCAGGCGGAGGAAGCTACAGCAGTCGCTCTTACAGTTGGGAGCGCGAGCAGTCGCCTGCGTGTCGCACAACATTTCGATGTTGAGTTCATACCAACATTGAATTTTGTGTTGCGAACGCCAGCAGCAACAGCAGCAGCAACAACAACAGAAGCAGCGCAACATGTTGCCGACGAGGCCGCAACGGGAAGCGATAACGTTGACGAGTGCTCCGATGAAGCAGATGATAGATCCACAACTCACACGTACATAATCTCGAGAAGCAGCTTTACGGCTGTCACCAGCAGCTCGAGCAGTACTCCGTACGCCGTCACATCGACGGATACGTCTGAATTGCTAAGGCAACAGAATAATCTAAGTCTTACCGAGGACGATCATACGATTTCCTCGTTCAGCCTGGAGGAGCCCACCAGTTCCATGACCATTGAGATGGCTGAACCGCAGCAGCACACAACGACAGCAACAACAACAACGACGACGGCAACTAGCAGCGGCGATGGACTCGGAGCTGCTGGCTTGGCTTTGGCTACAACAACCACAACGACAACTACGAGCAGCAGCATCGAGGAGGACATCGAGGAAGCGATTGAACTAAGCGAAGTGGAGGAGCAGCTGCCACTGAGCGAAGCGGCTGCATATGCCCGCCCAGCGTCATCCTCATTCGATGGCGGCGAAGGTGGAGAGCAATCACAACAAAGTGCCAAACCTGACAGCAGCGAGGAGGCTACCAAGTTCCGCATCGATGATGCACAGCTCTCTGGCGGACAGTTAGCTCAGCATTTCCTGGTTGACGAGGATGAGAGCGATGAAGAGGATGTGGTGACCAGTCCCAGAGATCAAACATCCCTCACTGTCGATGAGGAAGAGGATGATAATGAGCATGATAACGATGACGATGAGGATGAGGATGATGATTTCGACATAAGTCTGCCAATGGAGGGACAAAAGCCTGTGCACTCGCGCCACGAGGACAACGATGAGCAGGTCGCACAGGGTGCGGAAGGCGAGAGCCTGAGCAATCAAAGCACCACAGACGATGTCTCAGATATCGGAGATGAGCAGCAGCACGCGTCTGTGACCGCAACAGAGTCGGAGCAACCGAGTCAGGATCAGAGACAGGCTGCCAGCGTCACAGCAAGTAGTGCACACGATGTGCTGCGAGAGTCGAGACTAGAGGAGAGTGAGCTGGACACCGCTGGTGATGCGCACAGCGAGCAGGATCACTCCATGGAGGAGATAGTGGCCACCAATGAGTCTATTGAAGTAACCTACGATGCGGATGATGCAGTTGTTAGCAGCTCGCAGCGTACCGTCTCACAGAGATTGGAGATCGTAACAGATCTGGATGGTGGAGACCAGCAGGAAGAGAGAGCAACGTCCACTGTGAAACTGCCTCAGGTCGAGGCGAAGGTCGCCAGGGTTATTGAGACGCTGCATTTGGCGCCGGAGTCACTGGAGCTCACCATACTGGAGCTTGAGCCGAGTGCTTTGGAAGACGAAGACGATGAGGAGAACGCGTTGCAGCTGATGAAGTTGCGCCTGATGACGATGCAGCAGCAGCAAACGTTTGACAGCAATGCAGCGCGAGCGTCGCCCACGGAGTCGTCAGCTGCGCAGGAGAGCGCAGCAGAGCTTAAGCAAATGGAACGCTTACCACTCACCGAGTTTAGCAAAGATGTGCTGGAAGATATTACCGAGGAGAGCGAGAGGCTACTTTCGCTTAGTACCACAGCGGAGGAGCCACAATCGCTGTCTCTGGAAGAATCCAGGACTCTGCTGGCCGGCAAGGTGGGCAGTAGTTCCAGTTTGGTTAGCTTGAATATGCTGCGACTGCTGGAGGCCAAGGTGCAGGAGCTGCACACGCAGCTGGAGACCAAAGACACCTGCCTGGCATCGCTGAACCTGCAGCTTGAGGCCGCACGCCGTGAATCTAGCGCGGGGCCAGCCTCCACACGTGACAGCAGCTCGTTGGTGACCAACTCGACGGAATATCGCACGTTCCAGGAGGAGTTCGGTGTGCCAGTGAGTATTCCCGAGAATCAGTTAAAAATCTTTATTAACCTATCGATTTCCTGCCCCACAGACACTGGACATCTACGTGGAGCTCTCGCGACGTGATGACATTATCGCCAAGCTCACAGAATCTTTGCAGCAGTCCCTCAACGTGCGTGGGCAATTGCAAACGGACGCCGATCGTCTAAGCGGCGAGGTGCAGACGTTGCGCAGGCAGCTTCAAGAAACCATCGAGACGGTTAAGCGTAGCAGCGGCTGGTCCGATCACGATGGCAATGCTGGACAGCGCATCTCCGAAATATCCATGGATCTGATTAGCGAAAGCGATGATGATCTGGAGCGTAACTATCTCACGGACCACGAGGAGCGCGGCTCGCGCAGCTCACGAGAGCGTCAGCTGTCTGTTCCCCGCCAGGCCATGATGGCCGAGGACTTGGGTGTGCAGCCGTTGCCGCCCGAATGGCCGCCGGCGTTTAGCAAGCACATCGAGCAATTCCAGAAGTGCTTGCTGCCCGCCGAGCAGCGACCGTTTGTGCTGGTGCAGCGCAAGTTCGACGATTACTTGACGCAGAAGCTGACGGAATGCCGCGAGCAGTGCGAACAGGATCTGAAGAACAACCAGGAGCGTTGGGAGAGTGAGAAGCTGCTGAGCGAACAGGCCCAGCAGGCGGCACATGCCAAGCAAATGGAGGAGCTGCGCAAGTATTTCGAGCATCGCTGCGCCGACCTGGAGAAGCAGTTCTCCGACGACGTCTTCTCGCACAAGTCGCAGCACTTGGGCGGCGACAGCTCCTCCGAGTGCTCGGAGGTTGAGCAATTGCCCGAGGAGACTTCACCCAAAGAGCCGTCGCCACGCAAGCGCAAGCGCGCTGAGCTGCTGCTAAGTCCCAGCCATCGCCAGATCACGCCCAGCGACACGCTGGATACGCCAAACGCGCAAAGGGATGCCAAAGAGAACGTAAGCTTTTGCTCGACTTGAATTCCAGAAACAAACTCACTTGAACACACCCCACAGCTGTCGCTGGAGATTGCTGACCTGAAGGTCTTCTACCAGAACCACATTCACGAGCTGAAGCGCAGGCATGAGGAGCAGCTGAACAAGCTGAAGGATCGCATACGCTTCTACGAGCGTCGCCAGGCCGATGATGATTACCTGGTGAGTCGACAGTGTCGGGCTGCGATTGCGAGTTCAATGTCTAACTACGTGTGCGCTCCTGTTGACTAATTGCTAACTGCATGTTCTTTCTTGTTTGTTTACTTCCATAACCCAATAAACTACCCACCACCCGTAACACCAACTGTCATTACCTGCACCACAACTAACCCGCACATGCTCAGCCCACCACACCCAAATCGTCGCGTACCTGCGCCCCTGAGCACTCGCCCTCGCCGCTGACCGAGAATCCCAACAAGTCGCTGATCATAATCGACGAGGACGAATTAAACTGCAAGAACGAGTCGCAAGTGATTCAGCGCATCATTGAGGAGTACGAGCGCCGTTTGCAGGAGCAACTGGCGCTGGCTCGCCAGGATATGGCCAACGAGCTGGAGCAACAGATTCAGGTGAGGTGCAGAGGTAGCCCCTCTTCACTCTGCCTCGCTTGGGCTAAAATTGCAACTTGCGCCGCGTGCGTGATTCACCAAGATCTCCCTGTGCACGCAGAGTTCCCGAGCCGATAATTATTTTTGTCGTGCGGCGAAACGCGAGCGAAACTTTGACAATTTGCCAAAAAAAAAAAACAATGAACAGAAAAGTCTGTGGCGGCGGCGCTTGCCAAGATGAATTTGTCGATGTGAACGCGTGGCAGACCATTCAAAAAGCAAATACTACTATACTATGGCTATAGTATAGCATGATTTCTGTTATAGTCGACTCGTGCGTACTATTTCCAACGTAATTGCGTGCACTTCGACCCCCACATTTATTTATAGGGCCAATGTCAACGATCTCAGTTAAGCATGCCTTGGGACTGATTTGCGACTTCATTTAATTTGGATTATTTTCGATTGCATTTGTGGAAACGGTAACGAACCGAGTGTTCTCCAAAGTTCCAGGAACAATTTCAGCTAGTGTAGTTTATCTCAGCCAAAGTATGATCTGTAGATCATTTATGCCAGAGTATGATTTCTTGCTTTAAATTGTTCTTTTTATAAAGGAACACAGCCCAATAATTAAATAATTAAATTTTGAAGGTATTTGGGCAGCATTATTTTGAGTTAGATAATGGGCTTACCATTAATTTGAGGAGAAAACAATATTTACTCGTCTATGCCTTGAAGTGCTGGGGCGATATTTTAAAGGAAATATTTTGAACTTTAGCTTAATACAAATTAAACTAGAAGTTTTTATGCCTTTCAGTAATCCCACAAGAAATTATAAATATTGCAGTATTTTCCCCTTATGAATTTCTCGCACGTTTTCGCATGGTTTATATTAACATATGCAATTTCAAAATTTATTGGCTTTAGCTCTAGTATTTGCCGAGATCTAGGTGCAAAAAACTTAAGGTAAATTCTACCCATCATTAAATATTTTTATTTAAATACACATTTTGCTCAATGCGCTCGGGCGAGTCTTTGTCCTACTTAAGCGTGCTGCGATATGCTGAACGAACCAACATACTATATCTATAGCTACAGCATATCTGTGTATATGTAGATCTATGTGTATACATATAAACAAATAAGTTTTTGTGTGTTTGCCAACAAAATTTTAGCAGACATTCTGCAGTTTTGCTGCGGCTTTTTAGGTTGACAATTCGTCTCTGTTTTCCTTGGGTTGTTGGACAATGAATTGGCTATATATACTATAAGAATACACACACATATACCTCGTTTAGCTTGCCATATATATAGTATGCGAAACATGTGCTCGTCGTTCCATAAACAAGCGCGAGCGCATTAACTTCAGACTCCAGTTGGAGTCTGGTCCAAGATAATAAAGCCGGGCCGGAAGTGCAGGGGGTGGCTCAGCTTAGAATTAATCAACTCGCTCATCAGCTCGAAATTTGGAAGTGTGAAGAGATGAGCGCAGCTCACACTCATAGATACTTCCACCCACACAGTTGCAATGTGCATGCACATGCGTAATGCTGCAGAGTCTGCGTACGGTCCGAAATTAACGGACATAAATTCGAATTAATTTAAACACGCACACAACGACAGAATGAGCTACTGAGAGGGTGGGAAAGCGGCAGAGTGAGAGAGAGGGAGAGAGAGAGAACGCGCAAGCAGTGCATCCTCATTTGCACTGCTTACCACACACTCGATTGCGCTCTCTCATTATTCGCGCGCCTTCTCTTTCTCTGCTCTTGCGGGCGATCTTTAAATTGCTCGCTCGATGCCGGAATCTGCTCAGTCTTTTCCGTTACTGCAAGGCGGACGTGCGTGTGTGCCGGAGAGTGTCGTATATAAATAATCGTACAGACATCTGCATATAAATAAATAAATCCAACATACTGGTATACACGCGTATGCGCATATATTAACATGTGTCTTCGGACGATCATTGAATGATTTATGTACAACGGAAAAAGTGCCAAAAATTATTAATTGGATTGTTACTGTGAGAATATCAAGTGAAATTATGATAGACTTGGGTCTACACAAACAAAAGCCTGTGACATTTGTGTGCGAATCTGTGTGAACAAAGAGAGTGATTCGGCAAGAATTCAAATTCAAATTTAACGGTTTCTTGCTTGGCGTCTTTTTAGAACAGACTATGATAATAATACTAGCTACATGCATATAAAAAGGATATTTGGATTACAAAACACTGACAAAGACGTAAGAAATATATCAATAGTATATTATAGTATAGTGTGTATGTGTAAATATAGATTTCCATCGGTTCCGATCAAAACATATACGCAGTACGCTGTACACATATATTGACAATGTGATCATATCCGTCCGTATGTCTATGAAGCGTGCCAATCTGCTTAAACAAATATTTGCTATAGCTATAGATTAAACGTATCCGGCAGTTTATACGGAAATTTCTAAGGCTTCTTCAGGTTTTATCTTGAAATTTCTTAGAATCGTAGATCGAATGATCACTAAAGAAAATTTGATCATATCCGTTCGTATGTCTATGAAGAGCGAGGGATTTGGGCATTTTCTTTTTACCCTTTCGGGTAGTAATCTTGAAATTTCTTGGAAAACAAGAAGAACTCTTCAGTAACTCGAAGTGTTCCAAACACCACAAACTAAATATTTCGTCAAGATGTGTGTTTGAAAACCAGAGATGTCGTTGCCCTTTTCCAAAAGCATAAATACTGCTCCTTAGACAGGTCGGTCCCAACATCGGATGTTATTTTTGTTTAAGGCGCAAAAGTTGTGATGCTATTTTGGTGCCTATTTTGGAAATGTGGGGCTATTTTTAAGACGACACTCGACTCGGGTTGTGCACTCGTACTCATTCTGCATGTGTATGACGATCGTGCATGTTGTGAGCGAAATGCAGCGGGACTATGCTTAACTGCTGCACCGATCGTACACAATACTATCTTTATCGAAAGCCTTATAATTGATTTTATATTGAATTAAAGCTGGGGTTGTTTTTTTCTGGCTCCAGTTTTGCTAAACTTTCTCTTTCTGTATCTCTTTGGAAGTTTGCTATACTAATGAGTGCAGGAAGAGAGCAGAATAAATAAATACAATATTATGCATGTGGGTTTACGAGTAAACAGATTCAGAGCTGATGCTGGGGAACTTATTAATCAGATAGGAGCACGACCCCAGAATCAGAGATAAGGCAGCAGCAAGTCTCTCCTCTCTCTCTCTCTCTCTCTTCGATTCGTCACACATTATTAATTTTGAAATTGCCTCTCTGAATCAAGACTGAGATTCTGCTAATCCCTGCCCCTTTGGAGTGCATGGGGATGGTTTTATTAAGAATTATGCATGCTTAACACTCGCCGCAGCAGCAGAAGAATCATTCAAAGTGCAACAGATCGGACGCGATCGCGTTTGCTGTGGGCATTTGGGTTGTATAAACAAATAGAGCTGGACGTTCCTCGCTTGTCAGGGCAGCATGTTTGAGCTGAAGACCCCGCAGCAGTGCAGCGCATAAGTTCAAAATCATTTCCTTGATATTGTAAATATTTTGCTTAAATTGGACGAACGAGATCACTAAATATTTATATGACGCGGCGAGCTGTTGAAAAGTTGAAAAGATTTCTGAAACGCATTTTGTTGGTTTCCCCAGAAAGTTCGCCTGTTTTTTAACGAAATCGGCTCGCCGCCTGCATTCGAATGTTGCAACAGATTTTCACACATGTTGTTTCAATATTTCTTTCAGAGTTTGCTCTCGGAGAGCACCGTCGACGATCAGCACTGGCCCAAGGAGCTGATTCTGCTGCGTGAGAAGTTCACGGCGAAGAGTCAATTGGAGATAACCCAACTGAACATTAAACATGCCGATGAGGTGAGATTGTGCCAGGCTATATCTTTAAATCTGAACACCTTGTAAATATCTAAATAATTTGCAGATGTCGCGTATAAAACTGGAATATGAGAAACAACTCAACCGCAAGACCAAGCGGCATCTGACCTTTGATTCGGCTCGGGACTTACAGAATATCATAAACGAGCGCGATGGCCTGCGCGAACTGTCCAAGAGTTTCCGCAGCGTGCTCTGCCGCTTGGCCAAGTGCGTTGCCAACTGCGAGGATGATCTGAATGCCACGCTCTCGGAGGAAGTGCAGCGTATACTTGCCCAGAGTCGCAGCCCCGAAGCCGGCGAGAATCTGGAGTCGGCGCTCAGCAGTTCGTTCAACAACACCAAGCAGTTGCGACTGGTGCCAGATGTGCACAGCCTTCTAGAGGTGGTCGAAGATCCCAGCCTAGTGCAGTTCATCGACAATAAAGCCTCGGAGGAGAGTAGCGAGGACTTCGATTTGGGCGATTGCCTGGAGCGTTTGAAGTCAGAGGCTGCCTATTTGCTGCAGCTCTCGGAGGATTTGGATAGGCAACACCATAACGACGGTGTCGATCAACTGGATGAGCCCGAGAAACAGGAGCACGAAGTATGCTGCGAAGCAGAGGATGGCCTGAAGACGACGGCAGCCCCGTTGGAATCGGCACAGCAACAGCTTCACAAATTCCTGCGTGCCAACTCGCTGAACGATCAGCATCTGGGCGTGGCACATCAGCGCAAGAGCACACACGGCATGCAGGTGACCAAGCCGCACAGCTCGCTGCCTGTGGATCTGCAGCAACATGCGGGTGGCAATGCTTCCGAGCTGAGTTTCCAGCTGGTGGAGCTGAAAAATCGTTTAATAAAGTCGGAAACTGATCGCCAGAAACTGCAGCAAGAACTGACAAATACAATCGATCGCAACGCGGAGTTGGGCCACGAGCTGCAGGCTCTGCGCGATCAGTTGTCGCAGCTGAACTCGCTGAATCACACCGATTATGCCGAGGGTTATGGGCTCGGCGACTTGAAGAGCCCCGAAACTCTGGACCAATCAGCGGCGAGCTTCGTTCAGCTGCAGGAGCGAGCGCGTCACCTGCTGACGTCGCCAACGCAGCAGCAGTCGCAGGAGCATGGCAATGCCACGGTGATCCTGCTGCAAATGATCGAGGACTTCTGCCGCGAGGGCGACAAGGTGGTGGAGCTGGGCAAGAAGGATCGCGAGGATCTGCAGTCGCAGGTGAGTTGCACTCAGTCTATCAATCAACGTATTAAATTCGAATCAAGTGCTAAACGCATGACCACTAAATACCCGTTGAGCGCGCGTCTAGTCGTAAGCTGAGTTAGAGTCTAGGTCATTATGGTATACTTCCCAATACTTGCTAACCCTACCACAACCACAACACAGATTGACACCGCTGACAAACAGCTGAAGGCCACGCGGCAGTTCCTGGAGGAACAGGCAGCCGAACGTGAACAGGAGCGCGATGAGTTTCAGCGCGAGATCGAGCAATTGAAGTCGCAGTTGCGCGACAAGGAGAAGGAGCGCAGCTCCTTCGCCAATGCCTCTGAGGAGGTGAGTTCCCATCCAAAACGTATCCACTGGCCATGGATACCTCTCGGTGTTTACTTGGTTTTTAAACTTCTGATTTGGGATTGGTTTCTTTTGTGTTTGATTTGGTTTTTTTAGTTTCGTTTGGTTACATTTTGGCTTCGTTTTTCTTCCTCTCTCTATGATCGCTCTATGGTGCTTTCAATTAGCTTAAGTAGGTGAAGACACTTCTATCCATAAATTATCTTTTAACGCACGCTGTATGATAATAATATTTGGCTGTTTCGCACATTTACACCCGCATTACACAAGTCTCTCTTCTCAAACTTTATGTGATCCTTAGCTATAAGCAACAATTAATGACTGCACGTGTTCTCCCTATACATATAGTAATGTTATTCAAAATTCCATTCAACCTAAGGACGCCCATGAGACTCCCTGCTGGGAATATTTACTATACGCTGTGCCCTGTGTAGAATAGAGTCAAGGGCAGCCAGCATGATTATCTGGCGTACGTATAGGTGTATATATACAATAGATATATACCCATACAGCTTTCGTAAACTTGCCGCGATGTATTTATAGCAAAAAAATACACTAAGTGGCGGGGGCCATTTCAATTTTACATATTCCGCCAGATACATAATTTTACTTCGGCCAGTTTTGATCAAAACAAACAATACTATACTATATAGTATCATTCATGCAAGTAACTCAAGTATTCATATTAAATAATTTCATTATGATTTCGAAAGTTTTAAATATTTTCAATGTTGTCCATAATATTAAATGGGAATCTTATTAATAATTTTTTGCATATATAACTGGTTATTATGGTTCGGATGATACTATAACCGAATCGTTATTTTTTAACAATAAATAATATATAATAATAATTTAATTATAATATCAAAACTAAATACGTTTTTATTTTTAAATTGAAGTTTAACTTTCATTTTCTTTTTTTAAATAATAATTAATCTAATAATTTCAATATAATTTCTATGTGGTCTGTATGGTAGTTTCAAAAATAATTAACTGGTTATTATGGCTTGTTTGATAATGTTTCCGATTACTCTGATCTCCTCTGCATGCGCATACTAACCCGGTCTACCCCTGAAATCTTTAACTCCAATAACTAACTGCACCCCAAATTGAATCGCACTGCAAACACTAAAGTTCAGGCTAGTTAAGGAGAAGCACGTAAGTGTCAACTAATCAGGCTCACATTTATGCCTCATTTTCCACGCACCGATCACACATACTTGTTGCACATTTTGCTCGGGTCTCTTGACTGTTGATTAACCCCCATCCCTTTCCATATAGTACGCACAGCTGGAGGCCCAATTGCGTGAGGTTAACCAACAACTCGGCGAGTCCAATGCCAAGCGCGACAAGTTCGAAGTGGAGCTCAAGGCGTCCATAGACAAAATCTTCGTGCTGCGCGAAATAATCTCGGAGTTGGAGACACAGGTGCAAACGAAGGCGCTGAACGAGCAAGTGCTGGACGAGAAGTCCAAGCAGCTGGAGGATTATGTTAAGCTGCAAATGCGCTCCAACGATGCGCTGCAGCAGGAGGTGCACAGCCTGAAGACGGATATAAGCGAAGCTTACCAGGAGCGCATACGCCAGCTGGAGGAGAAGGTGCAGCAGGGATTGCCGTCGGCCGAGCAGAGCGTTGTGCTCAATCAGGTGGCCGATAAGCTGCGCGATATTGAGACCACGCTGGATCAAAAGACAAAGACATTGGAATCGCTGCACAACTCGAACACAGCCTCGAACTCCTGCAGTCTCAGTGCCACCGAAGACGTGTCCGTTCACGGTGCCAGCAAACCTGCAACGGCACCACACACGGCCGAGGAATCACCCACTCACCGCTCATCGCAACTGCACTCGCTGACCGTTGAGGGAGTGCATCGTGTGGTGGAGAAACTGGACAAGCATTCGCGAGTTGAGGAGGCTGCCATCAAGCGCGTACGCGATTTGGAAATGCAAATCTCGCAACTGCGCTCCGGCTGTGTGGTGAGTATAAATAAATGTACTACAATTTGTCGGGGTGTAGCTGACTGTGGTTCGTGTCTACGCTACACTAGCTGCCTTGGATGCATCAATTTTAAAAGTGTGTACTGCTAAGATGCTGTATTTTTGAGCACAACTATTAGGTACAGAGCAGGCGTTGGTTGGTGTATTCGCTATGGTACACGTATTACATTGACTTTATTTGTACATTTGTTTACGTATCTGGCTGTGGTATGTGTCTTCACTAAATGGCTTTAGCCTTGGTACATGCATTCAATGATGCGCAACTTTTGTACAGCATGTACAATTGTGAGGACAGATCAGGCAGTGGTTTCTATCTCCACTGCCTACCTGCAGTCGTAGCAAAGTTGTACAGTGTGTACAGCTATCATGTACAAATTTGTTATGTTTAAGTTTGTTGCATACAGTTGTAGATGCACAGTGCTAATAGAACAGTTGCAGATCCGCTGTGAGATCAACGCGTTTGTGTACAAGTAATTTTTCAATTCTGACGGCCTCGCTCAGTTCACATCCGAGTGCCCGCCGCGACGCACATGAACATGTTTGTTTGTGTTTGATTGCCACCGACATTTAATTGAAATATTTCATAAAATCATAATTCGAAGTGGCCAAACGAAATGTGCCTGCGCTCGCAGACTGCGCTCAACTTCAGCATGCCGCCGCTTCAAGTGAGTCAAAGAACGTCAAAGATGTGTGGCAAGTGGCAATTGAATAATTGCTCTGCATAAATAAAATATATATTAAATATATTAATATACGTAGATGTGCTCTGCTCAATGCCAGTGCGCCATTTGATGGTTTTCGACAAGGCCAGGCAATTACGGATTTCTTTTGTATTCGCTTGCCCATAAGTATCCGCATATATTGCACTTCCTCTCATTCTTGAGGGCTGAACGCATTCTTAATTTGCATAAAAAATGACACAGGTCCGCTCAAAAATAGCTGCCAGCCCGCCCTACTTATGCACCCAGTCGGGGGCGCCTTCCCTGACACGAATCTGTGATGCACCTGCTGCTCACTCACTAAATGTATACCGCACTTTGTGAGGCTCTTCAGAAGGGTTTACTGCGCTGCTCCGCTAAACTATTTGAGGCAGCTTTGAGACGCGTGCGCCTGAATAAGTTTCTTTGTTGCACGCAGGAGTTTCAAGTATGCAATTTGCAGCCGCGTAAATTGCCAGCATCAAGCTGTGTAAACATCGCCAGCTAGAGCTATAGATACAGATACAGCTATAGATACAGATACAGCTACAGCTACATTTGCATCGTCAATGCTTTCAATTTACTTTAATTGGAGTCGTCGGTCGGGTTATCCGACTGCAGGGGTGGTGGTGTAGAGGGGGCGGAGGAAGGGCTGGCCATTGCGGTCAATCGGACGGTCGTTGACTGCAGCACAAGCTAATGGAGTGTATTTCATTTTGTAGGAACTGCAACACGAGCGCGATTCTCTGCAGGGCCGCTTTGACGAGCAGACGCAACGCATTCTGGCGCTGAACAAGCGTCTGGACGAGCAGCGTCAGCGCGCCGAGCAACTGCATCGTGTTGGCACCTCGGACCTGAACACACGCGTGCACGAGCTGCAGAACGATGTGCGTGATCTGAACGAGCAGCTCACCGCTCGCGATAAACAGATGGCCACACTGCAGCAACAACTGCAGCGCAGCAAGGATGAGATCGTACGCCTCGAGGCCGATCTCGCCCAGCGTAGCCAGCCCGATCGCAGCCTGGTCGAGCGACTGGAGGCCGATCTGCAGCAGAAGAATGGCGAGCTGCAGAAACTGCGGGAGAAGATGCGCACCGAAATGATCAATCGCCTCTCGCTGCCCGATCTCATGGAGACCATGTTGGCCGACAAGAACGACGAGATCGACCATCTGCACGAGCAACTCGAGGCCAAAGAGCGCGAGCTGCTGGCAGCGAAGGATGCCAGCCAGCTCTCTTCTCCAGCACCGGGCAAACAGGATGCCAGTGGCAAGCACAGTGCACGCACGCTGAGCGACATTGGCTCGATCACCGACTTCCCCGAGCCGGATGTGGACAGGCGTGCTGCGACGCGCAGCCCCAATGCACCACTGCAGCTGCTGCCCGAAACTGCGGGCGTCTATCTGCATCAGACAATGGTGAGTAGCATGAGGGAGAAATCACGCTGAAGGGTTGTTTCTATGCTCAATATACCTTATACCTTATGCCTTCCTGCAGGAGACCTCAAAAGAGGCTGTCGCAAATCTCACATACAAGCGCACTGACGACTTGAGCGGCTTTGTCATGGCGCATCCGGCCAACACTTTCGAGCATCCACACTATTTCCAGGATCCCAACGCTTTGGGTGTGACGGCGCAGAGTAGCGGCGGTCTGACGCCCGGATTTGTGCCGCGCCAGATCGATTTCTCGAATCTCACAGAGGATTCCAAACTCAAGACGCCCGGCCTGATGATGCAGACACCTGAGCTGCCCAAGGCAGTCTCCTCGCCAGAGCTGCAGCACCTGCGGCAGAGAGTGACAACGCTGGAGGAGGAGAAACAACGGCAGAAGAGCGAACTGGAGGAGAACATCACGCAGCTGCAGGAGCAGCTCTTTAGTGAGAAGCAGAAGCTGCAGAAGCAGCAGCAGTTGCTGCGCGAGCACGAGGAGAGCGAGCGTAACTATCGCCTACGCATAGAGTCGCTGGAGAGCAAGATCTTGGAGACGGCTGCCCAAGAGGCTGCCGATCGAGAGACGCTGCGCAAGGAGCTCAACCTGGTGAGTGCGGCGCACGCACAGTGCAGCCATCTGCAGACGGACATGACAGCGGCACGAAAGCGAGAAGTGGACGCGCTCAATGCAGAGCTGAAAGCGAACTCGGAACGCAACCGAGAGCTGACGGCGCAGTTGCAGTCGACGCAGGAGCGCAGTGAGCAGCTACAGCGACAGGTGCACACGCTTGAGCGTGAGCTGGAACGATTGCGGCAGACGGAGCACAGCTCGAAGCAGTACTCAGTGGATGAGATCGCGCAGCAGGTCGAGAAGGAACTGAACTACTCGGCGCAGCTGGACTCGAACATACTTAAGGCCATCGAGAGCGAGGAGGAGAACAACTTGGACAATAAGTTGCACCAGAAGGAGGTGCAGACAGATTCCGTGCCATCGCCTGGCAACGGACATGGCACGGATGACGAGAACTTCACGGGCGAGCGTGAGCTGCTCAATCAACTGGAGGCAGTCAGGGCGCAGTTGGCCGTGGAGCGAGAGAACACCGAGACACTGAGCAAGGAGCTGCTGGGCGAGAAGCAGCACTCGCAGGAGATACAGGAGCAGGATGTGCTCATCATTGAGGCCATGCGCAAGCGCCTCGAGGCAGTACTTGAGGCCGAGGATGAGCTGCACAAGCAGCTGGACATGGAGCGAGAGCGTTGCGAGCGCCTGCAGACGCAGCTTACCTCGCTGCAGCGTGCAGAGAGCCGACGCAACAGCTCGCTGCTCAAATCCCCCACAGACTCCCCACGCAAATCACCGCGCGCCGATTTCGAGTCGGAGCTGTGCGACAGACTGCGCAGCGAGCTGAAGCTGCTGACGGCGCAGAACGAGCGCGAGCGGGAAAGATCGGCCGACGCGCAGCGCAACAGCGAGCGAGAGCGCCAGCGCTACGAGAAGGAGCTACAGGAGCGTGTGGCCTACTGCGAGCGTCTCAAGCAGGAGATGGAGAAGCTGGCACGGGACAAGGAGTCGGCCGAGCTTGAGCTGGAGCATTTCAACGAACGCCTCACGCTGCAGGCCAATGAGATAGAGAGCCTGGAGGCGCGCATGGTCACGCTGCAGGAGGCGGAGACAAGGCGTGCGAATACGCGTGCCCGCCAGCATCAGGAGCAGGCCAAGCTGCAGGCAGAGATTCATGAGCTCAAGTCCAAGCTGCTGGCCGCAGAGTCCACAAAGAACAGCCTCGAGCAGAAGATCACGCAGCTGCGCTTCGATGTCAGCCGATCGGCACAGCGCGAATCGAAGTTATCCGAGGCGCTGGCGCAGGCCAACGATCGCCTGGCCCACAGCACAGAGGACACGGTGCCCACACAGTTTCTGCAGAAGATGAAGGAGATCAACACGCTGCTGGCGGAGAACACACAGGAGAATCGCCAGATGGCGGAGACGGTGCAGTATCTGGTGGGCGAGCGCATTGCGCTGCAGAAGAAGTGCGAGGAGTTGGGCAGCGGCAATGTCAATGGCAACGCCAACGTGGCCGAGCTCGAGGAGCGCTGTCGACAGCTGCTCGGTCGCTATCTGCGCGTCGAGAGTCATCGCAAGGCGCTCGTCTACCAGAAACGCTACCTGAAGCTCACGCTCGAGGGATACCAGGCGAGTGAGCAGCTGGCGCTGCAGACGCTTGCGGGCAACAAGCTGCCGCCGCCGCGACTGACCAAGAAGAAGTTGTTCAAGTGAGTTGATGGGGGGATTGCACTAAAAGCTCTTCTAACTGATGCCATTTCTGGCCATCTTGCAGGACTGTCGCGCTGGCCATCATTGCCATACAACGGATCAAGTACATCGGACGCATCTGGCACACGGGCAAGCGCATTGTCAGCAAATCGGTCTTCACCATCACGCAGCAGAGGTGAGCCAGCCCTATGGGGGCTTCAGTCGGGGACAGCATGTCCATGTTCATGTCTCCCCACTTGTCCTGTACATAAGCATTGTTATGCATTGTTCTCATCATTGTTCTCCCATCAGCAGTAAGCTGCCGCTAGTGACAGTCAATATGCGAGTCAAGCTGAGCAAAGGCGACAACGCCAAAAAGTAGTTGCTCGGCGGGCCGAATGTGCCAAAAGGTCTGCGCCACAAGCTTCAATTCAATTCCAGTCAGCACTTTTACTCTCCACACTCTCTACACTCTCCACACTCTACACTCTTCTCCACTCTGCCACGTACAAATTCCAGAGCTGCAAAGTAGTTGCCAGATATAGACCATATAGACAGTATACTACATACTATTACTATATACAATTTAGCTATTGATTTGGCGTAGTTCTACTTCCACTTCTTCTATTGGCTCCTCCTCACCCAAACTGCAAATTGATGCGTGCCTGTGTGCCTGTGCGTTTGCTGACTAATTGCGATTTCTTTGCAGAGCCGGTCAATGTCTCAATCTGAATGTACCACCATCACCTCTACCCGTGACCAATGCGAATCTCAGCACACCTGGACGCCTCAGCTATGCCCCCGCCAGTCCCAACCTTGTGCCGACCGTGAACGTTAGCACGCTGCAGCCCATGGTGCTGGCCCACGACTACACGCTGCAGGCGCCGGCCCTGCTACATAGTAATCATATCAGTCCAGGCAACCACAACAACAACAACACAAAGCAAACCCACAACAACAACAATAATGACAGCGCGCTGCCCTCGCTGACCAGTCTGGACTGGCCGACGACGCAGAAAGCGAAGCGCGTGCACTCGCGCCACCATTAGTTTGTGGCGCGTGGCACGTGCAGCATGCTCAAGCACATTTTATAGCATCGTACATATATACAGATATACTTATGTTAGAGTTAAGCAGAACCCAAATGTAAGACAGCCATACATGTACAACAACTACGGCCCGGATTAGTGTTAATGTTATATTCCTGATAATTGATAATTGTACTTTTTAACTTAACTTGTGTGTAGTAACTAGCTAAGAACCCCCTACCCGAACCTCGAATGTAAATGTTATTTGTATGTCTCGAATCATATTGATAGTATGTAGTGGTCCTAGTTCTAGTGGCACGCACGCCCCCCTGTCTATATCCCAGTATTGAGTTTACATTTTGATTTAATTTACTTTTAACTAAGGAACTGCCGCTTCGATTACCTTAACCTTAAGTTCGCCTGTGGAGCTATTTATTATTTTATAGTTTGATTAAACGCGATCTATACACCTGACAGAGTTACCCTTGGGTTATTATTTCCTTTATGCTCGGAATGTGCCTTACTGCAGCGGGGAAGCGAGGAGCGAGGAGTGGGCGCATTTGCTGTTAAATTCCTCAAAGCAAAAAGCTTCAATAAAAGTTAACAAATTAAATTCAACAGGTTGTCTGTCCAGTTGATCCCCTACAGCCAAAAGGGGGCGGGGTAGTAGTCGACAGGGATTGCAGTTGCACGTGCGCCCCCTGCCCGCGTCAGCGGACGGGACGGACGGGCGGACACTGTAGCCGACATAAAGTAAAGTTTCGAGCTGCGCCGTGCTGTCCTGTCCAGTCCAGTCCGGTGCTGTCAGGTCCTGTCTGGTGTCAAGCTTCAGCTTCAAATTGAAGGCGTACGCGAGCGCGAATTGACGTCCGTCCCGATGGCCGTTCGCGCTGCCCCCCAAGGTGATTTGCTGCAGACGTGGTCCAGATTACTGCTCAGCCTCGTCGTTATCAGCATAATGCACACGACTGCCAAGCAGGCCGGCCGTACGCGGCCCTAATCTCTCGCTGATAACGGATGAAAGCTCTCGACTCGAGTGTCGGGCACCCAGTGCCGAGTGCCGACTGCCGAGTGCCGAGTGCGGTACGAAGCGCAGGAAGCTATGCCGCCTAGCGGCACTGTGAGCTTTCCGGAGGGGCACAAACGAGTGCCGACGAGGCCTGTGCGTCGTGCGACGTGCTTCGACGGAATTGCTAACATATGGTAGCATTCTATGGCGTTGCGTCTAGCATTGGTTATCCTGTCGTTGCGGCAAGCAGTTGGTCCCCCGGCGCACGCAGCAACACGTCTATTCTTGTCCATTTCCATTTCTTTGTGTGCAAGCAGCAACTTTACTCTGTTCGATTCTATTCCCGAAACTCGAGTTTGAGTTCGAGTCGAAATTCCTTGCCGTTGCGGGAGTGTTACAGCGCGTTATCGCCAACTTTGTAATCCAATCCACTCGACTTGCTTGGCCATCGCTTTAAAGTTTAAGCTAAACTGAACTGAGTGCAGCGAGCGATACCCCAAGAACTTAACTGGATTTCGGGTAAGTCAGACGCTATTTGCCAGCTAAATGTACTTAGCCAAACTCTTGTCTTGTCTGGTAATTTGAAAATTGGCTTGAGCCTGTTGAATGATGCTGTGCCAAAATAGTCAGCACCGCACTTACACTTCCCTTCCGCCTACACAGCTACTGGTTATCCGGCGAAGAGGTTCATAAAACTGCGATTGTTTGCCCGGCGGGTAGCAAAGGCGCAAAACTGCCGCTGGCCTTGGCGCTAGGGCAATCAAAGTAACAAGAGGGCGTTGCAGCAGCAGCAGCTCGGGGCGGGGCGGGGCGGCAGAAGAAGCTGCTCTTGTGCCACTTGTGATATGTAAAGTAGCGAGTTTTATTGGCGCTACTTGGGCAGGGCTGAGCAGGGTCCGAGGCGTATGGAAGATTGGACCTCATGTGTATCCGTATCTGTATCTGTATCTACTGCATTTCCCTTGAGTTCGCCGCGGAGTTATGTTCGATATGCGCATGGAAATCTGTACATATATATGTTATGTATTATATGCATATGCCATAAAAATGTAGAGATTTTTATAATAGGTACTTTATGGCTATAGAGATCAGCACATATACCTTAGATGCAGCTGACTGTTTACATACGAATGTATAGCTCTGCAGCTTATTGGCTCCGTGTATGGAGATTTATATAGTATATGCAGCTAACAATATGCATCAATTTGGTATCTTCGATAAGATAAGGCTGCCCGTTTATCGTACATACTGTACAACATTGCTATAATTTTCGGGCAATATTCGTTACGCCACTCAAGTGTTTTGCGCTCAAATGGTTAGCTGACGTCAATACTGAGTTCTATACTATATATATAAATATATATTATATATACAGTCAGTCTAGCGTTTATTCTCAACATTTCTGGGCATTATTCTGTGGTTTATTTGTCTTCATTTGGCAACGCGATGAATGGAACCCATACTTCTTTCCATTCTATACTTTCTCTGGCTTCTTGAGCTCGAGTTTAAAAATAACTTAGGCTTGATTAAGCACAAGGATTGGGGAATTTCCGTGGCACTGGCAGTAAAACAAAAAACATATTTTTAGGTCTCATTTCATTTCGGAGCCAGCATTAAAGGAAAAATACTCAGTTTCAAATACCCTACCGCAAATGTACACAGACGCCTACGCCTACGCGTTGAAATATTTCTTTTGCACGTACCAAAAGCAAGCTTTAAGCACGCGAGGCTGAAGGCAGCCGCCGCCTTTTGCCGTGGATAAAGTTACTCTAAGTCGCGCAGTAAACGTGATCTACGTAGATTTAATACACAACACACCTGATATGTATGGCACAAACGAGTATACCTTAAAGTTGAGCCACAGTTCAGTTACCGTCCGAGTGAGCATCCTCTTTAAGCACACTCGTCGACACGAGCGACACATCGACATCGGCACGTTGAAAGTCGTACTATAATTACTAATGACATAAATTGACGGGCAACTGTTCAAACATGTGAATCAGAGACCCGGGGGAACAATTGGCGCACGCACAGAACCTTTTTCAAATTACCAAATTGTATTTTATGGCTGAATAGAATTGGATTCCAAATCACAAGGGAACAAATACTAGCATATCGCAAATATATATATATGTATATATATGTGACACGACATTTCAAAGGCTTCTGAATCCCAGTGCGAGACTGGTAAATATATTTTATGGCAAATTGTCTGTTTGAGCAGCTTTCCAAAAATTATGGCAAATTTATTTGCTCGCATTTGTGTGTGTGTCTTTTTTTTTTGGGAAACAATGAAACACTTGCAGGCGCTGCGAAATTGGATAATAAGCTCGTGTCCTAATGCCAATCTGCCGAGATCTTTATTAACTTTCCTCAAGCTATGCAAACAGGCAACACTGTCTGCTTTGACGCTCGAAATGTGCGCAGACAATAGATCGTGGTATTCTGCCGGGCGGATTGTGAAGTTGGCTTGATAAATATTTGGCAAGCGATACGCTCGCAGGTTTCGCAATAAAAGCCTCGAAACGCAGCACATGGAAATCAGTTGGGAGTCGAGAACTAGTGCTCCAAAATGCGTTGGCTAACATCTCTTGCAATCGTCGGTCTGGCGACCGTGGTCTTGTCACAGACTCCCCGTGCAGTCCGTTCGGCAGTCCGTCTGCCTATACTGGCCCAGCCACTCATCAAGTTGGCCGTGGAGCCAGCCATTGGTAGTGAACCTGTGGCCGTCGTCGAGGCCCCAGTGGGAGTGGCGCCAGTTGCCGCTCGCGCGGGTATCATCCCCTATGTCGGTGGTCCTCAATACTGGCCTGGCTACGCCGGCTACGGCGGCTTTGGCGGCTATGGCGGCCTAGGAGGCTATGGCGGCCTAGGTGGCTATGGCGGCCTAGGTGGCTATAGCGGCCTAGGTGGCTATAGCGGCCTAGGTGGCTATAGCGGCTTAGGCGGCTATGGCAGCTATGGAGCATATCCCGGATATGCTGGCTATGCTGGCTACGGCGCATATGGCGCCCAACAGAACTGGTATGGTCCTTGGAATGCGCCCACTCCCTTCTGGGGTGGCTACAAGCCCGTAAGGAGGAATCGTGGTGGATACAGGCGCTCCTGGAAACGTTCCAACTGGGCTCCCAGGCTGATTGCTCGGGCTCCCGTTAGCACCGATAGCTCAGTCTCCGCCGAGTCTACTGATTCCAGTGCTAATGCTGCCACCGACGCCACAGACAGCAGCAGCACAGAGCTTGATGCAGCTGCTGCCACTGATGTAGCTGCTCCGGCTGATACGGAAAATGCTTCAACTGATGCCGCTGATGCCACTGATGCTGTTACTTCCGTTAATGCAGAAAATACTTCGACTGATGCCTCTACCTCAACCGAGGATGATGCCTCAAATGTTGCCGCTGATTTAACTGCTGCAGTTGCACCTACTATTGCAGTTGGCTCAAATGTTGCTGCTGATGTAACTGATGCGGTTGATTCAACAGTTGATGGAGCCTCAGATGTTGCTGCTGATTTGAGTGATGCAGTTGCTTCGACTGTTGCTGGGGCCTCGAATGCTGCCACCGATTTAACTGCAAATGTTGCTGGTGACTTAACTGGTGCAGTTGGTTCAACTCTTACTGGTGCCTCAGATGTTGCTGCAGATTTATCTGATGCAGTTGATTCAACTGTCGATGGTGCCTCAAATGTTGCTGCAGACTTAACAGCTGCAGTTGCTCCGACTGTTGCAGTCGGCTTAACTGCTGGAGTTGGTTCAACTCTTACTGGTGCCTCAGATGTTGCTGCTGATTTAACTGCGGATGTTGCTAGTGACTTAACTGGTGCAGTTGGTTCAAATGTTGATGGTGCCTCAGATGTTGCTGCTGATTTGAGTGATGCAGTTGGTTCAACTGTTGCTGGTGCCTCAAATGCTGCTACAGATTTAACTGCGGATGTTGCTGGTGACTTAACTGCTGCAGTTGCTCCAACTGTTGCAGTTGGCTTAAATGTTGCTGGTGACTTGTCTGGTGCAGTTGGTTCAACTCTTACTGGTGCCTCAAATGTTGCTGCTGATTTGAGAAATGCAGTTACTTCGACTGTTTCAGGAGCCTCACATGTTGCTGCTGATTTGAGTGATGCAGTTGCTTCGACTGTTGCTGGTGCCTCGAATGCTGCCACCGATTTAACTGCAAATGTTGCTGGTGACTTAACTGGTGCAGTTGGTTCAACTCTTACTGGTGCCTCAGATGTTGCTGCTGATTTAACTGCAAATGTTGCTGGTGACTTAACTGGTGCAGTTGGTTCAACTCTTACTGGTGCCTCAGATGTTGCTGCTGATTTGAGTAATGCAGTTACTTCGACTGTTTCAGGAGCCTCACATGTTGCTGCTGATTTGAGTGATGCAGTTGCTTCTGCAGCATCGGTTATTCCCATTTCGGCTGTTATCACAACTAAAGAGGTTGCTCCAACAGTTGTGCCAGCTAAGAGGCTGAGCAAGTTGGTCCAGTTCGTCAAGTCAAAACGTCTGCGGCTCATCTAGATCTTTCCACGGAAGCAACAGGCGTCTCCGATGCATTAGACGTTGCAGCTGATGCTCTCAACTTTGGCGCCTCAGTTTAAGTGCTTGGGATGCGGTGAAGTCTTGCTACTACCATATATCAACATTTTGCCAGACGGGAGTCTGTTTAATAAATAAGAATTTATCAAAGAACTCTCGGTGTTTGGGATTGAAATATGGCGTAAATTTAGGGGAATTTGCACGCATAAACAGTTAGCACGTTTATCTAATCGCCACAATTAGTTTATGCTCGACGCGAGCTGGAAATATGAAGAAGAGCGCAAACAACGCTGCGGCTGACACGCATCAAAGTCGCTGCCAGACCATCGAATCTGCGCCATATGGCGCAATATTGGAAAATCCAATCAAAATGTTAATTCGATGCCATAACAAACGCTAAAAGCGGCCCGCGAAAACTTGCTAGTATTGTTATGCTAAGTTGTAACCAGCTCGGAACGAACTCTGAACCAGCTCGAAGCTCGTTGCGAAACACCAAAAGAAACAGAATCAGTATGGACGCGCTGCTTTTTGGCGCCAGACCCACTCAGAACCTATCCGGTCCGTTAGGCCCGGGGCTGTTCTATGTTCTATGCGCGAATTGTTACTTGAAATGAAATTTATGCAAATGCGAAGCATGCAAATTCGCCTAAGTGAAAGCCGCCCAGTGACGGATCGTGGACGGATTGGCAATGGCTAGGAGGCGCTCAGCGAGCACTGTAAACCCTTTGGGAGCAGCAGCCGACGGGAGGTCGTCGGGGCAGCGCCATTACACTTGTTGATTCATTAAACAGGCCAACAAAACACCATGACAATGTTTTGTTCAACTCCAGCGAAGCCGACGGAGCGAATGGTCAGTGCGCAGAACATAGTTTTAATGTGCGCTCCCCTGGCGCGTTTATTTTTAGGGTACGAGCTTTGAGCCTGGTGACAGCTTGCTGGGCCCCTCCCACGCACGCCTAGTCGCATAGAACTGGAATTGATGGGGCGCGTGGGTGAGAGTATGCTCGTGCTCGGTGGGAAGGCGGAAGGAAGCAGGGCAAAATGTAGGCAAAAAGAATTGTGAGCTTGCGACAAGATAGTCGAGCAAATAAATAACTTGTGCGCGGCTAATTATCATGTTGTATCTTGCAAGGATACACATGTAATACCCTGTAAACACTGAAAATGCGCTCGTTAAAACAGAGCATAATAAAGGGCATATAGGTTTACAGCCTTATAGCCTATGTCATCTCTAATATGTCTGTCTGTCCGTCTATGGCTTTATATCTGCATGCCGTAATTCTGTTCATCTGTTTGTCCGTCCATATGTCTCTTCGTCTGTCTATCCGTCTAGTTGTTTGTTTGTTTGCTTATCTGTATGTCCGCCCATCAATCTGTCCGTTTGTCTTACTGTCCGTCTTTTTGTCCATCTGTCTGTCTGCCGTTTGTCCGCTTGGCCGTCTGTCTGTCTGCCTATCTACCTGTCTGGCTATCCGTCTGTTTATCTGCTTGTCCGTATGTCTGTCCTGTCTGTCTTTCTGTCCGTTTGTCTGTTTGACTGCCAGTCCGTCCGTCTGCTGTCTGTCAGTTTGTCTGCCTATCTGCCTGTCTGGTTATCCGTCTGCCTGACTGCCCGTCTGTCTGTCTGTCCGTCTGTCTGTCCGTCTGTCTGTTCGTCTGTCTGTCCGTCTGGCTGTCCGTCTGTCTGTCCGTCTGTCTGTCCGTATGTCTGTCTGTCTGTCTGTTCGTCTGTCTGTCCGTCTGTCTGTGCGTCTATCTGTCTGTCTTTCTGTCTGTCAGTTTATATGTCTATCTCTTAGTCTGTCCGTCCGCCTGTCTGTTAGTCTATCTGACTATCTGTCTGTGTGTCTATTTCTCCGTCTTTCTTTCCGTCTGTCTATCCGTCTGTTTGTCTGTCTGTTAGCTATTCACTGGACTTTGGACAAACAAACTACCCTCAAATCTTTTCAATATTAATTGTTAGTTCACAGTATCTTAAATAATATTCTAGCCTAAGGGTATGCTACACTTGTGCGGAACACAAGTTCGCTCGAGCTAATGATCGTTATCTCGTCAACTCAAAATCTTGAAGGTAGTTCGTTTGCCCCAGTCGTTGGGGTCACAGAACAACAACTAAGGCTTCTTAACTACCCAATAAAGACTTATATGGTGTGAAGTTCGGGTAAATTCACTTGTTATCCATGCCAACACAAGTCGAGGCTAGAAGTGCGTCAATATTAATCTGACGCGATACTAATCCGGAGTTAGACTAGAACCTTCGTATGCCTCATTATTTGTTTAATTATGTTCAAATATTTTGATCAAACTTCTGTGGGGCAGCAGCAATTGTGCAAACTATAGCAGTTTCCTAGAATCATACCCCGCAGTCCGAAAAGAAGCCTTTGGTAGTCAAATATTTATCAGACGAGCAATTCGGCGTGCGATTCAATTCAGAACTGTTATTATGTAAATAACAGCAACGGATTTCGGCGTATATAAACTTGTAGGCCTGCCTACTCGAGATCAGTTCACCAGGAATCGTTAATATCGTTAATCAATATGCGTGCTATTCTACTGCTTGCTCTCTTCGGCTTCGTGATGTTCTCTGTGATTTCGGCGGAAGAAGAAATCGAGGGAAAGCCGGAAGAAAAAGAACAGTCGGAGAGCAGTGAGGATGATACTCCCTCAGATGAGACCGAAGAGGAACATGAAGAGCACGAGGGTGGAGACGAGCAGAGTGGAGATGAGCAGAGTGGAGACGAGCACAGTGACGGCGGAAACGACGAAACTGTAGAGGACGAGGAAGAAAGTTCCGACAACAAGGAGGAATAAATATTTGGAGAAGCTATACGTCATTATATATACCCTTTAGCGCACTATACCGCAGCCACCTGAGCACTTGCAACACAACCCACAGGACCACAAGAATAAAATATCACAAAACCAAATTCAAAATGCTTCACATTAGTCTAGTTATATCTATAGTTCCGGGTAGATGGGTGTACACAAAATAGTTATCTTAACAAAACTATGTTATATTATCGAGAAAATGTTTACAGAAATAAAATGTTAGTGTATTTTCAGAGCATTAAAACTGTTTGAATTGAGAAACGGAAATAAATTAGAGTACAAACACGTAAAATTGGGGCAGATATAAGCGACTCCAAATTGATCTATTTATGTATCATAAGCTTCTGCGCCGAAAGCCAATTGTAACAGTATCCATTGAATCGTCGCCATGCGAACGCTGCTTCTCCTGACGATTATCAACTGTTGGGGGTGTGTTTTATTCGCAACGAGCTTACACTTCGGGGACGATATGGATCGAGGAAAGCACCACTATGAGGACTTACACGAAGTTGAGATGTTGAATGAGAGTGGGAAGGAGAAAGACGAAGAAGAGGATGAAGTTGCCAATGCCGAAGACGATGACGAAGATGAAGAGGACAGCGTTGAGAATAGCGATATGACCGACGCTGACCTTTTATTGGACGTAACAACACCCTACAACTTCTTGAGATATTTCCCGCAAATATATCATGCACAAAAGTTTCCGCGATTCGCCGTGATCAACCCAAAAATGTTCCAGGTCACTGGAAACGTATTTTAGAAACATTTGGCACTGACGTGTCCCTCTCCCAGTTAAAATTAAATGTTTCTTGAGCATTGAATGAGAGAAAGCCCCGGCTCTGGGGCACCTCATGTTTGCACAGTTGTATCTAAGTAAATAGTATGTATCTGTTTCCACAATATACCTAATAAAGTTAGCGCATGCTTCGCCCACTGGCATAAAAATTCATGTAGACTTCAATGGAATAAACAAACACGCAAAGGGTTTAGTATGCACCGGGCTGATTTACGTCATAGAAACATGTTGTGAGACGTACGTGGGAAAACCGGAAAATATGGTAAAATATAAAAAAAAAAAATCAGCACGAGTATATTGAACAGTAGCTGCCCTGGAAAATGCAAAATATCAAACCTAAGCCTGCTTTTCCGTTTCCTTCGCAGAAACCCGCACAGAAGGATACTGCTCGATCGAAATGGTTATGGTGAGTTCGGCGGTGTTAGGCGCCGCAGCCGGTACCGGCTTGGCGCTACTTCTGGCTGTAACCATCGTCATGTATCGATATTACTTACTACGCAAGCGCGGTAAGGTAAGTATTCCCGTAATTCTCATGCAATTATACAGCTATTTGATATTTTACTTGAATTAGGAATGGGAAGAACTTGATCGTTGGGAGGAAACACGCATAATGCGGAAGCTGCAGCTGAAGGTAAGTTATATTATTAATAATTATGTGTGATAATGGCAAAGACAGCTGTGGCCTTCATAATACCAATATTTCCACAGTTTGAGAGTACTATTCTGTTTGGGTTTGTGTCTTGGATAATTTTCCTTTTATGTCACTTATAAACCAAAATTTACTTCAGCTACAGTTTTAGGGCCACTGCACGTGACACGAAAAGCAGTAGTTACCTATGTTAAGGTACAGTGAAAACCCTTCCACAGAATCTATCCGATAGAATTTGAATAGTCAGATTCGCCATCCTATTTTAAGTCTTTTTTATGAGAACCTTAGAGTGGAAGAAATATACTGTGTGTAAAAGAAACGGGTACACCCGAATAGGAGATACCCTTTATTATATTATACTGAAAAGTGCATATACAACTTTTTATAATTTTAATATTATACAAAACTAAAGCATAAATATTGTTCTTTACAATAAATACAAATTGCATCTAGAAGGCATATACTTTTGGGATTATCGTAGGCCCATTCATTACTATTGAAACACAGTAATAAAAAAGTAGCGTTTCGTTATGCTACTTTGTATCACTCGGGTTTTTATCAATTCCCAAATCATTAATTCGACAAAGGACCACAGAGTTCGACTGAGATACAAATAATGGCGTCTGATGTCGTTGCAGTGAGTGCGAAAGGGTGCAGGGCCGTCGCTCTCACAGTCTGCCCTCTGCTTGTCGGTTTTAGATTTATAAGGCATCCGTATCTAATAGGTATCATTATGCGTCCGACTCAGGCTCCTGGGGTTGTTTAAATCAAGACCAACCAGTCAGCCCGTGCCGCCGACCACCGTATTGCCGGCTCCTGCGCACAAGCTGTCGGCTGAGGAGGGAGAACACGCGCGCTTTTCCATGTGGATCATTTTTAGATTCAGATTCGGATTGTAAATGTTGTTTTTATTAACTGGCTTGCCATTGACAGGCCCGAGTGCTGGAAAGGGGTGCTAAGTGGATCGTGCTTGTTTGTTATATTTGTATGTACATATAATTTGATTAGACGTCAAGTACTTGAGTGTTGCACGGGTTCAATGTTGCATAATTGGTGTGTGCATACGCAAAATGTTTGGAAAATATTTGGTATTGCTCGAAGAGTACTTCAGCTGTACACACCCTCTGTGCCCTTTAAAATAACCACAATATTGACCACAACAAGCGACAATAAAACGAGTGTAATTAATTACACTGACCGCCAGCGATACTTGACCAGGTCCAGCTACAATAAAAAACCAACGACTCGCCTAGCTGTCCCTTATGAATGATGGAACTCTCGTTGTTACCTGGACCCGGCACAAAGGACATTCTCTGCACATTCTATCTATGAATGGCCTGTGAAAACGTGGTGCTCACAAAGGCAACTGCAGATCACTGCAAGTGCGCGCAGCTCCACACAAGGCTCAATTGTCTGGGCCATTGTGCTGCGACCTTTGTGCCGCACTGACTTTCATTCATGAACAACTCGAAAAGTTGGCATTGTTATGCTCAAGTCCAGCGCTGGCGGCAGCGCACTTTGAAATCTATTTCTAAGGACAGTGTAAAGTCCATTTTATATGCCATATTTCTAGCCTTCGCAGTACTCTGCCAATAGAGCCGACCGCACACACTCGATTCTTGCCCGAGGCCCGATGATTTCCCAACACGCATTGCCAACCTCAAAGCTCATTAATAATTTATTCGAAATGCAATATAGCGTATGAATATGAAACGGTCTGCACGGCATAATGAAGTCATATTTGTTGAGCTAACATCGGAAGACTTATAAAAAAGCACTTCTCGTTGTGGTTCGCCTGCAGCCGAGGGCTACTGCACTAGCCCGTTGGCCAAACAAACCCCGTCGAAGAGGGCAAAGTAGCAACAATGGCAACTACACCAACAGCAGCATTAGCAATAACAATAACAATCAGTCAAATGCAAATGTCACAACCAATTAATGTCAATAAACGATGAGCCGCTGAACAAAAGCAACTGAGTTGCTGCTGGTACTGCTGATGGTGATGGTGGTAGTGGTGGTGGTGCTGCTGCTGTTGGTGGTGCTACTGCTGCTTCCATGGCCGCCAGAGAGCGCACACCCCTTGGCCGGCGAATCCGGTTTGCCCTAGACTCGCCTGTGGATGTGTAAGTTCCTCTCGCAGCTTTCATTTGTTAAGCGTTTAGCCGAGTTTTGTTCACAATTAAAATGAAATTGTGCGCTCGAATGATTCCAAGACACAAGGGCGCATTATATTGTATCTTTCGCGGAGATACTCAAATCCTGTTTACTCAAGGCAACAGTAAAGCCTCAATTCCAGCAAGGAAAAATTTGTGTAACTTAATTTGCTGCTTTTCTTTCTTTATTGTAAAACTGCGATACAAATTCTTATAAATCAAGGTTTCACTGCACTCGAAGGTACACAGTTTCTAATGAGTTGTAGAGATGCATTTGCATATATGTTTAATGTACTTTTACCAATAAAGAAGCACACGTGGCCGAAATACCGATTTCTCTCGAAAAGAAATGCACAAAAGGTTATATCAATGGCACGATCTGTTTGAGGACTCAAAAAATCAATACAATACTTTGGCAAATCGAGCGTAAAATGCAGCGAATATATAAAGAACGGATGTGGTCGAAGCTGGGCACGAAGTACTCAAGTGGCAAATGGTCAAGCCGAAGAAACAAGCAACAATGGACCTAAAGGCCTTTTTGCGCACGAGACCGACGCAACGCCCCGAACTGAAAACTAGTGCAAAAATCGCAATCGGGCCAAACAGCTGCCTTATCGCATCGAGAAAGCATGCCAATTAAGCAGAAGCCAAATGCTAGACAATGCCTTCTCCTTAAAGGAGGGCGAACTACTCGCCCCCGACCTCCGATCACCGACTCCCGGCCGGAGTTATGCGACTGCAGTCAACAATGCGTCAGAAAGTCTTTGGACAGTTGGAGAACAATTAACGCGGGCAATTGTGCTGGGTTTATAGCCACTTAACATATGATAAAATATCATTGAAGTGACACAAACACACACAGATGCACACAGCACAGACACACAGACAGAGGGAATGCGCAGACAAAGCGGCACCCGTGCAGACACCTTGGCATTACGCACAGATCGGGACAATGGCGTGAAAAGGACAATTAACGTAAGTCCTTAAAGCGAGTTAACAAACGATGAAACTGCCGCCATAATTCTGTGTAATGCTAACCAAAAACTCAGTTCTCGCGCTCTCTCGTTCTCGCTCTCTATATCTATCACTTTTTCCCTCTCGTACTGCGCTCGGGCGACTCAATGTCTGGCCCGGGCACAAAGACGCAACGTGTGGCGGTGCAGTACCATGAATGAATGCCAGGCTACGGATCGAACCGAGCCGATGTATGTCCTGGCTTTGTTAACCGATTTGGCAGACACACACTGAGATAATGCATCAATAAAAACAAGCTAGGCTCTGCACAGACAGTTGACAATGGCCAAGAGAGGACAGAGAATTGCAACTGTGGATGCCATGTAATTGGCACTCAAATGTGTCGGACCTTAGACTCTTAAGAGATCAGCCGACTTAACTTTTAATTTGTGTCATATACCAATTTAAAGATTAACAGATTTTCTCGCAGCATAATGTATAACTGATTTCACTATATTTGCATAAAGTTATGCAAGTTAGAAAGTTATTTGTCAACATTATATTTGGTAAATCGTATAGTTCTTTCTAGAGCATGTCCGATTTTACTTTTAATCTTATCTATACTGACCATATAGACACATATAATTTTATATCAGTAGTTGATGCTGATCAAGAATATATATGTCTATGTAATTATATAGTTTGTTCAGCAATTAAAGTTTCTTATGCTTATCACATAATATATTCTTAAATCAGCTTATTTGATGATGCTGATCAAGAATATACATTTTATAAGATTTCATTATATTTTCTGCTAAACTGTTTGTTGAATATGCAAGATGATTTAATGTTTACAAACATGCATTATTATATTATATATTATATTATATTAGATATATGGTATAAATATTGTCTGGTGCGCTCTGCGTTTTTCAACTTACCTGTGCATACTTACCATTGGATAGAGATAGCTTTAAATCAGCTCAGATATTTATGCAGAACAGGAATACATATTCTTGTATGGTTCGAACTGCATTTAAATATTTTTTTAAAGAGAGTAACTTAGTTCTTGCACTTAATGTTGGTTGTATTCGTATTTCTTCGGAATCAATTATCAAATGACTTGCAGATTACTTACATGCACTCCAAAGTATTTCAACAGTTGAGCAAATACGTAGCTTAAGAGGAACATCACTCACCATTGTTACTGATCTTAGGGCGAAGGGCGGAGCTTGACTCGCTACAGTGGCTTCTAATAGACAGAGACAGGCCACAAATGGTGTCTTAATGGCCAGAAAAAATAGCAAACAACCCCTAAGAGATCCGCAGAGACACTACGCTCGTTCTCTCCCCATCTCGCTCGCACCAATACAGTGCTGGCCGGAGACAGGGGTGTAGCGTAAACCACCCCTAGTGCAGTGCTGTCTATATAAACTGAAGAGCACAGCCCAAGAGCAAACCAGTAACGCTCTGACTGCGATCGTGTTAGGTACTCGCCACGAATTGAGAAACTGCAATCACTCGAACTTCTATTGGAAAATGTCGCGCTCCTTCCTCATGGACTCTCTGCTCAGCGATATGCCGCCGCTGAAGAAGAACAAGGAATCCCTTGGATCACCCACAGCGGGCGCCACAGCCGCCGCGGTGGCAGCTACAGCCGCAGCAGCTGCAATGCTGCCGGGCATACCCATGTTGCCATACCCCGCCAGCTACGTGGGCAGCTACCTCTTCTCGCTGGGCATACAACAGCAGCAGCAACAGCAGCAGCAACAACAACAGCAGCAGCAGCAGCACCAACAGCAGCAAGCAGCCGCTGCAGCAGCCGCCGCCGCCGCCGTCCTGCAACAGCCTCACTCCTCGCTCTATCATCCGTACGCCCAATTCTTCGCGTCCAAACGCAAGTCCAGCGGCCTTGGCAACTTTGAAGACTGTTATCCCTCGCCTCCGCTCTCGGCCAATGCCATTGCACACGCTGGCAGCTCGCAGCTGCCGCTGCCAACGATTCCGCCGTCGGCTGTCTACGGCTTGGCCTCTGGCCTGCCCTTTCACGAGGCTGGAGCATTCTGCACTTCACCGTCGGCCTCCTCGAGCGCCTCCCTGGACTTTGCGAACCACGAAGAGCCGCAAGTGAAACGCTTTAAGCACGAATCCTCCTGCTCACCGGCCAGTTCTCCCATCAAGACGCAAGCCAGCAGCGCTGTCTCTAGCGCTGGGCAGGATATCACACCGTTGATTAGCGACTATGCCGATTCCAGCAAACGCATCCGCACTGCCTTCACCAGCACCCAATTGCTGGAACTGGAGCGTGAGTTCTCGCAGAATGCATACCTCTCGCGCTTGCGCAGAATCGAGATTGCCAACCGGCTGCGTCTGTCCGAGAAGCAGGTGAAGATCTGGTTCCAGAATCGACGTGTCAAGCAGAAGAAGGGCGGCTCCGAGAGTCCCACATTCAACTTGTCGACAAACTCCAGCAGCCCCCAGACGACGCCTCCGCCCAAGTGCTGCGAGGTCAAGATCAGCGCGTAGAATAGCGAATAGTTCTAAGATCGAAGAATGTTATATGTACAGACGTTTCCCATTGTTGTCTTTTCCATTAGTCGTAATCATATTAAGCTAAGTCCAATTATAAAGAAATTTAAATAACATAATCAAGTCGCCTTTTGCTTTCTTCCTATGCGATCCTCCTTAAGCTAGTCGAATTGAATTCTGCTCGAAGTAGGCTACAAAACAGTAGCCTGGAGTAGGAAAATATTATACTTACAGTAAAATTTATAGTTCTCTCCGATCGAAGCAGTATTGCCTTACCATGCAGAGCTTCTACAAGGAACTGAAGGAGGAATGGACAAAGGCAACGCCGAATCTCGGTCGCTGCTCGCAGCTGCTGGAGCTGGTGAAACTGGAAATGGCTCGGGTTGGCATTACGGGAATCCAGAAACCAGAGACCTTGAAGGAGAGTCAGAAAGCGGATCTGCACACATCACGCGAAATGCTCGAGATTGCCATAGAGCACAGCATCAAGGTCAACGACAATGCCGCCTTCGAGCGCTATATGACGCAGCTGAAGATGTACTACTACGACTATGACAAGTATCTGGAGTCCTCTAGCCAGATGCACAAGTTCATGGGTCTGCATCTGCTCTATCTGCTGGCCACAAATCGCATCGCCGACTTTCACATTGAACTCGAGCGTTTGCCATCGTCGCTGCTGCTGGGAAACGCCTTCATATCGCCCGTGCTGGCACTCGAGAACTACTTCATGGAGGGGCGCTACAACAAGATATTGCAGGCCAAGAAGTCGATGCCCTCGGAATTGTACTCCAACTTCATGGATCTGCTGGTGAACACAGCTCGCGATGAAATCGCCTCCTGCATGGAGAAGTCCTATATGAAAATCTCGACGAGACAGGCCGCTCTCCGCTTGGGCCTCAAGCCTGGCGGATCTGAGATCGCAGCCCTAGCCATAAAACGGAAATGGACGCTGGACTCGGATGGAAACTACAATTATGCCCATCTCCATACCAGGCAGAAGGAGAAAGTGCCAGCTAAGGATATTGCCGGCCATACATTGACCTATGCGCATGAGCTGGAGAAAATAGTTTGAAATTGTTTGCGAATAAAGCGTTACCGTTAATCCAATCGTGCAGAAAATTATGTCGGAAGAATTCGTTGCTCTCTATCCGGAATTTGTCAGATTAAATTTGCACACATCTCAAAAGGGAAACGGAAAATAGGCAGGAATTGAGTTCGTGCAGGCGTTAGGCTGACAGGCGTACTTAATGTGTGCATAGTAGAACTGAGCTTCATGCCGTTCGCTTCCAACTTAGATTGTAATATGTCAACTATAGGATCGCTATTTAGACTTAGACGCTAACGGACTCGCTGCAGTGTCGCTAACTGTTGCGCAGAGCCAAATTGTGTGGTCTGCCGCGGAAACCACAGCGGCGACGTCAAAGAAATTTGCTTTATCATTGATCCGAAAATTAATCATAAATTTGCGGCATCATGCTTGCATTTCCCACGACACTTTCGAATGTCAGCTCATCTATATAATTACCAATATAATTACCGAATTGAGCGAAAAATGCCGAAGTATTCTTGCGAGTACTGCAATAGTTAAGTGAATAGCAGAGTTATTGCACAACACAGATTCTTATCGTTAGCATTTTCGCATTATCAACGGGCCCAAACGAATCGAGCGCAACAAACCTGAGCGGCAGAACTCATTCAGCAGACTTCGGGACCGGCAGAGTCGACAATTGACATCGATTCTTCAATGAATGCGTGCACGGCAAACGTATTCGACGTCTCATTGCGAGCCTTTCAGAACTGAATGAGCCCAAGGGTCTCGGGGGTGCGGTGCGGTGCTAATAAACGCAATTGCACCTACGCCCCTCTGGGTCGTTGAGCAAAATGGCACAGTCGGCGGTTTTAAACGGAATTTCGGGCCCAAGTCCGAGTATGAGTTTCTTTCACTGAGCTATTCTTGAAAATTCGCTTCAGGTAGTTGTACTCGGTGATCGGCCGATAGTTATCAGTGTGACGTGTACAAAATCTACCGTAGTGTTTCAAGTATGCGCCCACTTGAGCTCAAGATCTACCTCTTGAGATTCGAGTGCTCAGGTAGGAGGTAATGTCGACTCCTGTTGTTTTTTTGCAAACTCACGAATTGTGTGAAGTGGGCGAAAAGTGTGTGCATATCTTATAGATACAGGATTGGTAGGAGCAGCTAAAGCCAAAAGCCAATCGAAAATATTTTATAGGGTAGATTTATATGAAAATTAATTACTTGGTAAATATAAGCAAGTTAAACTTTATGTTTTAAATTTATTATAGGTTGAGTTCGCCCTTTTCTTAATGCTTCTTTATCTATCAACTGGATATTATTTATTTGTTGATCAAGTGAAGTAGTTTGTATAAATAGGAACCATCATATGTTTTCGTGTCTTTTTTTAAGATATCCCAATCCAAAATCTTAATAGTTTTAGTACTACGATCGCTAACGAATAGACAACCTTTAAACCTAACTAAGAAGTCGTTTTCCATTTTCTTCGATCTTGCTAAATTTTGGCTAGGCAGCTGTCCAATATTCATGGGTGTTTTAACTCCTGCTGTGTTCAAGACACTATGGCGAATTCCTAGCAAAGAGAACCTTAAGACAACAAAAGCACAAACACTTCATGAATGAAAGCGGACTCAAGTGCAAAACCTCTTCACTTTCAAGTGTTTTCGCGCGCTCTCACCGAGACTACGAAGCGGCGTAGATCGTGCTCAGTTTCTCGCTGATTTCATGAATGAAAGTAGGCAAGTTTAAGGTGCTCTCCTACCTTCAGAGCTGGCCATCTCCCATGCCTTGTTAAAAGATCATTAGCCGACGCATTGTTGCAATCGGCAAAGAGAAATTCTATTGAAAATTACCCAAACAACTATGAGATCTACCTGCGAGTGGACTCTCTGAATTCGTCAGGTGTTCAGTCTGCGCGTCTGCGCTCTAGACAGTCTAGACAGTCTGTCGCCGGGTTTTCCTCAAGGCGACGAGCCTCCTGCCGTGCAACGGTTGTGGTCTCAAGTGTGCTATTTAAATGTGACTCGATAGCGGGTGTTCTGCTTAGTTTTCGTTAATTTTATTGGGTTGGCACTCATGGGAATTCCAGCAGGCAGCAAGTAAAGAAGGGGCAGGCGTTTTATGAGGGCTTTTGAACTTTCCAAAGCTTGGATCCAACGCAGGAGCTTTCGAATCTGCGACTCTGAACTTTCACCGTAAGCTAATGGTATTGTGAAGCTTTGCAGGTAAAGGTTTCGAAATTTGCTTGAGAAGTTTTATTACCATACGGTAACGAAAGTAGACTGCGTATACAGTTTGAGAACTTAAAATACAAGCATAAACTAGACAGATTAATTAATATCATAGCAGAAGTTCAAGTTTTAAAAGAACATTATGAAACATTAATATATATGTGTCTAAATATAAAATACATTACAAAAATATAAAATACATTAAAATGTATAGAAATCTTTTATTAGAAAGATTGAGTAAATTTAATAAAATTGGTACATTATAGTAGACTTTCACAGGTTGATTAAGGAATTTAAGGAGATCTCCTCTGCGAGTAAATTAGTCAATGACAAACTCTTCTTAAGCTTAGTATGAATGATTACAACGCAGATAAAACACCGTCATCTGAGCATCTAATACGTTTTTCTATTTACCAAGCGAACCCGTTTAATGGTCTATCCTGCGCACATTGACTCCTGGAGGCGCCACACGTAGAACATCTCCAGCGGGTTCCAGACACATTTTCATTTTGCTGGCGCCTGCTGCTTAGTGGCGCCTCTTTAAAGTGCGTCTTGTCGCCTCGTTATGCAACACGCTAAGCCACTGACAACAGCTGGCATTATCGTATCTGTGTGTACATCCTTCGGCACACAGTTGTCCTTCAGTCCCCGCTCTTTGTGCTCAAGTCGATCTAATTACGATTATTCGGCTGGAGCATATGCTAAGGCGCCGCTGGGCGTTCGGGCCCAATCTCCAGCAACGCACAAGGCCCCAATGAATGCGACACTGACTGATGTACTAAGTGTGAATGTATGTGCCCGTATGTTGACCCAAGATATTGGCCTCAGCTATTGCACCCCAGCCACCTCACAAAGGTGAGGGGAGCTGGCGGCATAGGAGGAGAGTTTACATAATTTGAAACGTGTCGTCAGCGCTCAGCTGGTGAGCACTTTAAATACCTGCTAAACGCGCACATACGCATACACATCATGCTCACACGTATCTAATTGCACACAGAAACAAAATATTGAATATTGAACATAAGACTGGATTTACCGCAGGAATACGCGGGCGAGTGCTTTGATTACAATTACTTAATGAGCTTATCATTTGCCCATATACTGAATATCATATCGAAGGCCCAATTAAATGAATTTGCAAAATGTATTCATTATATACATGTAAATATGTATATATGTGTGAGCCGTCGACTAACCAGACAAGCTCCTGCAAAATCCCACTAAGACTCTAATGTCAACGACCTGGTAAGACCAGGCGCAGAAAATCAGTTACAAGAAGTAAGAAAAGCGACAGCTGAGACACTGGACTGCTGGACCCCTGTTCCCCTTAAGCCCACTGTTAACAAAAAAAAAATTCCTTTCAGAAAAAGTACACAGTTCTGAGTTTTATGGAAACTCATTATAATTTATTATTCTACTATTCACACATTAAAAATATTGAAAAATTGTATATTAACTTCAGGCAATAGCCGGAAGGAGTTGAAGAAGATCTTACAAAACATATTCATACATATCCTACTTACATATATCATTGATCAGCTTTATTTGGCTCTACCCAAGTTAAGTCATGCACTGCAGTCCTTTAAGCTGAAATCTATTTCTGTAGTTCACTCAAACTCATTACAAAGAACTCACTGTATACCTATGCATAGGAACATTGTCTGCCCCCCAGCAAGCATTAGAAACAGTTAAAACTCTGTACAAAGTATATATAGTAATAAAAACAACATCGGACATATTTATTGCGAAGTGAAAAACGATAAGGAAAGATGGGAAATGTGTCCCATCCGACTCACAGTTCAGTTGGGTTCACGAGGCACGAGCAACTTGTTGCAGAGTGCCACGAAAAAATTTGAAAAAAGAACACGTTGTATGCAATTGTCAGTGGACAACAAACTGGTGACTGCATCTGACTAAGGTATTATGCCAAAGTGGGAGGCTTAAGCGATACATACGTACGTATGTATATGTAAACACACAATCCTGCTGGTATATAGCAAAAAGTTTGGCTTTACATCCTGTGCTTGTCTGGGTCAGACCGCTGGGGACATTTTTCACTCAATGTGCTCAATGTCAGCTTTTCAGGGGCAAACTCGAGGAGGGGCGCACAGTCAGCTGTACGGCGTACACGTGAAACTGGGAGGCACACTACCGTCAATTAAGGTAATTCTTCGTAATTTGAGTAGTGCTTTTGCAGTTGAGGACCCATTAAAATTCCAATTCTCAAATTGTATCAGCATTTAGCAAGCTCGACACTTGCCTGTAGTAGTTCGTAAGTGTATGCAGTCAGTCATACACATGTATCATAGTTGTACGTGTAGTGGATATTTGTGAAAATTGTATATATCCTGTGCACCTTAAGCGTCAGACAAGCTGGCAAATACAGACAGATTAAGCGCATACTTATATCTGCACAGATATACACACATATAAACGAACATACATACATACAATCATATTTCGACATAGGTATGTACATAGGTTTATCTGACTCTGACTCGCACTCTCTTGTTCTCTCTATCTCCCCGTTTGCTTTCAAGGTGAAGTCGCGTACAAATACATGCACACAGGCATTTTTCAGAGTCCGCCAAAGCTTCCGGAGCTTTTTCGAACTGCTGCCGTTTTAATTTATTGTCCTTGTCTTCGCTGAAATTTTGAAGACCAGCCTCATGTTCATCTACATCTAGGTTCAATGGACTGTAAGTCTAGAAAACTGACTCCCTTGAGACTTTTGTTTGAGACAGGCGAATTGACTTTCCACATTATTTAGTTTCTAAATATTATTAATAAAATGCTTTTAGATTTCTTTTTTTCGGAGAAAAGCCAAAACATTGTCAAAATTATTGGGAAATTTGGCTTTATTTTAAAAAAACTGGAGTATATGGTAAAGTTAATATTATTAACCGATATTATTTTTACTTTAGACTTAGAATGAGCTTGAAGTATCTTTTGGTTTATATTTCATACCCCATATATTTCAGCTATATAAATTAAGCCTAAGCTACTAAAAGGTATGCAAAAGTCGCGCTGGCAAGTGCAACAGCTGATTAGGCAACAAGTTGCGAAAAAGCTTTCGAAGTTGCGAACTGAAATTTCAATGCCACAAAGCTTTGCCGAGCGTCGTCGTGTGCTCACCCGACACATCCACATCCTCTCCGAAGCCCATTGTCGACCTCGTCCAACTCGAATTTTGCAACTTGTTGTGCGTGTCGTTTTCGTTGTCCTGTCGACTGTCGCTTGGCCGAGAAAGCAGAAAATCAAAGTCAGTTGTACGCGCGCAGTTCCTATGTGAAGAGTGAAACGTTGCCGTGTAACCTCGTAGTCCGGATGCGAAGTTCCATTATTATAGAAACCGAATCGCTGTGAAAAAGGACCAATTAACGCAATCGCAAAACGAAAGCGAAAACGCAAAGTGCTCGCAATTGTTGCCATCAAATAATATTGACAATTGATAAGCTCTGTGCGGCTCTTGGCCACAGCTCGTAGTAAGGTATCGTATTTTGATTTGGGGGACAGCGCCCAAAACGGACCTGTATGTAGGTACACGTATCACGCGTAGCAGTCGGAAAGGTGTTTTATGGATTTTCCTGCGTCGTCTTTGTGGCTGCGTCGAAACTGTTGCTTTGTTGTTCGCTGTTGCTGTTGCTTTTGCTGCCGCAGTCAGCGTCGCAGTCGCAGTCGACGCCGCCGGAGCTGTGTTTTAGGTGTACATAACATAGAAGAGAATTGTATATAGTCACGAAATGCTCTCGCTACGCTGCCAAACAACAGTGGAACAGCAAAACAGCAAGCAGCTTAAAGAACTTCTCAGTATGCGTTGCCATACACGCATATAGTGCGACTATATCCTCGCATGAAGTGCACTCCTTATTAAAATTATGCACACACTTATCCTCCTCGGAGCTGGCTGCCATATGCCGAGCTGGCCGAAAGCTGTTTGTTTGAGTTAATTGGAAAGCTAATGACAGCAATTGCTTCTGACGTGGCGATTGGGTTTAAGTTCCGAGTTAATTATGGATGGATATGGTTTCATATATCACAATCAGATTTCGCCTGCGTGCGCTTGCAGCATACATATTAAAGATGGATTTGCATACGCTGCGATGGCTGAGGGGTCAGCCTGCTTCCATGTACATGTACATTCAGCTGCTGCAATGCGTTTCGCATAGTCGAAGGCCCCCCCAAAAAAATGGTAGATTCGAATTCGAGGAATTTTGATGAAATTCTTTGGCAGCATTCGCTGTCAGCATATCAAACGATTCGGCCACAGAACTGCGCAAGACCCGGGATATCATTTAGCAGTAAAACTGTATACGTCAAGCCCCGCTTCAGCTCCTGCCGCTGACTGTGATCCCACTCCCGCTCCCGCTCCCGCTCCCGCTCCCGCTCCCTCCCTCTCATCTGACTTCGGCTTTGACTTTAACTTTTACTAAACCCGTCCTCACGCTTCGCTGTGCGCTGTTCTCCATTTGCTTTTTGCAGGATTTCAGCTGAATTTAAATCATCCCAGCCAGTCCAGCCCAGCCCAGTCGGGCCGAATCGAGCCTACAGAGCTGGCAGCAAAAAGCAAAGTTAATATAATTATTTTTAGATAACGAATCAGGCGAGTGCACAATTTTGCACAGTGCTCCCGCACCCGCTGCCCTTTCGCTCTCCCTGTGTGTGGACTCTGAAGCAACAAAAGTGCTGGGAGTGGAAGCTGACGATGAGCGTGGAGAGTAGCGCGTGCTTGAGGCTGGGTGACAGGGGGACCCGCGCAGCTGTTTATAGCTGTTTATAGCATGTCGGCTTTAAAGCGAGCGCCCACGAAAGGCTTCACGCTGCGCGCTCCTAAACTACGTCAATTGCGTCAATCATAATGGGGGGAAATATTTCGAAGAATAGTTTCTATGCAACAATGAAGGCTAAGAGAAAGCGGCAAGAAGAGCGCATCCACGCGCCAGCATCCCAAATGGAAATTCCAATCTCGATTGTGTGAGATTGTGTGTGAGTGTGTGTATGTGTGTGTCTGCTGCCACAATTTGTCACAATTGGAAGTGCTGTGTGAGGAAAATGGTTGCCAGGATGAGCACGATCCTTGGGCAGCTGCACATGCGGCTCATATACCCTGTATATACCATACGCTAGTATAATTGATCGTCAAAGTGTGCGTGTGTGCGAGTGGATAAAGCACTTCTCCTTCTGCCTGCCCGTTTGCCTTCGCATTCCACAATTCTATTGGCTCTTCCCAAACGCATTCAGATACATTTGTATCTGCGTAAATGTACGCATGAGTACATACATGTACGCACACACACACAGACGCACAAGCACATGTATTTACAGCTGATGTTTGCCACTCGACACTGAAGCGTGCCGCAATATGCATTCCCTTTGGCCACATTGCATTAGCCTGGTTCGCACGGGCTTCCGCTGTTTCGGTTTGCCATTGCCATTTCCGGCCTCGTTTTAAGCTCGCTTTCGTCATTCGTATTAACTATATCCCTTGGCGTGTGCACTTCCATTAGTAATTAGTTGTTAGCTTACCCGATTTCCGTTACACATTTCGCTTGCTTCATTTGACTGTCGTGTGCAGTTGGGAAAATGCAGCACGTCAGAGTGTGTGGTCTGACTGGTAAGATACCCTGCATGCGAGAAATAGAGACTGACTCATAGTATATCAGTCAGATAACGCATTATTATTAATTATAGCAGACAAATAGTAACATGGATGCGTAAGCGGATCGAAAGACAGGATAAGAGACAGAAAGACTGCCACCCGAACAAACAGACAGGCAATCACGCAGACGGACAAACAGATGAATAGACGGACATACAGACGGACATACAGATGGACATACAGACGGACATACAGACGGACATACAGACGGACATACAGACGGACATACAGACGGACAAATAGACGGATAAATAGACGGACAGATATACGGACGGATAGATGGACGGACAGACGGACAAATAGACGGACAAATAGACGGACAGATAGATGGACGGACAGACATAGTCCTTATTTGCATTCAAGCAATACGCTCAATACAGAGTACAGGGTGTAAGGTAAGTCGTGTACTAATTACAAATGCAAGTGCATATGGTCCAGATATGCTTAATGCATTTATTATCACCGCAAAGTGGAAATGTAATTAAGATGCATAAACATAAAGCGAACAGATATAGCCAATTGCGGGTTGCGATTTACCGACAGGTTGCTGCGTACAGCTAATGCTTTCGTAAATTAAATCGAAATATGCAAAGAGAGCTGTGGTGGGCTGTGAAATACCCGGTACTGCAGCATCTACAATTTGTACATCAAGTTAACGGTCTTCGGGTAATGCAATTTCTCACAGTTTCCATTGCGAATATACAAAGTTAACAGATTAGTTAGCCTGCGGACAATCAGTCTGTCCCTTTTCCCGAAGCTGCTATGTATCTGCCAATCTCATACATGTGTTTGTATAGATCTTTTCATAGCTAACTAGATTGGCGCAGTAGCAGACGAATGCATCAATCGCATCTCGCTGGCGGCACGGATGTTTGGCCAAATAAAGGATTGCAAATCGGATAATGCCAATGCATCAGTGCAAATGTATAGGGCAAATGTATATTGCGATTGATACAATGCTCCTGTTGTTGTTTATTTGCAATGGGAAAGGGTTAAATGGCCAAATAGAGGTAGCTTGTCTTTGATCTAATTCCGTTCGACCCTCTACCGATACATTTGGCTTCTCATTTTGCCGGCTTTGCGCACGGCGAATTGCCAAACAGTTTTTTGTTCGGTTTGTTTTGATTCGAACCGCAACGATTATTGCTCTAGAGGATGCCACTCTGGCCACCTTCACCTCCACCTTGTCTTCGCCAAGTTGACCTTCGCAGGCAGCTCTCCATTCATTGAGATATAAACAAATTCCTTTCTATATCGCAGCGGATACTTATCCGAACTAAACAGATTCCTCTCGCATTCGCGTGTGTGTGGGCCCGAGGCTATGGAATCGAAATCCAAATCGAAATGGAACTACTAACAACAGCAGCTCCATCAGCAGCATCATCAATCGGCAGCCACACAATCTCCATTGTATTGGTGATTAATTTCTAGCCTCCGGAGTCCGGGCAGCTCAGTCTGCTCACAGTCCCTCTCCAGCTCCCTTTCCACACCCTGGCTGAGGCTTTCTCAGACCGCCGGCGAATGCTTTGTAAACAAGTTGACAGGCAGACAGATAGACAGACACCGATGCGAGCTGCATTGACGTTTGATGAGCGGATTATCGACGCACCCTACTACCCGCCTATATCTGATTTATACATGGCGGAGCCAACAAGTGTTGCCCGCTTCCCACCAAGCTGCAGCGCCACTTTCAGGATGCCACATAATGGCTCTGCCTGCTCCGCAGTAGATTGCGCAATATGCGCATCATCTCATCGAGTGTGTGTATGAAATACAAACAAAAGATAATCTTTAGATATTTATGAGAGTATATCAAAAAGATGGAAGCGTCGGGTGGTCTCAACTAAAAATTGATAGAGCATAGACTTCCAGTTTATGGAATGGTTTTTTTTTTTTTAACTTCAAAAAATTGCCAGATATCATATGCTATTTTAGATACAAATACGGGGAGTTTGCCATTTTATGACAGAATATTGCCTTTCAAATATTACCATACAACTTCTGTAATTACCTTTCTTTGGATCTCCCAGAGATACCCTAGATATCATAAGTTAAACAAGATACAGATCCTAAAGCTTCCTGACACACAACAAATGCACGCTGCAGTCCGTAAAATAAGAGTAGAGAAATCTCCGATTGAGCAGAGTCAAGAGGCGAGAGAGAACAAAAACTAAGCGTCTCTGAACAATTTGCAAATCCGGCTAAATCTGAACTGCAGTCGGTCGGTTTTCTGGGCGGAGTTGGTCGTGTGTACGCGAGCGTATAATGAGCTGCTGTTTTTGCATTTTAATTTCCGGCCTCAGGCCGAGGAATGGACAATGGCCGGACGGATTTGAGGACGTTGGCTTACGCTTTTGTACTACCAGGTTGTTTGTGCCGCAATTATTTAAATGAGATTACGAGGACTTACGCAGCGGAAATGCCCGATGAGGCATTATCCATTGTGCCTGTTGTCGGACCTGGCCCAATGCCCAATGCCCAATGCTGCTCATTCTGTGTGCATGTCCGAGTTACCGCTCACTCTGTTGCTGTTCCTCCTGTTGCTCGTGTGTCAAAAGTTGGCGATCCAATTTCTTCTCTTTGTTCGAAAGCAACAATATCGTTAATTGCTTTGTTTTCTCTCCTCTCTGCTGGGATGAGGATTACGGCGGGTCCGGGCCCACAGGCAGATATATCTGATGCGCATTTGCATTCCACTGGGCACTCGCTGAAGCTGATGAAGCTCTATCCACTCAGAATGTGGACACAAAGCTCCGACCCCAACACAACCACGCCAACCAATCAGACCTTACTGTGCATATGGATATTTACCGCAAGCTTGTGTGCTTGCGGTATTTAATACCGGCACGAATGCAATCAAACCATTCGCAGTCCATCTCCATTTGTGGCCACAAACGCTGGTCGCTCTCGAGTGCAGCCGGCCAAGTTGGGGCCAAGCTCAAGGACAAAGCTGGCGCCATTCAACTGCAGACTGGCGGAAGGATGGTTGGTTGGTTGGATGGATGGATGGCTGGATGAATGAGTGGATGTGTCTGTGTAAATGTTTCTGGGTTCCTGCTGCCGCACTACTGCGAATGCAATATGAAACAGGAGCAAGTAATAGGATTACAATTTACGCCCGAGAGACAGGAACGGGAAGCGGAACTGAAACCTGTGCGTGTGACGCAAGTATTATGAAATGTATCAGTAACCTAACTACAGACTCCATTGGAAAGGATTTTCGACGAGTTCTTGGGAAATTCAAATTTAATTCTATAGAAAATTAATCGGTCGACAACTAAAAATTTGAAGTCAGATTCTTGAAATCCCGCGTTAGATTTGTTCTTGCTTACTGAGTCTCTATTTTGATCAAGTTTCTGGAGTCGCGCTTTCTCTTCTGCTTCTTTGCAGAGCATTCATTCCTGGTGGGCTCTGCAAGTTAACGTTAAAAAAAATATGTGACTTTCTGGATAGTTTGGACTTGGAAATTTGGAAAACTGCCATCTAATGAATCAGCCACTCGTGTATTCTCTTTAATCCCTCTGCTCCTTCTGGCACTTTTGTGGATTACAAGTATATCCTTTGGGTTACTGGCCCGAGACATTATGGCCGCGTGAAGGCGCCAAAATGCACTAGCTACCTGAGATACTAAACTGGGAGCCATGTCTAAAAAGTAAAAAAGAACAGCAAAACAACCGAAACAAACAAATTGAATGATATTACTTTTTGGTACTGTGTGTAAGTCTATAAGTCTATATAAGTCTCTAAGCTACAGTGTCTTACTTTCTAATGTTCATGTCAATGCCATTATGATTGCTCGAAAAAGCAAAGTAAATTATTGTTTTTTACATTTTTTTAAATATTTTGGGAGAACCCAGTTCGAGCTTCTCATTATTCGTTTCGCATCCCGCAATGCGGAAGCATTTAGTAATCACGTAGCCAATGATATATTGAGGGCTTTCCCTAACTTTCCTTCTTATTCTGCGCTGTGCAATGGGCGGCAGGGGGCGACCATGTATTTGCCTTGTGAAACTAATTAGTTACAGTTGGCTGCCGCACTGGCTGCATTGTTTGACTTGAGAACTTTAATCCAAAAAGTTGTTGCTGTATCTCGCCTGATATATTATTCAAGTAGTCATGCATGCATCAATGGATACGTACAATCTGCATGCACTGCGAAACTTTTCGACTAAAGTGTTGGATGCGACGACAAGAACAAGAACAAGAAAAGGAAGCTCCAAGCTTTCGCTCGAGGCGAGCAGCATCTTAATATAAAATGCATAGCGCTTCCTAAAGTGCATTAATCTGTAATCAGGTTTCTAGAGATTCCCATAAATTATACTGCCTTGTAACGAGGACCGCGGGGAGAAGCATATGCGAAGTGGTAACAATGAATATACCATTTATCGAGGCTGAACTAATTAAACAAAGTGGAAAATTTCAATTTGATATCGCAGAAGTCGAGAGCGGTACTCGAATCTGGAACTACCCCTCTATGTATACGAGTACACTCGGGGGTTGACATTCATATGCCAATGATAGCTGCAAAATGCCAAACTATTAAAACGCCTTTTCATGCAATTTTACGGCACGTTCAGGGTAAGGTTGAGGTAAGGGTGTGGCCCGACCGTTTTTTTGGGTCGTTTCTCGATGATTTCGCCGCAATTCGCAGGGATTTTCGTGCCGTTCATATGAGCATATGCCTTGTGTTACTGGGTGTGTGTGTGTGTGCTGTGTGTGTTGCTTGTGCATTGGCGTCGAAAAATAGGCCTGGCCGTTGTCCCTCTGATTGCAGTTTAGGTGTCAATTAGCAACGGTGCGGTTGGCTGCGCTTCAATGCCATCAAATCGATGTTTTCCTAGTTGGAGGAGGGAAACTCTGTTATTGGATTTGATTAGACACATCCGAGGTGTCATCCAATGTAATTATTGATAGTGGGCTATTATCGAAGCGGGAGACACAGTCACAGTCGCAGGCACAGCAAAGCGCTAGGTACTCAAAGAGATGCCGTTCGTACTCCCCATCGTACCCTGAACACAGCTGAGTCTATGCATATATTACCTCGGGAGTTCCTAACTTCGACACATTCTGATGAATACTCTTTATGATGCCGAACTAATTTGAGGGTTGGTCCTGTTCCCCTGTGCTGGTGTCCCTCTCTCGCTGTTTGTTCGCTGTTTTGATGTCATTTGTTACACGTGCTTAGATTCATTTAATTTATTTAATACTCGAAAATACATTTTTTGTTTACTTTTGTATTGCACTTATCCGTTTTCTCTTTCCTTCTCCCTGTCACTTTCTCTCTCTCTCTCTCTCTCTGCGTACTTGACCTAATTGTCATCCCTTTTCTGCACTGTCATTGGGGGAACTGCTGTCCCGAGTCCGGGATTGGGCGGGTCTGCAAATGAATTTTCATTAGACTTTCGATACGCTGCGTAACGAGTTCAGACGGAGATAGCGTCTCTTGGGGTTTTCCTATTCCTTTGGCAACGTTCCAGCGTCTTAGTTTCGACACATGCAAAGCTGTCGAAGTGGAAGAAGTAGGTGTAACTAGAAGTTTAGCATCGGCTAGCTATTTATGCACCTCATTATCCTCTGGGAACACCTTCCCACGGCTCCGTATGATTAGCACTCGAGCTCATGTGGTTTCCATGGATTTCGGCAATCAGACCCGACGATGCTGGAGCATAATTAATGCCTATTAGTGGCTGCAGAGCTCGACAGCTCTCTAGTTCGCCTGTGGTCACCTCGCACCCGATCCGAGTATACGTTGTGCTGCCACCACCACTGGCACCACCCCGCACAGCCCACATTCCATGGCTGAGCCATGTGGGGGTAATGACGTAACTCTAATCGGATTAGGAATGAGCGCATTCTGTGCGTTGTGCGTTGAGCGTTATGCAACTAACCGAACTCATGGTCTACTTATGGTGCATCTAGGTAGGGCAACGCGATTCCTGACATAACTGAGTGCGCTCTCCGCTCTGGTATTCAAGTGTGCAGTTAAGAGTCCAAGAAGAATACACATCGGTATGAGTGGCCTGGGTCCGGCGGCCTGTTGGCTGGCACACAAGCGCATCGAGTCTTGGTCCCGCATGGCCAAGGAGCGAGTCGGTGCAGTTCGTCGCGTTACCCTCGATCGCAATTCGGCCGACGAGAGCAGCGGCAGCGGCAGTGGCGGCAGCAATGGTTGCGCCCAAGTGCTGCCCGGCAGCGAAGGCGCAGCCTCGACGACGCCGCCGCCACCGCAGCCGATGACGCCGCCGCCATCGGCCTCGTCGGTCACGTCGACAACCAGCGGCATCGGCAGTGTCTCGGCCGGCAGTGTAAGCGACAGCTGTGATCTGCCCACAGACTCAGAGGTGCTCTCCTACAGATCTCTATACTCGACATAGACACATGCTAAACTCAGAGTTCTTTGCCTCTGCAGGAAGTCAACGTGGCGAAGGAGTCACATACCATTCAACCGGCCTCACAGATGCACGGGATTCCCTGCGTTCCCAACCACCCGATTCCGGCGGAAATGCTCCGAGGGCCTCCCGAGGTCTTTCATAGTCCCCTGCATTTGCACCACCAGAGCCGATCCTTTCCGCCACGTCTGCAGCGCACGCCCTCCATCTCCAGCCAGAGCAGCGTGGACAGCGCTCCGTCCCGACAGTCTGTAAGTTTCTTTGGCTCACTCAGCTCTCAATGGGCGATGCTCATTTTACTTAAGTCATTGCAGGGACACCGCGGCTCCTCGCCACAGATACGTACCTTCGGACCCGACGGACGCAGCTCGCTACCGAGTGACCCGGGATTCCCGCACCATCTGGCACGATCTCCCAGCCCCATGCGTACCATTTCGCTGGACGCACGTTGCGGCAGTCCGGCATCGACCGATGTGAGCGATTTGCGGACCCCAAGTCCGTCCCAGAGCAGCCTGGCGTCGTTGACGGGTAGCGGCGGAGTTGGATCTATGTCCAGCATGGGCATGGGCGCAGCAGGTGGTTCGGTGATTTGTAAGGTGGTTGGTGTTGGCGTCGCTGGCGGTCGCTGTTTGTCGCCCTTACTAATCCCACCACGTCCTCAACCTGGTGTCGATCCCACTGTTGGCCCCGCTTCGCCCTTGGGCGCTCTACAACCGGACCTATATCGCATGCCCGACGGACCCGTCTACTTGACAGCGCCGGGCACCAGCCACGCAGTGGGTCGACTGCACCTACGGGTTAAATACGATTACCATCTCTTCGATTTGACTGTCCATTTGATTGAAGGTACACCATATAGATATATATACCATATCAATATATTTAAAACCATATTCCCTATTTCAGCACATAATCTCAGCCCCATTGAGGAGGGAGGATTTCGCGATCCCTACGTGCGTCTCATGCTGCAGCCGGATGTGGATAGTCGCAAGCGTCAGACGCACATTCATCGAGGTGAATCGAATCCGTACTTCGATCAGCACTTCAAGTTCCCGGTTTCCCGTGATCAGCTGCAGGGCAAGGAACTGGTGCTACAGGTGCTTGACTACGATCGGTACTCGCACAACGATATTATTGGCGAGGTGCGCATTGCCGTTGACGGTTTGGATCTATCGAAGTCTGTGGAGGTAAGACATAGCTTTCAATAAAATACTGAACTTACTAAGGCAGTTCGATCACACAGATATGGGGCGACTTGCTGCGCACAAAGAAGCCAAAGGAGGATAGACCCGAGCTGCTCTGCTCGCTGAACTATCTACCACAGGCTGAGCGTCTCACCATAGTCATCATGAAGGCCAGAAATTTGGATACAGTGCACGAGCCATTTGTCAAGGTATTTCGATATTAACTGACTGCTGTGCGACTTCTAATTCCTACTCGATTTATAGATTTACCTCATACAAAACGGCAAGCGTATTAAGAAGAAAAAGACTAGCGTTACAAAATCCGATGATCCTACCAATCCCATCTGGAACGAGGCCTTCACGTTCAATCTGCAATCGAACTTTCTGCAAAATGCAGCTATTGAGGTGGGAGAGCTTCATCAGCATCGTATTATGATATTATAATATTATATTTCTTCCATCCACAGATTTATGTGGTCGGCGCGGGCAGCGAAGCAACGGAAATTGGCTGCTGCGGCCTTGGGCCCCAGGAGAGCGGCACGGGTTGCCAGCATTGGCATGACATGATCAACAATGCCCGCAAACCCACGGCCATGTGGCATTATATCCGCTAAACTATTGGGGTGACCATACACTCGTCCCTTTAGTCGGCTGCACTATGTTAATGCAGCTAACATATTTTGCGAGCGGGAACTTGCCTCCACTTAAGATGGTATGTCCGTGTCTCGAACTAGAGTGAAATCGTAAGCTTGTGGGGTCGTTTTAATGGGTTGGGTTGCTTCGTAGGACCGTAGTCCACGTCGAGCCCATATTCGTCTGTACTTGTACCTTTATCCTATTTACTAATGAGAAATGCACAAGCTCAATCAAAAAGTTCCTATGTCACTTAGAACACACGAAGAATGAACGAGCAGGCGACATTTAAGAAATACCCTACAAATTCAGCAGTTAGACAAGTATACAATAGTACTTCAGATTATGCGGTATGTCGTTGTCCATTTGTACAGTCGTCGAGGGGTTACGAAGCGAGGAACCCAGAAGAATAGGGAAGTATCAGCGTACGTACGGAACACAAGTAACTGTCAACCAAGTTGTTGACATTTCAGTCGTCTTTGACGGAGAGAATTCAAGTGTGCATTTCTTAAATAATTATGAATATAAAACGTTTCAACGGCATTTCCTAAGGTGAATGCTCGTCAATCATACGGCACAAGAGCAGCACAGAACAGAGCAACCCTCACCGCCCCAGAGAATTTGCTTAGAGCAAGACCTTAGCATGTAATCGGTCGGCGGGGTCTGGAGAGGTCTTTGTACTGGCGACAGTTGACAAATTGCCGCTGTTGTCCTTTTCAATGCGTCATAACTGCATGTACAGACTCAAATACCATGTTTGTGAATACTTCTGCCAGTGCTGCCAGATCTGGGAGCCTCAAATTGCAAACAAATAACAGATTATTTAATGGTAGAAGAAGTTAGACATTTTATCTGAAATTTAAGGTTTTTAATTGTAAAGTTCCGTTGTTTAAAATCCTAACCTCATAGTTATTTTGCTAACTTCTTTTGTGCTTTAGAATCGGCAGAACTGTTGAAGCGTTCAAGCCTAGTGTTATCAATTGAAAAGTTCCTTTCATCGACCATGAGTGTCTGCAAACCGGAGCCAGCATTGTGAATAGAATACAACGATAATTATTGAGATTATTTACTATTCGTGCGAGTTGACTACATATGGTATGTCTATGGTATAAACTATAATACATATACATATGAGTGTTATCCGACTCCTTCAACAATATCATAATATTTTCGATGTTGTGCCCAAAGCGAGGCAGCTATCTCTGTCCGAGCCTACTGTAAAGTGTACTATAAATGTAGACATATGTAAAATAGCAGCTATACCAATATCCTTATGCATAGTACTTGCTATTATACTTACAAAACATTTACGGCCATGTCCAACTATGAACTAACTGAAACTACTATTGAAAATACACGTCATTACTATATACAATATTATACATACATATTTAGGATAAGGAATGAGAACCGTCTCTTATACACAGGCAGAAATACAACACACAAATACTAACACACATACATATGGAAATGTATGATATAATATTAAATGTACATTAACATTATGCATACCGATTTTCTAAATTCTTCTTGGAAGTAACCTATGTGTGTGTATGTAATGATATAGTAAATACTTTTGCATATTCAACTAACCCACGATGCAAATTTTGAATGTTGGTGAATACAAACATACATGAATAGCTCAATGTCGCTGTTAAAGGATCGTTCAAAATACAAAAACTCACGAGCAAATCAATGTAATGCTGAAATACCTCCGATTTACCCGATTTTTTTTATTGAAAAAACACACATCAAACAATGCCCTATGCGTGTACACTTAACTGGTATTTGAATTACAACGGTATTTACAAAACATATTACTATAAATATACAAATATATATCCATGTACAGCGTGCTAAGCTAACAAACAATATTGGAGTCAGTAAATTGCATATGGAAATACACAATTTTAGCATACGCAAACCCCTACATATGGAAGTTAGGCGTATTCCACATCTATACACAGACACGCATGCATACACAAAATTACAGATGCTATCTATTCACAGCGTGATGTATAAATACATATAATATTGAGTGTGACAAATATAAATAAATATCATAAATAACAACAATCGCTCAGACTTTGATTTAAATCATAGTAATACTTTTGCTACTCAATGAACTGAACGCTGTGCAGGAGAAGCTCCCGAATGAACTGCTTGCAGTCAGGTACATGTGCACTGCTTGCCTCTGCAAAGGTTAGTCGTGCACAGTGCTTCCAAAACTGTAGTAGTGCATGGCTGATTTATAAACACCTGTTGAATCTTATCAAATAGACCAGCTCCCATTTATAGAAAAAGTTCGCATAAATTACTAAAAATAACTAGAAAGTCAGTACTTTATTTAATATATAATAATATTGTTTATTAATATGATTAAATATGAAAATTCAACAATTTAATATAGTATCAGCTTTAATCGTATTCCTTTAAAAACTTTGCGTCTTGTTGAGTATTTGAATTAAGCTCTTAGTAAACTTTTACGAGACTTTTCATACTATTACCGTGGGCCTGGCAACCCTGGCGAGCAAATCAGCTGCTTTGCGCATGCGAATTCGCAAATGTTTTGCAAGCGCAGCCGCAGTCGCAGTCGCAATGCCGCTGCCGCGAACCTATGAACGTTGCCGCGCATTCGAGAGACGCGAACGCGAGTGATGCGAGTTTTGGATACTGCGTGAAGAGAATTTTTAAATAATTAATTGGACTGGACAGCCCGAAGCCCTAGTCAAATTTGTATCCAAAAATGCGCTTTGAGCCAAATGTGCACATACAATTTCATTGGTGCGCTGCGTGATTGATTCTTTCATATCGGACTTATGATTGTTGCTAGTGCTGCTGCTGCTACTATTGCTGCTACCTCTGCTGCTACTGCTGCTGCTGCTCCCCACATTGCCAGACTCTGTGCTCGTGTTGTGGCTGAGCTGTTCTTTGAACCAAGCAGCGCGTAGGCGGCCAAAGTGGCAGTTATGGCCATAAATACAAATATGTACGTAGCCGTAAGCAGGTATTGAAAAAAAGCATTCAAATGCTATTGAATGTCATTTTTAAATATGTTCGGAAACTGTGGCAAATAGATGTGCAATACACGCAGCACTCAACGAGCGCAAGGCGTATTGCTTGAGCTTAGCTTCTGGCCAACGCCAGCAGCAGCCTACGACTCGAAGCCCCCGATTACCCGAGATGATGTAAGCCCGGCTGCCATGTCTGTGCTCTGTCTGCTGTCAGATCTGCCAGAATGCAAATAGTAGTAGCCCGGCGAGCCAACGAGCCAACTAGCCAGTGTTTGCATGTCTCGTAAACCTGCCCACCCACAATGTCCGTGTGCAACTTCTCTGCTTAGCTCACCTAACTGCAGGCGTTGCCAATTCATCTACGTATTTTTTTGCATTGCTCTACGCTGTAGCATCATCCCTAATTTTTTCTTATTTTGACTAAGATCTTTTTTAAAATACTGTACCAAATTTCGGAAGAAAATAGATTTTATTACATTATTTACACCATTTTTAATCAATTAGTCAAGTAATTATTAAATGTATATTTTTTATTGCTTGCACCTAAAATCATTATTTCACAGCCTTTATTTTTCTTAGTTTTAAAATGAATTTTAAACGGAGCAGGATTAAAACTGTAGTTTTTAAGGAATGTAGTAAGCTTTATTTGCTTGTGTGCGATGATCGTAAGTGATCATATGCGGCTCTTGTACTAAATTCATTCAGCCAAGCTGAAAATGAAATCTAGATCCGGATCTATTGACATTGCCAGAATTCTGTTTCTATTTGGTATGTAACTCGATTTATTTTTGTTTAAAATAAAACCACTATGACCTATATTTGAACACAGGCACACACACACACAGACACAGAGATAGACGAAAATTTTTGCCGTGTATTGGTGTGTCCCGAAATAAACAAACACGTTCGTCTATTTTGAGGGCATTTTCCTTTTCAGAAACTAATAAGCCCAGAGGTGCACCAACACTCCCACGCCTCTCTGACTAATACACACGCACACTCTCACACACGCAGCGAACCAGGCACAAGGCGAATCTCAGTTGCCCTAACCAGAGTCTCGGACATCGGAGGCTATTAATAGAGCTTCCTCACCTATGCGTAGCACCAAGAACTCGGGAAACTCGGCACACCTTGAACACGTCTGCAGCTGCTTCAGCAGCATCGAGAGAAAATGGTCTTGCAAACAGCTGCTGCTGCTCGACTTTGGAATGCCCTGCACAGATTCTTATCCGAATTTCAGTTTGCATATAAAATATAGAATTTATATATATGTAGTGCCGATCGTGAGTTGTTTGTTTCATGAATGAAAGAATCGAGCGAAAATATGCGAAATTCTCTTTTATGCCGCGCAGGCTGAAGGGTGCTTAGGGGCGTGACGGCAGAGAGGGCTGCAATCTGTATTAAGGGGCATTGGGGGACGGCAGGAGAGCACTGCTCGCTCGCTGGTTTATGGTCGCAAAGCAACGCAGCGGCAACAAGTTGGATTTTTCTAAAATTGAACACACGAAATATCTTCGTGTTTGGCGTTAAATGCGGGCACGACAACGCACCGCCGCCCCGAGCAGCGATCAGCGAGCAGCGCGCAACGAGCCGAAGAGCGGCCAAAAGAATTTGATTTGATTTTCATTTGGCTTGCTCTACGTTCGCCATCCTCCGTCCACATATCCACGTATTCCGCTCTATTGTGTGTGGGGCGGGCAGCGTCGGGCACGCTCTCCGTCACCGTCTCCGTCGGCGTCTGCGTCTCCGGCTGCGATCCATCTAAGGAGCATATTTTCAAAAAAGATGCTTTTCGTGACTTTCCCACAACTAGTTGAGTTTTGGATGTCAACACGATGTACACGCGCGCGCTGCCGAGGCTAATGCTGCTGCTTCTGCGTTCGATAGGCGCGTGAATGAAACGTAACGACACTCGCAGAATCGACTCGGGCATAGACTGCAGACCATAGACCATAGACCATATAGACTATATAGACTCTAGACTGAAACAGTAGCTGACTCACGGCCAACGCGGCTTCTCGATTCGTACGCGTAATTTCGAAAACAAGCGCAAAAGGTAATAGAATAAACTGCAGCGCAGCTAATCAAAGGTGCATGCGAATATGCATATACGAGTATAGCATAGCATCTTGGATCCGTGCTGCAGACACCCTTGTGCCATATCTTTAAATATTCGCGTGCGCTTAAGCCTTTTATGGGCATAACTTTCGCCAGGGGAATCAAATTTCATGCATAAAAGCGAATTTCAGTTTCAGAGCGAGATGCGTCGCGTTCTCTGCTCAATAGGTATACGCCTCTCTGCGTGTGTGTGTGTGTGCGAGAGTGGACTTGCGCGTGTGTGAGTATGTGTGCGTGTGTGTGCACGAGAGACACAGCGCCACTTGCCAGTTCGCAGAGCATTTAAATAGAATTCCCGTGCTGCCACCGCCGCCGTCGCCGCGGATAGAAACGGATACGGATACGATCAACCGACGACGGCGGCGACGGCGACGGATAAATCTGCCGGCGTGTGTGTCCGACGCGCTGTCACACTTGTGCCCATGTTGACCTTAGAGAATCGCCAAACTCATGCCCTCTGTTCCTCTCTGATCTCTGACAAGATCTACTCTGTAATCTTTGCGATATCCTCTTCGATATTCTCTCAGATCTTCTTTTCAATAGCTTCTATGATCGCCTCTCTGAGTTTCTCTCCGATCTCCCCTCTTATCTCACCTCCGTCTCTGTAATATTCTCTCTAGTCTCCGCTCCGATATTCTCTCTAATCCGCGGTCTCTTCCTTTCTCTCTTTGCAGAGAGTGGCATGCAGGATTTAACCAGGGAGGAGGCAATCGCCTTCAATGCCTGTGAGCACCACAATAACAACACAACAAGCAACATAAACAACAACCAGAACCACAACCGCGTGCAGATGTGCTCGAGCACTGTGAGTCCCACGTGCCAGCAGCTGGAGCAGCAGTTGTCGCATGGTCTGCCTGCCACGCTGTTGCCCTGCATTAAGCTGGAGCGAGATACCTGGCAGAGCAGCGCCTCGTCGGTGACTGATCCCATGCGCGTCGAGCTGAACAGCACTCGACTGCTGCTGCAGGGCTCCGACGATCCGCTGATCTCACATGGCGCTAGCAACGATGCACACGACGAGGACCAGGACTATCCCTTTAGATGCCTGTTGGCCCGCAAGACCGAGGAGCAGCAACTGCAGCAGCAGCAACAGCAGCAACAGCAACAGCAGCAGGTGCTGCAGAACGGCGCTTGCAGCACTCAGACCAAGCAGCAGCTGAAGGCGAACCTCATGAATGGCCGCAAGCAGCAGCAGCAGCAGCGCCAGTCGGCGAGCGAGCTGACGGGCGTGCCGGCAACAAGTTCCGCGTCGCGCCAGAGCAAATCGAAGAGACGCTCCAATGCGAGTGGCGCTATCAAACTGCGCTTCCATCATCAGGCGCTGCCGGCCGAGTACGCTGCTCACTATGAGGCTACGCAGGGACGGCATGCGCCTGCGCCAAGAGCTGCAGCTGCACCTGCTCCGGCTGCTGCTCCTCCAAAGAGTGCCGCCGCGCCACAGAACCACGAGAACGTGCGCAGTTGGTTGCGTAAGATTGCCGAGATACAGCGCAGCGCGGAGCGACAGCAGCAGGCACAGGAGTCTGGCAAAGAGGCCAAAGAGAAACCAAGTCGACCTGCATCGATGGCGACTTCAGCGACGCTGCCGCCGGAGCCACTGCTGGAGGTGGCGGGCCCGAAGCGCGCCGCCATCAAATACGCCGATCTACCATACATGGGAGAGATCACGCTGGACAACTACAAGCCGAGACGGGGACGCAAGCCAAAGAAGGCCGACATCTGTCATCTGATCTACAAGAACTACGGCACCATCATACCGACAGCGGCGACTCCCGCTCCACTCGAATTGAAGCCCCCTCCGGCAGCAATGCCACTACGAGGTGTGACCTATGCGGCTGCAGCAATTCCTTGCAATCTAGCCGAGGAGCCACTGAATCTCTGCATGCGCGATCAGTCCAGCGATCGCTACTCCATCTCCAGCGGCGACAGTGATAAGCCCTCGACCTCGGTGACCACGACACCGACAACGGAATATGGCAGCTCCTCGCACCGAACGACGCCGCTGACGGAGCCCATTTCACTGGACTTTGCTGGCGAGGAGAAGCCACGTGTTGCCGCCAAACTGCTGCTGCAGCCGATGGGACTCTACTACCAGCAGCTCATGGAGTCGTGTCGCCTCGGTGTGCCGGTGGAGACCATTGAAAAAGACAACCAGTTAGCCCTTAAGATACCCCTACCCAGTGGCTTCTTTGCCAGCAGCAGCTGCAGCAGCACAGTTGCCAAGCGGGAGCCATTGCTGGAGCAGGCGCTAGAATCTGGCACAGCAGTTGCTGCTGCCGGTGTGACGCCAAAGCGCAAGCGGTCGGCCATTTTCATACCGCCCATGCCAACGGATCACTCCTCCAGCCCGTCGACAGAGGTCAGCATTTGCAAGTTCAAGTTCACGGGGGGCGCCAAGCCGACGCTGCAGGAGAAGAAGATGCTGTCGGTGGATGCGGAGGGCAACTATCGCTACTATAACGGCACTGGAGACAGAGCGATGCGTGGCTACGAGTTCATCTCGCGTGAGCAGCAACAGATGCTGCAGCAGCAGCTCCCACAGCAGCAGCAACCCCTGACTGCATCCAGCGGCAGCAGTGACAAGCTCTACATAGACATACCACCGCCATCGACAGATCTCAGCCTGGAACTGCTGCACATACCTTCAGAGTCGCCCACGTCGTCGCTGCTCATGTCCAACAGTCTGGTGCCAGTGGCGCCGCAGAGCCCGTCCAGCTACTTCAACACCGGCAGCCCCATGCCCATGAGCACACCACACCTCGAGGAATGCCCGAAGAAACTTGAGCACATTGAGCAGCCCCAAACATTGTTGCATCCTCCGCCCGCCAGTCCACGGCCGGATGTGGCTGCAACAAGCAGGCGGCGGTCATCACGCCGTGCAAGACAACGAGAGAAGCTGGAAAAGACTTTCAAGGAGAAGGGATTCCTCATCCAGACACAGCAGCTGCAGTCGGCCGAAGGCGCCACCTACTGCAAGTTCAGGCAGCTAAAGAAGTTCACGCGCTACCTGTTCCGCAACTGGAAGGATCACATACCCGAGAGCGATCTGGCCAAGCATCAGGGCCGAGATGGCGACAGCGTCATTGAGAACATGCTTGCCGCACCGATGGGTCTGGGCGTGGAGAACTTGGGAACCAATTGAGAGTTAACCAGCATGAGCTGAACTTAGTTTTACGAAGAAAGCACTGCCAAAGATTGATAGATTTAAGACGATTCTCGTTACGATTATCTCGATGATAAAGCTCTCTGAATACGAACGCAATTATCACTGTTGATTCCGTCCAAGCTGGCAGCTCGTCATACCGCACAGCCACGCCTCTAGTCGCTCAGCAATCTTAGTCATGTAATGTTGTTATTATTGTTAACCGATACACTAAAAGCCTAATAAAAACACAATATTTCGTAGCCTTCATCCCCTTTATGTAGAAAATCGTATAAGCCGTTTATATAGTTTGGAAATATCCGGGTAATACGCACAATACGTACACGGGACTTTCAACTTTTTATAGAAAATTGTATAAGGCGTTACATATGGTACTTTAGAAATATACGAATAATACGTACAACTAAGTGTTAGTAAAAATAAACTCCAAATTTGCGCGTTATGCCAGACTTTGGCTACTTTCAAGGTCAAGGTCAAGGTCAGTTAAATACACGTATGCTCTTTTGAATACTTCAGTTCTCTGCATGGAAGACGCTAAGGCTCCAGTCGAATTACACTATTTATACGAGTATAAAGTTGATATTTGCAAAAGGTAAAAGGTATGTCTAGGTAGGTATGTGTTGTTTGCGTCAAGTACCCCTCGGCACTCTCATTCCGCGTAGTGCTGGGTCCTAACGTAAATTGCTTTTAAATTCATCGTACTACAGTGCACAGTTTATTGTCTGTTAGTCTGTATGTTTGGTTCTCTACCGGGCAGTTAATCCTCGTTCCAGAGTCAGTTGCTGACGCGTGCTTAAAACTAGATTAACAATATGTATGTAAATATGCGCTTGCATTGCTGTGTGTACCATATTTGCCTCCGGCTAGTTGGAGCTCAATGAACCATCGTGGTCCCTGGCAGCTTCCGAGGGCAGAAACTCCGGCACGACTGCATTCATTGGGCAAACCAGATCCGTCCAGTCCACCTCGGCCTGGCCCTTTGTGCTCTTGCGACGCTTCAGCGTGAACTGCGACCGCTTTGGCGGCTTCAGCTTCGCCGTGATCGTCAGTGGCAAATAGCCAGGAGCAGCCTCGGCGTCACGCTTGCAGAGTATGATAGTTCGGCCGACGAGTTCCTTGAAATGCATTGCCAGATGCCGACGAAGAAGCGACTTACTTGGCGGTATCGAGAGCAAGTCGGCCAGCAGATCTGCGTTGAAGCGCGGCTCGTAGAGCATCAGTGCGCCGTGCACGCCAGCACCACGCAGGTTCGGTGCGTACTCCGAGAGGTCGATGGTCTTCAACCACTCCATGACCCGATGAGCCGTCCACAACTCAACACTGTCCTTATCCGGGCTGGCAGCCTCATCAGTGATCTTCGTGGAGCGGCGAATCAGACCTTCTGCATCCCAGGACATGCGGCGCATGCACAGAATTCCACAGCGCAGCGAAGCGATGTGCAAGCAGGAGCTGACGTGCAGCTGGGAAAGATCCTCCAGCGTGAGACGATGCAGCATGCGCCCATCGACCTTGGCCTGCAGAAAGTAGTCCTTGTACTGCGGCAGTCCAATGTCGTCCAGCCAGCGGAGCACCCAGCCAACGTCCAAGTTGGCAGCCTTCAGTGTGAGCTCGTCGAACTCCTTGCCCGTAATGTCATCAATAGCCAGCTGTATCTTCTTGCGATGTAGAGCCAGTTTCAGGTGCAGCTCCCTCTCGATGTCCACCGGCGAGGCAGTAAAGAAGCACACCGAAGGATCTGCTTTTAGCCATTTTCTGTCAGATCAAAATCGATTATCAGTATCAGAATATGCTAGTACTATATCTACAGTCCGCACCTGCAGTTGTCCTGGTAGGCACCCAGACCCATGTGTGCCAGCCAGTTGCACACCTCCTGTGCGTTCCAGTTGCTGTAATGCTTCGTGGCATCGCTGAACAGTGGCGTCTGTGCGCTCCATTCGATGCGTCCGCTAGCTGTGGCCCGAGAGCCGCCACGCCGAAACTCTTCCGGCTCTGCCTGCTCCAGGGCAGTAAGCTCGCAGTTACTGCTGTTGCTGCGTCGCAGTTTGCCCAGAATGTTGCGCAAGCCGCGAGCACGCAGCTTGGGCGACGGAGTCGAATGCGTTTGCGATCTGAAACTGGAGTACATGGACATGGAGTCCTCGATAGGCACAGCACCTTCGCTCAGCACACTATCGTCAATAAGAATTTTTTCGTTGGAGGCAAACGCCACATTCCGCTGCTTCCCGCTGCTGTTGGCATTCACGTCCAGATGTCGATTGTCGTTCTTGTAGTTATTATTGTTGGACTGTAGTCGTTGCGTCTGCTTGCTTGCGCCGCCATGCGAACGGGGCAGGCTATGGAATTGCGGTTTGACCTGGTGACGCAAGGCTGATGGAGGCGTCTTTGGAGCAACTCCTCCGTCGGCGGTCAAGCTCTTTTGATGTATATTTCCCATACTGCCATACAGCATGCTCCACTCACTCATCAGTTCCTGTTTTTGGGTGTCTAGCGCAGAGCGATGCAGCTTCAGCTCACTCAAGGCACTCATCAGTTCCAGTTTTTGGGTTTCTAGCGCAGAGCGCGATATGATTTGACGCTGCAGCTGCTCCTCCTTGCTGCACAGTTGCTGCGACTTGTCAGACAACAAGCCCTCGAGCTCAATGATGCGGTCCGCCTGCTCGGACACGCGCTCCGCCAGCATTTGATATTGCAGAGCCAAGCCCTCCTTGTCGCGCTGCAGGCGACGCATTCGCTCGTCGCAATCCTGGCGTGGTATGTGCGTCTCCAGCCAGTCGCTTATTATGGCTGCAGTCACCGGATCGGGCGCAGGCGCCGCCAGTCCAACCTGCACAAGCGAAAAACATTAAATCCAACAATAATTTAACACTTAAATCAATTACTAGTTGCCGCCGCGCTGACTCACCTGCTGCAGAGCCACCGCCAATGTCTTGGCCGTCGACAGAACATTTGTGGCGGAAATCAAGTTCCGCTCGCAGAAACTCATTAGCGAGGCAGCCGACGCATTCTCTGGCGGCACTATGGCCTGGCCAAGCGTCGCTGTTGCCGAGTTCGATATTATGCCATCCATCTGCTGCAGCGCTGCCTCGAGCATTTTGCTCGCCTCTGTCGCTGTCGCCGTCGTCGTCGCCGTCATAATGCATACAATTTATGAAATTGCCGTGCTAAGCTTCTCAGGTAATCCGAGTCCGGTGATCGATGGGTATTCCTCAGTACGGGCACTACTTGTGCATGGTTACATAATAACACCTCAGTTGGGGCACGACATTTGGGTCTGTGGAGAAGCCCAGGTGCATTTATTAATAATTTTACAACGAAAAACCAGCACAAAAACAGATGCGAAAGCAACAAATGAAAAATTTCCTATTGAAGGCACATGCCAGCGATAATACCGATACTATCGATAGTGTGGGTACGCTTATCGATTGGCTTCGGCTATAACTGGGCATCATCTCTAAATAAATAAACTGCTGAATTGCAGGATTTTAAAAATAGTTTAAGATATATTAAAAAGATATACAAAAATATTGCTGGAAACCAATGGACATAATTGGAGTTTTTCATTTTGATTAATTTATTTTTTTTTAGCTGAAAAAAGATACATTATCTTAAAAGAAAAAAAAAAATGGTTACTGTTTTACATTTTGATAATTGCAGTACTTTAACTTATGGGAGTTGCGGGCTGCTTCTCCTGGTAAATTTAACTACTGAGAAATCGATAGTATAAGCGAGAGAGGAGAATGAAGCTCTGCGCTCTCGATCAGACGAATGCCTCCTTCGGATAATTTTTTCATACATACATATTTATATGTAGGTGAGCTCGCCCATTGACCGACTATTTGAGCGAGTTGTACATAAAGGTGGTGCTCTACGCTTTTGAACAGGAAGAGTAAATTGTGTTCCTCCGATCCAAAAGAGCGCATAGGCTAATAAAGCCGACAGTATTATGGGGGAATTTCAACTACATATATGAGCGTCATGCGTTGGCAGAGAAAGGGAGCTGCCAATTTTGTGTAAGAAATAAATTATTTTTTTAATAAAAGCAGGAAAATTGGGTTAAAAATGTATATGTTTGAATTGTTTCTTTTTAAATAATACACATATACATATTTCGAGTTTCAACTTGTCATTTTTAACATAAATTTAAAAAATATCGATATTGAGATAGTTTGGAGCACAAGTATTTCACGATGTAGATATTTTATTATTCCGAAAATATCGATATATTGATTATTAATCAAATTCGTATTGTATTAATAAAAATATTATTAAAGAGTTTAAAAATTTTGTTTAAAAATATAAATCACATAGAAATACTCAGCTCAAATTTAAATGATGCCTAAGAAATATGGCGCAGCAAACGAATTATCGAACAATCGATATATCGCACCACAATTTGTAACCCTTAGCTATTATTTTTTATTGAAAACCATAACAAATAAAAGGACAAGCCCATAGCTTTAGACACAAATGAATCGCTTTGCCTATGAGGAGGCCCGCCTAGCTGAGACCGAATCCTTTGTTAGCCAGCACCGCAACGTAAAGATCTACGATGGCGACCAGAAGGTAAGACCCACAAACAGACGATGACATCGCTCGGGTAATGAGTGCAAATTTCTTCCCAGACTGACTTCGAAGATGGAGAAGTGGTGCTCACCACCCATAGACTCTTCTGGGGTCGTCCCGGCGAAATAGCACGCGCAGCTGTGACTCTCTGCCTGCCACTGAGCTATGTGATATCTCTGGGAGAGGAGGAGACAACTTCGAACTTCTTCGGGCGCAAGACTCGCATCATTATGCATCTGAGACCGCCGCATATGAATAAGCCGCCTGGTCCACTCGACACAAGTCGGGCTACGCACATCAAGCTCTCCGGCAAGAATGGACTGAGCGTGGAGTTCCACTCTGCACTGAGGGAGACGTTGAATGCGCGCGTCTGGGAGATCTCGCTGACCAGCGAGACCATAATTAGGGGCCCGACGGTGGGTCCCGTGTCCAATGCCAATGATAAGCTGGCGAGGATCCAGAAGCGTACGGGTATTGGCGGCATAGAGCGTCATCTGGAGGCGAAGGCCAAGGCAACAGACGAGAACATCGCGCTGGCCTTCCAGGATCTAAGCGTGCTTATGGCCATGGCCAAGGATATGGTGGGCCTGTCCAAGAACATCAGTAGCAAAATTCGCGAGCAGAAGGGCGAGATATCCGATGACGAGACCGTGCGCTTCAAGTCGTATCTGCTCAGCTTGGGCATCGAGGATCCTGTGACACGAGACAACTTCAGCAGCAACACGGCTTACTTCAGCAGCTTGGCCCAGCAGATCTGTGAGATGCTGCTCGACCCGATTGAGGTACATGATCTGATTATATTTTGTATATTTATGATATGTGTATCTTCATTTTATAGGAGCATGGTGGCATGATGTCTCTGGCCGATGTGTACTGCCGCGTGAATCGCGCTCGCGGGCTGGAGCTGCTGTCGCCAGAGGATTTGCTGCACGCTTGCGAACAGCTGAGCGGACCCATAAAGCTGCGTCGCTTTCCCAGTGGAGCGATGGTGCTGCAGCTGGAATCCCACGATGACGAGCTCATTGCCATGGACACGCTGGAGAAAGTTCAGGCTGCAGAATCTCTGGCCGTGGAGGAGCTGGCCAAGCAGCTGGGTATATCTCTGCTGCTGGCCAAGGAGCGCCTGCTGGTCACTGAGCGACTGGGCAGAGTCTGTCGCGACGAATCTGTGGAGGGTCTGCGGTTCTATCCGAACATGTTGCTTTACCGTGATACTGCCTAAATGTCGTGCTTGTATATAGTACCTGTATGTGTATCTCTCAGCCGTGTAATAAATAATAGTGTTTTCTAATATCTGTCAACTGCCAAGTATACTGTCTGTACATGGGCCTGTGGCTGTGTAGTCCCTGCATCCAGATAAACACAAGAGCAGCCTTTACTTTTGTACATTCACACAAGACTGTTTTATATTTGATTTATTAGAAGTCTTTCTTAGACGCATTTCCTTCGCTCACCCATCCTTCCCATCGGCGAGTGACTCTCTTTATCTCTCGGCGCTATAATTTCAGTTCTATCGCAAGTAATTATCGTTTTGTCTTAAAACGTAATCAGTTTTAGCATATATGAAAAGATTCTACGTCAGGTATTTAGATAAGCAGTTATTGAATTGAAGTACATTTACATTAATAGGTATTGAATAGCTGATGCTGCTTTCAGATTGCTCTGCATTACATACGTACATACATATTTCTGGTAATACTATTCAATTTCGATTTCGATTTCAAGTTCAATTTCAATTTCAATTCTTCGTTATTCAATTTGTTCGCCTCGTTCTCACTTTGTCCCTGGCGTAGCCCCAGACTCGACTACCGACTTTATCGTAACATTTATATTTTCTTTCTTTCTTGCTTAAATCACATTTATTACGTTTAATATTAACATTGAGTAAATTATTCTTGAGTGTATGCGTGTGTATAGTTGGGGGTCTCTGTTTCCGTTGCTCTTTAGATCTTTAGGTTAGTTCGTATTAGGGTATTTGTATTATTTAGGCATTCTCCTTGTCGTATTACGATTACGATTACAGCAAAACGTTGTAACATAATTAAAATAGTTTCTTAAATAAATAATTTCATGCTATAAAAACGGACTTACTTAAAAAACAAAAACCAATTTTGTCATACGCGATTTATTTGCTCGAAACGAGTGACCACTGTGCACGCATACATACACACATATACCTCTGCAGTTTGCACATATATCATTGTCATATGTATGCATATGCCTATGAGTGGCACCGATTTCTGGCTTGTTTCCTCTTCACTTTACATTTCGCTATTACAAATAAATTGTTTAAAGTTTACTGCTGACTTTCGCGTTCTTGTTTCCCTCTCTTTAGTTGTAAATTTAAATTGCAAATGGAAGTACGAGTACTAATTTGTTTTCTCTTCTTTCGTTTCGTTTAGTTGTTTTTTTGTTGTTGTTTTTGTTATTGGTTTGCAGTACAAACTATAATGTTTTTATTTATGTGTGTTTATAAAATTAAGTTAGGCATTTAAATAATAAGCAATAATCATATAATAATAGCATTAATCATTACAATAATAATAGTACATTATGCATATGTATATTTATAATAATTATATGAACCATTACACCTGTTCATACCTTGTAACTAATCCAAGTCGTAATATTTAGCCGTTTCTTCTCTTTTACACTCAATTTTACATTCGCTTTTCATCTTATTATTGCTTTGTTTTCTCTTTTCTCTTCTCTTGCTTTACTTCGTTTTCCTTTGTCTCACTTTCTTGTATGTTTTGTTTTGCTTTGTTTTCTTTTCTTTTCTTTTGTTTTGTTTAGTTTCGTTTCCTTTGTTTTGCTCTGTTTTCTCTGGTTTTATTTTGTTTTTGCTTTTCTTTTTGTTTTCGATGGCGTTTCGGCCTTACCGCTTAAGCTTAAAGTTAGCACGCACGCTTACGCATCTAGTCTTAAGGTGTAACAAATTGGAGTTGGAGAGCCAAACTGATTCTTAAAGACATGCTTGAAATGGCGTTTCGGCGCACGCGAATATGAAACAATTAATATGTACAATTAGATAAATTAGTTATTCATTAATAAGAGCTTTACACCTAATTCGTTTTGTAATTTAGCAGAGCTCTCGCTCTCTTCCTCTCTCTCTCTCTTTCTCTGTGCACAGGGCACTCAACTAGCAGCACGCACAGCGGGCTTTGCCATCACTCTGATCTCTGACTCGATTCCGAGTGGAGCCGCCGCTACTGCTCCCACCATGTTGATCCTACACGGCACGACCTGTCCGTCTATCCATCCGTACGTCTATCCCACCACTCAGTCAGTCCATTCGCCAGCCACACAATTTACACTTAGAGTTGTACACATCGAAATACATGTAGATATATGGATATACAGCGTATGCTAGTAGTGTAGTTCTATAGTTCTACAAGTCGTAACCTAATGTAAACTATAATATCATGCAAATACACAACGCGTAGCCTTATTACTTGTCTCCTCTCCTTAATTAACAAAACAATTTATTTATAGTGCGCCTGTCTGTCTGTCTGTCTTAATTGCAATCTTCAGCAGCAAGTCGAAAGTACTGTGCCCATTGCTGTGCATCTACTACTCTATGCTATGGAGCTATGGTGAAGGTGAAGCTGGAGAAGCTGCTGTGCTTTCTTTGTCTTCCGCTCAGCGCCATTACTTGGTTGCATCGGTGGTGGAGCGCCGTCGATTGACAGCCGCCTGTTGTTGCTGCTGCTTCGCCGCCGCCAGCGCCGTGATAGCACGCTGGCTTATCACGCCCGTGCTGGTGGCAGCAGTGCGTCCAGCGATCTGTATGTGCTGCAGTTGATGCTGCACCGGGCTGGGACTGGGAAGCGTCTGGGAGGCGGCTGACACGGTGCTCTGGTTGAGTATTCGATGCTGCTGCTGTGGCTGCTGTTGCGCCTGTGGCTGTTGTTGCTGCTGCTGCGTCGGCGCTTTGACGGGTTTCAGCTGCAACTTCTGCGCAGACATCACAATGGACCCGCCTGCATTAAGATTGGCGCTGCTCGTGACGACATTGGCTGAAGGGAAGCATGGAGCAATTGCAGAATAGCAGAGGATTAGCACTCGCTTTTTGTGACAACTACTTGAGCCACTCACCGTTCACCGGCGTTGTCGCAATCTTCAGGGTGGACCCACCGATCTGTCGCTGTGCCGTCAGCAGCTGTCGACTGTTGGCCAATTGCTTTGTGCCCACAACCTGTACGTTGCGCGCGCGCGGCTGGATGGATGCGGCGGCTGCAGTCGTGACGACACCTACACCACCAGCACCGCCTGAGGTACGTATTGTTTGAGGATTGAGTTTCTGGACTCCGGCACCGACTATTTGAGCTGTAAGCAGAGAGCAGAACGGGTGTGCGGGGAGATTTTTTGGTTGTTGTTTTAGGTTACAATGAATCTGTTGGTCAGAGAAGCTAACTAGTCGCCCGTGAGGCGGTGACTCGGTTAAACTGAATGTTGGTTGTATGTTGTATGTTGGTTGGTTAATGGTTAGAACACAAGACACATAAACAGTTTAGTTGCATGAGTTTCGAAACGAGTTGTTAACGGGTTTGTGTAAACGAGAAACGAAACAGAAACAGAAATAGAAACAGAAACAGAAGAGAACAAAATTAAGCATGTTCAATAAAAAGTAGATAATATGTACTTATATCGTACTTATTTATACATATACATATATATAAATCAACGCATATATATGTATACAAATAATCGTAATCGTAATCCTAATCCACTTCTCGGAAGAAACAACAATTGCAGAAGCTACTCGAAATACTACTACTCACCAATGGGCAACGTGAGCATGGCTGTTGTGGCGCCCGTTCCGCTCGCATTTCCCCCGCCTCCAGATCCTCCGCCGCCGGCGGCCGCATTGTTCGTGATGACCACCGTCTGTGTGCCAGCCACTGAGGAGGGCAGGCTGACAATGGTGCCCGTCGGTGGTGCATGCTGCATTTGCTGCTGTTGTTGCTGCTGCTGCTGCTGTTGTTGCTGCTGCTGCGTCGGTTGCGTCTGCAAGGTGATGGTGTGGGACATCTGCTGCTGCTGCTGCGAGGAGACGGGCACCGACACCAGCACACTGCGCTGCTGTGTCGGCGTCTGCGTCATGCCGCCACCCGATGCACCGCCGCCTGCCGTCACCTGCTGCTGCTGCTGCACCTGAACGGCGGGCCCCTGCAGGCTGTTGCCCGAGAACTGCAGCGAAATGGGCTGCGTGAAGCCTGGAATCTGCACCTGTACGTTCTGCAGGCTGGCGAAGTTCGCCATGGCGCCCTGCAGCTGCGACAGATTGATTCCCTGCAGGTTCAGGGTGGCAGTTGTTTGCTGCTGCTGTTGCGGCGACGCCGACGGCTGCGGATGTGGACTGGACATGGGCGAGTGTATCGATGAGGTGGCGGGCGAGTGCACCAATGTCTTTGTGATATACTGCTGCTGCTGTTGTTGCTGCTGCGACGATTGCGATTGCTGCGATGCCTGCTGCGGAGACATGTGCGGCATGGTCACAGCCGACACAGAAGCCACGTTCGACGACACGTTGCTGAGCCTGTCGAGCAGCACCTGATTCTGGTGCGTCTGCGACGACTGCGAGTGATCCGAACCGGATGGCGACGGCGTCGCTGCATTGGTCAGCAGTGCGTTCAGTGCGCCGCTACCACCACCCGTCGCAGACGTTAGATTCGTTGGCACCGCAAATCCACTGGCGTTCGAGGCATTCGAGTCGCTTCCAGGCGAGGGCGCTGCCATGCCCACCACAATGGCATTCGGCGGCGCAGTGGTGCTATCGCGTCGCAGCGAGCTCAGTATCCGCTGCTGCTGCTGTTGCTGCTGGCCGGTATTGAGTATTTTGAGGCTGCCACAGACGCCGCCCGTGCTGACCGTGTACGCGCCGTAGCTCGTTGTGGGATTTGTCATGACGGCCGGCGGCGAAGCCAGCTGCGATGCCAGCGCCGACATGGAGACTCGCACCGTCTGGTTGGCATCCGACGACTGCTGCTGCTGGGACTGTCCTTGTGCCTGGCCCTGTGGCTGGTTCAGATTCACAGCGATTATATTGCCCGCCGAGTTGGTGCGGAAAGTGGTGGCTCCGCTGGCGCCCACAATGTTGATCTTGCGGTTCGTGTTCAACAGATTCTGCAGCACCTCGCTCGACGGTTGCTTACGCTGCGTGCTCACCAGCGCAGGTGTTCCGCGCGTCGTCTGCACATAGGTCGCCGTTGTCGCCTCGCCAGTTCCCGGCTGTTGGTGCTGCACCAGCGTCAACGTCTGCTGCTGCCCCGTGGACGAGGTTGTGAAGGTGCCACTGGCGACGGGCGTACTTGTCATGGCTGCGGGTGCGCTGTTCAACAGGTTCAGTATGGACGCATTGCTGGAGTTCTTCAAAGCGGTTGTCGCCGTGCTGCCGCTGCTGTTGATGGTTGTCGTCGCGTTGCTGTTGCTTGTGGGCGTGTTGCCAGCTGAAATACATGAAAGACAATATCAAATACTGAGCAAATGCTACTAACTCAAGCCTGCAACTTACAGTGTTGCTGCTGTTGCTGCTGCTGTTGTTGTTGCTGCTGCTGCTGGTATTGATTGGCGGAGTTCATGATGCTGGTGACAATTGCATTGATCGCAGGATTCGGATGGATAGCCGTATTGCCATTGTTGTTGTTGTTATTATTGTTATTGTTGCTGATAGTATTGTTGTTGGTGGCAGTTACTTGATGCTGCTGTGGCTGCTGCTGCTTCTGCAGTATCTGATGTGTGTTCACAATGGGAGCAGCCTTCAGCTGGGATTGCTGCAAAAGAAAGCGAGGGCGTTGAGAAGGGATACCTCAGAGTTCGATAGCATAGGGGATACTCACGAGAATTGGCACATTGGAGTTGAGCTGGGCACGCAATGCGGAATTGGCGCCTATGGCCGTGTTCAACTGGGCGGCTGTCGTCTTCGGATGTTGCATGTTCGCTGGCTGTATGGTTATTCCTGAGTGCTGTAGTGCCGTCGCCAACTGTTGCTGCTGCTGCTGCGCTTGCTGCTGCCCCTGTTGTTGCTGTTGCTGCTGTTGTTGTTGTTGTACTAATACCAGGGAGCCATTACTAAGACTCACCTGGTGCGTGGTTGCGCCGGACGCGTTTCCGCCAGTCGTCAGCAGCTGAATGTGTTGCTGCGGTTGTGCCTGAGGCTGAGGCTGCTGCGGCGTTAGGATGTTGCTGTTAGCACTGACAATTTGCGTCTGCTGTGGCTGCGGCTGAGGCTGTTGGAGTTGCAGCGTGGAGTCAACGGCGAACTGAGTGGCGGCAATTGGCTGCTGCGGCTGTTGCTGGCGAAATGTTGGCTGTGCGTTGATTGTGTTACCCAGCGCCTTGGCGACAATCTGCTGGCGGGGCAGCGTGACGTTGGGATGCCCTTGCGCCACGTGATGCACTGTTGCTGGCAGTTGTTGTGGCTGCTGCTGGACGAACTGAGCTTGTCGCTGATGCTGCTGCTGCTGTGTTTGCTGCTGTTGTTGCTGCTGCTGCTGCTGCTGTTGTTGTTGCTGCTGCTGTTGGTGCAGTAGCAATCGCTGCTCGTTGGTCAGCCCAGTGTGGCTGACAATTGGCACATGTCCGGGTATCAGATGCGTGATTTTGACAGCCTTACGTCCCTCCTCAGTGAAAATCTCGCGGAACTGTTGAATGTAGCGATTCGCATGGACACGTGTGCCCAGCGCAAAACGACACGATTCTCCATTCCGCTCGCCCTCGCGATAGTCGCGATCCACGTAGAGCTCGCCGAGATATTCCGCATCGGAGGGACGCTGGTAAATGGACAGCTTAATGTGGTACAGCGCACGCCTGCCTTCGCTCGCCTCGCGTTCCGTTTCCAGCACGTACTCCTCGATGAGCTGCGGCTGGAAGTTGTGCCGGCAGTTGGCCTGGCAGCCTTCTTTGCAGGCCTCGCTGAACTCATTGAGCGGCTCGAATGTCTTGGCGTATTTTTCAACGCTGATCACATGCTCGGGCACCTTGAGGTTTGCCGGGTACTCGAGACAGGGCGGTCTGATGGGTCGGATGACTTCGTGTGGCCGACGCGGTACCTTTGAAGTAAACGAGGAGAGCATAGCGCCGACCAGCGGGTTGTTGCTGGGCGCTGTGGCCGGCGTTGCGTTCGCTGTGCTGCTGCTGGAGGTGCGCGGCCGCTGGCGCAGGCGCGTCAGATAGTCGCAGAGCTCGAGACCCTTGTGATGCGTGAACTGATCCAGTTTGCGCTTGCGGTTGATGGCGACCTGCGTGAACTTCTTCATCTGGCGGCGCATTTCGTGCGAGTTGAAACGCTGTCGCTCGTGCTGAGCATTGATAGCTTGCCGGCCGATGCTCGGATCTGGCTCGAGACACAATGGCTCGGCGGTGGCCAATACAAGTTGGCTCTCAAGCGCTAGCCGATCCTCTGGCGTTGATCCTGCCCAGCCCAGCGAGGAGCCCAGCTGCTGCACGTCGGCAAAGAGCGTTGCATTGCTGGGTCGCAGCAGGATGTGCTTCATATCACAGATATTCGTTGAGGTGGCAAACGTTTGGCGGAAATCGCGGATTTCCGCAATGACGCAGCCAGCGTAGAATACGCTCGGCTTCGCGTACACACGTGACCCCTCGCTGCCATCCTGGGGTGAGCTTAAGCTAACGGTCTCGGCGCTTAGCAAGTCCATGAGGAATTCCGGCAACAGCTCGCGATCAATGCACTGCAGCAGCAGATCGTTCTCATAGGGCCAGCGCAACACCTCGACCAGGCCATAGTTCGAGGACACAGGCGCAGACGCAGATGCAATGTCGCCAGCATTGTCGCTCTCCGCCAGTCTTGACTTAGTCCTGAAGTGACCACTGCCACCGTCACAATCCAACTGCCCCTTGCCGCGACTAGAAGCGCCTTTGTCCGAGTTCTCATTCTGCAGGTGGGTTGGTTCCGAGACGATCCATTCATTTGTAAGCGGGTTGAGCACTACCTGATCGTCGTAGTGCAGAGCCAGGGAGTAGCCCTTGTTGCCAGGGTACAGATTGACTACGATGGTGTTGAGTCGCTCGCTTTCCACCAGGCGCTCCAGAATGAATGATCGGCTCCGCTGTTTGAGCTGCAAAGATGAAAGGTTTTTAATTAATTCTAATGCCTCCAATGGACAAGTTCGTCCTACCCCTGTTTCCGCAAAGTGGTTCAAGTCCTGGCTGAGCAACTGTAGATACAGCTCTTTTATTTTATCGTGGATGTTAAAGAACTTCGCTGGTGCCTCCCGCTTGCTGGCAGCAGCTGAGGACAAGCCGGCGACAGGAGTGCTGCTGGCATTGATGACGTTGTTGGATCCTCGCGAGGATGCCAGAGACGTCAAAGCTGTGTTGCGACTAGAGGAACTGCACTCCTTGCTGCTGCTTTTCTGCCGTTTGCTGGGCGACGATGTTGGCGATGACAGGACATGGTGGTTGTGGGATTGCGCCTGAGTCAGCGGCTGATTGTGGTGATAGTGATGCTGTGGATGAGAACTCCCACTCCCACTACTCGTCGAAGTAATTGAACTGTTTGAGGGCGGTCGCCGGTCAGCCTTCTTGCTATTGTTGTTATTGTTGCTATGAGATTGCTGCTGCAGCTGCTGAAAAATATGTGACGTTGTGGAGGTGGTGTTATTACTGTTTAGGCTGGAATTGACACCCGGTGGCGTGGACAACAGCAGATCAGGAACAACCGGAGAGGGCGACGTAATCGAGTTGAAGTTCGACAACGTCGTTGTTGATGAGGAGCAGGATGACGGTGATGGCGCTATCGTAATCCCAGCACAGGGTAATCCACTTCCCGGCACGCCCGTCCCGTGCGTCTGCTCCGAGAGTATAACAATGTTGCCTCCTGCTGGCAATTCTGTGGGCGACTCGTCATCGTCGAATATGCAAATCGGCGGTTGTGCTGGTATCTGAGGTATCGCTTGCAGCAGGCTCGTCTCCAAAAACGACTTGGAGCTCGTGGGAAAGCTAACCGTAACCGGAGCAGGTGACATCTGCTGCTGATGTTGGCTGTTGTTGATGGCAAGCGTGGGTGAGCATGCGGCCTGAAGAACTGTGTGCAACTGATGATACGATTGCTGGCCCAGAGACTGCTGTGCCTGATCCTGCGCCTGCGGCTGTGGTGAGCTCTGCGCCTGGTAAACGAATTGCTGTTGAACGGCCGAGCCGACGGCATGTGCCAGGCCTTGGGCATTCGCATTCAAAGGGTTGTCGCCCTTGAGTTTTTTAAGCGTGTCATTTATGATGAACTGCATCAGGCAAAATGGGTTGAAGAATTGAGGCTTCTATGAGTGTTCGTTCGTTTGGAATGAGCTAATTGCTACTTACGTCTGCTTCTTGGCATGATGAATCCAAACTTTGCATTGTGCCAGAAGGAGGAGGAGTGCAGTCCCAAGACGCAGTCCCAGTCCCAATCCCAATCCCGAGCCCAGTTCCAGTTCCAGTTCCAGTTCAAACTGAGTACGAATTCAATTACCGAGGACGACGACATTCAAGCCAAACGACGCGAACTGTGCGAGAACAGTGCTAAGGTGCCTCCCCGGGACCAGTTCAGTTGTTCTCATCGCTCCTCCTTGCAGTCGCAGGTGTCTGCCTGCCGAGTTACAACTACACAACAAGCACAACCACAACAACGCGTTATTTTCGTTCAATTTCGCGTACTTTTTCAATTTAATTTCGATTTCGATGCCAGCATTGTGTGTGGAATTGCGCCTTTTTACACAGACAGTCGTTTAATATTGTTATTGTTGAGTTTTCATGCGCCTTTCCTTCCCCCAAATGTAATTTCTTCACTCTTTTTCTGCTTCTGGTGCTGCTGCTGCTGCTGCTGCTTTGCGTGACATTTTCTCTTCGCCTTCGCCCCTCTTTCAACTATGGTCTTTTTGCCTTTTTACACACACGAATACAAAGTGTAAACTTGAAACGCAATGCATGCACCCGTACGTTTCTCAAAACTCATGAAGGAGTTCGACAAAATAAATGTTTTTCATTTGTTTAATGTTTTTTTATGTTTTATGCAGAAAGTTTAGTTTTGCAATGGTACGTTCTCGCCGAATACGCGTACACACTGGCAGCCAATAACTCTGTTATCGTTATCGATAAGTGAGCAGTATGGACATGTTATAATGCGAGCATTTTTGAATTAAAAATGCGGAAAATGAACTTCCTCATTATTAAATATGCCATAAACAAAATTAAATATTTAAAATGTGATAAACAATAAATTTCAAACGAATCAACGCCGCTGTGGTGTATTCTGTGAAAGTGGGGTAACACTGACACCCGATAGGTGATATCGATAGTCGAGTGTGTTATGTGAAAATCAAGGTTGCCAGACCGGCCGACATGACATGCATCATTGATGTCGTTGCGCGGACTATCGCTTAATTTTTAAATATCGAAATCACAACACATTTTCTTGTATTTTATCAAATTTTTATTGTAAAATGTTCTCTTACACAATAATAGAGTGCATGTTAAAAAGATTTCAGTGTTGTTTCCACTCGTTACATTTAATTTTTATAGGATTCATTTGGGTAAACATAGTCTTATATTAGGTTCATAATTTAAAATTATGAAATGAATACATATATATTTAGGAATATATTTATAAATATATTTTAAGGATTAGTCTATCTATGCAACTATGCATTAAGAATACCAATTTTGTCACTTGTACGTATACGCTTTTCCATATTCATTATCATCCATCCATATTCAATAATAAAATCATTGTAAGAAACTTGTAATACACTCGCATTTTCGCATTTGAAGATTTTTCCACATCGTAATGAGATCTTGAAACATAAATTGTGTAGTTTGTTGTTGCTTGAAATAAAAACAGCTTTTGAGTTGCTCATCGCATCCGTTCATGTAACTGCAGTAGCTGCACCCCAGCTACTTCCACTCCTGCTCCATCTTGGCCCTCTCTAGCCCCTCCTAGCCCTAGTCCTTGTGGCCTTGCAGCTTTTTCCAGGTGTCGCCCAGTGCCTTGGCAAAATGATCGTCTACAGAGGCCGCAGTCTTGGTGAATATCGAAATGTTCGTGGACGAGGTGGGTGAAGCGGGCGGCGTGTGCGTCGACGACGCAGCGGCCAGTCCCGGCTCGGCTTTTACACGTATGATTGCTGGCATGGTGGGCGGCGTTGGCGTCGACGATAGCATGCTGCCGTAGGCTGGCGGCGGCGTATTGTACCGTGGAGGCGTATGATGAGGCGTGTCCAGCGCTCTCTCTCTCTTTGCCATCGGTGGTGCATCCAAGATTTGGCTAACGCCCGCTGCTGCTGCTGCTGCTGCAACTGCGGCTGGCGACGGCGGAGAAGGCGACGAAACAGACGCTGCCCGCATTGCCGGCGGCGGCGGTGACAGCGACAGTGGCTCATCTTGCGGTGGCAGCAGTTCCTGCTGCGGTGATCCTGGTGCCGAACGCAGCGGCAGCACCGACAACGGGTGATGCTGCTGCTGGTAATTTGATGCTGCTGCTGCTGCTGCCGTTGCTGCTCCTGCTGCTGCTGTTGCAGCGGACTGCTGGCGATAGCCGAGTGGCGAGATCTGCTGCATTGGAGTTAAACTGACGGCCACAGCTGGTGGCTGAGCCTGATGCTGCGGCTGTGGCGACGGCGTGGGCGAACTGGGTGTCGGTGACTTCAGCAGCGCCGCATAGTCTGGTCCCAGGGAGCGCCGAAAATGCTCGTCGATGTCGCAAATGGAGACGGACTCTGCAAAAAAGAAATAAGACACCATGAGTAAGTCAAGAGTAGCCTGATGTTGCTCTGGCTGCGAACTCACCCGTACTACGATTGTCGTGCTCGCGTGTGCCGGCGTGCGAGTGAGCGTGGGAGTGCGGATGCTCTGGCTGCTCCCGCTTGGGCGGCGCCTGCGTGATCACGCTGGGCCGGCTTGCTGCAAAGCCATGGCCGCCGCTGCTGCCGGCCAGCGGCTCGCGATACGGCGGCGGCGGCGAGGCGCGCTGATGCTTCACAGTGCTCGACGTGACCGACATGTCAATCGGACTGTCCATGTCCGGCTCCCTCTCCCGCTCCCGTTCCCTCTCGCGCTCCCTCTCCCTGTCCCTCTCGCGATCGCTGGCAACAGCATCGCTAACTTGATACTCGATGGCGGCGGCTCGCTGGCGACGATCGCGACGCCACTTGGTGGTCGGCAGCTCTTTTGACGTCAGGCGCGTTTCTGCAATGATTGAGAACTGGACTTAAGAAACGAGTTTCGAATTCTTCGCTTTCGGTTTGTTTTCTCCCCCCTCTTTGAAGTGGAATCGTAAGTCACAGCAACAACAGCGCATCGCATGTGAATCAAAGGCATAAATTTGATTATGGCCCAGTGAGTGAGGGGGGCGGCTTGGGTGCTGCTCGCTCTAATCCGCAGACTTGTTTCGCTGTGGTTTTTCTGGATCTATCTCGAAATTAGATTTTGATTAAGAGCAACGCACCACCAGCGATGGTGGGCGTTGTAATGAATCATCGCACGGAGTCGCCAAGGTGCGGCGGCGGCGGCGGCGACGGGGTAGGCAACGGCTCGACTCACTCTGCCGGCGTCGCAGTCACGTTTCAGTTTGCTGCCTAAGTCTTTCGTTTTTCAATGAATTTCCGCCCAAAAAGAGCGAACGGAACTTTTTCGACGGTGACAGACCCAGACCCAGACCTGGTCAGAAGGTGGGCACACAACACAACACAATTATGCATACGAAAAAAGCCCAATATCAACCACGAGCACAACAACAACTACAGCAACAACAACAACAACAACATTAAAACAGGCGCAGCGAAGACTGCGAGTAACAATCAAAATTGGTTAGGAAAACTCGTTTTTCTACGATCATGTGAATTTGTCAGTCTGCACGTGTATTAGTGATCCCATGCATGCCTACTATACATGTATGTGTAAACTTGTGTGACTGTGTAGCCTTTACACTGAGCAAAACGAGCAAGCGCGAATCTGCCCCGTGCCCGGCATCTCAATGGATATCACCGAGGCTCGCTGGCGTGGGAAGGCTAAGGTGCTGCGTGGGCATCATCATCAGCCAGATTAGCACAGAGACAGAGACTGAGCCAGAGCCAGAGCCAGACCCAGAGCAGAATCTCTGTGGCTCCCTACTCCTCTGGCAGTAATTAAATGCGCCCTACTCTCATTTACGTACAGTGGGAAGCGCTTGGCGTTTTCGATCAGGCTGTGGCTTTTTTGTGCCAGGAAACAAGAGTTTAAAATAAATCCTGCCTGCTGGCACTGCTCCCCCCGCGAAATTGAAGGGGCAGTCAGGCAGGCAGGCTGGCAGGCTGGCAAGAAACCAGTCAGGCGACTTCTGCACATTTCGAGCAGCAATCGCAGGCGCAGCGGTTCTCGGCGTCGACGCATGAATGAATGAATGAATGAATGAAGGAGGCGATGGCAACGGCAACGGCGATGGCGTTGGTGGAGGAGGCGGTTGTGCTCCGACTCTGCCTGTGGTTGGAGCTGCTGCAGCTGTAGTTGTGCGACTGCTGCTCCCCGACTGCGACTCTGGCGGAACCAGTTGTCGTTGATGATGTTGTTGTTGTTGTTGACGTCGTCGTCGTCCTGTTTTTGGCAACGTCACCGCGGGCTGCAATTTATTATTATTATTTTGTGCGCCTGCGTCACGAGAGGAGCCACAAACTGGTTGCTCTCTGGAGTTGCATGAAGTGGACGCAGTTGCAACCGAAAGCAAAACATGAAAATGGACGGGGAAGATAGACGGACGGATAGACGGACGGACTGAGCAACAGCAGCAGCAGCAAGTCCCACTTCTGTAGTGGTTGCTCTTGCTGTTGCTGCAGCGGATGATGATGGGGATGATGATAATAATAAAGAAACATTCAAATTTTATTGCACATTTCCGGTCGCCTCTTCAGAGTCGCAGGGGGGCAGATCTCTGAGCTGCAAGCGCTGCTTTCTTTCTTTCTGGCTGTGCCCATCTTCTGCTGCTGCTGCTGCTTCTGCTTCGTTATTTATTTATTTATTTATTATGATGTTGAGTCGCCGCGGTTTGTTTGCTTGCCTGTGCCTGTTTTTTGTCGAATTGTCGATTGTCGGAGTCGGTCGGACTCGCAGTTGGAGCCGTAGTCGTCCCCATTTCGCGAACTTTAACTGAGGCAAATCAAACACTGGCGGCTTAATCAATTCCGCGCAGGTCTAAGCCAATTTCGGCAGGGGAAGCTGCGAGCGAGTGCGTGATAATAGGAAGCGGCCCACTCTTTGCAGAACTTTCTGCTTAATCACCCAAACAAACTGATCTCGCATGCAGAACAGGCAGACCGAATGCTCGATGGGGCGATCAGTCGATCAGTTGATCAGTTGATCAGTCGACTTAGTCAACTTGCACAACAAACAACATCAACATCAACACACACACACTCACACAAGCAAGCAAACAAGTTTCTGCTGTATGTATATTTATTATTTCCATCGCCGTCGCAGGCGTTTCTTATTATTTTATTATTTTTTTTATTATTTTCGCGCCGGCTCGTGAGTCATGCTCGTGCCCGACTTGATTGCAAATCTGGTTTTAATATGTCAACAAATTAAAAAAAACTACAGCAGCAACATGAGGCAAAAGAACAAAAGTGAAATAAAAGCAGAGCAGAGCTGAGCTGATTCGAGCCGAGCTGCGCTGCATTGCGCTGCGCCGCGCAGCGTGTCGCACTTGCGGGCAAGTTGGCTCTGTATTTGTCCAGGCGCTCGTTTCACTTGGCAGCGTCGCCGGCGCCTGTGCCTGTGCCATGTAATTGAAAGCATTTGTGTGATTTGTGCAATGTGAGCAATTAAGCGCAAAGAGTGCATGGCAAAGCTGGCGACAACGTTGACGTCGACGGCGACGACGACAGCGACGCTGATGTCGACTATGACGCGGACGCACGTTGGACGTCGGGTGCTGTGGGCGTCAGCGCAGCGTAGAAAAAACTATAGCCAATTTCATTACCGATTTTACGCTAACAGCTAATAAACAATATGGGTCGCTGGCTTATGTCTGGCATATGTCGCGCCTACGTCATCGGTTTGCACACAACGAGACGATCGACGGCGTATCAAACGATCTCTAATCCCAACAGTAGAGCAGAGAGTTGAGCAAACTGCACGTCCTGGAAACATCGAGAATCATTGGTTAAGGCCTGCACCATGAACTATACGTGGTAGAGCTTGAGCTTATCATTTTCAGGGATAGTTGTTATACGTTGATCTCTATACTATACTATAGTACTATAGATCATAGTATATAACAGAGAATATATATAACACTGGCCTGTAGTCCCTCTGCCTAGAGCAGAAGCAAACAACATGTCTTAAACACGTTTAGACAGAGTAAAACCAAAAAATTCTTCATAGTAAACTTCCATTTCTTCATCAAAGACTGTTCATCTTCAGCTTTTGATCGTAGCTTATAACAGAAACAATTAATCGATATCTGTTAAGCCAAAAATGACTCCTCAGTATACTTCTGTTTATTGATCAGAGACCGATCTATAATAAGTGCAGAATCTTTAGCAAGGTAGCAGATCAAATCTTATAACTGTCTGATTCTCAATAAGTATACAAAGTAATCTAAATTCGAGACATCTGACTAATCCACTATAATATAGATTTAATCAAAGATCAAGTTGGAAATCTGATATCACTTGATCTAGCAAAAATCCAAAAACAAAAGCTTTCTAAGTGGATTTGCTTCTATTGGGGAATGGGGATTCGTGCCGAATCATCTCAAAACTGGACACTGAGTGAACACCCATCCAGCAAACAACAGCTACGCGACTACGACACGCTTTCCTAGAGATTCAATGAATTAGGCACGTAGTCGCGCTGGTGACTCCCTGTCTACCTGATCGCACGGGGAGCAGTCAATGGACTTTTATCATCTGGCGTGATATACAGTCCATATAGTCCACACATATCACACACTTCACGTGTGCGGCAAATGCAAAATGTGACTTAAAGCTCAGTATGGAATATGGACCCCATTGTCAATACGCGTGCTATTTTCTTTTGCTTTAGGCTGCATCGAGTACAGTCAACGCTCTCTCTAATATGCGCTCGTTTGATTAGATTGATTTATATGACTATTTTTATACAAATTATCTTATTTACAATAGACTTATTTAGAATGCAGTAACTATTCCATGAAGAAGTAAGTTCTCAATTGATCTGTGATTATTTTTCGAGGCAGACAATCATAGATTATAAAAAGTATGTTAAGATTATACAAGTATCTCAACATACAAGTATCTTATAATCTCATCACACTTGAATAGTCCGAAGTTTGAGCACGCTTTTAAGGGCGCTGCAACAACAAATACTAGATATCACATATACATGTGTCATATGCATATATTGTGTACAGATATTAATTTATGCTTGTCAATGCTATCCGACCCCAATTCTCGCCTAGCTCTGCCCTCATCATCTCTTTTTATCTGTGTTTCTGCAGAAATTGTATGTGACAAATTGAAGTTTTGGCAAACATTGAAGTTGACCTTCAGCTCGAGTTTTCATACGCTTTTCATTGAATTTCCCAGTGCATTTCCCTTGGATCACGAACCTTTTTGCTGCAGCAGTTGCTGTTGCTGCTGACGATGCATTGCGGCCGCTTGCTCCAGATCCCGCCACGGTTGCCAGATCAGACTGTTGGCCATGTTGGAGTTATTGGGCGGAAGCTGGATCTGAGAGCCGCTTGCAGCTAGCTGCTGGTGAGCCGCTCCAGGCAGCAGCTGATGATGATGCTGCTGCTGCTGTTGCTGCTGCTGCTGATGCTGCTGCAGCTGCTGATAAAACCGAAGCGACTGCACAGGAAACTCGGCCTGGCCCTGCTGATAGGCAACGGCCACAAATTGCTGCTGCGCCGCAAGTAATGCTGCGCGTGCGAACACTGGAAAGGGGCCCGCTAGTGACGATGCCGCTGCCGTGTTGGGAACTCCTTCCTTGGCCACGACCGTGGGCGAGCTGGCGGTGGAGGATGCGGCAGAGGATGTCGAGGCGCTGCCGGAGACGTCTGTCTTCACCGAGGAAGTTGCTTGCTGCGAAATGACAGCTGCGATTTTCAATCGTTCCATTTCCTTGAAGTATCTGGAACACGTATCCTCATATATCAGCTCCAAAGCCTCCATGTTGTTTTCTCAGCTTAACGAAGACGATCACGTGGCGTACGTTGATTCCCTTGGATCAGAGATCGGTTTAGTTTTCACTCGCTATCCTGGCCACAGTCACAGTCACAGTTACAGTTGCAGGAACAGTGACAATCACAATCAGAAGGCGAGTTATCACCCGCGACTTTTTCTTTCTTTTCTTTTGTTTTCTTTTCGTTTCCTTTTCTTGTTGTTGTTGTCGTTGCTGCTGTTGTTGTTTTTCTGAGTGACTTTTAGCGCTGCTCACTTTTTCCTTTTCACGTTTTCGCTTGTTTTATTGTTGCTTTAGTTTATGATTACTTTTTGCGCTCTGCGCCGCTTCAGATACACAACATACACACAGGCACAGTCACAGATACAGATACAGATACATTTACAGGCACAAGCGCAGACAGAGGCGCAGACGGCGACGGCGGCGGCGACAGCCGCAGTTATAGATTCAGATACAATCTGTGTTTGTCGTGGAGCGCGACTCGGCGACTACGTCTCGGGTTACAGTCCCGCTGTACCCGCACTCGCACTCGCACTCGCCGTCGCACTAGCAGCCGCGTACGCGTTCCCGTTCCCGTTTCGATCCAAGTTCCCGTCACAGTTCTCTGCTGGCGCTGCTGCTGCTGCTGCTGCTGCAACGACTTCGTCGGCGGCGCTTCAAGTCGACATTTAGCGAAATAAAAATAGCACGCTTTTTATATGTTTTTCTGAGTAATCATTTGCATAGAAATCGACAGAGATGGCGGCTGCGACGGTGACGGTGACGGCGACTCCGACTGCGACTGCGACAACGACGTCGATTCGCTCGCTGAACTTGAGCGCCAGTTTCGCTTTCAGGTCTGGCCCACGATACGATACGATATGACACGATACGGCTGCGGGTAAGTACGATGAACGATCACAACTACATCAACAGCGACAGCAACGGCAACAACACAAACAACGCTCGTCGTGTTGTGTGTGTAGCTTCAGTTTCGTATTCTTCTACTTTTGCGCTGTTGCCTTTGCTTCTTTTTCTACTATTACTGCGACTACTGCTGCTTCTCTTCCTCTTCTTCTTGCTCTTTTTCAGCTGTACTCGTAGCTTTGGCTCAGCGATGGCCTCTGCCTCACGTTCACTTCTGCACGGCTCGACGGACGAACTTCGACTGATCGCCAGCGACAACGACGGCGACGACGACGACGTCGACTACAGCTTGAAGACTGCGTGCTTTCGGGCTCCACACGAGCTTCGTTTTCGTCGTCGTCGTCTTCGTCTTCGCTTCGTCGTCTCGCAATTCACGCTCACTCGCTAAAAGCTGGCTACGCGTAGCAGGGCTGCCGATTTAGCTATTTTTCCGCCGAATTTTATGAATTTAACTGTTTTTTATTTTTCTACTAGGAATTAATTAGTGTAACTCAATTTAGAAACTTTCAATTTCAGGAATTGATCGCCAATATTTGTCAGACTCTAAAGACCACTACAGATTTGTATGGTATGGTAGATTTTGCGCTTCAGCTTTACCATATTTCAGAAATAAAGAAATCTGTCTTCCAAGTCAAAAAACTATTAAACAAAGTTACCTGTAAAGTGAGGAAAAAATAAAGAGAAACAAATTTTCAGCTTTTTTCTTTATATTTCTCTGTTTGCTTTTTGTAACTAACAAGTGAGCAGCACTGACGCGTAGGCTACCGTATTTACGATACGTTGTTGTTTGCTTTGCCCGTTTTTTGCAATCTGCGGCTTTGCCGACGCTTTGTCCACTCTCCGGCGCTCACTCGCTCGCGTTGCCGCTTCGCTCTTGGTTAAGCACACTCTCTTTTCCTCTCTCTCTCTATCTCTCGCGGCTTTGCGCGTCCCGTGTAGACTTTTGGCCTTAAGAGTCATTTGCACTTGCGACAGTTGGCACTCGTGTTGCCATTGCTGTAGTTGTTGTTGTTGTTGCTTCTTTGTCTCTTTTCTTACCAATTTCCGTTTTGGCTGCTTATTGTTGCCGTTTCTGTTGTTGTTTTGCTAGCTGCTTTCTTTGGCTTTCGGTTAGCTTTGGTGATTTTGTAATTGACAAACAACAACAACAGAGCATAAATCGCACCACCAAGAAGTGAACGCCCCCTCCTCGCTTCGACTCCTCTGCCCTCTCACCGCTCACCCACAGGATGTGAGGCTGTCACTGTCGCACCTCTCACTTCCTTTTGCCCAGCACGCGCAGAGGGAATTGACCAAAAAGGGCAACGAAATGGCATCAATTGAGAATTACCCACATTCGTTCGAGTGGAGCCGAGTCAAGTCGAGTCGAGTCGAGGGCTTGATGCACTTTTCGGTCTCTGTCTCTGGCTTCAGCTTTGGTGTTGGCGTTGGCGTTTGGGTTCGCTAGGGTTGGGCCCCGGCTCCAAGTCGCAGTCGGTCGCAGAGTTGGAGTCGCAGGCAGTGACGCGAGGTTGGACGGCGCGCTGCCCATGCACAACGTGTGGGCGATTTTGGGCCCGGTCATACAGACACACAGACACACACACACACGGAAAGAAGAATAATATAATTGTGCATAGGTACCCAGTAGGACGAGCCTGAAGAAATCCCATTCCGTTTTAATGTTCTTTTTCCTCTCTCTGCCTATCTTGACTGTAAATCAGATTTATACGCACGGTTTTTCCCTTTCATATCTACTGAGCTTTAGTTGAATTCGCTTTGAAATCCTAATTAAAAAGAAAAATTCAACAATGTGTGAATCGTACGATAGAAGCAGAAACGCTTGCCAACATGTGACGGTGATTTTGGCGCGTTTAAAACCGCTGGCAGAACGCTCAAATGGTCCAATCCAACTTATTAGCGAGTTTTATAAATTTATTACTAGATTAAGACAGTCAGCTGGGTAAAGGCAGGTTGTAAGACTTTCATATGGATGCCAAATGCATATTACATGAAACACTAAGTCCTAAATTAGATTGTATATTCAAGTCTAGACCGACCTCCGACACACTGCTCCAGTTGGACGAATTGTAAGCAACTTATGTAAATGGATATAGATGTGTAATATATTGGATTTTTGGGTGTACAGACCTCTTCATCATATGCTGAGAGTTCCAACTGGGTGCTCACCTACATATACACACACACATACAGAAACGCATACACATGTATCTACACTGATCTACACATGCACGTTGGTTGGGGCTGCAAACTTGCTTGCGAAAATGACAACAAAATGAAACAAACAATAGGTCGACAGTACAACCACAATAACGACAACAACAGCCAGCAGCAGCGGCAACAACAACAGCAACAGCAACAACAATAACGACGGCAGCAATACAACTAAAAAGTGACTGTTGCTGGTTTGCTGTCGGCCTGTTGTTGTTGTTGTTGTTATGGCACGTTGTGTTGGGGCTGCGGCTGGGGCTTGGCGATGGCTCCGTCGTACAGCATCGGCCATTACTGCAACCAGAAGTCGCAGCAACAGCAACAGCAACAGCGACAGCCACAACGACAACAACAGCAACAGAGAACAACGTGAAACAAACTCGTTTTTAATTCAATAGCGAGCCCATGAAATTTTACGCCCGATTCGTAGTACAACTACTACTGTTGTCCCAGCGCCAGCAAAGACAACAGCAATAGCAACAGCAACAGCTCCAACTACAGCAGCAACATCACCGTCAGTCACAGCAACAACAATTGCTGCTGCTGTTGCAGTTGCAGCCGCATCGAATGCGTTGCCAACAATAACAACAACGATACGTGAGCCCCGGTTCAAGCTCAGCTGATCTCTATGGCAATCTATCGATCCATCGAACTGTCGATCTCTCGTTCCATCGATCTCTTGATCTCTGCTCATACTTGCGCAGATATTTGCTAATTCGCGCCAGAAATGTGCAATTTTTTTCGCTTGCGCAGCAAAATCAAAATTAAACAAAAATCATAGCCATATAGACAGGCGAACGGACAGACAGGGGGCAGGCGGACAGACAGACAGACCGACTGTTGGACTGGCATGAGCCATAGACTCGGCTGACACCGTCGACGGAGCGTCTCGTCTCGTCTCGTCGGTGAATCGTCTTTGAGACTGACTCGTTGAATTGCTGCTTACTCATCAACGGCACGAGTTTTTCTGCTTCTCCTCCGCCTGCTCCGCTGCTTTATTCAGTATTTTTTTATGTGCGAAAATTTTTAGTGTAGCGTGAAACATGCGCACGCATGCGCAACGAGGTCAATCGAATGGCAATCAGCCAGCAGCAGCAGCAGCAGCAGCAGCAACAACTACAACAACAACAACAGCAACAATAGCAACAGCAGCAGCAACAACAACAATGGCAAATTACAACAAGCCAAAACATCGCTTGTATTGCATCTACTCGCACTGTACGATATTTGTCTAACTGCCCAGAAACCTGAGGGATGCACAATGCGCCTTTAGTATATATAATTGTTGGTACAACTTTATGAAGGTAAATCAATTTACCGAGAACTTAACTTCTAGAGGTTGAACTTATTACGAATAACTTAAAAATAACAATATATAGATAATTTTATAAGTAAAGTTCTTGAAAAGAGAGATTGGGCAAACCTAAACTATTAAATACAGATTAGAGTTATGATTATAAGAGAATATAATATATAATATCAATAGAGTAATCTTTCAAAATCTAAAGTTCTTAGGAATATGTTATGAGGAAAACGCACCCATATAGCATGAAAAGGTATAAATAAATCTTATTTTCAATTCATTGTTTGCAAAATACAAATCGGACTTTCTAGAACTGAAGTTCTTCAGGCTCAACAGTATCTTAGTGTCTCTTTAGAGAGTAGAAATATAGATATACACTCTTTGATGGGGTAAACCGACTACCAAAACAGCGACACAGTCTACGAAAACCTTCCCTTATCCCACATAATTTTGCGCAAAGCAGATTCGCATACTTGAACACATGCATTACTGTCGTTTGTTGGTCAACTTGGCTAGCTCGCTGCAATCGAGTTCAATGCTGTCCCAATGTCTGTACCCGTCTGTCGCACTGGCGTTTAGCCGACCTCAGCAGCAATGCAGGGCATTACGCCATTCCTCGGTTTGCCCGGAAAATGCTTGGCTAATTGCAAATGTTTGGAAATCAGTGCAGAAATCTGAAATTTGAGATCGCCCTCAACTGAGCAGCAGCAACAACTACAAATGGGTCAAGTTATCATAGTTTCGGGCACGGAAGTGTTAATGGCAAGTCAATAAAGTTCTCTACAGACGGACGCGAAAGATAGCGGTCAATTTTCAGAATAAGCCGACGGGTGGACAGACAACCGATCGGCCAGACAATTTATATTTTGTGAAATTCAATAAGATACTAGATGGATATTAAGTGGGAGCACATACACACGCACACAACAGCAGACAGACACATAAATATATACTATACCCGCGCACACACTCACACACACAAATAGACACACTCACACTGGGGTAATATACGCAAAAAAGCCAACACAAATCAGCAGAAACCAGTTCAAAATTTAAATAAAACGCGAGCGTGCGCGCGGTTTCAAAAACCTGTTTGCCTATTGGCCAAAAGCAACAGCAACAGCAGCAGCAACAGCAACAACAACAGCAACAGCAACAGCAGGCTGATCAGAAGCATGAAGAACATACATACACGGGCAATAGGTAAATAACAATAACAATAACATAAATATTGTTGTCATTATAAAATATCATCCGGTGTTAAATCAAGCGTGAGAACTGAGAAAACTCAATACGAATTTGCCGAAATCTTGTGGCAAATGCAAATGATGCAAATCAGACGACATTGTGAACACACACGAGCACAAATATACCTATACCTATATTTCGATTTTGATATTTGCCAAAATGAAATGTTTCAATTGGCAAAAGTCGCACGCGAATCGCGCCAAAAGTCGCGCTAGTCCATTTTCGACATTTGTTCAAATGAATCAAAAGCTAAAAGAAAATAAAAAAAAAACAACAACAGCAACTACTGAAAAAGAAAGGCAGAAGCTTAGGCCCCCAGCCAGAGACAGAGCCTGGGCAGAGCTCGTTCTGGCCCCGGCAATGGGCCGAACAAACGGGTTTCTTTGCTCAGCTGCTGCGCTGCCGCTGTCGCTGCCTCTGCCGCTGCTGCTGATCGAGATTCACGGCAATTACGCGCAGCGTTTGCTAGTAAAAGGAAGAGAGTGTTTGCCAGTACAAACTATCAACTGGCAACTGGGAAATAGCAACGGGCAACGGGCAACTGGCAATGGGGAATTGAAAGGCCATGTAAATTACCTGATGAGCCGACATCTCCAGCTGTGCCTTGTGCCTGGCCAGCGCGCACGCTCCGCTCCAAGTTTCGAAAATGTTTTTCTTTTTCTCCCCGCCCTCCTGCTCTTCTTTCCACTCTTCTTTCTTTCTTTTCGGCAATTGTTTTTATTGCTGTTCTCCTTTGTTGCAACAACTAACTATTTGTTTATTAATTATGGGCACACATACAAACACACACAGGCACACTTATCAGCTGGCAGCTGGCTCTGTGGCGCGGCCAGCTTCATTAACGGCCTGGCCGGGCCGAGCGAGCCCAATCGACCCGCTTTTCTTGACTTGCATAGGCCAAATGTGATTTATGGAAGAACGAAGCGAATGCGTCGATTTCGATTATGACAAATTCATTAATCATCGCCAGGTTAACGACATCAGCATTTTGCATTTCCCATTTTGGCTGATCAATCAAACTCGGTGACGAGTCCAAACAAGTTAAAAGCCAAAGGGCCAGCGCGACACATGAATAAGAACAAATAGAAGAAGAAGAAGACAGCAGGGTGCGTAACACAGCTTACTAGTATAGTTGACGAATTATCGATGTTCCAGCCGATATATTGATGTTTGTGGTGGAAATTGATACAAACTTGATAGTAAAATAGCATAATTTGTATTTTACTAACCACATATTATCGATTTAGAGATTTACAAACAGAAATATGGCTTTACGATATCTTTAAAATTAAAAACGCCAATTAATCGAATTAATTAATCGAACAATTATGAATAATCGATTGGAATATCCATAAGGAGATGTCAACTATTGCAATATTGATCGATTATTTCCAAAATATTCGCTAGGAAAATATTTAAATATTAATTGTAATTTTGTTAATCACAAGTTACTATTGATTGCTGCATTTTGTTTGCCATCCCTACACTCACACACACACACACAGCCAAGCACGAGAATTACGCGGACATGTGGCAGCAGTTCGGGCGCGTTTAAAATCGCGCGCGAAACGCGCACATTACCCTCGATCATTTTGAAATATTTCACAAATATTTTTTAAATTGTTGCCGGACACATACACACAGATACGCGCATATTTATACGTATGTGTGCACCTATTAATAAATAAATTCCGCTCTTTGTTGACAGCTGAACGCAAATGTGTTTCGCTAAGGAATTTGTCAAAACGCTCGCACACACTCACACACACACACACACTCGCACACACACATATGCATACAGAAATATGTATATGTACGCACTGTTGATAAAGACATCTCGAATGGGCAGCAAAAGTAAACAAACATAAATAACCCACTCGGCGGGGGAGGGGAGTGCGACAGAAAAGGGGTGTTGTAGGCTGGCTGCCCAAATGGTTTATCACAGCACATTCCACACTATTAATTTACATATACAAACACACGCACACATATACTAAAGAGGGTGGGGAAACTGCAGCAGCACGCTTTATCGGCGACGTCGACTGCGACTGAGACTGCGGCTGAGATTGAGTTGCTTCTTATCAGAAACGTATAAATCGGGCAATTAACAAGCTCCAACACATGCACTGATTTACATACATATGTATGTATGTATGTATGTATGTATGTGTGCATGTGCGTGTGTGTGTGTGTTTTGCAAATACTTGCGACAATCCGTTAGAATTCGCGGTTCTTTGGCATGTCACGCGTATGTTTGTCGCGCCGCGCCGCACCGCGCAGCGAGACGTGCGCTGTGTGGGGGCAGCTCGAAATGCAAATTGCAGCAAGCGGCAAATACATGAAAATACGTATGCATGTGTGCATTTACGTATTGCCAGCACTAAAATATGCAATACACACACACACACACACACGCACACTCACACACGTGGTACATAACACATTGACCATACAATTCGTGCTCGTCGCAGCGTCGACGTCGACGTCAGCGCTAACGTCTCTGCCAGCGACTGATAAGGTCCGCAAGCGGGGAGCACAGCTTGCCTCGACGTCGTCGTTGTTGTTGTTGCTGTAGCTCTTGTTATTGTTGTCGTCGAAAAATGCGGCATTTGACACATTTATGAAAATCGGAATCGGAATGCGCCGCAGAACTCATTTTATTGGAATGTTTTGTTCGCTTTGCGCAAAACGAAATAAAATAAAAAACAAAACGAATATGTTCGCTCGAAAGGAAGGGAAACAGGGAGAGAGAGAAAGAGAGAGGGAGGGAGGTAGGTAGGTAGGTAGTATTAAAGAGATGCATTTCAGTTGCAGCTGGAATTGAAGGCGGGAGGGCGTTCCAGTTGCGCGACATATGCATCTCGGCCGGGCGCGAATGCCGAACGCTATGAATCATGCGACAGGGAGCGACATGAAGTTTAAGTAGGAATCGGACCGCGACGGCGTCCACTTAATGGGAACTACCTACATTGGGATGTGCAGACATGTGTGTGTGTGCGTGTTTGTGTGTTGGGGGAAAAAGCGATGCTCTGATGGCAGCTGGCAAACACCCTGCAGTTGCAGTTGCGAGTCTCAAAGCAGACTTGAAATCGAAAATACTTTATGTTATCAGTAATCTGAATACGCATATGAATAAATATGTAAATATAAATTGGAATGAAATACAGTTTCATTTCCCTATCCATATTCTTTTATATATTTTTTCATATATTATATATCAACTGAATAGTAGCAATATAAATATATATATGTCTATAATATGTCAAGATATCAAGTCTATGGCTAAAATTCTATGCCGCCTATTTAGGTTTTGGTTGCTGTAACACTGTCTCAGTGTGTGTGCTACCCGTTGGCAGGTGCCAGTTACAGGGTATAGCGAGAGAACATTGTTGAGATGCCTGTAGGTTTGGACGACGTCGGCTCAAAGGTGAAAGCCATAAAAGAGTTGCGAGACACAATACAGAAAGTACTACTCGGAAACTTGGAGAACGAGAAGCGAATCTCTCGAACCTGCCACGAAACTATAACATGGCCAGACTGTTGCCGGCATTTAAGCGGAATTGCTTAATGAGCAAGGTGAGAGCCCCTACCCGTAGAGGAGACAACCGAATGACCCAATGAGTAAATGCCCCTGGAGTGAAGTAGAATGGAGTGCACTTACCGCTCGCATTGTTCTGCACCATCGTGGCCGCACGGGATAGCACGTCCAGCGCCGATTCCATGTTATCTATATAGCGTGATCTTGGGGGCTTTCCCGAGCTGAGCTGAGCTGATCGGAGCCAAGCAAAGTGGAGCGGAGTGGAGCAGTATCGCCGTAACTATCGACGTGGTGGACTGCGTTGTCGACTCGACCTGCACCGCATGAGTTTCACACTGGAAATGCAAGAAGAGATTGACCAGGGCATAAACTGGATATATATACAAACAAATACATATTTGTATGTGTGTATGCGAGCATATGTATGTAAATGGAACGCAACTGAACTGAACAAAGACTGACGCTGCTGACGCTGACGCTGAGGCTGAGGCTGACGATGCCTGGACTGACTGAAACAAGTAAGGCGAAATCCTGCTGGCTGCAAAATGCTCACTTCCCATCGCAGCTGGCGCGGGCTGGGGGTGGAGGGCCCCAAACACGATGCAGTTGGGACAGGTTTAAAGACAGCAGCAACAGCGACAGAGGCAGAGGCAGCGGGCAGCGGGCAGCTACAGCCATCGCAGCCAAAATTTGGCAATGACCAAGTACAGCAGCAGCAGCAGCAGCAGAAGCAGCCGCAGCAGCCGAGCGAGATCGCAGCAGCACACGATTCCAAAACGGATTTACCGATCCCATGGCATATCGCTGGCAAGTATTGCTAGTGCTGCTTCTTAAATTTACCTGTGCCTGGACGCCTTCGGATTGCAGTCGTTGTGCGGAGTACAGCTGTTCTTTGTTTTGTTTCGCACTTATGCGTGTTTTCTTTGTGGGCAATATTTAATTAAAAACCGATTGCGAGACACGTGTGGGCCACTCGCATGGAGATATATCCGTGTTTTTACAACTTTTTGTAAACGCTGCTTAATTTCACCGTGAAATACTCGAAAAACAACATGGGGCAGTGTTGGTAAGCGTCATTTTTATCACGCTTACGCTACGTTGTTCACTCATACGTCAGTGTGGCTCTGTTCTGCGCTACGCGTCTCGTTTTGCGTGCGCAGCTCCTTTTTGCGTTCAGCCAGTCGATAGTAACGGAACTCACTATAGGTAATTCATGATTGATCGACAGATAAACACGCAGACAAATAGAGTTCCAAACTCAGTTAGTACGCCCATCGTAACGATATTTTTGAAGTTTTAATCGTTGAATCAGCTCTCATGGAATAATTTATCATATTTATTAAGCATTTGTCATATCGCTTCAGCTCAGTGATGCCTTGCACAATAAACTTCGAAAATGAGCGAGCCTGGGAGAAAGTAACCCTGCAGGTATGGAATTAACTAATTAATATAATATGTAACATTAATACAAAATATAACATGTATATATTTTAGCGCAAGTGCATGGAATTGGGCATACAAAACGAGTACAATTTGTACCAGATAAGACTCTGCATCAACTATGTCCGCGCGTTTCTCTTTCTGCACTGGCTTGTGACCGTGTTCCACTGTGCCATGTTGATCGGCACATGCGATGTAAGTGTCCTACTCGTTGGCCCATGGCCTGGCAGTAAAATTGAATACGCCCCATCCTCCGTTCACACAGCCAAGGGATCTCATTTACGTCGATATCACCATCTATTTGACGTCTTGCATGCTCATAACAGGAGTGCTGTATGTAAATTTCTACTACCATTTTATATCAAAGCGGATCTGGTTAATGAATTTAAGTGCGGTGGTTGCAGCCATGTCCATCTTTGTAGCCGGTTCGTAGCAGTAGTTAAGATTGGTCGACCCCATTCTGTTACCAGTTAGTCATATGTCTGCACTACAGATTTGTTGGTGCGCGAAATCCACCAGCGCAGAGACGAATGGGATGTTGCAACATCCTACGATGTCTATGTGATTCTAATGGTCTACATGTATCTGCCGTTAACCGGCATATACCCGGCCATGGCTCTCGCAATGTCAATATCGATCGCTTACGTATTTGCCTCAGTTCATATGTACATAGACATACTGCATCTCATCTGCATGAATGTTATGGGGGTGTTCCTTCGCGAGATGCGAGAGATACTTATCAGCTCTTCGTTGCTGGATCGCTACCAATATGCGATGCAGCTCATCTTTCTGAGGAATGCACGAGCTAAAGAAAGAAGGTTCTTGCACAGCATTATACCGCCGCAAATAGCGAAACCTATTCAGAACGATATACGCAACCGCATCAAGTTCTCTGAGAGGATCCGTCATGTGCCCCTGGTGAATTACAAGAGCAAATTTATGGCTATTCAGAGTCACCCCGAAGTTACCATTCTGTACGCGGATATGGTCAACTACACCTATTTGACCACAACGTTAACGATCAAGGATCTGCTTACTCTGTTGCACGAGTTGTACGCCAGATTTGATGTAGCAGCTGCTCGCTACAATGTGACACGCATTAGGTTCTTGGGCGACTGCTATTACTGTGTGGCCGGTCTGACGAATATTGATCCCGATCATGCGCAGAACTGTGCCGATTTGGGACTTTGTATGATCGGCGAGATTCGGGAAGTGAGGTCAGAGTGTATATTGCAGTATTATACAACCTTATCCCATAACTCACTCAAAGTTAAACTAATTATAGGACATTGCGGAATCTGGATATCGATATCCGTGTCGGGGTCCATTCAGGGGCGCTATTCGCAGGAGTTATTGGAGCCACCAAATTGCAGTATGATATTTGGGGTAAGTATATGACACTTGTAAACGCCCTTAATTATTTTTTTTATTATTTAGGAGTCGATGTGGTCATTGCTAATCGTCTCGAGGCCACTGGCGTGAAAGGACACATTCATATCAGTGAAAGGACGCTTAATTTCATGATAGACCATCCGTATACAGTGCTTCCAGGGACAGAGGCGGCCCGAGAAGATCCTTATTTGATTAGAAATGGGATTAAAACATTTTTGATTAATTGGGAAAATGACTTTAAAGAGCATTCAATTATGTCTGAGCATTTAGAACTAAGCGAACATAATGTTCATGAACCTACAGTTGAAGAAGAACTCCAAAACGCGTTTGAAAAAATGCCCGTAGGCCTTTCAGAGTAAGTGTGAATTATACGAGTCATTTTTCAGTCTGAGCTTCCAGTTTCCTTACAGTCAAAAGATCTGGAAAAGGATTATGAAATGGAATGTTAGAAAGCCCGCATGGGAACGAAATAGTGTTCCTCCTCCAATCAGTTTATTTTTCATGCACTTTTATGATTCCAGGCTCGAATATGGTTATATACACCAAGCTGACTATATCCTCAAGTACAGTATACTTCTCTCCTGGTGCATTGGCATTGGTATTGTGTTGGAAGCATTTATCGAAAATTCATCATCAATATCTTTTATGTTTGTGGCCCTCGGTGCACTGGTATACCTTTCCGTACTTCTTTTTTTAACTTGGTACAAGCGGATTTGCCTTTGGCGCTATCCTGCAAATTATCAAATGTACTCAGTTTTTAGCTGTTTAGTGTTTCGTATTGTAGAAAAAATTCAGAACCGCCTTCTTTTTCGTGTCGCAATTTATATGCTCATTATAACCTCATTTAATTTTTTGGTAGTCCTCATGATGGTAAGTCTTTACATTTCATAATCCTTTTCTTTTGCGAATTAAGAATCCAGTTCGTCCATAGGTCAACTGCAATTTAGAAGAATATAAAGTCATGGAAATCGAAAGCAAACTGTATTATTATATGCCGGAAAGTAAGAGCTGCTTCAGTCCCTGGACTATTACCAATATGTATAGTCTTATAATAGGCGTAACTTTAATATTCGCCCGAATCCCATTCATGCTGAAACTACTAATTGCCATTTTCGAGTGCATCACATTTTTGATTCTAATGCTATTCCAGTTCGAGTTAATCATTCATAGTAGTTTCACGACAAATCCCCATTTATTACCCGAGTATGCGCACTGTATGTTGATTTCGATATTGCTTGTAAGTTTATATTCGATGGAACGTCAAACTGAGTTCAATGATAAGATGAATTATCTGTAAGCAAAAGCCTAACATAATTTTCATATACCGGTTTTTTATAATCCCTTATTCGCAATCACTTTTCAGATGGAGAGACGAGCTTCAAAAAAAACAGCACGATTGCCTATTGGCCGACCAATCTATATCAATTCTGCTTCATAATATTTTGCCCTCTCATGTCGGTAAGCCTTCAGTCAGTTTAGGTTTCTATATTATACTACAAATATTATATTCTGTATTTCAAAAAGTCAATGTCTATATCAGCTCTCTGGCCAAGCATGAGCTCTACTACGAGAACTACAAAATGGTGGCCGTAATGTTCGCTTCCCTCAAGAATTTTGCAATGGACCTATCCCATTTACGAGTCCTCAATGAGATCATCGCAGAATTCGATAGAATGGTAAGATGCTTTTGTGAAGCGCAGCTATTGAAAAATGCTGATTTCGGTGTGGTGTAGCTATCCTATTACAGAGAAAACTTTTTGGTCGAAAAGATAAAAATTGTGGGCTGCACCTATATGGCAGCGTGTGGGCTAAATTATCGGCATTCCGATAGTCCATTCGCGTCACGATCTAGTCGTGATTCTGTTATGCAAGAAGGTGAGAGATTCGATTGGTTAAGCGTAAACGTATCTGCATATGATGTATCTAATCCGTTACAGTTTTACGTGTTAAAAAGAACATTGCGAGGGGTCAGTCATTCAGTATTGATTCATCGGAGCCCTATCATCAGATGACTTTTGTTATAGCCCACTTTGCTTTGGATCTTATGCGTATAGTGACACTATGCAATGATAATCTTAAATCCTTGTATACTCAGGGTAATCCAATATTTCATACTAACTTATGCATCGGCATTTCGAGCGGTGAGGTTATGGCAGGCGTTGTCGGTGCTTCGCAAGTGCAATATGATATATGGGGTAATGCGGTCAATATGGCGTCCCGCATGGACTCCACTGGTGTTGATGGAAAAATTCAAGTGACTGAAGAGACCGCCGAATTGCTACGCGGATCTGGTTTGAGATGTGATTTCCGTGGAATGACATTTGTGAAGGGGCGAGGAGTTTTGCCAACTTATTTCATTGCGATCGATGAACGCTACAATTTTCATTATATTATGGAAGATATAGAAGAAGAAAACTTTGAAGAAATCTCGGGTATGGAGGAAAGTGGTACCGAGGTATAAAAGAATATCTACAGTTTAATTTTTCTAACTGTGCACTAAGAATTTGTTGAACTTTACCAATTGTTAATTGTGGAAATAATAAATTAGAAAGAAACGTTATCAAATTATATTGTCTTTTGTTTTTTCAGCAACTTTATGTATACAGTTATTCAGTTATGATTTTGAAAAATATCAAAAATCGCCCAATATGGGAGACAGACATATCCATCTGGCTAGATCAAATCGGGTGTTGATGATGATCAATGATATAAATATGTACACGTTATATGTGCGTTACAAACATCTGATCTAAAGTATTATCTTTGCACGAACATAAAAAGTTAAAATTAAATTAATATGGCAGTATGTTATAGACGCTTTCTGATCTTTGGATTGAATTTTGCACAACTAATCATATGCAATTAGTACGGTGCGAAAATCAACAAAAACTATATACTGTATATATGATACTTTATATACGTATAATTACAATAATATGCAATATTTTCATTAGTATATAACCAGACGTGTATGGTCGAATCGACTCGATTACAAGCCACACGCATTTTCTTTCTGCTACCTGTGTCTATTTGCTCTAAGTGTCAAAAGGTGAATAAATACAGTTCAGAACAGACTCAAATCTAAAGACTCAAAATAAAAGTTACAATATTTGATTTATCTTGAACGGATTATTGAATCTTTTTTATTGTTGTATCGCTTCAGAAATGCCTTGCAGGATAAACTACGAAAACGAGCCGTTTTGGGAAAGACCATACTTGAAGACCATACTCTTCAAAGCAAATGGTTGATAGTTATATACATACATCTCAAAGTCTAAATGCAAGGAACTAGGCATACGAAAAGAGTACAACATGTATAACTTTCATCGGGCAAATTATACATTATCACAATACGTTAGGTTTTCTATTCATAAGTCGGAATCCTAAACCTATGTGCTGTGTCATAAATCAGTATTATATTATCAACGTAACATTTGAATTTTTGATTGTTGAGCCAACTTTCTCGAAATTATTTAATACATAGAACTTGGCAATTTCTTGGTTTAGTATAGCTGCAGTAAAGATTTTGTAACATTTAAAAATGCCTTGCAGGCTAAACTACAAAAATGAGCGTTCCTGGGGAAGGCAATACTTACAGGTATGGCAAATTCACTCTGTAGCAAAGAAGTTAATTGTAAGCAAATTTCTGACAGGCAAAATGCAAGGAAATGGGAATACAACAGGAATACAATAGGTACCAGATACGACTTCGTATCAACTATGTTCGGACCTTTCTGGTGCTGCATTGGGTAGTGACATTGTTCCACTGCGCCATGTTGGTTGGTATATGTGATGTAAGTACTACTCAGCTTAAGACTCCACGTAAATTTGAATATGTTCAACTCCTTGTTCACACAGCCAATGGATATCATTTACATCGATGTCTTTCTTTATCTGACTTCATGCAGTCTTATAACTGGAGTATTGTGGGTGAATTTTTATTACGATTTTGTATCAAAGCGGACCTGGATAATGACTTTAACTGCGGTGGCTGCTGCCATAATCATAGTATTAATCGGTTCGTAATAGTAATAGAGTTCTTTGACTATTTTGACTTTCTGATTGATATGTCTGCTAACAGAAGTCGTGATCATTACGCTCCATAATATCAAAGACGATTGGATTATTAGACCTTTCTACGACTCATACGTGATACTAATGGTCTACATGTTTCTACCGATTCCTGACATATTACCACCACTAGCGGTCGGAAGTGTATTGTCAAGCATTTATGTTATATTTTACGTTGCGTTTGTAATCCACCGATACCCTCAAGATTGGTTAATCGTTTACGTTCATCACGTATACACACAGTCATCGCACTACTTTTGCCTCAACATGCTGGGAATATTCATTCGCATAGTGCGTGAGACAGTTGTCAGCTCTTCGTTTTTAGATCGCCACCAGTATGTGATGGAGCTCATCTTTCTGAGGAATGCACGAGCTAAGGAGAGAAGGTTCTTGCACAGCATTTTACCACAGCAAATAGCGAAACCTATTCAGGATGATATACGTAATCGTATCAAGTTCTCCGAGAGGAACCGCCGGGTGCCCATCATGAATTTTAAGGATAAATTTATGGCAATTGAAATTCATCCCGAAGTTACTATTCTGTACGCGGATATTGTCAACTACACCTACTTAACCACAAAGCTGACTGTTAAGGAACTGCTTTCCCTGTTGCACGATTTGTACGCCCGATTTGATGTGGCCGCTGCTCGTTACGATGTGACGCGTATCAAGTTTCTGGGCGACTGTTACTACTGTGTGGCCGGTCTGACGAATCTCGATCCCTATAATGCCCAGAACTGTGTCGCCCTAGGTCTTTGTATGATCAAGGAGATTCGGGAAGTGAGGTCGGAAGTATAGCAAAATTCTACAATTTAAAATCTAAAATCAATACCTTTTAACTTTTAGATCACTCCGAAATGTCGATATCGACATTCGAGTCGGGGTCCACTCAGGAGCATTATTCGCTGGAGTTATTGGGGCCACCAAATTGCAGTATGACATTTGGGGTAAGTGTTTATTTGTTTAGAATTATTTATTTTATTTACGTATTCAGGAGTTGATGTAATGATTGCTAATCGTCTGGAGGCAACTGGTACAAAAGGACACATTCATATCAGTGAAAGGACGCTTAATTTCATGATTGACCATCCCTATACAGTGCTTCCAGGCACAGAGGCGGCCAGAGGTGATCCATATTTGATAAGAAATGACATAAAAACATTTCTTATCCCAATGCGAAGTGAAAATGAATCAGATTTGAAACCGTTTGAATCGTTTGAATTAAGTGAGCAGACAGAAAAAGAACCTTCAGTTGAAGAAGAGCTCCACAATGAGTTTGCAAAAATGCCAGTCGGTCTTTCATGGTAAGTCCTTATTGAATTATTAAATAATAAGATTGATCTTTATTTCTCCAATAGCCGAACGAATAAATGGATAGAATTTATGAGATGGAAACCTCAAAAAAAAGAACTGGAACGCAATCGTACTAGTCCTCCAATGAGTTTCTTTTTCATGCATTTTAAAGATCCCAGCCTCGAATATGATTATATGCGCCAACCTGATTATCTCCTCAAGTACAGTATACTTCTCTCCTGGATTCTTGGTATTGGTCTGGTTATCAGAGAAATAGAATATAGGTTAACTACGCAAATGTTTTTGTATGTGCCTTATACGATGCTGGGCACCCTTACCGTTCTTCTTTTCATTTCCTGGTACAAGCATATTTGCAATTGGCACTATACAGAGAATTATCGAAAGTACTCGAGTTTCAGTTGTTTTATTTTTCGTCTTTCAGAAAAAATTCAGAGCAGTCTTATAGTACGAGTCGTAATTTACATGTTCGTTATTATGTCATGTTTTCTGCTTATAGCCATTATAGTGGTAAGTCCTTTATCTTTGGATACCACACTAACAGTAGGATAACCTGTAAAAACATCCTTAGAGCGACTGTAATTTACAAGAATACGAGATACTGCTAATTGAAAGGAAAGTGTACTACTATTACCCTGAAAGAAATACTTGCTTTCATCCTTGGTCAATGAACAATATGATCTCTCTCGGAATGGGCATAACTCTATTTTTTACTCGAATTCCATTCATGCTAAAAGTACTTATTGGCATTTTGGAGCTGGTCACAGTTATAGTGGTCATGGTATTCCAGTTCGAATTTGTCGTTCATAACAGCATCACGACAAATCCCTCTTTATTATCAGAGTATGCGCATTGTATGGTTCTTTTGATTACACTTCTTATGTTCTATTTAATGGAGCGACAGGCCGAGTTCAACGATAGAATGAACTATCTGTGAGTTAAAACAAGCATATCTTAAAATCCCGAAACCATATAATCTTTTATTCGAAATTTCGCTTCAGATGGAGACTTGAGCTTAAAAAGAAACAGCACGATAGCCTATTGGCCGACCAATCGATAACAATTCTACTCCACAATATTTTGCCCTCCCATGTCGGTAAGCTTGCGTTTGATTGTTTGATATTTTGATCGTTTGATATTTCAATCTCTGTATTTCATAAAGTCGATGTCTATATTAGCTCTTTGGCCAAGCACGAGCTTTACTACGAGAACTACAAAATGGTAGCCGTAATGTTCGCTTCCCTCAAGAATTTTGCAATGGACCTATCCCATTTACGAGTCCTCAATGAGATCATCACAGAATTCGACAGAATAGTAAGATGCTGTGTGAAGCGAAGTTATTGTGAAATGCTTATTTCTGTGTGCCTTAGCTATCCTATTACAGTGAGAACTTTTTGGTCGAAAAGATAAAAATTGTGGGGTGCACCTATATGGCAGCATGTGGCTTAAATTATCGGAATCCCGAAGGTGCAAGAAACACACGTTCTAGTCCCAATAATACTTTTCAAGAAGGTGAGCTACATGTGTTTCTTGAACGTCATTAATGTATATATGATATTTTAGTTATGAAAGCAATGAGCGTTATGGAGTCTCGCAGACACAGGCCTAAAACTTCGGATTCAATCATGGAGGTAGCTTTTGTATTAACCAACTTTGCTTTGGATCTTATGCGGACACTGTCATTGTGCAACAACACCTTTAAAGCTCTACGAACTATGGATCGTGCTATATTTCATGCAGATATTTCTATTGGCATATCGAGCGGTGAGGTTATGGCCGGCGTGGTGGGTGCTTCGCAAGTTCACTATGATATTTGGGGTAATGCGGTCAACATGGCGTCACGCATGGACTCCACTGGTGTCGCTGGAAAAATTCAAGTGACCGAGGAGACGGCCGCAATATTGCGCAAATCTGGCTTACAATGTGACTACCGTGGAATGACATATGTCAAAGGGCGAGGAGTTTTGCCAACATTTTTCGTTGCGATCGATGAGTACTTTAACTTTAAGTTTACTCAGTCCAGTAGTGATGAGGAATCTTCTACCACAGTAAAGAATTAAAGTGGCAGCGAAATGTGAGCCCAGAAGAAAGATTTTTAATTTTTTTTTTTAATTTTTTAGCTTTTTTCTAATATGGAAAATTTGTACATTACAACTAAAATATTAAAACGAGTATTAATAAATATTGAACTAATAAGTTACCGTTTTAAACCATTTACCCATTGAAAATGGTTAAAAATTGTATATTAACTTTGTGAAAATGTATGTAACAGACAGGAGGCGTGGCAGACCATACAAAGTATATATATTCTTGATAAGCATCAATAGCCGAGCCGGTTTGAGCATGTCCGTCTGTCTGTCCGTCTCTATGTGCCACCTCCGCAAATCGATAAATGCGTTTTTCGAATTTTTGCAAATAATTCAATAACTGAAGAGATAAAAGCACCAATCTTGGTAGGAGGGTGTCTTGCAACATTATGCAGAAGTTGGATATTAGACTCTTGGATGGCACGCCCACCACACCTATAAAACGAACAACACTTGAGAAGCTAGAAGCACCAAATCTCGAAGTTAGGCTCCTGGTAACATTACACAGTATGCGTATTTTCAAATTTTGGATGCCACGCTCACCGCCCACAGAAATCGATTAATCAAATTATAGGAAAAGTAGAAAAGTGAGCGTTTTTTTTTAGGTATTATTGTTGATAATAATAATATTGACCAGCCCTATAAGTTTAAATCCGATCTGACAATAAACACAGAAGTTATAGGCAGTCGGCAATGCATGTGTATTTGCCTTTGAAAAAATGCGATGCGTTGTAAGTTCAAAGAATAAAAGTAATTAACATTAAGAATTATTTTTTAACGGCCAAAGGTAAATGGTTGCTTACTGTCGAGTGCACTCGACCGTAGCTTTCTTCACTTGTTTCGAAGTTGAGTTTGCATTTATATAATAACATACAAAAATATTAATTATTATTTATTATAGTTATTATAAAATAGATTAGTATTAGAAATTTTGTTTGGATTTTGGACTGACAAAATACTTTTTAAGCATGGATGCGTTTTGCGGATGAAGGACTCTTAGTTTAGTCCTCTTTTCGGTGCCTAGATAGCATTACTTTGATGTACAGTGCTTTAGGTACATGATATTTAACAATATTAAAATTTAGTTGGGTTTACGGGTTCTTGCATTGTAAGAGATTAAGGGGCACAATATACTTTATTAGAAAGACAACATTGTAAGTGGTACATTTACATTAGGCAAAAATATTTATATATAAGTTATATATAAGTTAACACCGGACAAGCGCCCATCACCCCCTCTCCACCACAATACTGGACCCACGAACTAGAGCCCACTGCCTTCACCCCTTTCAGCCACACAACGACAACAAACATTCAAGTGGCTACAGTAATGTAGCCGCTGAGTTATGATACCGACAGCGACGCAGCGACGGCAATGCGGACACTGAACGTCAGCGGCGTCAGAACGACAGCTGCAGAACTGCATCGGCAGCAGCGTGACAATGGAAGAGCACTAAATGCCCGCTAGCTGCCTTAGCTATGGTAAACCTGTCGCTTCATCCTGCCCATCGCTGCGCTCTAAGCGGAAATGCAGCGCTTGCATCTGGAGCGCAGCAACACATTGGGCCCCTCTGGCCATATATATATATATATTGGATATGGTATGTCACTTCTGCTCCATATACATGCACATAGCTATACCATGTTTACAATTTTTATCGGGCAAATTATACATTATCACAATACGTTAGGTTTTCTATTCATAAGTCGGAATCCTAAACCTATGTGCTGTGTCATAAATCAGTATTATATTATCAACGTAACATTTGAATTTTTGATTGTTGAGCCAACTTTCTCGAAATTATTTAATACATAGAACTTGGCAATTTCTTGGTTTAGTATAGCTGCAGTAAAGATTTTGTAACATTTAAAAATGCCTTGCAGGCTAAACTACAAAAATGAGCGTTCCTGGGGAAGGCAATACTTACAGGTATGGCAAATTCACTCTGTAGCAAAGAAGTTAATTGTAAGCAAATTTCTGACAGGCAAAATGCAAGGAAATGGGAATACAACAGGAATACAATAGGTACCAGATACGACTTCGTATCAACTATGTTCGGACCTTTCTGGTGCTGCATTGGGTAGTGACATTGTTCCACTGCGCCATGTTGGTTGGCACATGCGATGTAAGTACTCGTCTGCCTAAGAACTGACAGTAAACTTTAATATGTACCACCGCCTGTTCGTACAGCCTAGGGACTTAATTTTTATCGATGTCTTCCTTTATTTGGTTTCATGTGTGATTATAACTGCAATCCTGTGGGTGAATTTCAATTACGATTTTGTATCGAAGCGAATATGGATAATGACTTTAACAGCGGTGGCTGCTGCCGTAATCATAACGATAATCGGTTTGTTACAGTAATTGAGGCCTTTGTTTCAATTGTTCTCACCATTTCACTATTTTGATTCCCCACAGATTCTTCTATCGTTGCTATCCACATGTTTTTTGACGAATGGTTTATCATAACTTTTTACGAAACATACGTGATACTAATGACCTACATGTTTCTGCCGATACCTAATCTATATCCACCATTGGCAGTCGGAATTGTAATATCAAGCGTATACACAATAGGTCTGATTATACACGCATACCTCCACTACCCTCACGAATGGGCGAACCTGTACTTCATTTATATATACTCAGAGACATCACACTACATTTGCGTCAATGTGCTGGGGATGTTTATTCGTTTATTGCGCGAGACAATTGTCAGCTCTTCGTTTCTGGACCGCCACCAATATGTGATGGAGCTCATCTCTCTGAGGAATGCACGAGCTAAGGAGAGGGGGTTCCTGCACAGCATTTTACCACAGCAAATAGCGAAACCTATTCAGGATGATATACGTAATCGCATCAAGTTCTCCGAGAGGAACCGCCGGGTGCCCATCATGAATTTTAAGGATAAATTTATGGCAATTGAAATTCATCCCGAAGTTACTATTCTGTACGCGGATATTGTCAACTACACCTACTTAACCACAAAGCTGACTGTTAAGGAACTGCTTTCCCTGTTGCACGATTTGTACGCCCGATTTGATGTGGCCGCTGCTCGTTACGATGTAACGCGTATCAAGTTTCTGGGCGACTGTTACTACTGTGTGGCCGGTCTGACGAATCTTGATCCCTATAATGCCCAGAACTGCGCCGCCCTAGGTCTTTGTATGATCAAGGAGATTCGGGAAGTGAGGTCGGAAGTATAAAAAAATTCTACAATCTAAAATCTAAAATCAATATCTTTTAACTTTTAGATCACTCCGGAATGTCGATATCGATATTCGAGTCGGGGTCCACTCAGGAGCATTATTCGCTGGAGTTATTGGGGCCACCAAACTGCAGTATGACATTTGGGGTAAGTGTTTATTTGTTTAGAATTATTTACTTTATTTACGTATTCAGGAGTTGATGTAATGATTGCTAATCGTCTGGAGGCAACTGGTGCAACAGGACACATTCATATCAGTGAAAGGACGCTTAATTTCATGATTGATCATCCGCATATAGTGCTTCCAGGTACAGAGGCGGCCAGAGGTGACCCATATTTGATAAGAAATGGCATAAAAACATTTCTTATCCCAATGCGAAGTGAACATGAATCGGATTTGCAACCGGTCGACTCGTTAGAATTAAGTGAGCAGACTGAAAAGGAACCTTCAGTTGAAGAAGAACTCCACAATGAGTTTGCAAGAATGCCAGTCGGTTTTTCATGGTAAATCCTAATTGAATTAATCAATATTTAGTTTGATCTTGATTTCTCCTATAGTCGCGCGATTGAATTGATAGAATTTATGAGATGTAAGCCTCGGAAAAACAAACGGGAACGCAGTCGTACTCGTCCTTCAATGGGTTTTTTTTTCATGCATTTTAAAGATCCCAGCCTCGAATATGATTATATGCGCCAACCTGATTATCTTCTCAAGTACAGTATACTTCTCTCTTGGATCACTGCCATTGGCTTGGTGATAAGAGAAATTGAATATAATACTACATCTAAGTTGTTTTTGTATGTGCCTTATGTAATGATTGTCTCCTTAACTGTCCTTCTTTTCATTACTTGGTACAAGCACATTTGTAATTGGCATTATCCGGAGAATTATCAAAAGTACTCCAGTTTCAGCTGTTTTATTTTCCGGCTTGTTGAACAAATTCAGAACAGTCTTTTAGTACGGGTTGTAATTTACATGTTCATTATTATGTCATACCTTCTGCTTGTAGCCGTTATAGTGGTAAGTCCTTTGGCTTTGAATCTTACTCTAACTGCCAAATAACCTGAGAAATAATCTATAGACAGACTGTAATTTAAACGAATATGAGATAATGCGTATCGAAAGCAAAGTATACCATTACTATCCGGAAAGTACCATGTGCTTTCATCCCTGGTCACTAAACAACATGATCTGTCTATTAATCGGCATAACTTTCTTATTTACTCGAATCCCTTTCATGTTGAAAGTACTAATTGGCCTTCTAGAGCTAGTCATAGTTTTAGTGATCATGGTATTCCAGTTCGAGTTTGTCGTTCATAACAGTACCACGACTAATCCTTATTTATTACCTGAGTATTCGCACTGTATGGTACTATTGACTGTCCTTATAATGTTCTATTGTATGGAGCGACAAGCCGAATTCAACGACAGAATGAACTATCTGTGAGTAAAAACAAGCACATATTTAAGTCCCGAAACCAAATAAACTTTAATCAAAAATTTCGTTTTAGATGGAGAGCTGAGCTTAAAAAGAAACAGCACGATAGCCTATTGGCCGACCAATCGATAACAATTCTACTCCACAATATTTTGCCCTCCCATGTCGGTAAGCTTGCGTTTGATTGTTTGATATTTTGATCGTTTGATATTTCAATGTCTGTATTTCATAAAGTCGATGTCTATATTAGCTCTTTGGCCAAGCACGAGCTTTACTACGAGAACTACAAAATGGTAGCCGTAATGTTCGCTTCCCTCAAGAATTTTGCAATGGACCTATCCCATTTACGAGTCCTCAATGAGATCATCACAGAATTCGACAGAATAGTAAGATGCTGTGTGAAGCGAAGTTATTGTGAAATGCTTATTTCTGTGTGCCTTAGCTATCCTATTACAGTGAGAACTTTTTGGTCGAAAAGATAAAAATTGTGGGGTGCACCTATATGGCAGCATGTGGCTTAAATTATCGGAATCCCGAAGGTGCAAGAAACCCTCATTCTAGACGCAATTCTATTTTTCGAGAAGGTGAGCTACATGTGCTGCTTGAACGTCATTAATGTATCTATGACATTGTAGTTATGCTAGTAAAGAGCATTGCGGATTCTCACAGGCACAGTTCTAAAACTTCGGATTCAATCATGGAGGTAGCTTTTGTATTAACCAACTTTGCTTTGGATCTTATGCGGACACTGTCATTGTGCAACAACACCTTTAAAGCTCTACGAACTATGGATCGTGCTATATTTCATGCAGATATTTCTATTGGCATATCGAGCGGTGAGGTTATGGCCGGCGTGGTGGGTGCTTCGCAAGTTCACTATGATATTTGGGGTAATGCGGTCAACATGGCGTCACGCATGGACTCCACTGGTGTCGCTGGAAAAATTCAAGTGACCGAGGAGACGGCCGCAATATTGCGCAAATCTGGCTTACAATGTGAATACCGTGGAATGACATATGTCAAAGGGCGAGGAGTTTTGCCAACGTTTTTCGTTGCGATCGATGAGTACTTTAACTTTAAGTATACTCAGTCCAGTGAGGAATCTTCTAGCACAGCGAAGAACAGAAGTGACAGCGAGGTATAACCACATATAAATCCATTTTTTATTTTTTGTTTAGTTACATTATCAATTTTGAATGTAAAAACAATGTATGTTGCAACTAAAATATTGTAATTGTATATTAATAAATATTGAATAATGACAGTCGAGTGCACTCGACAGTAAGCTACCATTTACAATTGTCTGTTAAAAAAAATTTTTAACATTAATTACTTTTATTCGGCGAACTAATAACGCATCGCACATTTTCGAAGTCAAATACTCATGCATTGACGCTAATGGCACATGCCGACTGCACGCTGATTGCGCATCTCACACATTGGGTCCCAGGTTCGAATCCCAGTCAGTGCAGGTTTTTATACCATTTACCCATTGAAAATGGGTAAATAATGGTATATTAACTTTGTGAAAATGTATGTAACAGGCAAAAGGAGGCGTAGCAGACCATACAAAGTATATATATTCTTGATCAGCATCAATAGCCGAGTCGATTTGGTCATGTCCGTCCGTCTGTCCGTCTGTCCGTCCGTCTGTCCGTCTGTCCGTCCGTCTGTCCGTCTGTCCGTCCGTCTGTCCGTCTGTCCGTCCGTCCGTCCGTCCGTCCGTCCGTCCGTCTGTCCGTCCGTCTGTCCGTCCGTCTGTCCGTCCGTCCGTCTGTATGAAAGCACAGATCTCAGCTATTAAAAAAGCTAGAGACACCAGACTTGGTGGGAGTGTGCGTGTATTAAATACGCAGATTGAGTTTATTTCAAACTTGATGTGCCACGCCTACCGCCTCCGCAAATCGATAAATTCGTTTTTTGATTTTTTGCAAAAAATTGGTTCATCCGAATGCGAAAGTCGTCCCCAATACTAACTCCTCGACCACTTCGAAGTTATAGCTGTCGGCTACCACATGGGAGTCTAGGCGCCGTGTCTCCCTGCTTGTCGACAGCATATACTTCGTCTTGCCCTCGTTTACCGCCAAACCCACTTTTGCTGACTCCTTTTCGATAGCGGAAAATGCAGCAGTGACATCACGCTTGCTACGGCCAATGATGTCAATATCATCGGCATAAGCAAGGAGCTGGACAGCTTTATAAAAAATAGTGCCAGATCGATGTACACTGGCTTTCCGCAGAACCCCTTCCATCACGAAGTTGAAGAGGTTGCACGACAGAGGGTCGCCTTGTCTGAAACCTCGAACGGTATTAAAAGGTTCGGAGAGGTTCGTTCCTACCTTGACAGAGCTGATGGTGCTGCTCAATGTCATCCTGCAAAGACGTATCAGCTTTGCAGGAATACCGAACTCAGACATGGTGGCATATAGGCTTTCCCTCGTCGGGCTATCGAGTGCAGCTTTGTAATCGACAAAGAGATGGTGTGTGTCAATTCCATTTTCGTGGGTTTTTTCCAGGATTTGGCGCAATGTGAAGATCTGGTCTATGGCGGATTTACCAGGTCTGAAGCCGCACTGATAAGGTCCGATCAGTGTGTTGGCATACGGCTTCAGTCGTTCACATATAACGCTCGATAGGACCTTGTATGAGATGGAGATCAGGCTGATTCCCCGGTAGTTGGCACATATCGTCGGGTCGCCTTTCTTCAGTACAGGACAAAGGACGCTGAGATTCCAATCGTTGGGCATGCTTTCTTCAAGCCATATTTTGCACAAGAGCTGATGCATGCACCTTATCAGCCCTTCGCCGCCGGCCTTAAACAACTCTGAAGGCAGTCCATCAGCACCGGCTGCTTTGTTGTTTTTGAGTTGCGTAATCGCAACTCGGACCTCGTCATGGCTAGGTAGTGGTATATCCACATTGTCGTTGATTGGTGGTATCGGGCTGTTTCCTCCATCGGCGGGATTGGTGCCGTCATCGCCTGCTAGCAGCTTGGAGAAATGCGCCCTCCATAACCTCAGCGTGCACTGCGTATCTGTAACCAGATTTCCATTATCATCTCGACAGTGAGATGCTCCGGTCTTGAAACATTGTGTCAGACGGTTGACTTGTTGGTAAAATTTTCGAGCATCATTCCTGTCTTGCAACACCTCAAGTTCCTCGCACTCTCGCTTTTCTTGCTCCCGTTTTTTCCGTCTAAAAAGTCGCCTCTCTTCCTTCCTTTTCTCCCTGTAACGTTCACACGTAGCTCGCGTTGCGCCAGACTGCAGCTGCGACGCGACACTCCTCGTCATACCATTGGTTCCGTGTGGGAGGGCGCTTGAACCCAATGGCTGTTTCAGCAGCAGCTCGCATGGAGTGGGATATGTGCGCCCAGAGTCCGCCAGCGTCAACAGGGAGAGGGGAAGGTTGGAGGAGCAGTTCCGAGAGGTGAGTGGAGTAGGCCATTGCTGTCCGTTGTGATCGCAGCTTAGTGACGTCAAGCTTTCGTTGCGTGATGGGGCGTATGTTTTTCGCACGGCATAGCCGCATGCGTATCTTGGCTGCGACAAGATAGTGGTCCGAGTCTATGTTGACTCCACGAAACGTACGCACGTCCATCACGCTTGAGGCATGCCTTCCGTCTATCACAACGTGATCAATCTGGTTGCGCGTTTTTTGATCAGGGGACAGCCATGTGGCCTTGTGGATGTCGAGGTGTTGAAATGTGGTACTACTCACTACCATGTTTCGCGCCGCGGCGAAGTCAATCAGCCTGAAACCATTGTTCGAGGTGGTCTCATGGAGGCTGAATTGACCGACGGTGCGGTCAAAGATGCGTTCGCGCCCAACCTTTGCGTTGAAATCCCCGAGGATGATCTTCACGTCGTGGTTTAACAGCATCGTCCTTCTCCTCCGTCGGGGCGTGCGCGCAAATAATGCTAAGATTGAAAAATCTAGCTTTGACGCGGATTGTAGCCAGCCGTTTACTCACTGGGGTGAAATTGGAGACGTGGTGGCGAAGTCTCCGGCTTACTACAAATCCGCATCCAAATTCGCGCCTCTCCGCATGGCAGCTGTAGTAGATATCACAGTATGCTCGCTTGGAGCAACCTTGTCCTGTCTATCTCATTTCCTGGATGGCGGTAATGTCAGCCTTTAATTTTTCGAGGGCATCCGCCAGTTGGATAGAGGTACCTTCCCAATTAAGAGTTCGGACATCCAGGTGCATATCCTTAAATCGTAGTCCTTTTTCGTTTTGCGGTGGTCGTCATCATAAGAGGGGATACTTTCCGAGGCTTTCGCTTTGGTTTTCTTTGGTTTTTTCTTTTTTACGAGGCGGGTTCCAAACCCTGCGCTCAACCATTTACAGTCCTGGTGACCCGCTGCACACATAAGCTCACTATCTAGCGGATGCTAAGATAGTTACCCAGGAGGTGCCACGAGGAGGCTGTGTGTCAACTTGCAATCATTCGTAGACAGAGATCGCACTGGCGGTCGCCAAGTTGACCGCGATCAGAAACTTTACTCTGCACGAATGAAGCCAAACCATCCCATAAATATCACATTACGTTAGTTTTTTTGTTCATGTGTCATATTTCACACTCTCTGTACTATTATATATATCAGTTTTTTATTATCAAAGTAACACATTTGAATTTTGGATTATTGAGCCAACTTTCACGAAATTATTTATTACATATTTCTTGGCAATTGCTCAGTTAAGTTCAGTTGAAGAAAGGAATTTGTAACATTTAAAAATGCCTTGCAGGCTAAACTACAATAATGAGCGTTCATGGCAAAGACAATACTTACAGGTATGGCAAATTCACTTTGTAGCAAAGAAGTTACTTATAAGCAAATTTATGACAGGCAAAATGCAAGGAAATGGGAATACAAAAGGAATACAATATGTACCAGATTCGACTTCGTATCAACTATGTCCAGACCTTTCTGGTGCTGCATTGGGTAGTGACCTTGTTCCACTGCGCCATGTTGGTTGGCACATGCGATGTGAGTACTCGTTAACTTAAGACCTGGCAGTAAATTTTAATATTCACCAGCCTTGGGACTTAATTTTTATCGATGTCTTTCTCTATATTGCATCTGGTATATTTATATCTGGAGTGCTGTGGATAAATTTTAACTACGATCTTGTATCGAAGCGGATATGGATAATGACTTTAACAGCGGTGGCTGCTGCCACAATCATAGCTTTAATCGGTTCGTTAAAATAATTGAGTCCTCTCATTATTTTGAACGTTTTGTCACTCCGCAGACTTCTCTATTGGCATGATCCACCTGCATTCTGACGATTGGGTTGTCCGACCTTTTTACGACACATACGTGATACTAATGGTCTACATATTTCTGCCTATACCTAATGTATATCCAGCACTGGCGATCGGAATTCTAATATCAGGCATATACATAATAGGTCTGATTATACACGTATACCTCCGCTACCCTCACGAATGGGCGAACCTGTTCTTCATTCGTATATACTCAGAGACATCACACTACGTATGCCTCAACGTGCTAGGGATATTTATTCGTTTATTGCGCGAGACAATTGTCAGTTCTTCGTTTCTGGATCGCCACCAATATGTGATGGAGCTCATCTCCCTGAGGAATGCACGAGCTAAGGAGAGGAGGTTCTTGCACAGCATTTTACCAGAGCAAATAGCGAAACCTATTCAGGATGATATACGTAATCGCATCAAGTTCTCCGAGAGGAACCGCCGGGTGCCCATCATGAATTTCAAGGATAAATTTATGGCCATTCAAATTCATCCCGAAGTTACTATTCTGTACGCGGATATTGTCAACTACACCTACTTAACCACAAAGCTGACTGTTAAGGAACTGCTTTCCCTGTTGCATGATTTGTACGCACGATTTGATGTGGCCGCTGCTCGTTACGATGTGACGCGTATCAAGTTTCTGGGCGACTGTTACTACTGTGTGGCCGGTCTGACGAATCTTGATCCCTATCATGCCCAGAACTGCGCCGCCCTAGGTCTTTGTATGATCAAGGAGATTCGGGAAGTAAGGTCGGAAGTATAAAAAAATTCTACAATCTAAAATCTAAAATCAATACCTTTTAACTTTTAGATCACTCCGAAATGTCGATATCGACATTCGAGTCGGGGTCCATTCAGGAGCATTATTCGCTGGAGTTATTGGGGCCATCAAATTGCAGTATGATATTTGGGGTGAATGCTTATTATATTGGTTTAGATCTACTTAGTTTATTTACGTATTTAGGAGTTGATGTAATGATTGCTAATCGACTAGAGGGAACTGGTACAACAGGACACATTCATATCAGTGAAAGGACGCTTAATTTCATGATTGATCATCCGTATACAGTGCTTCCAGGCACAGAGGCGGCCAGAGATGACCCATATTTGATAAGAAATGGCATAAAAACATTTCTTATCCCCATGCGAAGTGAAAATGAATCAAATTTACAACCGGTCGACTCGTTACAATTAAGTGAGAAGACTGAAAAAGAACCTTCAGTTGAAGAAGAGCTTCGCACTGAGTTTGCAAAAATGCCAGTCGGTCTTTCATGGTAAGTCCCAATTGAGTTAATTTATATTCAGTTTGATCTTGATTTCTCCGATAGTCGTGCGAATAAATGGATAGAATTTTTGAGATGGAAACCTCGAAAACGCGAACAGGAACGAAAGCTCATTTGTCCTCCAATGAGTTTTTTCTTCATGCATTTTAAAGATCCCAGCCTCGAATATGGTTATATGCACCAAGCTGACTATATAATCAAGTACACCATACTTCTTTCGTGGATAACTGCCATTGGCTTGGTGATAAGAGAAATTGAATACAGTACTTCATCGGAGTTGTCTTTGCATTTGCCTTATGCATTGCTGGGCTCCTTAACTGTCCTTCTCTTCATTACTTGGTACAAGCACATTTGTAATTGGAATTATCCGGAAAATTATGAAAAGTACTCCAGTTTCAGTTGTTTTACTTTCCGGCTTGTAGAACAAATTCAGAACAGTCTTATAGTACGAGTTGTAATTTACATGTTCATTATTATGTCATATAGTTTGTTTGTAGCCATGTTAGTGGTAAGTCCTTTGTTTTTGAATTCCACACAAATTTCTGAATAATTATAAAAATAATCTATAGACAGACTGTAATTTAAAAGAATACGAGATAATGAGTATCGAAAGCAAAGTATACCATTACTATCCGGAAAATAACATGTGCTTCCTTCCTTGGTCAGTGAACAAAATGATATGTCTGTTATTGGGCATAACCTTATTATTTACTCGAATCCCTTTCATGTTGAAAGTACTAATTGGTCTTCTAGAGCTAGTCATAGTTGTAGTGATCATGGTATTCCAGTTCCAGTTTGTCGTTCATCACAGTATTACGACTAATCCTTATTTAATTTCCGAGTATGCGCATTGTATGGTACTTTTGATCACACTTCTTATGTTCTATTTAATGGAGCGACAGGCCGAGTTCAACGATAGAATGAACTATCTGTGAGTTAAAAAAGAGCACATCTTTAAATCCCGAAACCATATAAACTTTTATTCGAAATATCAATTCAGATGGAGAGTTGAGCTTAAAAAGAAACAGCACGATAGCCTGTTGGCCGACCAATCTACAACAATTCTACTTCACAATATTTTGCCCTCCCATGTCGGTAAGAAGCTTGTGCTTTAGAGATTTTCCATATTCCAAATTTCAATCTCTGTATTTTATAAAGTCGATGTCTATATTAGCTCTTTGGCCAAGCACGAGCTCTACTACGAGAACTACAAAATGGTAGCCATAATGTTCGCATCCCTCAAGAATTTTGCAATGGACCTATCCCATTTACGAGTCCTCAATGAGATCATCACAGAATTCGACAGAATGGTATGGCAGTAAGATAATGTAAAGATTATGTAAATGCTTTTTTCTGTGTTTCTTAGCTATCCTATTACAGTGAGAACTTTTTGGTCGACAAGATAAAAATAGTGGGATGCACCTATATGGCAGCATGTGGCTTAAATTATATGCATTCCGAAGATCCAAAAAACCCTCATTCTAGTCGCGATTCTATTTTTCAAGAAGGTGGGAAATAGAAGTTGATTGAATGCCACTCATGTCTCTAATCCATTATACTTGTAGTTATGCGTGTAAAGAAGAACATTGCGATGATTAACAAACACAGTTCTGAAACTTCAGAATCAAATATGGAGGTAGCTGTTGTATTAACCAACTTTGCTTTGGATCTTATGCGGACACTGTCATTGTGCAACAACAGCTTTAAAGCCTTACGAGCTACGGATCGTGCTATATTTCATGCAGATATTTCTATTGGCATATCGAGCGGTGAGGTTATGGCCGGCGTGGTGGGTGCTTCGCAAGTTCACTATGATATTTGGGGTAATGCGGTCAACATGGCGTCACGCATGGACTCCACTGGTGTCGCTGGAAAAATTCAAGTGACCGAGGAGACGGCCGCAATATTGCGCAAATCTGGCTTACAATGTGACTACCGTGGAATGACATATGTCAAAGGGCGAGGAGTTTTGCCAACATTTTTCGTTGCGATCGATGAGTACTTTAACTTTAAGTATACTCAGTCCAGTAGTGATGAGGAATCTTCTAGCACTATAAAGAACAAAAGTGTCAGCGACACAGTGCTTACTACTTAGTTTTTAATTTCTTTTTTAATTGATTTGTTTGTTGTAACTTAAATATTATAACGTATAAATAAACGTATCAATAAATATTGAACTCATGTTCAGGTACTAAAAATTAAAAATCATGCATAAAAATTAACATATCCGGGTTCGCTTTTATGTATGTAACAGACAGTGGGGTGGACTACATAAAGCACATACACTTTATCAGTATTAATAGCTGAGAGCTACTCGTATGTATGTAGAACTTCGACTTTGGCTTTAAGGTTTCGAAATATGGATATCGGCATCCGCGTCGGGGTCTATTCGCAGGAGTTTTGGGTGTCATCTAATGATATTTGCGGTGAGTATGTTTACAACTTAATTTACGTATTAAGGAGTTAATGTAACTGTTGCTAATCGTCTGGTGGCAACTGGTACGAAAGGAAAGACCGCTTAAACTCATGATCATGACCATCCGTATACAGTTCTTCCTGGCATAGAGGCAGCCAGAGATATAAGCCATAGTTGATAAGAAATGACATAAAAACATTTCGTACATTTGTTTCGGATAGACAGTCAAGAATATATACTTAATATTGTCGCCAGACATACGTCGTATACCTGTTACTTATCTTTGCACAACGTTAATGTACAATAGAATTCAATTCAATTCAATTTGGAAAAGAAAATAAAGTAAATATCAGAGTGTAAATCATTGACCGAGATGGTATGTTCGAATTAAAATATCGATAAGTTATCTTTCGATAATACTGCAGCCGTACTGGTCTAGAAAATAGCTACTTTTAGTTATCGATAACGTTCAATCTCCCGAATCACCAATGCCCCAAAAAGCTTAACAAATTTCGTTGTTATGGGCACTAGTTTCATATTACAATCCCAAGAACTTTTATATGGCGCCCAATTTAATTTATACAGACGCCGCAAAATTAATTCGGTTTTGAATTAAATGAACGATTCATATGATTTAGTTTTTCAACTGGTTCAGTCGCTCGCGTGAACTAAGACGCCAGCAAATTTATATCGATATACGCGAATTTAATTAATCAACAGCTAAAATGACATCCATTGCCGGCGGACATGGCGAAGCAAATCCCAACAGCTCCTGGCTGAGTGCCCGTGGCTTTTGGCTCGCTTACTTTCTGGGACTACTCTTTGTACATCTGCTGCTCCTATCAGTGCCCTTTGTTTCGATTTCTGTGGCCTGGACGGCAACCAATTTGCTGCACAACGCCGTGAGTAATCGCCAGAAGCCTGCAAAACAACAACACTGATATCTTGAAATCTTGATACTGCTGACAGGCACATCTGTATTTCCTGCATATCATCAAGGGCGCTCCCTGGCTGAGCATCGAGAATGACGCCAACCGTCGCTGGACACACTGGGAGCAGATCGATGACGGCGTCCAATTGACACCAACGCGAAAATTTCTGACAGCAGTGCCCATTGTACTGTGAGTTTTGCCGCCAGTCGCTAGTGCTTCTGTTTACATTGACCTCATGCTCTCGCAGATTCCTATTGACCTGTCTGTACACCCGCAACAGCACCGAGCACTTCATAGCCAACTTCATATCGTTGGTGGTGGTGACGCTGCCCAAGCTGCCGCAGTTCCATGGCGTGCGCTTGTTCAACATCAACAAATACTGAGGGCTGGCGGGATGCATTGTCTTGAGTAAATGTCTGTAGATATCATCGGCCAAGCAGGTGCGGCCTCATGTACACATGTATATATATATATATATATATATATATATATATTTATATATTGCAGTGCTGTAGCCTTTGTACATACTATATTCAATGAGTAGATTCTAAACTTTTGTCTGTTGAAGTCTTATAACCGTATTTCTGTAATTGCCGCTGTTGCACTCCGTTGCTTGTAACAAAAATATATATTTATATGTATATATTTAGAGGAGTTCTCCACTCCCTATGAGCGCCAGGCTTATCTCGAGGGGCAGAGATTGCACTTACAGCAATTGTTAAGCGAGCCAATTGGCCCCACCTACGTTAGCTAATCGGCGTTCGTATATGTACTATACATAGTCTATAAACTAGTGTATCTATACGTTATCAGCTGTGCTGCTTTCGGTTATGAATAGCCGCTGGTCGGACAGAGCGCATCAGTTCGGTGGACGCCGTTCGAGAAGCGTCACTTGCCCTTCCCTGACTTTGCGACAACCAATCGCGACCTGAACGACTTTCAGTAGGTGTGTCAGGCTGCCTGGCAGTAATTGTTATTTTACTAGGCTGTTATTTTATTTTATAAGAATAAGAGAGTGTCTAAATTATTATATAGGAACAGCAGGCAGCAGCAGCTCAAAGATGTCGGTCACTGTGGAGGAGGAGATCTTTGGCCTGGTCAAAAATCCCTATACTAAAGTACCAGAGATGGTGCGTCGCTACACGATGACCAACAAGAATCAGATGTCCGTGTCGGTCATCCAGTTGGGCGCCATAATACAGAGCGTGCGAATGCCCGATGCCTATCAAAAGATCGAGGACGTGTGCTTGGGCTTCGACGATGTGGCCAGCTATATCAAGACGAAGTCAGCCTACATTGGCGGAACGCTGGGCCGCGTGGCGAACCGTGTGGCCAACGGCGAATATGTCGTGGGCGAAACGAAGTACGAGCTGACAAAGAACTTCAAAGACACGTATCAGCTGCACGGGGGCTTCGTCGGTTTCGACAGCGTCATTTGGGAGGTCGTACAAAAGTCTGAAATAGGCATCACCTTCAAGCACGTCTCTCCGGACGGCGCCGAGGGCTATCCGGGCAATCTGACAGTCATGATAACTTACTGGCTGGACGGTGTGAATCGCTTGGGTGTGCGTTACGAAGCATTTACGGATAGGCAGACGGTTGTTAATCTGTCCAACCATGCCTACTTTAATTTGGCCGGACACGGCGCTGGGCCCAAGGGTCTGGCCGAGCACACGGTGGAGATACAATCAGCGAAGATTGTCGAGACGGACGATGACCAGATACCAACGGGCAAGCTTGTCGATGTCACCGACACGGTCTTCGACTTGCGTATACCTGTGCTGATCGGCGATCGTCTGATGCAGTTTGAGGATCGCCTGATCAAGGGCTTCGACAATTGCTTTGTGGTCAACGAGACCAAAGAAACAGGCAGCGACCCGGGCATCAATCTGGTGGCAAAGCTAGTACATAAGCCATCCGGTCGTGCTTTGGAAGTCTACAGCAACCAGCCGGGACTACAGTTCTATACGGCCAACAATCTGCCAGATGAGGAAAACGGCGATACTCCGATGATCGGAAAGGATTGCACGCATTACCGCAAGCACGGCTCATTCTGTGTAGAAACCGAGAAGTTTCCCAACGCAATGAATCATCCGGACTTCCCATCAATATTCCTAAATCCCGGCGAGAAATATCTGCACGAGGTCATTTACAAGTTTAACATCGAAGAATCCTGGAAATGCTGTTCTAATAAATAGATCAATTTTACTGAACTGTCTGTTTCCATAAAAATAAACTTTGAAACTACAGACTGGGAACACAGTAGCCTGTGCATATCGGTCACTCTTCTCGCCTCTCTATCCTGTCCTTTATATTCTATATTCCACACATTCAAGATGTCGTTCGACCAGAAGGAGATGTTCAATTTAATGTATAAGCTGGCCCGCTTGACCCAGCCCGATAGTCGGGTGGAGAACGATGCGATGGGTCCGGTGAATGTACCTCTAGATCGCATGTTTGGCCCGCAGACTACACGCTCGCTTATGGACTGCAGCATCGGTGGCATGGAGGAGCGAATTCCGGTGAGTAATGCTCGCCTATGTTAGCGGATGCCGATTTTGATCGCCACCTCAGCGTCCTATTATCCAGGCCATGGGCATATTGAAGAAAGCCAGTGCCGAGGTCAACAGGAGTAACGGCCTGGAGGGCAAAGTCTGCGATGCAATAATCGAAGCTGCGGATGAAGTCATCTCCGGCAAACTTTACGATGAGCATCACTTTCCACTGGTTATCTGGCAGGCTGGCTCCGGTCGGCACACCAACATGAATGTCAACGAGGTCATCAGCAATCGTGCGATTCAAATTTTGGGCGGTCAGTTGGGCAGCAAGGATCCAGTGCACCCGAACAATCACGTCAACCTGTCGCAGAGCTCCAACGATAGTTTCTCCACAGCGCTCAATATGACAGCGGTTACACTGCTGGAGAACAAGCTCTTTCCCGCACTCGACCAGGTCGTAGACGCGCTGCAAAGTAAAGAGGGCATGTGGACGGATATCATTAAGATCGGACGCACTCATTTGATAGATGCGGTACCCCTGACACTTGGTCAAGAGTTCAGCGGTTACAAGCAAATGATGGTCAATTCGCGCACCAGGCTAAAGAGCGCACTGGCCCGTTTGTATCAACTGCCGCTTGGTGGCAATTCTGTGGGCACCGGTCTCTTCTGTCACAAGAATTTCGGCTCACAGTGCATCGAGCGGATTGCAGATATTACAGGTCAACCATTCGTGGGCGCGCCCAACCTATTTGAGGCCATTGCCTCGCGTGATGCGTTAGTCGAGTTGCATGGCGAACTTAACTCGATAGCCGTGAGCAGCATGAAAATGGCCAATGACATTCGATTCCTGGGCTCCGGACCACACTGCGGTTTCGGTGAGCTCAGCTTGCCGGAGAACGAGCCGGGCAGCTCGATAATGCCGGGCAAGGTGAATCCCACGCAGTGCGAGTCGCTCACCATGATCTGTGCTCAGGTCATGGGCAATCAGGTGGCTGTCACTATTGGCTGCTCCAATGGGCATTTCGAGCTGAACGCCTTCATGCCGATGATTGGAGCCAATGTCGTGCGCTCGATCACACTGCTCGCCGATGGCCTAAAGAACTTCTGCACAAATTGCCTGGAGGGAATCGAGCCGAACCTCCAGAAAATTGATCAGATTATGAGGGAGTCTCTTGCGCTGGCAACGGCACTTAGTCCACACATTGGCTACGATGAAACGGCCAAAATAGTGCAGGCGGCACACGAAAACGGCACACCGCTGAAGGAGGAGGCCATAAAGGCTGGCATCGCTGAGGCCGACTTCGATCAGTGGGTGCAGCCTGAGAAAATGTTAGGACCTACATAGAAGGAACACGGTATAGTTCTATGTATCATGTCCCAAATGCGAGCAATAAAATGATTTTCCAAAATCTAATACGTGTAGTCTATCTATATAACTATGTGTGATATATCTTTAGTATATGCAAACAGCAGTAAGAGTATCAACTGTTTAGGTTGTAGAGTGTTTGACAAGTCGTTCTCCTGTTGAACAGTTTTCGCCTCTGAGCATCAAAGCAACACATGCTCTGGCTGTACACTGAAAGTTCATTGAGAAATTTTGGCTGTCCGTTCTATCCACATATATACATGTATATATTATATATATATATAAATATAAAAGTAAAATCATACCCTTTCAAACTCATTGGATCGACAAGAATTGCTAGTGCCACCAACATGTCGAAGGGCCAAGAGGGCAGGCCACCTGCACGTACTGAGGAGGATACTCTTGGATCGGTGGAGGTACCTGGCGACGTTTACTTTGGCGCCCAGACGGGACGGTGCTTGATCAACTTTCCCGTGGGTGACTCGGAGGAGCGCATGCCCGTAATTTAGAAGCAAAGCCACTTGAATAAGCTATTTTAATATTGTTCGATCCTGCAGAAAACCATTATTCAGGCAATGGGCGTGCTGAAGAAGGCTGCCGCCGAGGTGAATCAACAATTCGGACTGGAGGCCAGGCTCAGCGCGGTCATATCAAGCGCGTGCGATGAGCTAATCTCAGGCAAGCTCTACGACGAGGGCCACTTCCCGTTGCCCATTTGGCAAACTGGATCAGGCACGCAGACCAACATGAATGTCAACGAGGTGGTCAGCAATCGGGCCATCGAAATGCTTGGCGGCACACTGGGATCAAAGAATCCGGTGCATCCCAACGATCACGTCAACATGTCGCAGAGCTCCAATGATACCTTTCCATCGGCCATACATATTGCCGTAGCCATTGAGCTGGTGAAAAGCCTGAAGCCAGCGGTAACCAACTTGCGGGATGCTCTTCAGGCCAAGTCCAACGAGTGGAAGGAGATCATCAAAGTCGGACGCACACACACCCAGGACGCTGTGCCGATGACATTGGGCCAGGAGTTCAGCGGCTACACACAACAGCTGAGCAATGGCCTGGAGCGCATTGAGGCCGTACTGCCGCATGTTTACGAGCTGGCCATTGGCGGCACAGCTGTGGGCACGGGCCTCAACAGCCGCCAGGGCTTTGGGGCAAAGGCTGCCACTCGCATTGCTCAGCTCACCTCGATGCCGTTCGTGAGTGCACCCAACTTCTTCGAGGCCCTGGCCGCTCGTGATGCTATGGTCGAGGTGCACGGCGCTTTGAACACCGTTGCCGTGAGTCTTATGAAGATTGCAAACGACATACGCTTCCTGGCATCGGGTCCACGCTGCGGCCTCGGCGAGCTCAGCTTGCCGGAGAACGAGCCGGGCAGCTCGATAATGCCGGGCAAGGTGAATCCCACACAGTGCGAGTCGCTCACCATGATCTGCGCCCAGGTGATGGGCAATCAGGTCGCAGTCTCTGTTGGCGGATCCAATGGGCACTTCGAGCTGAACGTGTTCAAGCCAATGATTGCATCAAATGTTCTGCGTTCGATTCGGCTTTTGAGTAAGTTCCATGCAACCCTGTCATAAGTTTATCGCAGCCGTGCGATAGTTGGCGGCAATTTATCGATAGCTGCAATCATTTAAACTGCCTAAATTGTACCTTCCCTATCTCAGCTGATGGATGCAACAACTTTGCCAACAACTGCGTCAAGGGCATCAAAGCGAACAAGGCGAAGATTGCGCAGACTATGAAAGAGTCTCTTATGCTCGTGACTGCACTCAATCCGCACATCGGGTACGATAAATCGGCCCAGATAGCCAAGGCGGCGCACAAGAATGGCACCACGCTCAAGGAGGAGGCCGTGAAGGCAGGCATCGCAGAGAAGGACTACGATGACTGGGTGCGTCCCGAGAAGATGCTTGGCCCCAGCTAAGGAGTGCATGGCAAACCCTCTACATTGTTTATTGAAGTAATAAAATAAAGTCTTGAAATTAACATGAATTAGCTATTTATTGTTTACACTCAGCTAGCCTTGACAATTTTGACAAATAAGAAACGCAGTTAACTTACAACGGTAATCATATTTAACTTGACTTTGGCCGTATCAACATTTGGACAGACTCGACAAAAACACAGGTGCCGTTTCTCTTGCACCACCAGACACCAAACTCAGTCTTATTGTCAAACACCCCATTCAGATTGCTGTGTTGGGTGGGGAAAAACGCATTAATTGTTCTTCAGTTGTGCAGTCCGATGCGTTTTACTTACCAATTGGGATTCCTGTTGTGCCACCAGCGATTGTATTCGACCGCAGCTTTAGAAGCGTATCGAATACTTTTGAATATCTGATGCTCATGCGCGCGCAACCCGTCCCCAGCGTTGCCAGAGTATTTTCCCAGAGACTTGAGCTTGTAGTCATCGTATTGTCCGCTAATGGCGAAATTGCCATAGTGGGCATAGCGGACAACGTTATTGGAGAAGACCAGATGAACGTAGAGTTCATGCGGCTGAGACTTGGTCATCTCGTGAATGTTGGCCAAGCCATACCAGAAGTCTCCGTTAAGGTCGCCAAATCCGTCAACATATGCGAACCAGCCCTGGTTGAAGTTCACACTGTTGCCGGTGCGACGTTGTATGACTATCCACTCTGGTCCGGCGATACAGTTTTGGGCCAGAATCTTTAGGGAACCGATGCGGGGCAGCGAAATGACCTTCAGTTCGCCACCGTTGTCTGCCTTGAGGCACTGCTGCAGGTCCCTGATCGAGTACTGGAGCAAACGTTCAGTTTGCTTCTTGAACTGATCCTCACTGGTCCTCAGGTTGGCCTCCAGCTTGAGTCTCTGGGCATCTTTGCGCTTCAGTGTTTCGGTCAGAAGATGCATTTTCAGATTTACGACGGAATCGGACGCATTCGCTTTCTCTTTGTTCTCATTGCTTACGAGTTGGTTCTTCAGCAATGCAACACAATTTTTATACTCTTTTATAGTATTCTCATTCATGGCGATTTTCATGTCCCTGTCGCTTAGGTCAATTTTCAGCTCACTTATCTGCTTCTCATACTTCTGAGACAGATCGGCTTTAAGCTTCTCCATATTACATCTGTGCTGCTCCGTCATCTCGGCGATCAGAGCTTCTTTGCTCATAATATAATTATCCTGTGCGGCAATTTTATCATTCTTCTCTCCTATAATAGCTTTATGCTCTGTCAACTGTTCTTGATACGTTTTCCTTATAGCATTAAAGTTAGTCTTGCTCTCTGCCAATTTAGATTTTAGTAGACTTATCAAATCGTTGTCGTTCACATTCGATAGTTTGTATGTGTCCAAACAAGTTCGAAGTGTCATAATAACCTCATCCTTAATTCTACACTTTTCGTTATACAAATTTAGCTCCTTCTTGAACACCGATAGCTTAATTTTCTTTAGTTCAGCTATTGCACTGTACGAATTTTCCCTCAAGTGCTGCCACTCTGCTGAGGACTGTGGAAACGGAGCGGAATAACAACAATAACAACAACAGCAAAAATTTTCTCAATCAGTTAATAAATTAATAGTTCAATCGACTCGCGAATGCAACTCACCACAGAACACTTTGATATTTCCTCCTGGGAATCGTGCAGTTGTATTGTAAATATGTTTTGATTGTTCATTTTAAAAAGCTTCTTGGTAAAATATAGAAAATATTTTCTAAAATGAAAATTTATAAGTACAAATGAACGCTCTGGTCCGTCAGCTTATTTTTGTATTATTTTTTTGTATTTTTCGAGCTGAGTTGTGTAGTGAATACAACTGAATAATCCTGTATACTATGTGACTTCCGAATTTGGATACTTAAGTGTCAAAAATTTAAGCATACGGACTCCTCACTGGCAAACCAACATCGGCTAGCATGACGTGATTAGAGTGTTTTCAACTGAATGACCAATCTGAAATATATTTCTTTAGAACGTCGAGAGTGGGCTATGGTTTTCAAATCATTATTTATCATCATATATACCTGTGTACATGACTAAAGGTATTTTTAAATTTTTAAGCTACATTCATGGTAGTCAAAATTTTGGTTTGGAAATCATTTAGGAATACACCAAATTAACCAATAGTCTAAGGATGGTCCGCGTCGTAGAAGATGTGTTCGGCATCGCCGTCAACCCCATGTCGCAGAAGAGCGAGCACGTACGACGCTTCATATTAACCGCGGAGAAAGGCATGTCCGTCTCCATACTAACTCTGGGTGCCACCATACAGAGCGTCAAAGTGCCGGATAACAAGGGTAATCTCGAGGATGTGTGCCTGGGTTTCGACGATGTCGCCGGCTACTATCGCAATCAGAAACACTACTTCGGTGCCACGATCGGTCGTGTGGCGAATCTAGTGGACCGCGGCAAATTCAAATTATGCAAAAAGGAAATCAACCTGAGCCGCAACCACAAGGATCGCCATCACAGGAACGGCGGTTACGTTGGCTTCGACAGCGTCATCTGGGATGTAGTGGGCATACACAAGGATGGCGTCACGATGCAGCATATCTCGCCCGACGGTCACGAGGGCTACCCGGGCGAGGTGACAGTCAACATCAATTTCTCGCTGAACGAATCGGGCTGCTTTGGCATGCGGATCGAAGCACGGGCCAAGGCAACAACATGTATCAATATAACGAATCACACGTACTACAACCTTGCCGGCAATGGGTCTGGCAAGGAAACCCTGTTTCAGCATGCCGTCATGTTGAAAGCCAGTAAGCTGGTGGACGCAGATCAGGAGCAGATACCTACGGGCAAGCTCATGCCTTTGCGCAACACTCCCTATGACTTTTCAACCCTGACCAATTTGGGAAAGCGCATCAATATGGTTACTCGTTGTCCCGTCTGCGGATTTGACAACAACTTCTGCACCGATGTGGACCCCAATCAAGTGAAGCTGGTCGCTCGCATAGTCCACCCCTGCTCTGGCCGCTTTATGGAGGTTCACACCAATCAGCCGGGCCTGCAATTCCATACGGCCAACGATTTGCCCGACGAGGATATGGGCGACGTCGAAATGATTGGAAAGGGTGGTTGTCATTATATGAAGCACGGCGCGTTTTGTATGCAGACGCAGAAGTATCCGGACTCTATGAACAACCCAGATTTCCCGACGATCATTATTAATCCTGGTCAATTGTACGATCATCAAGTGGTCTACAGATTTGGAGCATGCCCGAAGCGTGTGTAGGATTGTATCCGGGTATTGAAATACGTTAAGCAAGCATTTCGAAGCGGCAATAATTAGAACAACAAACTAATTAGGACTTTGGTCAATAAAGACCAGATTTTATGTGAAAATTGGAGAAATGAATAACCCGACAAGGATGAACATTTTAAACGCAATTTCCCCATTCAAACAAATAGCTTGCAATTGAAACACGTTTTAGTTACGAAAAGACCCTGTATAATAAAATAGACTAAATTAATATTTGTCATTTTTATTTATCAGTGTCATCTTAAAAATTGAGATTTAACTGTCCTGCGTAAATTCGAACTGATCAGCTGTTCATTTGACCTTTCATTAACAGCACACTGTAACATTACCATTTCGAGCAAGGTGCGACGTTTAACATTATCGATTATCAGTTAACAGAGCTCTGAATAACAATTCATCGTTGTCATCGATAGCTTTATAAGCAAACAAAAAGAAAAGTAAATTGTTTAATTGACGAACAACTTCAGTCAGTTAAAGTGTGTGTGTGCCACGTCTAAAATAAGTTACAGAAACCGCCTTCAAGCTGTTCAATTTACCGCAAATCTATAAGCATACCACGGCAGACGCGAGTCGTCCCAGCAGCAGCAGTATCAAAATGCCAGTATGTACATATGTATATGTTCCTATGTGCAACTGTGTTTGTTAAACTAAATATGCGATTTCTCCCTTAAGGTACACGAATTCAAAGTAGAGATGAGCTGCGGCGGTTGTGCCAACTCGGTGGAGAAGGTCTTGGGCAAATTGGGTGGTAAGTGCACGCACAGGAAGCTATGTACCACACACGCACACACGCATATCTACTCTATGCCGAATTAGTAGCGGCTTAACTCTGGTATGCGCGTATGTGTATGTGTGTGTGTGTTGGAGTAGTTCCAGCGCCTTATCAGCCAGTTTGGCTGCGGTTGCCAACAAAAAAGTGTTATTTGGGCTTGTTTTTTCTTTTGTGGTGGCTCTATTGCAGATAAGGTGGAAAAAGTGAACGTCAATCTGGAGGAGCAGAAAGTCAGCGTCACCTCAAACTTATCGTCCGACGAACTGCTGGAACAGCTGCGCAAGTCCGGCAAGCCGGTTTCCTACATCGGCGTGAAGAAATGAGATGAGTTTCTCAGCAAGTTTCAGAAATATGGCAAACTGAAGCTTGAAGTCTAAATGGGAGAAGGAATCCCCCCATCGACGGGAACTTGCCCAGGCTGTTGATGTCATTGTCATTTCATGTGAAGCCCTCACTCAACGAATCATTCAAACTACAGCGTGATGCATATACAACTTTAACGCAATTCGATATTAGACTTAACCAAATTACGAGATGAGAATCAAATCTAGGAAGAAAGGGGCAGAGAAACAAGTTGAGGACCTTATCTACAAATTTATTACAAATGAATTTGCAGTTGCTCCAAATTTAATGTAGTCGCATATTTAATATATTGAATTAAATCATAGTAGTCGACAGAAGTTATTCGCGTTGAACGTGTTATACACCCATAGATGCAGAATTTCAAATTCAAATTTATAATAACTAAGTAGATGATGCAATTAATGAATTTTACTACGTATTTCGCTCCGATTCAACTTTAAAACATATTCCAATTATTTCCAGTGTAGGTCAGCCAATGAATAGTACGAAGTTTAAATGCCAATTACCTTCTTATGATAAATCTACCATATATATATATGATAATCTACCGTAATGCAATACAAATTTTACCATTTTGCGATATAGTATATATATATATATATAATGAATGAATAAACAATTTACTTGCCAATCCTCATCAGAAGTACGCCCTATCTTATCGTGTTATAGCCAAAGCATTTTCTTTTATGGCCTCATGATTGGCTTCTGTGGCGAGCCGATCCCATTGCAAGACAGAGTGATCGGGCCGAATGCGGGCACTTAGTCATGCACGAACTGGAGATGCTGTCCGACCGAATCAGCGACAAATATCGAACCTAATGCCTTATAATAACAATAACAATAACAATGACAATGGAGAGAGGGAACATGTCATAAATCTCGACTGCTGCGTACCCAAAGTTATCAAAATGCATTTTGAGACATGTTCGAGGCGTAACGAAATTATCAATCAAATGCCACAATGGCATGCAAAGAATGCAACACGCACACACACACTCGCACACTACTAATTGAGTTTAGAGTCGAGTTCACAAACGAAACGTTGCCTTTGGAATTTGATGTCGTCGACGCTGCTGTCGCTACCTGCGTTCTGCGTTCAGCCTTCGCGCTTTGTTGCGGTCGCATTTTGCGGCTCGTGTTGATTTATGCCCCATGCAGGGGCACAGACAGAACCAGGCACAGAGTCACAATGCAAACGGTACCGAGACCTAAACACAGTAAGGCACCCCGAACCGAGAACGGAGTACCCAAAACCCAAGCCCAAAACCAAACCCAAACACAGGTCCAGGCTCTGGCCCAGGCCCAGGCCGGTCAATGCCTGCTCGAGCTGTCACAACAGAACGTCAACAAGCGCAGTCACGTCCTTGTCCCACGACTCTGCGCTGCTCGAGTGATGCAAGAGATTTTCAGATTACGGCGCAGACACATCCCGGCAGTAGGTAAAAGCAAATTATTAGCGCTAATGCCATTTAAATGACCCCAGTAAAATGAACAGCTGTTGCCGCTGTCTGCAGTCCTCTGTGCTCAGTCTGCTGCCTGCAGCAAAGAAATTCTTGGCAACAATGTGTTAATGTGCTAACAGCAGCGTGCGGCCAACTCGACTGGCGAATACTCTGCAGGTGTGTTGGAACTTTTCACTCGATGTGAGCATATATTCAATTCTGCAGGCTGAGCAGTGAATATTATTCGTATATTTTATTTTATTTTTTATTTTAGCAGTAAAAGCTAAAATTAAGTGTAGCGTATAAAAAAAGACTCTTTTCGCCGCTTGGCAGCGCACACTGAATGCGACTGCAGCGCCTGCACTCGCATCGCGATTCGCGATGAACCTTTTTGTTTGCACACACTTCGTACAATCGGAAACATTCCGAAAATCGCTGGGCAAATTCCTTGGCGCATGCTTTTCAGCAAGTCTGGCAACCAGTTGCAGCTCTGCCAGTCGCCAGTTGCCAGTTGCCAGTTGTGAGTTGCGAGTTGCGAGTTGATCAAGTGGCGGGGCATTGGCAGGAGTCGAGCTGGTTTGCCACTCTTTGGCGGCGACAACAGAAAACCCCAATGAGGCATGAATGCGACGAGCGCTCTTTATTGTGTCGGCAGATGTGAGGAGAGACCGACAACAGTCAGAACAATGGCACACTAAACCAAACCAAACCAAACCAAAGCCAGGCAAAGCAAATCAAAGAGAACTGCCTGTGCGGCAATAAATTCCGAAATAAGTTGTGACGCTGCCAGCACAAATCCCACACGACAAGGTCGTTTCAAAGCTACCATTTGCCCCTTGCCCCTCTCTGCATCTCTCTGTGTCTCTCTTTCTATCTCCCTCTTCAGTTCAATGAACTGTCGACTCCTACGACAAGCTAAAACCGAAACTAAATGCAGCTTGGCTCGGACGAAATTGTAGATTTGGCCAATTGCAAGTGCAAAACGGTAGCCGGCCAAGAGATTTCTTACGCCAAATGTGCAAATTGCCACGGAGCTTGCAGCTTGCTGCTTGGCGAGCGTTTGCGTTTGCGTTTGCGTTGGCCAAGAGCAGCAAACCTGTCGCCCATTACATTCCTGCAAAACATTTGGCAAAAAGGGGTCTGCGGCCGAGGCGTGTGCCAAGCCCACGACAAGCGACAACGAAGCGATCGTCCGATTGTCCGATCGTACGATCGTGCGATCGTCGGATCGTCTGTTGGTCTATGAGTCCGCAGGTCTGTTGGTCCGTTCGTCTGGTCATAACAAGAGCAGAAAATGCTAAGCGTAAATAACTCATAGATAATAATGCCAGGCATTTGCGAGCCACGGCAATTGCAGTGCAGCCAAAACAAAAGACTTAGGACACGAACTGGCCAAAATGAGTCGATCGGCCCGATCGGCCGCTGCCGAGTCATGTAACAGCCGCAGCAGTCTGCAGCAGGCGAAAATCGGCTCAAAAACAAGATCAACTGGTTTCCACACACACGCAGAAGACTGACGAAAAAAAAAACTCACTCAATGCGAGCACAGAGAGCCGAAGTCAGAGTCGAATAGCTCAAGACCTGTTGAGGCCCAGGCAGGCGCAGAGGTCCCATTGTTGGTCTATTGCGCGTGCCGCGCGCGCTGTAAAAATACTTTTTCCCCAAAGAAGTTTCAGTTGTGTTTTTGACTTTTCGTCGTGCAGAACGATTCTGCAGCTCTGCGCGTCCGAGTGCTTTTTCGGGGCCATCACAGCGAGAACCGAGAATCGAGCTGAGCGCAGCCGCCGCGGGCGTTAAATCTGCCACTGTCTGTGTGAGAGTGTTTAAGCGCGTGAGAGTGTGCGAGTGTGTGTAATATTCGCGAAAAGTTGTTTTTCGCCAAAGCTCGTGCGTATGTGTGTGTGTGTACACACGTATCAGCATATGTGCACACACACCTACACACAGACGTACATAAAGTCAATTTTCCTGTTAACGAAACCTGCCAAAACTGCTGCAACAACAATAACAACTGCAACAGCAACAACCAATATGCAACATAAGTAAATTCGGTGTCGAGTGCCCTCTTCTGAGAGTGTGTGTGTATATGTCTGCACTCTTGTGAGTGTGTGTGTGTGTGTGTGTGTGTGTGTGCCTGCGCTAAATGCCTGGCCGATTGCAAAGTACTCGCGAAATGGAATATGTGTATGTGAAATGTGCGCAAACGCTGCACAAATAATTGTTTTGCCGTTTTGCGTTTGCTGAGTACTCGCCGCAGTTCGGGTGAAAGTAAAGTTAAACGATTTGTGCAATTAATCGCACGCAAGCCCAGTCAATAGGGAGCAGACTGGAGAACAATACGGATATAGCCGCAATAAGCCATTGGATATCGTAAAGCGGCAACAGCAGGACTTCACTCTGAAAGGTAAGAATCAGCAGAATAAAGTGCTCATTCATCAGTCGGCTATTCCCTTAAGATTTACGAGATAATATTGTTAACGAATTACAGATAACAGAAAATAAAGTTTCCCAGCGGAATATGCAAATCGCTCGCTTCATTCTTATTTCTTGGGAATCAGAGATACCCTAGCAGAGATAACAGTTCTCTTTTCTGCTTGCATCTGGAACAGTTTAGACAATTGACTATTTTTTTATTATCCATTATTTACAGCTTAAGACCAAAACAGTAGTTAAGCCCACGCACCTTTTGGCAATCCCCAAATCGAGTAGCAAATTGGCTTCCACACCCAGATACCCATTACTAATGAGCCGATTCTTCGGCTAATGCGACAAGAAATAACTATGAATCCGAATGGCTTCTATGCAAATGGTCCGAACTTACAACGGCTTCGCGCGTCTATCTGTGTCGCAGCCCAATTTGATTCAATTCGATTTAAATCGATTCGAATCGTTTCGATTCTATTCCGAGGTTTTGACTCAGTTTCGCTTATGTCGCATAGCTCGCAGATGTTTTGGCTATTTCGCCGTTCTGGTTTCAGGTGGAAAAAGCGACAAGCTCGTAAATAGCCAAGCCAATCTAAAATATATATATATGTATCATATATATGCATATGTATTGGAATGTTTATGTGTGCCACAACTCAGCACGGCAAATGGTTAACTATTTTTATTGACTTTGGCTTTGACGTTTGACACCTTTGCGCTTTTGTTTACGATCCCGACCAATGGCAGCCGACTGATTCTTCAGCATTCTTCGCGCGAGTCGTGTAAAGTGTGTCTATTATTCGTCGTAAACAGGAAAAACGACATGAGGGCCGCAGCGAGCGTTGTTAAAAAGCGCCATTAAAATAATTAAGCGATTTATTTGGCTGGAGAAACAAGCGAAAAGGGAAAAGAAAAGTTTTCTATATTTATATATATTTTACAGCAGATTAAAGAGCGCTAATGATAAATACTGACACACTACAGCATATGCCATACACAATAATGTTTTATTTATACAGAATTGAGAGAGAGAAGTTGATTTCGAAATTGAAACCCAAATGTTGCTAGGGAAAAACATGTTTCAGCCAGGAGTACAAATATTCTATTGTCTATGGCATATGGTATAAGACTTCGGAATTCCGATCGGAGCTTTGCGATTGTTTGGGGCCAGGGCACACACCAATCCAAGCCAAGCCAAGCGGCGCTCGTGCCGACACACCTGAGACCAGTTCGAACTGTTTGGCTGGCATTATTGAAACATTACGAGATCGCTTTATAGGGTCGCAGGCGAGGCGAAAGGGCCTCAAAAGCGAAATACGAGTAGATGCCAGTTGCCAGATGCCAGATGCCAGAGCAACAGAAACAGAAACAGACACCTTTGTCAGTTCCAATCAGAGATCAGAGATCGAGCTGCGTTTTAATTACCAATCGAATGCTTGTTTCCCTCTCCGTTGACGTTGTTGTTGTTTCGGGCTGTTGCAGGCTTTCGGGTGTTTGATGGGCGCATAATCGAGACCGTTATGCCGGGCCGACGGCGACAACTTGTTGCTGTCCCACTTCTGTCTGTCAGCTCTGAAGGCAGAAGGCGGAGTGGCATTGTCCGTAAGCCAATTGTCCATTAAGTGCAGCTTGGCTGTGCCCGGATTGCATAAGAGCAGCGTGAAGCATATTTTTCACTGTCAAAAAAGTGTTTTATTTCGGATTTGGTTCGGGTTTTCTTGGTTGTATTCTCCTAACAGCAAAAACGCTCCATCTGTGGCATTTTTCGTTGGCACTAAGCAAAAAATAAAAGAAAAGCACACGAATTGCTTCTACATAATTTAAATGTCACCGTGCGAAAAAGATAGATAGACAAATCGACTGTCAGACAGACAGTCAGATAGTCGGACAGTCAGAATGACAGACGAACAAACCAAACCGAACCGAACTGAACTGAACCGATCCGAAGAGTTGGGCTTGGGGTTCGGCTGCTGGAAGTTGGGCTCCGACTGACCCAATTCCGAGGAGACACTGCTGCAGCCGGCAGCCGAGGCATGCAACTCAGCTAGCTGAGCAGACGAAGACAAACGACAGAGGACAGGCGACAGACGGTCGACAGCCGACGGCAGAGACGGGGAGGGGAAACACTTTCTCCTGATCGGGTTCTGGCCCGGACGACGCCTCGGCTGTCTGCAATTAAGAGAAAATTTAATTTTGAATTTATTAAAAGCAGAAAAAACACGCGCCAAGAGCCGAACCTGAACTCGAAGTCGAAGTGGAAGTCGTTCGTTTTCACATAAATCAAAAGATGGCCTGCTCTCGTACCATAATAATTATAGCACACGCATATATAGTAGTATATAGTAGCGTGTTGTTGCCGTACGGAAGCTTAATTAGGCACGTTACAGATTGAGGTGCTTTTGCATCTGACCAACTATCGGCTCGTTTATCTTCTTGTAATCGTTCTCAGCGAAAAGAAGAGTTATGATTCAGCGAGAAGTGGGAGCTTTATAGTTTTATAAGGCAATATCCTTTATCTTCTTTCATAATCGTTTGCCTCTTCAGATTTTTAATTATATCTGCAGAGTCTGTATCCCTTATGTGGAAGTACCAAAGAAACTAACTCTATCCGTGTTATTTGATCCTCTTTCTTTAGATAAAAATCTAATTTAGATGGAAGCTAACAAATTGAACTGAAATTTTTAATGTAGTGAGTTGAAACTCTCGGAATGAACCTCATATGAATATCAAACAAATTATGCGATAGAAGATTCTTTCCCAACATCAAATCGATTGATATACTCTCATCTGTTCACTGTTAGATGCTTGGCTGCCTGAGTAGCAAGCCCATAAGCCGTAATGCCCCAATCAAAATCAAAGCCAAGAGCTACACGACTCGCCTGGAAAAAGTCGAGTAATTCGAGTGAGCCGCAGAAACCCGTTCCACATTCTCAAGTGTTTGCACTACGCTCGACAGCAAAAGCGCAGCCGCGGCCGATGGAATTCCTCGCGACTCGCGGGTATCGGTTACAAAACGTTTCAATATTTCTTCTCGTTTTGCTGCCTCACTGCGCCGCGTCCATTTGGAAAAGTAATTTCGGATCGGTTATCGTTTTGACCGTTTGTTTGTTTTGAGCCATTTTAACACGCGCTTGCGCCTCCGGCAATCAGGCAGACAGACAGCCAACTAGACGGACAGCTAGACGAAGAGCTTGGACAGACAGGGTAAAGTGCTTGATAGAGTGTGACTGAACGGAAATAATGACCAGAAATAAGATACTTTTTGGCACATAGTTGAGAGTGCTATCTCTATCTCTATCTCTATCTCTATCTCTATCTCTATCTCTATCTCTATCTCTATCTCTATCTCTATCTCTATCTCTATCTCTATCTCTATCTCTATCTCTATCTCTATCTCTATCTCTATCTCTATCTCTATCTCTATCTCTATCTCTATCTCTATCTCTATCTCTATCTCTATCTCTATCTCTATCTCTATCTCTATCTCTATCTCTATCTCTATCTCTATCTCTATCTCTATCTCTATCTCTATCTCTATCTCTATCTCTATCTCTATCTCTATCTCTATCTCTATCTCTATCTCTATCTCTATCTCTATCTCTATCTCTATCTCTATCTCTATCTCTATCTCTATCTCTATCTCTATCTCTATCTCTATCTCTATCTCTATCTCTATCTCTATCTCTATCTCTATCTCTATCTCTATCTCTATCTCTATCTCTATCTCTATCTCTATCTCTATCTCTATCTCTATCTCTATCTCTATCTCTATCTCTATCTCTATCTCTATCTCTATCTCTATCTCTATCTCTATCTCTATCTCTATCTCTATCTCTATCTCTATCTCTATCTCTATCTCTATCTCTATCTCTATCTCTATCTCTATCTCTATCTCTATCTCTATCTCTATCTCTATCTCTATCTCTATCTCTATCTCTATCTCTATCTCTATCTCTATCTCTATCTCTATCTCTATCTCTATCTCTATCTCTATCCTCTATCCTCTATCCTCTATCCTCTATCTCTATCTCTATCTCTATCTCTATCCTCTATCCTCTATCCTCTATCTTCTATCCTCTATCTGCTATCCTCTATGTTCTACCCTCGATCCTCTATATCTATCTCTATGATATATGCTTTATTATCTATCCTATATCTTCTATCTCTATCATCTATCCTCTGTTTCCATCTATAACGCCATCTCTATCTCTGTATGTGTATCTGTATCTAAACTAATGTACCTGCGCATATGTAACTGCCACCGCATCGGGCTATAAATGGCTAATGACAATCGATTTGCATAAGCAACGCAATTAATCTTTGTAATAACTAGAAATCGAAGCGAAACCACAACCAAACCGAGACCAAAAAGACCAAAACACAAACAAAATCACGGCCCGAGGCTTGAAAATTATATGAAATTTTCAACGTGTTCAGCTTTAGTATGATTAATGGATGTCGTATGTAGTCGGACCGTAAGAAACCCAAGCCCAAGTCGAAGCCCGGGCTAAGCTCCTCTGCGGCTTATCGAAGGCACAGTGCGCTTGTGCGAGTGTGTGTCTATGTGTGTGTTTGATTATTTAAATTATTGTTAAGGGCGTAGAAGGCCGCATCAATTAGTGTCACGTCTATGCGGTTAGAACAGAGAAAAGGGAACTGAGAACTGGCAACTGGGAATAGGAAATTCTCAAACCTCAAAAGCCATTGGCGATAACACCAACGCCTGATCCCTTCCCCTGACTGCCCTTTCCCCTCACTATTCCCTGCATTGCTGTATATTAATGTAGCTTGGCAGCCTCGAACAGTTAGTTCCATGTGCGGCATATTAATTATGAAATTTCTTGCTCGAATCTCCTGTCTTTCGTGTCTTTCGCGGTCTCCCTCTCGCTGGGACTTTCTGGCCTTTCACTTTGGAATGCGGTAGCCGCGAAAAGCGGCCCATAAAGCACATAAGAAATGAATAAGAAAAACAACAACAACAGACGCACACACGCACATACACACACGCAAGCCGGTCAGTTCGGATTCCGTTTAGCAGTAAGCAGTGCAATCAGATTTGACCAAATATTTGGCCAGGCTAAAAGCCCCTGAACACAACTAAAAACGAAGAAGCGCAGACGGTAATAAACTCAGCTGATTTACTCGACGAGATATGCGCAAAAAGGTTGCACGCCGAGTAATGTTGTGTGCAATTAAAGTCGGCTATAATTATGCGTTGCTCAGAAATCAGGTTGAACTTGAGATGTTATGCGCAGTGTTTAGCATAGTCCCCCCTTTATCTAACGTTTGTTTAATCGAATTTCAAGCAGAAGTTTGTTGTGCTTAATAACGCGAATTTATTATAATTTAGATATACACAGCTTGAAGCTCTGGACATACAGCTGGAGTAAATAAATCTAATTGAAAAAGATTTTAGCAGAAATCCGTAGAATTACCTCGATAATATAATTAAATAGAATTATAAAAAATTAAAATGAATAGAATAAATAAAACTTTAGAAAAACCCTATAACTGTAACTATTAAGGTGCATAATAAGGTTCGTTATGTGAAAGTTCTCAATGAACTTAAGTAGGATTAAAGTTTTTTTCGAACACAGTGCTCATTAGCTCTAAAATACAATTGGAATCGAAACTCTGAACTATCGCAAACTCAATCGCAAAAGCTGCTCGCAGCCCATAAGCTCTGTAAATTGATATCGCCTATCGGAGAGTACCGAACGGGGTTCATAGAGCTTTCTCAGCGCGTTTGCCATAAATCTGCCAAGAGCATCCGCGGAGCCAGCGCCGGCGTTGTCCGGCGGACAGCGACTAATGCCGTTTAAAAGGCGGCAGTTTAGCTGCTATTTATATGGGTATCAATCGACGTTCTCTCGATTATCGACTGTCAAAGCGGCGCACAGTTAATTAATGCACTGTGCGACAAGAAGAAGACTTTAAAAATGTACAAAAAAAAAAAGAACTGTGTAGTAGAATAAGAAGAAACAAAACAACGCTAAAAAAGAAATCTGCTCTGTGTGTTGACCCCAAAAACTAAATATGCATGTATCTTTTCTGAAATCAATAAAGGGCCAAAGAGTCAATCACAGAGCAAATACGAGCCGAAGACACGTCGAGAAGTCAGACGTCAGACCCTTCTCGAGCAGCGGAAGCCCGCACAAAAGAGTGGAAACTCTGGCAAAATTATGAAATTCGTGTATTCGTGTTTTCGATAACAAGGTCGAATTGATGAGTTCCATGCGAGTCATTAATCATATGCCTGAGCCCCCGAACTGGCCAAAACTCTGGCAATATTCGTGTATAACGGACTGGTTTGCTCCGACATGTGTCGAAGACCTGTAGAACTAACACAGCGACAGCTTGCCAGAGACTATTTAGGTTGTGCCTGAGTCTGCGACTGTGCACATATGCGTATAACTGTGTGTGTGTGTGTGTGTGTGTGTGTGCGTAAGTATAGGGTGTAGGCAATGCACTCCCAAGCATCCGTCCTCTTGGGCACTTCCGATAAGATCGCTTCGCTGTTCAATAGAAAACAGAAGAACAGCAGAGAGGAGTGCGAGATCAGAGCAGAGCAGAGCAGAGCAGGGCGTGTGGCAGACACCGCCCTGCACAGCCCTGCCATTTGCCAGTTGCCTCAACGCGAGAGCGTTTTTACCGGGAACGATAACACAACTAGCAACAGCTACAGAACAACCGACATAACATTAGGTATGGAGAGCTGCCCACGAGTAGCAGCACGTTGCTCAACGAGCTGATGCTCTAGAATGTGCAGGATGCGAGGGAGAATTTGGGAAAGAGGCAATGGGGAGAGATTCTAGTTAATTAAATTTGATTATTAATTAAAGTGTAAAGCCTTAGTCTCTCTACATTCTCTCTACCCGAATTCGAGTTGCTTAAGTCTCAACTACACCAAATGCCGAGAACATTTTAACGAGTTTGTTTTACTAAAATCGTGATGATTATCATGGAAATGTGCTGCGAAGGGCAAGCTGCAGCACGCGATCACCGACTTATTGTAATTATGTATGCTCTTTAGAGTTTTGCTATTGCCTGATTACTTCATTGCGGGCTTCTCTAGCTGATTGAGAATGCCCTGCTGCGGGCGCGTCCTGTTTACGGGGTATGCGAAATGATTTTATAGCAAAAATGCCTGACATTATGGCCGGCAACAATTTCCAGCGAAATGAAATCGAACGGCATTGATTGCATGCCAATGTGGCTCCAAAGTTCTTGGCCGACACCTGCAGCCGTCGGCCCAGACAGGTGACCATTTATAGAGTAGCAAGACGATCGACAGACGATCAACGCCACGCTCGACGAGGAGGAGCGACGACGGCTCTCAAGGCGAATGACGCAAAGCACGCAATGCACAGCGGCTGGCCCCCATCCGGCCCCCTCGCTGCCATGTCCATGCTCTCCGTTCTGTCTCGGCTTTCTCTGGCGACGCTGCGTTAATTATTATGAGCAGAGGAAGTGAAGACGACTTCGGCAGAGGCAGTGGCAGAGGCAGAGGCAGCGGCAGCAGCGGCGACTGCGGCTAATTGCACTCGCTTGCCCGGCTTAATTTGTAGTATGGACGACTTTGTAGACGCGTCGATAGACACAGCTCGCTGCAATGTCCACAACAGAGTCCCGCCTGCAGCTTTTAATATTTTTGATTTTCTATTTTTATTTATATTTGTATTTACCTCTGCTTGCAGCGCAGCAGCAGAATGCCAGGCGAGTGTCATTAGCACAAGGAAATTATCGAGGGAAATTTTGTGTTGCGCAGCGATCGATGCAAAATGCCCACACGCCACAATTGGGATACGGAGCGCGTGGGCGTGGCACACTTGGCCGGCGCACTGAGTCCGCTCTGCATAACCGATGCCAACCACGAGATATTGCGGCCAAAACCGCGTAGGTAAGTCCGCTCGATTGGTGTTATTATTTCAGCGTATAAACAAGAAAATAAAGGAATATTTGTGTTTGTATTTGACACCAAGAAATTCCCTTTCAACGGGCAGCAGTGCCCGTCAGCTGTTCGCTGACGCAAGGTATTGACCGACAGGTGGCGCTAGCTATTAGTTTTTACTAGTGCAGCCTGAAAGTATGCAATGCTTTTTGGCCGGCGCAAGCTGATTCTGTTTTAATTCAAAGAAATATTTCCGTTGTAACTAAAACTTAAAAATGCGAGTGTTTACATATTTTGTAGTGAAAATATAGTCATTTTATACAGTCTTTTAAATTAGTTACGTTACCAACTGGAGCGATAGTTTCCCATTCTGGTTCTTAAAGTGTGCGTTTCTCTTTCTGTTTCCGATATACCGCGTCTTCGGGGGGCTCGCGTCTGCAGCGGACAATGGATACTATTTTTGGACTTGGACACTTGCATGCACAATTGTGCACAAAAGCGTGAAGCCTCCGCAGTCTGAATGGACAATAAACTTTTGTTTATTTCTTGCTTGTTCTGAACTGCGACCAACTTCTTTTCGGAAGTGCTATATAGACAGAATACACAAACACATACTAGACATACCTATATGCTTGGCCTGACAAAAAGTCAGACACTTTTGTAGGAAATCTCTCGATTGTTTTTGTGCCTGTCTACCAAACGAGAAGAAGGCAAAGCCGAAAAGAAGTTGGAAACGGGCTCAAGACGTCTGAGTCTAGATATCATTTCCGAAATCGCACTGTGAAGCCGGTCAAGGTTAATTTTCGGAGGGAAAACGAATGCCAGCGACCGGGTCTAGAGCAGAAGTTCACTTGGCCAACGGATGTGGGCCAAAATGCGAATCCGAGAAATAAGCAAATTAAATGCGCAGGGCAAAACCAATTCAATTTGGTCGAGCGCTGAGATCTCAATTTCAATTTTCAATTTCAATGCGGCAACTCGATTTCTCAATTGAACAAAGCTGGCGAGATTCAATCCGCACACAGGAAGCCGAAATATGACTGGCATTTTGGAAACTTTTGCATGGACAGACAATTAAAAAGCCATAGAGAAAAAGGTTTCGAAATACGTGTAACCACGGCAACAACAACAACAACAACAACAAGAGCGAGAAGTGACAGTAGAAATTCACACAAACGAAAGTGAAAATGGCAAAATGTGAATAATTAGCAGCAAACAATAATAGTACAACGCGCACGGCAAACGAACTGAAATAGGAAAAATTTTACACAAAAATTCGCCACACAATTTGCCGCCAGACAACAACAACAACAACAGCAGCAACAACAACAGTAAGTGCCATAGCCCCGGCCTGAGCAATATCAACAAATTATATCTGTATCTGTAGCAAGTCGAGCCAACGCCAATGACAATGGCATACGCTGCCTCGGCCTGCCCTGGGCCTGGGCTCGGGCTCGAGCTCGGCTCTCTGGGCAGAGGCGAGGGCAATAAACCTCGCCGCAGTTGTTACATTTTTCTATGAAGCATCTTCAGCTCAAGTGAAAATGCTGTGGTTGTTGTTGTTGTTGGGGTTTTACCTTGTCGCTTGTCCGTGGCAGTGCGAACGCTTTACTTTCTATCGCGCGCGCGCGAACGAAACCAGGCGCATTGCCCACTCGTATCTGTGAGATACTTTAAGGGTTTGTCAAAATATCTAGCTGTGGAAAATGCCGGGCAAACGAAAGTGTGGGAGTCGCAAGTCAGCTGTTGCCATGCCACATGCCACATGCCAGTGCCACATGCCTCGAGCTGCATTCGACTCTCTGATTGTCACATCAACACGACGCTCGACGGGGCTAATTAGGCCCGAAAGCGAAGCGAGCGGAAGCGCCTCTGACCGTCATATGCGGAAACCGAGTTGGCAGCCCCCTCGCTCACACACAATTAACATCTTTATCTTTATCTGGAATCGGGTGCCAGATGTAATGATATCTACTAACGCGTAAAATCGCATCTTGCGCAAGACTCTCAGATAATAAACCCGAAAAGGGAGGTGATTGCAGGCCCCTCCCAGCTCCCACTGCCCGCAGGCCTTATATAAGCACTGCAATTAGCTGCATAAACAAACAAACAGGCGGACAAACAGACAGACAGACAGACAGTCAGGCAGACAAACAGACAAACGGAGAAAGATCCACGAAACGCGCAGCGACTGCCCCGCGTGTGCCGTGTCGGTGGTCTTTGACCCCCCTTCGCACTTCCTGCTTGCAGCGAATCATAAACAAATGCTATATATATTTGTCTATATGTTGTACAAGAAATAGAGGCGTAATTACTCGATTGGTTTGCCAATAGTTGCGACTCGTTGTCGATCATAAACCCAGCGAGTTTTATGATTAATTAAAATACTTCTTCTTCCTGCAGCATGCCATTGCTTTCTTCTGAGCAGCCTCGATTCTGCAAGCTCCATATCGAGCTTCGCTTTATCGTTGTTTTTATCTGTCAGGAAAATAATTTGAAATTTATGAGCTGCTTTGATTTACAAGCATCTAAGCATCTTTATCCCGCTCTCTCGCTCTCTTTCTGGCGTTCTTGCCAACTATCTATGTACATCTATGAACTTCAATGTCGATCTTCAATTCTGCTCATACAGTTACAGTTTGTAGCCCCAGTTCTCGGTGCCCTTCTTCGAAGAATGTGCAGCATTTCCAGCAAATCTTGAAGCGTTAACTCTGTTTTCTTTTCCCAGCTGAAATGACTTGACGAAAACGTTTTGGACTCAAGCGAATTATGTCAAAGTAGTGCTAGAAGTGAACTGAACTGAGTGAACTGAAGATCTCGAGTAGAAATTGAAGTTTTCATTGAAGCTGGCAGTCAAAGCATTCGTGCTAACCTTGTCAGAGCTGCAACTTCTGCTTCAAGTCGTATTTCTAATTATGCCTAACGATGCTAACGTCTGCTTAGAATTATTAATGGCCCACAAGAATCGCTCGGAGACCGAGTTCTAATGATCTACAAAGCATGTTAAAGGCAAAAGCCGAAACGATTTCCTGTCCAGATGTCGACAGTCGACACGAAAAACGAAAGTTCCTTGAGCTCTGCTGGGGCTGGGGCTGGGGCTGGGGCTTGGCCACGGCCCGCAATCCCATTAGGTTGGCCAACAGCTCAAATGACACACATCACGTACAGATGCATGAATATAGCTACACAACTATAAAGTTGTATATGGCATATGTGCATAGTTTCGAATAGTTGCCGGGGGATAGTTTAAATACTTGGGATATTACGGCAGCCCAAAGGGCCGGCCCGGGCGGGCAGAGCTAATAGGTTTTTAGGTTTTTCTTGCTCTCTTTGAGGCATTGACGCATTGAGACTGCTCTGGCCAGTTTTTCCACTTTTTCGATCGGCCTCTCGTTTGGTCGAGTTGTTTTATAAACACGCAAATCTTGCATTAAACTCTTTGCTTTACTTTTGCTTTTTACGACTCTTTGTGGCATTGTGTGTTTGCTTGTGTGTAATGGGTGTAAGCATATTTATGGTCTGTCATTACAACCCCGTAAATTAAACTTTTTAATGCGCAAATTGTTTTGTTCATAATTTCTTTAATAATTAACTGAGCTAGAAACCCGCCAAAGCAACCAAAGAAAGACGCAGAAGAAGTGAAGAAAGTTATTGTATAATCGCAACAGTCTGACTGCCTGTCCTACTGTCCGCCAGTCTTTCAGCCGGTGTATGTGCAGACACTGCATAGGAGCCAAGTCAGGGCCCCATCGGGTCTGGACGCTGGCTTTTCCGCATTACGTGGGCGTTTTTCTCCATCTTTCTTTCTTTATTTTACTGACCAAATGACCGGCTATTGGTCATAACTTTCTAATTGCGTTTTGGGCTTTGACTTCGGCTTCGGATTTGGATTGCGGTTCCGCTGGGCCCGAGGATGCGATCGCTGCGAGTGATTCTCTGCTCACTCTGCTCCACAACAAAAGAATCTCTCGGCAAGCCGCCCAAAACCTCAAATTACCGTTAGATCAACAACATGAGCTGCTGCTGTAAATCATTAGAAGCAGGTTACGCGCAACTCCACTCAGCTCAATTTATCTGCGCTACACATGAAATGTATCTACGAGATGTATCTAACGAAACCTACGCGTGTCTGCACACGCTCAGAACACAAAACGTGTTCTCTGCCAGCTTTGTTGCCCGATGGCAGGGCATGGAGCGAGATGAGAAGGCAAGGGAAGCGAAGCGAAGGGAAGGGAAGGGGCAGCTTGAGAAGTGCGCGAGGTTGAGCTCCTCGCTGCGGAAGGAAGCTAGGCAAAACGATCTGATAAGTGTCAAGATTGTATAACCTTCCAGTGCGTCCCAAAGCACGGCAAGCAGAGCCCCCTCGGCCCCCCACTAAGAGTGCTGCATAATTAAATTCCACAAAGTGAACGAACAGAGATGTGCAAAATATTCGGCTTGGATAGAATAAAAAATGACATACATAATAAAAATGATTTAAATATTTATGATTATAGAAATGTATAGATTTTTTTTTAATGTCAATTCAGCTTAAATTTTAATTTAAAATATAACATTTAAATTGTCACTAGTTATTGTTTTCAAATCATATAATATATAATATGTTATTATTTGCATTATATATAACTGTCTTTGCCTTCATTTCACTTATTCACCTGTCACAGTAGCAGTGAGTAGTGAGAGCAGCTGTGACTTGGGTCACAGTGACGCGCAGCTCATGCGATCGCGCTCAATGGCAGAAGTCAGCCCTGTTGGGCTCTGCCCTGGAGTAAAACTACGCCTGCTGCTGCTGCTGCTGCTGTTACTGTTGTTGTTGTTGTTGTTGTTGCTGCTTTTAATGTTGTCTATTCGTCTGTTACAGTTGTGCCATTGTTTTGGTCACACAGCACAGCTGAGAAACAACAACTACAACAAGAGCAACAACAACTCACGGCAGCTGAAATTACCCAAGCCAAAGACCTGCAAGGTGGCATGAGCCCCAAAGGCCTACACTACACACAAACACACACACACACATACACAGGCACAGGTAAAGAGACGCTGTGAAAAATCAGGAAAAACAGACGTACACAATGACTTGCCAGTGGCTGAGGCAGAGGCAGAGGCAGAGGCAGCGCTGCCGACTTCGACGGCAGCAGCAGTGGTAGCAGCAGCGGCAGCAGTTGGCTTTGAACCGCCGGCTGGCAGTTGGCAAGCTTCAGTCGAGCTTGATGTGTGAGCGCGCGCGGTATCGAGCATCGGACGTGCCAGGCGAACGCGAGAAAGCGGGAACGAGAGAGCGCGAGCGAATTCTAAGTGTGGATTCAGTGTGGATCGCGGGTTCACGGAACGCTGCGCTGCGTCGCCGCCAGAGCAATGAAAATTTATAATTTGCATAATTGTTGTTATTATTTGGTGTATTAAATTGTGTATGTCGGCAGAATCGCAAGCGCCAGTGCAAAGAAATGAAACCAAAGCAGAAAATACAAATTTAAATTGAACGCGAATTCAAATCTCCATTTCATCATCATCATCCGCAACAACAACTGCAACAACAACAACTACAACAACAACTACAACAACAACTACAACAACAACGGCAACTTCATCATGTACTGCACCAAAGATTGCGCCTGCCGCTTGTGCCGCGAGCTGCGGGATTACAAGCTGAGCGGTGGCAAGCCGAGCAAGCCAGCGCGAGACTCGCAGTTGCAACAGCCGCAGCAGCAGCTGCCGCCGCCGGCCAAGTCCAAGTCCAAGTCGAAGATGGCGACGGCGAGCGGCAAGGGCACGCCCCCCAGCTCCCTGCTGGGGCGCATGCTCAATGAGAACTTCATACTGCGACGGCGCGGCATTTCGCTGAAGAACTTTCAACCGCAATCGCTGCGCAACAGCGAAATGTGTCAGCCGCAGTTGCACTCGCCGCGCGACATGCCACGCCCCAGCCAGACACCCTCGCCCACGCCCATCGAGGAGCTGCCCGATTGGGCGGCCACACAGCGCAGGCACACTGCAGACGGCAATGCCAGTGGGCATGGCTGTGGCAATGGGAACGGGAATCTGGGCGATCGCGAGGTCAAGCCAAATCACAAGGTGGTCATCTATTTTGGCGACTCGATGAATCGGGGACAGCCGCAGCAGCCCGCAGATGGCGGCAGCCTGCACTCGCAGTTGCTGCAGGAGATGTGCCACAAGTTGCACGCCAAAGCACAGCCGGAGGCAAAGCCGGAGCCGGCGGCGGGGCTAGAATCCAAGGTGGCAGCGCAAGCGGAGACGCTGCTGGCTGTGGGCGGCGATGATGAACTGCCGCCCTACATTGAAAGCGTGCAGAACGGCGTAATTAATATCAAAATTGAAGGCAATTACCGGCGCGCCAGCGCACTGGTGGAAACGGTGGCAAAGCCAACTCTGGCCGTTGTCGGCCAGATGAAATCCGATGCCAATGATCATCATGGCGGCGACGACGATGACGACGATGATGATGACGACGACGGCGGTGACGGCGACGGCGACGGTGACGGCGCTGCAGATGGCGATGGTGATGGTGATGGCGGCGATGACAGCGACCCTGGCCACGATGCGGAGACCGCCAGTCAGACGGATTCGTGCGATTGGAGCTACGTTCAGGAGTGGCGTCGTGCTGCGAGACGGTAGTGAAACTATTTCCAAATGATTTCCCATTATTTCTGCCTCCTTTTTGTTGTTGTTGTTGTTGCTGCTCTTGCCGCTGCATCAATTGTTGTCTGGTCGGGCCCCCGATTCTAATGCTGTGAAAGCCATTGACGGAAGGTTTGCCCAGCAGTGAAAACTGTTTGGCCACTCTCCCACTCTCTTTCTCTTTCCCTCACTCCATCTCTTTCTCACTCTATTGCATTTGCATGAGTTTTCGTGGCAAAAGGGAAACTCGTGTTTGGTTCTGCGTACGAATTGAGAATGAGATAATGCTCTAAGGGTAATTTATATGTACGCATCTAAAAGTATGCTATGCAATATATGCATGTTGTAGCATTAAGATACTTTTGTATCCTTCAGATGCATTTGTCTTCAATTATACTTTTGTATCTACAAGTTTCGCTTTGTACATATACGCTTTTTGTATCGCTTAGATACATTAAGTTGCAGTTGTGTTTTTAGATACTATTGTATCTCTATGATACTCTTGTATCTTTCTATATTTTTTGCATATATAAAGTACTTTCTATGAGTTTAAAATAATGTCTGACATATAGTGTTTTATTTTGATCACTATATAGCCTGCAACGCCGATTCTTTTCCACTTATTTGCAGAGTTCTTCTGCATTTAGATATATTATAACTCTACATTTCCAAGCTCTAAATAAAAGAAGTCCCATAACCTCTGTAAGCATTCGATATAAGATGATGGAGCTGTAGCAAACTATTTCACACTCAGTTAAAATTCAAGAGACATAGATATTAAGGCATCTTTATGTCTCTCAAAGGTTCATCGATCGTAAAAGTCTGCTCAAAATCTCGTTGAACGGGAGCATGTCAATGCGTTGTAAGGCAATAAATCGCATTTAACGCAAACACATTGTCCAGTGCCGAGCGGCTAGAACAATGGGTAGTTTTTTTTTTTTTTTTTTTGTTCGTTATTTTGGGAAAAAAGCTCTGCCAAATTCTGGGTCAATCAAAGCGAACTGCAAAGAAACGAAGTTTTATGTTGCGGCATGAAATCAAAAATCATAATAAAAGCAAAAGACTTGACTTTTTGCGCGTCTTTGGCGGCGCATGCAAATGAGCGGCCGCTCGTAACTGGCTTTTCATTTGCTCAGTGTGTTTTTCGGCCGAGCCCAGTTGAAAGACGATGGCGATGATGACGAGACAGACGATGGGGCCTGGTCGAAACGAGCAGCAATGTGAGAACGATTGGCAACCCACTTTCGCGAACAAAAGGAAACGTTAATCTCGACTATCGCACAGAATTCGACAGACTCTGAGGAGCTATCGAGAGTTCTCAGACACAAGATCCCGAGAACTTGTGGGCATTATTTTGTATATTTCATTAGGTATGACAAAACAGCGATTCGATTTGCATAGCAACTTTTGTTATAGCGTCTTTATCGCTGTTATGCGATTATGATTATTTTTTGACGGGCGAGCAATACCTAAAGTATTAGGGGCTTTACCTATCCCAGTTCTCTTGTATCATTCTTGCCATCGTTTGCCTTTAATTAGCTGTCACCTCCCAAGCTCAAGAGCGAACCGAGGAGCAAGTTAAATGTAGATACAAAGAGTTGGTCAGATGCACATAGCAGATTGGCAACAGGGTGCGAAAGATAAGCGGTAATACGACAGATATGCGACAGACCGTTAGGCGCGGTTTTGTTTGGCTTTCTTGGGCTCAGCTGTATGTTATTCTAATTAGTTGCATAACTGATGGCGCTGCTCCCGCAGAATTAGGTCAGACCTTGTTAGGTCTCTTAGCTAATGTATTACTTTTTGATCAACTCCAAGCTATTTATCATGATCTTCGATGTTGGTTGAAAGAGGAAGATGAGGCCATAGTCGAGTAAGAATTAAGGGATGCGATCAGTTATCATTTTCTTAAATATATTAATGTATTCCTATATCGATTGTGCACTTTATTGGCTAACCTTCTCTCTAAATTCTTCGTCTTCGCTCAATTCTATTTTATTTACCATGATCTTCTCAGTCGAGGAAGTATTTAGGTACGATCAGTAATCAAATAATGTAAAGCATATTGATGTATACTTCCATGGATTACCTACTCAATAAGCACGCAAAAATATGTACTTTATATAGCTAACCCCTCTTTAAACCATTATTTTTCTGTTTTCTTCGATCAATTCGGTTATTTAGATCATATTTAGGATTGCGATCAGTAATCTGTTTTTCGGTGTATAATTGTATACAAAATATAACCTTAAATATATCTATATAATATATAATATTATGTGCCAGCTAAAGTCGAAAATCTGTCTTCTTCCGCAGACCCAATGGAAACTTGCCGCCCAACTTTGCGGGGCAACAGCCGCCCAGCCAGATGACAGGTCTGCCGGCACTGCCGCTGCCAGCGCAACTGGCGTCGCAGCAGCAGTTGCAGCCGGCGCTGGGCGGCAGCGTGTCACATGCAACGCAGGGAGGCAGCACTGGACTTGCAGTAGCCATGGCCACGCCGGCGCCGCGTGTTTTCAAGGAATTGGCGCAGCAGCCCAACAAGGCGCCGCTGGGTAACAAAGCGAGTGCTGCAACGACAGTGACAACAACCACGGCAACAACAAATCTGCTGAACACTTCCTTGCCACAGCAGCAGCAGCAACAACAGCAGCAGCAGCAGCAACAGCTGCAGGCAGGCATGGCCCCACAGCGTGCTGTTGCGGGTCCCGCTCGCCTCACCGTGCAGAGCACGCCCGTCAAGTCGCAGCCGCCGCAGCTCAGCGGCAGCCTACAGAGCTCGCCCAGCCGCCCGACGCTGGGCATACCGACAGTATCGCAGGCGGCAGCCACGCCTCGTGCGCATCAGCACGAACAGTTTCGCGCGCTGCAGCGAGTGCAGGAATGCCACAGCTCGTCGGACGAGAACCGCAGCTCGGGCCATGCCAGCATGTCGGACACGGGCGGGCACAGCTCGTCGCCGGCGGGCGGCATGACGCTGGGCCCGCTGCCCGAGGATCGACTGGCCGCCGGCGTGACCAATCGCAGCACACGCTCGCGTCGCCATCGCGGCATCATGCCCGCCGGCAAGGCGCCCTGGAGCGGCAGCGGGTTGGAGGACATCAAGCTGGCCATTCAGCAGCTGACGATGCGCTCGCAGACGAGCAGCAGCACCTACAGCAGCCTCAGCGCCGGCTCGGAGAGCTCGGAGCCGGCGCGGCGACTGGGACGCTACTCCTCGCTGGAGACGGTCATCACGAGCACCAGCGCGGACGAGTTCGTCTGGGTGGACTCGCACAATCGACTGGTGGAGCTGCAGCATCCGCCGTGGAGTCAGCAGTGTATTATGCGCGTGCTGCGCCACGGCCGCTGCAAGCAGCAGGCGGAGCACGTCTCCGTCGAGGTCATCTCCCGGCTCGGATATCTGCTGCAGCGTGCGCTGGTGCGCATTGCCCGCGAGATACAGCGCTTTTCAGCTGGCTTGGGCCTGTGCTCCAAGCAGGAGGTGGCCGGCGCCTTCAAGGTGGTGCTCTGCTCCACGCTGGCCGACTCATGCACCAAGGCGTGCCTGCGTGCCGCCGCCATGTTCGCGGTGCCGGGCGAGAGCGCCCTCAAGCAGAGCAAATCCGCACGCGCCGGCCTCCAGATGTCCGTGGGCAGCTTCTTTCGTTGGATGACGGACGCGCGTCTGGGCAAGTTCATACACGAGTACGCGGCGGTCTATCTATGTGCTGGCATTGAGAATCTGCTCGAGGAGATCATGCTGCAGTGCGGCGGCAACAGCGCCACAGCCGCTGCCCTCGACCTGAGTATCGCCAGCTCTGGCGACTTCTGGGGCCTGCTGCAGCCGTTCGCACACCTGAATGCCGGACGCATTGCATCCGGCGCGCTAGCCATGCCGCGCTGGGCGAGCGCCTTCTCGCTGGTCACCTGCGTGGGCAGCATACGCGAGCTCAAGGAGAAGGCGCTGCGCACCCAGCAGGAGTTCCAGCATGCCGCTGCGCTCTCGAACGCGGCGCTGAGCGCGCTCTTCTACTTCATGCGCTGCTCGCAGCTGGAGCACACCGAGCTGGCGGCGCAGAGCACGACTGCGGGCCAGGTGCCGCCCAACAGTGGCACACAGAACGTGCAGGAACTGTGCTACGAGCGCGCCTACGTGGTGCTGCCCCCGCTGGCCGAATGGCTGCGCGTTGCCTCTGCGCACGCGGAGCATCGCAATGGCATCATGATCGACAAGGATGACATACTGCAGGTGAGTGTGGCCCAGTGAAATGCGATCGCAATGACTTAATCCTTGTGCTTCTCTGCAGGCTGCGCGTCTGCTGCTGCCCGGCGTGGACTGTCCCATACGCCCGGTAGCGCACGACGAGGAGCTGCCCACCAAGAAGACGCACTTCAGCTGCAGCAGCAATGGCAGCGCCAGCGCCGTTGGCAGCTCAGCCGGCAGCATCACCGGCACCGGCAGCAGCAGCTCCAGCTCGCCGGCTGTGAGCAGCATTGGCGAAGACACCTCCGAGCTGGGCAGGCGTGCCACCATCGGCGTGGCCTTCAAGCTGTTGCTCACCGGACGCGCCGAGCTGCTGGCACAGGCTGCTCAGCTGCTGCCGCCGACGACGCGTTACGACACACAGAACAGCGCCGGATTGACGGCTCTGATGGTGGCCAGCATACGCAACGACGAGGTGGCACTGCATGCCCTGCTCGACGCCGGCTGCGATCCTAATGTCGAGGTGCCCGCGGCGGGCAGCGCCGGCTACCCGGCCATCCAGCCGGACACGCAGCACTGGACGGCGCTGAGCTTTGCCGCCAGTCGAGCCAACTATGTGGCGCTGCGCATTCTGCTCGAGCGCGGCGGCAAGGTGGAAGGCGGTGCACGCAGCAGCGAGGAGAAGTGCACGCTGACGCCGCTGCAGCTGGCGGCGGGCACAGGCAACCTGGAGATGGTGGCTCTGCTGTTGGCGCATGGCGCCAACGCGTTTCTCTCAACGCAGCAGAAGGACACGCTGTGCTTTGCGGCCGCCGCGCAGAAGGGCTGCTTCTGCGCCATCTCCGTGGCCGCGGCCCATGGACATCGCTCGTGTCTGCGCAAGTTGCTCGCACATCCCGTCTCGCCCTGCACGCGCGACGTGCTCTCGCTGGAGGAGATGCTGGCCGAGGGCGACGTGGGCGGAGGAGTGCGCGGTGCGGGAACGGCCACAGCAGCCGGCCCGACTGGCGAGGATCTGCTGCCGCTGCTGAACAAGACGCAGATCAAGCGGCTGCAGGAGGCCATGTACCACAGCGCCGAGAACAATCATCTGGGTAAGTGAAGCAGGCAGAAGCAGAGCAGCTCAGCTGATATTTACCTCATTCTCTATTTCTCTCTCGCTCTCTGGACAGACATTACCATTGAGCTGCGCAAGCTGGGCGTGCCCTGGACCCTGCACTGCTGGATGCACGCGCTGTCGGCGGCGCATGAGCTGCGCCTGGACGCGGTCATCGATCAGCTGCTGCAGGACTTTCTGCAGGTCTGCCCCGACGACTACAGCGCGCAGTTCGTCAGCGAGTGCCTGCCGCTGCTCTTCAACATCTTTCGCAACAAGAACGAGGGCACCACCTTGCTGCTGGCGGACATCTTCGCCACGTGCTTCGGCTGGGAGGCACTGCATCCGCTGAAGGAGCAGCCGCCCATGCAACCTGTGCAAGGCACGCGCATCGATCCAAAGTTTGTGAACAATCCGGAGCTTAGCGATGTCACCTTCCGGTGAGTACGAAGTGTGGAACCCTCGACCAGCGACAGTTTCTAACTCAGCCAATCCCTTGCAGCGTCGAGGGCAAGATCTTCTATGGCCATAAGATTGTGCTGGTCACGGCCTCACCACGTTTCCAGAGCATGCTCAGCTCGAAGCTGAGCGATGCCAGCAGCACGCCGACGGTGCAGATCAACGACATACGCTACCACATCTTCCAGCTGGTGATGCAGTTCCTCTACAGCGGCGGCTGCTCTGCCCTGGACGTATCGCATGGCGATGTGCTTGAGCTGATGGCTGCCGCCAGCTTCTTCCAGCTGGAGGCTCTGTTGCGCTACACAGAGGCACGCTGCTCCGAAATGGTCGATGTGGACAACGTCGTGGCCATGTACATACACGCGAAGGTGCGTCAGTGAGCACTACTATATAGGTTACAGGGTATATCGAACTGAACTAACTCTCACACTACCCTGCAGGTCTATAATGCCAACAATCTCTTGGAGTACTGCCAGTGCTTCCTGCTGCAGAACATGGTCGCTCTGCTCACGTACGATGACTCGGTGAAGCGTCTGCTGTTCGCCAAGAAGATACCAAATCACGACGTGCTGGCGGGACTGCTGCAGACGCTGCAGCAGCGTCTCAAGAGCCGCAAGCCCAACGCCGGTGCGGTGCTCAGCTCGTACCGTTCGCCGCCGGCCACGCCCATCAAGAAGTAGAGGGAAGACCCGATCAGAGCCGATCAGCTGGATCAGACTTATGTTCTACATACTTATCGTCATATTTATTGCATTGTTTTTAACGATTTCTACGTGTACGCTCTCTGTATTATAACGCCCTAACCGTAGATCCATGTATGCCTAATACCCGATTAACGATAACCGATAACTGATAACCAATAACCGATATCCGTATCCGTAGTTGTACTTTGTATACTCTCAACTTGTTCAGCGCACTGTTAATTTAAACGCTAGATACTAGACAGTAGACCCTAAACCCTAGACCCTAGACACTAGATATCGTGGAGCAGCTTAGCGATCGCATCGTATCCTGTAGTTAGTTGAAATTGTTTCTGCATTAAACTGAAAACAAAACAAACAGCACTACGAGTTTCGGTTACTTTGGATCATGATCGGTCTCAGCGGCTTTATTAGAACTTTGGCGGCTTCTCGTAGTTCGTGTCGGGCACCTGTTCGGGATTCTCGCTGGCCAGCTTGGCAGCCAGTGATATCTGGGGCAGAATGTTGCCGCCCTCGGGCACAAAGCCGCGATGGTCGGCCTTGTAGTGCACAAGAATCTCCTTGCCGTCGGCATCGAAGTACGAGTAGGATCCGTTTATCTCTAGATACTCATCCTTGGCGCCTGCGTTGTGCACTTGTGCGGATTCCTCGCGGTGCGTGCCGTCCTCGCCCTGGTAGAAGAAGTGATACGAGCCATCCTCGTTCTTCTCCTGTCCCGAGTCAACAATGGCAATGGGCGCCACAGTGGAGTGCACCTCAACGGGGGCGGCCCAGACCAGGCTGGCCAGGCACAGGCTCGCGACAAGGAGGCAAAGGAACTGCGAGAGAGACAGAGAGAGAGGGGGAGAGATGCGGAGAATGTGTGTGAGTATGTTGAATCTGCTTCTCCGTTGAGCTTTATCCACTTACAGGCTTGAACATGCTGCTAGCTGTGCTGCGTCTCGTGCTCCGCTCGAGTTTGACTTGCTGCAGTGGAGTGGCCCTCGCTTATATAGTCCAACTTGGTGGTCATCTGCCCTACCGGTTTTATTCGTCGCCGGTCAACGCTTGTGACATACATTAAGTCGCAAATCTGGGGACCGAGACTCGAAACTCGTTCTAAGAATTAATTTAAGATCAATTAACTACGCGAAAACGCCCTGCAATTTCGGGCTTGGGGCATTGTGTCGGAGAGGCAGCTTCTCCAGTCAGGAGAGCGAGGAGAGCGCAGGAGAAGCCCGAATACTCATGAGTGTATTCACGCCGCATTCTTTGCACTTGTTTACTCTGCTCTTAACGCCATCCGAGTTGCGCTCCGCTCATTAAATCAGCATGATTATAATTATAGCAGATGATGATTATATTATGATGCGGTTCGTCGACATTTCTGCATGCATTGTTAATCGCTCCGTCTCCCCTGCCTGCTCCTGTTCCACTTCTCTCCCTCTCTCTGCCTCTTTCTCTCGCCTCACGTTCTACTTTGAGATATTTTTGTAGAACTCGCGCTGGAATTTAATTGAATGCATTCGGCGCGGCTGGCGATTCGACTCGATTCGATTCGGTACTTGTTCGACTTTTCTCGAACAAAGATTTCTCAATTGCAATTGTTTATGGGAAAACTATAAACAAATTCTCTGGCCGCGCCCCACCAGCTCTTCTTCAGCCTCTCGGTGCTGCCAACGCCAGTGCTCTCAGCTTCGACGCCCTCGCAGGCGATTGTTATTTTTGGCTCAGATCGTGCGGGAGCACTAAATTTTCCAGCCCCCACAATACAATGCGCTTCACACACAGATCGGACTAGTATATGGCACGCACACAAACACACACACACAAGCGTACATAAGGTATGATGTGTGCTTAGGAAAGGAAAAGTCGGGGACGGGGGAGTTACAAATCGAAATACTTAAAGGTGCCACATGCGCTTTGGTTTCGTTCGATATTTGATTTCGATTCGGTTTCTTGGCTTTTGTTTATGCAACAATAAATTATACATTTAATTTCGTTTCATTAGAAATGCTATAGAAGTATCATTGCTTAACAGTTCGGGGGTGGTATGTATGAATCGGCATATATATATACACACTTATGCCTATATGCATATCGACAGCGTGCAATTCAATATATCAATTTGTGCGCTGAACTGGAAATATTACTTGGGAATTGCAGATTTTCAAACATCCGTTGAATATATAGAATACATACTAAAGCTTATATATGCTGGCGTGATATACAAATGGCTAAGGTCTGCCATCATTGTATCGCGGCTCTATATTCATTTGCGCAAATAATAATTAATTATGCTCGATAATTTATGGGAATATAAAAACATAAATAGGTCTCTGTTGCGCATGGTCAATCATTAATACCTAAAACATTTTATAGCGTATAACGATCCGAGCGAGATATATATAATCGAAATTGTGCGATCTGCATGTACCTGCGTCTATAGATCAAAAGCTTTGATGGAAAACAGACACTGAATGATCGATCGTTGCCTGATTCGATGTTCGAGTGCTTTTATTCTATTTCAATGTTCAGATGTTTCGGCATTTTATTATGCTCTCCAGATGCATATAGATAGATCGCACATACATATACCGACGTTGATTCGGGCACAATTAGGATGACTCATTAGTTTGCTTAGAGAGTGAGGGAGAACTCTATGTAGGTTTGGATGAAGTTACTCACCTTTTGGTCGAATTGCTGATCATTTGCGATTTGCTGATCAAATTCGTAGTAAATACGCCTTTTTCCCTTTCCTGTCGTTGCCAAATAAAACGCCAGTAAGCGGAAAAAGACAAATCGACTAGAATTCTGGAACTATCGCGAACTTAAGTAAAACATATTGCCCGACCGAAATCGCCAATTCTCAATTCTCGATGCCGAATTTTAAATTGAATTTGTCAAGATTGATTTATGAACTCGGCCAGGGGCCTGGTGCAGGGGAAGGGGACGTTCTGAATGCGTATAGGATCTGGAAAACTGTGCCAAGAGGCTGTTGCTGTTGCTGTGGCTGTCTGTTGTCCGATGTCTTTGCGAAAAGCCCGATGCGGCCTGCTCTACGCATGCCATATAAAAATAGTTTTATTTTTATACTTTGTGCTGGTTGTGATTTTGGTTTTATTTTTTTTATGGACTTCCCCCACATACGCGGCACGTATGTGGCATCTGCCAAAGAGCACACAGCTGTCTCTCCATGCCACACATACGATACTATATTAGATAGACTCGTACGTATATGTATATACAATATATTTTCTATGGAGATCTGCACACACATCTGCGTCGTCCATAGGCTATAGTCTATAGTCAAGGAAGTTGTAAACTACGCGCACAGACTATTAAATCGTGATTTGTTTCGTTGCCGGGCGGAGCGGGCCGCGAAAATGGCGAGAATTCGACGAAATTGTGGAAAACTACAAGATTCGTGAAAATTCGTGAAAATTGTGAATATCATGGGAAGCCATGGCGAAAGTCGTGAAAATGTGAAATGTGTGGGGGGTAAACAAAAAAAATGACGACATGCACACGAATTTCGATGGGCAGAAGCGCAGATCGCAGATCGGTCGAAGAGCGAAGAATATATATACGTATAAATAAATAAAGATGAAAAATTATGAAAAACAGGCGGCATGCGGCATTAGGCAGGCAGCAGGCATCTCGAAGACGACTGACTATATTTTTTTTGCGCTATTCTCTTTGGACTTTTCAACGTTTTTAACGGAAAATATTTTTAGCCAGAAGGCAGCGCAGAGTTGAGTGAAAATATTGGAAAGCCGAAAATCGTACGTCAGTGTATGTGCGCCTGTGTCTGCGTACGTAATGTGCGATATGTTTATCTGTATCTGTTTGGAACTTGGCAACAGGCGAGCTACGCCCACTTCCGCAGCGCAAACCCCCAACACTTCCTACCATCAATGATCCTTCCGGAAAAAACACTTTCAATTTCCGATCACAATTTTCCAAGTTTGCCATAATTTTTTGGACTTTGCTTTATTTTCCATACTTTCGACTGAGTATTCCTTTTTGTTTCGGGATATTTCTGTTATAGCGCACCGATCCGTACACGCTGACGCGTCGCGACACACTGCACCTACGCTCCAAAATTTCAAAAACTCTAAGACGCCCGAATTGTTGAAAAATTCTGAAAATGAAAACGAACAGCAAAAAGCCAACGCAGAAGAATAGGAAAAATAATGTAAAATGCCGACACGAAGCGCACCGAGCGTGCGAGAGAGCGAGAGCGAGAGCATGCGACAGAGATGGCAGATGCTGCCTTTGCCACAGGGCAGTGCGAGCGAGATGGACGAGCGTCAGGCATCGAGCGTCGGGCGTTGAGCGGACCGGCCCGGAACTCAAGTGCACGAACGATCCACGACGAGCACGGCAATTCGTGTTCGATGCTCAGCAGCTGGCCTCCCATGCTAGCCCGCCAATGCCCGCTCCCTGCCTGGTCGCCACTCTAGGGTACAACATCATCATCATCTCCACCCACCCACACACACACTCTCACACTCACACGTTTCCGCTGCCATAGAAATTTCGTTTCTAAAAACGGACAAAATAGCTCGTTAGGATGGCAGGCGGGGGGAAGCAGGAACAGATCTGGATCGAAATACAGCTCCAGATTCCGTCTGGCTGGCGGCGGGTCACGTCAAAGTCAAAGCCCGTCGAGTTAGCCACAGTTACGCACACACACACACACACACACAGACGCACAGACGTGCAGTTCGCTTCCGAATTTGTTTAGACTAAGCCCTGCACTCGGGCCACACCCAAGAGCAGACCCTGTATCTGTCCGTCATTCCGGGGCGAAAATAAACAACAACAACGACAGCAACAGCAACAGCAGCGGCAGCGGCAGCCGCTGGGAGTGTGCGCCTGTTCGCCTGGAATATGATTTTTTTATACTCTAAACATTCGGAATGTTTATGTTTTCAGCCCGAAGGTGCAGATGGAGGTGGCGGCGCAGGGCAACGGGAATGGCAGGGACATGGGGCATGCTGGCAGAGCTGGCTAGCTATCCAGCTATTCCATTTAACTTTCTCTCACATTGTAAACATTTCACTTGACTCGCTGCTAAATTTAACATTCTCGCCATCACGAAACAACCAAATAAATTACGGAAATAAACAAAACGCAAACAAAAAACTGAAAGCTGAAAACTAACAAAGAAAAAAGGAGAGTGAAAAACGATCGCGCGATCGTCGGGCAAGAAAAATTACCTGCGCTTTGAGTTGCGGTTTTCTTTAATCGCTGGAAATTCAAAGGAAAATCTAAATGCAAAAGACATACAAGAAGTTCGTCAGTGCTGGATATGATTCCGATTAGCAACGGGGTATCCGATTGGAATGGGTTGCAAATAAGGCGGAGATGAGTGCTGGCAAAATCCCTGTTTGATAAATCATAGGAATAGTTGAATCATTTCCAAATTGATGATCTTCATTCCAGTCACAAATTGCAGTTTCAATTGGAAATTAGATAATTAATTTCATAAGAAATATTAATATTTATGTATTTATTATATTTAAAAACTACTCGATTATATTTAAAATTTACTCAGTTTTTTAATAAAACCTTTTTTTAATTGTAAGTTCAAGAACTACATTCGAATTTTCAGCTTATATAAATATCAGTACATCAAATTGCAGTAGCATACAACATAGACTGACATGAGTGTAGGAGTAAGGCCTATTTAGTAACTATACGGGTCTATTCCAAACTTACTCGTATGCCAAATGAATCATTTTTGAAATTATAAGCTGAAGTTCTCTTTCAAAATCTCCATATCAATCACAATTCGCAGTGTGAACCTTTGGCTCAATTTTTGCACGCATACTCGAACACACGCATAGGTTTCAAGATGACTGAGCAGTCGAGTGTAGCTGATTCGCTGATTGGTGCACTGAACATGGAGAACATTGTGGATGGCATTTGCAAGCGGCTCAAGATCATCGCCGTCGACGTGGAGAAGGTGCAGCGGGCCAAGGAGCTGCTGCTGTCGCTACAGCGTCGCAAGGCGTTCATCAATCTGTTCGGACTGGACGACGACGACAGCATCAACGAAAACTTGGAGGACATGCAGCGCCTGACATCGCTGCATAGCCTCAGAAAGATGTCGCGTATGATTGTCGACGACACGGAGAGTGACCTGATAAAGATGGACGAGGAGTTCACGCACGACTCATGCGAAATGCCGTTCGAGGAGGAGCGTTGGCATAACTACTTCACCGGCTATCAGATCCTCAGCCTGCCGGAGGGCTTGGACAGCAATGAGAACCGCAAGTGCATCGAGCTATGCCCCGGCGCCTGCAACCAGGATCTTAAAATGTATTTATGTGAGTGTGTACATCCCGATTGGGTCCATCTAATCAACCGTCAACCTGGTCTAGATAGTGTCGGGCATACGCTGCTTTATGCTCGATCTGTTCTGTGGTCCGCTGAAGGAGAACCAGGATCTGATCGTACAGCTGCGCGAGGCCGAGATCACCGTCTCCAAGGAATATGGCTTTCCCGTGGTGTCCACTATTGTGGCCAAGTTGTCGCCGCGCTACCAGTATACCGGTTATCTTGAGGACTCCACTGTGGAGTCCATTGATCTGCCTTTCGGCACCAAGGTGATCCTCACCACAGATCGCACGTACTCGCGTCGCTGTACGGGGCAGCTGATCTACGTGAATGCCCGTTTCCTGTTGTTCAGTGTGAGGCGCTTTGATATTATCCCCATCGGCCAGGAGATCCAGTTGAAGGTGCGTTCGGTACGCCAAGATCACATGCTGTGTTGTGTCTGCCGTGCCGGAGCGCTGCACTCCTACATGCCGGTGCTTTTTCCGAAACGCTGCGCTCGCTATAGCGTCTCTTACGAGGAGGTGGAGGATCTAACATTCGCCCGCGAAGTCGGCCTTAACGTGATCATCTCCAATGTGGCCGGCAGTGTAGCCTACGTGGATAACATGGAGTTCGTGATGCAAACGCTACAGTGCCAGAACATGCGACTCTTCGCACGCGTCGTGCTCAACGAGATGATGGGCTGTAAGGAGGAGCTGAACTGGATTGCGGAGCGCTACGATGGATTCCTGGTGGAATTTGCCAAACCCGAGAATGCGCCGGATATAATGCAGATGTGCCGCAATGCCGAGTGCTTCATGCAGCTCGCCTATGCAGCCAAGAAGCCCATCATACTGGATCCCTGGCAAATCAATGTGCAGAACTTGCGCATCGATCCCTCGCACTACTATTACGCCTTCTACTACCCGGACAAGTATCTGGTGAAGTCGAAGCATACATTTAAGGTCTTCTACTTCAACTTCCTGCAAAGTGCCATTTTCGAGCAGATCTCACGAACGGCCCTGGCCAAGATGCCCATGTGCGACAGCTCGCATACCGGAGCCGACGGCCTGGCCCGGGCCGTGGTCACCGCCTCCATGGAGATACAGGCCAAGGCGATCGTGGTGTGCGGCGTGACCACGCGCATGGTGCAGAAGATATCGCATTTCCGGCCGCAGGCACCGATCATTTTCATTAGCCACATGCGATCGGCCGAGGACTACGCCTCAGTGTTCCACAACGTAACCATGGTCTCATTCCGCACCAAATTCTTCATGAACCATCGCCGCAACACGTTCCGCAAGGCTGTCTTCGCCGTCGCCTATTTGGCCTCGCGCAAGATCGTCAAGCAAGGCGATCGCATCATCCTGGTCTACAACTATGACTCGGGCACAAATTTCCCGGAGAAGTACTTGATCTACAAATTCAGCAAATTCCACTTTGTAGAGCATCTATCCGCCACGCTGTTCCCCTTGCTCGTAGGACCACAAGCCCTCAGGAAGTCAACCAATCGCCCATCATCCAACAGACCTTGATCGATGCGATCGAGGAGAAATTGCGTAGAGTTTGTCGTTGAATCCGTTATTTAATGGGAATGTGTTAGTTCGTCTTAAGTGCTAGTCTAATCTGCAGTACGATTATAGTTATATAATTACAAATACATATACATTATACACAGATCGACGAAGGCCCCCCGACTGTACACATAAATTATAAATAGAAGAAGCCTGCGGGGAGGGGGATAATCGAGTTACACTTGGTTTTCGTTTCCCTATATACAGTCTCGCTATATAGTGGTTATATAAATAACTATAAGCATTGATCGTTGCATAAAAAAGGCCATAACAATAAACATAACAAAGCACAAGACTCTAAGCCAAGGTCCTGTGAAGGGCGCGCATCGTGACGTGCTCGTAGGCGGCCTTGAGTGTGGTATAGCAGTAGCCCGCCATGCCGCTCATCTCGGCCTGGAAGTTGGGTCCGCCCGTCAAGTCGTCTAGCAGCGCCAGCTCGGCGCCCAGATGCGGCACAGCGGCGCGCAGCATGCTCAGCATCGAGAGAGGAATCATGTTGTCCGCGTTCAGCTGCGCGGCACTCGCTGCAAGTAAACAGACAATACTATAGAGATATATATGATATAGTTAGTTGGAGCACTCACCTGCCATGGCGTGCTCATAGGCTTCCGTCAGCAGCTCCATGCTGCGCTGTATCACAGTCAGCATGTCCTGCGGACTGAACTTCTCCTGCAGCTGCTTGAGCGTCTGGACGGCCTCCTCGAATTGCTTGTCCAGCATGACCGCGTGCAGGCAACTGTAAACAGCCATAACAACATTTAATAATATTAACTGAAGTTGAAACCGACACTGAAATTGCCGGTAAGCTCGCAGGCGAACGAGTTGAACTCGTTTCTTATGCGAACTGCGAATATATTGTGTGAATCATGCAGGCGAAACCGGCAAATTCTATTTGCCTCAAATCTCTGGAATTTGATCAATGAAATGTAGTGCTAGCGAGGGTAGTTTATATTATTTGTATATATATATATATATTAATTGTAAAAATATAAATTATGGTAAGTTTTACTGTGATACTATGAAAATGGCTGCCTTCTATAATTTCTGTGTATACTTTCCGATTTGGAATGTAATTGGATGATAAACCTGTTATAATGAACTTATTATAGTTGATTTAAATATCGATTTTGATCAGCAGTGAGCGTAGCATTCAATATTTAATATAAACCTAATCTGCATATGCTATACAGGAATCTTCATGCCAAATTTTAACTTTCTAGCTCTTACTATAGCTGAGTTCTTTATGTTTAGTCACACAGACGTACAAACAGACAGAGATGACCAAATTACTTTGCTATTGATACTAGCTATATTCTGTTTGGTCTGCCATGCCTCCCATTGTTTGTTACCTACAGCTATCTGGTCTATCGCTTTGCACTGCTCGAGCTACCCTCGCACTCTGCCAGCATGGTTAATTAAGTTTTTAATTGTGTCAGAGACTTTTAACAAGCGTTCTCCGACCGTGCATAGGCAATAAATAAAGTCGGACAAAGCAGACAAATCACAGACATTAATTCCAGTCTAATCTGTTTGTTTACTCTTCTCGCTTTACTTACCTGTCGTGGCCGAGCAGCTGCACCAGTTCCTCGTCGCTGAGCTTCTCGGCATGGTTCAGATTTTGCCGGTACAGCTCGTCCTTGCGATTGTACTTGTTGGCGTAGAGCACGAACAGCGTTGAGTAGATGCCCTCGGAGAGAACCAGCGGGTAGAGCAGCGTTATGTGCGAGATGACCTCGCGACTGCCCTCGAGATGGCAGAAGTCCTCGGGCAGGGCGGGGAACATCTTGCGCACGAAGCGATAGATGCGCCGCGATATGCACTCCCATTCGCGCATCGCCTGCTTGGCCAGTATGGGCGTCGGCTTGACCTTCCAGTAGCCGTACGAGTAGTGGAAGCAGTTGGCAATGCGCTCGTTCAGCGCGTACAGCGGATGATAACGATCCTTGAAGGCCTGCTCCAGATACAGCCGAATGCAGGCCACGTCATGCTCGCTGAGGCTGGAGGCCATGCCGAAGCTGGGCACCTGCTCCAGCATCGCGCTGCTGGTCGATGTGGTCGACGTAATGGAGCAGTTGCTGTTGTTCCGATGCTTCGATATGTTGTTGTTGTTATTATTGTTATTGTTGTTGTTGTGATTGTGTGTCACATTGGCGAAACTGCTGCTCAGATTGCCCGCCTCAGATTCCCCATTCACACTATGATTGAGCAAGCTCTCGTCGAGACCAAAATTGACCAGACTCCTTGTGTCCAGCGTCGAGTTGTGTCCAATGGACAGCAGGCTGTCCGATCGCTGCAGCTCGTCCAGCTTGCGACAGAGCGTCTCCTGCGAGTGGATGCGACGCGGCGTCGAGCTGAACAGATCGAGCGTGTTGCCCTGCAGTTTGTTCGAGACAAGTGAAGCCTGCGAAGTAGGCGTGCTGCTCGCCAACTTCGCTACCGGCAACGGCGACGGCGACTGCGACTGCGACTTCTGTGGCAGCGGCAGGCTGAGCAGTATGTTACTAAAGTAGTTGCCCGGCTTGGCGGCATCCCGGGCACGCTGTTTGCTCATGTAGACGGCAATGCAACTCCAGATCTGCGCCGTGCTCAGCGCCGTCTTCGCGGGCTTCCTCAGCGTGCCCGTGGCCGGACTGTTGCTGCTGCCCGCAGCGCTGCAGCTGGCCACATCCGACTCGAAGTTCATGAACAGCGCGCGCCACTTGCGATTATGATCCACCAGCATGCGGCCCAGTGTGCTGTAGAGAAAGGAGTATGCATTGATTCATCGTTGCAAGCACTCCACTTCGGCCACTCACCTGGGATACTTGGGAAAGCGTCGATTGAGCGCCAATTCGCCCGTCTGCACGCGCACCGTCTCCCAGCTGCCTGTGAGGTGGCCGAACATCTTGTTGCCAATCAGCTCGTAGTTCTCGTCGTCCTCCTCGCTGGCACCCAGCACCTGCCCCGCATCGCCGCAGGGCATGTAGTACTCGCCCCGCCCGCTCGGCCCCTGCAGCGTCAGCTCGCCCTCGTAGTAGTAGTCGTTCTCGAAGACCGCCACACCAACTCCACTGAGATCGTCCGCTGCGAAGTTGCCCTCGAAGTAGTCGCCGCGGTTCGTGATGCAGCTGCCTATGCCGCAGCGCTTGTTGTCCGCGAACATGCCCATGTACTTGTCGCCACTGAGCAGATCCTCCATGACTCCGTAGCCACTGCGCGTATTGGCCATGTACTCGCCGACGTAGATGTAGCGGTTGTTCCGCATCATGCCATGGCCGTGGAAGAGCCCCTCGCAGAAGTTGCCCTCGTAGATCTCGCTGTCCGCTCCGCTGCTGCCGTTGAGCTCGTAGACGCCAAAGCCATGGAAGCGTCCGCCCTTAAAGTTGCCCACATAGACGCCCGTCGAGGGAATGACCATCTTGCCGTAGCCTGTGGAACCGCAGCAGCAGATTATTTGAGAATTCAATGGAGCTATCTGTCTCTTACCTTCAATGACGCCTTGGCGCACTTCGCCGCAATAGACACTGCCGTCGGGATACTCCAGATAACAGTTGCCGTGGAGCACACCCTTGCGCCAGGTGCCACAGGCCTTGACCCTGCTGAACTTCGGATGCTCGCGGCTGTACTCGTAGGCCGTGGAGCGCACGCTGGGCACTGGACTGCCCAGCGGTCTCCCCAGGGCAGCCACAATGCTCGACTGCAGCTGATCGAGCCAGACCTTGCGGGTCTCCGACTTGCGTGTGCCCAGCAGAAAGCTCTTCTCCGGCGTGACGATCCTCAGCCCCAGCTCACCCTCCGACCAGACCCAGAGCGCGTTCAGCGGATACGAGTGCAGCGTGTTGCCGCCCAACTGACACAGGAAGTCGGAGAAGAGTATAAAGCTCTGGCTGGATATGCTGATGCCGGTGTGCACCAGTTTCAGCGGTACCAGCGCGGAGGTGAGAATGACACGCCGCTGTCGCTGGCGCAGATGTGCAATGCGCGGCGTGCAATCCTTGCTGCTCCAGAACTCTTTGGTATTCACAGCCAACTCCTGGCTGATGCAGCTCATGCGCGCGAACTCCGACCAGGCCAGGCGATGCTCCTCGTACTCGGGCTGCGTCTTCACCAGCAGCTCCATGAACTGCATGAACAGTTGGTAGACGCCGAACGGCTGCTGGAACAGCCGCGTCAGGTAGCTCTCCTCGGCCAACTCCGCCAGCGGATTGTGATAGCAGTACGGCGGCGATGCGATGGTGGCCACCACCTCGCCGAAGCCGTTCACCGACAGCACGTCGCAGTAGGCGCGCGTGTAGGCCTCGAACAGCTCGATGTACTCGCGATGGTAGCAGATAAACAGCAGATCCGCCGGCTGCTCATAGTCCGCCCGATAGAATCCCTCGAGCGAGTGCAGCGTGGCTGCCACCAGGCACACGATCCGCTCCCAGTTGAGCAGCAGCGGCGCCAGTGTGGGCAGCTCCCAGTTCAACAGCGTCTGCACGGCCTTGCGCTGCTTGAGCAGCAGCTGCAGCTGCGACTCCAGGTGGCTGAGGAAGTAGTGGTACTGCCGCTGAAACTGGCGGCAGTTCTGCAGCGTGTAGCCGCCGGCCGAGTGCAGCAGACGCATCTGACGCGGCCAAGCGGCGCCCAGCTGCAGATGCAGCAGCGTCTGCTCGTACGTGCTCGACTGCGATTGGGATTGGGTTGGCGATCTGCCTTGGGGCAAGCTCTGTATCTGACCCGCTGCGTTGAGCAGCAGCGTGCGATAGTCGCCGCAGGTGGCTTCCAGCGCGGTGCTCTGCTCCGGCGTCAGTTGCTCGGCCAGGCATATCTCCATGGGCGAGCTGAGATCCTCGCCCAGCTGCTCGCGACTATTGAGGCCCCAGTGGTAGAGGCGTCCGTCCAGTGTGCGCGCCACGCTGTGCTGCCTGCCGGCCGCAATGCTGCAGACGCCCATCTCATCGAGCTTCTCCAGACGCGTCACATGGGCGCGTCGTATGTGATCGCCTGTGCCCAACACGCCGCCGTTAGAAGCGCCAAAGGTGAAGAGCTGCGTGTGGAGCAACGCATAGCCCTGCTGCAGTAGGTGGCGCGTGTTGGCCGCGAAGCTGCGCTCCGAGCTACCGCTATGCAGGGATTTAAGTGAGCCTCCGCCTCCGCCACGCTCCTCTGGCGGCGTCTGCTGCTGCTCCTGCAGTTGCAGCACATCGTCGGCCAACTGATGAGGTGCCACCAGCATGACGAAGTGTTCCTCGCCGGCAGTCAAATCGAGCAGCTGCTTGCCCTCCTCGCAGAGACGCATGTGGCGCGGCTGCTCCGCGTTGAAGACCTCGCCACAGCTACCCAGCACGTAGGTAGCGCCGCTGTCGCTGACGAAGACCACACCCTGTTCAGAGCAGCAGACGCGCCGCATGCAGACGCCCTCGTCGAGCAGTTCAAGCGGATCAAAGCTGAGCGTCTGCCAGGCATGCGGACGATAGCTGCCTGCTATGAGCTGCCGCTGCACGCTGCCGTTGGAGAGCACCACGAAGAGCTGTCGACTGCCGCGACAGAAGTCCACGTCAACAATGTCCGTGCGCAGGAGGTTCAGTTCCAGGCAGTTTCCAGCGCTTGGCTGCGCCGAGTAGAGTACGTGATCCGCCGTCAGCAGCAGCAGCCAATGCTCCTCCGTTCTGCCAGTTTCTTCGCCCATGAAGCAGAGGCGCAATGCGGGCGTACGGGTCAGCGGGGGAACTCCCTTCCATTGCAGCTGCAAAGCGTTGCCTTCGTAGTAGACGACAAACGCTTCGCCAGTGTTGCTGCTGTTGCTGCTGTTGTTGCTGCTGCTTTTGGTTGCAGTTGCTGCTGATGTTGCTACTGTTGCTGCTGCTCCACTGGAACTGGACATGTTTGGCCTGCGTTCTTTTGTTATTGTTGTTGTTGTGTCTTCCTCTTCTCCAGTTTTGTAACACGCAATTGCAACTGCACCAATTAGCGGCTATTTACACATTCTAATTGCATCGCGTCCCACCTTGAGGCATTCTACGAGCACATTTTGTCTATTCTACAACTGGAACAAATGCACGGCGATTGATTCCAGTACGAATTTTGCACTGCTCGCGTTCTAAAAAAAAAGTGACAAATTTCTAATAAGTTTTTATTTGTGATGGTTTCGCGAGCAAGTGTGACCAGAGCGGCCAACGACATATGATACCGGGCATGACTGCAAAATAAAACTACACTAGCCAACACGAAATACATTAAATACACACTATATGTGAATATTTTCATAAAATAATAGAGCCAGCTTTAATATATTATTTAATTATTATTATTATTAAATTACATTTGTACGAATTTGCCTAAATGTAAACAAAACAATCAAATACAAATATAATTTAATTTGAATATAAATAATGAAAGTGCACCCAAAGTAAAATCTATTTTATGTGCATCCAAAAGTAAACACTGTTTTTAAAAACTTTTGAAAAATTCTGTATGCTTTCCCTTAATTTCCTAAAAGACATAGCGGATGGAACTTTAACGAGCTCACAACTACGTTCAAAGCTAGGTGCTTCGATTCCTATTCGTGCAATCGAGAACGGCGTTTTAAGCACTTTACACACATTTTTAGCAATCTCCAAGCTACACTGTGTTAATAATATTGCCCGATATAATAATACAAATCTCTCTTAAATATCCTTGTACCAATTTGCAAATTCCAATTGGCAACATACTGAAGCTCCTCCACCGTGCTGGTATTTTTACTAGCATTCTGAGCTTTGCCAAGGACGGCCACACTGACAGCGTGCAAACAGCTGCGCAGCTGGTAGAAACTTTTGTTAGATTGTTGTAATTTTTGTTTACAACGCCAAAAATGTAGCAAGTACGTCAAGTGCAGCGGCAATTGTTATATAAACGGATGAAAACAATCTTGAAGAGTGAAGTAAGGCAGACAAGCAACATGATAGCGTAACTTTACAGCACTAACAAAACTCTTCCTGGCAGACGGCAATGGAGTCGGACTGTTCGGGCGGTGCTGCGCTGGCAGACGACTCGGGGCTGTTCAGCTGCAGCAGCGAGGCGGACGAGTCTCTCAACCATTCCATAGCAGAGTCGCAGCAGGGGAAAGCACTGCAGCGGGACTCGCTGTTTCTAGTCACGCAGGAGCTGCGCAAGTCGCGCAGCGAAGTGGAGCGCTTGAGTAAATCGGAGCAATGGTACAAGCAGGAGGTACAGTCTCAGAAACAGAATCGCCTGGAAACGCTGGAGCGGCTCTACGCGCAGGAGCGCAAGTACATGCTGGAGAACCAGAGATTGCAACAGGATGCACTGCGTCTTGAAGCGAAATGTGCTTCGCTCGAGTCTGGCGCTCAGAGAGCAGCTGCACAGCCGCTGAGCACGTCATTCCCTACAACAACAACTACAACTAGTCATTCCCACGATACCATCGAGCTGGAGCAGCATCAGGCGAAGCTTATGGATCAGCGTCAGCTGATTGAGGTGCTTCGCAAACAGAAGAAGGAGTTGCTGGCCGACATTCAGCGCCTGAGCTTGGATCACGATGAGAAGCAGCTGGAAATGGAGAGTCAACTGGCGGGCATGGAGCTGGAGAATAAGCACATGACGCGCCAGTGCAAGCAGCTCTTAGTGGAACAGCGGGAACTGGCCTACAAGCTGGAGCTGAAGGAGACTACACTGCGCGGAGTGACCGCGGAGCGGGAGCAGCTTCGTCAGGTCGTTGCGGAGCTGAATGAAACGCTGCAAACGCAGGAGCAGCTGCTGGCCCTCAAGGAAAAAGAGTTCCTTGAACTGAAGCAGCACTACCAGGAGAAACTGACTCAGGAGTCGAGTATCGATGCCATGCACAGCTACAGCCTGGCGTTTCACGGCGAGATCAACGCAAAGACCAGCGAGATTGCCAACCTCAAACACGCGCTGCACGACCTGCAAACAGAGCTGCTGCTCATGTCGCAGCTGCAGGCACAGAACGAGGAGCAGCACAGGCAGCTAGAGCAATTGAACTTCCAACTGGAAGCGCAGCAACTGGAGCACGCGCTGCGGGAGGCGCATCTCAAGGATCTGACGAGCGAGAAGACAGCACTTGCGAATCAGTTGCAGGCAACGCAGCAGACGTTGCAGCACGTGGAGCAGCAGCTCATCCAACTGCACCAACAGTACGCCGAGGCGTGTGCCAAGTGCGAGCACAGCAAGTTGCAGCTGCAGCTGCAACAGAGCCAGAATGCTGAGCAGCAGCAGCAGCTCAAGGACCTGCGGCAACAACTTGCAACTTATGTGGAGCACTGCAGCCAAACCGAGCACAAGCTGGAGCAACAGCAACAACAGCAGCTGCAGATGCAAGACAAGTGCACGCAAGCGACGGCAGACAACGCCGCACTGGAGCAGCGCATTGAGAGTCTGGAGCAGCAGCTGCTGGCAGTGAGCAAACAGAAGCAGCAGACTGTTGCCCTGTTGCAGCAACTGCTGCAGCAGCAGAACGATAAAATTAAGAACACAAGCGAAATGGAGTCCGACTGGGTGCAACTGCTCGAAGCGCTGCAAGCCACGCAGAAAATAGAGCAGCAAATGCAGTTGCAGCTACAGCAGAAGGCCGAGGAGCTGCAGCAGCTCAACGAGCTCTTCGCGCAGCAGAACGAACAACTGCAGCAGCTGCAGCTGCTTAGCCGAGCGCACGAGACGCAGAACAGCAACGAGCTGCAGCAACTCAAGGACGCACGCGCCGACGACGCGGCAGCATTGGGGCAACTGCGGCAGCAAGTCGAGACGCTACTTGAGGAGCGCGAAAAGGTGCCCAGGCAGCAGCATACGACGCTGTTGCAGCTGCTGGAAATGGAAACGGGTCGCCAGATGCAGCACGTCAAGAGTTGGCCGCAGTTGACCAAGTTACTGCGGCAGGAATTGCGTGCCGGAAAAGCGGCAGCGGAACTGCCTGCACTAAAGATGAAGCTGGTCAAACTGAGTGGAAAACACGAGAGTGCGCTGGCCAGAATAAAAGTGAGAGCAATCTGCAGTTTTTTTTATTTCTTTCTTATGCATACCTCACTCTTGCTTTAGTTTTTGGAGCAAACTCTGGCCGCGGAACGAGCTCGCTTCGAGGCATCCGATTCCGGCAAGTCGACAGCCAGCAGCACGCCCTTGGAGCCTGCTCATGAGGTGGCCAACCTAATCGACGACTACAAAAAGGTTACAGCACATTACATTAATTATTTCAAAGTCGTTTTAAACGCTCTTTCGAAATCAGCTCATTCAGCAGACGGCCCAGGAGACGGGGCGCCCGCGCAGTAGCTACATCATGGAGCTGATCGAGCGCAGCCAGCGTTGCCAACCAAATCTGTGCCAACTCAGCGAGGAACTGGACGCTTGCCGTGAGGATGTGCTGGATCTCACCAAGCTGCTGGCCAGTCGGGAGCCAGGCGCAGCACGTCAGGCGTCTGCGCCCTCGCTGATGGACGAGTTGCGTGCCGTTGCGGAACAGTCTTAGACAGCCAAAACCCCAGCCATATACCCACTAAACTTAGTCAATTAGTCACATTCGTAGAACTTGGATTAGTTTCAATTTTCGGTTGTACTTACTTTGTGTTTATGTGCTTTATGTTGTTTATGTTGATGTCTTTCTAAAAGAACTTGCGTTTGTTAACCGATTGTCCCGACCGGGTGAGCCACCTAACCACTAGTCCCACCCTGCTGAATGTATTCCCTGAAACTGCCTTCAACTCTGTCTATAATTTAACTCTCAGATGCTATATTTATTCCTAGAACTTTATTCCAAACAAATCTGTGTCGAATATATATATATAATTTAATTTATTTACCCTAGTTTGGTATACAATGATCATATGAATATATATATTTTTGTAAACGATTTTTGAATCAATTTAGAATAAGTTGAATAACCCACAAGATAATGTATACGACTGTCCTACATGTTTATTCCAAAACTGTATAAATACATGCAATTCATTCGAATGCGAGCATGAATAATGTGAATAATGTTCACGTGGACGTTCTGTACAATTTGAAATCGATTAAACAAGGAGTCTGGAATGCTGTTGAAATGGAGCTGCAGGTAAATGGAGATCGGGAAAACAGATGTTTAAGTCAATTCAAATCGATTTCTCACATTTCCCTAGGCGGCGGCATCGTTTCATATGCGAAGAGCGTGGCCATTGTCAACGTAGCCTGCAGGCCAAACCTGAGTCCCAGCTCGAGGTTGAGCCTGTGGGTTAAGGTTGCGGTTAAGGGAATGCCGGCTAAAGCACAAGAAGATGACGATGGCCCGAGCACAGATCGGGCACAGAGCGCAGCCGCGTCCACTTGGGTATTGATAAATGCGTTGAAAACTAAGCGACCGCCCAGTAGATTTGCACCCAAACGCAAACGCGAACGCAAACGTCGCCCTTCCGCCTTTTGTGGCACAGGCCACAATCGCTTGGCCAAATTCAATTGGCGCAATTTTTCATCGTTTCCCCGTGCCTTTAAGCGCAAACCGCGCTGCCTGCTGCTCTGCCTCCGCCTCCGCCTCCGCCTGCTGTTGCCCAGACTCCCGACTCTTGTCTATTGTTGTTGCTGCTGTTGTTCTTGTTGTTGTTGTTGCACTGGCAATTGTTCTTTTGCTGCTGCGGCTCAAGGTTGTTTATTTTGAAAAATCACCAAGTGGCCGGCAACTGGTCGCTGGAGCAGAGCAGAGCATAGCAGAGCAGGCACATCGTGGCCGTGTGGCTGCTGGCCTGGGATTTAATTCAATGCCTGGACATTTATAAATTGCATTCAATTTATACCCAACACGAAAGCGTGATTTTTACATTTTTACAATCTGGTGAATAATAGATCAGCGTCGGCTCGTTACCTGCCCTTTAGCCACAAGAGTGGAGTGGGAGTGAGTGCTGGCTTGAGTACTCGCAATATTCACACGACGATTGTCAACTTGATCGGCATTGCGGGAAACTAAAGAACGATCGCCTTCTCGTTCAATCTCAAGCTCTCTTCAGGGCTCAAGCGGCGCTCAGTTCAGAGTTCATATTTACGGCGACAGTTTGGTCAACTATTAGAGCTGAAATCGGCCTGAAACTAAATGCAACTCTTTCTCCTCCCTCACAGAGACAACATTGTCTGCTGGCGGCACTTAAGTTTCAGCCACATTTCTCGAGCCTTCCTCTCTCTCTCTCGCTCTTGCTCTCTTGGAGCGTATCAATTGCTCCGGCTGCAGAGTGCTTTTCGCTGTACAGCGCGGGAATCGAGATTGGTTGTGGTGCCCCAGCCATTTGGCGGGGGTCGCTCATTAAGTTAAGGTTCTGGACAAACACCAAAAGCCATAAACATTTAATTCTCACCGAAGGCGATTGATGCGGTTCCTAGTCGCAGTCGCAGTTGCAGTCGCAGTCGCAGTCGAAGGGGTCGTCGGTCGTCTGGCCGCGGTGCCAGGTCCCAAATTGCAAATGTAACTTGTTAACCTTGAAACTAAGCAGACAGTCAGACAGACGGATGCTTGGAGAGACAGACAGCGCGACGGACAGGCAAACAGACAGACGGAAAGGAGCAACAGCAGCGGCAGCAGCAGCAGCAGCCCCACAAGACCCCAGCACAGTATGAGGCATTTAGTCAGACGTCGTCGTCGTCGTCGTCGTTGTTGTTCGTCTGCCGATCACTCGTTTGTCTAGCTCTGCCTCTGTACCCCTCCGTTCGTCCTCTTCCTGTGCAGTTTGCTCTGCCCCTCCCTCGCCCAGAGCTGTGCTGGTATATTGAATAATGCGTTTATGGGCAGATGAATGACACTTCATGCCGTCGTCTGTCTGTTCTAGCCTCCTCCGGCTCCGACTGCCTCTGCTCTGCTCTGCCCCCTTCTCCTGCTCATGTGCCTCTCGCGGCACCACCCTCTCGGCTGGTGGCCAAATGGCCCGAGCTGCATTTTTCATGCGTAAACTTCGGCCCCAGGCGACGGCGGCCTGGTGGCGACTGTGGCCTGGACTATTCGTCATATGTGCCGGGCCATGTCAGAGTCGAGTTTGAAGGAAATTCGTTTAAATTGTCAATTGTCTGCGATTCTGTGGCCCTCAAACCGGCAAACTGGTTTCCAGCCACTCCTAATGAGGCGCATCAGCGCACCACAAAAAGAGAAGAAGCAGCACAAGAATAATACAAATAAAAAATGGCAAGAGGCAGCAAAAACACAACAGAAAAAAAGAGTCAAGAAACAAGAAAAAGAAAACACAAATAAAATAAACGAATCCAAAGCGAAAACCCTTTTAGCATTCAGCTGCAACGGTGGCCACCGGCTGCTCCGGCTCAGACTGCTGCTGCCGCTGCTGCTGCTGTGCGTTTGCATTTAGCAGGCAAACTACATTAAACTCAACTTACCCACACACTCGCACCCAGCTGCAGGGGGGCGGGGCAAGGGGGTTAACACACATATAAAGTGCATCTTTAGTGGCGATTCCGATTTGCGATGCTGTGATTCGAATTCTGACGCCGACTGCGATGCGATGCTGACGCTGATGCTGATGCAGCATCTTGCTGCCGGCGTGCGTGGTGTGTTTGCAATGTCATGCGCCGCATTTTATGCACTTTCTGCACTTTACGGCCGGAACACGGTGAACCTGGCGCTGGCCGTAAATAAAGTCGCGTCTTTTAGATGCAGAAACGCAGTCGTAAAACCCTCGCGAATTGAAATTTCTAGCCTCCATTAGGCCCGAACAAACAATTGGCCAGAATGCAAGTCTAAGCCCGGGAGTTTGGTAGCAGCAGGAGGCGAAGCAGCAGCAACAGCAGCAGCAGCATCAGAAGCAACATCAACATCAGCATCAGCATCAGGCATCGTTTAATCCCTAAGCTGGAATATTAAATTTAATATTTAGCGCACGTTTCGCCGGGCTTTGCATACAATGGGGACCTGCATGGCGAATCGGCTCGCTCGCTCGGCCGCCCGACTTTGATTCGGATCGGCAGCTGCCAAAAGGAAATCGTGATGCAGGCCGATCAACTGTCGGCCGACCTCTTAATTGCAGCTGCGAAAGCTTCGGGGAGAGCAGATGGGGTATATTTAAAGCGAGTCTATACCCTCAATTTACTAACTTTTTCATTATTTTCTCACTGATGAAATCGAAATGAACAGTTTATATTCGTTTTATTAAAGTTTCATTACAGACTTACGCCTAATTGAAAGCCATTTTCAGGCAATTTTCATTTGTGGAAAATGACTGTGAAAAGCGTGTCTACTTTCTTTGAGCATAAATCACAATTAAACAGCATCGAAATCTCATGGTGCTCCCCGCATTCCGCTCGACATCTCAATCACCAAGTCCAACAAAAGAAGCAGCTACAACAACAACAACAACTCAATGAACTTGCATTTCTTGTTGGTGGGACGGCGAGGGGGACGAGGTTAAACATACATAAATACAAGCCCATAAAAGAAACACATTTCGGTCGCTCGAATGCTGCTGAAACACTCTGGCCCGATTCAATTGAAGAGCCTCGCCGAGCGCTTAGAGTTCAACTACACCAGCGGCCGAAATTAACGACTTACAGATACGTTTAGAGACAGACCCTCCTCAATGGAGATGGACAACGTGGATGAGTGAGCCGAGTGAACCGAGTGAGTTGAGTGCGATGAGTCGGTAGCCATTTCACCGAGGGATCATAAAAAATAATTACGTGGTCTGCACTTCGCCTAACATTGCGCAATACCCTGTCCCAGTTCGGGCATATCGAGTGCTTATGCAGCTACGGTTCATATTAATATGAAGTATATGTGTATTTGTGAAATTAAAAAATATAATCTGTGAAACATAGCATTTGTTTTTAGATTAGTACGAGAGTAAAGATTCTTTTATAATATTTGCATAATAAAAAATATATGTATTTTATAGTAAACATATTATTTAAAGCTTAAGATGCTCAACGAGCTTACTATCAAGCTATTTAGATTCCTATGGACTATTATTAATTTCTAATTTATATTTTGTGCTAAGTTTAAAATTGGCCCACTAATATGGAAGCTACCTATGATATGATATTGCCAAATGCAAATCACGTTCATATTATAATTTACCAATATTCTTCGCAATCATCTGCGGGCAGCGCATCTGTAGTTCAGCTTTCAATCGACGCATATCATCGCTCTGCTGGGGGTTATTTAATCAATGGGGCTTGTACATAGAAGGGCATGAGAGCACAGCTAAGCGACACTCGAGCGTGCGCTCAACCTGCCCGGGCGGAGGCGGGTACATTGATCTCGCACCTCTGGGCGGGAGAGAAGAGAAGAGGAGAGGGAGGGGAGGGCAGGGGGCGACAGAGAAGAACAGAGCAGAGCACCGTTAAGATTCAAAGATATGTGGCAAAAGAATTCAATGACCCAAAGCATTTTGGGCCATTGTGTTGATTACGTCAAATAGTTGTCTGGCCGCCGATCTGGGCGGCAATGTGCATTAGCATTGCGCGTCGCCGACGTCGTCAATGGCAATCGCAATCGCAATGCCTGCTCAAGCATGCAAATGCAGCGCACTCGCACGCGCACTCGCTCTCCATCTCTCTCTCTCTCTCTTTGTCTATCTCCTTCTCACTGTCTGCGAGTTGACGTCGCGGCCGAAGGCGACTGAAGGCCCTGTCCATGCGGCCATGCAATTTAGTCAAAGGCCCTAACGGCATCTGAGCCAAATGCGTTTACGCATCCGCTATAAACTCGTATGCCGACTTTGCCGGTTCTAAGCTGAGGTGTTCGCCCCGCCCCGCCCCACCTCGCTGCGCCACGCTTCGATTTTGCTTGGTTAGTTGCCTGGCCTGGCCTGGCCTGGGCTGGTTTGCTTTGGTCTGTCGGTCGCGAGAACCAGTTATATAAGCTTTAAGCAGGAGCATGCGACAAATGCCGTCCAGCGTCAGCGTCAGCGTCAGAGTCAGCGAGAGACTTCCTTCAGGAGCGGGACCGGTGCGCGACAGGCACGACACGTAGTTAGAGCGACGTCTCTGGGCACTCTGGGTACTGTTAATTGGACTTGCACTGGCACGCCTGTCCAACTGCCATACCGCCTTCTCTGCAGCTCACCAGCTTCTTCCCATCTCGCCCAGCCTCACCACCCTCCCCCTTTGGCTCTCTCTCTCTCCCTTCCTGCCGCTCTGTGACTGCCCATCAAGGTGTGCGTGGCGCACTTAAACGAGGTTAACTGTACTCGCTGCCCAGGCAAAACGGGGCCTTACCTCAAATTTAATTTCATCTTACGTCAGCTGTGCTCCAGCTCCAACTCCAGCTACAGCTCCAGCTCCGGCCTCAGATTCGGCCTCAGCTTTCAACTCCAGCTTGAGGGCAGCGGTCAATGCACGCATTACCAGTTCTGGCGCGCTTATCAGCAGCCGATCGCCAGACTTACTCCAGCTACAGCCAGAGCCATAGCTACAGCTACAGCTCCGACTTCTCAGCTCTATCTCCATTTCCATCGCCATCTCTCCATCGTCATCGCCATCGCCATCGCCATCTCCATCAGCAGCCCATCCAATCGGCAACGTGACGCTGCCCTTGGGCTCCATTCGAGTGTTATGGTCATTCCCCGCCGTTTTATATATAACATCGGGCCATAACATTTGCACCGCAATAATGCTAGTATTCGTCGTAGTAAACTAACTGCGCCGCCTGCAGTTGCCCCGCCCGTCTCTCTCAGCTACCCACAATCCCCGCACGCCGCCATTCATTGAAGGATAATGTTACGTTTACTGCGACTGCGCGCTCAGCTAAGTAATTTCATTTGCCACAACAACAACAGCAACAACAGTGTCGATTATTAGCCAAAAGTTATCCGAAAATAAAGTACAGTCCGAAGAGCCTGAACAGACCTGGGGTTCCTTTTCGCCCATCGTTCGCCAGTTTATGGTGACTTTCATAGTTCTCAGTTGTCAGTTCTCGGGTCTCAGTTCTCAGCTCTTAGCTCTCCAGTTGCCTCCAGTTCTTGGCCCTGGCTAATAAAGTGTCGGGTTTTAGAGCCAATAACTGTTGCACAGTGGAAATATGTGCGAAATTACAAGGAGCCGCAGCAGACTTGGCTGCCAGGCCAGGCCCCGGGCAAAAGTCCAGTTAAAGGTGTTCGAACATCTTCCTCAGAGCTTCCTCAGCGACACGAAAATTACTCCGAATGCCCAAATGCATGTTTTATGACGCTTGTTATGGCTGCCAGAGTTATGTTTCTCGCGGTAGCTCAAGTTTTCCTTCAGCTCCTTCGACTGAGCTTCTCCTTTTATTTTCTTTTCGCAAACTCTTGAAGTTTTCCCGAAACAAATGGCAGACTTTCTCAATGTCGAGCTGCCCAGTTGTGTGTAAATACATTTGCAGTGAAGAAACCTAGAAGCAAATGGATTTCTCGCCCGCAACTGAATTCGAGGCGCGTCGTTTCGCCCCACGGCACGGCACGCCCCTGCTCCGAGATGGGAACTGATCGCCTGCGATGTGCGATGAGCGTGGCCCGATAATGATGATATGGGGGCATGGGATGAAATGAAATGAAATTGTTGCCTTCGATTTTGGCTAATTGCAGAGTCCATTGAAATGCCTACTTAGGGCTAATTGGTCCCATCGGAAGCGCCGCGGAGACATGTACAAACATTTCACGCTGCGCTGTCATAGATGTTGTAATTGATGCCGCCGCAGTGCCATGTCAGAGATGTCAACCGGCCAGCGGCAGCTACATGCGACTGCTGCCCGGCCAGTCCTAGGATCCAGATCGACTGGACCCGGACCCAGGCCCAGACACAGTCGTAGGCTCGAGTCCCAGACTCTCTCTTTCTCTTTCGCTCTCTCTCTCTCTCGCTTGCAGCTCCTCTAAGGACGGCAAATCTAACGACTTTGATTGACTTGTGATTTGAAGGCGCGCCTAATTGAAGCGAGGCGAGTCGACTTGAGTCGAGTAGAGTCGGGAGAATGGAGTACGAGTCCAGAACGGAGACAGCCGGACAGCAGGACAGGCGACAGAGGACAGAGGACGTAGGACGTAGGACAGAAGACAAGAGAGAAGAGGCCGAAACGCAGACACTGACATGCCTTGGAGACTGGCCGCTGGACAACTGGACAACTGGACATCTGGGCATTTGGACATGACACTGTCTTTCTCCCCCCTCTTCCTCTCTCTCCATCACTCTGTGTCGTGTAGTTCTTATTGTTGTTGTCGGTAGCTCTGGCAAAATGTTCGTGAGAAATGTCATTAATACGAACGACGTGCTGTGGATGTGGCTCTGCTTCTTCTTCTTCATCTTCTTCTAGTGATGCACCAGCAGCTACCACGTATGTGTCCATCTGCAGGCAGCATTGGGATCTGTACACTCTGAGCTGTAAGCCGGCCGCATTGTTGCACTTAATTAATGTAAGGATGCGAGGGCTCACTTCTTGCCGCACAATACACGCCCTCGGCATGCACACGTGTGTGTGTTTCAATCTTCTAGTGTATGTGTATTGCCTTATAGGGTCAAGTGATAGGCGTTGAGCCAGTGGCGTGGTCTAGGAGGGAACTCATTGAAATAACTGCTATACTGACGGCAAAATTAGTAAAAGATCTTAGAAATGCAAGCTTTATATGCTTCTACGAATATTTCTCGAAATAATATATATTTTTCTTCGATTTATATAGCTGAAAATTAAAAGCGAAGTCTTCTTCATAACTAAATATACAGTCTTCAGATTTCTCAGTTTATATTAGAGTATTAATCTAATAATTATATATGGGAACTTATATAGCGGAAAGTGGACAGACCCCCATTCTAACATCCACACAACCAAAACCCTAACTACTTCCCCAAACCTTATATATTCCTTATACCATATATATTTATATTTCAAAGCCGAAGGTTCAACTGCTTTGATCCGTTGGAAATCAACAATTCAACAGCTCAATCGAAAGTTGCAGCTAGTTCCCCCGTTCGAAGGGCCACGGAATGTTCGGAGACGCCCCTGCATCGTGTTATGGAATTGCCAATGTGGTACTTACGTCTCGAACCTGGCGATAATAGCTCAACATTAACGTTTAGCCAACTGGCACCCAATCTCAATCTGTGTCGGCGAACTATGCGAAGCATGCAGCGCGGCGCTGTTATAGTAGGGCCCTGGCCAGGTACGATCCGATTGAAGAGCCCAACCGAAGCTGTTGCTCTCCGAAGGCGTTAATAGGCGCTGCAATGCCAATAATTCGCAATTATATTTAATCGTAAGCGTTATTGTAATTGTAATTGTAATTGCAATTGTTACTGCAATTGTTATTGTAATTGCGACAACAACGAGCTCTATTAATTGAGTGAGTTGAGTTTTGCCTTTTGTTTCTCTTAATTATTTCATAGATCTTTATTGAGAGTATTTGCTCATGGGGTGTGCGTACGCCTGCGAGCGTTATGTACATAACATTTTCGATCGTTTACACTTGCTTTTCTCTTACTTAATTATCCGTCGAGGCGTAGTACATAAGGCTATCGCGGATCTTTTTGTCGACCAGCATCGAGATAATGCTCCCGTCAGACATCAGAAAACATTACATTAATCATAATAAAACTCTTGGGCACATACGTGAAGCACTATATATGTATATAGACATGCTGTTGTGCCTACTTTACAGATCTCGCATGATACAATATCGATGGAGAATTCGAAATCCACAACATTTACGTCTTCATTTTAATGTATTGCTATTCGCACTCACACAATCGACATCTACCTTAGTTTCACCATTATAACAGACTTAATGAGAACGAACCTATTGGATCAGTGTTAGTATATGCTTACATATATGGCCTGTGCGTAATGGTGAAAAGTGTGCTTGCTACCTTAGACTGATATTCGCGTCTCGGGCACTGAAATCTATCAAAATCTCAGAGCTAAGCTTAAATATTTATATATATATATATATTTATCATATCATATCGTATCGTATTCTAGGCATAGATATTACTGTTCGCTACAATCTAGGAGCTTAGCAATTATGACAAAAGTACTCGTCTTACTCGCTATTCGATTGATTCATTCGTTATATTCATTATGCATTATTCACTTATTGCTGCTCCTTGGGAGCCGTATTAGGGATAGTCACGGGGAGTAGAGGTGTATCTCTGGACGGGGTATGGGGGAGCGCTTCGTGCTGCGGCTTAATATTAAGAAAAAATACTCAGTTCCAGTGTTCTCGATAGCTCCGGTGGCTCACAGCTGCCTTGTGCTGCGGCTCGGCTCCTGCTGCTGCTGCTGCTGCTGCTGCTGGTCTTGCTCCTGCTGTCTCCAGTCAGTACAATATGCCCGGATGCACAGCGCCGCTGCGCTGGAAGTAGACATTCGGATTGCTGCTCAGTGTCGGCTCAAGCGTCGTGTAGAGATTCGTTTCGTCCGGTCGTATAAACATGCCTGAGGGGGGAACGAACACAGAAGCCGTTAAGAATGTGTTGTATCTATGCACAGTAGCTGCAGTATGTTCTGATTTCAAGCTGAACCAGCAGTATTAACTATAGCTCTAAGCCACAATGATTATATCTATTACAGCCTGTTACAATTAATCATAAATATCTAAAAAATCTCGAACTGAAGTCAAATCATATCAAAACAAGCCTCAGTTCCAGCTGACTAATCTCTAATTCCAATTGCAACTGATTCCTAACTGATCTGAGAACGGGAAATAATACCTATCTATGTATGTATGTATGTAGTAGGTATGAGTGTGTAGCTTGTGTGTATTACCTGGCGCATAGCGCAGCGTTTTGGCCAACTGCGCCGCTTGTGTCATGGAGGTAAGCGAGCTGCCCAGCTGTTTGAGGGTCAGCGGTGTAGCCAGCTGTGCGGGCGGTGCGGGCGGCGGAGGTGGTGGTGGTGCGGGTGGGTAATAGCAGAACGGGTGCGCGCTCAGATGTGCTGGAAAATAGTGATACATACGTGTATAGCTCGGCGGTGCGGCGGTGACCAAAGCGACGCGATCTGCTGCCACGGAACGGTGGTTCGTGTGGAGTGGTGCGACGGGGATTCGTGCGTGTGTGCGCATGCGAATGCGTGCGTTCGTGCATGCGTGCGTTATACCGATAGTTATTCCAAACCAAACCAAAATCAAACCCAGCCGAGACACACAACACACACACACACATAGACAAACAGAGGGACACACACAGAGTTATATGCATAGATTTGTGGATATTGATATTGGTATATTGCAGGGCAGAGATATGTACAGTAATTATCATTTTTTGTTGTTGTGGTTGTGGTTGTTGTCGTTATTGTTGTTGTTGTTTTTCCCCAACAATAAGCGTAAATTTAATTAAATTTCGAAAAGGTTTGAAACCGGAAACAAAACCAAAAACGAGAAAAAATATTCAAAATGATTGATGAATAAAATAATACAAATTACAAGAACAACGTATCGAAAAGATTATGTAAGGTTTGTTGTGCGTGTGCATGGGTGTACGTGTGTGTGTGTGCGTGTGTGTGTACATGTGCGTGTCGAGAATTTCGGATGATGTTGACAATTTTCGACGAGGGTGACCATTTGGTTTTTGGATGATTGTGTTTCGTGTGTCGCAATGATGATGGTAATGTGATGGCGATGATGATGTTTGATGGGTTGACAAAAAGTAAACAATATATATGTATGTAGATAGAAGATGAACATATAGTGGATGTATATATGTATAGATGTATGTATGTATAAATGAGTCGAGCGCCAGGTGGTCTAAGGCAATAATGAGAGACAAATTTTATATACATATAGCCGAAAGATGTCACAATTTCTGCATTGAGGCCACCGAGTGCTGCCCCAAGTCGCCACTTAGTCCAATTAGTCCGACTGACCCGGGCCGAACAACCCGAATACGAGACAAAATTACACTCTGCCATATTTCACACTTTTGCCTCTGCCTCTGCCTCTGCCTCGGCCTTTACGAGCTCTAATGATGTCGAATCTGTGCGCGAATGGACCCCAAACCTTCCGTGTCAATGGGCCAACTTTACAACACCCGCGAGCCACAGAGAAAGTCGTTGCGGCGCCATGCGTTGATGGTTGGGCAAAACCTTAAGCGCTTTCCGCGGTATTTGTGTCTTTTTGCTTATTACGGTTATGTCTGTACGGACAAGGTCATTAACTGTCGATCGATTTATAAAACTCTTCCATGACGTTTTATAGTTCGCATAAGCATAAATGGAATTACGCTTATCTCTCTGCCTCTCTCCCTCTGCTGCTCAGTCTCTGGCTTCCAGGTACCTTATGGTCGCCTTATGTAAGCTTCCATGTCATTGAACCACGCAAATATCACACAAAATATGATGTTTATCTGCAACATGACTTATTAGCTGGTCCCCATTAGTTGGAAGATCTAGCAATCTCAAGCGTCGGCTGATTTAAAGGAAAACAACCCGAGAATTCGTGGAAAAAGATTTGAATATGTTTATAGTGATTTTTCCATATTTCGAATATATATTTTTTAATTGGGTTGAGTTACGGGCTCGCTCTTTAGCTTATAAATGATGTAATTATGTCGACGGACTGTCCTATACGTTTTAATTGGTCTAGCGCCATTTATCACGGAATTAATAACCTACGGCTGTCGACTTCGTTGCCTAAGTCATTTCATTAGCGTACTGCACTCGAGTTTGTCGCCCAAGTCTTTTGTTGCATAAGCCTCGCTTTGCATATGAACTGTTATAACATAGTTAGGCTCCACTTGAAACTAGACAAACTTGTCACAATTAGGCAAGGTACTCCGTCCGTCCAAGTCGACCATCGTGTGACAGACCTAAGCACCTAAGGTTCTTTGCACTGTCCTTCTCTCGCTCTCTTTCTCCCGCTGTGCCAAGTAAATTCGGGCTTATCATTAGCCCGCAGAGACTTGGGCAAATAAATAAAGAAGTTGACATGCTGGAAAAAAGGCAACTGCAAAATGCAAGCCAATCAGCCGAAAGAGTCGGGCCGCAGCTGCCCGATTTCCCAGAGCTGGCTTATAAATTATGATTATTATATTTTCAACAGCTCAAAGTACGAAAATGGCACACACACACACACACACACTGAGACACACATGCGAGTATTGTAAACTATGTTAATGACATAAAAAGCGAGCAAAATAAAACAGAGGCTGCGATAAAAACAGCTCAACTGGGCACTGGAACTGGGTACGCGGTATGCGGTGCACCGAGTGCTGTGAGCTGGGTCTGAGGTTGGGGCTGCGACTCGACTCCGTCTGTCTGTCCGTCTGTCTGGCTGCCCGCTGAACTCTTGACAGTGTTAAATGCAGCAGTTACACACGCTCACACACACTAAACCGAGTCTGTGTCTGATTCTGAGCGAGGCCTATGCACGTCTAGCTGCCTTGCCCCTGCCTCCCTCCCCCCTTTCGCCTGCTGCTTTGGCCGGCTCTTGGTTTTCTAATTAACTTAGAACAAATACTGCAATTAAGCCCGCTTGTTGTTGCTGTGGCTGCTGCTGCGGCAGCTGCTGCTCGCCCTGGCGGCGCACGAGCTGTGAATCTGGAATTATGTGTCAGAAAATGAAAATACATGTGTATGCCTGGCTCTCTCTCTTCTCTCTATTTCTCTCCCACTTGCCTTTCCCTCGGCCCTGCCTCACTCGCGCTCGCTTTGTCTCTGTGAGCTTTGCACATTTGCAAACAAGTTTGTTGCCGTTTGCCGCCAGCTGAAGCGGCAAATTTGGCTTAATTCTTAGCTGCTGCCGACTGCCTGCCGCTTGCTGCCTGATTCCATTTTCCGTGCAGCGAAATGACTTTTCCAGCTTCTGCTGCTGTCGGCCCGCTCGCTGCAGCATTATGAGTTATGCTCGCTGGCATAAAATACGCCACTTTGTGGCCTGCTGCACAGCTGACTGGCGATTCTAGCGAGCAGTGCAGCAAAAAGCGCCACAGCAGCAGCAGCAGCAGCAGCAAAAACAAGAACAAGCACAGCAGCAGCGGCAGCAGCAGCAGGCACAACGAGAACGGCTAATTAAGTGCAAATATGTATGACCAGGCCCGTCCCGACTCGTGCGTGTTCCGTGTGTTCCTCTGGCTTCCGTGTGTTGGTGCAGCCCTGCTTACGTGTGTGGGAGTCACAGTCACAGTGCGCTAGTGATGACAGCGACTGCCGAGGATCAAGTGAACGATACTGTTTACGATAGCATTTACAAATATAAAATGTACCACTAATATCGATATAAATTTGAAAGAGAACTCATAACTATCAATTCTTTTTAAAATTGAAGAAATTCCTTTTTTGTCTTTGATATTTCAATAGAATAGTTTTTTTTAATTATCACAAATATTTAAAATATTTAAATACAGAACTCATAACTATCAATTCTTTTTTAAATTGAAGAAATTCCTTATTCGTCTTTGATATTTAAATAGAATACTTTTTTTAGTTATCACAAATATTTTAAATATTAAAATACTTTTTTTACTTCTTTTTAATTATCTCAAAATATTAATTATTTATTTAATTTCTGGCTCTTAATTGTCAGCTAGCTTTTCCTCATTATTTACTTCTATAGAATTAATCGTTTCCTTTCTGCTGAATTCCTTTGCAGCTTCTCAACGCTTTCCGGCCTTTTCGATTTTTCTCTCCATGCACCTTGACCATGAAAATCACATAATTGTTCATCTCTATTGACAGTCGGCTCTAACCGCTAACGTTTTTCCACGTTTTGCATTTTGCAGTTGTCGTTGTTGCCGGATCTCTTTTGCGGCCCCCTCCCGCTCCCGCTCCCGGCCCGCACCGGCTGCCTTCGCGCCATACTCTTGCCGGCACTTGCTATCTCTTTCGCTCCGTCTCACACGTCGTATCGCTGGCAACAAGTTAAAGTTAAACCAACTGCCTCACGTTGACTGATTGCTACGTGCAGATTGTCATTGTTCGCTTTTGCTGCTGCTGTTGTTGTTGTTGTTGTTGTTTTCTGCTACATACTTTACAGACTTGAGTAATTTCCTTGGCGAGCGTCGAGTTTTTCCTTATTGGCTTCAGCTCTAACTACAACAACTCTGGGTTCTTCCGTCTGAGTGCCGACTCTGGGGTCTATTCTCTATGCCCATAGCTGTGTGAGTGTGTGTGTTGGTGTGAGTGTGTCTGTGTGTGCCTCGAGAGTGAGTTGCCAGATGTTGTGATATCACGAAGCAGCATTATAACTAATTGGCCACGTTCGTTGGCAGCCCCCTCTACCCCAGCTGCGCCTCCCTCACGCCCTCTCTCGCTCTTGCTCTCCCCCTCTCTCTCTCTCTCTTTCCCTCTCACTCTCTAGCACTGCGCAGAGTTCATTGTCATGAACGTTTGCTCGCAGCTCTCGCGCTTCGCTGCTGCAAGCGGAAGAGCTGCAATTTTCACATGCCCAGAGCACAGGGCAATTTGCATATTTTGGGCTAAGGACGTCTGACCTTCAAATTGCCACAATTCAATTTGCGCGATGTGCGTGCTGCGCCTTGCTGCAACCGCAAAGCGCTGCAATCAGCCCGCAGCATGCTGCATGCTGCCTGCTGCCCGATACGCGAGTACCGTACACTGCCACGCAGCGCGGCGCTCTGTCTTGGCCAATTTAGCGTAATAATTTAACGTATGCAGTTGGCATGGCTCATTGGCTGCGCTGTGGCTGCTGCAGCTCTAACTCTGCTGACTGCTGACTGCTGGCTGCTGCTCCAATCCCAAGCCAAAGCGCACTCGCTTGGCTGGTCGGCTGCCTGCCTGGTTGACTGCTTCGATCGCTTGGCTTTTCCGCTTTCGGTTTCATTGCAACAATTCGGAACTGGTTATCGATTACGTTTGCCGCGCCGTGGCTGCCGCTGCAGCCTTCTGCTGCCAGGCAAAAATCAAATATCATCCGAGAGCTGCGCACTCTACTCCGGCTGCAGCATCCGCGGGGCCGCTGTGCTATTGCGAAACCGCTATAATTTTGTGGTAATATACAGCGACGCTCGTTTCCAGCACGTGCTGCAGCGTTTACTCCACTCATATATTAAGTTACACACACACACACACACACACACACACACACACACTCGCAAATACAGTCGCATACTCGCACACCAGCGCACCCCGAGCGATACTCCAGGCACACGTACTTCACAGATTTGTACGTTACGCCATAGTCATCGTCGAGTTCTTGCCGCCTGTCCGTTCTGTCCGTTTTCTGTTCAATTCAATTTTTGTTGTGTTGTGTTTTTCAATTTCAAGTTCGTTGCCTAAGTCTTCGGTTGCTTGTTCTGCTGTTTGGGGTTTCTTCGCTTTGCGCCTTGAAGAGGGCTTAGAACAATTGAGGCTAATCGATTTTTTTCTGTTCTCCAATATTTGCTGTTTTTGACAGCTGATGCTGGTCGAAGCAATTCAATAAACCACTCGAAGCGTTAGAGCGAGTTTTTTGTACGCTCTCAAATTGGAGAATTTGACACAAAAGAAAAGTCGATTCTAGTAACACGCAGTTAAGACAGTTGAAAACAGCGCAAAAGACTAGTATCAAATGTAGTTGGAAAACAACAACAATAGAAGCCTTCATAGATTCCAATAGTATTGTCATATAAGTAAATCTACACTTCACACTACCTTAGATTATATACTTTATTTCGAAAGTTTCTTAGCTAAACAAGTCAACGAAAGGTCAATAAATTCTCCCGATTGTATTCTACGATTATCGAAATTCTTGCATAGAAAACTTGTTTCAGAACAATTCCATTGTATAAAGCTCTATTGGAAGTAAGAGGCCGGCATTAATAAGCCATTTCAAACTACCATATATTGGCATAATATGCCATATTTGCGCAGAATTTTGAGCACAATTATCAAATTATTGAGATAAGGCGCAGCGCGAATCGAGAACTTAGAACGTTTGACATGATTTCCGTTCGCCTGCAATTTGCCTAACAAAAGACTGAGGCAACAGAGTTGTAGGTTAACGCGATGCGATTGTAAATGCTGCCTATCCAGAACATCTCCAGCGAAATATGTTAATTATAACAGAACTTTCTTCCAATCGCTCGGTCTGTTGATCGGGCGAAAAGCTCTCCAGAAATCATTGAAGCCCATCGACTTTTTAAGTGTTTCTGTTGCTGTTGTTATTGCTGTTTCTCTTGGGCCCTGACCAGTTATAGGTAAGTCTGGCGGCCTCCTCTGACAAGGCAAGGCAAGGCGTATTGTACTCGATCATAAGTATCGACATATCCCAAAGATAAACAAGCGAACATGACAAAAACTTCCGCACAGTCTTAACCTTCCATATCTAGGCACCCGAGTTGACAACAACACAAGTCACTGAATTAGTGTTGTTGCTGTTGTTGTTGTTGTTGTCGCTGCGCGAATGATTGATTTTATGTATGTAGCTGCCTGGCATAAAGTCACTCAATAAAATTACGAAAAAATGCGCCGTCGCAGAGAACAAAGGCCGCAAAAGGCAGATGCATCTACCTCGTCCACCTTACTGACCAAGTGGCCGACGCGTCGGCCGGTTCAAGTGCCCGGCGACGACACATCATTGAAACGACAACGACAACAACAAAAACAACAACAACAACAACACAAATGATTTCATCAGGCAACTGCGGCGGAAGTACCTAAATAAAATGGGGTAGTTCATTGAGTACTCGGGCCCCGAGTTGAAAGGCCCCGAAAGCTTCAATGAAAACATAAACAGCATCGAGCATCGACAATGGTTCGATGCTTAAGCTGCTGATTTATCAGTTTATCAGCCAGTTGTGTTTATAGTCCGCAGCATTAAAGCCTTTTGTGCTGCCACTGAGGGTCAGATATTACTCTGATTATGACAGAGTAAAAATATAAAAATAAGACTCAAGTTTGAGTATGAAATCCCAAAGGACACAGTAGAGCAGCTATAGATACATATATAGCATATGGTATGGTATGGTATGGTATGGTATGGTATATATATGTTAATTGAGCAGCGTTTTTCTGGTTTGTGCAAAACCCACATAGTCGCCGAACCTCCCTCTGTGTGTCTATTTTTGTGACTAGGCCTGTCATCGCTCAGTTTGCGCAGTTGCTCCCTGCTGTTGCGGCTGCTGTCGTCGCCCGACTCGTCGTCATCGTCGTCGTCGTCGCCGTCGTCGTCATCTCTGTGGTTGTCGTGTTGGCCTGGCCAGGCTGGTTGGCTCGCTGGCTCACTGGCTGGCTGGTTGGCCGTGTTGCGGCTGTTACAACAATGCGCCTTCAATTAAAGCGAGCAACCTTGAACTCTTTTCAAGCGGTTTATGCGCGTTCAATCAACGGCAACAGAGCGCGCGCGCGCGCGGCCTCCTCATATCGCGCCATATCGCGAGCTTGCCCGATCCTTGGCAATGTTGGCGACGCGCAGCAGCAACAACAACAATAGCCGACGGAGTTGTGAGCTGAAACCGAAGCTGTAGCTGAAGCTGTCAATCTGCGTGCTCGTCTCAGCCCCTACCCCTGCCCCTGCCCCCTAAGCGGCAATCATCGGGCCTCTCTTCAGCTCCAGCTTCAGCCTCCGGCTCGACTTGGTCTTCGACTTTGGCTCATTCCTTGGCGTCAACGCCGTTAGCTGTCGTTTAGTTTATTGTTGCAAATTGCTCAGTGAATTATGTGCCGAACTGCTTACCGGGAACGACCACACACACACATACAAAGAAACATATATATGTATTCATGTGAGTATTTGCAGGGTTTGACAGGAAATTCGATACTGTGGGCTTATTAGAAACCGTTTGACAGTGGGTTCTGTCCCGACTGCAGAACGGTTCGGTTATTGCCTCGATTTCGATTCGATTTCTGACGAAGTATGCAGAAGGTCGGCCAGATATTAAATCATTATTTATTAACGCACTCCTAATGGAACCTCAAGCTGATAAATATTCCCCGCAGTCTGTTATCCAACTCTGGCTTTGGGCTCATACACATTTCGTTTGCTTTGGCCGAGCGGCCCACGTAGAGCTCCAGTTTTTGATTTGGGTTTGAGTTTTATTTTCGTTTTGATTTTTTGCCCTTAATCAAGCGAAAACCCTTTTCGCTGCACCTCGCCCAGGCCACAGACCTTGCGCAGCTTGGATCGGATCGGCTCAAATCGCAACTGCGACCCACACACATGCCACAGTCTGTGGCACGGCCTGTCCGGGACGACGGTGCCCGATAATGTCAGCTCAGAGACGGAGCCCTGTGCCAACTTTTTGATTTTGTGCTCTGCGTCTCCAGACATTTGTCTCTGCGGCTCTGTTTTCGTTTCTTTTCAGTGTCTTTTATTTCTGTTTTCGTGTGTGTCTTTTGTTGTTGTTGTCGTTGTTTTTGTTGATGTTGCTGTTGCTGTTGCTGTTACCCTCAAATGCACTTTCAATTGCAGACAGTTTGACGTATATATGCAGCCAGCAAAAGTACTATATCTTTCATTTATCTATCTGCACAGATCTGCATAGGTATGGGTTATGCTATGCTACATGGGTGTGTGTGTGTGAGTGTGAGTGTGAGTCTATCTGTGTGCCCCTCTCCCCTTGCTGTGCTTTCTTTGGCGAAGCTGCCCACAGGCACTTGGCGTGAGACGAAGCGTTTCGGCTGTGGGCTGTGCAGCTCCAGCTCTGGCTCCAGCCACGGCTCCGGCTCTGCCTAGTATTTGCTTTCATGCGTGGCAAGAGCTGCAATCGCTCATACACACTCACACACACACAGACGCGCGTGCAGCGCGTCGTCGCCATGTAAAACGCTTCCTACTTAAGCCCAGGGGCGCATTGTTATAATTCGGTGAATTACTGCAACATCTATACCCTAACCCGAAGAATGCTTATGCAAGAGTGAGAGAGAGAGAGAGACGGACAGGCCGAAAGTGAGGTAGGGATAGTGTGCAGATCCTAAGTCTCGCAATTCGCTCTGTGAAAGCGCATTCGCAATTTGCTGCGAGCTGCTTTCGCTAATGACTTGATATAATCGTAAAAATTAATGTACTTTTATTAATTAAATTACATAAAGTGTAAAAATGTGTGTTACATGCGCGGCACACACGCACACACACACACACACACCATTGCCAGCCGTCGCCATGCCAAATGAACCTTGACTGTTTTTGCTTTCATTAGAAAGCCGAAAGAAAAGGCTTTTGTCTTCGAATGCCTCTTGTTGTTGATCTTGTTGTTGCTGTTGTTTAGAAATTCCAAACAATATTATTTATTATTTGGCTAAGCTCTTCATAAGTCTTTGGCCATTGAAATTGACTCCTTGGCCGGACTGCAGGCCACGTTTCACTTGGGTCGAGCGGGCAAATTGACAATGACATTTAACACCTGCTAATGGCCAGTTTGTGAAATCTGGCTAATAAATATGATCTTGTTGATGGCTTCATTTGCACAACAGCAACAATAACAATAACAGCAACAAGAGCAGAAACAAGTCGAGCACAACCACAAGCAGAAAGGGTCGAAATATTGCCAAGAAAGCAGCAGCCAAGACGAAAGACTCAGGCAACAAACTTGCGCGACGTTCTCACCAAACGAAAATGAAAGCAGCAGCAGCCAAACAGAGAGACAGACAAACGAACGCCGCGATAGAGCCAGATAGATAGACAGTCAGACAGGCAGACAGTCAGACCGGGAGACCGACTGCCAGATGGACAGACGGATAACTCCAGCTTCAACTGGCGGCGTGTGTGTGCGCACTTTTTACACTTGGCTTACACGACGCGTCGGCCTCGGGAAAATGAATATGCCAAACAATTACACGGCATGGCAAAACAATCTTAAGCCCATTTGATGTCGCTGCATAGTGGTGCGAGGCCGGCGAAACGTACTCAAATATGGTTTTACTTTAGTTGAGAAGATTGTAAAGTGTCTCCCTCTCTCTCTGTCTGTCTCTAGCAAAGCAACTCTTCTCCCTCTCTTTAATTCCCACTCCCAATGCACTAACTCTTGCACCACTGTGCAGTCGCCTCAGCTACCGTTTGAAAGTCAAGACTCTTGCTTTCCTTAACGTTGTTTTTGTTTTTAGAAAGAGATAAACAAAAGTTGAAGAGTTCGCCCTGTAGTACTCCCCGTCCCCCGTCCCTCTGTACGCCTGCCCCACTGCCTGCTCGACATATGAGGCAAGAAAAGAAAGTTATTACAAAATTAACCAAAACTGACAGCTGCCCCAGGAGGGGGCAGCGGGAAGACTTGGAGGCTGGGGCAGAACCCTGCAGCTTGGGCTTGGGCCCGCAGACAATTGTGACAATCTTCGGCTTGGGGTTGAGCTAAGCGATCACTGATCGAGCAACTTACCTCCGCCGTTGTTGGCACTGGAGCAATGCTTGGAGCTGAGTCCCTGGCCCGTATTGGTCGCCGAGTTGGGCAGCCCGCAGCCGCTCATCACGCCGTACTTGATGGGCTTAAAGTGGAAGAAGGACGGCGAGTAGCCGGAGCCGGCGCGACTCAGCGAGCTGAACTGCTCCTCGCGATCCTCGACGTAGAGCCCCTCCTTGCCCATGGCCGCCAGCTGCCTGCCCTTGGGCATGAACATGACCAGGAACACGGTGGCCGAGGTGGCCACCAGGCCGAAGGCAATGCAAGCATCCTTGTGCCGCTCGGCAACGGCCAGGCCACACAGCATCCAGCCCAGCCAGATTGGAATCGCGCCGCCGATGGCCAGACCAATGTACGTCGCCTCCCGATAGTTGTCCCGTATGCCGCGCGACTTGATGGCTAGCACCGCGATGAAGACGATCAGGAACACAATGTAGATCAGCGAGAAGAGCAGCTCCGAGAACTGCGTCTTGCACAGCGGAATGAGCACGGTGCTCACCGCCGCGATTCTCGTGTAGATCTCCGGCGTGCCGTCCAGCGTGGTGTACGACGTCGGGTAGAAGAGCGCCGAGTAGTTCGTCTGCGATGCCACGGTGGTCGAGAGAAACCCGCTGCCCATGACCGGCACACTGGTCGTGTAGATCTCCGGCGGCTGCGTGAGCAGCCACTGCGCCCCGATGGCCACCTGGATGAGCAGCGCGAACAGCAGCAGCAGGCCCTGGTACGGTGCCGGCAGATAGACGCCGCCGTTCAAGCTGATCAGGAAGACGCACTTGACCAGCAGTGCTGCGAAGACCAGGGCGTAGGCCACGCCCACACCGAAGCGTATGGCCCCGCAGCTGAGCAGCGTGGGCTGCGCCGTTATGACAGCGCCGAGGCCAGCGCACGCGAACAGGCCGAGCAGCAGCATCTGGCCCAGGAACAGATGGCGCCGCGAGGGCGACGTGCGCCACGCCTTGAAGAGCACGAAGATCTCGAAGGCGCCCATCATCAGCATCGTGAGGCTGGCCAGCACCAGCACCGGCACCACCCACACCTCCTTGCGCAGCCCGGCGAAGGGCAGCTGCGTGGTGGACACTATGCTGGGCGGCGTCGCTGCGCCGCTGCCAGCCGTGGCACGCGGCGGCGTATTGGCGGCACGGGCGCGCGCTCCCTGACTGCGTGTGGGCGGTGTTGCTGCCGCCGACGTTGTGCTGTTACCGCCGCTGTTGCCGCTGCTGCTGCTGCTCCTGGTGGTGCTGGTTATGAGAGTGGGCACCACAAAGAACTCCGTGGACATTTCCAGGCGCGCTGCACTCGAGACATTGCCCTCGCCTCCATCGTGCACATTGAGATCCTCGCGGCGCAGCAGCTGCTTGCCACTGCGTCGCGCTGGTGCAGCAGTCGTCGACGTCGTCGTCGTCGTAGACGTCGTTGTGGATGTCGTTGTGGTGCTGCTGGTATTTCCTCTGAGCAGCTGATAGGCATTTCGTTCGCTGCTGCTGCTGCTGCTGCTGCTGCCACTGCTGGCGCCGCCGCTTGTCACGAGGCGAACGCGTCGCCAGATGTTGTTGTTGTTGCCGTTGGCCGCATTGGGATTGCGCGACGCTGGCGTCGCTGCAATTAGCTGTGCTGCGAGCAGCAGCAGCAGTAGCAGGAGCAGCGGCAGCAGCTCGCAGCGTCTCGTTTCAGTCTCGATCCCGAACCGGCGGCGCCTGCTGGCCGTGAGTGCGAGTGTCCGTTCGGCCATTTGGATCGTGGATCGTGGGTCGCGTTTGCCGTTACCTGCCAGCACACAAACGCACGCACACACTCACAAGCTGCACATGCTCGCGCGCACGCACACACTCACACACACACACAGGTAGCTAGGAACACACACTCGAATTTCGCACTCGCGTCGATTCGCTTCGTCTTTCGTTTGGATTCGCCTTCGTGTTTGTGCTCGTGTTCGTGTTTAACGCGCTCGTCACGTCCGCTCGCTCGGCCCAACCAACATCGACTGCAGCTTCGTTCGCTCTGCAAGTTCGGCCTTTGCTTTGGCTCGCCGCGATCTTGAGACGTTTGAGTCGAGTTTGAAGTCGCTTGCAACTCATACCAAACACTCTGCCCGGTTCGAGCCGAAGTCGCAGCCGATGCGAGCCGAGCTCAAAGCCGACTCGAGCCGAAGCGAACGAAGTCGGACTCGAGCTTCGTCTGGCAGCGAATTGGAGCTTGTTATAGAGAACACTTTCATTCGTTCTGCATATGCGAATCGTGTGGCTGGAAAGTGCTATTAGCCGCCGTCAGGGGCACATTTACTCGGCTTAGCCGCTGTCTCTGCCTCGGCCGGCGTCGCCGTCGCCGTCGCCGTCGGCAGCCAACTCGCCGAATTGGGCCCAAACAAAGGCTTCGACTGCGACTTCGACTTCAACAAAAGGCGATTGTAAATCAAAAGCCTGCTAATGATATATCGATATAGTTCGCTCAGCAGAGGCCGAAGCACACACTCACTCACACACACACACACACACACACAGCTGTAAGCAGCGGCAACATTCTGATCTTCAAGTTTTATTGTTTCGGAGCACCGTTAGAATTAACTCGAGCTTACACTTGCAAATCCATTAACAGCAACAATTTATTCGGCTCTTTTCTAAAAAAAGAATTTAAAAGAATTTCGAGAAGAAGGAGAAAATGAATCGAAATACAGATAACATTTTATGTTGTGCATTAATATTTTATTTCTAAGAGGAGTGGTACATCTATATATGATAAGATTATTATGTAACAACAAAATATGTATATAATTAATTGAACATTAATAGCAACTTTTTTGGAAAGTGTATTTACAGCTCATTGAACACTCTGCCCATTGGTCATCCATATCCATGTCCATACCCAAATCCGCGAATCCGCAAATCCGACTCGATCTCCATTCCGATCTGCACTTCCAGCCATATTTGGCACAGCGCCATTAGCCGCAGCAAATGCTATGTAGATCGTGTCGAGTTTGTTCGCTCTGTTGGCAACAGCTCGAAAGGGCGGAGCAGGCGGCGGGGGAGTTACTGCCCCGCATACGGTATCGTTAGTAGAGATCTGCCTCAACGAGAACTGTGGCCGGCTGTCTGTCGGTCTGTCTGCCTCACTGTCAGTCTATCAGTCTGTCTATCCGTCTGCCTGTCCGTCTGTCTGTCCGTCCGCTTGTTCTCCATTATTGACGCAAAGGCGGGTAAATAACCTTTCGGCATGCCCCTACACAAATGTTGTCCCGTCACATAATGAAGGTGTAGTCCAAGTTGTGCGTCAGCCTCATGCCGTACTAGAAGAAATGACTGATTGCCAGACGGAGGTGTCAGCTCGGCTAGCACTCAGTTCGGTTAAGATATAAGAAAAAAATTCCACTGAACATGATCTAAATATGTTTTTTAGGGTATACGAACAGCTTAAACGGCCAAAATCAATCAGATCGCTGGCAGGAATGCAGAAGGGAAAGGAAGAATGAAATATGAGTCCAATACGATCTGAATATGATTGAAAATACAATTTGTAGGTTAAAAAGTACAGCTAAAATCATGAGATCAATCAGAGCTCAGGAGGGGAAGGCTATGTAATGTGAGCCCAACGATAATTAACTCCTTGGCCCGAGCACGAGCCAAGTTCGGTCGCTGTGTGCACTCATCGGTCACTAACACGATGAGTCTTCGGTTTGTCAACCCGGGTCCGAGTCCGAGTCTGAGTCCACGTCCACGTCTACCGGTTGGAAATTCGATCGAGCTGCCGGCAAGCAGAAAAAAGAGCACAGCCTTGGGCCTAAGCGATGCCAGCCAGAATTTGTTGAATATGGCTAAGTTGGACTTAAGCTTGCGGATCCAGAAAATGCTAATGCCCGGAAGACTTGAAGTCGGGCGACACTTTAATTAGCGACCTGCAGGCGACCGGTATTCAGTCGGCTTAAGCCGGGATTAGCACAGCGCTGACAGGGGCGACGATGTCGTTTAGCCAAGAGCTTGTAATCACCAGAGAGAGAGAAAGAGAGAGAGCAGTAGAAAAAGAGAGACAGTGTACATAGTTTATATATAGAAAGCAGTTAATAAATCGCAGAATTATGAAATAAGATTAGCCGAACATAGTTTCGCATTTTGAGTTATCTTTCTGCTAGTCACGGTCCGCAACAAAGTTGCCTGGGCCCGGGCAGATGGAGCTGCTCACTGCGAAGTCGGATCGGATTCGGTTTAGAGGGCCTGCGGCAAATCTTTGAACGCCTTAATTTATTGGCAACAAGACGCGCCGGCGCCAGGGTCAAGTGTCAGCGCAATGGCCGCCGTTTGAAATGTGAATGTTGGCCAAGTTTATACTGCTTGCTCCGCCTCAGGTATCCCAGGCTGTCGAGGCTGTCCAGGCTGAGGTTCTTCCTGCATTTGCATCGTAAAGCATTCTCAAATTAATTTCGGCAATCCGACGGTGCGCGACGTGCAGCCGCCGATGCTGAACATAAATCAACGAAAACGAATTTTCAAATTTTAATTTAAACCAGTTGCACAAGTGCATTGAACCCGCGCAGCAACAGCAGCAGCAACAACAATAACTACAACAACAACAACGAGAACAATAAGTGCAGCTACTGCCGTAAAGACAAAGGCCTTTGGCGAACTTATTTATTTATCAATATGTGTAGCAGTTGCGCGCGCGCTCCGCTTTCGAGTTCATTGTCGACGTCATTGCGAGCGCAAGAGCAGAGAATTCTGATTTATAAGCAGAGCTTGCACACACCTGCCCCTCCCCCTACCCCTACCCCTAGCCCTAGCCCTACCCCTGCTGCGCTTTAATCACGTGCGTGCAATGCGCACATGATGCGTCTGTGCCCCAATCCCAATACCCCATACCCCATACCGCATGCATGCCTGCAGCCCCTGTCCCTGCTGCAGCCACAGCCCAAGCCGAAGCTGCAGCTCAAGCTCGCGCTGGTGTTGCAAATGCTGCCAGGGCAAACACCCAGTGCCAGCCAAGACAGTTGGACGGTCGGCCGGCGGACCAGCTAGCGAGCCCCCTTTTACAGTGCCGGCCAGGAGAATGTGAACACAAAACACTTATATATTATTTATTATACACGTAGTATAACGCAAACAATTGAGAAAGTTGCTTACTCTACAAATGCATTCATTTTTTATTTTATTTTATGCAAATGTAAATAAAGTAATAAATAGCGCAATTGCATTGTTTAGGTATTTTCTTGGCACTTACGATCGGTCACACTGAGTGCAGACAATTAGTACAGTGTTGCCAAGCATTTCAACTTATAATTGCTTTAAAATAAAGGATAAATTAAAGCTGAGAGTTTTGCAAATAAATATATAAAAAGCTTTTGATGACTTTTATTGAAAAGGAAATACGAAAATTATATTTTTTGAAGCTTGTAATATGCAAATAAGTAAATTATAAATTCAATTTTATTAAAAAGAAGTAAAAATATGTGTTTTTATTTTGTTGGGTCTTAAAACATAAACGATCATCATTATTATTGATGATAACTAAAAAGATAATTTCCATTCGGGATTTGTCTTGCCTACAATTGTTATATGAAGGGAAAACTATGGTAGAATTAGAAAACACTTAAGTTTTCAACTTATTAAACACAATTGGGCAATATAATACACCTAAAATAGACACAGGACTTGAAATTTTAATAAAAAAAATAATAGAAAGTAGAAGAAAAGTAAAATAAACCGTGAATTCCTGTTGCCCGCAGTAATTCTGTTGGGAGCTAACCAAGTAGCAGCCCATTCCATTAAAATGTACCTATAAAAGTGTCCAACATTGTGTTCTGTGCTGCCCATTATGCAGCATCGCTCGCCCTGTTGTGCGCGCAATGTGTGTGTGTGTGTGTGTGTTGTGTGTGTTGTGTGTGTGCGCGCATGCGTGAAGAGTCCGTTTTAATCGTTGGCTGGCCATCGAATATTTCTTGGCCACGACGTCGTCGGTTTGGCTCGTAAATCCGGCGTATAAAAGGCGCATCTGCCCGCTCCATTGGCACACAGGCGGCCATTGTTGTGCAGCTTTTGGCTATGCTGTGCTGGCTCTGGCTGTGACTCTGGGTCTGCTCTGGGCTGAGTTGGGATGGGATGGGCTGCACTCTGGGCTGGCCTGGCCCGGCCCGGCCCGGCCCGGCCCGGCCCGGTCTGGGCTAGCGCGTCTGCCTACCAAAGGCTGATTTACTATGATCCGCTTGAGTTTTATGTGCAGAAAGATAACATTTTTAAGATATTGACACCTTGTTAGGCGTTTGAAGGAGGCTGCGCGAGTACCTCTCCAGCGACCCGACCACAGGGTGCAACGCTCTCGGTACTCGGGTACTCTCTGGTTTCCTCTCGCGTGGCTAATTGCTGTTAAAATTAAATGCAGCATACTAACCGTCAAATGCATAAACATTTCCAGATAATCAAAGCGGCGACGTGTCCGCTGCGAAGGGAACTCAAACGCAGTAAGTGTTCCCCCGCCCAGCCCATGCCCTACCCCATTGCACTCTCAGCTCGCCTGCCATGTGGGTGTCATAGTCGAGGAGCGAGCGCAAAGCGCGGCTCAGCTAAATTTATGGCATAGGAATAATACATATCTTTATGGCTTCATTAGCGAAAAGCCGTTCAGCAACCAAAACGCCCTGCAGCAGTTCCCCACCACGCTGCTGTTCCCCATCTCTATAGAGCTCTGCCTTGCGCAACTCTCAGCTCTCGTAAAGCATTCGACACGCTGTCTGCAGCCGCAGCAGAAGGATCGCGACGTACGACGATCCAACGTCGATCGACGTCGTCGTCATCGCTGTCAACTGCACTCGGACCTGACTCCGTCCCCGAGCAGGGTCGCAGTCGGACAGCCTGGCATCAGATGCCCCCTATGCCCCAGGTGCCAAAGCACTTGAGACATTGTATGCACACTTCCAAGTGCTGATCTGCTCTCTCTCTCTCTCTCTCTGCTCTGTATGCAAAGTGCAGTCCCGGCTCGACACGAAAGAAGAAACTGAATACTTGCCAGTTCCTTTATAGTTATTTTTAATCACAAATAATTCATCACATTTTACAATATTATTTCCATCATTTCCATCAAATTGAATAGATCTCGGCGAGAGCATCTTCGCGTCGAGCAGCTGTTAATGTGCTCTTCCCACATGTTTGACGTTTTTTAGGGTCTCTCTACTGCGGTTGTTGTTGTTGTCGTTGTTGCTGGGGTTCCTCTGCGTCTTCGCACACAGATTGATTGAGCCTTTTATTAAAGCGCACGTAGAGCGTATTAAATAAATTGTTAGTTACGTTGCGGCCTCAGACTCTCTGCACTCCAAGCTCCATGCTCCATGCTCCACGCCAGATCCCAGCCCTTGCACAGTTCTTATGCCTCTCGCTGTTGTTCTTGTTGTTGTTGCGCTTCATCTCTGGTGTCGTATGGCAAACGGCACAAAACGCCCCCGAGGTGTTGTATAGGAAAATCTGTGGAGGAAAGAAAACACAGCGTGAAAAAGCCGCTCAACGTGCTGCCATTTTTACAACGTCATTTTCTGAGATCTCCAAGTGTCTGCTGCGCATGTCGAGGTCCCAAGTCTATGTCGATGTGCATGTGCATGTGGATGTGGATGTGTATGTGTCTGTCGATGTGCTTGTGGATGTGGATGTCTATGCATTCTGCTTTATGGCCCGGCCACGTATCAATTATGTGCCAAAGTGCTAATGGCTGTTGACGGCTCAACAAACGGTCAGAGCAGCATACCGAGTATCGAGCATATCGAGTATCCCTGTGTACTGAGTACAGTAAGTGAGTACTGAGCAGTATGGCCAAAACGGTACTGAGTCCTAGGTACAAACTACTATATGCTATTCAGCACAGACTGACAACACTGGGTATTGAATTCACCTAGTATATACCGGCAATAGAGTCTTCAGTCTCGTACAGAATACTGAATATACAGAGTACTGCGTAATAAGTCCGGAGTACCAAAATACTAAGTACACAATACTGAGAGTACTACGAGTCCTGAATGAAGAAAACTTAGAAAGCAAAGAAGTGAGTCTTAACTGCTGAGTATAGAAAACTATAAATACGAAATGAAACATACTGTCATACAGACCAATGAGTATGTCAGTATGTACGGAATATTGAGTACTGAGTCCAACAGTGCAGTACCTAGGGAGTAGAGAGTACTGAGTACTGACTCCCACAAGGAGGTATCGAGTAACCCTAGCAGGCAGCCGAGTCCGAGGCGAAAATATTCTCAGCAGCGAAATTTCAAATTAGCAAAGTTCACAGGGAGAAAATGTGTTGTGTTGTTGTTGTTTTCGTAGCGTGTAAAAGTGAAAACTGGTTTTAATTGCGCCCATCGCTGCTTCTGCCAATGCAACGAGGCAGCGATGCGCCGCCGATCGCGTGCAGGGCGCGCTGCCAGCAACATTTCAATTATGACACAAATCCATTGCATGCATGAAATGCAGCCACAGCAAATGGCCAAAAAGTCAGCGAAGCGCGCACTGAGAATTCGCCGAGCTTGTGCTCCGTTATGCATTTGCATCTGCATCTGCATCCAATTAGGCATTAGGCGAGCTGCTGCCGCCGACCTGCTGCTACCGGCCGTGCGTCCTCACAGAGATAAAGAGCGAGAGAGAGAGGGAGCGCCGGGCGAGAGACAACTCTAGCGTTGACCCGGGCCAAAGGGGCCGAGCGCGCCCATTCCAATGGCCTTTTTTGGGCCAATGCGCTAGTAACTTATACGCTTGTCGTTCACAGCGCATGATTAATGACCAACAAGGGCCGGGGCCATTCTCGACTGCTGCAGTCGTGTAGCGCAAAGCGGCGAAGAAGCAAACAGGCAAAAACGAGGCGAACACACAGCAGAGAAACCGAAGAGAACAAAAAGGATGCCAGCAGCAGCAGCAGCATCCGACTAGACGGCAGCAGCGGCGCGAGCAACTGCAACTTGATATTCGAGCCGATTCGCCAATGAGCTACTGCAGTGGCCGATGGAGGGAGAGAGATTGCTTGCTGCCCGGCTTGCTGAATCAAGCGAGTAGCTGACTATATACATATAGCTGCAGCCATACTATATCTATGCACTTATACGTATGCTTAGTCCTATTCATATTCTAATGGGCAATCGCAACTAATTCCAGCGGCTTGCGACTTCTGTGCTGCCCCATGGGCCGTGTGTAGCGTGCAAACGGGTAAATCGCCGCGATATATGTACGTTTCACACCTGAACGTAATCGAATTTTTATCATTTTACCTCCGCATTGCATTGTTGCCAGGCAGCCTAGCGAGACAGTACAGCCAGACGGCAGACGGCAGACGGAGGAGGAGATGGAGGAGGAAGCAGCATGGGAGGCACGGCAGCAGACCCAGGCCCTGGCTTAGAGTCGAGACTGAGACTCAGACCGGCCAGCAAATTGAAATTTATTGCCAATGGAGCCACTGGAAATGCACAACAAAGCCAACTGGGGATAGAGAAGGGGGAGCTGTCGCGGTGCAGGGGATTTGGGTGCAATGCAAAATTTGGTCAGCGAACTGGTCGCGTATGTGGGTCGCATTCGTTAGGCGTTGCCAGCGGCAATTGCGAATTGCAGTCAGCCAGGCATTTGGGCATTTGGGCATTTCCATTGGGGAAGTGTGACATTCGCCCATTAGAGCGACTGACGAGGCTGACCAGAAGTCGGGAATCGCGGAATCTCACATCGGGAATCGCAAATCTCACATCAGGATCGGGGATCGGGCATCGGCTTGATTGTCAGTCAGCGTCTCGTGGCCGTCATCAAGTGCCTGGCAAAAAGGCAGAGGCAAAGCCAAAGCCAACGCCCGCACGACTTGCGATGCGGCTGCCATCATCAGTTGGGAGTTGGAAATGGGAGTTGGGATCTGGGAGCTGGGAGCTGCGAGCTGGAGCTGTGAGTCGGGAGTTCGGGATCTGAGAAGCTGGGCAGCTGGTGGAGCGCTGGGACTTGCCACCGCTAGCGAAGATTTATTGCCCAGATAAGCGCGAAAAGTTACAGATGCTTATGCAGCGGCAGCCACTGCCAGGCGCGTCTCAGGTTCAGGTTTAGAATCTGCCCAAATGCGCGAGGGCAGTTTGCTGAGTTCTGCATAACGCATTGATAATAACTCATGGGCCTTTTGTTGTGGCAACCCTCGCTGCTGTAAGTGCCTGCAGCACGTTGTCGTCGTCGTCTCGTTAGCGAGGCGCGATTGCTAACCGCGATTGGCAATTGGCAACGGCACCAGCAGCAGCAGCAGCAGCCGTCGTCGACGTCGACGTCGACGTCGCTGTCGCCGTCTTTGGCCTAGGCTTAAGGGCCGCTCGATAAGCATCGCAGCCTTGCTGCGCTGCGCAGCGCTGCTAGGGAGGAACTGGTCGATCGGGCTAAATTAGTGGATGCCGCTTTTAATTCCCGTCGCCTTATCGCAGCGGCCGCATCTTAAACGAGGTCAATTATCAAAAGTGCAAGTTGGCAAGCAGGCCCAGGCCTAGGCCTAGGCCCAGTCCCCCTTCCCCTACCCACTGCCGTGCCCGTGCACGTCGCCGCAGCAGCTCCTCATAATGTCGAGTTTCACTTTCAGTTGCAGCAGCAGCAGCAGCAGCGGCAGCGGTAGCGACGGCAGCCGGAGGAGGCGAGAGTAATAGAAACTGCGCATTAAACGCAACATGCCACGTGCCACGCTTCATGGGAGCAGCCCGAAGCGGCGGCGCAGCTCGCTGCACTCGCAATCAATCACAAAAGCTCCCGAGCTGGCGGCAGCTACAGCTACAGCTGGCTGTAATTAGTGCAGGGAAAGCAACAAAAACAACAATTGTAACAGAAACACTTGCAACAGCAACTGCAGCAGCAACAAACACAACAACAACAACAACAACAACAATGCGCATTGTGCAGAAAACAAAGAAAGCATGACGAAGCGAAGGCCGCAGAACCGATCGCAATTTGCGCATGCGCAGGCGCAGGCACAGGCACTGGCACTGGCACAGGCGCAATCGAGCTCGCCGTCTTGGCCATTTTCATTAGAGCTCGAATTCAAATCATTTCGGTTGAATAACAATGGTAATAATAATGCTGCCACTGCTGCAGAAAAAGTGAAAATTTCACCTGATCGCCAACGACTGTTGCAGCCGCAGCCGCAGCAGCAGCAACTGTTGCACGCTCTGCAATCATCTCGGCGCAGACTCTGAGCCAATGTCATGGCCAGGCCAAGTGCAAAACTGCTGCAGCGAGGGTATATCGATGCGTTTGAACCAATTCCCCGCATCTCTTCTTTTTGAAGAAAGTATATACTTTATTCAGAATGTAACTATTTCTGTCCGCTTTAGAAATGTGTCCTAGACTAAGCTTAAATATTATACCATTCACCCACAAAAAACAGTTAACAATTTGCAAAATGCCGTAGCTGACCATATAAATTATATATATTCTTGAAGCTCTGGCAGAATTTCAATTTCCAAACGCACACACTCTCTCTAACCCTTTCTCGCTTCATTGCCTGTACGCCTGGTATTATTTCGTATCCAGACGAAGGCAAACCCCTGGATAGCCGCGAAACAACGCCTGGCGACTCCCCATTACTAGCTCTCTTCAGCTTTCTCCAGTTCAAGCTTCTCAAGTTTAGTAGACTTAATAATATCCACGTTTAGTTAAACACTATTGCTATTTACGCTGCAATATATTTCTCAATTCGCTTTTTCGAGACTTAAGAAAATGGAGCAGGTTTCTCCTGCCAATTCTTCCATGATTCTCCCACGTTTAACACAACAGCGCAGATGCTTTGCTTCCGGTTGAATGAGGTTTCTGCTCACATTATGAGGGAGTCCGCTTATTGGAGGTGTCCACTGTCTCAGTAAATACAATTGCATACCTCTTACTCTGCTTTGCTATATATATATATAGATTTATATGCTGTAGACTCAAGCAAACTCCCATTGAGTAGAACAAGAACTCGTGCTGCAGCTCCAATCTGCCTTTCCGTTCGCATTGACAACATGCGCAAATGTTGACCTTTAATTACGACAACCCAAGCAGCAGCAGCAGAGGCAACCGCAGCAGCAGCAGCAGCAACAACTTGTTTTTGGTCGGGCCACTGTTTGCATAACTACGCAACGGGCAGAGGCAGATGCAGAAGCTGCCTGAAATATTATAAAGGGGGCCAAAGGAGGCAGCGACAACGACGACAACTGCAATTTGTCCGGCTGCACGAGACAACCCCCGGCAAGGCAAAGGGGCAGGGGCAGGGGCAGGGGGTTGGAGGCAAACAGTGAGCCTGGCAACAGCAATGCAGTTGCACTTGGAGCTGGAGTTGGAGTTGGAGTCGAAGTCAGAGACACACGCACGCTGACCGCAGCTTGGCCGGCGACTGCGGCTGGGGCTGGAGCTGGGACTGGGTGACAAGTGCTTAGTGTCAGCACCTCGGTTAGCATGCAGAGTGCAGAGCGTTTACCCAGCCCTTCCTTCCGTTGACAATTTTGTTGTGCTTGGCCAGGATGCGGGCACGAATTTAGTGTAAGCTCTGATGGAGGAGGGGGAGGAGGACAGAGGGAAGGGATGAGGTGGGGGAATTGCGGCTTGGTACTCAGTTTACACATTAATTATCACTTTTGTTGCCGGACACGGTAGCACGCTACGAGCAACAGCAGCAGCAGCAGTAGCAGCAGAGGAAGACTGCGACTGGGACGACAGGCGACCGACAGACGGGCGACAGTTGAGCAGAACATTAGAAGGCCGCCGCACTTAGTTCGTTGCCTAAGTCTTTTGTTTTGCCAAGTGATAAATGAACTGCTGAAAGCCGATGCGGAGCAGCGGGTGCCAGCGCATTGGGTGTGGTACCAGCAACCAGCTCAGTCGAGCTGGCAACCAGCCCTACAGGACCAACCAGCTGTGATTTATGCTCCCCCAACCTGGCAAAGTAATCGATAATAATCGAGGAGCAACACCCACTTGATGGGCCCAGACGACGCTGACGCTGGGGCTGATGCTGCAAACGTTTCGGGCGTTTCGCATACGTGTATGAAAATTAAATTATAAAATGCCTAACAAGTGGGTCGGACGACCGAGCCAGCCCCCAAGCCTTCTCCCCCCGCCCTGCCGCTGGCTGCCACGCCCAGTCGAGCCGCGCCGCCGAGCAGCCCACTCAGCCTTGATTCAGCAATAAAATTGCGCAGAGAAACGAGGGTGGACATGCGATTTCCTTGACATTTATGCAATGCAACTGCCGACGCAGTGGGGCATGGCACGGCCTGTCTGCCGCCTGCCGCCTGCCGCCTGCCGCCTGCTGACTGTCTTATGCCTTCTGCCGTCGCAGTTGCAGTCCCAGCTCGTGCCACGCCCCACTCGTGTAGCAGATGCGTTCGCAGGCGAGCGGCCAAAACAAATAGCCCGCGGACAGATATTGTCTTTGCGCACAGTGCAACACGTATCAATTATGGGCAGCCGCAGGAGCAACAACAATTGTAACAGCAACTGCAGCAACAACTGCTGTAGCCAGAACAACAGCAACACCAGCCTTAGCACCAACTGCAACGGCAACAATTTGGCCAACGACAACAAATTATTGGTTTCTGCTTGCAGTCAATTTTGGGCAGCTCTAGTTGCTGCTGGCACAGTGCGGGGCAAGTGCATAGGGCCACAGCACTGACCCGCCCCGCCATAGTATCTCTAATTACAATTTATGCAAATGCGTCAATATATCATGTTTTATCTGCGCACTGGAAGTTAATAGATTTGCATTTACCAATCAGCCGGGCAGCAGCAGCGGCTGCAGCAGCAGGCGCAGACAGAATCTGGAGCTGAGACAAAGACAAAGACAAAAACCGAAAGCGACTTTAAGTGGCCGCGCCGGGCCCTGTTACAGTCCGAGTCCAAAACTGTGACTCTCTGGCTGTGGCTCTGGCTGCGAGTGCGACTCTGGCTCTAGCTCTGGCTGTGGTTGTGGCTGTGTAGCTGCAGTTGGGGTTCGGGCTGTTGCGCTTTGCTGCCTAATGGACAGGACTGTGGAGTGTGTGGAGCGTGGCGCAGCGTGGACTGGACTGGACGCGAAACGAGTCGGGAGTCGGGGCCCATGGCCGTCGCAGTCCTGCATAAAAAATGATTAATTCCTGAACTGATAATTTATGTAGACACATAATTCACAGCGGGACATATTTCAGCTAGAGTTCAGGCCGCGAATGCGGTCGCCACTTAAATGCAGCTCTAAAAATAGCACACACATACAGTCACGCTCACACATACACACTCACACACACACGTGCATGTATGTGTGTGTAAAGGTGTCGGTCATATGCTTAGGCTAAAAATAAAAGCTAAAACCTTTGGCGCGCACATTTGATTTAAATTGAAGCTAAAGCCGCAGTCAAAGCCGAGCCAAAGGCTAAGATCAAGGCTGTGTTTGTGTGTGTGTGCTGTGACTGTGGATGTGGATGTGGCCGCGGCAAGGTGAAGTACTGTGGACTGGAGGACACGACGACAAGGCTTCCGCCGCCGCCTGGCCATATCATCATAATCATTAAATATTTATGACGCAGCGGCTGAGCACACAAGCTGAGCGCTCAGCTCAGCGCCTGAGTGCGAGCCCTAATCAAAATTTGTTTGCTCGTTTGGCTTTTTAGCTAGAAAATTGTCAAGTTCGTTGTCTGAGTCATTTCGATTCTTAAGCTAAGGCACAGCATTCTTTGATATACCTGAACCTGAACCAACCGTAGATATCCGCGAATTTTATGAACGCCAGCGATAATCCTCATCGAACTTGGTCGTTTGGCCTTTTAGCCAGCACATTGTCAAGTTCGTTGCCTGAACCTTTATCATTAAGAGTTATCTCTTGTGCCTATTAAGCACCAATTAAATATCTACAAAATATCTCAGTCATTTTCGGATTAAATTGCAGCAGAATAATTTCAAGTTCGTTGCCTAAGTCTTTTGATAAAATCTCTTGGCTTTTATAGAAATCAGTGCTGGCTTTTTAGGCAGATCTTATGCGTTATCTAAGTCACTTTCTACGCTCTCATTCTCAGCCTAAACTGGTGCCAGAATATTGTTTAGCTTGCTGCCTAAGTCACTGCTAGCAATATACTTGTATAGTCCTCCACAGATACTTCTCTTGTCCACTAAACTTCCTATTCACTTCCTGCTTAAGATAAACTCTGCGACGGCAGCATAAAGTAGCAACAGCTTCAGCTTCGAGACACTCCTACCTCCACCCAAGTCTTTGACAGGCCTCCCTCAAAGGGGAGGGGCAGGGTGCTGGAGTAGGGGGCGCAGCCTCATCAGCATGCAGTTGACATTATTACGATATTCAGCGGGGCAGGCGCATCAGTTATCGCTGCGCGGCGCTGCTTGAGCCTCACTTGCCAGCTTCGTCTCGTGAATTGGACTTCAATCGATGCAGATGCAGTTGCAGAAGCCATAGCTGATGCTGATGCTGATGCTGAAGCCTGGCCTCCTCCACTGATTGAGTCAGCTGGCCGGTGCAGGGGCCACAATTGCAATGGCATAAATTCTGCGCGAACGGCAACTCCCGCTGGCTTTCGTTTCTAATTTTTGCATTTGGTGCAGTGGCGGCTACCGGACGCCATCGATGAGGAGGATGCAAGATGCAAGGCTTTCCCGCATTTTATTGCTTCATTCGGGGCCCTGGTCTGCCTGTCAATTTTACAACTTTATAGAGGCGAGCGAGCGAGCGCTTATCGTTTGCATATTTATGCCCGTTCGATGGTCATGTCTCTTAATATTTTTGACATATTGGCCAAGCCGTGGCCCGGCCATTGTCCTAGCCCCATAGAATGGCCGTGGCTGTGGCTGTGGCTTCGCCTGTTGCTGGACCTGGAGCTTGTCTGCCTGTCTGTCCGCCCGTCTGTCTGTCCATCTGTCTGTCCGCCTGCTGCCTGTGAGAGTCTCATTGTTGTCGTCATTTGTTGACTGCGCCTTCCACAGAAATTTGTGCAACTCCTCGACGCGACTCGACTCGACTTCGAGTTGAGTTCTGTATTTGCGTCTGCATCTCTCGCTCCCTCTCCTTCTCCCTCGTGAGTGAGTAAGTGTGTGTGTGTGTGTGTGTGTGCGTTCGCATTTGAATTGCAAATCCTATTATGACTTGTGAAATTATAATTTTTCTAGCCGGGCCGCACAGCCACTCCAGGTTCATGTCCATGTCCAGTCTCCAGTCTGCAATCTCTCTAGACTGCCTTGTTGTTGTCGTCTACAGTCCGCTGTCTGTCTCGCTGTGAGTGTGCGTGTGCCAGTGTGTGTGTCTATCTCTCTCTCTCTCTCTGTGTGTGTGTGTGTGTAGAGGGTTCAATAGCATGAATTATGCATATGCAGGCGCTTTCGGGGAGCACACGCATCCCATGCACTTAGTTATGATAACGTTGCACATTTTGCTGGCGCAGCATCCTTGTGCATTTGTTTTGGCCATACCCAAACAGAACTCGCATCCAAATGGCCAAATGGCCAACTGGCCTATGCTTTATGCGTAGCAGCTGCCGTAGACTCTGGAGTACCTTCGCCAGTTGCGGGCTGCAGACGCTGACAACGCCCCCTCGCTTGGCTGCTACCGCAAACTGCAGCTCCAACTGCAGCTTCAGCTCTCGCTCCCGCCTCCGACTCTATCGCCGAGTCCAACTACAACACGAAGCGGGGCTGCAGCATTGCTGACAGAACAAAGAAGTCGTTCATTTGTAATTGTTGCTGCAAAGGGCAGACCTGGCCAAGGATTACCAGCACCAGCACCAGCAGCAGCAGCAGCTGTAGACGCACATACTCCGACACGTACATAAGTGCAGATATACATATGCCTGCCTCTGCCTCAGCCAGAGCCTCAGTCTCGTCCAGAGTCGGTGGCTCTGCGCTAGCTTGCATATCTTTTATGACTTTTGACTCGACTTTGACTTGGGCCAGTCGGAGTTGAACGACCGGGACATGTGTCGGCCCGGCCGATGAGCTTTGTCGAAATTCCATGGCCAAGAATCAAGCATCATACATGTCCATGCCCATGCGCAGACCCATAAACAAAAGGTTAATAGTGCTAGAAATTCTCGCAGTCAGTCGCCGCCAGGAACTGCAGACCGTGTAAAATTAAGATTTATAATTGGGATTCGCACGGACTGCAGCCTCAGTTTGGTTCTGGCTGTGAAATAAGGAAGTTTCCAAAGCTAAATGCCTGTACATAGTACCAGGAAGTTAAGTACAGATTCGTCAAGAGCTGCTGCGGTTCAAGGCCCTTGATTCCCCATTCCGATAGAGGAAGATTCCAAAGTTATGTGGTCATCAGTAAAGTATGCAATTGCCTAAAAAAAATTGTACCGGGAGTTGGTCAATTTGCGTCCAATTCGAAATTAGCATTAGCACTACTAATATTTAATTCTTTACCACTATCCCTAGATTTCCAAGTTGATATACGAAATCTCTGAAAATTAAATGGTTTTTAATATTACCAGAAAACTGCAATCCACCAAAAGCGTATAAAAAAAATAACAAACGACTCACCCAATTTGCATGCTCAACCTGAAAGATCGCGTCCAGAGTTCTTGCGGTTCAACTGAGGCTACTGGCCATGGCTTTCCAATTCCACTTACAGCTTAATAAGCTGCCCATTAACTGCGCTCCCATTCGCTACGCCAACTCCCAAGCGCACACACAATTAGATGTCAGGCCCATGATTACGGCCTGTAAGCAGTAGATTCGCGAGGTTCGCCGGGGATTCAGCTATGACGTTAGCTCAATGTCAGCGCTGGCTTGCAAATTAGCAGCAGACAACAAAAGAATTATATATGCACATTATATAATGCGAATGCGAATGCGTCTGGGTCGGACGACAGAGGCCGGACGACGTCAAGAGAGAGAAAACCGAAACGAAATCGATTTGCTGCGCTACACAAAACGAAAACGAGAACCAGAATCGTCACTGGGAATGACTCTCTGATCAGCAGACAACGTTGCTCCTCCTTCTACTGGCCTCTGCCCGCTGCGAGCGCACAGTTTTCCCATCATTAGGTTTGGCCCGGCGAAATCAGCATGCAGATGAAGCTAAAGCCGGCCGAGAAACATGCGTACTTGGCTCCAGAGCTCTTGTGTCTGCGACTATTTGTTTCACGAATTCGCAGCGCATTAAACCAGAGGCAGCAGCAGCCACAAATAACAAACAACTCAGTAAGGAAGCAGCTAGCCAAACGGCATGCCCAACTAACGCATATCCTAGACAAAGATGGGGCAGGAGTGGCGCAGCATCAACTTCTAGTGCAACTACAAGGAATTGCGTATACAGCACTCACCACTCGCAGCTTTACAGGGTATGCCAGAGCAGCAGCGGCAGCAGTGGCACTCTGTCCATCGGTCCAAACAAGGCAACAGGCATGTCCATCCTCCTATCGTAACAAGAACAATTTGTTCTAATGCGCCATGGCAGCAGCTGCAGCCGGAGCCGCAACCATAGCTGGAGCCATTTCCCCCCTCTGGGCGGGCAGTCAAGAGGGGAGGTAGCAGGGAAGAAAGGCTTGCATGGCAAAAGCAAAGGGCAGCCACTGAACACGCAATGGCCAGAACAAATGTAGACATTAAGCTGCCGGCCGAGGCCAAAGCGGACGAGGCGCACCTTAACATCCAATGACACGCAATGGACAAACGCCAACGCCGCAGCGGCAGTCGCAGCTCCACACATACACCCGATCTCAGTCTCATCATAAGACTGCACATACACATACACACAACAGTATATATACATATAGTAATATTAGTTGTATGAAATCTGCCATATATCTCGCACTCGACTGGCGTTTATGAGCGTTTCAATAAATTCGCTGTGAAATTTTCATTAATCGCATTCGGTGGGGGCAGGCAGCAGGTGTTCGCCTCGCTTCTTGCTATTGCTGTTGTTGTTGGTGGTGGTGGTGTAGCTGCCGCTGCTGTTGCCGCAGATGCCACTGTAGCTGCAAGGCTATAAACAAATTTGACGCCTTAATGTGAGTGGGTTATAAATTTGCGCACAAACGCGACCGTATAGAGCCCCGGCCTTCCAGTGTGTCCCGTGGGATTATCCTCTTTTCTGGATCACAAGTTAACATCAATTCGAAAATACACGAAAACTTAGTTGAAACATTTCAATGCGTTTTACTTTCCCTCAATACTTTCATATTTGAGTGCACTTAAACTAGAGAGAATCAGGCGAATGCCTTTACTCATTTGGGATATAGCTTAGGATATATAATATAATATAATATAATATAATATATCGTATGCATGGCCACACTTGAATTACATTTAGTTGTACTTAATTCTATTATTTTTCTCTGGCAAGTTTTCAAAAAACGGAACATATTCACTTGATGTAGGTTGCTTTGGGGTTTGGTTGGGTTTCTTTCTTTTTGGTAGCAGCAAAACTGCGAATACTTAAATTAAGAATAATCATGTAAATTCAGAAACATGCTCAGTGCTTAGGTGTATAAATCTTTGGGCTAAATGATTTGGTAGAATTCAACATCCTCCGCGTACGACGTTCGTTTGTAAAATGGCAAGAACTATAGCTATAGCTTATCGTGTCTACAATCTATGGCACAGTTGCGAAATAGACAACTCGACGGCCGTCTCTACTTCTGCTTCATGTACATGGTGGCAATCTTGTCGAGTATCGTGTCGATGGAGAGCAGCTCCTCGCGGAACTTTTGCATGGTGGGTGCCGGCACAATCCACTTGAGGAACTCCTCGACATTCAGACGTAGCCTGGCGAGCGGTGTCAGTGTAGTCTCGTCGTGCGTTGGCCGCTGCGCCAGCTTCAGCGAGGCAATGATCACATTGTCGATCAGGCGCTTCTCATAGCCCAACTGGCGTAGCTTCTGCGCCGGGCTAATCTTTTTCAGCACGACGGCCATGTTGAAGCGTATGCTGGACAGAGTATGCGCATCCTCGGCTTGACTGTCGTTGTGCTCCTCCCCCGTCGTCTGGCACTTGGCGCACTGCTCGCTGTGCGCCTGCAGTTCCACTTTGATTTTGAAGAACTCATGGCAACCGTGGCACATGTAGGGCTTCTGCTGTTTGTGGATCTTCTTCATGTGGTTCTTGAGATGCGCCAGCTGCGAGAAGGCCACCTCGTCCGTGCAGAGCTGACAGCGAAAGGGCTTCTCGCCCGTATGCTTCCTAATGTGCAGCTTCAGCACGCTAGAGTGTGCAAATGTCTGATGACAGATCTGCAGGATGAACAGAAGACAATGTTAATAATGCTATCACCATGTAGAAGACAGCTGCCACAACTCACCCTGCACTGATACGGACGTTCTCCCGTATGCATTCGCATGTGCACGTTGTATTGGGACTTTTGCGTGAAATACGAATTGCACACCTCGCAGACGTGCGTCTTGACCGCGGCGTGTTTCTGCATGTGCGTGGCCAGATCCTCGTCCGGCTCAATGGTCTTATGGCATATCTCGCAGTCGAATCGACTCAACTTGTGGTGCTCCTGGTTGATGTGGGCGCGCAGCGCCAGCTCGTTGGCAAACTGACTCTCACAGATGGAGCACCTGTGCTCCATTCCCTGCTCATGGCGCTCCATGTGCACGCGCAGATTGGCATTGGTCGAGAAGCTGGCCGAGCACTTGGTGCAGTTGAACTGCTGTATGCTCGTCTTGTGGTGCGACACCATATGCTGCTGCAACTGTTGCCAACGAGAGAGACAAGAAGATATAGTTGTATGTATGGCAATGCGATGGAATAGGCAGAACTCACCTGGCCGCCGCGTGCGAAGCGTTTTTCGCACAACGCACAAGGATACGGCTTCTCGCCCGAATGCAGACGCATGTGCAGCCTGAGGCGTTCCTTCAGTGCAAACGACTTGGGACACTGTGTGCAGGCAAACTGCTTCTTGTGCTCGTGCGCGGTGGTCTTGTGATTCTTGAGATTGACCGCCTGGCGGTAGCATTTGCCGCATTCGCTGCACTTATGCGGCCGCTCGTCCGAGTGGATGAGCATGTGCCGCTCGAGATCGGTCTTGCCGCCAAATTCCTTGGAGCAATGACTGCACACGTGCTGCTTGCGTCGTGCTACTTCCGCCTTGCGTACCGATTTCTTTGGCTCTGGCTGTATATAGTCTGCGTCTGCATCTCCGTCCGCATCTATGGAGTCCTGATCTGCGTCTTGCTCCTGGCCATCCACATATAAATCCTGCAGACTGTTGAGACTGCTCTTGCGTCGCTTAATAGGCGTGGCTGTGGGCGAAGATTCACGTGCCGCCGGCGGCGATGACAGCGATATGCCACTGTCCGTAAGCAGCGAGACGGCATCCTCCTTGGACAAACTGCGACGACTACGTACCATGGTGGGTGGTGGTTAATCTTATGGCTACTTTAACTTATACTGCAAGAGCTTGCTGCACCCGGCACCAGCTGCTAATTACTCGTATGTTGAGGGTTGAGGGTTGGGGTTTGGGGTTTGGGGGTTAATGTGTGTGTCTACGATTTTTGGTTTCTTTGGTATTTCGACTACTTTAGGCCTACGAAGAAGGAGAGTCCCAAGCACCTTGGATATTTGGATATTGTTATAGCAATTTAATTAAGAGTAGTTTCGCTGCAAGGAGAAAGTTGAGTTGAGTTCAGTTTAATTATTTATCATATTATTAACCCGCAGTGCCACGCGTGCTACACAAGTCACAAAACAAAATAAAACAAGACAAAGCACAAACGAAAAACACAACAATAAGAATTTCAGCTGTGTCCACCGAACTTTTGAAACTGAAGCCGACGATAAGAACGATTCCGTGTGCTGGCGCGCAGCGACAGCTGAAGTACATACACTGAGCGAAATTCGTAGTTGTTTTCTATTTGCATCTAGCAATCGAATTGTCTAACGGCTGAACTTACTGCCAAAGCCAGTGGCAAGTAAATCTGTTGCAAGCTTCACTTTTTTCACTTTTTGCAGCACGTTCTTCATTTCTTTCTGGCAGTGCAGAACGTCTGTATTCTATATTTGCCTTTATCACATTATCAGCTAGAATTTCCAGGTAGTACATACATACACACACACACACACACACACACACACTACGCTGAAGAGTTGTTTAGTTTGTTTTCTCAATCTTTTGTTTGGAATGCGCGCACGAGAGCGAGCGAGTCGGAAAGTCTGATAAGCGCGCGACAACGGCAATAACTGATAAGGCGTCTAGTCCGCATGGAGCACTGATACGGACGCAGATAACGCTTAATGCGAATGGAACGCTCTTCTGCTCTGTGAGGTAATGTTTTCACTATAAAACCGCCCGATCGCTGAGGCCGCTGCTGCTGCTGCTGCTGTCGCCGAGAACTTCTAATGAAATGGAAAAGTGCATGCGAAACAAAGAAAAACAGTAAAAATCAAGAACAGACGACGATGACGACGACCCTGGGAACAGTTAGCGCGAAATGTTTATGCACACACACACACACAAACATATGTAGCGTGCATACATATGAATATATGAAACATCTGGCATACAGATTGCTCTTGTAGGGAGAGGGAGGGGGAGGTAGGGAAGGGAGGAGGAGGCCTGTAGACCTTTGGGCGACACTTCATTGATCCAGCGCGTTAGCTAGACCCGAAACTTACTGCACAGTGTACACTCCCTGCTCGCACTCGACTCTGCCTCTCATCCTCTGTCACTCTCTCTCTCTCTCTCTCTCTCTGGTATGTACCCGCACGGCAGCGACGACAGCAATGAAGCATGGATTGCTCCCAAGTGCAGGGACAGGGCCACAGTTCACACAGCTGCACGTTACGCAAATGAAGCGTAAAACGAAAACGAAAACAACTGTTGAAAAGCGAATTAAAAAGCGCGAACCAAACCCTAAAAACAATTCCCAAAGAGCTTTAACTGTAACTATTGCAGCCGAAGTGCTGTTCAGTGCTGCTACGACTAGCTTTTTTACGGCTAATCCCGAAAAGGCTAGAAACTAAATCGTTATGCGCATGTTTCAACGCGTATATAACTAATTGGAAGTTTTGCAAATAGTTCGAATCGAAAATGTTGGCTTGTTTTTCTTCTACAATCATTTGTGAGCACTGTTTTATAGCCAAGTTTTGCATCTCTCTGTTTGTCGAATTGGCTTTTTCCTGTGCAGCACTTGCCAACACTGACCTCGCCGTACAGTAGCCAACGATTCATTAAATTGAAAGAGAACTTTGGAAAAAGCACGAACAACAGCGAAAAAGACACAAAAGGTGTGGGGCACAAAGAATACAAAAAATAAAAATACAAATAAAAAGAAAACAGCAGCAGTTTTGTAATGCTAAATAGGCAAAGCAGCCGAGGGGGACGCCGCTGCCACAGTCGCAGTCGCAATTGCAGGGCAGAGGGCGTGCGACATTGAAGTCTTTTGTTTGGACCGCACTTAAACAACGAGAGCTGCTGCAAGGAGTACTTTGTTAGTAATTTACAATTTACCAGCACCAATACCAATTGTTTACATACAATAAGATAGTAATTGCCATTTTACCAAATAAGTAGCCAGCACCACGAAAAGAAAGAGAATTGTGAGCAGAAGGCGCGACTTACCCGCAGAAGAGTGCAAACTGCAAACAAACCTCAACGAAACTGACTCAAACATACACACACACACACAGACACACGCGCGCACACACAAGCATGCTCAGCTCCAGGCAGTGGGCCAGCCAGGCTACATTTTTAGTTTAATCATTTGTTTATATTTAAGTGCAGCTGCCCGCAACGCAAACGCCCATTTGACTGCACAAATTGTTTACCTTCAGCAGCGCAGCTAGCGACATTTTGCAAACGTAAACACAGTTCTTAACGTTGGCTTCCACATTCCATTGCGATTAATTAATTGATTTATTTTTACTCAAATTTAATTAATTTACTCACTGTGTCGTATGTTTGTTTGTTAAACATTATAGAGTTGGAACTAGTTTCGTTTGCAAATATCGATATATCGATACAGTTCGCACATTTTCAGTATTTATTTGCTCGTGCCTAAGCGATATTCGCTTCAAGCTATCGGATATCATATCGACACATTGCGGCGTTCAAATAAAATGCCAACATTTACAAATATAATTTGATTTATTATATACAATCTAAAACGCCAGTCGCTTCATCAGCAAGTACATATGCTGATCCACCTCAAAACCGTGTAAATTGTTTGCGTCGCCTTGCAGTCGCATCAGCAGGCCACCGAATGAAACGTACGCGGACAAACGTGACGATTCGTTGTGCGCTTCGTCGCCCTCGATGCGGTAAATCTTGCCGTACATCACATACTCAAAGCTGTCGGCACGTGTGCCTTCGTGCTCCATGGGGTTGTACTCGCCACTGTCGGGACAACCATCTTCGCGCAATGTTGTGGCCAGCACCAAGCGAAACTTGTCTCCTAACTCCATGGGGTAGAGCCACGAGTTAATGTCCAGAATGAGGTCCATTTTGAAGGATTCGGACTCGCAGTGCAGGCGGGAAACACGGTCGAACTTCTTGCCCTCAGGATCCATGTCCTTAACGTTGAATATATCCTCGAATAATACGCCAGCCATTCTATCTAAAATATTTTATTATTTTAATAAGCATCACGTCCATCACGTCACGGCCGCCAAAACTCACCTGAGCCTCAGTTCCACGCAGCCGTCGAGTATTATGGGAGTAAATCTTTTTGGCACAAGCAACAGTTGATAGTCTAATAAGTATTCTCTTTATATATTTTCCAGCGATTCTTTTAATTCATTCAAAATTAGTTATTCTTCCGGCACTTGTTAATATTTTGCTTTAGCGTGCTTTAGAGATGAGGGACTGTGTTGCATGCTACGAAGTGGTGGCAGGTCGATAGTTCCGAAAGAGCAAAAATATCGATGTCACTATCATTATCTGATAGTCAAGTATTTTGCAACACTACACAGTTTCAGTGTGCCATAACAAACATTTTTGCCGCCAATAAGACATCGTGATGTTAATTCGAAATAGCTTTTTATTATTTTCATATATATGTACAAGATGTAGACTTATTTACCAATTCTGCACCTTGTCAGAATAGGCAATAATACGACCACCCGAAAATACAGGCCTGCGAATGGCTGGAGTTAACTGAGCGATTGCCGGAGAATTTACCGTTATTTTGGCAGGCTTCCTTTTCAACGGAGCATTAAGGATCAAGCGCTCTGCTCTGAACGGAATGCGACGTTCCACAAAAGGCAGTGTCAAGTGTGTGGCAGGAAAAACAGCCTTGTTACCGGTGACGATTTTGGCCGGTCTGCGCTGTGGGCGAGCAGTCAACTTGGAAGGTCGGCGCTGTGGCTGAGCGGGACGCAGCACCTGGCGGAAGGCAGTGAAACGCTGCACCAACGGTAGAATTAACTGTGCGTGTGGCCGCAAGCTGGCCAAGCTAATGGTCGCTGCACTCTGAGGCTGATTGATGGAGTCGTCACTTGCGGGCAGCTCTGGTGGGCCATAAATCTCCTCAGGCACATCTGGTGGCCCATAGACCAGTACGGGCTGCTCCTCCGGTGGTCCATAGACTAGTTCCGGTTGCTCCTCCGGTGTTCCATAGACAAGTTCCGGCTGCTCCTCCGGTGGTCCATAGGTCAAATCCGGCTGGGGAAAGTTCGCCTCCTGCTCCGTGGGCAGCTCGAATGGTGGATCAGGCGTCAAACCTGCCGGTGGGTACGGCGCTGCCTCCTGCCTCTGGGAGACAGGTCCCGGAAACCTCAATCTAGGCGCCTCACCGGCAACCACGCTCAGGCTGAGCGCCGTACAAAGGGCCAACAATGGAACGCAAGAACCGAACATTTTGCTACCAAGACGTAAACTGCTGAACTGCTGCTGGCACCTGCCAAGTGCTGGCTATAAATACCCAGAGCCAGAGACCTTGTTTTCGGCTGTGGCCCAAGTGGCCAAAATGTCGACGAGGCCGCGATGACTTATACGGCCGAGCCAAGAGTTTACGTGCCCGGCGCTGAGTCAACCACCATGACGATCACGCGTAAGACTGAAGATTAGGTGACCCAACTTTATTTATTAATGGATTTTACATGACTTATGGTAACAGTTAACAGGTTTTACCAGCTGCGACGCAGCACCAGGCGCTGCGGCACAGGCTGCTGGCGACGGCGTCCCTGTGGGAAGCGCTGATAGAACCGGGCCGATTTGATGCTCTCCTCCGGCTGGTCGAGCGTCGTGGAGACGGCGATGACAGTGCCATCTTCTGCCACCTCCACAAGTAGTTCCTCGTCGGCTGGCTCTATCTTGGCGTCAATGGCAACCTCATCTTCCACCGGAGCTGGTATGTCGTCCGTTTCGATTGCCGGCTCCGGCTGTTGCTCTGGCTCCGGCTCTGCCTCGGAAACCTGTACGTCCTCCACATCATCCACGCTTGTGGGTGGTCCGTAGACGCTGTCCGGTGGTCCATAAGTATTATCCGGTGGCAGGTAGTTGACCTCTGGCTGCGCAGTGGAGCTGGGCAGCTCGAAAGGCACTTCAGGTGTAACGCCCGCCTCCGGGTAGCCTGTGGGTGCTGGGCTTGGTGGCGCCGCCTGCTCCTGGCGGGCCAGACCACGGCGCGGTACAAATCTTTGACGCACTTGCGCCGAATTGGCGCACACGGCCAGACCGAGGAGCAGCAGAACAGTTGAGGTTGCTTTGAACATTTTGGAGTGCGTTTCGATTGTGTTCTGAATTTCCCAAGAGCTCGGCTTATTTATAGCTGCTTCTGCTGCTGCTGCTTCCCGTCAGATCTATGCTAATAATTTATGCTCGTCACTTTCCGTTTCAGGCCTCCCAACTCCCGGGCCCATATGTGTTGTTGTTGTTGAGGTTGTTGCGTTTTCCCGTTTGCTCGGCCCGGCTTTGATTATGTTGGGCCGATCGAGTCGGGCCAGTGATTTCTGTTTAAATGTGGGCTACGTGACCCTTTTCCCAATTTCAGTGGCCAATGTTAACATGTGGTGCCATGTGATTGTCGTCTCCCTGCCTCTCTCCTAGCTCTCCCCTTCATTGAAACACCGTCGACGGCGCTGCCAATGGGCTTCGGGCCGTATTTGCTACGTCTGTACACCTGTCCGTCTGTCTCTAAGCGATTACTCGTATTTTTCGGCGGGTTCTTGGCTATTCATAATTTGATTTGATGGCTTTTATATTCATATCCATTGGCCTTGACAGATACGTGTCCGGAGGAGCGCCCCATTAGATGTAATTCTCATCTAGGTCAAGCTGTATCGCAGCTAATAAAATAATAATTAATTGCACTTATGTTCTTATTATACAAATATCCAATTGAACATAGATAGGTGCTTATATATTCTACACAACATTGAAAATTCAAGGCCATAATTGTCCATTTATTTATTTATTTAATTTTTGAAATATTAATTCCATAAATTCAATATTTTGCATGTATAAAAGACTTAATCTGTTAAGATACACAACACATTTAATTTAATTTTTAAGATTTTAATATAATTATTTGCATTTATTATCAGACTATTTGAGTGATTGATTGATTGTTTTTCAATATTTTCAAATGTTGCTGCAAGGAAATACGGATTTATCTACTGTGGATTTATACCATTAAATGACATACACTTATCATAAACTTATCTTCTCTTTTATTCTTTACAGTCGGCACCGAATGCTCCTAAAGTTGAACTCGCTGACTCGCATAAGATAAAGGCTAAACTCCAAATTATTTCCGAAAAGGCTGCTCGAATAAATACAGCAAAAGGTTTTTCATAATTTCCAACAGTTTTTATTAATAACATAACAATTCTTATTCCTATCGTTTTAGTTCGATTAAGTCGTATAAACCATCAACAGTAGCATGTGATGTCTAGATTCTGTAGACCAGGATGGGCTTGGAGCGTGTGAACTGAACTGCACGCAGTTTCTCTGGCACGGGACGACGACTGCGCAGGCGTCCGTTGCGGGGCTGGATGAGGCTGGCTGGAATGGGCTCAGAGGCTGGGTCAGCGTCTACGGCAGGCAGATCCTGATCAGCTGCAGCCTCAGCCGGTGGTCCATAGGTGTTGTCGGGCTCGGCAGCGGGCGGTGGGCCATAGGTGTTGTCGGGCTCGGCGGCGGGTGGTGGGCCATAGGTGTTGTCGGGCTCGGCTGGCGGACCGTATGTCAGATCTGGCTGTGCCTCCGTCTCGGTGGGCAGATCAAAGGGAATAGCAGGCGTTACACCTGCTGGAGGATACGGCGCTGGTGCGTCAGTTGGTGCAGCGTCCACAATCGGATCCTCGGCGGCCACGGGTGCCTCCTCCTGGCGTGCCAACTGGAAGCGGGACGAGCGACTGCGCAGACGTGCAGGTTCCGCCAAAGCGACCGCTGCAATGGCAGCCACGACGAGCAGAGCAGAGCTGGTAAACTTGAAAGCCATGTTGCTGGATGCTTCAATAGTATTAGAATGTTGCTTTCAACTGCAAACCGACGGGCTTTTATACAGCGCTCGACAATTTCGGCAATCATAAATGGCGATGCGAGGGACAACGCTATGATGGAAGTCCACGATCATGCGAGCAGGCTGCATGGTGTGAGGTGATACGTGCACCTACGTGACAATATTTAGTCAAGGGCCCATGTCTAAGCCATAACCATTGGCCATTAAGTCGCTGCGCTGCGGGCCGTTAACTCTGAACTTCATAGGCAGTGGTGCCAAATATCGGTGCTCTCAAGTACAGTGGAGCAATGACCGCTGCAGCTGACTCCTCCGATCGGACGCACTTCCACTCAGCCGAAATAATGTATGCTAATGCTGATTAGCCCGCGTGCGCCTCTGTGGCAAACAGTTATGAACGACCTTTCCCGGCGCACAAGCTGCCATGGAACTGTACGCCGGAATCGCTTTCGAAGCACTGTGCGGCGCCTGCTTGTCATGCAGGTCAATGGGTTTTGAGCGTTTTCGTTGGCTTGGACTATCGAATTATCGACTGCTTTATATGCGCTGCGTTGCGGACTGGTCTAGAATCGCCGCAGCGACGGGGCCACGGAGCGATGGGCAGTGTGTATAAAAGTACAACCTGCAGATCGAAAAGACAACAAAGCACCGCAACAAGTGACTCGATCATGGCACGTTTCCAACTCATTAGCTCCCTGCTGCTCCTGGCTGCGATTTTGGTGGCGCAGACAACAGCCGAGGCGCCACGCCGCCGTTTCCGTCTCAGTCGCCAGCGACAGGCATTTGCCCGACAGGAGGTGGTGCCGCCAACGCCTTATCCATCCGCAGCTGAACTGAAACCAGAGGAGCCTGCACTCATTTACGGCCCACCACCGTCGACGGATGTGAACGAGCTGCCGACGGAGGAGGAGCCAGCAGTGAACAGCTTCCAGCCGGATGCCGATGTCGACGCACCCGTCGATGTCGATGCGCCCGTCGATGGCGAGGAACTGGAAACCGACGAGAGCTCCCTGGAGGTCACCACACCCGCAGCGCCCGTTCCCGCTCGCCTGCGCAGCAGCCGCCAGAGATTGGCCAAGCTGCAGCTCAAGCAGACCAAGCAAACCAAGCGTCAGCGCATCGCACACCTCGAGCAGTTGCCAGCCGAAGTGCCCGCAGTCGCCCCAGCCGTAGCACCGGCTCCCCAATTTTACTACATCAATGCGCAGCAGCCGTACGTGGTTGCTCTCAATGCAGCACCCCAGCAGCTCAACTGGTGAAGCGTTCCAAGATTGATGGATTACTGAATTGTTACCGCTTGTGATTATGCTGAAACTTGTTATTAAAAACTGTTAAATCGAAACCTGAATTCTATATGTTCGCATGCAAAATACGGGTTACTGGCCTCCCTTGGCCCCCCTGGCACTTTAGCTTCCCGCTCCGCAAACCATTTGCCATTTGCAAGTGCTCAAGAAGCTGCGCACTCTGCGCATTGTTTGGATCCATTAGAAGCTTTTCTAGCTTTTTTCCATTTCAATGCATTTCTCTTGCCCCCTGACTGCCCTCATCGAGTGTGGCTTCTTGTCAGCTCTAAGTAGCTTTTGGGAATGTTTTCGCGACCTGACGAGAGACCTTTATAGCTTTATTTTATTATGGACATACTATACATATATGGCTTATAAAACAACATTGCCGCCAGCTACGTAATTAAATTTGCATTTGAAAACTTCCCCAATAATTAAACTGATTCACTGCGATATTCTCACTAAAAAGCAGCTGATTATATAATGCAGGGTGCTTAGTTCTTGTGCTAGTGACTTAATGTATTCAAATAGATGCAGATAGATACATGCAAATTCAAGAAGTGTGAATACTTTTCCTGGAAACTCGGAGTAAAGGGAGTTAAGGCAAACCAAGAAAAAGAAGTACATATTTTTGGTATAGCAATATTTGTAAAGCAGAAAATTGTTATCTTTATTAATAAATAATATGTACAATTGATAACTTGAGCTGTGTTCCTCAGCTGATATGCGATAATCAGTTCCAGCTATATATGTACATATATGTATGTGGTATTATTCAAAAACATTTAATTGAATTACTCAGCAAGCTGTTATCGCAAGCGAATTCGATGGGAAACCCATATAAAATCTCTCACGATTTTCGTATTGCCAGCAGTCGTGAGTTAGTGTGTCGACTACATTCTAGATCTACATCTAACTCAAGGCACTATATGGTATATGCGCATTCCATGCGATTGAGAATACTACGCTTAGCCGGCTGAGCCGGTTTCTTTTTTTAGCCCGCAAAGGAAGGTCCCCGCGTCTCGAATGCACCGACATTGGGCCTGGAGTTGTTTCTCAATGCCTCGATGGCCTGATAGTTGAGGAACCAGAATGGTCGATTCTCCTCGGGCAGTCCATTCAGATAGTCCACGTAGTTCTGATCGCCGTGCGCGTCGATGGGCAGGGCATTTGCCAAGGGCCTGGAAGTTGGACTGGCGGCACTGGGATTAGGCCCGGAACTGGCACTCGAACTGGAGCCAGAGCTGGAACTGGCATTGACACTGAAGCTGGGACTGCCGCTGAAGCTGGGACTGGCACTGGAGCTCGGGCTGAAGCCGAAGCTAGGACTGGAGCTGGCATTGACAGCGGGTCGCAGGCCTGCGCCGCTGCTCGACGCGCCTGAGTCGTCGCTGCCAAAGCGATTGGCCAAATCCACAGGTGCTGCTGCAGCGCTGCCCACGGGATAGACCAGCGGCACGCCCATCGGTGGCTTTTGCGAGGCTCCATAGGGCAGATTGACTATCGCCGGTCGCTGGGGCACGGCATCGTTGCCGAACCGTGTGACAATATCCACACCCGAAAGGTTCTCCACCGCCGTGTTCTGTGTGCCCAGATATTTGTCCTTTTGGCTGAGGCCGCCGGGCGGACGAGCGCCCGCAAAGGAGGGTCGCTGCGCCAGCGTGAGTTCCAGCAGCGTGACAAACAGCAAGCACAAGCACCAAGTTCGCATCATTTCACTTCCCGTAGTTGTTGTTGTTGTCGTTACGAATTTCACTTTCTTATCCCGTCACGTTGTGCAGCTGTTGCCTTGTCCGTTGCGACTGAGAGTCGAAAGCGCTCGCAATTATTTAAATAATCTGCCAGATGCGGCTCGACCCGTGCTCGAGCAGGCTGACAGGCCGAGAGGCTGAGAGACACAGAGACAGAGAGTTACCTCGGCTGGGCAAACAAGTTGTTGTCTTATCTGTGTGACGGAGCCCGAGCTGACCCCTGCGATTAGCTTGAAGTCGTCTACAGCAAAAAAAATATATATATATACATTTATACTATATAAATACGTACATATAGTGTGAGTATTTGCGAAAGAGTAAGCACACGAGGCACCTAAAGACGGCACCATCAATACCTCAATACCAAAGCGAACTCGTTGCTTTTTCTCTCGGTGTAGCCACTACTTGGCGGATTATCAATAAACTGCGGGCTTATATGACCAGTTGTTTGCGTAGAAAGTTGCGCTGAAATCAGTCCGAGGTAAAGAAGAGTATTAATGCCAGTTGAGAGAGTCTGCCATTGCGCCTGCTAGTCCTATACCATATACATAAATATGTCCTGCAAGTATTGCGAACGGCGCTAGGGTATACAATCGTCGACTGAGACCAAGTCGAACTGGTCGCAATTCTTGTTTACTTGCGGTCAGGGAGATACCCAGCTCTCTACTGTAATCTTGTTGTTGTTCGCTCGGTTCGGCAGGTTCGTCATCAGCTTCTCGCTTTATGACGCGTGTGCGCGTCTGCCTCTGGAACCGGTTGCGATCGGCGAGTCTTGGAGACAATGGATGCCAGCGGCTTGGGGAACATCCAGCCCCCGCCCCAGATGTGATTCACAACGCAGACGGAGTGTCTGAATGCAGCCGCAGCGAGACGCAGCTTTTATTATGATTCTCAAGAACATTATTTGCGAAAATTCAATACAATCGTAAGCTAACTTTGTATTATATATGAATGTGTGTGTTTGTGGGAGTGTGTGTGTGTGTTTAGGCCGTCATAGTGATGTGTCGTAGGATCGTCATGGGTCTTTTGGGATTCTGTCTGACTATACGACTGCCCAGTCGGAGCAGTTCGTATGCAGATAAGGCGTAGGCGTGGACGCCTCTAGAAGCGTCTCGCTGCGCTCAGCTTGGCCGGACGTGCTGCTGCGGAGGAGACAACGCGGCGATAGGTCACTGGCTGACCAGCACGGCGAAGCTTCGCCGCACGCCTGGCAGCCACAAGGCGCGCCTGCTCGGCTGGCACATCGGCAGCGGGCAGATCGTTGGCCGTCACATCGGGCGGTCCGTACACCTCATCGGGCACATTGTTGGGCGCGGGCGCAGCATCTGCAGCATCTGGTGGTCCATAGACGGCATCGGGTGTGGGCTCGGCGGCGGCTGCCTCGTCGAATGGCACCTCCGGCTTGAGTTCATCGGCCGAGGGATACGGTGTGACAGCAGCATCTGCGTCAGCGTCCGCCGCAGCCGGCGCCAGCTCCTGGCGCGCAGAGTAACGCGAGCGGCCACGAGTCAAACGCTGCGCTGCCGAACGCTGACGCTGCGCCTGTTGTGCCTCAGCGAAGGCGGCCAGCAGGCAGAGAGCGACCACCAGAATAACTTGCAACTTGGCCATTTCGAGTGAGGAGCGAGAGGACTTGTATTTGTCTAGGAAACTGAAGCCGACGACTGTTGCTCTGGCCTGGCATGCTGGTCGCTTTTATACATAGGACGCCGCTGCGCGAAGCTGTTTAGTGTGCGCCGCGTCGCATGCTCCATGCTTGCTTGCTTGGGCATCCTTTTTTGGCGCACGCCCTGACGTCGTCGGGCGGCACTATTGTGACCGATCATCGATCGGCGATCGCCGTGGGGCTGGCTTTATGTGCAAAAGACGTGACAGGAAAGTGCTAGCAGAAGAGCTGGAAGCTCGAATTTATAGTTCCGCCATTAATCAGTCCAAAACCGGAGCGAGTGCCCCCTCCGGCAAAGCATAATAGGTAGCACTACATACAGGTTCGCATGCCAACGATTTGTGTACTACTTTTGAGAATGTTTGAATGAAGTAGATCGTACGATCGCATGTCTAGCAATAGCTTTTGGGAAGGACAGACTGCAAATGATAGTTAATCATCTAGCAGACTATTTGGCGCCCTATAAAATTTGTGGTACAATTAAATAGGGAACCCAACTCGCTTCTTATCGCTTAACGTATACACTGTTCTACTATAATTCGTAATCTATCGCGATTGTTTCTTCTCAATGCAGCACTTGCTTAGACTATGATTCACGGTGATAGCTCACTTGTCCGCTTAAGAGAAGTACCCGCCGGCTTTGGAAAGAACTTTGGAAAAAACCTTTCAGTTGAAAGTTGTGGCACATAGATAATGCCTACGAAAATATCCGGCTGCATGTTATGTCAGATTAATCGTGGATAACTGAGGACGTGACGCGTTACAATGCGATGCGATACGTGCGATCACTGCGCTAGTCACAGCTGCCCTTGGCGGTCACCTCAGGCAGTCGCTGTTCGCATAAATATCGATTATAAGTGTTTAATAAAAATTCTAACACTCAAAGTACTCCGACATAGTGCAATTGGCAACAAGTTTTCGCTTTCAATCGTTGTGGCCAACTTGTCAATGGTTCAACCGACGAATTTGCCGCTTTTGCTGCTGTTGCTCTCTTTTGGCTTTCCGATCACGTAGGAAACGCATTTTATTTCCATAGAACATGGCGACGATTCGGACGTGGCGGACGTGGATAAGCAGCCAAACACCAGAAGCACAACAAACACATACAGATATGCTTAAATATAAAATAAATCATTAAATGTGATAACCGTGCGCCTAATGATGTACCCTGTAGACTCATACACCCAGGCATACACCCAGACATATACCCAGACAACACGCTATAGAATATTTATTGTATTTATATTTTATATTGCTTCTCAGCTTGGATGACGGGACGACTCTCGCTTTCATTGGCTGAGGCCCAAAGGCCCGAGACGCGAGGCCTTAGACAGACCGAGAACATTGTTGTATAAAAAGAGCAGACGCATCCGCAGCGCGAATCAGTTTGAGTACATCAGACGACACAGATATACGAACAATATATATCGAGAATGCGAGCTACATTCCTCATTATTCAAGTCTTGGGCCTTCTTTGGGCATCTGGAATCGCCGAGTCGCGGCAGATACGCATCAATCGCTATGCGGCCTCTGTGGAGGAGGATAACCCGCAGCAGGCAGAGGTCAGAGAGGTAAAGCCGACTCCATACCCGGCAGCTGGCTACAGACCGGAAGGACGCGCCTTTCTGCTACCCGGTGAAGAGGACAAAGCCGAGGGTTCGGGCTTCGATGCTGATCAAGCTACAACCACGACCGACTCGCCAGCCGATGACAGCACAACGAGCACAACGGATGCCTCTGATTGGAGTACAACTGCACTGCCTACAACGACAACAGCAACCACAGCATTGGACACCTTGGAGGCCACAACGACTGCAGCACCTGCTGCGTTTGAGTTCCGCTCTGGACGAGCCTTTGCAAAGGCGCCGTATCCACCAGCCGGCTACCGTCCAAGCCGTGCATTCCCCTTGCCCACTGAACTGAATCTGCAGCCTGACGCAGGCGCACCACAAGCAACGTCCGCGACAACTTCAGACTCCAATGCCAATCATCCAGTTTGCGGTGTAAGCACAAATCCTTTGATGCCCACACCAGAGCCTGGCTCCAAAGATGAACCCGATGCCGAGAGTGTAGTTATCACCGCCAATCTGGGACCTGCTGTCCTAGTTGCCCGCGCACCCACATCTCCCGGCATTCCGATGGCCATTCCGCTGCGTTCGGAGCCACTCATTGATGCTCCTCGGCGAGGATTCGCCTATACTACGCACGTGGAGCGGCGCTGGTAAATGATCCTGGCATAGTCGGTCCCGATACACTGTTTGCCCCACTATCAAAGAATCCTTGATTTGTTGTTTCGTATTAATAAAGTCGTTTATTTATTTAATATATGTCATGTGTCAGGTTAATTTCTCCATTTGATCAATTTGTAAGTCTAATATTTCATTATTATTATAGTGAAATTAATGCATCACATATATCGTTGAATTGAAAATCCCACAAGCACTATATTGCCGGATTAGTGATGATATCACCTTCTTTATATGCTGCTAACATATGCTCGATGCAATGTCGATAGCAATCTAAGCCAGGATCAATGCTGTTGTTACTTAATAAATTATTCCATTGGCCTAATTAACATTATATCGGGTATAACTGATTCTTTGGGTCTAAAAAAGTAAAATTACTTTCTTAATAATTGGTAAAAAGTCATATTTTTTTGAAGACTACTCACGTTTTGCACCAACCGTAACCTCTAGGGGAGATGTAAAAGAGTCCTCCTATATAAAGACACTTAAAAGAAGAACTGTCTGAATGGTTTGTATTTCGGTAGCTGTATTTATATCCTTCTTCTTTACTTTGAACAACGAAATGACTGAATTTCTGAAACGAAGCAATAGCATCACCAAACAATATGTAGAGCTCATGAGGCCGCCGCGTAGTTATTCTGTGCAGTCTTTCCAGACCTATCCAAAATTCAACATCGATTTCATCAAATCCTGTGAAGAATTGTTCCAAGGTTCTACGTTTGAAATTTCCAAAGCTACACTCTCGCTGCCAGTGAATCACAATCCAATTTAATCCACTTAGATTATTGAACAAACATGTCATGTTTTGAATGCATAAATTGCTTTCTTTAATTTTTTGTGACATCCATTTTCGGGCATTCAATTGAGTCTCCCATTTTAACATCGCAATGCTTTTCTCTCGACTTTTAATTTGATTGATGATAATCTGGGAATTTGCGTCTTTTAGTTCTTCCTTAACTTTCAGTAGTAATTCTGACTGTTCCTTTTGATGTTGGAGCAATTGATCTGTTCTGGTTTCCATCTCTAAATTTTTCCGATGTAATTCTTGTTGAATAGACTTCAGTTCAAGCTCCAACCTCTTTACATCTTGAGTTTTCTCTAATAGTTCATTCTCTTTTTCCTCAACTTTGAAATTTAGATCAGAAATATTTTTCGTCATGTTTCCTATGTTTGACTCATTATTTATTACTTGCAACTCTTTACATCTTACTTGATTTTCCAATTTGGTTATCGCAGTCTCTTTTCCTTGAATATCAGCTTCATTTAACGATATCTGAATATTGGCTGCTGTAAGTTCTTTCCTAACTTTCTCTAACTCAGTGGACTGTTGGTCCTTCACGTGATGTGCTACTGATAGTTTTTCCCTTACTTTATCTAGCTCAGTAGACAGTTGATCCTTCAATTGATTTGCCGTTGACAGTTCTTCTCTAACTTTCTCTAACTCAGTAAATTGTTGATTCTTCAATTGATTTGCCGTTGACAGTTCTTTTCTAACTATTTCTAACTCATTGGACTGTTGGTCCTTCACGTGATCTGCTACTGTTAGTTTTTCTCTAGCTTTCTCTAATTCAGCGGACTGTTGATCTCTCAAGTTATTTGATACTCTTAATTCTTCCCTAACTTGATCAAGTTCGGCGAACTGATTATCTTTAATTTGTATTGGCTTCTCTGTATATGTTTTCAAATGCGAAATATTTTCTTTCAATACCTCGATTGATAACTTTAGAGATTGAATTAATTCATCCTTATTTAATAATTTGTCATGGTCGTTATTCAGCTTTTCCTTGTATATGTTAATCTTGATTTCAAGTTCTGATAGCTTATCTTCATCAATTTTTATCTGGTTATCCTTTCTCAGAAGAATTTGAGTGAATTCTTCAACTTCGCCTCTCGTGACTACAGAATGCTCTAGCAATTTCTGCACTTCCTTGGCACAAACAGAACCGCACAGACTATCGAATTCCAAACTCTGGCAATAAAAGCAGGTCTTATCAGTTCTTAGTCATCGATCAATTTTTTCTGTTGATTCACTCACCAAATTTTTGTCAATAGATGTCGTTGGCTTATTTTCTTTGAACTGAATGTTTAATTTCTTCCGATCCATTGCGATATACGGAACTTCTCTCTTTGAGTTATTGTTATTTATTTCAACAAATTTCGAATAACCGTATTAACTAATAGATGTTCCTCACAGTTCAACAATTGAAAAATGACTGACTGCCTTTAAGTGCAACCGATTGATCGTTAGAAAAAGTTTGATAGCTACTTACAGGCAAGGCAATCTATCTATACCTATATTACATACGCTTCAATATTAACTGAACCGATAACTGAAGTGGTAGTAATAGACGTATCAGTTGTAAACGAGATAAGTATTAAAGACATCGTAAATCGGGCTTATTTATTTACTGCAGGCTAAAATCGTATTCGATAGATCTACATAGACATTAGCTTGTCTATAACATAACAACAACAAATTTCCAGACGCCACTGGCTGTACTAACTTTGTCCCTTTCCCCTCTGGAGACATGAGCACTAGCGCAAGTTGTGCACATAGTTGACAATCAGGGGATCATCGATGCGGGTGGGCACGATTTCCACGGAATGCACCACAGGCTGCAAATGGACATCGCTGTCGATGTGCGTAAAGCTGCCTAGCTGCAGGTCGTCGTGCGTGGGCCCAGTGCCGGCGAACGGGTAGCCGAGCAACTCATGTCCCAGCTCTGGAACTGGCTCCAGTTCCAGATGTAGCTGCAGGCTGCCGTGGTCATCGTGCAGCACGTATTCGGCCTCCGGCTCGACCAGGGCCAACTCGATGGCCGCATTGTTGTCGCCAGCTGCCTGTGGCTGCTCGGCTATCGCAACTGTGGCATTGTCTGTGGCCAGAGCAACGGCCACGTTCGGCTCCGTCGAGTCCTGCGAGGAAATTGTCGCATTGATGGCAAACAGTTTCGTTGTCTTGCGTTCGCTTGGTTCCGTTGTTGTTGTTTCTGTTACTGCTGTTGCTGTTTCTGTTGTTGTCTCGCTGTACTCGGTTGTTGTTGTGTCTGTAGTGTCTGCTTCTAGTGCTGTGGTTCCGCCAACCTCAGCACTTCCCGCTGCTGCTGTCTCGCTCTCATCCTGCTCGACCAACTGTTGTTCCACTTCAGCGGGTCGCTTAGCCGGCGTGCTGAGCAGCAGCAGCCTGGCCGATTTCTGCTGCAGCTTGTCCCGACTGACACTGAGATCCCCATCCACAGTGCCGGGTGCAGGATCAACGCTGGCCAGCTCGACATCTGCACTTTCTGTACTCAACTCTGACTCCCGGGGAGTGGTGGGTGCTGCTTCGGTTGTCGGACTCAACGTAGTTGTCTCCTGCTGCTGCAGCTCCGATCGGATAACAGACGCCTGGCAGACGCTGGCCAGGCCGACGATCGTCAGTGTCACGTAGATGGAAAATCCTCGCCACATATTTCTAGTTGTCTGTTTATGCGCTAACTAAACGCTGATATCTGCCAGCTGAGCGTTTTTATAGCGATTCCCCCAAGTGACTCGGACTAGAGACGCTTTGCCCCCAGTCGCTGGCAGCTGTCATAATTTCAGCCCTGAAGGCGGCCAAATCGACGCGCTGCTTCCGCATGCCGCCGCAAGCCGGAAATGTAATTTCATGTGTGTCTTCCTGCCCGCGTGTGTGTGTGTGTGTGCGTGTATGTGGAGGACAAGGGTGTGGGCGCCCAACTGCTTTGGCTAGTATCTCTCAGTCGTGGTCATCGTGTCAACGTAGAGGCCAAGAGGCGGACATCGTTCGTTACACCTTAAACCTGCCCGTTGACCGCAATGATGGTCACAGAGTCAGCCCCAAAATCGCTTTACATTCTCAGACCCCACACCACACCACTTCACCGCCCCCCTGCCACCACGCTGATGTGCAAAGTTTGCGGCTGACCGGTGGCAGTTGTTGCTGCTGCTGCTGCTGCTTCTGCTGTTGGGCATGCTCCAACATGCCGGTCACGTCCAGTCGGTGACTTTGTTTTCGTCTTAAATGTGAATTGAGAAAATTGAAATAAATAGCCACATGTTCTCGGACTCGTGAGCATACCTATATGTATCTATATAAATAAATACTTGCGAATATAAATATATACAAGATGTATATACAAATTCAAATTGTATTTGGATATTCCACATTTGGCAGCCGTGACATTGTCATGTGCAATCATGAGTCAATAATGTTCCTTGCCTCAAGTAAGCGATTTCGATTTTATTATAATACTTTATACGCTATAGCTTCTCAAACTGCAATGCGCCTGACTTTACATCTTCTTATCATTCTCATATATTCTGAATCAATGCAAATCCTTGGGTAAACCTCTTTAATATTAATATTTTCCATTCCATTATTTTTTACAATGCGTCTACATCCATGCAAATCCTTTATTTAAATTTTTTCTCTATTATTAATTAATATTCTTTTCTATTTTTCTTGATCCCTCAGTAGACCAATTGTTATTTTTAGATAAGTATACATACTTTCTGATCTATCTCAATGCCTGCATATTACATTTTTGAGTCAATCCCTTAGTTAACCTTTATATATCATAAATATTATTATTCTTTATTACTATATTTCTTGATACCCATATTGCTGCAAATCCAACAGCGTGACTTGAAATAAAATGCAATCTCAACTTGATTTATATTTCATACAGTAGCTAAGTTTTCTTTCCCGATACCCATAGATTGTAACTTTAAATGCAAAGTGCACATCATTTATATATTATATATAAGTTTATTATTATCGAAGATTCAACACTACTTACTTTAAAAATATTGTACGGCTTAAGTTTATGATTTTCTGTTGACTTTCTCTTGCTGGGGATCAGACTGCATCGTTCAGGGTTGCTAATTTCGTAAAACGAATTGCGTTAATATCGTCTTGGCTGATATACGCTATAAGTATTTGATTTTCTGATGATAATCGATCGACGTTATAGGAATTTTCGGGGGGAGGATTGGTTGTTTTAGGATGTTATTCATAGATAATTGTGTATTTAATATACGTATGTTTGCATGTAGTATGTTGTATGTATAGTATGGCATGATGGTTTCGATTTCGTTATATGTATATATGCATATGTTTCATTGCATGTACGTGTATATGTACGGGCCTAATACATCGAGAGATATGTGTGCTTCGTTTACAAGATACAAGATACAATTAGTTAAGTACAATTACGATAATTATTGTTCAACGTGTATTCAATGTAGATATCAGATTTACTGGTAGATATTCGATTTCGTTTTAGATTTCAATTTAGATTCACAATATGATCTGCATATCCTGCTGCGATGATATTTGACTGCGCGTATAAAATGAATTTACTTCTACTTACAATATAAAAATTGTTTTGGTTTGTGCTTGTCGGTATGTTTGTTGTATGTTCTGTTAGTTGTTAGTTGTCTTAGTTGTCTTAGGTTGTCCGCTCGCTATCGCATGGACTCTACTTGGGTTTTTCGCTCCGCTCTCACTAAGCCAAGACCGGGAAGCGCTCACTGCTCGCAGGCAGCCGTGCAATCCCTGTGAAGCGTACGAAGAACTTCGAATACAATTTAGATATGTGGAAAATACAAACAAAAACAAAAACAAAACTAGACAAACTATTCAGCTATGTTCTATGCTAGAAACTAAAAAACAAATGAAGTACTATGGTATAAATACTTAGTAGAGGCAGAACAAAAGCTTAACAACGAGTCGTAATTGATTTTCAGCTTCAGTATCGCGCCCGGGCCTAAGCGATGTTGTGCACCTTGGCGGACAGACAGTTGTGAACCACGAATACAACGGGCTTGGGGCAACACTCCATGTCCAGTTCCTGTCCCCGAGAGAGAGCGAGACAGAGAGAGGGAGAGTGTGAGTATTGGAGCTTTCTATTTGATCGATCGTTGAAACTTACGATTTCGCCATCCTCTCCGAAATCCAAATACAGTATGCGGGCTCCGTCATCCGCCGAACCCTTCAGCTTGTCGAAAGCGAACTGCCAGAGCTGCGTCTTGGTGCTGGCCACCGCCGCGGTGGGCGTGGACGAGGCGAACCCACCGCAGTCGTACAAGAAGAAGCCGCGATTAATATGCACAACCAATTGACACTGCCTGCCCTGATAGAGGCAGCGGAACGAGAACTCGCGCTGCAAGTTCACCGCCTGATGCGAGCCCTGGACGAGGGCGCGCGCCCACGCGGCCATATCCCGATGCGTCTCCGATCGCAGCCAATAGACCAGCACGCCACGAGCCGTGCCGCAGCGCACGCAGAACACAGTCGTCTGTTGGCCCTGCAACGGACAGATGGGAAAGACATGGCAGCAATTAGATATATACTATGATATATATGTGCTTATATGCTCGATGCTTGCGCTTACGTTCAGCGATGAATTATTGCCGGCACCGGCCAAGCGAGTGGTGGCTAGCGCGTAGCTCTCCACCGGACGACTCCAGGCCTCCACGGACCAGGGTGCACTCTCGTAGATGCGAAACTCCCGCTCGGTCACCGCCACAAAGATGGGCAACCATTTGTCGCTTTCGTCAGAGCTCTCCGAGCTGGAACGACCGCTGGGCTGCAAGGCAAGATTGGCCATTAGAATGCGATGGAAAACAGAAGGCGTACGTAGCAGAATGATAGTAGCCTTCGAGAGCTCAACTCAACTTACACTTACCACCTCGCCGGCCACACCGCCGCCACCGCCGCTGTTCGATGTGCCGCTGCCGCCGCTGGCCGCTCCGCCAGAACTGCCGCCACCGCCGGCACCGCCGCCTCCGCTGGCACTGCCTCCGTTCAGGCGCTTGCTCAGCCAGCCAATGTGCTTGAGCTCGCCGATGAGATTGACCAGCGCACGATTGGCCTCGGCCAAGGCGCGCTGCGTGCTGCTGCCCATGGCCGAGTGGAGCGCATTGAACCAGACGAGCGCCTCCGCCGAGTCGCTGGCACGCAGAATGCACGAGTGCACGCCATCCGGCGAGTGCAGCTCGAGGCAGCGATTCTCTGCAATTGCAATCCAATCGTAATTCACAATTGTCCCACAAGCAGAGGCGCACATGGCAACCACTACAACAATGAAATAGAAAACTAGAACTGGCCACTTACCCGGATCGATGTACTTGAGATTGCGCGCCAGATGCGTCAACTGCAGCGGAATGTAGCGCGTGTCTGCACGCGGCGTTGTCTTGGGCGTCGGAGCGGGCGGCGATGTTGGCACGCCCGGGCCCAGGGGGCAGAGGAAGGCGCGCTGCAGCTCCCAGCCCACCTCCGAGATGATGCTCGCCTTGCGGAAATAGGGCGTCACTTCGCGCAGGAATTTCACTGTGAATGCGAGCAGATATCGAGGGGAGTTTCAGCGGTTTTCAGTTCAGGAGGTTTGGCTGTGCACATGAATATGCACATGCCCAAAGAGGATGTGGCGCCGCCAATGGCTTCACAGGTGTGCAGGATGTGGTGACACAAGCACACTCGCACCCACACACACACACAAACACTCTCGCACAGCATTCAATCAGTCCGCTCTCGACATCGTCAGCGTCAAACACAAACGTTGCGGCATAAATTCATTAGAGTTTCCGCTCCATTTTTATTCGATTTGCACACTCACACACACACACAGACAGACAGACACACAGGCAGCCAGCCAGCACAGTGGAACGGAACTGGCATTTTTTATACCATTTACCCACCGAAAATGGGTTAAAAATTGTGTATAAACTTTGTGAAAATGTATGTAACAGGCAGACAATATATATTCTTGATCAATATCAATAGCCGAGTCGATTTGATCATGTCCGTCTGTCTGTCCGTCTGTATGAACTCAGATATTTCAGCTATTAAAAGAGCTAGAGACATCAAACTTGGTGGAAGAGTTTGTGTACACCATACATTTAGGGTCGCAATAAGAATTATTTTTAAATGGCCAAAGGTAAATGGTATCTTACCGTCGACTACTCTCGACTGTAGCTTTCTGTACTTGTTTCAAATGAATTTTTTTGCATGTAATAATATAAAATATATAGCGAACTTTTACATACATAAACATATAGCTATATATTTATACACATATACGTATGTAAAGTATATATGCTTACCATATAATCTTATATCTTTTATATTATAATAATAAATAAATATGTTTTCTTTATACAAACAAGCTTTTCAGCTTTAAGGATATACAATTTTAATTTCCATTCACATTTTCCATAGCACTCGCACCAGTGTGCAGCCGATATGCAAATTGTGATGTTGGCAGGTGGCTTGCACTAGATATGCGTGCGTCTGTGTGTGTGTATGTGTGCGAGTCTGTGTATTTGGAATGTAGATATGCGTCTATCTACGGCTACGGACTCCGCGCCGCCCACAACATTTGCACATTTCCGACGGAGACGACGGGGAGCTCCTCCTGCAGTTGTTGTTGTTGTTGTTGTTGTCGTTCGAGTGATTTGGAAATTCAATTTTCACACTTAATGCCAACTGTTACGGCGCCTCGAGCCTGCGAGAGTTTGCCCCGTTTGCTGCGACTCAATTCGTGTGTTTAGCCCAACTAATTAGAGCGCACGGCACACGGCCATAACGACAGCTGGAGTCCCTTGCCCGCCCACCACACTAATTGCTTGGCATTTACGGGGCTACGAGCGGAGAGTCGACGTCGGCGTCGGCGTCAGCGTCGGCGTCGACGTCGCTGTCGGGCTGCCAGTCAACATTTACATACGGAAATATGCAACCGACAGCGGACAAACAGACAAACAAACACACCAACACACCTACACACACAGGCAAACAAACGGCAGAAGTTAAAAAAACTGTTGCATAGCGCCAGGCGCACGTCGCCAGCGGAGACTTGGCTGCAGCGTGAGGGAAGGCGGCAGAGGGAGGAGTTGCAGAGCGCGGCACAGCGCAGCGCAGCACTGCAAGAGCAAACAAGCTCAAGCGCAACGCAAAAGTTTAGGCAACAACAACAACAACAACTATAGCAACAGCAACAACAACAACAACAAAGCGTAATAAGTTGTGCAAATAAAGTTGCAATTTCGCAGCAAGGAAAAAGCTAGCAGAAAATAAAAAAAATACACGGAAAATACACGAAAAATACTGCAAATACTTTAAGCCCAATGTAAACTAGTCGTTATGCAAATAGATGTGGGATATATAGTATATATACTAAATATACTCTATGTATATAGCATGCATGTAGTACACACGTAAATCTCACATGAGCTAAGGAATTTTGTGTGCATGTGTGTGTGCGTGTGTGTGTGAGGGCAGCTAAACATAAAGCTTGTGCGAGAAGCCAACGAATTGATTTCAGCTTTAGCCAAAAACTCAATTTAAGCTTTAAATACTTTTTGGCCTTCGCCCTCGCCCCCCGCCCCCCGCACCGACTGAATGCCATTAAAACGATGCTCAATTAAATGGAGATTAGCCAAGTTTAGTTACGGCTTCAGGTGGGCAAGTTCTACGCTCTCGTCCACTCTGCTACTCTCCTACTTCTCTCCTTCCTCCTCCGCCCGCATAAATCTCGCCCGGAAGCCACACTGAAAAAGTGGGCGTGTCGCTTTTGGTGGGCGCACAAATATGATATCAAGTGCAGGCGCCGCACCAACAACTACACACACAGACGCACACTCGCAAATCGTGCGTTAAAACTTTGCTGAAAACTTTCTGCGAGCAAAATCTCACGCGCGCCGCTACAGGCAGGCAGTAGTAATCGAAGGCGGAGGAGTTGGACTCGCAGTCAGAGCCGGATTGCAGTCGGCGCTGGAGAGGATTTGCAGTTTGTGCGCTGGCCACACAGAACTATGCCAAAGCCTGTAAAAAAAAACATTGCTAATGGACTTTTGGCCGAAGGTGTGCGCACCAGCGAAGGCGTAACGAAAGTTTCTCGGAACTGTAGAGCCGCTTGGGGCAGATGCGCCTAGGAGTACGTAGCCAAACTGTCGTCGACGCCTTTTGCCAGGGCGACGAAATCTGCCGCTGACATTTGGCAGTTTTGGCGAGTTTTTGGAATTTCTGCAACTGGCCAAAACTGGCAAAAGTTGGCGCCCAGCTTGCAGCAGTCGAACTCCCCCACTCCCACTCCCCCACTCTGTGCAGCCACCCGCATCCTGGTTAGGCATACACAGCCGGCAGCTTATTTAAATTACAATGGGACGTCGCTGCCGAGCGCTGTCTGCTGGGCTAAGAGTCTGGCAAACAAGTTGGCCAAGTTGTAAATTGAAGTTCGAGTTGGCGACGCTAAAGGGCTAACGGAATTGGGGCAGCTATCCGGGGGAGATAGCTGCTAAGCAGGCCGAGATTGCAATGCGCGAGTGTGTGTGCGGCTTGAGCCTGTTTGAGCCACTTTACGTGCCTATAGATTGGGGCCAGTTCCATTTGATTCGGAATTCGCACCATTGAAATTATGAGAATAGCCTTAATTCGCATAATAAAAATCAAAGGCGCCAAACGGGTCGCTTGGCTAAATAAATCAGCTTGTAACAGACAGAGGTATGTCGAGTTTTTTGGGTCAATCGAAGATTTTTTAGGCTTTACAATGTCTTTACATGGATATAGAATAGGCAAATGGTTCTGCCTTCATCTGTATCAATTAATATTATTGCATCAAAATTAAGAAACATCCATCTTTATTTCCTTTTTTGCAATTCTATATGAATATCCATATTGATAGATCTGTTACTCATATAGACCTATGGCATCTGCAGCTATATCCATTTTATATCGAGTTTTATGTCTAAATCCTAATCGAGTTTTATCCTAAATCTAATAAATCCATAGTTGAAAACGGCAGAAATGAAGTACGCGACACGAGTTCCAAAACAGACTGATGAGCCGCTTTCACGGCTCCTTTATTTATATCAAAATCTTATTCTAACTTATCTCTATATTAAGCTACGGGGGGTTACATGAGCGCCCTAAGCGATAAGTGTGTATTTATATTTAGGGTCACAATGTGTAATGTTGCATTGCGTGGGTCCAGCTGCTGTCATATGCATATGCTGCGGACTCCTACACGCTGCTTTGGTCAGGCCTATCTCAAGTGTTGGACTGATTTATATTTAACCTTTTGAACTCATCTGCTTGACAAAGTATTTATTCGATTCAGAAAGTTCATTGCCTTCTAAACGTTGCTGGTGTCAAAAACTTATTTCTAGTGCATTGTTTATGAGTTGACAACGGCAAGAAACTAATCTTAGCATTCTAAACTTCATCTCAACTGCAGTGTTCAATCCATGTGTACTCTATAGGATTGAACATCCTGGCCCTGTTGAAAGGTGTACCTTTCAAAAAAATACATTCTTTATGTCTTGTTTTCTGGCCCTGCTAGATGGCCGTTGTTTACATAAGTCATATATTTCTTATGTCTTAATATATCTGGCCCTGCTAAACGACCGTTACTTATAAAATGACATTTCTTCTAAATATCTTAAATTGTATATCATTATTCTAAGCTATGCGGGGCAGGGCTATTGTGGCTGGCAAGAATTGTGACGGCATGCGGTATACTCGCTGGATGAGGATGATAAGTCCCACGACGACCCCAACGATCAAGATCATTGCTGTGATGCTAAGAGAATAGTGAGCTGCATGGTGCCACTCCAGTTCGACCGGAAAACCCATAATCCGACCTTGGCGGGGAAGCTCTGGAATCTTGAATGCCTGGATACCTCCTTTTACCTCGATATGGTTCATCGCTGGAAGCTGGTCCGTTAGGTTTATCCTTGGTATCCAAAATGATACATCTGACGTCCGGTCCTCGAAAGCCCATAGACTGACATGCTCAGAATGCAGGTAACATCCGACCTGAAGCTGCAGTATTCCTACGCCAGTGAGTTCCAATGTGCTTGTTTTGTCTGCACAGAACACATCCGCAATTATTTTGGTTGAGGCGGAGAATAACCAAGAGTTCGGTTGATGTAGTTGGTGCCAGGTTGTCTCAGGCATCATTACGTTTACATAGCATTCTTTGAAAATGGGTGACCTTTTCGCAAGTAGAAGGACTTCACACTTGGTCGCCTTGTTACAATTGAAGAGAGGGTGACGCTGCTCGCAAATGGTTAGTTCCTCCATCTTCTGGCAGTGCTCCCAATTGTCTTCAGACATGCCATAATAAACAGTCCTCGCTTCATCCACTAGTATATATTTATACACGGGATTTATGCTGACGAAACGCCCACTGTGTACCACAGGCAGCTGATATACTTGATATGCTCGCAAAATGTTTTGGCTGATCAGCGGAATCTTTACGTGGAACAGAATGGCTGACTTTGTTGTCCGGGCCTTCACTTTAGCAGTCCTTCCAAGCTCTAATGGATCCAAAGTAGGTAGCTGTAGTCCAGATGGCATGTTGAGCGTAATCTCCTGAATGTGCTTCTGGAACTGGGTAACGGGTAATAGGCTGTCCAGGAAATTTCCCTTCTTGTTCCACATCAGGTTGATGATGCCCTGCTGGAGATGTTCGAAGGCATCCATAGCCTGATTCAGCGTTTCGAAAGCTTGTAGAAACAATTGCTCATCGCCTACTCTGTCCGTGGCGTCTTTGATTTTCAATATGTTGTCGTCTATCCTCTGGAAATTTCCCCAGATTGCCTTGTTCTGCTTGTCGAGCACCTCCAGAGTAGCGTCTAGTACGGAGGACCGGTTGCGCAGTAGGTCCAGAAGGTATCCTTCATTTTCCCTGCCTTGGTCCACCCTCCGCATTAACTCTTCGGCCTGCTCTTCATCCATTAGACCGAAGACCGAACTATAGATGGACCCAAGTATCTGCAACGGCGCCCTTGGTAGACGCTGCTTGCCCGGTGTCCTTATGTGTTTAATGATATCGTCATGTTGTAACAGCCTCTTTGCTTTGCTGTCCAATGTCGATATCATTGAATTCACTTGTGCATCGTTTTTCAGTGTTTCGCCAATGTCCTGTGTCGCTGCCAACGCTTCGTCCACTCGGTATTTGAACGCGTCATAGTCCTCCATGTCCGCATGTATAATTATGTCCCACGATGTTCTTGACAGGCCGACAATTCCCTGATCTTCGTAAAATATCCCTGCCTTATCTCTGATTTGTGTTACATTTTGACAATTTGTGTTCTTAAAAATACTTAGAAATGCTAAGATACAAAGTATTAAATTTTTATTCTTAACCTTTCTTGGATTTGTTTGTCTACTTGCGGATACCTTATGTGGTATCTCGTTTCGATTATTGTTTTTATTTGAAATGTTTTTCTCATTTTCTTCCGTAGGAAAAGGACAAACATTGTGTGTGGATCTCATAACCACTCCATTGCTTGTCCTTACTTCTACCATTCGACAAAGTCCATCCTTTCCTATGATGGACTTTGTCACCCTGCCCCTCCTCCAATTGGTTTGAACCAAATTATCATCTTTTAAGAGAACTAGGGTGCCAGGTTCGATGTTCATTTTTGGATTTGCCCATTTGTACCTTTTTTGTAACTCGGACAAGTATTCCACGGACCATCGCTTCCAAAATTCTTCCGAATTTGCTTGGACTGCCTTCCAGTGGTCTCGGAACCCCTTATAACTTTTATTATTATCTGCGTCAACTATCGTTGACATAGCTTCTCCTAAGATAAAATGGGCAGGTGTTAACACTTGCAAATCATTCGGATTGTCGGACAACGGTGTTAAAGGTCTAGAATTCAAAATAGCTTCAATTTGTGTCATTAACGTAGTGAGTTCTTCGAACGTCATTACACCGTTTGACACCTTATCAAACTGCTTTTTTACTGATTTAACACATGCTTCCCATAATCCTCCTACATGTGGAGATCGAACTGGTATGTTCACCCATTCGATCTGTTGTTGTGTACAAAATTGTTCTATGTCTCCCTGCTGCTGCTTGAAACATTCATAAATCTCCTTCAGTGAGTTTGCTGCCCCAATAAAATTTGTGCCATTGTCGCTATATATTTTCCTCGGGCAACTTCGTCTACCTATAAAACGCTTTAGTGCGCCTATGAACGCGGCTGCTGACAGATCCGAGACCACTTCTAAATGTGCAGCTTTAGTTGCAAAACAAACAAACACGCATACATAAGCTTTATCTATTCTTTTGCCCTTTATTTTATGATGAACCATTATGGGACCAAGAAAATCAATTCCTACATTTAGAAATGGTCTGGTCTGTATTACCCTATCTTCCGGTAGATTACCCATCATCTGATGAATCGACCTGGGCTGTGCCTTAAAACATCGGTAGCAACGTTTCACAACTTGAGTCGTTAGCTGCTTACCTCGCAGTGGCCAAAATTGTTGTCGCATTATTGCTAACAACCCTTGAGGTCCTATATGTAAATGTTTCCCGTGCAAATGCACAGTGAGAAGGTATACCCATTCATCGCTATATGGTAATAAAATAGGGTGTTTCGCGTCAAAACTCAGATGAGCATTCTGAATTCTCCCTCCCACACGAATAATATTGTTATGATCTAAAATGGGAGCTAATGATTTTATGTTTATTGATCCGGGCAAACATTCTCCTTTTTTCAAGAGTTTGTATTCACTGTGAAAATGTTCTTTTTGAATAATTTTCACAATAGTAACTAATGCTCTTTTTTTTAATTCCACCCAATTGGTTGTGTCAATTTTTCTACATTTAGCTATAAATTTTAGCACATTGGCTAAAACATTTTGTAGAAACTCAAAACTATTTTTGTGGTCAATTTTCCGGAACATTGAAGCTGAGTTGCTTACCAATGCCTTTAAATTTCCCTTTCTTTCGGGTACATCAAATGTTTCATCAAACTTTAATGCTGCCCTTGGGAGGTTAAGCCGTAAAAAGTCTGGCCCTTCAAACCAAAACTTATTCCCTACTAGCTCTTTTGGGAAAGCGCCTCTTGATATTATGTCAGCTGGATTATGTTTTGTATCCCCATAATTCCAGCTTGACACTTCGGAATTGACTTGAATATAATTTACCCTATGGCAAACAAATGTTTTAAGTGTTGCTGGTTCAAGTTTTAACCAGCATAGGACAATCTTGGAGTCAGAGTAATATTGTATGGTGTCGAACTCCATTTTTAAGCTTTCCTTCACCTTTATTATTAATTCAGTCAATAATGTTGCCGCACATAGTTCTAAGCGAGGCAAAGATAAGACTTTTGTGGGGGCGACTCTCGATTTTGAGGTCGCTATATTAATAAAAGTTCTTCCGTCTGCACTACACGATTTTACGTATATGACGGCTCCATACGCTTTGGTGGATGCGTCACAAAAACCGTGTAGCTCAATACGGTCCACATTATCCCCAATTAGTCTTCTTGGTACCATTATCTTATTAAGTGTGGGTAGATCAGATCGTAACCTATCCCATGTTTCTAGTATATCTCCGGAAATCTCTTCATCCCAATCCTTTTTTTCCTTCCATAGCTCTTGGATTAAAATCTTGGCAGTTACTGTAACTGGGTTGACTAATCCTAATGGATCAAAAAGTCTTGAGATATCGGACAATATATTTCGCTTAGTTGGCTTTAGCTTGCATTCCCAATTGCATTTTATTGCAAACTTGTCAATATCTGGCATCCAAGCTACTCCCAGAGCTTTAATGCTATCTGCCTGCTCCTTATCAAACTCTAGGCGCATGCCTCTGTCGACTTTTGGAATATTTTCTAAGACTTGTGCGCTGTTGGAACACCATTTTCGCAAATGGAATCCTCTTTTTCTTAGCTCACTGGAAATATATTTTTGGATTTCCTGTGCTTGTGAGACACTATTCGCACCTGTCATTAGATCATCCATATAAAAATCGTTTTTGACAATGCTAGCCATTTTAGGAGCTTCATCCTCTATCTCTTCTGCTGCCTGTTGTAAGCATTTTACTGCTAAATATGGTGCAGCAGCTGTGCCATATGTCACTGTTTTTAGTGCATATGTTTTTAGAGGGTCATTTCGGTCCCATCGCCAGAAAATCAACTGAAACTTTTGGTGCTCCTTCTGTACCCAAATCTGTCTATACATCTTTTCAATATCCGCAGAGATAGCAAATTTATATTTGCGAAATCTCAGCAGTATATTGAACAGATCCTCTTGCAGTTTAGGTCCAGTAAGGAGCACGTCATTAAGGGCTAAGTTATTCGATGTCTTACAAGATGCATCAAAAACTACCCTTAATTTCGTAGTCGTACTATCTGGCTTTAAAACACAGTGATGAGGGAGATAATATTTACTGTTTATTTTTTCTGGGCTCTGAACCTCAACCATGTGTCCTAAATCGATATATTCTTTTAAGAATAGAACATATTGTTCTTTCAGCTTCGAATTTTTCTCTAGCTTTCGCTCTAAGGTCAAAAACCTCCGTTTGGCTTGTGACTCAGAGCTACCTAATTGCATCATATTAGACTTAAAGGGCAATTTAACTAAGAACTTCCCATCCGAGCCTTTGCTTACATTATTCGCAAAGATATCCTCGCATAGGATTTCTTCCTTAGTAAATTTCGGAGCCTTTATATTGACTTCTTCAACTTGCCAAAATCTCTGAAGTTGCTCGTCTAAGCTGTCTAACCTTTCGGTTACTGTGCCACAAACTGCTGGTGATTCCTTTATCACCAACGGACCAGTGGCTACCCATCCAAACTCTGTTTTATTTAGTCTTATTTGACCATTATTCAGAGTTGTTGTACCTTCTAACAAGGTCTCATAGAATTGCTCAACTCCCAACAGCAAATCTATTCTTTTTGGAATATTAAATGATGGATCAGCTAAGCCTAAGTCTGAAGCCACTTCTCCTATTTCAAACCGGCGAGCCGGTAGCTCAGAGACAATATTTTTCATTACTAACGTTTCAATTTGTGTATTGAAACTGGAATTTTTGGATCTTATGTGAACTTCTAAGCACTCTTTTATATGTGCTGTTCCTCCAGAAATTCCTTCAATGGAAGTTTGAATTTTACTTCCTTTAATGCCCAGTTTCTTCTGCATAGCTGCAGTAAGAAAATTCACCTGCGAGCCGCTATCAAGCAGAGCTCGACAGTCATGCCAATTTCCGTCCTTATCTTTTACTTGAACTATGGCTGTGGCCAGTAAAATATACTTTTTTTTATCTAAATTACTGGACTTACTGACTGTGGCATTTTTCGCATTTTTGTTAGAAGGCTTATGCAGTAAGACATGATGGGACATTTTACAATCAGAACACACCTTTTTACAATTTTTGTATTGGTGGTCTCTGCCTAAACAGCGGCCGCATACCTTATGCTTAACCACCGTTTCCCATCTGTCTTGGCTATTTAAAGCCTTGAATTTATAGCAATTCTCCAAAGGATGAGCACCTTTGCATTTCAGTATGCATGCTTCGTCCTTTCGGAGTTTATTATTGCTACTGGGCCTTATTTGACTCGCTTCTAGAGCGAAAAATTCGTGCTCCAGGAATTTGAGCAGCGGCTCTAGCGACTGAATTTCCCTAGAGTTGCTGAGACCGCTCTCATATTTTGACCTCAATGGGTCACTTAATTTCCGTAGAAAGAGGAAATTAAATAGGCTCTGAAGAATATCTTCATTCTTCAAGCCCATGGCTTTTATAGCCTGGACATTTTCTTGGATCGTGTCCAAAAGAGCCTTAATGGTCGATGCTGAATCCCCGACATGGGGTGCATCGACCAAATTTTTCAAGTGCACACTCAGCACTGCTCTTTTGTTGTTGAATTTAGCATCTAACAAGGACCATGCAAGTTTGTAATTTGCGTCAGTCGGCGCCAAACTTGCTATGGTGGCAGCTGCGTCACCGTGTACCTTTGTTTTTAGGACGCACATTTTTTGTGCGTCCGGAATCATAGTTGATCCTATCAGTTGTTGGAACAACTCTTTGAAAGTCTTCCATTCCTCATATTTGCCAGAGAACGACGGAATATCGACTCTAGGCAGAGTGAATGGAAGACTCTCGCTTCTTGACCTAGAGGCAAGTTCCTCATAGGCCTCGTTAAGCGAGAAAAAAGTTTCTGTCAGATCATCATCATCGTACTCATCCATGTACGTGATGAAAATTTCCTGACAGTTTTTCTTTGCTTGTCTCACTTCGCTCATGGGTTCATGTCCAGCCTTAACTCTATTTAAGGCTGACCGATATTCACCCAGCAAATATGAGAATTTTTTACACACATTTTTCGTGCGTTTATCACCCTTAGAGTCAGGCTTCACGGCCTTCCCTAAGGGGTTAATGGAACTTAATAGTACATGTGTTTTATAAATTAAACCACGTACCTGCTCGCCGTACTTCTCCTTGAAGTACGGCGTCTTTTTTGCCTCTGCTGAGAGTTCGAGCAACCTCTTGTCGTTGAGCTCGAACTGCTCAGTGATGGCAGTTAACTCCTCCTTGTACAGCCCTAGCTGTACCGAGTCTGTCCGACTCGCTTCTGCCGCCGCGGTGTTGTAGAGGATTTCCAGGGCTCCTCCTAGAGCCTTCTGGGTTTCTATTAACTCCATAGTTGTCTCCATTTTTCCACAACACGCACGAAAATTTTTTTTTTTTTTTTAAATATATTTTATTTATATATATTTAAAAAAAACAAACACACGGGTTTTTTTTTTTTTAAACACACGCGTACCGAAATTTTTTATAAAATTTAAATTTTACTTCACAATGTTCACTGATCACGTCGGGGTCACCAAAATGAAAACGGCAGAAATGAAATACGCGACACGAGTTCCAAAACAGACTGATGAGCCGCTTTCACGGCTCCTTTATTTATATCAAAATCTTATTCTAACTTATCTCTATATTAAGCTACGGGGGGTTACATGAGCGCCCTAAGCGATAAGTGTGTATTTATATTTAGGGTCACAATGTGTCATGTTGCATTGCGTGGGTCCAGCTGCTGTCATATGCATATGCTGCGGACTCCTACACGCTGCTTTGGTCAGGCCTATCTCAAGTGTTGGACTGATTTATATTTAACCTTTTGAACTCATCTGCTTGACAAAGTATTTATTCGAATCAGAAAGTTCATTGCCTTCTAAACGTTGCTGGTGTCAAAAACTTATTTCTAGTGCATTGTTTATGAGTTGACAACGGCAAGAAACTAATCTTAGCATTCTAAACTTCATCTCAACTGCAGTGTTCAATCCATGTGTACTCTATAGGATTGAACAATAGTTATTCATCAATATCTGTATCTTATTTTTGTATATATATATTATTACTATTATTATTATTTATATATATATATAAATTTTCATATCTGTAAATAGATTGATATCCAACTATTCACATACCCATCTGCATTCAACCATCTCCATTTTTATATATGTACATCTTCATGCTCCCGACTTGCTGGCGAGAGTATTCGCTAGGCAACAACTGTGTGTGTAGTTTATAGTTTTCTCGGCCGACGAAACTTTTGGCGAAATGGATCAACGACATGTCGCGACATGTGCGAACCGTTCGCAGCAGCTGCGTAGCATGCGAGGCACGTTGGCGATGACGACGCGGACTGCGTAGCCCCGGACATGGACGTGGACGCGGACGTGCCTCGAGGGCTGCGAGGATGGTGGGCGGGGCAAGCGTATGTCTCTCATTGAGGTTGTTTCATATTAAAGCGACGTTAGCCATGAGCTTGATGGCTTTGATGGGCTTCGATACGTTTTTGAATGCGCAAATAATTGCGCGACTCGTGTCCCATTTGCATCGACTGAGGCATCGGGGCAAGAGTTATCGTTATCATTATCATAGCCGAAATATAAGCGTCGTGTAGCTTCGCTTCACTTCGCTCGCGCGACCTTGCGACCATTACTGAATTCTGATGCAGAACAGCCCCCGGCATCGGGTATCGAGTCGGATGTATGTATATAAAGCCTGCTGCACCCACAGCAGCCAGTCACATACCGTTAGCCAACGTTGAACGTGCACAAACATGAAGACCTGCTCCTTTAGCGCATCCACAACCCTCGTCGTGGCCAGCCTGTTGCTGTTGGCCTGCGTCTCGGCCATGCCGCAGCGACGTCGCCAGGTGAAGAGCCAGCGTCAAGTGGAACTGGTGGCCAGCACACCATATCCGGCAGCTGGTTTCAGGCCCAAGATCCCCTTCGATTTGCCCAGCGAGCGTCAGCCCAAACTGGAGGAGCCACAGGAGCAGGACACTACGACAAGCATCGCTACCAGCACCGCAGTCGAAGACTTTAGCACAACAGATGCGCAGAGCACAACGGAACTGCAGCTGGAACAGGAGCAGCCGGAACAGGAACTGGAGCAGGAGCAGCAACTGGAGGTGGAACTGGAGGCCAGCGCACGCACACCGGCCAGCACCTATGGCGCACCCGACGCTGCTACCAACCCCGAGGACACCATCGAGGTGGTCGCCCAGGCACCTTCGCGGGACTTTCAGCCCCCCGTACGCGAGGCTGTGGAGGATTTTGCCGCTGTTGCCATTGATGGCGTTGCTGATGAGCAGCAGCCTGTTGCTGATCTGCCTGCCCTGGACCAGGCCCTAGAGCCAGAGGAGATCACACTGAAGGCCACGGCGACGACGCCGGCGAGCACGTACGGTGCTCCAGAGAGCAATACCCCCGCTCGCGCCTACGGTGCTCCCGAGCTGGAGGAGCCCGACAACGAGCTGGAAGCGGAGGAATCGCAGGTGGAGCTGTTCGAGGAGCAGGAGGAGCAAGAGTTGAGCGAGGCCGCAGCTGCGCTTGGCCTCAACAATGGACGCCTCATCCTGCTGCCACTGAACGCGGGCGGAGCGCAATTCGGACGCCTCATTCTGGCCGTAGAGCAGCCCAAGGTAGCGCAACGTCAGCGCCAGCGCAGCGAGCGCCTGCAACGCCGTCGCAACTAGGAGTAAGTCCAAAACGAGAAACAGAGAGAAGCAAAGAAATAAATAAAGCAATAAAGAAATGAAATAATCGAAATGAATATGTATGCGTGTATGTATTTTTGTTCGCAGTCTTTGAGTCCTTGTTTGCCCTCGCTTCCTGCTCTTCCTCTGACCGGAAACGGAATCGACTCCGCTCGACCCTCGTACTCAACTGGACTTAACTCCGTTCGACTTGCAGCGCAGTCAATCTCCAGTGCGTGTTTGCACACGAGTTGTTGTCCTCCATGGCTCATTTTTCATTTGTTTATGCGTATTGTTTGGCTACAGCTTCGAGTTGGAGAGCTTGACCCACTCCCTGCACTCCTGCACTCTTGTTCTCCCCCCATCTTATTTCTCGCTCGATTCCCTTTCTTGCTCAATCGCCTAATTGATGCTTATTGCCTTCCATACTTCTACACTGTATGTGTAGGGTATATGCGCCTGCAAAAACGGTAAGTACTTTCCGCGTATGAGGTATTTCTTTCTTCTCTAGCTGATCTAGCTTCTTGATGTCTCTCTCTCTCTCTCTCTCTCTCTCCTTCTTTTGCTTTCTTTCTATGTGACTTCCAATAGTTCTATATCTGCCTTACTTTCTCTTTCCTTCCAAATCTTACTACTGTGATGTCTTCCTATCGGAGTAGGTATTTCGCTTTTTTCTAGCTTTTCTATATTGTTGTCACCCTCTCTGCCTCTTTGGCTCTCTTTATATGTTACTCCCAGTAGCTTTATATCTGTTCCGCTTTGTCTTTCTCTCTCTCTTTTCATATCTCACTAAGTAGATTATTTTGATGACTTTTTCCAAAAGTTTGTAAAGCTGAATAGAACATTATGTTGAAAATTACTATAGCAAAAATATTGTTTTATCGTTACAAACTCCTTAGTTCTCCGAGATGCTCCTCAACAAATTGAACTATTAAACCTGCATATATCTTTATATAAGTCTACATTTAACATATAAATATTATTTACCCAACTATTGCAGGGCATTTCAGCGTCGTTGTGCTGAAGTTTGCCACGGTTCCAGCAGATGAAAACGTAGTGCGTAGCATTCATTTCGATTTCGCACTGCAGTCGCAACTGTGCTCCAATGCTCCAATGGCTACGTCCGTCCGTCCGTCTGTCCGTTCATATGTCCCGTTGGCCACGCCCACGCCCCGCGCCCCCTATGTATTTTGGGGCCATTTGATCAAATGGAAGGAAAACTTTTCTCATTACTCATTGCCAAGCGAAGGCAAACAAACAGAGCAACCGGGCGAATCGGGTGAACCGAGCGAACCGGGCGAGCGGCCAAGCCGAGCAGGCAACCCGAACTCGGCAAACCAACGCAACTGACGGCAGTCAACAGCTAAGAGTCAACAGGCAACGGGTAAAGGGGCCAGTGCCCGGGTAGGTCACTCTTTTAGCGGGGGATTTAGAACAGCACACAGCTGCAGCTGCAACGACAACAACAACAACAGCAACAAGAATGGCAACAAGAACGACAGCATGTTATGCTGACTAATCCCACGTATGTGTACACTGGGACAAAAGCTAGTTATGGTTACAAAGTAATAGCTACAGCTAAGAGGCCAAAACCAAAAACACAACGCTAACACCTCGAAATTTCTCTCGGTGTATGACCGCAGCCCTTTTTAACTTGGTACATTGTTTGCTTGTTAGTTCGACTCGCTCAATGGCACTTTTAAGCCCTCTGCCTGCCTCCTACCCTTCTTCACTCTCTACATTATTCTCTCTCTCTTCCTTCTATTCGCCCTGTCTCACATTTTGGCAAATAGAAAAGTCAGCATTTGACATGAATGATAGGGTAGGGGCTTAGGGTTTAAGGTCGCTGGGTTTCTGATCGAATCATTACTTTACTCCATATCTCAGCAACACTCCCAGTTTTCGTCTCGTTCCATCCCGCCCTCTCTCTCTTAATAATACTGTTCTTTCTTAGTTTTTGGCAAACTCAGCAGTTGCCATGAAAAAGAGTAAAGGGTTTGAAATGTCTCTCTGATAAAAACATCCTGTGCTCTCCTTTAGGATAAAAAAGGAAGAGGTCTTCCAGGTCGAATCTCTCTCTCTCTCCAGCGATCTCTAAACGTCAACCACTTTCACTCTCTCTAACGCTTCCTCTCCCTCCCACTCACTTCTCAGCAGAAACGCTCTTTAGCAATTGACAAGAATGAGGGGTAATTAGTTATGGTTTTAGGATCCCTTAGCTGCACCTACCTTCCAGATCGACCACACGTCCGGCACGCTTGAGCGCACGCACCGCCTCGTCGTGCGTGGCATCGCGCAGCTCCTCGCCGTTTACCGTTAGTATGGCATCGCCCACATACAATCCTTTGGCCTGATCCGCCGCCATGCCTCGGAATATCTTTGAGATGAGGATGGGCATGCGATTCTCGCGACCGCCCTTTATCGATATGCCCAGGCCGTTGTTATCCGATTTGATGATGCGTACATGACGCTTCTGATTGGCCACATGATCAGGTACATCGCACATATCGAGCCCGACGCCGTCCGCATTGTTGTTGTTGTTCAGACAGAGATCACCGTTTTCCGCCGTACTGCCCGTTCCGGTGCCCGTGCCCGAGCCCGTGCCCGAACCATCCACATCGGTATCCTGCACCACCATACCCTGCAGCGAAGCCGAACTGGGCAGTGTGCCATTCTGACCGGCGCCGCCTCCTCCTCCACCGCCGCTGTGATTACTTCTGCAAAAAGTAGAGAAGCGGTAGCATGATTAGAGCCTGCAGTGCGTGAGCCTTTCTCTTTTTCCTTACTCACCCCAGTGTGCCGTTCAATGTGGTCGATTGGCCATCGTTGGAATGCTGCGACGACTCGCACGACTCGTCCAGGCTAATGGCCAGAAAGTCCGTCTCCAGTGTCACCATCACGCGATACCAGGAGCCCCGCACGCGCGTCTCCAGATTCCCGCAACGCATGCCCGACGGCGATGGTGAATGTTGTTGTTGCTGCAGCTGCTGCTGTTGTTGTTGCAGTTGCAGTTGTTGTTGCTGTTGCTGCTGTTGTTGTTGTTGCGGCATTGGCTGCTGTGCCGCTGGGGGCGGTGCACGCCCCAGACTCGACGATTCCACCATGTCCCTGACGCTAGCTGCTCGCTTCCAGCTGCACTCTGCTTACGTCTCTGCGCACTCTGCACGGTTGCACACTACATGGCCACAACGCCAGCGCTGCGGAGCTGCAAAACGAGGTGCGAAATGAAAGTTGAAGCAAGTCCATTAGAGTTATTTTAGAAATTATATAGTTATATGATTATATTATTTTTCAAAATTATATTTATGAATAATTCAAATTAAAACTGAAGGACATAGTAATTCAATTCCATAAAAATTTTGATTAGATATATGAAATTATATATTATTATTATTATTATTATTATTATTATATATATATGAAATAAGTATCTGCATCAGGTTTAATCAGAGTAGCTTAAAAATAAAACAACCAGACGGACTGAGCTGCATAGACTCGGCTGCTTACCAATAATTTATAAAATTATTATACTAATTTTTAATATATTACATAACAATTTAAAGCTTAAAATGAAGCTACACTTATCTCCCAATTAAGTAGAGCGACTGTTGAATTTCCTTATAATTAATGCACACTTCTGATCAATTAACAATTGTGGCAACTGGTAGGAACTTCCTGTGCAGCACGCAAACACCTCAGTTTCCTGTGCAGCTGGAGGATGGACGGACAGACAGACAGACGGACAGGCGAATGAGCATTGGACCTTTCGAGATGGAAACATTTCAGGAGTTGTGTGGGGAAAGGGCTCTAAGTCTTTGGCGAATGTCAAATGAAGTGTCCGCAGGGCAACCACAAATTTGGACAGGATGCCACAGCATTTGTCATTGTTTTGCTGGCCAAGATTTATTGCATTCCACGCACACACACACGCACACACCATGTGCAGCTGATGAAGAAGCGCAAGAACAAGTTGATAACAACAACAACAACAACAACAACAACAATAACAACGACAAGGATGAGAGTGGAAATGCAAATGCAGCGAATTGTGCGCATCCTGCACATCCTGCTGCCTTCTCCATTCTCCATGCCTTCTCCTTCTCCATGCCGCCTTCTGCCGCCTCGCCGGCTGCAATTACGCATCTTGTCGCCGCCGTTGTTGCCTCCATCGCCGCCGCGAGGGGAGTTTTTGTCTGATTTTGTTTTTGACAAGTGACTGTTCAACGCAATCCCCCGCTTCTCCTCCAACGAGCTAAGCACACACACACACACACTCACCAATACACACAACAGGCAAGCTGGCATGCAACGTCTCCCGGTCTGCATGTGTCTGTGTGTGTGTGTGTGTCTGGCATTTGTACGTACATTTCCGCTGACGCTCGAGCAGGAAGTAATTTTGCCACTGCAGTCGCTCTTCGTCGCTGCCTCAGTCAACGTCGGCGTCGGCGTCGTCGAGGCATCGCCAGAACTCTGTTTACTTTGCAATTTATTGTGCAACATTTGTAATTATTATTGCAATGCAGCAAACTTCTCGCTCTTTTCTCTCTCCCGCTCTCTCTTTCTTTCCTCGCTCTCCCATCTTTTCTTCCCACTCGCTCTATCGTTCTCAATTCGCCTGCAGGCAAAGCTGGCAAAAAGTTTGTGGAAAGCGCCAAGTGTGCGAATGCTTGAGACGGCAATGAAGACGGAGACGAAGGCGAAGCAGAGATACGAAGAAAAGGACAAGTAGGAGGTGCGGTAGGCAGCGCTGCAACAGGAGACGTAGACGAAGATGACAACACACTCATAATTGTAAGTAAACACAAACAAATAGCAGCACGCTCACACAGACACACACACACACAAGCTACTGTTAAGGAGCGACACATGTGCCGTAGAGAAGGCAGTTTAATAAGTTCCCAAGAGTTTATATGTGTGGATGCAATTAAATAAATAACTAAAAAATAAATATAACAAGGTTATAAAATTAATAAAAATACAATAATAATTGTAACAATAATAAACATAATAATAATAATAATATTAATAATAATAATAATAATAATAATAATAATAATAATAATAATAATAATAATAATAATAATAATAATAATAATTTCGATTTGCAGATGCGGTGGCCATTTACATGACCAAATCGACTCGATCAAGAATATATATCCTTTGTATGGTCTGCCACGCCTCTTTCTGCCCGGTTCCGCAAAGTTAATATACCATTTTATAATGCGTAAATGGTATAAAAATAATAATAATAATAATAATACAATAATATAATAGAATAGAAATAAAATAAATATAATGCGTATGAATAAATACAGAAAAACACATGCATAAGGAACTCAAGTAATAAGAATATATTACAAAACAATTGCAATCTGAGCAAACTTCTTCCTCTTGCCACTTTTTACCTACCAGCTATCCAGTCAGACGTCTATCAACCCTCTCCACCCACACCCCCTCCCCATCCATACTGTGTGACTAATTAGACAAGCTCCGTACAACAATCCGAAATCAAACCGAAATATTAATAGCTCGCAGGGAATACCACGAACATACACACACATGCACACGTCTTCTTGAAGGTTTCAGTGCTCCCCGCTTTCACCCACTAGTTGGACAGTCCTCTTTTTGCTATTGTTGTTGTTGTTGTCGTTGTTGCTGCTGCTGTAGGTGCCTAATAAGCGTCCCCGTCGTTTTCCGTCGGCCGCCTCCTCTGCAGGGGCCATTTTTCATGCTGCGCTTTGGCTAATTTAATGCGAGGCGATCATAAATTATGCCTGGCCCCGAAAAGTAGGCAGCGGAAAATATGAGAGAATAAGAGAAAGAGAGCGGCAGAGTGCAAGAGAGCGAAAAAATTGTCTGTGAAAAATGCCTGGGAAATGGCAGCAGCTGCTGCTGCTGCAGCAGCACACACATTCGCACACACACACACACGTGCAAGTTGCATTCAACTCGAAATTTTTATGCGCGCTTTTCAGTAATAACTTTTCCTTTTTGTTGTGCTCGTTTTAAAGTTTTTCTTTGCAGCGCTTTGTTTTTTCAACCAAAATGTAAAGTGTTGTGCGAGTATGCGAGTGTGTGTGTGTGTTCGAGTGTGCAAGTGTGTGTAAGTTTTTGTATTGATATAACACCGAGGGTGTCAGCCGGCAAATGCGTTTTGCCTTCGAGCCTCGACACTTTTACCATAACTCCCGCTCCCTGCTTCGTTTTTTTTTTTTGCCCAGCATATCTGCAGATTTATTTATGTGGCGCAGTGTAGGGACGGAAGGAAGGAAGAGAGGCAGAGAGTGGGAGAGGAAGACGGAAGGGAGGCGGGTGAGCTTTGTGGCTGCGCCATCAAAAAGTCATAAAATCATAATTTGTAAACGAGAATTTATTTCGAAAAATATTTATGGGTCGCTCCACAAGCATTCGCGGAATTTATGTGTGTGTGTGTGTGTGTGTGTGTGGGAGTATATGTGCATGATTGTGTATGTTCATGTGAGTGTGCGTAGGCGACGCTTCATTACAGTCATGTCTGCATGTGGCAAGCAACAACGTGTACACCCCACACCGAGTGCTCCACTCCCTTTCCGCGTGCAGCACCCCACGTCGATAGCCGTCAGCAAGCTTTAATTTGATACCAACCTTAGCAAATGTGATTTTTTCCCCGTTTCCCCAGTCCGTTCCCTCGTTTCCCATTACTTTCGTAATCTGTTCCCTGCCGAGAAAACGGCTCAATTGACTTTGGGCAGTCGGTTGTCGATAGCATCAGCTTGTGTGGAATCGATAAACAACAGAAATATAATAGGAAAAGATTGCTCTTATTGTACAGAATTGCGATGGTAGATAGTCTTCCATGATATGTCCATAAAATATATTTCGTGGGTAATTGAAAACTTGAACTTATGTATTATATGTCTGTATATTTGCAATTATAAATTATAAATAAATAGAATTGCAGCTCAGGATCATTTGTCGATCGGACAACTTTAATTTGTATAATGTGCTATTATTATATTTTGTATATTTTATAATTTTATATATTTTAAAAAATAATCTCAGATATGCCTATAGAATATATTTTTCGGGCAGTTGAAAACATTAACTCAAATTGTAGTTCCTTTTTTTTATCTAAATGCAATTATTATATATAAATTTAAGTATTATACGAGCAAGGATTACGGCTTTTTTAAAGAACTCTTGAGAGATACTCTTCTAGCATATATCTATAGAATAAATATATCTTTAAGAATTACACCAGAGTTGAGTATGTTAAATAGCTTAGCTTTTATAAGCTAATATTTTACATATTAATAAATATTTATAGCCTAGGCTCGCCTCTCGATTGGAAACGATACATTAAAGAGCTATAAAGAAAGAGAAGTCAAGCATGAATTGCACTTTGTTAGATTGCGAAAGTATACGAAAATATAATGGGGCCTTACTTTATGGGTTTTAATTTGAGAGGAGAATGTAGTCTCGTTTCGAAAAAGGGAACTTCCCACACATAATATACACGTATGTACATACATATATATTATATTTAAGTACATGCTTGTGTACTGCAGGTTTATGCCGCGTTCCATTAAATTTCGATAATTACACACGCACGCACATACACACATACGCACCCACAGCGTGTGTAGTAAATGCTGCACACTCATGTGTGCTAACGCTTGGCCTTGACATCCCCATCTCCGTCCCCATCCCGCTCAGCACCAGCGCCCATGGCAATTTCAACGATGCGAGTGGGAGAGCGAGTATGAGTGCAAGGAGAGTGGACTGGAGTGGAGGGGCAGGAGTTCACCATGTCCCTGACATCGCTGGCACCGTCATATTGCCGGCAATCCGTGCGGTGAGCCTCTTAATCATTCTTAACAATGCCGCGTTGGGCGCCGCAAACGCTGCGAGTTCGCTCAACTGGTGGAAATCGATACACACATACACACACTCACACACACACACACACAGCCATAGCAAATGTACCTATGTGCATACGTATGTGTTATATATATAAACCCTGCACTAATGATCCTTAAATACATTTAACCCGGCTGGAGCGTAGCCGGGAGATGCTGCTCTAGTCATTAAGTCATTTAGTTTATGGTATAACAAAAGCTCTTTAGAAGGAACTCATACTATGCGCTGTTGAGGTTGGGAGCGTGCACTTTTTCAAATAAATTGGAATTTATTCAAAAACAAAACTGACATGTTGACAAAATATCGACAGAAACACAAATTTAACTAGAGAGAAACATGGCCAGTGTAATGTAGAAAATGTCATACCCTTGCCTACACTTTCATTAGGTTCATTAAGCTCTTGCTATGTGATATAGTCATACAATTTGATATATTCAATCGAATTGGCACAGTTAATTATCAAACTATTATAAGTTTTGATAAAACAATACCTTCTGAAATTTTTTTTTAGATTTTTAAATAAAAAAATCAAATTTTGTTATATTTGATTTTGATAAAAATAGAATAAATATATATAAATAAATATACAATAATAATAATCATAAACGTAAGATGTTGTAAATTTGATGTGAATATCTAATTCAATATATAATGAATATGTAAAAGCATATGCGATATGCAAAAAAAAGAATTCAATGCATTGAGATATTACTCAAAAAATAGCTTAAAATCTGAATTAATTAATTAATTAAAGTTCGCATTTGACAGAATGGTATATAATGGTATATATTGGTATATAATGGAATGGTATTGTACAATGTATAATTTATAGTATATATATATATATATATATATACTCGTATTTACAGACGTAACTTTCTGTGCGTTGCAAACGTATGCTCAAAATGAATATACCCTCTGTAGAGGTGTAAAAATTGCACTGCAATTACAAATAACAAGCCGGTCTAAACCATTCGCTTGTTAACTCAGTAATTTGTTGTTGCTGTTGCTCGCTGTTGCTGTTGCTGTCTTGTTGTTGTCATTTCAACGTCCGCCCACGGGCAAATCCAAATCCATTCACGTGTCCCCAATATTGATATGTTATATGTATGGTATGTGGGCAACCGCAAAGCTGCCACTGCGACCGATAAAAGCCAAAAGCAAACCTCTGAGATTTGCTTATTAACACACACACACAGACACACACATACATACCTTACACACAAGCATAGACACTCCCTACACCTGGGCGAGTTGAGCTGGCGCGGCCAAACAAATTATTCAGCATTGATTAATTATGAAAATGCGTTTATATTGATTGTCGTCAGTGTGCGAGTGTGTGTGTGTGTGTGTGGCAGCTTGGCGTGTCTGTTTATGTATATTAGTTGCACGCCGAGCCGAGCCGGGCAGAGCCCCATAACAATTACCAAGTGCCGATTGTGGCTATGTTGGGGATTACTATGTAGGTATTTCTCTCTCCCCCTCTCTCTCTCTCTCTCTCTCTCTGTTTCTCACTGACAGCCTACAGGCAAAGCTGCTTCCCCCTCCACTGCATGCAAATCAGGCAAATGTGCCAAATGAGGTAAAAGCGACAGTTAAAGGGCAAAGGGGGATTATGGTGCGAGGGGTGCAATTTGTAATCTTTCTGATGGCATGCGGCATGCGGCATGCGGCAGGTGGCAGGTGGCACTCGTCGCCTTTTTTCACTTATTAATTGCCAGTGTCTTGGCATAATTTCCACTCATTTGTCTGCTGAATGCAAGTGGCCGCCATTGTTCTCCTAGAGTCAAGAATCCGCTCACGTACACGCTAAGCAAAAGAGAGAGGGAGAGAGAGAGGAAGAGGAGTGCGAAGAGGGGAGCAGCAGCAGACGCGCCAAGATGAAATGCAAAATGTGATGATGCAGCTTCATTAAGTGCAATTTAAGTGCGATATATATCTCTCCCCCTCTCTCTCTCTCTATCTGCCCGTGCCTGTAGCGCTCTCTCGCTCTGCCTGCCTGCCTGTCTGTCTCTCCTTCTGCTCTTTGCACCGTTTCTTCGCTTCGCTGAGCTGCTGAAAGGCCTGATGACAAAAGGTGCAAGTAAAGATGCGAATGAGCACAGAGAGCGCTCTCTCTCTCTCTCCCACTCTCTCTCCCCTCCCCCCCCTCGCCATGCTCATTCCCTAATGCAAGTAATTGCACGTCGCTCTGATTAAGTTCAAAAGGGGACTAGAGAGAGAGAGAGTGGGAGAGTGCAAGGCGACAGCGCGGCGAAAAGGGGGGGGAGGGGGGTGAGCCAAGCTGGGACATTCGCAATTTGGGTTTTTTGTCTCGCACAAAATGCTAAGCCAAAAAGCGGATTATGTCCTTTCAAATGTAATTTACACGCTGAATTTGAAAGTGACCTCAGAATTGCAAATGCTTTTAGAGGAGGCTTCGCTCGCTCTGCTCATATGTATATATATAATAGCCCGACTAAGGAATTACATGGGATTAAGGCATTTAAATGCAATTATATGTAGTCTTTTGATTAAATGCAGATGGTAATTATAGTACGCATAACTAAGAAATGACAGATATGAGAGCAGCATTAGAGTTGAGAAACACAGAGTGAAACATCGAGTGTTTTTGTCTACTATCGCCATGCACTCAATTGTCGCAAGTGAGCTGCAGAATGCTTGGCTCCAAATGGCTATGAAGAGCGCGTCATTGAGTAATAAGTATGATTATTACTCAATGAGAGAGCGGCGTCAACAACATCGCGAGAGCAAGAAGCAGCTCTGCGCTCTCGATCACACGTGTGTGCCTGCTTCGTGTGCATCAGGCTTTGTATGTGTCAGTAACGAACGACCGTCATGGGGTAAGCATAGAAGAAATTTGAGCAAGAGAGAGAAAGTAAAAAGAGCCTAAATTCAGTGCCTTTGAGATCAAGAGCGCATAAACTCGTAAGGCCGAGTGCATTGTCAGTTGAGCTTCGGCAATTTGAGGTAGTGTTAGTGCATACTTGAGTAATAAGACTCAATGAAACTCAGTAGACCAACGAAGAGGCGCGGGGAGCATCATCGAGTTCTGAGTACTCTACGCTGACTTGCCTTATGCTTCTTAAGCTCATTAGATAAGCGTGAGAGCAAACGTGAGCGTTTTCTTCTTTCACTCAATGAACACACACAAACAAAGCTCGTTAACCACAATTCATGCTGTAGATTTGCGGCGTTTAATTAAATTGCTTTATATTTTATATTTAAGGGGATTGCTTAAATTAATTTCTGCATTATTATATGAAACTTAATGTAGCTCAGCTTGGATTAGCAATCTCCTATTTTCTCTGCTCAAATTGTTTCAAATTTTATTTGCACAGTTATTTCCAGGCTTAGGCCCGCCCACATAATTCCCAGCCTCTCATCAACATAATCTTTGCACTGGCAAACACCAAACGCCAAGCCGGCTAAGAGAGCATAGAAATTACAGTTATCTGTCAACACATATCGCCAAATGCATGTCAATTATGACTTAAATGCTTAACACAAAAGCCGGCAAGACGCTGTCCTGTGTAAGAGTGGGGAGCGCTGAGCTGTGTGTGTGTGCGTGTGTGTGTGTGAGGGGATGTAGACAAAGGCAAAGTGGCAACGCCGACGCCGCAGTCGACGCCAACGCCAACGCCGCTGATGATGTTGATGAATGCCGATAGTAAACGGAATTAACTTTCACGCAACATAACGACGTCGACTGCGACGGTGACGGCGACGGCGGCGACGACGCTCCAACAACTTGAATGAAAGAAAAAGCTTACGCTAATGGCAGACGACGCCGCAGAGCACGACTGAAAAAAGCTTTTCGGCAAGCGCGCGTAGTAAATGTGCGGGTGTGTGGATGACGAGTGAGGGCACAGCGGGAGGGGTGCTAGGGGCTGCAAGTGTGTGTGTGTGTGTGTGTGTGTGTGTACGAATGCGGCTAGTTTGACTGGTTGTGGGTGGCAAAGAGAACAAGGGAGAGCGGCAAAAAGAGAGCTGGGGAGCTGGCTAGTAGGAGAGAGTAAGAGCGAGAGAGAGAGAGAGCGCGCTACAAGCCAAACAAACGGCGCTGATGACATCGACGCTGCCTACGGCCGACGTCGGCGTCGCGCTTAGACGCAGCTCAAAAAAAGTAACAGTGTTTGTCAATTAAAAAACAAAACACGCGCCCACACACCCGTTACTTACCGTCTCAGTGCACAGTATTTGTTGTATTTTTAATTGTTTCCCCCTTCTGTTTATTTTTTTTTTTTATTATTAACTTTGGCAACGACGAAAAACAATTAATTCAAATCTTGGCAGCGGCTCGGCTGACGGCGACGTCGGCGCATGCGCTAAAACTTGCTGCACTGTAGCATTTCTATACACACACACACACGCACACGCGCACACACAGGCACAAACACAACAAACGACGGGTGCGTGTGTGTTTGTGTTTGTGTGCGAGTACTAAGGATTTTTGCTGTAAATTTTTATATTTATTTTATTACACGCTGCGTTTAGTAATTTCTTCTGCTAGTTAAACACGAATCTCTGCCGATTTTTGATAAGTGTAGCGGGAACAAGAATAGACACAATAAAAATTTAGCCAATTAACAACTATTATTATTTCGTCTAGCGCTTTTTTTATTATTATTGTTTGTGTAGCACAATGCGACGGCGACGGCGACGCAAGCTTTTTGTGCTCGTCAGCAAACGCGCAGAGCAGACCCGCCAGCGTTAGAAAGTGAGCAGCGACTGAGGCTGAAGCTGAAGCCGAAGCCGAAGCTGAGGTTGCAACAGCAGCAAGCGCCGCTTCTCGACTCGAAGCTTTCGCAGCCAACGTCGGCGTCGGCGTCTTTGTTGTTGGTGGTGTGAACTTGGTGGCATTTGTATTCCTATTGTTTGCCCGGCAGACTTAACAGCAGCAGCGCTGCTACTGCTAACAGCCGGCTGTTAACAGCAACGGCGTTGCCACACTTTAACACGACAGTGCTGTAAGCCGGCAAAAGTAGTGCTGCCACTACAACGGCTTAACACGAGCTGGCAACGTTGCAAAGCAGCAGCTGAGCCAAGTTGGCGCGCCTATTTAAATGCATTGCAGAAAGCAATCGTTGAAAATAAATGCTCAGATATTTTCCAATTTTATAGAAATTGTAAGGTGCCGATTGCTAAGACAAAAGAGAAAAATTCAATTAACTGCGGGTGCGCGGCCCGCTTCAACGGCTGCACGAATCTCGCGGCTATTCGAATGGGAATGCCATGGCAGCCGCTAGCTTTTCCCCTCTCTCACTCACTCTCTCTCTCTGTCCCTCTTGTGGGCAGCAAGTGCATAGAGATTTTGGCAAGAAAATGTGCCACAACGCTGGCAAAAAAGTTTTCCACGCATCCCCGACGCAATATCGGTAATCATCGGCAAGCAACAAAACGTGTTGCAAGTTGCGCGTTGCACGTTGCACGTTGCGCGTTGCCTGCCTGCTAGCCGGCGGCTCTGTTGACCCGGCCTGGCCAATTATGCGCCGCGCGCCAAGTGGTGAAATCGATGAAGATGCACAAATGCAAACGCACTCGCACTCTGCCTGCCTAATGGTCAATATGCGGCTGCTGATGGCGTCTCCAATGCGATATGTGGCCCGGACAATTATGGCCAAAACAGCAACAGGCAACAGGTGGGTTGCCGTCTCTGCCAGTTCCCTGTTGTCATACCCTGCACCCAATGCGAGTGCGCTAAAGTGGTATATTAGCTTTGTGCTAAGCAGGCAGACCATATAAATTATATGTGCTTCTGTTTGTCCGTTGGTTTGTCCGTTTGTCTGTTAGTATACACATAACTCAGTTATTCAGAGAGCTAGCGAGCCTAAATTTGGCATATATACTCGTATATAGCATACACAATTGTGGTATATATCAAACTTTGCATGCCACGCCCATTGTCTACGTAAAATTTTAGTTTCGGTTTTAAGTCTCAATAATGAGTTTCATATAATAAATACAAGATTGCCATTGGACTTGCAAGTAGCTTTTTATAGTACTGACAATCGCTGCAAATTGCAGTCCGATCGGGCAATAAATACAGAAGTTATAGCTGTGAGTAGTTAGCTATATACAAGTCGAGCGAGGCGCGGCGTCATGCTTGCGTTTGACTGTATGTGTGAGAATTGCGTGTGCCTGCGAGCGCGGCCTATGCATGGTTTCGTTTATATTCCGTTTGACTGTGTGTGTGGGAAAAGGGTGTGATATCAACATTTACACCGATTTGTTGATATCAATATTTAAAAAAAAAATAATGATTATTAAAAAATTAATCTGTAAGCAGCAAAGTGGTTAAATGGTATTTTACCGTCGAGTGCACTCGACTGTAGCTTTCTTTACTTGTTGTTGTTGTTGTAGTTGTTGCTGGCGATTCATGCGCCTGTCCGGCCGGGCCTAACGAGCTGTGAACGTGATTATAACTGCGAGCTCGACATATGAAAATTATGTTCAAAATGCAATTTGGCCGAAAAGAACAGCAGCAACAACAACAACAACAAATACGACAATGGCCGGGCTACAACATAACCAGAAGCTGAATTCAGATTAGGCAATAAGCATGGCCTCCGCCCCGGTCGCCCGCCCCTCCCCCCCTTTTCCAGCTGCTGTGCGAGTCCCAACCCAACAGAGTGAAAATATTTGCTTTGCATTCATCTCTTGTTGCAGTTGTTGCTGCTGCTGCTGCTGCTGCATTGTTTGTTAATGCCTCGGCCGGGCATGGTCAGAGCCAATAAAATATGAATTTGTCTGTTTGCATTTGCTGCGACTGCTGCACGAGCAAGTCACAGGCAGAGCACAATCTAACGGCAAATAACAGCCGCAAGCAGGTGGGTTCAGTGGATCAGCGCGGGTCAAAGTCAGCATCGCGCAGAGTCCATGAATTCCCACATCGATAGCTTTTTTTTTTTTAATGCAGTGAGAATATCTACAGCGATGTCTGTTTATTTGCTAGCAGGGAATACCAGTAACAAACGCGCATCGGCTCTCGATTAATAATGCGAAGGTGTGGTCACACTTAAGTTAAAATGCCAGCATTTCTAGAGAAAGCTTGCGTAAAACTACAGAGCTGGGAATACCACTAATAAAAACAGTAGTCTTTCAATTTGATCGCGAATCGAATTAAAATACGCTCTTGTCAAAGTCAAAAAAGTCCTAAATTCCAACAAACTGCATTTATATTAATAAATCATTAATATTATTTGTAGGGAATAAAACTGCTGTGGCAGCGTAAGTTGTATAAGCCTGCCTAAGCAATAAATATTTATATACTTACCTTTTATATTTGTAGGGCATACCACTGCTGTGACAGCGCAAATATTTGATTGGCTTTTGATTAATAACTTGTGCATAGGTTTGGTCACACTGAAGTCAAAATGGCGACAATTAAAAAGAAAAGCTAGCGAAAATCAGTTTGGCGCAGAGCATAGTAATAAAAGTGCAGAACACAATTCACTATTAGCTTTAAAATATCACTAAATAAAGCTGTTAGCATATATGTATTTACTTTCGCTTATTAATTATAATGAAACACGCACTTAAAATTAAAATAAACAACAGGGAATACCATTTCCAAGTGCTGTTAACTTACATAATTAGTTATTATTTCGATAGTGTGGTTACACTTAAGCCAACATGGCGTCAGTTTGAGAAAAAAGCGAGCGAAACAATTGAAAAACTGCGAACTGCTCTGAAATTTGCAACATTCACAGTTAAATCTGTGACTCTGCGGTGCGGGAGTCATCCGGCTCGATTGCAACAATAGCGGTATTGCCGCAATCCGCTGTGTGTTGCATGCAACACAGGCCAAGCACAATGCGCATGCGACTTGTCAACGCTTGCAGCGCAACAGCAACAGCAGCAACAACAACAACAACAACGGCGACGACACGAAGCTCCTGCTGGAAGATTTGCAAGCACTTCACAGCTACCAAGCAGAGCGCAGATCAAAGCGCAGCTGCCGCAACTGCTGTGGGAATCGGTTGCAGTTGCTGTTGCAGGCGCTAAACGGTGGCAAGCAAAACGGCGGGAATTTTCATAGCACATACGCCCCATTGGACCGCCACAGCGCCAGCACGGACGGACGATCAATCTAAGGCTGTGCCACTGCCACAGCCACAGCCGCAGCAGCGAAGCGAGGGGCAACTGGAGGCTCTGGTGTCGTCGTGGTCGGATCACTTGCTGGGCGCCTCGAAGCGTTCGGCAAGAACATAAATCCTTCAGCTGTTACCGCTGCCGTTGGCCTTGTATGTGTGTGTGTGTGTGTGTGTGTGCCTGGCATTTGAATGTGCGCCTCCTGCCAACGAAAGAGAGAGAGAGCGAGAGAGATCGACTTCTCTCCATGTTGGAGTCGCTTTCGGTTCGGACGTTTTTTTATTGCCATAAGTGGCAGGTAATTATGTCGCTTGCCTGATAAATTACATTGTTGACAACGTCCGCCTCGAGGCAGCAATATTTGCGCATCAAATCTCAAGCTTTCCTTCCACACACAGGCACACACACACAGCTGGATGGATGCAGACACCACTCACACATTGACAGCATGAAGACATCTCATTGCGGGCGGAAGACTTGGTCGATTGCATGTCTGCGATAAGGCGTGTGCCTTGGCCTCGCCATCGTCGGGCTCTGATATCTGCGTGAACACGGTAGCACAACATGCTTGAGTTTAATTAATGATAAGAAATCTGTATCTAAGGACGTTGCCGCCACGCTTCTGCCGCGCTGCACATAATGAGCAGAGATCGGTCTCTCTCTCTATCTCTCTCTCTGCAACTGCCGCTCGCTGGGCAGGAATTCGGCTGTGAGCTCGCGCGCAGCTCGACAACGCCATCGGCATCTCAATATCATGTAGATTTTCGCTAATGCATATACCCAGGCCGGAGCTGAGCCGCAGCGAGTCAATCTGCCTGCCTGCCTGCTCTCATACTCGCCATTAATTAGTTGAATTTATTAGATGGCCATCGCCTGCTACGTACCATACGCCTGGGAATTTTTCGAATCCCTTGCATTGCGCCTCGCACTCGTAGAGAGAACGAGAGAGAGAGAGAGGGAGGGGGGAGCCACGGCCAAAACCGGAACGTACTAAATAAGTATACGCATCTCGCAGGCTCTCGTTCGCTTTACGACGTGCCCCTGCGCATGTTGTGGCCAAATCGAATGGCACCAAATATTTTATCTGCACTGCCCGCGGCCTGCGACGCGCAGCTGTGGGGGATTAGTCTGCCGCTGCAACTGCAACTGCTGCTACTCCCTGGGCCCCTGCATATTAGCCGCAATAAATGTTTCTGCTCGTCTGCCTGCCCGCTGCTGGAGCACTTTATGTGCGTGTATTGACACTTGATTGCGCCACAGATGGTCGCAGACGCGCTCGCCCGATATCCGTTTATTGGCAGCGTTTAGCTGCAGAATGGTCGACTAATCGATCAGCGCAGTTGTGCGCCTGATAAGGCCCAGATCCGACAGGCATTGTGCTGCTTGTAGTAGTTCTGCTTAGCAGCGAACCTCTGCTGTGGGATTAGAGAGAGAGAGAGAGAAATAGCTTAAGTACTTGTAAGAAATACTAGATTATAGATGTTTCCAGCTGTAGGGTATAGATTTGTATATATTTGATCAGTTGCCATGCTCAATATTTCAAAATAATATTTACAGCTTAACCTACAAAATTACAAGCGTAAATTTAAATACTTTATGCATTAAAAATGCGAATAAAATAGTTGTGAAGTTATAAGAAACAATGGGTACTATTTCTTGCAATAAATTCTTCTATAGAGCTTTCATTTTTTTCTATAAAATGTATATAAATGTAGTACATTTAAAAAAAAAATAATTTGAAGAATGTTTTTCAAACAAAAACATACTTTTTCTATATGTTTGAAGTATTAGTCTGTTTTTTTAGAATATTGACAATAATTTCAGTAAAATTTGTTTCTTAAATCGCGCCATTCTTGCCGCATTATTATAGCACTGGTGAGAATAATCCATAACTTGCCTCACCTACTTAAAGGCAGTAGGAAATTGTACATTTAATTTTTGAATTCTTTTTACAGGGAGTAGCATTAATGAACATCAGTTACTCTCGATAAATAATTTCGTGTAGTCACACTTAAGCCAATATGGCGTCAGTGCTCTCAATCTTTTATTAATACCAAAGTGTGGTTACACTTAAACCAAAATGGCGTCAGTGCTCTCAATGGTTAATTAATACGAAAGTGTGGTCACACTGAAGTCAAAATGGCGTTAGAACAACGAAAAAACAGCAAAAATATTCAAAAATTGCAATAATCAAAGCTTAGATTATATAGAAGTCAAGTTTCTACCATGCAGCTGTTTAATGCGACTGTCTCAATGCTTTAGAGAGTACAAAATATTTATTTGATCGTTTTAATTCATTAAAATGTTTCTGCGCATTTGTTGAGTCAAGTCCGCTCTTGCCATCTGTCCGTATTTTTTTCTGTTTGTTTTATTTTCTGTTCTCTCTCTCTCTCTCGCTTATCCAGATGCGAAGATGCGCGCGTTGGGGTCGGCGCATAGTTCGCCTGCCCGCCGACCAATTTTTACCGCAATTCAATGCGGAACTCTGCCCGGGGACAAACACGATTTTGTCAAGCTCGCGCTGAGCCGCCGCCGCCGCCGCGGGCAAAGTCTGTGGAAATGCCAAAAATGTGTGCCACAAACAACGGCGACAACAACAACAAAAAGGCTGAGACTGAGCTGCAGATTAAACGACGCCCAACTGTGCGAATACTTGCCGCAGTCAGTGTACGTACATACTATGTATGTATATGGATTATGCGAGACAGAGAAAAACGCTTAACTTTTAATTAATCTCATATTTGCCTTAAGTATTATGCGATCTCAAGTATTTTCAAGAGAATTCGCCAAGCAAAAAAAAAAAAACAACCAGAATTAAAACTGAAATAAAACATAAAACTGGAAAAGCTCTCGCAGCTCTACTCAATGTGCGAGACACTCGAACTTATTAACCCGCACGAATCGTGGGCTCTACACATTCTCAGCTCATTAGAGTTAAGTGAAAAACGCGAGAAGACTACAACAACAACAACAACGACAACGAGCGATCGAAGACACATAGAGAGCGGGCACTGTGGGATCAGAGTGCTGCGTTCGTATCCATCAAAGTGGCGCGCGGCTGAGCGTTTGGCAATTAGTTGAAACCGGGCATAAATCAAACCGTTAATAAGCTTGCAGCGTTGTCCAGAGTCGATGTCTGCGCTGCCAACTGCAACCTGCAACCTGTTGCCAATTACAATGGCTAGAAAAAGGCGCAAAAGGCCATTGCGACTGACAAAAAAATACAAAAATTTGCAAACTCAAACCGAAACTCGCCTACAATGCGAATCGAGGGCTTTCTAGTGCGCAGCTGCAACTAAGTTGGCCAAGAGGTGGCAACCAGCTGATGGCGCTGATGAGGCGCCTCCGTCGAGCAGATGATCGGCCAGGCACAGTGGGGCAAAGCGAAAGAGCTGCAGTTGGAAAAATTAGGAAAAGTAATAGATGCTGTACATATTGCTACAATATATATTTGATACATCCATATTTAATAATTTTTTAATGTATTTTCTTTTTTAATTTAATTTAGTTAATTCAAAGGAATACCTCCAATCTGCTGCTTTGCCGGCCCAAGCTTCACTCTGTTAAAGCTATGTTAACGCACAGACTCCATTTCTGTTAAAGTTTGTCGTAATGTACACACTGGTCCCACCACATGCAAATGTGCATAATTTGGCCTACTACATGTGTTTTATCGTTTGGACGAACTTGGTTTCACTTGTGCATACCCTGTAACTAGGAAACAGAGGGGTGGCTAAGACTAAGCTGTATGTTGCAGCTGCAAAAAGCTCTTCGTGCAGAGTTACAGCGCAGCCAGAAAAGTCCCGTGCGCAACTGCAACTACGGGGTATCTGGCAGTCGAGCGCACACACTTAGCGCCAGCAGTGCTTACTTTTAACTCATGTATTTGGTGCGTTTGTGCTGCTGCTGCTGCTGTTGCCTTTTGAGGCCCAAGCCCAACCTCTTGGCCTGCCGCAGACCATTTAACAATTTTTACTACTACTAAAAATTGCAATAACAACAACAGAAACAACAACTGGGAAAAGCTATTGAGATCTCGTCTCGTAATGTTGCCTGTAATGCGGGCGTTGCCAAGAATCGCAGGTTGTAAAATCTGGCTAATGGCAAGTTTGTTGCAAAAGCGTTAATTAAAATACATATACACGCACGCTCGCACATGCATGTGTGAGCGAGATGACAACAACAACAGCAACAATTAAAAAGTGCATTAACTTTGTAGCCAACTTGTGCGGGACGCCACGACATTGTGCGTTAAAAATAATGTTAAGCGGGCGGCGCGTGAGTGCGAGTGGGTGAGGGAGAGCAAGAGAGAGCAAAAGAAATATGAGAGCGGCTTAAGAAGAACTATGCAAAGAGAGCGTGAGAGCGAGAGTATCAAGGCACTGCGTGCAGTATTAGTGGAAGGGGGAGAGAGAGGGAAAGCCTCCTGAGAGAGCAGCGGAGGCAGTTAAAGGCACTCAAATGACATCAAAGAAAGCGTAAGAGAGCGATAGCGAAACTGCACACTGATTGCATAAAACAGCACACTGCATTCAGTGGGTGCAAGAATCGGGCAAATAAAGAATTAAACGAAACAGGCATGCCGAGAGGAGGGAGGGCAAATCTACATAGATGACAGCCAGGGCTGCACTAATTCGGGCCAATCGACTGACAGTTTAGTCTATCAGCGTGCGGTAATCGCGGCGCAATTGTGCCCCGTTTTGGTTGCCAAATCAATAATGCGCGATGCAATCCTTAATATGGAGCACACACTGCAATTGTGCAAGTGTATTTCTTGTGTGTGTGTGCGTGTGTGCGTTCGCTACAATTCTCATAAAAGGCTCGCCATATTGACATTTAATGCCAAAATGCTTCTGCTGCCTCGTCTTGCATATTCTCCCATGCCTCTGTGCATGGGAACGAGGATCGTGGCCAAGGCGAGTAATGCTACAATGCTACTCTACAGGGTATGCTATAATAGTCGAAGAGAATAAGGTATTATTATTTTATTATTTTACTAGTTGAACAGCAGGTCGTACAGTGGGTGCTAAATAGCAATCTGCCGGGCTACTGCTACAGTTAGGGTTGCCAACTATTTTTTTTATAAGAAAAAAAGTATATTTTGATCTGATAAGAATTTTTAGCTGTATTTTAGGAAAATAAACGGTTTTTCATTTTTTCGTTATTTAAATACATATTTTTAAGAGCTTTTCGCACAATTTATTAATTTACAATCGTTTTTAAATATATCAAATGCTTCTCTACAACAAGAATAAAAATTGAAATAAATAAGCATTTTTAATAAATTTATAGTCGCCTTATTTTTTTCTTCTCGAGTAGAAAAGCTACTACAACACTGTCATTAATGAAATCGCTTAAGTAAAAATATATACATACTTTTAGTGTTAAGAATTCTTACGCTGAAAACAGTATTTCGTATAAAGCAATTTTTTTTAATACTCTTTTTTACAGTATGGTTGACAACCCTAGCTACAGTTGCTGCGAACGTAGCAGAACTGCTGGCAGCCACTGTGCGCATCTAAGTGGGGATTTGGGGTCCAAAGTGCGTGCATTTGCACAATGTGCAACATGAGTTTTGCATTTGCTGCCTGTTGCCATTAAAATGAGCGCAAATTAAATGCGGGTCGGCAAAGTGTTGCACACACACACATACACACGCACAGTGTGTGACTGGGGGCAAAGATTTTCCGTGCGCATCGTGTGTGTGTGTGTGTGTGTTGTACTTGTATGTTGCAAGCAAATTATGCTGGCATTGACACGCCAAACGCAGTCGATCCAGCTCCAGCTCCAGCTTCAACTGCAGCCCCAGCCACCGCTCCAGCTCCAGCTGCGCGCTGCCGAATACACGTAGACAGAGGTGCCACCGGCCGTGGCAGCTGTGGCAGGCAGGCAGGCAGCAGGCCAATAAAAACGCGCATTAGATTAAAAATCAGAACGTGAGACATTTTACAAAATACACTTGGACTTTCGCCCGACCAATTGCGCTCTAAGTATACCGATCAAATTGTCCATTTATCTATTGTTCAAGCAACAACAATAACAACTTGCCTCAGTCTGAGCTGATAATGCGAAAGTATCTGTTATTATTTAATGTATGCATGTAAAGATAATGTTAAGTTTACATAAGTTATCGATAATAATCGTAAGCGAAACAAGGCCAACGCTGTAAGCGAAAGATGTGCATAAAACAGTGTTGCCAAGTCAGCAATGTTTCCGCCAAAGTACAGTGCACAGTGGGCAGTGTATTTATTGTACTATATTTCAAGCTAAATTAAACAGCAAAGCAATAATTGTATAGTTTTTCAAAGAATTTATTTTAACTTTTAAATGCGTTTTAGCTATTTACGCCTACATATAAGAGAAGAAAATCAACAGAAGTATTTAAATATTGTTAACAGATTTAATGCCTGCAGAAACTCTTTACTCGCTTGCGTATGCCAGGAAGAATTACGCTGCGGCTTCTCATACATTTTCCCACATTTGCCAGCTGGGGAAATGAACCCAGCCCAAAAGTTCAATAGAATTTTCTTCGCGGTCTCTCGGTCTCTCTGTGTGCGAGTGTGTGAGCCATGCCGAAAGCGTATCAAAACAGCCTGGCCAAAAGGCCGGGCCACAATTGTCATTGAGCGTCCATTCAAATGTCACAAATTGTTTGCCAAATCGCGCATTGGACATGAAATAGTTTCGACAGTTTAATTTGCCTGCCCGAACTGCCGTTTGGCTGCTGCTGGCTCGGTGGCGCGTTCGTTGGTGTGTCGCTCGCTCTCCTGCTCTTTCGATTTGCCAATTGGGCGGTTGGTGGCTGCTGTGAAACACCTACCAAATGCTTTTGGCCATCATTGAAGGCAACGCTGGCCGCTGGCAAATGCCTAAATGCCGCCGCATGCTACACTCGGAGAAATCGCTTGCTGGCATTTAATAAATATAATAAACTAATAGTTTTTGCTACTCTGCTTTTCTCTAGGTGTATGCCGTTTGCCTGGCGGACAGTCCGTTGCAGATGCTGCAGATCCAATAGATATGAGCGCGGCGATAACGTTGACATTCCACCTAAATTTATAATTTTTCGCCGCGTTTTTCCCTTGTGTGCAAAAGCTTTTAATTTTTGCCGCCGATTCCGTTCACATTTCTCGTCCTCTCTCTGTCGCTCTCTAGCTCTGTCTCCCTCTGACTGTCTGCTAGATTTGTCATTCATGCTTGTTGTTGCCGTGTACGACTATTGGCAGTAGCTTCGGCTAGACGCTCTCCCCTGTCCGTGTCCATGTGCATGGAGTGTATTCAAAATCTTCCATGATCATTACCATAACTGATCTTGTTTTGTCATGGCGCCTCCACTCGCTCGCTCCCGCTCTCTGCTGTCTCCTCGCCCTGCCTCTCCCTCTCCCACTCGGCTTCTGTTAATTCCTCTTTAGCTACTGTTTTGGCTTTTTGCGATGATTTTCTGCGGTTCATTTGAGTCACGAATTGCTCGAATGCAGCCAATGGACCTGGACCTGGACCCGGCGTGTTCTTTTGTCCGTGATTTCATTTTGATTTGCGCCACACAAAACTCTTTGCACACGACCAAAGCGTATCGTAGGTGCCCTCCCGCTCCAACCATCTTGCCTCTCTCTCTCTCTCTCTCTGTCTCTCCATCTCTAAATACTGTCATTGAATTTTAATTTAATTCAATGCATCGCCGAGAGTATACGGTACAACAGCAAGAACAACAATGTTTGAAGCAGATCGCATTGCGATAATAAAAGCTGGGAAAATTTTTAGCTGCCTTTGTGCTCTGATTCCCATTATTGGCGGCATGATCATGTTGATATTTGTTCGGTTGCCAAAACAATCTCCAAAAAAAAAAAAAGAAATGTCTTCATTTTTGCCAGAGTTATGCTAATGGATCAGATATCTAACGACTCGCAGTCGCTGTACAGCCAGATTGTCTTTTTAATGGCTACAAAACAAGGCCAAAAATAAAATTTTCGTAGCAATTAAGAGGAAACATTTATTATGTAATGCTGAAGCTAACACTTTTTAAATATCGATAGCAGACAGAGCTAGTAATATGCAGTAGTTTCGGTTTTTAAAGCTGTGAGGCGTAATAGTATGGGCAATTTAAAGTATTGAAATTAATTTACCAAATGCGAGCAAATTTTGGAGTAATTTATAAAAGTTATCAATGTTAATAGCTTAAATAGATATGTGGAAATGGAGAACATGTCACGAGTAAGACATCATATAATAGTTATCGATATTGAAAGCTTATATGAGTATCAGCAATAGTAATTAAAAATATCGCAAAACTTTCCCTTCTCTAAATTATAATAAATTAAAACCCTTCTTATTTAATCAATTAAAGAGTATAGTTTATTATATATTATTGTACATTTACATTTAAAATTGTAGAAAAGAGGGTCGTATGTAGAGTTTTGTCCGCCACTGTATAAATATTGATCCCATTTTGCCTGCAACTCAGGATCATTTTCGCACTCTCATGAGATCGTAACTCTCAAAGACTGAGCCGACGCGAAAGCCTTATGCGGCACACACACGCGAGGCCTTTTTAATAAAAATTTAATTTGTGACTAACAAATTAATTTCGAAGCGCATTTACACCTCCTAATCGCAATCACTAAATTGTCGATGGAGCCCAAGGCGAAGCGCGAAAGCCAAAGCAAAGGCAATTGCCGAAGATGTAGGCGTTACCCAGGGAAACACAAGCAAAAGGCAGGCAGGCACAGATTACACACACACACTCAGCCCCACACACACACACATACCCATTAGGCGCACCTAAGCGGCAGCATTAGTGTGTCCCTGGCAATTTTCCCAAGCTGGAGCTCGAATCGGAGTCGAACTCGGAGCTGGAGAGCCTGCAATTACGGCTGCAAGCGCGACGCCGGCTATCACTCGCGCCAACAATATCAATATTTATGCAGACGATAACACCTTCTGATTTACGTCAGCATCGCATGCAGATGCAGATGCTGCACTGCTCCGGCTCCAGCTCCAGCTCCAGTCAGAGCTCCAGCTGCAGTTCCCAGATGATGCCGCCTACGGATCTGGCTGTGGCATTGGCATTGGCAATGGCAACGGCGGCGTTTCGATTTTTCTATTAAGAGCTCAACACTTGCGCTACTGCGCAACTGTTGCAACAGGCAACTTGCAGCAGACAAACGGCCAACTTGCAACAGGCAACCAGCAATTTTCAAGTTAACGCCCCGCATTGGCCAAAAAGCAAGCAACGTGCGACACAGCACATGCTCAGCTGTGATTATACCCTGCAGGCAGGCAGGCATTTTTTAAAAATATTTCTATGAAGAAAAAAATATGTTTTTAAATTTAATTTTTATAATGTATAGAACATACTGACATAATACTATGTTTGGTATACGCCATTAAAGTGCCTGCAAAGGATATATGGTAGAAAGCCCAAAATGTTGGAAAAAATTAATTATATCATTAATTATTATTTTTAATAAGTTAGAAATAGTTAATATTATTTTTAAAAATCTGTGCGACTTTTAAATTAGTCGAAAGCCCAACATGTTGCAAATAATTAATAAAACTGTTAAATATTTTCAAACTAACTAGTCTATGTTATCATGTAATATTAAAATATTTTTTTTTTAATAAATATATTTATTTTATTCTATATACAACAAATATTATTTCCATTTTATAATGCAATTTTAACACAAAGCCGATAGTTTGAACCAGCATACCCCATGGTAGTGCCTGCACGGGGTATAGAAAGTATAACATGTTGGACATAATGGATATTAGCATAAATTTTACGCGGGCTACAACAAAATGTTGCTGCAGCAGTTGATTGCCATTGCCACAAAATGTTGCTGGCAACAAATCGCAATTGGGAACGAGATCGACTTGGCACACCAACAGGGGAGGGGGGAGAGAGAAGTAGACAGCGAGCGTGAGAGAGGAAGGGAGGGAGAGAGCAGCTCTTGCAGGTTGCGCTGTGTCGGCGGCTGTGGGAAGCAAAAAAAAAGAGGAGTAAAGAAAATTTGCAGAGGCAAATAAGGCGTAAAAAGTAAATACAAATAAAACTGCGCATGTTTATTATTGTTGTTTCTGCTGCGGTGAATGTTGCATTTATTATTTATTGAGTTGTTATTAGTGCAAACTACGCGCCTTGTTTATCTGATTCCATAGAGCGCTGTGGCGCTGCTGCTGCTGTTGCTGCAGTTGCTACTTTGTCTTCTTCTTTATGCATGTTGCATGTTCAGGTAGCCGAATGCAACATGTTGCCGTCTGCGAATGCTGTTGCATGTTGGCAATTGTTGCTGGTAGCTAAACATTTTGAATTATTATTGGCAACTTAATTAATACGCGTACAAGCCCGAAGGCCTTAAGCTCAACAACAATTACCACAAACACTCATCACTGCAGCACGGCAACACTTCCACTTGCGCTCTCCAACAGCTGCAAATAGAGACAGATCCATACATATTTATGTATGTGTGTGTGTGTAACTAAGTTGGCGACGGCAGCTTGCGGCACTCGCGACTCCCGCCATTGCCCATTGTCAGCGCGCAGCTCGGCAGTACTGGTCCATTACTATTTTGAGCTGAAAATTACTTTATAGTGTTTGCGCGCATAAATTGATGTAATCGTTTGTTACCATTTCTGAACTGAACTCCAACTCGAACTGGCCACAATCGCCGCTGCTCCATTGTCGCAGCAACTGCAGCAGCAGCCATAACAACAACAACAACGACAACAGCAACAGCAGCGGCAACAGTAGCAGCGCGGCGCAATACGCTCTGCCTGTCTGCACTTTTATCGCATGCGTTTCACACTTTTTTTCTTAAAGCGCGCAAATATCCAGACTATGTTTGGCATGCGCGTACGACTTGCTATAATCTGGAATTTCAGTTCCTCCTCCACACACACACACACAGACAGCAGAAAAGCGGCTTAACTAACACATTCTCTTAGTGCAGCAAAAACGATTTTATTGCCTTATGGATGTTAATTAAGAAAGCATTCTGCAACAACAACAGCATACTTAACAGTGCCATTTGAGCAAAATTCGAAGCTCTAAAGTTATGATGAGTTTGTGCTGTGTGTAGGGTTGCCAGCCAAACTGTCAAAAACAGTATTACTTTGTTTTTAACTGCATTGTACTTTTTACTGTTGAACAAAAAAAGTATAAATAATATAAATAAATACTGTTTTCAGCGTAAGAATTCTTAACACTATCAGTTTTTATATATTTTTACTGAAGAAAGTTCTTTAATGACAGTGTAACTCACAAGAATTCATAAATATTACTAAAAGTGTAGCTTTTCTACCCTCTTTTCCTTATATATTTTAATTTTAATTTTAATTGTGGGGAAACATTTGATATTTTTAAAAATGATTGTAAATGAATAAATTGCGCGAAAAGCTGTAAAATATATATTTTTAAATAAACATATAAATGAAATACTGTTTATTCTCCTATAATACTGTTTAAAATTCCTATCAGATCGAAATATACTGTATTCATGTAAATAAAAGTTGGCAGCCTTAGCTGTGTGGGAGAGCAGCAAGAGCAACTCAGAAATATATAACGCTAGCTCGTTGTCTCTTTTGCACTTGTGGCACAGACTGTTGAATTATCACTTTCGCCTCAGCCAATCAAACAGCGATTGAGGAAGGTAAACACACTGCGCACGCAGAGATTAAGTTAAGTGAAACTAATAAAATCTACAGGGTATTTTTTCTGTTCTATTGCATCTATTCAACGCACCCAAACTAATGTTGTTTCATCGTCTGACAATTGAGTCCATTAACGAGGCGGTTAGTTCGCAAACTCATTTGGATATTCGCGCATTATCGCTGTCCACGTCGCTGTTCAATGACTCGTAAATGAAGGAGTAACTGCACGCAATGGCACGCAGCGCTTACACTGGGTACATCGGGGGGACGAACCCTCTGAAACCGCAGTGCAGATCCTGTACACTCTATACTAGATGAATATATGTACATACCTAAACGGGTATACTAAGCGCAATAGACACTTATAGAACTGACAGAGCAGCTACAGCTCTGATTACAGGGTAGCTGGCGACTCGACTACTGCGCTCCTTGCGCCTACTGCAGCTGCGCTTTTCGCTCCGTTCCGCCCGCTCCATTGACTTTTGTCATCAGCTTCAGTTTTGTGTCACAACACGAAGGGCACACACACTACACAACACAACACGCTCTCCAGAGCACATGCCATTATCCGAGTTTATTGTTAGAAAACATTGCGCTTTGTTTAGCACACACATAGAGATAGGATAGTTTACAATGTGTCCTCTCGTCCAGATAGATATAGAGAGAGGGAGGGGTCCACAGGGTTGCCGATGCGGTGTGTTCGCGCTGGCAGGCAAACAAATTTATTGATTAATGCCCGTTTCGTTGGCCAACAACAAAAGAGGCTGCGACACACACACACACAGCCATACACACTCACACGATGACAATGACCTTCTGTCGGCTGTTAGAACAGAAATAAAAGTAGACCCATAAATAATGCCGTACAAGAGTCGAGAATCGCAACAATCGATGTTCTCACTTTGTTTGGCGAACTGTCAGCACAGTTTTCCGAATCTTTTCGGCATTTGATACGCATAACTCATTGCCAACAATATGTAGTTCATTATAAAACTATCAATTTGTTAAGACATTCGCAAGCGTGCAAAACGTAAAGGTTGCTCCGATCGTTTGCGCATTAATTTATAGCAATATAATGAACCCGAGTTCTTTGAGAAGTGCCTAAGCGCATAAAACAGAACATTTTTTAAACCCTACACAAATATAGTAAAAAGTATTAAAAGTATTTGGCAAATAACCGAAAATATAGAATAGAAAAAAATAATAGAAATTAAAGAAATTGAAATAATCGAATTTCTATTTAATTCAACAAATATATTATAGTCTATATGTAAATATATATCGTCAATATAATAAAGCTAATCGAAGATACTGAAAAGAAGATATTTTTCGAGCTCTAAAAAGGTTTAATAAATTTTTAGTGTTATATTTGTAGGCAATGTTTAATATTGAATCGATATAATCGTAGCCCTAAATTTATATTGTAGTTAATATAATGAATATAATGTTTACTATAATGAGCTTAATATGAGAATAGAAATGAACATTTTTTAGTTTCTTAAAAATATTTTTGAGCTTCTGCATATTTTCGATACAGAATCGATTTAATCTTTAAGTTTTTAAGCCTATTTATAAGGCAAGTTAATATAAATATATTTAAAATATATATAAATATAAAAGTTGATATACTAGAGAAGCAAATAAAAATGAATTCTTCAAAGATACACCTAATATCGTATATACTTAAGATAATAAAAAGTTAATATACTAGAAAAGCAAATAATATTGAATTCTACGGAGATATAGTTAAGATCGTATATACTTATTTGCATGCGTTGATAGAGAATCGAAATAATCGTTGCAAATTCGACTTAGTGTCCAACTTAAAGACGTTTCCACTTTGTATTCGTCACTTTAATCTAACAATTAGTCAACGCTAAACACCTTTCACACCTTCAGTACGTATCGATATCAAACCAATGCGCACATACAGACACACACACACATACAGACACACAGATATATGCACAGTGCCGTCAATGTCATTCATTGAATGCGAGTACACGCCGTGTGCAATTCAATTGCAATCACAGCAAGTGAACCTGGTGGCATTTCACGTTGTGTTCTGGGCTGAGCGAGCAGCGGGAGGAGGCTGGATTGGAGAACACAGCACGGCAGCAGCAGCAGCAGCAGAAGCACTCGCAGCACAACGGGCACAACAACAATAAGAAGAGGAGGGCAATGCCAAAAGCGCAGCTGGAAAAACAGTCAACAAAACAAAGATTTGAGTTTAGATCAAAGCGATTTCACCGCCACTTGCTGTTAACTCGATGGCGCTCAAGGTACACGATGGACTTGCACTGGACCTGTAGTCGTCCCCCAAGTGCACTCCTCCCCTCGCCTGCCCGACCTGTAGCTATAGCTGCAGCTCCACCTGTAGTTGTAGCTGTAGCTGCGCTGCCACTGAAGTGGAGTGTGTAACTAGTGTCTAGAGGCTACGGGCCTCGGTCTACCCTAACGAAGGCCTTGATCGAACGCGTATCGCTCAGTCTTTGGCTTCCTGTTCCGACTAGCATGGAGGGGAAGTGTATTAAAGTGTGCGCATTTGATTGTCAGCATTTGCTTTAGCATTTGCCTTGGCCGGCAAAGTGTGCAAATGTTCGCGTCAGGCAATTTGCTGACGCGTTTGTTGTAATTAAATCGATGGAGCTCGGGCATCGATCTGCGATCGGCCGGAGAGTCCCAGCCAGTCCCAGTCGATGGCAGCCAGACACACTGCGACAGCGCGCCATTCATTGTGTGTGCTCATGAATCTGGCGCTGTCCAAATGGCAGTCCAAGTCCAAGCACTCGAGTTCGGCTGCTCTGCTGCTCGGCTGCTAATCTGCTGGGACACGATCGCCGGATCGTATGCCAGATCGTTCGCTTGTTACTCTTGCATACAAATGACACAAATGTATGGGGCCGCCTGGGCCGTCTGCTTTTTGTATTGTATGTATTTCTAATGCCGTCACAGGCGATCAGATTTGTGGCCACATCAGACGGAAGCCTTGATGCCTGCCTGCTCTCCTCCAACTCCAGCTTCAACTCCTGCTGCTGCTTCTGTCCGTGTGTCCGTTTGCTTGTCCGTCTGTCCGGCATGGAGCATTTGATTTCACTTCGACGCTAATGGCGACAAACTGCCGTGGCGCGCTGAATTGTTAGCGGGAATACAGATAAATAGATGTATATGGTACACACATGGCCAGAGATATGGTGTGTGTATATAGATGTACGTCTTTATGTGCGATACACATCGGGTGCAGAGCCTGCTGCGATCGCCCGTCTTTCGCCACAACAAATTATCCATTTGCCAATTGTCGTTGACTGATCTACACGTACGTGTATGAGTGTGTGTGTGTGTGTGTGTGTGTGTAAATGATTGATCACACGCAGCTGTGACGTGTTCACATAATGATGATCTACATGCTAATCAAATCACTTTGCCGCATTGCCCAATTACTCAGAGCGACACCTTACGCTTGCCACAAACGCAAAGACTTGGGCGACAAACGCGACTTCATCTTTCTCTTTCACACATACACACATAAACACACACAAGCACACACACTAACAGATACGTATGTGTTAAATGCGGGTAAGTAATGACTCGCATGTCAACAATTTGTCTTTATTGGAAGCGCTCTGCAGTTGCTACAAACTGTCATGGGGCAATGGCGGGTTAATCATGCGATCGCGGTTCGCTATAAGAATCAATTGAACACTTTGTTTACGATCGAGTGGCAAAAAAATGCAGAGCTTTCAGCGAGTTGAAAGCTTAAAGACAATGCTTCTAGACGGATGGAACATAACTATCGAATTGAAATTATAAATTTCGAACGAATTGCGGTCATAATTGCACTTTACATCGAATACCAGTTATCACTGAATCATAAATACCAGAAAAGCAATACTCCTTAAAACCTTGATTAAAAAACGCCGAATTTTGCGCGATTTATCGTTTTCACTTTACTATAAAATATTCGTTTATATAACACTAGAAACCATAATGAATATATATTGACTATTGAATATATAAAAAAATATATACCATATATTCAGGAATATTTAAAAAAATAAAACTACAACTATGTTTTATTAATAATGTTGAAAAGCAAAGCAGGTAGCTTTTAGATTCTATGCAATTGTTTGCGATAAGCAATTATTTCCGATTAGCAAGCCATAAAACTACACCTTATCTCTCTTCCCGTCTGATAACCAACTGCTATTACTACTAGTAACCACTCAACATCGCCTACTGCCTTAGTTTAGTCGGATTATCGCCACTTGCTGGGCTGTTGTGTAGTCGGCTGTGTTTGAAATGGGTCGCAGAAGAGAACTGAATCGGCATAGTGAGACTATTCCAAAAGTCCATATGCAACGAAATACGCTTGGATCCAGTGCTGAGTCGGTAATCGAAAGTAATGCCAAGCTCAATCAAGGCAGTGGATGGAACTGTCGTTGTGATAGTAAAATTTGCGTCAAGGCTTTGCGGGACTTATTGGATAAATCGATTGTAACAAGAGGAGAAATCGAAACATTCGCCAATATCCTGGAAAGTAGAGACAATCAAATAAAAGACCTTGCGGAAAACCTGTCCAGAAAGACCAACGATTTGATAATTTACAAGGAGAGGGCAGACGCTTGCAGGCTGATGGTCAAAGATAAGAACGAACTACTCGCGATAATGCAGAACACCATAGACCGATTGGAGGCAAACGAAAAAGCAAACGAATTAATTAATAAGAACAGGGAAACTGAAGCACAGAACTTGCTATCGATAATCGACACTCAAAAATCTGATATTGCTCGCCTTGAGCGGGAAGTAGTATATTTGAACAATTTGGTATATAAGGACACTAGTCCGAATCCTTTTACGTTATGCTTCTTCGAGTGGTGTTGTTGTTGTTGTAAATAAATAAAAGACAAAGAAGAAAGTGCCACAGGCGGTTTTACTATTGTATTCTATATATTTCATTTATCTTCTAGTTTCAGTACAAATTTCTGGGATTATTGATGTGGCCATAAACATGGAATATTTTCAAATGTATAAATATTAATAACTAAACTAAATATAATATGTTTTGATGTATATACAATAAACTAATTCTGAAACTATATATATTTTTTTTCTTGTGGCTGAACGTGGACGAGGCCGCTTCGCTGTCCCCGTGACACATTCACATCGCACATGCTGAGCTGATGATACTCCTGGGCCCCCACCGTGCCTTCCTCGCCCCTTCAGCCACCCACTCCAGCGCAGCTGGTTGGGGCCGTCAGGTGAGTGAGAATTGTGTCACATAGTCATGCGCTGACACTCGGCGCTGTCTCGGCTCTGTGTCCGTTTCCAAGTGCGCGTCGGAGGGTGAGGGCGACGATGACGGCGTCGAAGTCAGAATTGCAATCGGAGCCTGCGCCTGCGCCTGAGTCTAAGTTGGAGTAGACTAAGTAACGTACCTAGCGGTATATTTGTTGGCCAAAGTTTTTCCTGGAAACAATCGTCGAGTGAGCAGCCTGCTGCTGCTGCTTCTGCTGCTGCTGCTGCTGCTGCTGACGCTGCCGCTGCTGCTGTTGCTGTTGCCTCCACTCCATAAATCTCGCCACACAATGACAAAATATTTGCAAATCGCAAGGCGCGCTTCAGAGAAGCCGCCTCTCGATACAAATCTATTTTCGTTCCTTCGTTCGTTCGTTCGTTCGGTCGTTCGGTTGGGCTCGCTGTTCCCTGCTCTGCTCGGACCCATCCGCATGCAGCATTATTATATTGTTTGCCGGCAATGCCTGCTCACTCTCCTGGCTTGGCCACTGCGACTTTTGGCTTCAACTTGTTATGCGGCGGCAGCGCAAACAATTGTCTCGCTTTCTCTCTCCCTCGTTCTGCCACTATCTCTCTCACACTGTCTACTTCTGCTTTTGGCCTTACTGCTGTTGTTCACAAGATGCGCCGCCGCCGCCGCCGACTGGTAGCAAGCTGCTGCGATGCGCCTGCCGACCACGACTCCCCCGGGGGCAGCAGGGAGCAGCTACTGCCCGCCAACAACTGGAGGAGGCCGGCGACGCTGCGCGCTTAACATACAAATTGTTACACTTACCAGTGAAATTTATTATTGCCCGGCGATCGCTTTGTGGCCGGGATTATCATGTGCCTGGGATACCCTGGCGGCCGGCGTAATGTCACCTCCTTATGCCAAGCATAAATCACGCTTTAAGCGCGTGAAAAGCCCGCAAGCTCGACATCTGCTTGAACATATAGAGCTGATGTGATTGATATTGTAAGCTTGAAAATCGGTTCTTGGCATCGGTTCGCGGGTCTTCAGTGCGACTAATCGATCAGCAGGTCGCATCACATGTGTCAACACTTCAACTGGGATTATACCATATTTGCCTGCGACTGTAATCGCGCTCATATTTGGCCGACTGCGCAATGTGTATTACTTTTCCTGCGCTTTTAGGTGTTTTTCCTTTTTGTTGTCTGCTTGTTTCGACTACAGTTTTGCCCAGTTGCCAATCCCCATTTGGCTGTGCGGGGGAATCGGGCAGGCCGCATGGCAAGCAAGCGAGCGAGCGAGCGAGCGAGCGAGCGGGAGCGGGCGAGCTTGTAATTCAATCTGCTTGCATTCAGACATGTAACAGCAATTTTAAAACAATTTTCAACTTACTGACAGAGCGGCTACCGGATTGGCTTGGCCCGACAGCAGCAGCGGCAGCTTAGCCGAGAGAGATACGTACGATCGTATCTCAGAGTTAGCCATGAGAGCTGGCAGCGGCGACGGCGACGGTGACGGCGACGCTTTTGAGTGACTTTGGTACCAATCTGTCCATCATCATTACCATCAAGTGTAACATTTGTGACGACAGGCAGGCAAGCAGCGGACAGACGGACAAACGGACAGCCAGACAGCCAGGCAGCCGGACAGATGGACTGGGATGCCAGTCGCAGTCGCGTTAAGAGACGCTTCAGGTGCTGTGCGACTGCGTCTGAGGCGGATCGGCCCCGGTCGGATCACAGAAGCTGCAACAGCGTGCTGTGAATGCCAGTGCAATTACTTTGTAATTTAAGTTATTGATTGCCACGCTGCGAATGCGAGCTACGAGCTACGAGCTGCCAACTGCTCAGGCAGGCTGCTGCTGCTGCTGCTGCTGCTTCGGCTGCGGGCAACTGCTGCTCGTCTGCCTCTGTTGTGGGCTTAAGGCAGCAGTTCTCTGGCCAAGTCTCTTAGATAATCGCGTCGGCGCACCGTTACAATGGCACCCAACGCTTTGTATGCCCTTCAGAGCCAGAGAAATGGGTCGCATGGGGCGTATTAGCTGCGCCGTCTGATTGGCAATTGGCCAACTTCTGCGGATGATGGACAAACAGCTTGGAGCGCATACTCATTGCAGTGTATTAGGCAATTCTACTTTCTACAGCTTCTGTTTTTTTTTTCTCTTTTTTTATGCGCTCACCTTAGAATTTATACAGTTGCCGCGGCACTTGGTTTTTCCCGACATTTTTCATGTTTGGATTAGCCGCTGCCACTGATCCCCGACTGGCAGTCACTCTAGCTGTCTGTCCAGCTGGCCGACTCTCTGTCGCTTTGATTCAATTTATGGCAAAATTCAATTTAGATTTTTGCAATCATTTAGTTGTAGCGCTGTTTTTCCCTGCACTCTTGCAGCGCATTTGATTGGTGCTCCTCTTGATTTCATTAAATGCATTCGCTGGCTCTCAGCGATTCGTAGAATTTCTCGAATGCGCCCGTTCCGATCCAATCCGATCCGATCTGATCCCGAGTTGGATCTGACGCCAGTTGATGATGATGCTTTATAATTGTACAATGCGCCAGGGGGCAAGGGAAGAAAAAACCAAGGCAACTTGAGTTTGTAACGCCGCCCCGCTCCCTTCACCCAGTTTCTTTCTGTTTTTTATTTACTTTATGCACTCAAAACTGTCATAATTTATTGTTGTTTGTGCCTTGTATTCCTGTTGTTTTTGCTGTTGGTTTGTGCCTGTGCTTTTGTTTCGTGTTTCATGTGCACTGACAACAGGTTGATGCATTGATTGTCGTCATGTTGTAATGCTGACATTTATGACAGTAATTTGTTTTTCAATTTGTAAGTCCGTTGCGCAAACATGCGGTCATGTGGTGACAGCAGGAACTGCCGTAGAGCTGAAAGGAGAAAACCAGCAGAAACTACAGTTAGTCGGGCTCGAAATAGGAATAGGATATACTATTGCCAGGCCTCTCAGATTAAATGTTAGTCAGGGGAAAAAGAGGGAAAATCAAATGGAACAGGAAAGTTGAAGTTAATTAGAGCTGTAGACTGTGGGAGTGGAGGTAGTGAAATTTGGTAGAAGTGGGAGTATAAGAAGTAAAAGTTTTAGTAGAAGTCGGACAATGCCAATAAAATTGCTGGCCACGAGGAAGATACACTTAACCCACTGCAATCTGTACACTACTAATTGCCCAAGTAATTATATTTTATATTTATATTATAGTATTTTAATAGTAGTAGTAGATGTAGTTGGAGTAAAAATAATTGTAATAAAAGTAATAGATACTTAGCTGCAGGTATAAATGAAGTACAATCCAGGCAAAAATGTGAACCAGTATAATAAGGGATATTTAAATACCATAGAATCCATAGTAAATTCCGCGTTGTATACTGCAGAAGTAGTGATAAAATACTATTAGTTAATCAGTAGTATATATTTAAAATCATACCCGTACTTGTATATTTTATTCGCGAATTAGATGAATAATTAATAAAGATATTAAGTGAAGAATATTAGGTTGAAGCATTTAAAAATCGAATGTATCCAACTGCAAAGTAGCAGAAATAATAGCAGTACCTAAGTACCTTTTAAAATTGATGTCGTAGTAAAGCGAATACTAACTAAAAAGTAATTTCAGCAGTCTAGAAACTAAAGTAGTTAAACGAATACTAAATAAATATTAAATTTCGAGTTTCTGTAATTAGTCTACTAAGGAACTAAATTAATAACTACAAACTATACCACGATTGCACTGCCAAATACCATCGAAAACGTTCGAAACACTGCGTTCCCATGCTACTGAACAGCACAATGTACACTTGCCTGGCCACACTGCCCAAAAAAGGGTAAGTGCTGTGGCAAGGTAAGGGTTTTGGCACCGCTTAACCGTTAACAGTTATTGAGAGTGCTCAATTTGGTATATTAATGGCCAGGTGCTAATTACTCTTTATTGCCAGCTAACTGGCAGTTAGTCCACATCATATTTCACAGCAATAGTTGGGCCCTTGTATGGTCTGTCAGCTTTTACTACGTGCCTGGGAGACCGAAAGACGAGCAGGCCAGACCGATCGACAGAGCGACCGACCGACCGAACAACCGACATGATGAGAGTTGTGAGAGATGTGGGATAGCTTGATTTGGTGTCCTTTTTGGCCGGGGGAACTGCAACTGCGAACTGAAATGAAAGGCAAGGCTTTGAAGTTGAGCGCAGAACTATGAATATGGCAGGCGGCCTGACATTGAAGGCGATTCGATTTTGTGAGTGCAACACGTTCGTATTCCTCTACGTATTCGTATTCATTTCACTTGGTTCTTGCAGTGTGTGTGTGTGTGTGTGTGTGCGTGTGGAGTCATCGTATGTGGTTCCTCGACTCGGACTTTCGCCGACGCTGAGAGATCGAGAGGGAGTTGAGCGAAGACTAACAAAGAAATCAAAGCGCGCCTTCACATTGCGCTCAAATAAATCACAATTCGAACCAAATCAGTAGAAAATCCCGTGCCATAAGCGGTCAAGTGTTGTCCACTAATTTGGTCATTAATTGGCATTGCTTATATGTATACTATACAGATATATATATATATGTATATATGTGTGTCATATGCCATACGCATCTGGAAATTCTGCTAGGCACCCAAAAGGCACAACTCGAGCTCATAAATAACAAAAATTGTGCAGCGACAAACGAGGCTGATATTCATTAATAACAATATAAAGAATGCTGAAAAAATTATACACAAACTTACGTATATATATATATATATGTATATAATATTAGGCCCAAAATAAGAGAACTGCTGCGGAGATGGCAAAAACTTGTCGTCGACGCAATCACAACTCGAGCAGCAGAAGAAAGTATCGAATACTTAAGGATATTGCGATTTGGTCATGCGATGGTGTTTTCCTACGCAGCTGGAAGCCATTTTTAGACCGCGCCAGATGATCGATGATCGATGATACCCAGGTCGCTCTCCAAGGCGCAGCTCCAGCCGAAGCTGCTGCTGCAGATGCTGCTGTTGCCGCTGTCTTTTGAAATGGACTCGACAACGGCAGCGCCTCGGGGGCATCTTGTTGCTAGTTTTTGGGCTCTCCTTACACGTTGCTCAACGGTAGCCAGTCGCGTCCAGCAGCAAGATCTGTAGATCTTTCGCTCTCACAGCAGATCATCGCTGCAGTTGCTGCTGCTGCTGCTGCTGCTGTTGCCGTTGCCGTTGTTTATAGACAACAAGTGGCGGCAAATGCAACAAGTTCATTCCGCTATCATTTTTGGTAAATTACTCGCGCTATGTGACGTCTGTATTGGACAATCTAGATCAAGATCAAGATCATGCTCGGGGCCAACATCGTTTACGACAGTTTATGACAGTTTAGTGCACGTTATCAATTACAAAACTGTCAGCATAATAAGGCGCACTCGAATCCGAATTATGGTCATAAGAGACTCTGGGGCCAAACTCTTCTGTAATTGGCTTTTAATTTACCATTTTGTATTGTGGCCAGAAGCGAAATTTCGATTATGACCTATGAAACGACATAACGGACAGTCTAGCGAGAATTTCACGAGTAGATCGGAAAAAAAGGATTTAAATTAATCCACGGCGGTCTAGCAACTGATGACTGGCATGCAAAATGTCAGACAGATTTACGAGAACGGACAGATTTGGAGCAGGAGCATGGCTAATCGGAGGGGCGACTGGAAGATAAAGAGAAAGATAGAGAGAGAGAGAGAGAGACAGCAAACGATGTTACGCATTAGACAAACAACAAGCAGTCTGACAAGTCGGCATACGAGGTGTGTTCAAAAAGTAAGGGACAATTTCATATTTTGCAGCCATCGTATTTACAATAATCGATTGTAGACCCAAAAAACCGTCGCATGAGCATCGCTGAAGAACTGTTAAAGGACCCAGATGTACTCAAAAGGTGAGGAATCATGGGTCTATGGTTATGATATCGAAACAAAGGCCAATCCGTCCAATGCAAGAGCCGAAAAAAGCAAAACACTTACAGTCGCAGACAAAACTCTGCATACGACCCATTTTTCAACAATTTCGCCCAATCAAAAGCTATCTATGACCTCTATGACCTTGACTATTACTTGAAAGTTGGTACAAATGTACGGCAAGTGTGTAAAAAAAAAAATTATGTATCGAAAATACAAAACTTTTAAGTTGACTTTATTTTTCGAGCACACCTCGTACGTATGTACGTTTGTACGTACAAACATTCCTATGATACGCTTGAGCTCAAGTTTCGGAGTGAAGACGAAATTAAGCCGTATGCTGATTTCATTTTAATTACGCTGCTGCCTCACAGCGATGGCAATCAGGCATGGCAAAGCTGGATCAGCTTAGAGCGACAAGTGCGTAATGCATTGAAACGAGTAAAACCATGTGAATCCTGGCTGCATTCGCCAGAGTATCACGGTGCATGTAATTGCAGAGCGACCGACTGGCTGACTGTCTGGCCAACTGTCTGGCCTGGGACTGAGACTGCTGTCGGGGACTGTGTGGACGAGATTCCATGCCGTTCGGCGTGTGATCATTTAAGTGATCGTCACCTCAGCCCTTTGGCCATTCGTCAAACATTGTTAATGTGTCGGGACCAAGTGCAACAGTCATAACTCATTTGCCACCTAAATTGTTGTTTGCGCCAGGGCCACACGAACGTGAAATGTTGCAAATTGAAGTTTGCTACGTTTGCTCCACACACACGCCTTGTCCGTCCCGTCCGTCTCCCTGACCGCAGTCCCTATGAATAGGGCGACCAAACTAAGTTGCCCGCTGCTCTTTCTCGTCACGCACTCGACTCATACCTGTACCTGTAGGCAGGCCTCCTCCTCCACCACCAGCTGGGCAACAGCAGGCCGATACTGGAGCCCCCACCCCTCTAGCTGCCCCTGCACCACCCCTCGGACTATAAGCGGGTCGATTGCCCGCAGCGCTGTTCATGCAACAATGGCCACGCGGCGCAGGCGAAAGTTTTTTCCTATTTTCTTGCTGCGGCCGAGGACTTGCGACTTTCATTCAGAGCGCAGCGTCAGAGCGACACGTTGACGACATTGACAAATGCATTTGGGAACAACGAGACGACGACGTGCACACGCATACCAAAATTAAGGAAACACACAAACACATACATACATATGCACACAATACTTACAAATTGAAAAGTTGCTGCGCAATATACACACATACATATGTATGATACAAAACAAATATGGCTGTCCTTGTCCTGCAAGTTCTTCATTTTTAAAGTTAATAATCCCATGCGCTTAATGCATTTTCTTCCTAGAATTGTGCTTGTGTTAACATTTTCCATTCAATAAGATTTTTAAACAAATTGCTAATTGTGTTGACAAATATTTGTATTAAATTAGAATAAGTAAGTAAAACTAGATACCATTACAGACTTTACATATGTATGCTTCATATCGACTGCTACACTGTAATCCTTACTTAACATTGCCAAATGAGCACTGCTACATGGTTTAATTATTGCACAAGGTTGTACATACGTAAGTCAACCTGTTAATTGCACTAATCGCTTAAGAATGCGCTCACACATTCATATCAATTAGCAGCTGTCAGCGTGCTCGATACTACCCCATTTGATGGCACCATGCTGCGATCATCGAAACCAAAACAAATGACGCAAACAAATGTAGGATAAGGACAAAATTATTGCACAAATTGCACTCTACTTAAATTACTGCATGAGCGAGAGCGAGAGCAATCTACATACGTGCACATTTTCAAGAACAACGCAACACGCGCGTGTGTGTGTGTGTGCGCTAAAAGAACGGTGAAAAACGTACATATTTTGCGCTTGAATGGCGCGATTATAATTCGGAAAAAGTTGATTACTATTTACTTGCGAAATAAAGTGTGAGATGGAAATAATGTCGGTGCTTTTTATGTGCGCAGTGCGCACCCCCCCGCAGTTGCCTGGCGGAAGTTTTAGTTTATTTGATTTGACTTGCAAAATGCTGCCGCGACACCCAAAGAGTTCGGGAAAATGTACTACGTGCTTACGCTAGTGCCGCCCTGCCAGCTGGAGCACCCTGCCTGCTGAAGCCCGAGCTGGCAATTATGGAGCGCGTGACACTCGCCGCTTTTGCCGCTTATCTTTTATTTAACGTGTTTGCTCTGTATAAATATGGAGGAGCTGCAGACGGAGACGCGTTGCAACTGCTCCTGCTGCTCGCTCGCTCGCTCTTTCGCTCTCTCCAAGGCAGGGCAATAGCTTCATTTGTGTCGCCGCCTTGGACGACGCAGTCGCGCCGTCTCTGCCATTCCTGCACTTCATTAATTATGCGAGTTGCTCTCGCCTGGCTGTGCAGCAGAATGTATGGGCAACTGCACAGGCACAGGCACAGACAGAGGCAGAGGCAGCGACTCCGGCTGCGGCACCGGCACCGGCACAGCCAATGCTCCAGTCATCGTCATCATTCGCGGCATGATAAAGTTGTAATTTGTTGGCAGTTAAAGGTGTTGCTTATAGTGCAACTAATCGACGTTATAAACTAAACTATGCGTAGCTAAACGAGATCTGTGTAATGTGTCGCAAATGATGATGACGATGATGAGGATGCAATGGATGACAATGATAATGATGATGACAGGCAGGCAGGCAGGCAGACAGGCAGAGCATAAGAGTAATATCAATCAACGGCAACGAGACCAAAAGAGTTTTAACCAAAAGGAATTTATATATTGAAATCTGTAGTAATCGCAAACTCTTGGCTAATATTTGTATTCCTCTACGATTTCAGATGCCGTTCTAACGGCAACTACAACGAGAAAATACTCGTAGGAATCTCACTGGTGCTGTGGAAAGGGCGTACATGCAAATAGAATTGGTGTCAATGCGCGAAGACAACAACAACAACAACGACAACAAATGGGTATCTGCAACAGTATCAGAGCCGCAGGCAGGCAGGCAGGCAGCAGGCAACAAGCAGAACCAAAAGGTAAATAGCAGCAACAAGTGGATGCCCATTTGGCATTGGCCTCTGCATTGGCCATGGCCTCGAGTATGTGTGTGTGTGTGTATGTGTTTGAATGTGTGTCGATACTGCCGTCGCAGCCATATAATGCAGCTCATCAACAACAGACGGAGGCAAATGCAACATGTGCTTCATCGCACACACAGATACACACAGACACACACACATGCTCACAGGCAAGCAGAGAGCGGGAGAATGGCAGAGAGAACGAGCTGGCCATAAACAAATATGAGTAGCTGTGCAGACTGCTTGCTGCTGCTGCTGCTGCTGCTTCTTCCTACTCTTCTGCTTCTTCAAGAAGTGTGGGAAAATTTTCGGAATTTCTTTTGGCTCCGCGTGAAAGACAGGTTTTTGTGTATGTGTGTTGTTTTTTTTTTTTTTTTTGGGAGCTCCTCCACAGCAACCGGCATGGGGCGTGGCGGGGCAAATCTCTGGCCGTTTTGCGGCTGTTCCGGCTCTTTCGGCTGTTTTTGGGGCTAGGCATGCCATGCCAACTAGCGAAATTCTTGTTGATAATTTAATTTGAGAAATATTGTATATTGCCGCGCTGGCGCTGTCCGCACGCCGACACAGACGACCCCTTGACCAGAGAGGGGCACGCGAGTGCGGCGTGACGAATCTGCCGCCAGGTTTGTCTGGTCCTCTGCACTTGACTCTCATTCATCTATGGCCTCTCCTCCTCTATCTCTCTCTCTCTCTCTCTGTTTGTCTGTCTCGCAGTGTGCCGAATTGTCGGAGAAAGTTACATAGAGCCGAGAATCCGTGGAGTTAGCCAATGCTTTCTGCTATATATGCCTATATAATTATATATCCAATGCAACTTGGAGTCTAGACCTTCTGCACAGTGGGTACTCTTGCTTTCGACGCTCTCTTGGCTTGCCCTCCTGCTGAACAGACAGTTTTATAACCAGAACAGGCGGACGCACTAGCTCCCAGTGGCCCCAGAGCGTTTTTTGTGTACCGCTCGACAAATTGCTGTGCTTTTGGCATCTGCGCCTCAGGTCCCGGCTATGCCCATATATGGTGCAACGTAGACACTTTGCGTGTTCCCACTGTGTGCCTAGGTGTGTGTCCGTGTCCGTGTCTCTGTGTGTCTGCACTAAACAAATTGTTAAATTTATTGCCGCTCGTAAAGAATAGTCACAGTCCTTGCCAGCATCGAGAACAGAACATCGTCGCTGTGGCAGAGCGAATAAACAGCAAATAAAACAGGAAATTCCTATTGTAATATAGTCGAACATAAGCGTAGATACCTGACACTAGTGCACCCTACACACGTACAAACATATAGGATCGGGATAGCTAAAACTTTCAGCAGACTTTTACCATATTTGCCTTGATTTCTTTTTGACATCTTTGGCGTGTAATTAATTGGAAGAGAACGCGACTGCGACGGTGAATGGTAAGGGGAACAGGAACGGAAGAAGATACATACGTAAGGCCCGACAGCTGGTTTTCATTGGCGCCGTTGTCAATCACTCAATCAATCGATCAATCAGCGGAGCATTCTGCGCAGCAGTACCATGTGGAGTGAAAAATTGCGACAGTGAGAGCATTTCGAATATGCACACCAGAATGTCAAATGGATCGTAATCTGTGGACCGATCGATAATGGCAGCTATGTGGATGAGGATGTGAATGCATGCAGTATATAGGAGTAATCAGGTGCTTTGATTAGTATGCTATGTATCTAATTGAATAGTACTGAATATTTATTGCACTTTATAAATATTCGAATAATATGAGAACTGATCTTAACTTGCAGATTCTCTTTATCTACAGGTATATATATATAGCAAAAACTATATATTGGACCTAAGCTGCTTTATGTCGTATAAACAGAAACTAACAAAGCACATAATACCATTCAACACTAAGATGTTAATTAAATCGTCTTGAAATCTACAAAACTGAATAGCCATAGATCACTTGCTATCTGAATCTCTTCATTGATCTACCAACTGTTCTTAACTTACACACTCATTTTACCTTTTCAGATACTATATGCGTATATATTTCAATTTCCATTCAACTCGCCATTCGCCTAATATAGCAAGCAATTTGAAAATGTAACGAATTTCAGCGCGATTCACATAAATAGCTTTATCCATCCAGATCTTGTCGAGCTGCTCTCCGCCCGCGGGCATGACTTCAATTACTGAAGTACCGAGCGTTCTTTAGCGCTAGCAAATTAGGAAGCTCGGCTAATGAAGAATTTACATTGTTTGCCAAAACGAATTATTATTAAGCGGGCAGGCAGCCAAAGTGGAGGATCAGCTTGGGACTGGCTGCGAGGATGGAACTGAGGACGGGACTGGAATTGGGGACTGCGACTGGGACTAGAACGGGGAGTTGAACTGGGATTGGGACTGGTACTGGGACTGGGACTGAGGATGCGCGACTCTGCGGTCAAAAGCAAAACAACGACCAATTATATCGCCGAGCTTTGATCTTGCCCAGAGGCCGCTCTGCTCTCTGCACTAGACCAGTTGCCTCTCTGCTCTCTGCTTCGCTCCTCTCTGCTCGTGGAGTGTGGACTATTAAGCATACCGAACCGAACCTAACCGAAACGTACCGAACCGAAAGAAAGTAGCAAATGCAGAGACGGAAATGTGGAAATGTGAAGCAATTGTTTTGGCATCTCGCATTGCACTTTGTTCTCAAGCCGCCGTCGACGCGAGGGCGAGGCAAACCAATTGCCACTGGGGAGACAGCAACAATAACAACAAGAACAACAACAAGTAGATGAACCGAACTGGAACTCAGTTCGGCACTTCACATTTTTTGGCTCTAAGTTCAGCTGGCAATTTGTAAGCGCAGATTACGCATTTTGCCTGTATAAATCAAGCGAATGCGAGCGCGTGCTATGCCAAATGTGAGCTGCAGTGCGGCGACAGGGCGAAAACCCTGCGAGTTAAGCCCCGTCGAACGGACCCCGTTTCAATTAATGTCAGTCGTCGTGCTCGAGATTTATAGGGTAAACTAATTTCGGAACCGACAAACTCAAAATCCACTTAAGGCCAAGCCCCGAAATCGTTCCACATGCGACTTACATCCAAACACCCAGAGCTTTCGGGCCTCTCAGGTCCACGCTGAGGGCGCTCCAATTTGTCACTCGTTTTATTTGACTCTTCGTTTTGTTTCGTTCGTTTTTTCTTAATTTTTGTAGGCCTGCAAAAAGGTGTGAGATACCCTAAACGAGAGGCGAGTTCTTCGGGAAAGACGAGAAATTTGTTTCCCATCAAATTGAAATGTTTTATACAACAGTATACCTAATAAATAACTGTATTTATTTATATTATTTATTTTTACAGGGCATCTGAGGTACAAAAAGTATGTCTCGGTTTTCATATAATACAATATAAATAAAACATCTAAGTGCTGAGAACTTTATTTTCAAACTTTTACAGGGTAACTGGCAGTCGATATGCGCAGCAATGACTTATTTATGTTTTGTAAGGCTTAATTTTTTATGCTATATTATGTTACATTCTGCTCTCTTTTACAGGGCATTCGTAAGTCGACTTGTGATACGCTACCCGCACGTTATCTGCGAAGAGGAGCGTCTGGAGCAACCGCAGAGCAAACCAGATCGCACAATTGTTATTAGCCTCTTTTGAGCAGATGCCGCCACCGCTGGAGCTTAAGCCCAAGCTGGAGCTGAGAGTGAGAGAGACAGCGAGATGCGAAACTGAAGCACGCGCTCTTAACAAATTGGGCTACGAATTTACGAGCATTTGCGACTTGCACTGGAGAAATGCGCGCGGCACGCCGATGACATCATGGGCCAAATATGTGCCCCAAAAGGCGCGGCGCAGCGAGCAGCGCGCAGAAGTGGCGCGTCTTGGCGTGCCGCTGCGCAGATGTAGATGACGCAGATGCGGCGACCTATGCCTGCGCCGGTTCCGGGGCCGGAGCCATTGTTGACACTCGTTCATCATGTGGCAAGCGAGACTGCAAGTATCCCAAGGATGCAAACTAGTTTGCGGTAGAACGAATTCGCTACCAGATCGCAGTCAACGCGCTATACCCCGTGCCAGCGCCGAGACGTTTCAATGTCAGCGCCCTGCCCGGGCAGGCCCGACCCGCACGGTGTTAAGTTATGCAAATTTCGCACTCAGGCTCTTCAGTTCGTTTGATTTATGTGTGTAGATATTGGGATATTGCTGCGCCTGTCGCTGCATAAAACTGAGGCAAATTAAAATTAGGAACACTCAAGTCCTTTCGCGCATTCCCACAAGCAAAAAAAGCGAAACCGAGACGCCGAGACGTCCTCAGCCACATCCTGGTGCGTCGACACCTTTATGAGGTGTCAGACAAGAGTCAGAAGTCAGAGTCGGAAGTCGGAACTCGGAGTCGGGACTCGGCAGTCTCGAGTTGAGTTCATTAATTTGACATGAGCCGTGGCTCTTGAAACAGCAACTGTATAGATGTGGAACAAGCAGAGCCCTGAATGCACAATGTTTATACACATAATTGTTGCATAATAAACCCATTAATCAACTGGCGAATGAACTAGTCCACGCATAACTGAACTTTTGCTAATGGTTCGAGATGATGTTTTGATGCGTTCGCTGGCATCTGGCATCATTTGTTAAGATTTGTACCCTCTCCCTGTGTGTGTGTGTGTCTGTGTCACGGCGAAATTGGGCTACAAAAGTGGATGAATTGTTTTTGATGATCACTTTCGAGGATCAAAATGTACGGGAACTAAAGGGCGCTGTCGTGTTTTTTTAAGCTTTTGCTACAAATTTTAAAATATAAGCAGATATTTTAAAAAATCAGTTAAATTCTACACTAAGAAATTGATGATTGATGATTATTAAGAAACGAATGAAAATATCTAAGTAAAAATCTTTTAAGCCTTTTAATTTTCTGGTATTTTTTATATCATAAGTCTGTTCATATATTTTTTGTTAGTCAAAAATGTATAAAAAATAAAATAAAATTAATCTTGGGTTTTTTATTTTTTATAACTGTTGTTCGAATGTGTTGTTAATTAAAGTTTCTTTTTAGACCCATAAACATTTTTGTTGCAATTTTTTTTTTTAGTAAAAAGTAAAGACACTACTGAATATACTCATAGTCTTATATATGGCTTAGGCTCTGACATTTCATATGTTGACTATATGCAAATTAAGCGCAGCATTACAATTTGCATAAATTAGTCAGAAAATACGGGAAACTTTTAGAAAATCATTATAAATACTTTCAACTATTTAAATATATGGTTATATATCATGTGCTAAAGTTAATAATGAATAGCTCGACGTAAACCAACTACATTATACGGCAACAGCAACAATTAGCTGCCAGCTGAGGTAGAGTTACGTTGCTGGTAGTGCGAATTGTGCTCAAATGTCTCCTCGTATCGTTTGTATGGTATTGTGTGAATAGTTGGTAATAGGTGGTCGTCCTCCTCGTCAGCGTCAACTGTTCGCTCGTTGTTCTTGTTGTAGCTGTGGCTCTCGACAACAACAACCACAAGCACAAGTACAACGATAGTAGTAGCAGCAGTCGCAGCACAGACAGCGTCTAAAATATGTTCCGCATCTCTCTCTCTCTCAGTCTATCTCCAGCTCTGTGCGTTGCTCCCTCTCTCTCTCTCTCTCGCTCGCTCGCTGTCTCTTTCACTAACTCTCGTGCAGTGCAATTGTAAAACTGAATTATTCATGGCGATTGTACGACAATCAATTGAAATTGAAATAAAATGCTGCTGCCAGCTCGCTGCTGCTGCTGCTGCTCCTGCTGTTGTTGTTGTTGGGTTTTTTGCTGCCGCCTTTGACATGTGCGCACAGCTATTTCTCAGTTTTTCTTTCTTTTCTCCCATCTACTTATTTCTCTCTTTATCTTAACGTTTTGGCTTGGCTTGCGTTCGCCAGCAAAATTGTGATTTAAAGTATCTGTATCTGGATCGATTTGGCAGCGATCGAATGTCGCAATGTCTCTCTCTCTCTCTCTCTGCCCCTCTTTAGCGAACTGTCCTGCACTTGGCATGCGAATGCGAGTCGCAAGCCGAAGCAGATTTGTCGCCTATTTCGCTGGCTTTTGCCTCTTTTTGGCAATGGACAATTTGTATTTGGGAATGTTGCATGTTTAACTCTTTCAACATCCTCATCAGATGCGATTCGCTCGGTTTTAGGCATTTTATTTGGCTTGACTTCTGTGCACATTTACATGCGTTGTCTGCCAGTTCTTCTATTCTACCAGAATCGATATTGCAGCGCTGCTCGCAGATAATACAGTTATACACTACTGAATATTATTATATTTGTGTTAGACCTCTTCAACATTTTTTAATCATTTTAAAGCAAAATCGAAGTGACTTTTTGTAATTATCAGTTTAATATGGTCCTTACATGGATAGTACGTATTAAATATTTAAATGCGGGTAATAAACACATAAAGTTAGAAAGTGGTAAGTAAATTGGTCTTAAATAAATAACAAATCCATCAAGTCCTAATACTTAAGATTTATACAATTTGTGTTAATAATTTATTTTTAGTAGAAATCTTATACTTTCTATACTTCTTTTCGAAATAAAAAAAAAAAATTCAGCATGGCATTCTTATAAATTTGAGCAGCATTGTATTAGATATGCGTATAGCTCACTTATGGAGTGTTGGCCAAAATACTCGTAGTATTCGAAAACATTGTAAGATCCTTAGTTAATCTAGCACATTTTATACCATATAGTTAGCTGCGGAAATCCGCCAGATTAGCCGGCATGCGAGTTGGCAACTAAATGAATCTCTCTGCCTTCGCTGGTCAACAATAATTTGAAGTAGATTGCGCTCTAATAAATATGAGCAGACATCAAAGCTAATGCCCCAACTCATCACCATGAGCACGCGAGTGCCAGTCTGCAGTCTGCAGTCTACTCTGGGCTTATGACCATGAAGAGAGCCCACTGAGAGGTGGCTAAGACCGTAGACAGTAGACCGAGCGTAGCGCGTAAACTTAATTAAAATTAAAACGCTGCCAGATGCAACAGATTTGCCTACCGTCGTCTACGACGACGATGATGATGACGATGACGATGACGATGACGATGACGATTTTGGATGCGTCTGCCGAGATTATGACGAGGAGGACAGCGCGATGCTGACAGGCCAAGTCGGGGGAAAAACTAACCGTCCAGTTCATGGCTAAATGCTGCTCGTGCTGTGATAAATTACACGTCGTTTTAGAGTGTTGCGCTTCCTTGTTACTCCGTCAACTGGTGTTGACACACACACACACACAGGCTGACGCACACATGCACAGCATTAAATGGATCTGCTGCTCTGGCTGTGGTATGTCTCCTCTTTTTTGGTGGTGCTGCGGTGTGGAGCTGCGACTTGCGACTGCAAGTGGTGTTATTAAAATGAAATCATCATCATCACGAAGTGACAGAAGCGAGTCGGACTCGGCCTCGCGCCTGAGGATTCAGCTCTAACTCCAGTTGAACGGAGCGCGCACTGATCTCGCTTATGACAAGGGAATTCAATTAGATATGGCCAAGAATGCGCGCAGTCGTGAATTCTCTCTGGCTGCGTGCGAGTTAATTAAGCCTCAGAGGTGACTCTCTCTGTAAATACACATGGATGTAGCTCTGCTATAATAAAATTGACAAATATTTGAGGAAGGCAGCTCGAAATGCAAAATAAATATGGCTAGTGGCGTGTATTAGCCAAAATCACGCTATGACACAGCCAACAAACTCGTTTCGATTCACCATTTTGTAAACAAGCTACTAATTTCATTTGTTGTTCAAATTGTTGTTGTTGTTGTTGCTCGCTCCGGCGCGCTTTTATTTACACAGCTCGCCGGGCAATAAGTGCCCACCTCTTTGGCACATTAGTCCAATACGAATACAAATGAATGCACATTTACAATATAAACACTCGGCCTCGGCCAGACAAAGCACACAAGCACACGGGCACGCACACACACACACACACACACACACACACACACACACACACAGGCATATGCAATCGAGCGATAATAACTGTACTGTGTGTAGAGCCAACGCGAAAAAACAACAAAAGCAAAGCGTTCGAAAAAAAAATCAACAGCCAACCACATCGAGAAGTTCAATGAAAACAAACGAGCGCTGGCAGATCGTGCCGCTGCCAACAGCCAACCACAGTTCAGCATGAGCAAAGCAAAGAGCATCGGAGAGAGAGAGAGAGAGAGACCGTATCAGTGTGGGAGAGAGCGTGCGCTCGCAAGAGCGCAACAGCGGCGCCAGCAACAGAAAAGCCGGCTTTTAACAGTGAGCAGCGGCAGTTAACATTAACAGTAGTGCAGCAGCTGTTTGCAAACAGGAAACCTCGATTGCCCTCTGGAATGGCACAACAATGCTGGTAGCTGACTTTTCCGCTGCTCTGCAGGCCAAAAATCAGTATATTAGTGGTTTTCGAGTATTTTCTCGCGTTAAGTGCAGTAAATATATCTATATTTATGCTATATGCGTGCTTATCGTTGAAAAGGTAGAAAGTGTATATATCAGGATATTAGATCGGTCATAAGAGAAGTAATAGAAATTATATACCGTGCAAAATTAAATACCAACTTCAGTTTTATAAATTAAAGTTAATCGTAAAACTAATTGCTAAGTATGATTTGCTATGTAATTGCAATCAGAAGTTGTTATCGCAACGCGTTGACATTTCCTACAGGGTTGTTACGGTCAAACCCGCACGCACACACACACACACACAAACACATGCGCAGCGAGTCACGGAGAGAAGACGCGTGCGCGCGCGACTTCAAATGCGGCTGCTGCTGCTGCTGCTGCTGCTGCTGCTGCCGCAGACGCTGCCTGCTGCTGGCGATGATCTTTGAGGCCAGGGCCAGTCGGTCGGCTGGTTGGAGCTCAGAACGATGATGACGGTTTAGTCTCGGATGGGCGCTACGCTGCAAAGCATCGCAGGCTGCAGAATATCGCTAATGAAACTTGTCTCATGCGCGATATATCGTATCATACGTATACGTATATGTGCATCTATCGGCTGGTTGTGTGCGCCACGTGACTGCGTGATTTCTGTCGTGTTTAAGCAAAAGCAAAAGCCGTCGCCAAAAAGAGCAGTTAAGCAGTTAAGTTAAAAATGCCCGACTTAAATATATAAGTTGATAGTGTGATAGGAAACAAATTACAAGTGTGCATATCGAAAAAGTAAATTCTCTGTGAACAAAAATATAAAAATCTAAAACTAATATAGCAAATTGAATCAAGTTTTTATGCAGTTTATTTGCATGAAATTACATTAAAAAGGTGAGTGAGAATACAGAGATTATATGGAGAAATCACAAAAAAAAATTGAATTTATGAACAATTTCGACACATCATTCACGAGGATTAACGCAAATTTCAAATTTATGAATAATACTTTTGGGATAAATCTGAAAATTTGTAAGGATTTGCTACAATAAGAATTTCAGTTGAAGAAATTTAAAAATTAGAGCCAAATTGGTATATTTGTGTAGTTTTCAATAATGTTTCGCGGTAGTTAACGGTAAGATTAAAATTGATAAAATAGCCAAAGATTACCAAGACGTATTTATCTTACCACAGGTAATTTTATATATTCGAAAGAATATCTATATTCCTAATAACAAAAGTCTACATATGGGAATATTATGCAAGGATAACAGTTAGATCTGAAGTTGATCGGTTTCGAGTTTTCTCCATCTCTGAGTCTGTCTGGCACTTGCTGACGCGCTCAAAGGATTACCTAAGCGACTACATTCGCTGCCAGAGAGCCAAAGGATAAGGGATAGAAGACAAAAGAGACTCATTGACATGCTCATTAATTATGTTATTGCCTTTTGTGCGATAAGTGTCAAGAAATGATCACAATGGGGCGACGAGAGAGGGAAGAGCCTGATAAAAAGCTGAAGATATTCAAGCATTTAATTGTCCGACTGCTGCTGGCAATCAAGCAGAAAAGGGCTACAGACACGGGTAGACAACGCGAAAGAGAGGGCGATTGAGAGAGCGACAGTGTAAGAGAGAGAGAGAGAGAGAGAGAGAGAGAGAGAGAGCGATGAAGAGTGACAGTCAGGAAGCGAACAATTCAAACTAGAGCGTGTGACTCTGTTGAATAGATTTGCATATGGCAATGTCGTTTTGGCAAAAGGCTAATAATAAAGCATATTATGGGCGATTCCATATTGTACTCCAGTCGGGGTTGCCTGTGTATTAGTGTGTGTGTGTGTGTGTGTGTGTGTGAGTTTTGCTCCTGTTTGGCTCGATTCTTGTTCTATTTTGTAGCTGCTTCAAAATATTTTCAACAATCGTGGTTTGCTTGTTTGAACACCTTTTTTAATGGTTCAACCCCCCCGTGCCCCTGCTCCGCTGCCCCCTCCGCCCATTGGGAATGTCTTTTATCTGATTTGCATTGTAGTCGGAGATTTTGTTTGCTTTTAAGGACAGATCTCTCTGTACTTCTGTTTATTATCTTTTGCCATGCTTATGCCTGGAAATCTGCCAGTTCTGTCAACGGCTGCTGAGCATGTTGATGAGCTTGTTGAAAACGCAGCAGATACACATAAAGCTGATCTTGTTCTGCGATTCTATTGTTGCCAATCCAATGGTTTGCCCTCCTCAAGCAGGAACTGGCAAAAAAAAAAAATAAAACTTGAATTCCCCCGTGCTTTGGCCAAAAGTACTTCAAGTTAAAAGATCGATTTTGACTGTGCAATTGATTGTGTACGAGATTTCGCAACATTTTCCATGTAAATTTCTGTAAAACAGATTTATTTGCTCTGAATATCGTGTATTTATTTCCAAAAACTTCGATTCTAGTCAGTCTAAAGTTCAGTTAATCGTTTTGTCGATGCGAAAGAGAACCAAGTGGGTTTTGACCCAATAAAGTTTCGGTTGGAAAATGTCAAAGCATTAAACATAAGCACTTCACGTCTTGCCAGTTGCTGTTTGTATACCCTGTAAGACAGTGAAAAGTATAGGGAGTGCTATGCTAAATTGCGTAGCTTATACTTTATAACTTTAGAGAGTATAACTGTTTACTAGTATGATAATCTAATGGATAATTTATATAACTTTAAAATGATTGAGATATCTTTTCATCAATATTAATTAGGGAGAGGGAAAATAAGTACCTTTTTGCATATTATTTCGCATTAAATGTAATTTTGATACTATAAATATAGTATAAAATTCTGTTTATGCTATATATTCTGGTAATCTAAGCGATAATTGCTATTTTTTTGGAAACGCCTTAGTTATAAGGCAGGGATTCAATTATATATTCAATTAAATATTACATTGTCATACCAATAACAAGTTACAGGATATCTAGTCAGTCGTGCCCCCACTCGCTGTTCTTGCTGCTGGCATTCCCAGCAAGTTCGTTATTGTGTCCATATCTTGACACTGACTTTGCCTGGCTGGGCAGGAGGGCGAACCGCTTGGCGCGCACCGCAGCCAGAGCCGAAGGCAAAGCCAAAGCCAAAGCCAAAGCCAAAGCCAAAGCCGAAGCTGAAGCCGCTCAGAGGCGCTCAGCAGGTGGTGGCCCGGCGTGATGCTGCTCCTGTGATAATGGCGAACACGCCAGACCGCCACTTTGCATATAAACGCGCGCTAATGGACACCAAAGGTGACAGCGAGCGCTGCTAAATTGGCAAACATTAAATTTGCACCTTCGCAGCGGCGGCAGCAGCAGCAGCAATGGCAGCAGGAGCAGCAGCAGCAGGAGAAGCGTAGCCGCGTCTGCGCCAGCGACAGCGGCAGCGGCAGCTCACAAAAGCGTGACAATTTTCGGCACAGCGGTGCGCTTTTCCAGAAAAGTGAAAAAGAAATAAATAACTGGGGAAGGGAAGACGCTCCGCAATGCCAAGTACCAAGTGCCCAGGCGATATTATCTTGATGCGGTGGGCCGCAAGCAGAAGACTTGTGAAGTTCCCCTCTGCCTGGCTGCACTGAAGAGCTGAGCGTCCTCTACCATGTTGCAGCAGGGAGAATACTCCGATCGTGGGGGAGAGTTTTCATTCTATATGTACTTATTTTCTTGAACAAAATGCTGTAGATGTGCTTCAAGTCTCTGAACTTTCGCTCATCTTCCCTTAGCATGTGCTCTAGCTATAATATATTTTAAAGAAAAATTATACCAATTTTACAGGATTTGCTTAAACTCTTTAAGCTTTCTCACTCTCTGTATCTTTCAGTATTGATCTTTATTTTTAATATATTGCATTACCACACAAAATGATGACAAACTGATGTGATTTTTTCAAGTCTCTACATCATTTTTATCATTCTTGTAGCCGCCAATTGTACTCTATGGCAAACAATTCTCAATGCATATAAATTCTCCAAGAGTTTCTCACCTTCATCGCCTACTCTCTGCCTGCTGCATTGCATCCCATTCACCAATTAGATATACTAATTCCCCTCTGCACACTGCACACGCCCAATCAGCGTGATTGTCCCTTTTATATATGCATATATATATATATATATATATATATATATATATGCGAAATCTGATGACCCACTTGGCGACGGAGGAGAGGAATTTGCGCGCAAATCAAATGTTTGACGCAAACTGTTTGTACACTTCTCTGCAGTGATTCTGCTGTTTGACCTTAGCTTTATGATCGCCAAAGAGTCGCTCGGTACATGCATTAGATGTGTGAACACGAACCGTACACATGCGGAGGGACAGGGCAGGGGCAGGGGCAGCGGCAGTGGCAGGGGCAGGGAGACGGCGGAGTGGTAGCCCGGGGGAGGGGCTAAGAAGCAGAAGCCGAAGTTGCAGTCAGACGGCCGATGGAGATGAAGAAGCGACGGCCAAGGAAGGAATCGAGTCTTGGATATGGTGCCAGCCCAAACCGGTCGCTTGCATACCTCAATTTCTAACCACGACCTGTGGCAAAAACAACAACAACAACGAAAAATTGCGAACAAAAAAACTAAAGAGAAACGCAGTGGGTCATCGGTTATGCTTCCTCTTCTGCTGCTGCCTCCCTCTGCTGTTCGGTTAAGTATTGCTGCATGTGACCAGAGCCGAGAGTGTTGAACAACAACAACAACAAGAACAACAGCAGGAGCAGCAGCAAAAACAAGGATCGTGGTAGATTTCATTTTTCTTGTCTTTAGGCTAAATGGTCAACAAAACGTTTTGGGAAAATTACATTAATTCCATTGCGATATTCATTATATATCATTATATATTTATTTATATAGAATCGGCTGAGGAACGCGGCGAATTCCTGATTGAACGTGTTAAGTACAAGCTGCAAATGCCAAATAACAGACACTACAGTAGCTTGAGCTGCCAAATTCGAATACTTCGTATACTCCCGGGGGATCTACGAAGCTTTACTTTAGCTAACAGCCACGCCCTCTGATCCTTTTTGTTATGAGTTGAAATACGCGGTATAGAGTCGATTGGGTTTATTGACAATCATTTATTTATTACCGAACACACATCAAAATCGAAACTCAAATAACGGGCTTATAGAATATGTTGCAAATAATAACTTGATCAATCAATGAAAAAATGCTTTGTGATTATATCAAGGTACTGGGTATATACTCAGCATTCGAATTTGTGAAATTTACCCATACGTTTAAATAATAAAGAGCGAAACCGACTGATAATTGGAACTTGGTACTGAGTATCTGGCAGTCGGGTATTTTCAAATTAGCCATCGATTTAGATAAAGGTCTGTGTGAATAAATAAATGGAATCTTCAGAGTTACTTGCATCTTCACAGGCTTATGGGATGATCAAATTTATATATAGTTCCATGAGTAAATCTTAAACTTATTGAGTCTTCTCTCTCTTGATTTCAGATGAACCAGCTGTGCAAAGTGTGCGGCGAACCGGCGGCTGGTTTTCATTTCGGAGCTTTCACATGCGAGGGCTGCAAGGTAAGAACGAAAAGAACGAATCGAATGAGCGTCGATTTGAACTAGAATAAGAATAGGTACAACTAGTGATGTCAAAAAAAATTCATTAATCGATTATTGAATCATATGATTAATTTTAGCCAATCCGATTTTTAATTGCAATTAATCGAAAAAAATGAAAATAATCGATTAATCATATGATTTTTTGCACTAAGTCTTGTAATTTAAATCTTTAATCCAAATGCCGGGATTACAGAAGAAAATTATAAATACATAACTCTTTTATTTATTTAGTATAGAACTCAAAAATAATAATTTACACAGACGCGGGGTGGTCAATCTGTTCCTCTTTTCGGTGGCAGTTGCTCCCGCCTTTGAAAACAGACGTTCTGCTGGTACTGAAGTACCTATGAGAAAACAATACCGACGAGCTATAATATAAAGCTTTGGTTATACTACACACATGTCATCCCAGGCATTGACGACGTTGCATTTTAGTTCAAGGACTGGAGCGTTCAGGAAAAAACTGAGCTCGTCCTGAACAAGTGATGGGTCATCGCCTACTTTGCGGCGTTTGTGCGCCAACGACTTTTGGTGTGCTCATGGATCAAACTCAATTTCACCAGTGGAGAATGCATCACTTGCGCTTTCCAGACTCTCATTCCGTTGTGAAAGATCCGCTATTTCTTTCCGAATATTCTTCATGGTTATGGCCAAGGCCATTGGATCATGGAAATGATTTTTTTTTAAAACGCGGGTCCAGCAACGTTGATGCACCAATAAAAAAGAGCGCTCTATAGCTCCAAATCTACGTTCAAACTGTCCCAGTATAGTTGATTTCAGGTGGCTTGCTGTAGCCGACTTTCAATATTTGTTGGCGTCCGCAATGTGCAATTGCAAAAATATTTCCAAACTTTACTATAAGTTGTTGCCATTATAATTTGTTTGCCAATTTGTATTTTGCCGCAAAAAGTAGTGACGTGATTATTTTAGTAAGTAATCGATTATAGATTCAATTAATTGCAACTGTTTTTTCGATACAATTAAATCGTAAATTGAGTCCAAATAATCGATTATTGTGTATCATATGATTAATCGTGCCATCACTAGGTACAACAACAAATACCTGGCAAAATGGGGAACTACTGGGAGATGCGATTTTCCAATGTGGAATCGGCAAACTTTATGGCTGTAATTAAAATTCGATTCGGCAGTTTAATCGATTCTTAATTGACTCTAAGTAGATACCTGCAAGCACACCTGTGCACGTGTGTGTGTGTGTGCACAATGGGGGAACCTTCAAATGGCATGGGAAAATGTTTCAGCGAATTTGGAGCAGCACACACAGGCACACACATGCACACACACACACGCGAGCGAAGAGAGCTGAGCTGGGCGAGATCAAGGCGAATTGTAAACTGCAGTCAATCAAATAAAAATTACATGCATATTAGATGACTCAGCGGAAAGCGGCAACTTATTGCCGAGCTTGGCACTCGCTCAATGAACTTCAACAACTCGCACAGCAGACGAATCTGGCGAACACGAGCACGAACATGAGTTGGCTAAAAGAGAACAAAACAACAACCAGAAGAAGAGCCAGCAGAGCCAGCAGAGGCAGCAGTATAGTCTTTGTCAGTTAGATACAATAAATAGTGCATGAAACTCTTCCCCCATGGGGAGCTCTCCGCGAGCAGTTCAAGCAGTTCGCTGGCAATTTATTAACGCACATTTGTAATTGAGGCGTTGCGATCTGGGGGAAATTATGCCACTCGCTGATGATATGCTGATCACCGGCGGGCCCGTACAGGTGCAGAGGGGGAGCAGGGGGAGTAGATGACCCTCACTTTCCTACTCGGATCGTGGTGAAATCAGGGAACAACATTTGCAGTTTTAGCTCATCGGAATAAAGACATGAGGGTTACACAAGTGGATCTACTGTAGTATAAAATAAATGCATAGAAACTGATTAGTCTACATAGACATAAACGATGGTTTCTTTAAGATTAAATTTGAGATTATAGATCGAAAAATGAATGATCTTCTATAGCATAAAGCATGTTCGTATAAAAATTATTTTATAATAAAAAAATGTTGTGAGATTATTTAATATTTGGAGAATCTTAAAGAAATTTTAATTGCTTCTTTTTATGATATTTACAATATTAAGAATTTTAATATATAGATTTATAATATAAATAACATACAAACTATTGTTACTTGCGATAAAGAAAAGCTAAAGTCTATCTTCTGCTACTACTGTAGACTTCTCTATATTCTTGTTAGAAATGGATCTGTTTTTATGCGACTTTCTTAACTTTTATCATATTTTATGAATATACGATCAGAAAAACTATGAGCCCAGGATATATACGTTTTACAAGATATATATTTAATGTCTGTCTGCTTCAGTAACTGTCCGAAAGGTATAACTTTTCACCTGCTCACAGCGATCCTCAATTCTTTCTAATTTTAATTCTAATTCTTCTCATTGCAGTCGTTCTTCGGCCGCACATACAACAACATCGCCGCGATCGCGGGCTGCAAGCACAACGGCGACTGCGTCATCAACAAGAAGAATCGCACCGCGTGCAAGGCCTGCCGGCTGCGCAAGTGCCTGCTGGTGGGCATGTCCAAGAGCGGCTCGCGCTATGGCCGACGCTCCAATTGGTTTAAGATCCATTGCCTGCTGCAAGAGCAGCAGAGCGGCAACGGAGCAGCGACAGCGGGCGGAGGCAGCGGTGCGGGCAGTGCGACCAATACGAACCTCGATCAGTTGGCGCGTCTGCAGCAGGCCAGCAACCAGGCGCGTCAGACCTACCAGGACAAAACGAATCCCTGCATTAAATCGGCCACGGCAGCGACGTCGCCTGCCAGCCTGACGCTGCCAGCAGCGGCGACGGCTACACCGACGGCGACAGCAACGGCGGCAGCGACGGCACCGTCGCCTGGTCTGCCGGGCTTTCTGCAGGCAGCGAAATACCTGAACGAACAGCGTCAACTGAAACTCGACTCCCGCCTCAGCAATACGCCCAGTGATTCGGGTGCCTCGTCCGCCGGCGATGCGACGGACACTGGCATCGCTGCCAGCATGGGCAGGCCGCGCCAGGCGTTGCATCAGCGGGAGAACGCGACGGCGAGCGGCTATGCGATCAGCTCCGAGGCGGACATAGCAGAGCGGCAGCAGCAGCAGCGACGCCACAAGGAGCTGCTGGACATATTCCGCAGTCACTCCGAGCCGCTTTACAGCTCCTTCACACCGTTCAGCCTGCGTCCGGCGCTGGTGGGCAGCGCGGGCATGCCGCCCCTGCCGCTCTTCAAATCGGAGCTGATGTTTCCCTTCTCAGCCGCCAGTCCAGCGGAGGAGGAGGATGGCGACGATGACGAGCGGGAGGCGGAGCGGGAAAGGGAACGCGAACGCGAACGCGAACGAATGGCAGCTGCATTAGATGTGCAGGAGCCCATCGATTTGTCGCTGAGATCACGCACCGATGGCATCATCAGTCCATTGGCCAGCAGTTCGAGCAGTCCGCTTGGTGATGCGCTCGTCGTCAGTCGGCGTCATCAGCTGCCGCCAGCGGGCGCCAACGCCTCCACATCCCCCTCAGCATTTGTGCGCAAGACCACGCCCCTCGATCTGACACTTGTCCGTTCGCAAACGCTGACGGGGTGAGACGAAGTCTGCCTGTAAATTTAACAGAGATTAACACTCACCCTCGGTCTCTCTCTCTCTCTCTTTCGCTCGCAGAGACGGCATTTGCCTGTAAACTTAACAGAGTGCCAACACACGCACACTAAGCCGCATAACAGTCACCCTCAGTCTCGCCCTCTCACCGAGACACACACACACTTAACAGCCGCCTCAGTCTCACTCACACCGAGACGAAGTCTGCCTGCATAACACACACACCTAGCTGGGTAGCAGTCACCCTCAGTCTCTCACTCTGCCGCTCTCTGTTAGCGCCCTGTTAATCCCCCCAAAAAATACGATACGATATTGGTGCCAGTGAAAAAGTATGTACAAAGCATTTGTTTTTAGCGCAATTGATGAAACACTTGAATTAACTTAAGTTCAACTAGACTAAGCTGAACTCATTAATCAATACATCATGTTTAGCCAAATTTACAAGCGACTGTCATTGATGTTTGTGTTTTTGTAATTGGATTAAGTAATTTATTTAAGACTCGCGTGTAAATTGTAATTTTGTAATTTTAATTTACATGTTGCTTTCTGTTTGTTTTCTACTTTTAGTTAATTTATTTTATAGCATTTTTAAGCAACGCGAACACAATGTAAACGACAGCAAGAGATAATAAACGAATCGATGGAAATCAAGCGAAACGCCAGTGTGTTTATCTTGCTCTCATAAGAAATTCATATTTCCCAACTATTTATCAAATGACAGCAACAACAACAGCAGCAGCAACAACAACCTGCAGTCAAAAGTCTTTCCCGCACTTGGACTTGGACATCATCGAGGCTTGGCTCGGTCTGACACATGAGCAGACTTTTTACATGACCATTTACAGCAAATTGTTCAATATATTTGCGATTCAACTGTCACATGACCGCAACTTATATATGTATATCCATCACGATCGCGATCCTGGGCACACACACACACACACACACAGCTATCTGCTGCTGCATTGCGTAAGGCCCGGCCGGTCCAGACATATTTCCAAATGTCAGGCGGTGCATGTGGGGATATACGATGACTATAAAGAAATGTAATTATGACAATTCTGTGCGACAGATGACAACGGAATTCGATATGTGCGAGACGGCAACGAATGACTGAGGCTACGAACTGGGCCCAAGCCGACTGGCTATATCTTTGAACTTTAACTGCAAACATAAAATATGTATTCATTATTGGCACAGTCTGCCACTGTCTGAGCTTTTAATTTACATAGTTAGGGAGCAATATATGCATACATTAAAAAATAATATTGTATATATACGTGGGTGGTTCAATATGTCTTTAGAAAAAATAAATAATAATAATAAATATAAAAACACTTTTTTTTGCAGAATTTTTTTTTAATTTTTCAACATAGTCCCCTTTTAGCTCTACACACTGTGCCAATCGTTTTTCCAACATTTTTATTCCGTCCAAAAAATAGGATTTCGGATTTCTTCACTCGGATTTTCTAAGGACTTATTGAACGACCCTCGTATATTATATTATATAGTATTTATCTTACTATTATCATAGTGTTTTCCCATCGATTGAGCCTTCAATTTCTTTATTTGCGGAGAAAGATTGAAGCAAAAGCAAAAGCGAATAACCGAAAGTGAAATCAACGAAGACAAGTGTGCACAGTGCGCTGCGTATGTCTGCGTACATGTCTCCCATTGGCTCTGGCCGCGCGCATTGGAATGTCCGGCCAATTCAAGTATTTGCACATTTACGTGTATATTCCGCTGTAGGAACACGCCCCCTGAGACTGGCGACAAAGTGAGATGCCAAAGCCGAACATAATCCACGACTTGTGCACAATTAGCAACAACAGCAACAGCAGCAACAACAACAACAGCGAACGATCGAACGAACATAATAATTTAAGCAAACAAATAAATAAATAAATACAGGAGAAGAGGAGACTGCCTGTCGCAGACTTGGACAACGTCTGGCGAATGCCTTAAAATGCATTTATGCGAAAAGTCAACGCGTCTGCGTGTGTGTGTGTGTGTGTGTGTAGATCGCCTGCTCAAGATACTTTCGCAATGATTTTGATCGTTGTCAACGAGATTTAAGCAATTGTTCGGCTTACAACTAGAACTATGTATGTCTACTATTGGCGTTGGTCTCTTTTTTTGCCTGCCCCGTGCGAGCTTATCTCTTATAATCCCAGTCCAAGTCTCGACTGTTTATTTTTTTTTCCTTCTTTTTTGAGGCCAATTCCCTCTTATACATACTCGGAGTTTGACTCAGTTACAGACAGGCAGACAGCCGGACAGACGGACAGACAGACTCAGATGTCAGCCAGACTGAGAGCAGCAGAGATGTATTGCCGTCAGCGGTCGGTCCGCTTCTTGTTTCACCGATTTCACAGATTCGGGAAGGCTGCGCTGGAGCTCTGCTTAAGATTCAATTGAATATTGAATTATTGCATTGAATTTCATTGTTTGTAAATGCCTGCCTACAGTAAACTGATTTCTTTTCCCTTGGCCATAGATTTATTTATTTATTTATTTCGGTTTTATTGTACGCTCCAACTGTGCGCCACTCGTAAATCGTTACCAAATATATTTTCCTGTAGCATTGTATCGTCTTACATAAGTAGTTCGTAATTGTGGGTGGCCCCCGCTCTGAGAAATGAACTCAATCCGCCTGGGCAGAGACCTATGTACGTCGCGCTCTGTTAATGTTATGTTGCACTGCTGTTAAGCTCGTGGCGAATTGCTTTGCGGGCGAAACGTTCGCGTTCGCGCGACATTGCATCAGTGAAATCGCTGCAAGATCAACACACAACACCCAACACACAAGCAACACAAGATCAACACACAAGAAAGGCAACAAGAGTTCAGAGTTGTCAATAAAAATTAATTGCAATTTTATTGCCAACGAGCGCAGCTCCTGCATACAAAGTAAAATGCAATCATATTGCAGTGCCCGTCGAAAAGGGTAATGCGGCTCGGTACTGCGTTTGGGAACACGCAACGAATGCGTCACATGACGAGCAGGCGAGGAAAGAGTCTGCGCACGACCACTTGACTCCGCACAATCGACTGACCCAATTTCGTGCCGAAACATCGCACCAGAAGAACCGCTAAAATTAATTCAATTTCAACGACTGGTCCAACCAATTGAAGCTGCTTTCTGCACCTTCTTTAGCTCATACTTTATGCACTCAGAATGCGCAACACGTGCGACGTGCCGAATGCGGGAACAGCTGTCGCTGTGCGACTGCATTTTTATTGCCAGCACCTAGAAGTATGCAATCATTGCGCACTCACTTTGTTTTTTGAAATTAACATTTACAAGTGAATGGCAAATTTCACTTAGCGCCAAGCTAACGATACACATCGATAACAGTCAAACTCTGTTGCACTGCAAACGTATCGATTGCCGTGTTAGTTTCACAAGTGACTGTCAACTGCGCCGAGCACAATTTACGAAAAGCGAAATTGGCAAATGATTAGCATGCAGTAGCGAAGTCAATCATGTATCCGCTCAGCTCACAGAAACGCTCATGGACATTCGCCAACGAGGCTCAGCTGCAGGCATTCCGCGTGGAGCAGAACACCAAGTACATAGAAGAGCATGAATCCGAAGCACCGCCGTCCGGCAGTCTCGAGGACTTCTTCTTGACGCCGGCCGAGGAGCGACTGCTGCTGAAGCAGTACGAGATTTATTTGGTTGACTTCTGCCGTCGCTTCGACCCGCCAATGCCGAAGTGCGTGATTGGTACAGCGTTTCACTACTTCAAGCGCTTCTATCTGAACAACACGCCCATGGACTACCATCCCAAAGAGATACTGTAGGAGGGACTAGGCCTAAGCCAATCCATTAAGGAACTAAGGAACTAACTAAACTAATCCATTAACGCCTCTCGTTCCAGAGCGACTTGCGTGTTTGTCGCCTGCAAAATCGAGGAGTTCAATGTGTCGATCAATCAGTTTGTGAACAACATCAAGGGCGATCGCAACAAGGCCACGGACATTGTGCTCTCCAATGAGCTGCTGCTGATTGGGCAACTGAACTACTACCTCACCATACACAATCCCTTCCGACCCATCGAGGGATTCCTAATCGATATAAAGGCATGTCGCGCGGGCCTTCGTGTATACCAACACATTGTATTGATATTTATTTATGTTCTGCTCCAGACTCGCAGCAACATGCAGAATCCGGAACGCCTGCGTCCGCAAATCGACAGCTTCATTGATTCCACATTCTTCACAGACGCCTGCCTGCTGCATACCCCGTCGCAGATCGGCCTCGCCGCCGTGCTGCATGCGGCGAGCAAGGAGCAGGAGAATCTGGACAGCTATGTGACCGACTTGCTGTTCGTCTCCGCTCGAGAGAAGCTGCCAGGCCTGATCGATGCCGTGCGAAGTGAGTGGAAGTCATACCCTCTACCATTCCATACACAATCCCATCATGAATTACCACATGCATTCCAGAAATACGCATGCTGGTGAAGAACTACCAGCCGCCCGATCGCGAAAAGGTCAAGGCCATTGAGAAGAAGCTGGACAAGTGCCGCAATCAAAACAATAACCCGGACAGCGATCTGTAGGTAGATGAGCTTTGGTTGTTCACCCATTATTTAACACTTGCTAACATCAACAGCTACAAGGAGCGCCTGCGAAGATTGTACACCGACGAGGATGACATGCCGGCCGAGGATGCATCCTTTCATATAGCCGATGTTAGTTCGGATACCTCCGCTATGAATATCAGCCAATAGCATTGAAACTTATTAGGAACTTGCTGGAGTTTTGCAGCCCAATAAATTGTTATTTCAAGTCCAGATCCGAGCTAAGCAGCTGGATGAAAATAAAAGAAACTTATATTTAATTTTTGAACCAGCGGTACTTTATTATTACAAGTCAACTATTTCGATAAAAAAAATATAGAATTACTTTCGTTTCAGACTTTATTTAAATTTCAAATTAAAATTTTCAATTTAAATAAAAAGCGTCATAAACAATAGACATAAACAAACATGAAAAATACAACTAAATATCTACTAAGTCGATAACTTGTTTGCAACTCGATAACTGCTTTCGAACATATCGATATATAAGTCTGGCATTCTCAGGGAACGGCGTCATTTTCAAACAATCGCGCAAGTTGGCATCTCTGTCTTTGGCGTCTATGTTTTAAAACAAACTGAAAATAGATGCGTACATTTAAAAGAAATAAGAATGAATAATAGGAAACCACGAAGTTCGGTAGGTAGTAGATAATAACAATAACTAAACACGACAAGCAGCCTGTTAAAATATCCAATTCTTTGCAGCTTAAGAAAACAGCATCGAGTGAGGAGGGTGATCATGCGCGTCTCACAAGGCGTCGCATCAGTTTTAGCGGCAAAAAGTTTATAAGGTAAGCAATATTTACAAATGTACAAAAAACATGGGTTTGCTACAAACATCGAATATGTTCGCCATTCAGAGAATTCGATACTACAGAGAAGGCAGGCGACTACGACTACTCGTGCGAAATATCGGATCACACCAATGGCGAATCGGATCACAGCTCTGTCCAAAGCCATGTCACAGCTGCAGCTGGAGCAGCAGCAGCAGCAGCATCCACACTGCAGAGCACAGCATACATATCGTTCGCAGACGAAACGAACAAAGAGAACACACCGCTGCCGCACTGTGTAGCCACAGAGTACGAGCAGCAGAAGCACTTCTCGCTGCAACTCCAGACGAGCGTCAACGTCACGCTGATGCCACACGAATTAAACCGGAGTCAGCGTCAGCGCATGGACTGCTCGGCCGTCGTGGACAGTCTGTCCCTGTCGGAATCGGAGCGTGAGAGATTGCGCGAGAACAGCACGTTCCAGCATCCAGTAAACGATAAAACCGTGGATCTCATGCCGCACAACATGATGTTCGGTGAAGTAAATGCCTTTAATGTAGTATACTCTTTCCTCGTCAGTTAAACATACCCCGATTGTTTCAGCTGGAACCAGAGCAGCCGGAAAAGGAGAAGGTTTCCATCAGCGCTGTGGCACTGAATGAGCAGCAATTTAAACAGAAAACGGTGCTCTTCGAGAACAACGACATAACGTGCGACTTCAGTGACATCGGTAAGGGATGATGATGATGATGATGATGATATTTTAAAATGCACTAACTCCGAGTTCTATTCAGTTCCACATGAATTTATCGCTGCTGCCACGCCGCCGGCAATGCCAAAGCCCGAAAATGTATCGTTAAATGCGATAGAAGAAAAGGATTATATTGATTATCTGGAAGATGATTCAACCTCGTCGCCATTGATACCATTGGATGTTATTTGCGAGAATGGCATAAGCAGGAAGCTCAACTTTCTACAGCTGAACGAGGCTTTGAACTCCGGCCGCATACAGCTCTTTCCCAATGGTCCAAAGACGCCAACGACCGATCGTAAAGCAAAAACGCAGCAACGTTTCTGGCATGGTCTCGGGGACGAGAACCCCAGTGAGCAGGACCCACCGCTGCGAGATGTGGCTAAGCCGCGGGCAACGCTGAACTTTGATGAGAGCATGATGATGTCGCCTGTGTCGCATCATCCGCAGCGCCAACCTGTCAAGGCAATTACCAATAATCGCTTCTCGCAGGCGGACGAACTGATGCTGGACAATACGAATTTCCTGGTGCACGCCAAAGTAGGCGATGAAACGCAGTCGAGAAATAGCTCCAAGTGCACATCGCGGCGGGAGACAACTTACAATAATACGACCATGGAATTGGACAATCTGGAGAAAGATGAAGCGGCCGTTGTTGCAGCTCTGGAACAGGTTACGCGCCATCCAACCTTACAGCGGATGGAGGAAATGGAGGTAACCGAACTGGAAAACACACCAGATCACAGAAAGGGTAAAGAACTCTGTCACACCATGCGATTGAATGAAACAATGGAAGAGGAGCACGTATCTGCAGCAAAGCACAAGCCCAAGCCTAGGCATACCTTACAAAAGGTCGTCGACATTGAAGAGGATGAAGTGGAGGAAGGAACACACCGGATAGCGCCTGCGGTGGAGCAAGAATATGTTATCAGCCGAAGATCATTGAATGAGGCGAGAGGCATCGCGGGCTCAAGTGAGGATCTACAATTAACAATGTTGGATCCATCCAATAGGCGCAGGCAGACATTGCATCAGGCTGAACCCATGGAGGAAGATAGGGAGGAACTGCATCACAACAAACATAGTCAAACCATCCATCGCACTGAGCCCATCGAAGAAGACAAAGTCAATGCGCTGAGAGAAGCGCCCACAGTTTTGCAGGAAAACAGTTGCCGCAGGCAGACGCTACACTTGGCTGTGCCCATTGAAGAAGACATGACCAAATCTCCTCAGCAATTGGCGCCTCCAGTCAAACAGCGGAGCATCAAACGCAGAGACACCTTGCGCATGGCTGAAGCCATTGAAGAGGATTTGGAACTGAACTCGAAGCCGACTGCTCCTGCAGGCGCACAGCAGAATACCAGACACAGGGAAACTATGCATATGGCTGAGGCCATCAAGGAGGAGTTGATCTTACCAGAACAGGATTTAAGCGCGAAGCCAATACAGCGAAGTTGCAGAAACAGACAAACCTTGCACTTGGTAGTACCCATTGAAGAGGACTTGGTTAAGCCACAACAGGAATTAGTGGGAACTAGCAGACGCAGAGAAACCGTGCACATGGATGAGGCTGTGGACGAGGATTTCGTAAAACCACAACAGTCAACAGGTTTTCCAGCCACACGCAGAGAAACCGTGCACATGGTTGAGGCAATTGAAGAAGAGAAATTAAGCTCGAAGTCGGAAGATCTAGCATCCGCAACCCGAAATTATCGCCACAGGCAAACCTTGCACATGGCTGAACCTATCACAGAGGAAACGATAAAGCCGATAGAAGAATCAATCAAATCGAAACCAACAGCACAACAGAGCAGTAGGCGCAGGGAAACCGTGCACATGGCTGAAGCCATTGAGGAGGAGTTGATGATAGCAGAAACGGAGTTCAAGGCAAACCCAGAAGCTTCATTGCCAACGCAACGAAGTTGCAGAAACAGGCAAACCCTGCACTTGGTGGAACCAATTGAGGAGGAGCTGGATCGACCGCAACAGGAATTTGTGCCAAAGTCAACAGCTCGTCAGAATGACAGACGCAGAGCAACCGTGTACGGGGAGGAAGCTATGGAAGAGGATTCGGTAGAGATAAAAACACAGCAGGAGTTACCCTTAACGTCGACAGCTCCTCTAGCCACACATCGAAGTGGCAAACACCGAGAAACCGTGCACATGGCTGAATTAATCGAAGAAGAGCTGGCAGGACCCATAGAAGGATTCAGCTCGAAGCCTTCAGCTTCTGCAGCTCTACAACGAACTGGGAAAAGCAGAGGAACCATACATATGACTGAACCCATTGAAGAGGAGATAGCAAGACCACGAGAAGAAACAAACTCAAGGAGAGTGGCACCGGAACCAATTAAGGAGAGTTTGTTAGCGCACGAGTTGACCTCGAAGCCAACAGCTTCTATGGCGTCATTGCTAACTGGCCGAAGGAGAGAAACCTTGCTTACGGCTGAAGCTATCGAAGAAGACTCTCTTTGTTTGGGAGTGACTGCTGCTCCACTGAAAGAGTATTCCAAGCAAAGGCGTACGGTGACTCTGGACCAGCCTATTGATGAGCTCGAGCAAAGCTTTGACATGAATATACCTCCAGCTCCGCCCTCAGTATCAAAGAGCGCCAAGCAAGGAGCAGTTTTCGACATCTCAGATCCATTTGCTGATGATGTTATTGGCACACAGCACGTATCGGAACGAGTACTAAACCAGAAGCAGAGGAAAACATTGCACATGGCTGAGCCCATTGAAGAAGAAGAAGCTTGCAATGCTGCTTCAATTAGTAAGTCTCAAAGGGACGTCTCCGCCACAAAACAATATGAAAGAATGCCAAGGAAAACAATAACCATTGCAGAAGCCATCGAGGAGGATGACAATTGCATTCCGGAGAAACAAGAATCTGCCGTAAAGATGCTCCGACAAACGCTGCACGTTGCAGAAGCCATTGATGAGGATTTACCCACTTCTGCGATTGAGCATACCAATTGGAAGCCAAAGCTCGAATTCCAGGAATCCATGGATATCGAATGCAGAAGCACGAGTGCAGCCAATGATCTTGAGAAAGCTATGCCGCAGTCCAGATCGAGTTCTTCAGAATGGTTGGCCCAGGCCAACATCAAAGAACGGCAAGCAGCGGCCAACACTTTGTTTACAGAACCAGCAAGCCCTGAGGAAGGTAAATACCTTTTAAACCCATCGATTGCCAGGCTCAGAATGGAAACACCCAAAATGCATAAGAAAAGCAGCTATTTCGCCATCACACCTGGGCGATCGATGATTGAATATGAGGATTTGGAGGCGATGTGCAATAATGAGAGCTCTATCGCGCCAGTTGCCGTCTCCGAATCGGTGCATCAAGCTGCCGATATGGAGATGGATATGGATATTTCTAGCTACGGCACGCCCGTTCAAGTTTCCAAGCCAACGACGTCGTTTAATATCAAACGGTTGCCCACACATCTCACGCCCAACTTGCCGCAGGCCAAGAAGCGTCAGACGCAGCTGCCCGTGGAAGCGGAAGAGCAGACAGAGTGAGTTGAACCTCTTATATGGATTTAATAGAAATTTATTACATATTTGTTTTGCAGACAAGACAACCAACCACAAACGCCTGTGACAAGGAATAAATCTCGAATACCTGTCCCTTCCAAAACTCTAAGTCTATGCTCACCGTCCACCGAACCGGAGCAACTCGATGGTACCGTGCAGATGGTCAGGGCACAAATGATGCGACAAACACGCAGCGATTTCAGCAAAGAAGTCATACGTCCGATGAAGCAGAAGCTGAAAGCAGAGACATACGAAGATAATCCAATTACAATCTCAGATGTGTCCAATCATTTTGCAGAGCAGCACGAACTGGCCAATGGCCCCACTGTAGCCGACACTGGCAGGCAACCTACGGATGCCAAGAATATGTCCATGAGTAGCCGCAGCTCGAATGAAAACAGCAAAAGGAGATATGCAAAGGCCCATCAGGAGTTCATTAATATAAGTGGCGATACTGTGATCTTGGATGCGGCTGAAATGATCGAGCCCGATGATGGCCCTGAGGACAATGAAATTGAGAAAACTCGCCTGAGTCTGGTATCGAGCTTGCTGGACGAGTCAGATGACCGCAAATACGAAGCAATCGAGCATTTGGAAGACAATGCTGAAATCGAAGCAGAATCCGAACCTTCAGGCTTAGTTAACACCGCCTCTTGCCTGCAGCAGCTGAATCCGCCAGCTGCCGCAGGAGCTGTGAATGCATGTAAGAAGTGCAAGCACTGCAGATGCTCCATGAGCGAGACAATTATCGATGCGCACGAACCGTTTGCACTGCCAGATTGGCATGGTCTGGAAGATGGACTTGAACGTTTGGAGCGTTTGCGACAGCAGCCCAGTCTCGAGGACGTCCAGAGGTATTGGCAGCTGAAGAAGATGGAACGTTACTCATGCGCTAGCGATGCCCTAGAGGAAACTGGCGTCGACATAAATGAGCCAGTTCAGCGCTCCTGGCAGGAAATGTTACAAATCTGTAACAAAAGGTTGAAAGAGTAAGATATATGCGAAAGTTCTGGTGTATTCAATTTGATCAACGATGATTACTTTTCGTAGGTACACGAATAGACTTCCTAAACCGAAGATAGTAGAACCTTTTGTTAACCGACTGGACAAGAGTTTGCGTGTCCAGTCACCACGTCGCTGGATCTTCGATTATCAGCTGCAATGCGATCGACAGTATGTCTTCACACATCGTAAGATTACAACGCTTCGCATTGTTATCAACTACGAGCCTTTAGATATTATGGAACGTGAAGTACGCGTGAAGAGCATTAAGGGAACTACACCGTCATTTATTCCCGAGTCACAATACACATTACCGGAGAGAATACAGCACATGTTGCAGCATTTTAAATGTGATTTTAAAGCTGAGTTCTTAAACCCATCAAAGTGGAGCACCTTTGAGTATCTCTTGGATTTTCAATTGCGGCTCAAGTTTCCACTGAACCTACATAATCTGCTAGAGGGTAACGATGTCGATGGGTTTCTCCAATTTCTTCAGCGCATTGACAGCAAATGCAGAGAGACGGCAAAACTGTGTGCTGAGATGCGATTGGTATTGATTGAAAACAAAGCGCAGCTCCTCAGGTAATACTTTGTATTCAATTGTATATTGTATAACATACTCTAATCAATCTTATCTCATTTATCAGACAATCGAATCGCACCGTTGTACAGAAAACCGTTCGCAAGTCTGTTCAGTTTAAAGATGAGGCCTATATGCGCGTCGACAAGACGTGTTTTATAATCGAAATCGGTAATGTTGAAGAAATATCGTTCAGCGACATCGTGCAGCCTCCGATGTATGAGTTCGATGAGAAGATTCAGTATCTACCAAAGGGCATCGCATTCTTGAGGGTATTCCTGCCGAATCCCGAACAATTTTTAAGGTCCAACGTCGAATCGAGTATCTAATGAGACCCCAGTTCAAATGAATTATGTTAGGGCAATTCTTTAGAACATTAAGCACCATGTCTAAACTGTTTTCATTATATTAAACATTAGTTAGATTCGTAACATTAAAGTGTTTCTATTGTATTACCGAAAGCTATATCTTATTAAAAATTTATTTAAAACTCGTCGTTTGACTGTCTATGACATCAGTTGACTAAATTTATACGTAATAGAGCGAACGAAATGCCAAATGATAAGGATAAGTCTATTAGTGTAAGATTATTTTTTCAGAATAATCACGTACGTCATTATTGCCTGTAATCAGGCAATATCTGAGGACATATGTGCATCTTATCTGTTGACAACGTTCAGCTTGGTGTTTAATTTATCAGTTTAGTTTCTATTGGGTCGTTGAAGTGTTTGCGCGAACTTTTTGGTCAGCAAAAGTAATGAAAAGATTTGTCTAGCAAAATATAGGTTGGGTGAGTAGAGGCATCAACAGAATTACTATACATATGATTCGATTAGAGCTTATCCATTTTACAGTGTTTTTACATTTCTGAAGAATTGAAGATGGATATGGCAAAATTCTACAATGAAAAGATCCGAGATAGAGACGATCTAATAGCAGCAATGACCTTTGATTCATCATCCATACATACCAAGCTGGACAAATTGATGGAGTTGATTTCAAAGCTGAAGAGTCAGCAGGATCAAATAACTGCGAATGAGTTGATCATCAAGCAGAAGGATGAACAAATAGTTATACTGGAAAACACGATAAAGTCGAATGAAATTAAGTTGAACGAGATTGCAGAATACAAATCAAAAATTGCAGCCCATGAGGTGCACATAAAGAAACTGGAGCAGAACATAGCGGAGCTCAATGTGAAGACCAAGAGTAAAGACAACAAGAGACAACAAAATCAGAGTGACAATCAAATTCGCATTTGTATACCCTATGGAACCACTAGAAAACTTATGCATGTGCCTGGCGTTGAGCCGTTTGAGCCAACACTTGAGAATAATATAGCCGGACCCGGTTGGGTTGTTATTCAGCGCAGATTCGATGGTACTGTTGACTTTGACAGAGATTTGGCTACATACCAAGAGGGATTTGGTGACCGGAACGGGGAGTTCTGGCTTGGTCTAGAAAAGATGCACAAGATAACGACACAGAGACAACACGAGCTCTTTATCCACATTGTCGATTATGATGGAGATATTCATTATGCCCGATACGATAACTTCGTCATTGGCAGTAAGGCCGAGGAATACAAATTAAAGTCACTGGGTGTTTATCTCGGAGATGCCGGTGACATGATGCGTATGAGTGAGAAAGTTAACTTCTGGGTTTGCCCCAAGTACAAAAATGGCTGGTGGGATTTGAAAAAGAGCAATCCAAACTGGTAAGTGCTGTTAGACCCCTTAGTCTGCACTTACCAAACTTTCTTTTCTCCGATTCTTTAGTAACCTGAATGGAAAGTTTTCAAACACCCAAATTAATGACTGGCACTATCTCTACTGGGGACTCGGTAAATGGGGAAAAGGCCGAAATCACATTAAATCGGTGCAAATGTTAATACGACCAAAAACTGAATCGTAAATTATCATTGTAGAACAGGAACATTTTCTAACCAACTTAAGATTTAAGGTTTCAAGGTTGGCAAACTTCTGATTTTCAATTTAAATTTAAAAATCTAAATAAATATATCGTTATCGATTATCGAACTTCTCTTCTCCAATATTTATTTAGTATTTAGAATTAATTTAGTATGTGAATAGGAAAAAGATTTTTTCATTTAGTATTTAAATTGTATTTTATGTGTTTTGGTCTCTCTTTCGGTAAGACTCGACCAGCTTTGTTACGATCATAGAAGTCAAAATAAAATAACAAAAATCGTGGTAAATAAACAGCCTAGGCATGGAACGCAAAAAATTAAATATAAGTTTAGGTGCAAATAGAAATGAAAGCATTTCTGATGAGAGTTTGGTAAGTTTTTTCAGTAAGCAATATAATTGATAAGATACATTTATCTTCACTCACCCGGCAGAGCAACAACTTGGACATTCGAGGCAACTCTGACGAATCCATGAGAAAGATGATCGAGGTATTCACCAATATGCTTCAAACCAGAGGCAATGAAATAAAGGACCTAAAGGACACACTATCTGAGCTTGAAATAAAATTGAACCTTTACAAAGACAGGATAAGTAGTTATGATGAAAAAATCAAAGATAAGGATGACTTGATAGCGTCGTTATCCCAAGAATCTTTGCAGGCTAAAGAAAAACAAACACAACTTTTCATTGAAATAGAAAAACTCAAAAACAATATCGCGGATTTGAATTCCCACATCGAAGAAAAGGATAACGAATTGGAGCAGGAAATAAAAAGATCCCGAACTGATAAGCTTACAATTAGAAAACTGGAAAAAGCTATTATCGATTTGAATTCCCAGATCGAAGAAAAGGATAAGGAACTGGAGCAGGAAATAAAAACATCCAGAATTTACAAAACTACGATAAGAAAACTGGAAAGAACTATCGCAGATTTAAATTCCCAAATCGAAGAAGGAGATAAGGAACTGGGGTTGAAAATAAGAAAACCCACAACGGAACATTCTACGTTAAATATATTAGAAAACACTATCGTCGAGCTGAAGTCACAAATCACAGAACTGGGGCAAGAAATAAGGAATTCGAGTTCTTATAAAATTAAGATTGGAGAACAAGAAAGCACTATTGCCAATTTGAAATCAATAATCGAAGAAAGGGATCAAGAACTGGAGCAGGAAATTAGAAAAAACCGAATTGATCAAACAGCGATAAGCAAATTAGAAAACACTATCGCCGATTTAAATTCCCAAATCAAGGAAAAGAACAAGGATCTGTTGGATGTAAAAAGAAATAGCAGTCGATGGTTAGATCTAATACATATTTCCATAAATTATGGAACTTCGGATAGAGTAATGTATGTGCCGGGCATTGAACCGTTTTTAGTAACGCTCGAAGATAATATAGCCGGGCCTGGTTGGGTTGTTATTCAGCGGCGAATCGATGGAACTGTTGATTTTAATAGAAATTGGACTGAATACGTAAGTGGCTTTGGTACAAGTGATGCCGAGTTTTGGCTTGGCTTGGAAAGAATACACAAAATAACATCGCAATCTATGCACAAGCTGTACATAAGTATTGTGGATTATAACAATAAACGATCCTTTGCCCAATACGACCATTTTGTCGTTGGTTCCAAAGACGAGGGATATGCCCTGAAGTCGCTGGGTAAATACAGAGGAAATGCTGGTGATATAATGCACATGAGTATGCATGCAAAATTCAGCATTAGCTCTGAAGTAAAAAGCGGCTGGTGGCACTTAGGTGATACTATTCCATATTGGTAAGTAGCTGAATATATATTTCGAATATATTTTAAACAGTCGCGATATTTATAGTAATCCAAATGGGAAGTTTTCACCAGTGTCAGTAAGTGATTCTCGTTATATTTTCTGGGGACACCTAGGTGGACAGAAACCCTGGAATAAATTGTCTATTCAAATGTTAATAAAGGTGCCCACATATCGACTGATTTGGTAAGAAAATAATAATTGAAAACTCTTATAATTTCGAATTGCTTAATGCTTATATGTAATAAGTTAATAGTAATGCAATAATTAATAATAAGTTAGATTAAAAATTAATGTTATGTCTAAGTCGAATTTCATTGACATTGTCACGAATGAATTATGATGATAAGACCTACACAATTACTTTTTTATTATACTATACTATTATATTATTATACGTAATATATTATTACTATATTGTGTCTTTTTATTGGTGTATGGTATTTTGGCGCTTTGCTCAGCTGGTCACACTCGCTGTGAGGTTATCAAAACAGAGAAGATAAATTGCATTGCGAATTGAAAAACGGATCAAGAAATGCAGCATACGATAAGGACCTCGGGCGACATATGGTTTGATCCCTCCGGATATTATGTTGTGGCTCTGACCACACTGCTTCTGTGCATTTTAATTTCGCTTTACTTCGCCAACTTCTTGAGCGACGGTGCTGTGAGTAGACAAGTCTGGACACAAGCCCAACCTTACGCCTTATGGGCTTTCATCTAATGCAGGAACTGGAGGACGAGGCTGCTGACGAGATGCGGCAGGAAGACGACGCCCAGATGCAGGCCGAGATTCGTAAGCGCCTGCAAAGCGAGTTCGCTGACGACGACGACGACGACGATGACAATGAAGCTTACGAGGAGCAGCAGCAGGAGGCGCTAAGCGAAAGCGATGCCGAATTGGTGGCGCCAAGAAGAAAGCACAACTATTCGCACCTGCTGGGACAGCTGAAGGCCAAACAATATCAGCAAAAGCTCGAAAAGAATCTATCGCCCACTCAAATTGAGGAGGAGAGACGCATCGAGCGCGAGCAGCTGGCGGCGATATTCGAGCTCTTGCGCAAGCAGGAGGACGAACTCAATCTGAAGGATCGCATCAGCGACACCGAGCTGAAGCAGCAGGTCAAGCTGTATCGTTAGGTTAGGACATTGGCATGGCATTGGTGTGCACACTATGGGGGCTTCTCAAGGCCAACTGTTCGATCCAAGACGCCAACTGAGTGCCTCGAGATGAAGGGATAGACATCTAGAGATTTGCATGGCAGTTCCTTGTCTGTTTTAAATGTTTGTTTCCCACATACGATATATATAAGTTAATGGCATGGTATATGCATATGATACGTGATGAGGCATAAGCTACTTATGTAGGATACTATAGGCCGACAGACATGGCCGCGGACGCGGACACGGGTACGGGCACGGGTACAGGCACAGGCACAGCATGGTTTAGGATTGTGGTGAACAGTAACCAACACATATGTATGTTCGACATGTTAGCAGGGTCAGTTCGCTTTCCCGCGTGTACTTTAAATACAATCTGAATGTACGAAATACGAGTTGTTTTTCCATGTGGATGCCAGTCGTCGTTCCCTTCTCCCAGCAGTTGACTTAGCAACCGATTCCCATGACAACACGGAGTTTATTTATCTACACACAACACAAATCATTCTCAACTCTCGCACGGCATAGAAAAGCTTGAGAGGAATTTTCCGAATTTTATAGAAACATTCAGAAATATAAAAAAAAATATGGTGAATTTCGTTTATCCCGAGGAGCTCTATCTCTTCGTGGAGAGCATCCGCTGTTTCCAGGTGCGCGATGTTGGCAACAGCAAGTGGCTGGAGGTGCACGAGATGATTATCAAGCTGAGCCAGCAGGCGGCACTTGAGGTGGCCGAACAGCGCGAGGAGGAGGTCAAGGAGTTTCTCATTTCGCGAGACAAGCTGTCGGTGCTCATACATGAGGCGTACTGTGTGAACCTCTGGAAATCGCGTGTGCTGCCGCATCTGCTGGAGATCGATCCCAATCCGCAGGCAACGTTCCTGATCTACACGGTGCTCTATCACGAGGCCGCTGTGGTGGCCCTGCTGGATTTGTGTCTATACCATCCCAGTGGATGCGAGTCTCTGCAGGACTCTGTCCTTGATCTGATCGACTACTGCGCCCAGGGAGTGGCACAGGTTATTGGTCTGGTCAGCATGGGATACCACGAGAACGAGACCAAGCTGGACGTGGATGAGGCCGTCTTGACAGAGCTGGAGCGCCAGAAGCGCGACTTTATCTACAAGATCGGCTTGCGTTGCGTTTCTCTGCTCAACTACTTTTCCGATAATGTGTCGCTGTTCCCGCTGGGTGCAGCGCGTCGACTGCTGGTCACCCACGATATACCCTGGCTAATGGTGGACGTGCTCTGCTTTCGGCCATGGCAACGCAAGACCAGCAAGGGCTTGGAGAAGTACATCGACGAGAAATGGGTTTCCGTCGAAGATCCAGCCAAAGTTCTAAAGACCGAGGCCCAAGCCTGGTTCTGCATTCGCCAGCTGCTCCTAAATCCGCAAATCATGGAGAATTATCCGCTGAACGAGCCGCGCTGCAAGCAACTGGGCAAGGTAACGTATGCATGCACTCCAGTTCCAAGCTCTGGCTAAACGTCACACGTCGCTCCTCAGTTATTGGGATTGATGCACGAGACCCTCTTGGACCAGTTGCCGGTTCTCATCGAGCTGAAGCACTTTTGCAGCCGCATGACCATCAGCGGGAACACCAGTAGCAAGAGCCAACCCCTAATTCTGGAGGATTTGCCACAGATACAAAAGGAGCTCATCAAGGACGTGGAACTCGCCGGCGGATTCTATCAAGTGGCCCAGAGCCAGGATGGCATCTTCCTCAACAGCAACAGGGAAGAGATTTGCGCGCTGGCAACCAAATTAAGTAACGCGTATGGCACCGAAACCTTGTGCGAGCTGGAACAGCACATGGCAGATCTGGAGTTGCAGAAGTCCTCTGCAAAGGGCGGAGAGTGCGGTGCTGGCGACGCTGCGACCGAGGAGAAGTTTCACAAGTGTGGCAACTGCCAGAAGCCGGCCAAGAAGAAGTGCGCCAACTGCAAACAGGTGCACTACTGTTCGCGGTAAGCTGAACCACAAAACTGCATCATTTCTCGCCGGGAATAGCGATACACACAATATTCACAATATTAATCTCCATCTTTGTAATTGCAGAGAATGCCAGCTCAAGGATTGGCCGGTGCACAAGGATGCCTGCAAGGCAATCTAATTTCACATCACGGCGTTATTTTACTCGTAATTAAAGAGAACATTCCAAAAATGTAACACGCTCCTCCGCTTTTTTTTCTTACGCTTTACTGTGGATATTTTTTTGTTTTTATTATTTAATCAATAAAAATCTGCCACGTAGTCTCTCATTCAGCAGGCAGAATCAGCGTTTAGCTGTTCTGTCTGAGATGGTCCTTAACCACATCCAATGCGGGCGTTTCCTCACCGAAGTCCTTGATAACGACGACGGAGCAGCCGCACACCTTGCGGGGCTTGCCCTCCTTGTCGATCTTGCACAGGCCAGACCATTCGCCCAATTTCTTGTGCGAGTCAACGCGGATCAGGGGAATCTGATGCTCGTTGCACAGGGCAGTGACCAGCTTCTTGTAGTTGGGCTCATCGAAGGATTCCGCCAAAATGCAGAGAACAGCTTGACGCCTGAAAAAAACAACGGAAAAGCACATTAATATTATTATCGCATTGCTCCGAGTATTGTGCACTTGTTCTAGGCTCGATTGAGTGGCTCAGTAATTGGAGATTGTTAATCAATGTAAAATTCATAAACACGGACCAATTAATTTCATCACTGTGGGATGCGCGAAAGCTAAGCGCGTTTACACTAGCATCGCTTCTCTATAGTGTAAACGCCGCAGCATTAGGATTTTTATTGTTGTTTTTGCTTACTTGTCCAACGCCTTGCAGGCCTGGTGAATGCCATGGACGAGTCCATCGGCGATCAGCGACTTCTTCAGCACTTCCTGGAGCGCGGTGTTTATGTCCATGGCGCCGCCAAGAACAGGGGCAGCGGAGGGCACATCTCTACAGGGGTAAAAGGAAAGAAATATGTCAGTTTGCATGAAATTATCACAGACAGACTACGCAGAGGCTCATTTTAAGGGGAATATTCAGTAATTGGAAGGTTTTTAATCAACGTAAATTCATAAACACGGACCAATTAATTTCATCAACAAAATAATAGACGGAATATTTCTTTCAACTCAGAATTTATATATTCTGCACTTACACATCAACGTCGGCCATATTTGATAGGTTGAGGTTGCGCTGCACTGCAAACAATATGAATAAAACTCTTATTAGTAATGATTGCGCACATATTTGCGAATTAAATTCGATGCGGCTTCGGCACAAAATTAATACACTTTCGTACCTTTTTGACAACCGGAAAGAAAGAGACCCAAATCGTGGTGCAGCCAACTTCATGATATTAGTGATGGATTTGACAACTCGATAGCAACCTGCCATACGAAACCTGGTTGCTATAGAACCTCGCTGTACAGAATCGATAAATTTTAAATCGATAAGAATATAATAAATAATGCGCCAATAAGAAAACAGTTTAATTGTTCAATAATGCTCATAATAAATTTGAATCTTTAGGCCAACTGATTTTGCTTGAGCTTCTTGTGACTATAAAGGTAATACATAATGTAAACTATCGTAATCGGAAAAATACATCGGTGTATTTTAGTACATTTTTAGCGGCCGATATCTGTCATTTTGCGCCCAAAAACTTCGGAGCCCAGCAGCTTCGACAATTAGGCAAAGACGCTATAAATAGCTCGTAATAGGTGTAATTTAACTAAGTCATAGGTTATAGAGCGATATCAAGTCAATTGTAGACTTCAGCTTCATAGTGCGATAACGTGCTTATGTTTACATAAGCAGCCAGTGAGGAATACAACGACAACAACAATGACAAGCAAGCTGAAGTAAGTTTAGTTGCTCGGCCCCGCTCAGCTCTGCCCCGGCAATGGGTGTACGTAGTATACGCAGTTTGTCTACAACAGCACCACGTGCTCGTGTTGTTCGTGCATATAATTGCCGAAATTTACAGTAACATGTGAAAATCGTGTGCCAGTCGCGAGCCTCTGTGGCTGTTGTTGTGTGTGTGTGTGTGGGTTTGTGTGTGCATGTTGTTATCTGGTGTTGAATTATGTTATATAGTGTAGACTTTCGCTTGGCATCGGATTGGGCTATGAATGAACTCTTCCAAACAGTTGCTAAATTAATGTGCTGTGGCGATAACAGAAATTCTTGTTAACAAATACAACAAAAGCTTCGTAAACAAGCTAAACATACAGTGGCTGCCATTCAACTTGCACCAGCTGTGATACGTAGAATTTACGGAAAAGCAAAGTACTATGCCGGCTCTTCCGATATACGAGGGTCGTTCAATAAGTCCTTAGAAAATCCGAGTGAAGAAATCCGAAATTTTTTTTTTTGGACGGGATAAAAATGTTGGAACAACGATTGGCATAGTGTGTAGAGCTAAAAAGGGACTATGTTGAAAAATAAAAATAAATTTCTGCAAAAAACAGTGTTTTTATATTTATTATTATTATTTATTTTTTCTAAAGACATATTGAACGACCCACGTATTTATTGTTGATTTTTATTGTCAATTGTAATCGCATGCGATTGTTGAAAAATACCCTAAATTTCTTCCGTATAACTGTCTGTTCTTCCTTTGACTTTCCATACTAAAAAAAAAAAAACTTAAAAAAAATCATTTAATTTACTGAGGCAAGGCATCGTGCAGTGTGCGTAAAATTACAGCCGACACTGTGCCGCTCTTGCGGGGGCTATCGCCGCGGTTCATCGGCGACCTGCTACTTGTCTGATAACTGCTTGCGTCGGCCGGACCGTCGGTTTCAATTGCTAATTAGACTACAAGCTCTCGAGTGGGAAACATGTGCGACGAGAAGTGCCTGAAGAAGTGCCCCAACGGATCGAGGTTTCTCGCACATATAGACTGTGGTGTGGCGCGACTTGAAGCCTATGCGCTATAACGATTGTCTTGTCGTTTCGTTCGCAGGGAAGGTATCCTGGTCGGTTGCGGCAATCCTTTGCTGGATATTTCTGCAACCGTGCCCCTGGATTTCCTCAAGAGATATGAGATGAAAGAGGATGACGCCATCCTGGCAGAGGAGCGTCATATGACCATCTATCGCGAACTAGTCGATGGCTTCCAGGCAGAATTCCTAGCTGGCGGCTCGGTGCAGAATTCATTGCGTATCGCGCAATGGATACTGGGACAGCCCAACGTAGCTGCCTTCTTCGGTTGTGTGGGTAAGGATGACTACGCGGATATACTCAGGACGAAGGCCCGCCTAGCCGGCGTCGATGCGCACTATCAGGTGAGCGAGGACACGCCCACTGGTACCTGTGCTGTCCTCATCACGGGCACGCATCGTTCGCTGTGCGCCAATCTGGCGGCAGCCAACAAATTCACCATCGATCATCTGGAGCAGCCGGCGAATCGAGCGCTGATCGGGAACGCCCTCTACTATTATATATCAGTAAGTGTGATGATATTTGCCGCACATGGGTACGATTTTAATGTGATGCGCTTTTCCTAATCGTAGGGTTTCTTCTTGACCGTCAGCCCGTCCAGCATAATGCTCGTGGCGGCCACCGCCCATGCCAATAAGCGACCGTTCCTCATGAACCTCAGCGCACCATTCATATCGCAATTCTTCATGAAACCGCTGCTGGACGTCATGCCGTACGTTGACATTATCTTTGGCAACGAGTCGGAGGCACAAGCCTTCGCCGCCGCCCAGGGCTGGCCCGCCGATGGGGATCTGCGTGAGATTGGCAAGCGCCTGGTTGCGCTGGAGAAGAAGAATCCGGAGCGGCCGCGCATTGCCATACTCACGCAGGGCTGTGACCCCGTGCTGTTGATTCAGCACGATTCGGTCCAGGAGTTCCCAGTCGATCGCTTGGCGGTGCATGAGATTGTGGATACAAATGGCGCTGGGGATGCATTCGTTGGAGGATTCCTCGCGCAGTTTGTGCAGGGCAAGTCGCTGGACGTGTGCATACGCTGTGGCAATTATGCGGCTGGTCACATCATTAAGAATCCCGGCTGTACGTATGCGGGTGCGCCGCAGTTTGTCGAATAATCCATTAACACACACACGCTCACACACACACACACACACACACACACTTCCACAGACAGCCACACACGCTCGTAGAGTACAGCGAAAGCCTAAGCATTGCGCAAATATATTTGCATTCTACTGCAATTAAGTTCAAAGAGTGACTAAGACAATTTTGTTAACATTGATAATTATTTGTAAATATAATCTACACACACACACACACAGAAACACACACGGACACAGGTACAAACACACACGCAGTTGCCAACGATCGAAACATGCGCCTTGTGGTTTATATACAAAGTTAGAGCAATATTCGAATTTAAATTGATAATGATAATAAAAAAAGCGAATCACAAACAACAACAACAACAACACACACCTGAAAACATTACTCTGCACTTTTGACACTGATAGTTGTTCTGACCCGTCGATAACCCCAGCATACTTCAATAATTAATTCGAACTACTCTCATGTATCTGTATCTAATGCCTTGGGCACACGCTGGCCAATTGTGAGTAATGCCACTAATCTAATCTGTTGGCAAGATTAGTGGTATTACAGGGACGAGCCTGGAGCTGCAAATATTGTAGGCCAACTTTATATACAGTATTCCACTCACAGATAAGCCAATTGAAATATTGCCTATATTGGCAAGCTCTCGCGGTCAGCACTACTACGCGCTCTCTTGCGTCATGTACTTGATTTACCAACATCATAATCTGTTCCTAATCTGAGAGTGCAATAAGTTCTAATACCCTTGCAGTGTCGATCTAATAATGTGCGGCTGTCAGTTTTAGCCAACTTTATGCTGAACGCTGTAAATAAGTCGGAACGAGCCAGATTAAAGCTATATATCGTGCTTCTGCCATATAAGCTATCGGTAGATTTTTGTTCTTCCTGAAGATATCGTATCCAAAAACTTATAAAACTCGAATCACTCGAATCGAATCACATATAGATATATAGCTGTCGAGGGAATAATCATACCAATCCGGGTTTCTATAAGAGCAATCGGACAAAAATTATGACTTTTTAAAGTATTTCAATATTAAATTGGATAAATACTAGTCCGAAACCTTTCGCTCATTTGCTATAGCTATAGCTGAATAACAACTAACATAAGGTAACTGAAGGAACAATAGGTTTAAACAACTGAAAGGTAGTGCAAACTTCGGTATACCGAAGGTAGAGCTTCGTTCTAGTTCTATATTTAATTCGTTGTGTGAAATCTTTGGAAAGAACAATTGCAAGATCTGTACGTTCTGCATAGTAGAATAGTAGAAACGTGAATTTATAATCAGCTCGACGGATAGAGAACAGTTCAAACTGTTACTGTCCGCTTTTGTGTGGATGACATTTTTGATCCCGTACTCTGGCAGCGGCATGCCAATGGCTATTCAATCAGATAGCCTCTGATGAAGGGCAGGCCGGTTGGCACGCGCTTCTGGTAGCGCTTATAGTCCGATTGAAAGAAGTTCAGCAGGGAGTACTCCTCCACGTAGATGCGGTCGTGAAAGAAGAGCCAACTGACCAGCGTGTAAATGCAGATGCACAACGGATTCATCAGGATGATCTGTGTGCCGATGGACCAGTAGAACCAGCCCACATACGACGGATGGCGACTGTAGGCGTAGACGCCACTGGTGATTAGCTTGTGGTCCGAGTGCTTCTCATCCTGCACCTGTTGCGGGATAACACGACCGATTAATAAACCCGAATAATATGCTCAAAGCATACGCGTGCCTACCAGATGTGTGAAGCTACGGCCCGCTGTTATGATGGCCACCTTGCGAATGACTTCTCCGCCAGCGCAGAGCACCACGCCCAGCAGCCAGATATGAGCGTAACGCTTGAACTCCGGCAGAAGGTAGATTTCCAGTAGGAACTCTACCCAGCTGGCAGCTGCGGCAAGGCCGTAGTGCACCGAGTGATTCAGCATGAATGAGTCCAGCGTCAAGGTGCGTGGATTGGCCCAGGCGATCACCAGGAACTCCGAGTAGTGGAAGAAGGACATGAAGCAGCCGTAGACACCAAACTGCTGCCAGCGCGTGGGCGCGAAGCATATGACTAGAACGCTCACAGCCATGGTGAATCCCAGGAACGAGGCGCGTATGGCAACCTGAAGCGAAAACGAAGCGGATAATCTATTGGTATGGAATATGCAGGTGAATGAGTCATGCCCGCGCAGGTACCTGAAAGTCGTTGTTCCGGAGCACGAAACGTATGACCATGTTGATGAGCGCATAATAGAGCACGGGTCCCCACAGGATGGCGCCCCATACGTTCGGCACAATTCCATAGTAGATTTGCGGCACCGACGGCAGCAGGACCAGGCCTGCGGTGACCAGAAAGCAGTAGAGACTCACGCGTCCCTCGTAGCAGAGCATGTCGAGTCCGCCGGATTGTGCAGTGCTTGTCGAGGGCCTTTGATTGTTTGCGCACATTATAGCTAAATCACAAAGTTGTTTGTGCGGTTTTTGGCAAAGAACTCATTGAAATTTGGCTTTTTTACAGCATTTGGGCGAAAACGTAAATAAACAGTGTAAGACCGGCAAGCAGAGTTATGCCATTGACAAGGTTACGCTCGCGCTCTAACCGCTACGCGTCTGCTTCAGAACTTTGTAAATATTGCGCTTTAATTTCTGATATAGTCATATACTCGTGAGTAAAAGCATTTTGATCTCTAAGTTATTAATATACATATTATTTATAGTAAAATATCAAATCAAATCACAAAGTTTGTGACGTCAGATTCCAGGTACAATCTTCTAAATGACACACTAATCGTTTGTATCTATCGATACCATGGAGGCAGTGTTGTAAATATCGATAGTCAGCTGTGCATGCACGACACGCAGCTCGATAAATTTGTTCATGCAGGTTATGTAAATTGCAAGATTTTTTACTTAAATTTGTAGAAATTATTGTCCAGGTTGACAAAAGTCGCATGCCATGGTGTTCTTAAACCTGCCGCTGTTGGTACGCGCTCGCGGTCCTGATGAGTTCTGGCGTAAAAGGCGGATGTTCAAACTTGCCGCGGTAAGTAGGGGAAACCTCAAATAAAATATATACGTTTTTTGAACCGGACCAAATGATTTCAGCATTATCGCAGTCGCACCCGCAATGTTTATTCCTTGACCATACGCAGCGTCCACCGAGCTCTCGCCTATGCCACCAAGGGCCGCAAGCTCAAGAAGCTGGACATGGCACAGCTGTGGACGACGCGCGTAGAAGCCGGCTGCCAGCAGTACGGAGTCGCCTTGGACACCTTCAAGGAGGGCCTCGCACGCTCCGACATTCTATTGAACAAGTGAGCATGAAGCGACATAATCTATTGGCAGTTGTTTGAAATTGTCCACGTCTTTCGTTTAGAAAAATGCTGTCGGACCTGGCCATTTGGGAGCCGCGCTCGTTCGAGGCATTGGTGAGGATTTCACGGGAACGCGCCGCTGTAGAGGGCCTGCCCGACATCAAGCGAAGATCGGCCTTTAATCAGGTCTACGGACTGAACAACTTGAAGCTAGATTAGTTTAAGTGTTGCCCATACATTGTACAAAAATATAGTTTTACACATTAACTGAGAATTCGGCATTTATTTCCGTTATGCAAACAAAAACATTGCATTTCATTTTTATTGTAGGAGTTACATACGTACTAAGCGAAAACATAGAATTCATAGAATTTTAGCGGCCGTTGTTCTCTATTCTAATTTAGCCAGGATATCCGACTCGCGGAAAAGGAAGAGTTCCTTCTTCTCGTCCAATTGGACCTTGGTGCCACCGAATTCGGGCAGCAGAACGCGGTCGCCCTCCTTCACGCCAATGGGAACATGATTGCCGGTAGACTGAAGCGAGTTCAACAGTTGTTCTATTAATGCAATCGTCTTATAGAATTATGAAATACTCACAGCATTGCGGGCACCGGGACCTACGGCAACAACAGTGCCTTCCAGCACTTTGCCCACAGACTTCTCTGGCAAGACGATGCCACCTTTCGTCGTGGTGAGAGCCTCGGCGCGTTGCACCAGAATGCGATCCAGCATGGGGATGATTCTCTTAATAGCGGCAGCCTGCACATAAATTTGGAAACAGAAATGATATTGCTTAATTGATGTTGCTCTCGCAGTTGTCGCACTCGTTGGGCTCAGGCAGAGTTACACAACAGCCCACCCCAGCCCGGCCCGGCCCGGCGAGTTATCAATGTTTGTGGAAGCTTCGAGAAGCTCATCTTAAATTTATTCTACAGCTTGTCGTTCTTTTTAAATATTGATTGACTTATTTCTTTTCTTACCATTTCTATGTGTATAAATGCAAGCTGGAGCTCTTTATAAAGCGAAACTTAATTGATAAATTGCAATTGAAGCTCAATCACACGTGCGGCCCGGTCGCAGTTGTTCGAATTAGTGATGAAAGCATATCTCGTTGCGCCCTTGCATCGATGCTTTTGCTATCGATGTATCGCATTATCGATGAAAGAATGCCGCGAAAAGACTCAGTGCAACCGTTTATTAAATAATTATTGAAAGTTAATAATTAAATGCACAACTGTATTATTACTTTGGAGAATACAATAAAATAATATTTACCGAACACAATTCTGTCGATTTTACACATATTTTATTGTAGCAATTAAAGGTTAGTTTTTGCAGTTCACAATAGACATATTCCTAAAGTGATTTCTATCAAAGATTATAGAACAGATATGTATACTAGATAGGATATGAGAGCCTCAAAGGTTTGGAACTTCTTAAGGAGACGGAATCATGTGTAAGCTTGCCGTGCTTGTGACTACGTGATGTTTGTAACAGCGCGAAGCTAAATTCCAAATGAAATTTAGCTGCTCGACATGAGATGCAGAGAAAAATGCTCGTGCTTTCATCTCTCTTAAAATATAAAAGGAACTTCTGCAACCCCATAAAGTATTGTTATACGAGAGTCGTTCAATAAGTCCTGAGAAAATTCGAGTGAAGAAATCCGAAATCCCATTTTTTGGACGGGATAAAAATGTTGGAAAAACGATTGGCAAAGTGTGTAGAGCTATGTTGAAAAATAAAGTGTATTATTATTATTCATTTTTTCTAAAGACATATTGAACGACCCACGTATATTATATCATATTATATTGATCAGCATCATCAGCCGAGTCGGTTTAGCCATGTCCGTCGCTCAGTATACAATCAGAGTTCGCAAATAACTGTCGACCGCTTTTCTTCTTGCGCTCTCGTTGCGAGCATAACCGGAAAAGTTCATACGCTCTCGCTCTGAGCTAGAGAGTCTTGCTGTCTTCATTTATGTTTTCGGTTAAGCGCTTTTCGTTGAGCTTTTTGTATTTCGGTCTTTCAAGGAGCAGTGCGCAAAGAGCGGAACGAGAAACGCTCGCACAATACATTTCTATACATTTTCAATGGATGAATGGTATAAAAATAACTTAAATGCTGAGCTATATTACGACGAACTACTCAACCATTTTCGAAATTTCATAATGTGGATCTATGTAGTTAAATCCAGACCTGCTGCCATTTCGCATATTGATTGCGACTTGGTCTGAATTCTTATTTTGGTTAAACTCGCAGCTGAACTTCGAAGACATTTCGTGCAGACCAATGCAAATATTTCCATAAATGAGTCGATCGTGAAGTTTTTGCTGTAATATGGCAATCTTCGCCAGGTGCTGTAACTGTCCATTCGAAAGGGGTCGACCTGTAAAATTCCGTTTCGATTCGCTAATCTGCAACAAGGAGTACACATACAGAGGAAAAATTAAGTCCTAGTTATAAATTCAAGTCACATTAAGGTTTGATGTTTATATAATACTTACGCCTTCGATCTCTTCACAGGTTAGTTGCTCTGCCGGTATATTAAATACAAGCGATATGGTTTCTCTCAGCGAAAATATTGTGCGATCTTGTCGAGCCACACATAAGGCCACAAACGTATCACATATTCCATTGACTTTAAGTTTATGCTGGTACAAGAGCTGATCGCATATTCGATGGCTGTAGTGCATTATTTTGCGGGGATACTCCTCAATAAAGAGACTAGATAACTCTGGGAAAATTCCTCCGAGCGCTTTGATATCAAACACATACGTATTATTCGCTGTGGCTATGACAATTAAATTTTGACTGCAATGACGTCCATAAAAACTGGGCTCTACTAGCACCGAAATAATACTCTGGTCGCGTATGTCATGGATTGCCATATGATAAGACTGATCTGCCTGTTGAATGAACTGTATACGCTTCAGTTTGTTTTCCAGTGACAAAATCTCGTGTGGCAACAATTTGGAACACTTGATCCACTCGCTCGTTCCATGTGATGCTGCTGTGGCGAAAGATGCTACGCTGTCGTTGTCGCTGTCGTCGGGATCTACCCATTTGCTGTTGCTATCACACATTCCTATACAACATGAGACAATAGTTTGTAGGTAGCAAAAGCAAATCGAATTCAATTCAAATTACCACAAAAAGAACTATTTGTACACTGCTTCTGCTAAAAGCTTGCAGCCCTGTGTGTGTCACTGACTGTAACTGTTCTTTTATATTTGCTTCCTTTCACTTGCTCTTTTATTGTCGTGTTTGTTTTGAACACCTTTTATGTGAATACAAGCTCTATGAACTATACATGCAATTAAAAACCTTAGCACTATCTTTGATTTTAAAACACTACTGAGATTTATTTATGGTGTGCTCAAGTTCATGCATTTCTTCTATCTATTTTATCGATTAAGCTGCGCCCTCGAACTGTCACGAAAAGGGAATATGCTTAAGACTGCAACTGGAGATGGCAAAGCACGGCGCCAAAGAGATCGCAGTGCTTGCGCTTCTCGATTAATTTGCTCATTTTCATCTCCATCTCTGATTGTTGCTCATCTCTAGTCAACTTGCACACATGTGCCTAAAATGCCATACATATATATAAATACACAAATACAACAGAGTTGGCGCTCAAATCAAGTTACAGAGATTGCAAGTTGCAACTCTCTTATCTACGTGCAACTAACTCCCTCAGTTGCAGCTGCAAAGTTAGCCAATTTATCAAATGGCCTCCCGATGAATTTGGACAAAGTAATTTGCTCAATCAGGCCAAAGGCTTGGGATTGTCTGGTCTCGGGTTTACCCAAATGTTTTAATTGTCGAAATTACTAATTGCAATTGATTGCTGCTTAAGCAGACCAAGCTGCCCAAGGGAAGCCACATCGAGTTATCATCTGGAGTAAGAGGACTCAGCTGCCATGACAGCCTGACCAGGCCGCCCAGCAGACAGTAGACAGGCCTGTGGACGGAGCGAGTTGCAACGAAATTGACCGGCTTTATGTTGCCAGGTTTACGGATTTCGTTTGGCCAAGCACTGGCAAGTGGAAAGATTCAAATTGATTTGTGTAGATATATTTTAATCTTATTTAAATTATTGCAGGTCGCACGACTTATTGCCTCTGTCTGATTTTTTCCATCAAGTACAGGCTTTGCCTAAGTGCCGTGACAATAGCTGGTTGGTATGACAACGGCAGAGTATAACAGCAATGCAATTCTGTTATATTTAGATCTCAGTTTTATTTATTGCAGTTCGCACGAGTCTCTCTTTGCTGTTTTGATTTGCCAACCAAATAAGGCCTATGCTATAGTTCCCAAGATTTAATGAGCGTAAGCAGGCAAACATGTGGAATTATCATTTGATATCAAATAAATATACACACTGTTATCCCCCTGTAATTTCAGTTTACGTTCGGCTCCCTCTGTGCGAACTGATTAAGAGATTTACCAGCGCTAAGCGAAAAGGTTAATTGCTTTGTAAGCGCCTTGATGAAAAAATGTAGAGCTAACCACAAGGCAGCCATAGCCAAAGCCATAGACATAGCCACAGTTGGAGCTGCAGCTGCAGCTGCAGGAGGATGCGCTCGAGGTGGAGGCGAAGGCGAAGCTGACTCAACTTAATTGGCGCACGAGGCGCATACTTAATGCGCTTAGATGCGGGCCAGGCTCATCGCATCGCCCCATTGGCAGTGCCATTGCCATTGCAGAAGCCGCTTTTGTGCTGCCACTAATTAGATCCGACGGCGAGAAACCGTTAAATTCTCGCTGCACTGGAGTCCGCGCGGCGTAAGTAAACTAAGTGTGAAAATAACTTCTGTTTGCTCTCAGCCAGGAACGTTTAGCTGTCTAGTATAGCATAGTCTATACGGTATCTACTCTATAGTATCATTTTGTCTGTTTAGCCCTGCTTAGGATTTTCTAATGCACAAATCGCTGATTGATTTAATTTCATATATTATGCACAAATTAATTAGAATATTAGAGGAATGTAAATAAGGCACAGCGAGTAGGCAAATATTATGCTAATTATATATTCCGATTGTGCGCGATATGTGCGCAAATATATATTTATATGATACATTTCGGGGTGCTGCAGCCACGCGCGGAGGCGGGACGTGTGATATGGCTGTGATTCGATGTCATGACTTAAATCAACAATAACAAGAGCAGCTACAGCAACAGTAACAGCAAAGCTGATGCGAACACGCGACGGCATTGACGAAAATAAGTAAAACAAGAACAACAAACAAAAAATGCCACAGTTGTTCGACGGTTTAATACCGTTCACTCGGTTTTGTCGTAATAACTTCATTTAAAATATCTGTTGAATGATTTTAAATATGCACAATATTTCATCAATAAATTATATTTAACATAATATAATTTATATGTTTAAATTCAAAACTGTCGAATGAGAATATGGCAAGATTAAGACTAAGTTTTAGATGCAGATAATAATATTATTAAAAATCGACTCAAGTATATTTTTTTTTCACATGTTTACAAAGCAAACATGCCCCGCTTTTACGCATTTCCAATGAGGGAAGGGTATAGAAACAGAAGCTGAAACAAAATAAATGAACGGCTGATTGCGTTGGCGTTCGGCGTTCGGCGTTCGCTGTTTGATACTTTTGCATGTGTAACATGAAAACGGCTTTGCATGTTGTGCTATGCCCGAGGCAACAACAACACCAACAACAACAACGACACACCGCAGGCAACAACGTAGCACTAATTACACTAATTGTACACGGGGCGGGCGTGGAAACACTTCGAGCAACGATGACGACAAAACTCCAATTTGAACTTTGACTCTTGTGTCTGTGCAAGTTTTGCCGAAATGCCGGTGCTGCTCGCGTGACACTAGCTGCTTGCTATGACAGCGGCGGCATGTAACCACAATTCAATTGCAGTATAACAGACAGTTTTATTATATTTACGTATAAGACTGCAGGCTCTTGCAAATTGCATCGAAGTCGACTACTTATATACATTTCGAAGAGTCTCAATTAAGCTATTTAATTTGTTTCATTATTGTTTTTTTTGTTCGAAAAGAATTGCAGCACTTCTGAGTTTCTGAATTTCACGTGCTCAGCGCTGCTGTGTGGCCTCAACGTCATCGAGTTAGCAGGCAGACTCGTGCCGCAGCACGTTGCGGCACATCGCGTGCTCGACGTGTGCCGACTGTTATTACGTATACGCCAGCGCGGCCAACTGTGCTGAAATAAAACATTAAATTACGTAGGTCGCTGCTCGACCATTGTTTCTGTCTCCAGCTCCAGCTCCAGCTCTAGCTCCATCTGCGATTGCGACTGTGACTGCGACTCTGTGGCAGGTGTGGCATACACGTGTGCAGAACTAAGTATGCATGTACGTTTGTGTGCTGGTATGTGTGTGCGAGTATACCCTGCACGTAGCAATCGTTCTGGCCGGGCCGGGCAAACACAGTCATACAGCTAGACACACGGACGGACTGGATTTTGCAGTCAGACAGAGGTTCGGGAGCGTTGGACCGCCTGCGGTTTCGTTTTGAAGTGGCCTTTAATAGTTTGCTGTCTGCAGCTGCAGCGAAATGTGGCATACTATAGTATGCTGTATGCTGTATGTGTGGCATGTGGAATTCGCTGCTCGCTCTCTCGCTCTGTCTGTCTGCGTGTGTGTGTGTGTGTGTGTGTGGTTGTGGCGTGTTGGCAAACCAAAGAGCAGTTTAATGAAATAGCAAAGAAAATTGTGGCAACATACACACATACACACACACACACACACCTGCACAAATGGCGCAACTGCAACGCGAACTGAAATTGTAATTATGCCGCAATTGCAATGCAACAAGGGCTAAGCGAGCGTCGGATGGCCACAAGCTGATTTACATATAATAGTTCTGCGGCCAAACTTGGCATAAGTTATGGCCCGGCCCGGAACCAAAAGAGCTGCAGAAAGAGCGTGGCATTCGGATCTGCGCCGCAATCCGCAGCCGAATCAATTTATCAAGCAACTCTCAGAGTTCTCATCATGGCAGAGACCTGAGGTTGTTTGGCTAAGCCAATACAAACGTGTTTATCTAACGCAGCTCAGTCAAACCTCGGCAATTATTGTAATGTTTATGTATATGTGAAATTTTGCCAGCTCATCGAGTTGTTCCGGGAAAACGCTGGCATTAGATGTTATCATAATATTTGGCTAATATCCCAAGGGTGTGCTTTCCCACTAAATAATGTGCTATTTACAAGCTTTTCTAAGAAATATGGCACACACATACACACACAGACACGCACGCACATATGCACACAGCAACACACAATCAGGCCAATGATTTGTATTTCGAAAAAAGCAAGTACAAAATCGTGTACCGTGCGAGGTTGGAAGGCAGGAGGAACATGAAGGGGGCGGGGCTAAATCGAACAAGCAGCAATTGGCAATATTTCAATTTCATCAGAGACTTTGCAACGCCTGCGGAAAATGCCAAGGCTTAGGCTAAATCCAAAAACAGCTGCTGCTGCACAAGCAGCCACAAACATGGCTTTAATACTTTGGGCCCACAAGCCCAAACATCCAGTCTCAATAAAACTAAATGAGTGTGTGTGTGTGTGTGTGTGCGTGTGCGTGTGCGACACAGCAAATAAACAATGGCTAGCGTACAAATATTAACATTGCCAATAAACATAAGTAAAGCACAAACTGGCAAAGTGGCAAAAGAACTCGGCAATAATCCTCGAAATAATCATTATGGTCGTAAGGGCAGGCCACGCCTGTGTGTATTGGAGCTATGTAAAAAATGCAATGGCCTATTGAAGCAATAACAACAACAATAACGGTAAACAGCGCCACAACAAGTGCAGCAACAACAACAGCACAGTGGACACCACTGAAATATATACATGGCCCGGGGTGTATTAGAGACTCCGCTTCAGATTCAGTCTTTATCTAAGCAGAGATCTCTAGGTACTCGCACACACACACACAGGCAGGCAGGCATACACACACGCAGACACATGCAGGAGGGCAAATAAAGCCCACAAGCATAATCGGCCTAGATTTAATGGTATTTTTATGTAAGCAAAGGATTTTTAATTGCTTATATGGAAATTGCCAGAGAGAGAGAGAGAGAGAGAGAGAGAGGGAGCAAGCCAGAGGACCGCTTGGGCCACGACCCACTTGGGTGCTCAATTTATTTTTGTGACCAGGTGCATTGCAAATTAGACAAAAATTAGCAGGGCTCTAGGCGCCAGAGCGTGTGTTGGCCTGCCCCAGAAATTTTGATGATAGCTCTGGGCATTCAAATGCCGTGTTAATTAGTTTTGGGGACTTGGCATTGCATATGTATGCATGTATGTGATGACAGACTGTGTGTGCTGTGGCTGTTGATTGATAGAAACTGGTCGTAGCTAAATTAACAGAAGTTCGACGTGATAAGGTGTGGGGCTAAGCTAAGCTGATTAGAGTTTCGGTTAATTAGAAAGATCTGAATTATATCATATGGTATATATAGAAAACTATGAAATCAATGAATTACCACTTCTATTTATATGTACATATTTGCAATGAATAAATTAAGCTTATTTGATACACATTTCAATCAAGAGCAACTTATTGACAGCAGGCAACTCTAAGCCAACCAGAGCAGCGAGCAGCTGCTTCTGAGCAGAACTACTCTGACTACTTGCACAGCTACACTCACTCATGCAAGTGCTGAGCGCTCTTATTGGCTGCCTTTTTGAGAGAAGTTAATTACGCTCTCATTCTGATCGGTCTTCTCCTTAAATACACACACACATGTCATCCCTTGACTGCCTGCGTCTTGCTCAATCGCAGCAGCTCTCTCCTCACACACGCACACGTGCTCTGTAAATGCGCATGTAATAGTCTGAATATCTTGATTCTCATTGGTTGCCCTTGGCTCATGCTCTCTTGATCGCTGCTACACATACGCAAGCTAACATACATTACGCATGCCAGGCAAGAGCGTAGCTCAACTTAAGTACTTTAAACACTCTCTCCGTATTCGACTGCAGTTGAAATCTCTTAACCAATATTGTTTGCCATTTCACGTAGAACAATGGGAATTATGATATTCAATGATAAAGCAAATTCACTCTCTGCAGCTCTCTACTTTGATTAATGTACTTGCTGCAGTTTCACTAATGAATTTTAAATAGGCTGCAGAAAGGAAAAAATGAGAGCAAGAGAGTGCGAGAGAGGGTGAGAGAGAGAGAGAGAGTGAGAGAAAGGAGGTCGTGAAGAGAAATCATAAATCAAGAGACGCTCATTAATTCAGATCTTGACAATTGGTCAATGTACACGATTTAAAATGCATTAAAAGGCAACATAGAAGACAAAAAACGAACGCAGAATTGTGTCGAAACCGGGAGGGAAATATAAAAAAGTAGAGCACTGTGAAGCGCACGGTGTACAGCTACAGCTCAGTGTCCTGGCCGCGAAAATGATTAATGATAAATTATTTAAGCAGCGTTGACAGCGAATAAAACAACAACAACAACAACAACAGCAACAACAACAACTACAATAAGAAGAATAAGAGAAGCGGAGCAGGTGGAATATTTACGAGCATTAAATGTATTTAAAATGTTATTACAGTCCGCTGCGGATGCGTCAAGCCGTCAGTCTTCGTAGCACTTGATGACCCCGAACCGAATAAATCATGAATATTAAATTGGATGGGGGGAGGCAGGATAGGGAATGGCAGGATGGGAATGCCCCTTAGGAGTAGAAACAAAAGTCAATTGCTCAAGTTCATTGACGATGGGACACGCGGCGGGCACTCGAGAGCTTAACGGCTTAGAAAATGCCAGATTTACCAGATACCCTGGCCCTGGGCATGCAGCGGGAGGGCAGGCAAGCGGCTTGTGATAAGTCTGCCATAAGTTGTGCCATTGCCAGTCATTTGATTAGATGGCCAGCTCGAGGGGAGCACATGTTTATGCAATTGGATTCAATTTTACCAGCTTTTGGGTCGAGCGATTGCTACAAAAGTCAAGCGAATACTGCCAAGTAGGAGGGCGAGGGGAATGCCGGCTGCCCTCTCTAAGAGCTGCTTCGTGTGTGTGTGTGTGTGTGTGTGTGTTTGCATGCATTTGCTTTACGGGCATTTTCGGTTTTTGTTTATTAAATTCCGGCCAAGGATTTTTGAGCTTAACTCGAATTCCTGTCAAGCATTTGCTTGCCACAAACTGTGAGCATGTGCATGTGCGTGTGTGTGAGCGTGCGTGTGTGTGTGTGCACGTGCGTTATGCAGCTCTTAAGCACTATGCATTTTTAAAGTTTTCATTAGTCGAAACTTTGCTCGTTGCCACAAAGTGGATAACTTTCGCCCGTTGAAAGCATTTTCGGCAGCGATGCGGGAGTACGCAGCGGCAGGCCGGGAATGGGGGGTGGGGGCGGTGGGCCTCCAACAAGTCGTACGATATGTGCACGCAGAGCGTGCATAATTGCGCAGACTATGATGCCTCATTTGGAATATAACGTATGGGTAGCACACAGCAGCCACATATATTCTGTATATATACAGCACAATCTGAACAATTTCTGCGATTGCCACTGCATGCCGGAGCTCACCTCTTGCCACGCGAGGCGAATTGATAACCATAAAGTACACAATCGGCGAAGCGCAAGTCGAAGTAAAATACAGACGAGACAAACAAGCCACAGGAGCAGGGGGAGAAGGCAGCGCGGGCGGAAGACAGCGCAAAGCTAATTTCGTCTAAGTGGAGCAGCACAGCGAAAATGCCGAGATTTCGTGCTGCAATGTCAGCCCAATTTCAGATTTGCCAGACGCCTCTCCCCGCCTCCACACTCTGCCCGCTTTCATATCTGTTGCCTGAGTTTTACGGCTAACTGGAGAGAGGCATAGCGACAGGAACTGGGAGAGAGGGTGCCCGAGAGCGGAGCAGAAACCAAAACAAACGACAAACAATAAAAATCGAGTATACGCAATGTGTGCTTAAAGGATCAGTGCACGTGCTCGACTGTGTGTGTCAGTGTTTATGTGTGTGCGTGTGTGTGTGTGTGTGTGTCTGGTTGGCTGGCATTTTCAATGTCTTTTGGAGTGCCCGACTGCCAGTTAAAGTTATTGCTGCATAATTTCGGGCGCAAAGCATTTGCCTCTCACATAATTGCGGGCATAACGAGGCGCCGCGTCCAAGTCTTAAGTGAAAGCCCCAGCGACGCCTAGCCGAAAGGAGCATATTAAAAAATATATGTATGTATATATATAGCATCGTTCTCACATTGCCTGCAGTTGCCGCATGTTGCGCTGGCGATAAACGTCGCTTGTTAATGTTTATGGGCCTGGGCCCGAGCCTGGACAATTGTCCTGCGGGACGCTGTCTTTCTGTCTTCGGTCTGCCACTGTGTGTGTGCGTGTGTGTCGTGGCTTATGGCCAGGCCATTATGGACAACTGCAATGGCGACAATAACGTGTCGTTGATGTTTCACACCTGAGACACATTTGCCCGGAATGTATGCACGTCTGGGCGCCCCGAACAGGTGGTTGGCGCAGCGCCCAGAAGGCCGCCATTGAAAGCGAGACTACGCCACATTACATATATATTCATATATATATATATATATATGTATATGTTTGAGTAAAGGCATGTATATGCATATACCATTTGCATAAGCCGAGAGAGTGAGAGACGGCGCTGAAAACGTTGCCAAACTGGCAAATGCAACACAAATTTTGCGGTTTTGTGGTTATCCCTTTAAGAAGCCAACGGCAACAATAACAACAACACCAACAGCAACAATAAGCGTTACAACAACAAGAGCCGCGCGCCTGCAGGCTGTAAACGAGTTTGTGCTCGTTATGTTTATGGCAGATTTTCGGTTGCAAAGCATATTTAATAAATAAATTTACATGGGATTTGCAAGCTTCTCGCAACGCAGCTTCTGGCAAATTGAAGGCTTTAAATTAATAGGATTTTCGCAATAAAATAAGAGCGCCAATAGAGCCGCTTTCAAATCAAACTAGAAAGCGGTCTAAGGCTTCGCTAGCCTCTGGCCTTTTCTATTATCGCGGGCAACAATCTGAGCCTTTTTTGTCATTTTTTTCTAGCCTTAAACTCGAAAAGTTGTGCGATTATGCGTCTCAAACTTTGTGCACAATTTCCCAGTTTTCCACTTTTGTTGCAACATTTAAAGCGCGCCTCGCCAGGCCCTAATTAAGCGCGGCACACAAAACGACGCGGTGAATGCCTCGCGGCATTTTGCCAATCAAATTGAGCATAAATCTAAACAGAATTCTAGGCGCATGGCAGGGAGGCTTGGCGGGTGGAGTAGACGGAAGCAGAGCTGTAGGCAAAGCGGAGGTGGAGGAGAAGGAGGAGGGAGTTTAATTAAACCTGAGGAGCGCTGAATTTAAACGTTTAATTGAAAAACTTTAAGCGCGACTCTCTCCCTGGAGAATATAAACGACAGTTTTTAGTTGTACAGAGCGGGGGGTGGGGGCGGTGGTAGTGTGGTGTTAGCGTGCTACGACAGCCATCCAATACAATGCCACAAGCGGCAACTTTGACACAGACTCAAACGAAATTCTCGTGAGCGACAGTTTTTGTGCGTCTCTTCGCCGAGAGTGGGAAATAAATTCGCGAGGCTCGGCGAAAAGTTGCCGCCGCGTTCGCTCGAAGGATGCCAGCAGCGAAAAATTATGACAGTTGATAGTTGCCACACACAGAGCTTGCAACGCTGCAAGAACAATGGCAACAACAGCGGAAGCAGGCGCAGCAGCAGCAGCAGCAGCCGCTTTAGCAACGGCATTAAAATCACTCATACGCACAGTGTGCGGGCTGGCGAGCAGACGGTGGGGAACAAAGCGACTAACGTCAGTTTTTTCGCCTGTTGCCCTGGGATCTGGCATTAATTGACACGTGATAATTTAATTAACGTGCCTGCAAAACGTGGCATCCATCCAGCTCCAACTAGTGCTAAGCGTCGTCATCAGCCACACATCGCACAACGTACAACGCACCACGCACCACGCACATCGCACATCGATGCTGCAAAGAGCCCAAAAGAAACATCGCCCGGCGCAGTCTGCTAATTGGGTCAGCTTTGAGGGCGTACCTCTGCCTGCTTGCCTGCTTGCCTGCGCGCCTGCCCCGCGCCTCTGCCCTGCATTGTTTTCGCTTCGGCCTTTGGCCGCAGGCGGAGCCCAGAGTTCCATTGATGGAGTGTGCCCCTTGGCTGTTGGCTGCTGCTGCTGCTGCGTTGAGTGTCTCTTAATTACACTGTGCGACGCTTGTTGGCAAAGGGGATTTTCTTGTTGTTTGCAGGCGATGACGACGCACCGTTACAGTTTTTTCCCACACCCCTACATGTCTTCCCCCTCTGTATATGTGCAGATAATTGACAACGGCTCGGCAAAGAGAACACGCATATGAATTATTCTGACTCCACTCTACACCTCCCCACCGCTCAGTAATAATAAACCCTGGCCTGTCTAACACATTTAGCGTAAATTACGCACGTTAAATGGGCTGGCGGCTTGCTTGTACTTTAGTTCTTTTGGGAAGCTTCTTTAATATTCCGAATTTATTCGCAAAGAGAGCAAGTTACCAGTAGATCTGCTTATGTGCAGTAATGCTTTCTGCTTTAACATATTCAATTGATGTTATCTGTGTGCAGCGCTGTTAAGATCGATATTCGGCTCTCGCTGTTACTAAGCCAATTGTATGCTCTATATCTATCCCGTTTACTCCTAGTCCTAAGAGCATAGACTTGTGTTGCATTCTGTTAACATTTTTCTGTTGCTTTACATTGCATCTTGTGCATCCATGTGCATACTGTTAGACGCTCTCTTAATTAACTTACATACATATGTATAAAAGTTACAGAGACTTTAGCGTTTTGCGCTCTTCCAATTACAGTGAAACACTTGCGATGTTAGTTAAATGTTCTATGAAGTACTTAACCATAGCCTTAAGCTAAATTAACGCGATTAAGCGAATGAGCTTAGTCAACCAACGAACGACACATGAAAGCATTTTAAGCATACGCGTGACCTAATTTAACAGTGGGTGTGCTAGCATAATTATCTATTTCAAAACCACTAAGGGAATATGATTTGTTACTCAGCTGTTTTACGACATACCTATATAACAAGCGTATTTCATTTCCATTTTATTTTTTTCGTATGCATTTGGTGTACTCTTTTAGCTGCATATTCGTCCCACTGTGCTGCAGCGCGCCAAATGGGCTGAGCAGAAGTTAAGTGCCGCTTGAGCCTTTTTAAATATAGAGCCTTACACTCGCTCACTTGCATATGCATGTGTACCATATATATATATATATATATATATATATATATATATGAATATGTATATGTATATAAATACGCATCATTGCCAGCCATGCCCAACGCCAGCCTGCCGCCTTCCAGCCACCCTTCGTTGCCATTGTCAACTGACAATTCACCGCTGGCTATGGTAGGAGACGTAGGGGTAAGGGTAAAAAGAGATTGTAGTGCCAGTTAAATGCAAATATTAATAGCGCAAATTTTCTGTTGCAGCGCACGAAGAATGTTACGTTGTGTGCGTGTATCTGTGTGTGTGTGTGTGTGCTTGGGTGTGTTTGACACGAAAAGCGTAGATAGAAATGTGTTATGAGGACATTTGCAGGAAGAGACAGCATAAAGTATGAAGCGAAATAACATGGGGAATATTTTGGGGGCTGCATGCATGCGTGTATTCATGTATGTCTCTCTGTAGCCTTCTCTTCAATGTGTTGCAGTTGCATCGCTTTGATTGAATACACGCAGGGAACTGATTGCATTTTATTGCACACGAATCGGATTAATTTAGTCGCACATTTGTTTGCTCACGTTGCAGCAGATTGTTTGTGCTACCAATTCGATTCGATTCGATTTATTTATTTATGCATTTTATTGGACGCACTCGCTGCTCGCACATGCATATGTTTTGTCTGAAATCACGATTTAAATAATAAAACTGCATGCAAATCGAGTAGGGCGAAAGAAGAGCAGAGCTTTCTATTCAGGAGAGCAGGCAGATAATTAAAGTTTCTACTTAGAATTTGAATATTTGAGCTGCATTCGTTGTCTTTGCCCTCCTCAAATTGCAGTCAGAGCTGCAATTGGGCACTGCCGACAGATGGGGCCCCCAATAATGTGGCCAACTGAAGGCACTTGGCAAAGTTTAATTAAAGCCAACACATGTCATGGCAATGCAAGGGCCAGGAAAAATGGCCTGCTTAATGAAAGTTATATTAGAACCAGTCAAAGTTATTGCGAACACATGTTTTGAGCCGAATGAGTCTGTGAGCTGAGAAGAAACTGTTACTGCCTGGAATGCGTTTGTGAAGAGAAAACAGTCTAAACCAATTTAAAATGAGGCTGCTTCGGCTTAGAATTAGTCTGCAAGCAGAAATGAGTTTTCTTCTGAATATTATCAGCCTGCTAAGAGAAAAGACACAAGAGATTAGGACTGTTAAGACTGATTGGGAGGCTGCATTCTCTGAGCTGCGTGTTGGGCTTAACTGCTGAGTGACTGCAGCCTCAACTGCGCTTGCACTGCTGAGCTTCGCCTTTTGTGAACTAATGTAGTGCAGTGAATTAGCAGGAGGAGTGGCACATATGTGGCTGGGGGAAATCAGGCATCATTAATTAGCGAGGCCCAGCTGAATTGGACTGGCTTAGGCCGGCACAGGGCATAGGGCATAGGGCACAGGGCAGGGTAGGTGCAGCGCTTGCGGTTGCTTGATTAAATTTCAGCTGCAAGCTGCTTGTGGTAATTATGACACCTCAACACACACACACACACATACACACAGATACATGGTCACTGACACACACACACTCATACACATGCATAGTCGTCGTAGCATGCACGTGCAATCCTGATGAGTTGTGATTAAGCGTACGAGTCGAGGGCAGCTTTGAAATATGGCACAATCAGCGCATTAAATAATTAAGTGCTTAATTAAATAAGCAGCAGTAGAATGGCCAACGGCCAGTGGGAACATAATACCAGCTGATTCAGCTAATACACTCTGCTCTCTCTCTCTCTCTCTCTCTCTCTCTATCACACCCTGACTATCTCTCTCTCTGTAACTAATTTTTGTATTGTATTTCGTGCGCTAATGGCGCATACAAATGCGAGCGCCCCAGGACAAGGAGGTATTATCACTGCTCATCTGTGGTATGAAGGGAAGGGAAAGGCATTAGTGGGTGCAGAGCGCAGTGGAGGGTCAAATGAGCAAATGTACATGACATGCACATCACGTGCGGCCTCAAATTTGTAATGAAAATTGAATAAGAGCCGAATGAATGTGGCAACTTGGCGGCGGCCTGTTGCATGTCTCTACAGCAGGTCCATCTGTATAAACGCTATATGTACATATATATTTGGGTATGCATGGGCGATTGCGATAAGCTCACAAAGTCAGCTTTAATTAATGCCAATTGATTACAGTTCGCCTGCTTGTTTCGTGTTAATCGGCTGACAACTTCCATATGGAGAGAAAAAAAAGTACTTGCTTTAATTAATTAAATTATAAAATTCACGAGATTCCTCGGAATTTATCGATTATGGTTAATTGAATAAAATTTCTATAATTTTGTATTTATTACTTTTGTGCTACGAATGTGAAAAATCGCTCAGCTCAAACTTACAGCTGCTTGAGCTTGTCGAATTCAAACGAGACTTTCTTTGACCCACGCCGGCTGCCCTGCCCCGCTGCTCCAGGCTGTTTCCGCCTCCCTTAATGCGTGGAATATTATCGTCGAGATAAAATTCCTCCAGCTGTTGCAATGCATCTCGCAGCTCCTTGGGACTGCTGTGCTTGACGGGATGCTGCGATGGGTTCTCGTACACGATCACCTCCATGGGGATGCCGACGCGGGCTGCTGTTGCTGTTTTACTGGCCAAACCGGACTTGGCACCACTCGCACCGATGCACATGAAGTCTCGCACCTCGGTATCTCGCAGCAGCAGATAGTTATCTTCGTAGGGCAGGAAATCGCTGGGATTCTGGAAGGAAGTGTAGTCTCGCACCACTCGCACCACACTGCGCGAGTTGAGGTAGTGCCGATCGTAGACTGTCATCGAGTAGTACAGCCGGCGCGTTGTGCAGGGCGACACAAGCCAGACGACATAGATGACGGCGTTCTTTCCATTCATGGCAACCAGCTCGCGCTCCAGTTGCTTGTCCTTAAGCTGGGCATACCACGTGCTGCGACAGATCATCATCATGATGGGCAAATGATTTTCGAACCTCCGATTGTTGCCCATCAGCGCCGAGTTTGGCATACACAGATAGCTCAGGCCCGGCTGTGTCTCTGGCTGATTCTGCATACCGGCATACATAAAGGTGGCCACACAGTGGTTTTCGCCATGCTGAAAGTATGTGGGATCCACACAGACCACCACGGGCTTGTGCTCGAAGATCTCCGCCGCGGTGGTGTTCGGTGACATGACGTGCTTGTGCAGCATGTGCAACATGAGGTTGGATGGAAAGATGACCTCGGGGCATCTTCCAACTGGACAAGTGCCTGGTACACGCGAGAGTTCCTGCACAGCGTCGCGACGCTCCTGCTCCTGACGCTCCACATCCTTCATCTGCTGCAGCTTCTTTTCCAGACTCTGCTCGATTTCGAGCTGCATTTGCTTGTCTGTGTGGGTTTGGTCTCTAGGCATCATGTCGACTTGGAATTTGTGAGTCAAAACAACTAAGTAGAGAATTAAAATCAGAGAAATTAGAGACGAATCGAGTCGAACGAAAAACCAAAAATAAATGAATTGAATATAAAATTTAAGGCGAGGCATACATGTTCTATCGGATCTACGTTTCTAATATTCGAAATTTAGTCTCTTCAGTGTTTTTTCTTTGTTTCTTCTATGGCTCTCTTCGTATTAGTGTTGAGTTAGCAGCGATGGCCTTATGTTATGTTAACTTAACATTGTGTTAACAGTAGAATTTCGGTTTATAAAACTTCGATTCCCCCCATGAAATACCCAACAAACGAGATTAGTTTTAAATTGGCTTTTCGACCCCGGAATTTTTTCATATCTAACTATGCGACCATCCTCTTCCTCTTCCCATTCCCGCTGCCATTCCCATTCATCTGTACTGAGAGTGCGAAATTCTCAATTTTACGCACGGCGCGTCAGAGTTGTCAGAAAAGGGGATTGAGTGAGGATGAAGGAAAAGCGGATGGAGGGAGAGTGAGAAGGAGGGGACAGGAGGCTAGACACACACCTTTTGAACTCCCTTCGGTAGTGTCAATAAAGTTGGAGGCGTTGCATGCCACAAAAGGCTATCGACAACTGTGTAATTTGTGTGTGAGTGTGACGCGGAAATTCCTCTGCATTTTCTTTTTCGTTTTCACTTTTCTTATTACGTTTTGAATTTGAATGAAATTCTCTGCGTAAACTTGAAGCAGAGCTACAGCCGGAGCCCAGATACTATGGCTAAAAGGGAGCACATGACCTTTTTGCGGCTCAAGGCTTTGGGCTCAAGGCTCAGGGCATTAGTGTGTTGGCTTTTGTGGTCAAATTGAGATGTAGATGTGACATCCGCGCACCCACGTCAAACTTCCGACATGTCCGAGTCGAGTGGGGACATGACCCAGACTTATTTGCGATATATTTTTATAGATTTTTACTTGTCTGGCTTTAGCTTTGGCTTAACTAATCCAAATGCGATTAGTGGGTTAATTAATTCTCTTTTTTGGCAAGCGAAATTAAAATGTCAAATTTTGCTCAAACATGGGAAACGCAGGAAGGGAGGAGCAGAGGCAAGTGGCAGCCAACTGACTGTCATAGTCGTCTAATTTAACGCTCTGTGGTCTCTGTATCTGGCCAAAAGTTGAAATTGAAGTCGCAAACTTTTCGCATTGCCCGCGCGCACCTCTCTCTAAATGGCTTTGAATGTCGACCATTTTTTGCTTTTGTATTCCCGCAGTCCAATCCAATTTTCATTTTGTTCTTGGCCAAGTTGGCAAGATCAAAAGTGGCAAAAATGAAATGCACAACAACAAATAGTCTGACGAGAAAAAAAGGAGAAAAGCAAAGGCAAAGCAAACGGAAGGAGCAAAGGCAGGCAAAATGAAGAGCAGAGCCATAACAATGCAATGAACAACTCGAGAAGAGAAGCCTTCATTTTTTTCCAGCTGACTATCCCACTTGTTGGCTCATTTTGTGGCCAGTTAGTTGGCAACAGATTTGCTTAGCTTCTCTCTGATATTTAGCTTAGCATGGCTTGAGTGCGCTTTCAAGTTTCTCTTTAGACCATCAGACACGATATCACAACGTTAACCAAAGCTCTTTATAGCAGACACTACAAGAGCAAGGGCGACTGAGTGAGAGCGCACATGCCTGCTGCAGCGTGCTCTCTTAGATCCGCCATGATCTTGCGAGAGTCATTGGCACGCACAACATGCGTGTGTGAAAGGGATACCAATGTTATTGCTTTGACTGCCCCATTTGCGGCGTGAGTGTGTGACAGAGAGAGTGCTAGTGGGGCTGCGTCTATAATTGCAATAAACGCCACGGACCAATACAATGCGACGCGCCTTGCTGAGCATAAAATCTGTTGCTGTTCTTTTTGTTTTATTGAAATTCTGGTAATTTTGTGGTATATATATTTGTATTTTTCAATTTTTAATTAAAAGAAACAATTCTGCCAAGCTGTTGCTGCAGAAAACGAGAAAAACAATTTGGCGAAACGCTAAAAATCCCCCTTTAACGTTATCTAAACGCAATGCAGCCGAGCGTAAATTCCAGCTGAGGGCTCTGCTGCCAGAAGCAGGCCAAAATAACGCAGATAAACTACGCTGTCAGATCCTGGTATAAAGTATGCGTATGCTAAATAGTGGAAAATTTACTGTTACACAGCTGGGTTCAAATATAGACAATGCTTGATTGTCTGTCTGTCTGTCCTGTACTTGTAAGCAATTAAGCGACGTTTTATTTCCGTTTTTGAGTTATTAAATTAAATACTTCGTACGACATCAGATAGCTCAGTTGTTGCTCTGCATTCCTCACCCCCAAGACCATACACTATGAACATTAATCAAATGCTCTGAGCTACAGAGAAGCTTCAACATTTGACACAATGACAATGGGATCAATCAGCAAATATATTGATTGACATATCAGTGTGAACATGGAACAGCAGAGGCAACATCTACAATGGGCAACAATATAGCGGCAACATTGACAGGCAGATGAGTGCGAATTTGAAAAGCGCATTTTCCGCAAATTATGCAATGCCAACGCGCTGTAGGATAGTAAATATCTGTGTGTGTGGGAGGGGGGGGGAGAGAGGGGTTGGTAAATCGGCACACAATTAGCCAACAAATGATGAAGTTTTGCGGTAAATTTGCCAAAATTTATGCGAACTGCAAACGCCAGTGAAAATGTACTCATTTGCATGTGAGCACAAACACACACACACACAAGCACAAACACAAATACGAGCGTATAAACACAAACACACACAGGCACAGGCTGGCACTTAATTTGTAAATATGTTGTATGCGGCTCAGCGAATCGAAGCTGAAGTTGACGGCACACACACACACACACACACACACACACACACACACATGGACAGATGTTGGTAAATGTAAAGTTGATTTAATTTCCGAGCGATACGCAGGCTAATAAAGCATAGGAACTTGAAGCCGCGCCCGATTAAAGAGTTCCCATTGGATTTTTCTCGACTTCCCTTGACTCCCTTTAATTGAAAGGGACAGCGACGCAGTCGGATCGAATTCCGACGTGCAGCATTGTCGAGTCGAGTCAATCGTTAAGCGCAGACACGTACGCGCCTCTGTATCCGTATACGTATCCGTATCTGTGTCCTGTTGCCTTAACGACCCTTGGCTATCCATTTGTATGGCCCAAATCCACTTGAAGGCCGACATATGCAAGCAATCGATGATAAATGATGACAGAAGTGCCGTTAATGCAACAAAAAAATAAGAAAGAAGAAGCAAAATATGCGCAAGAATCGGCTGACCCATAAATATGCCATCGCTTAATATGTATGTCTCTCTCTCTCTCTCACTCTCTCTCTCTCTCTATACTTATCTATGTCATCGGCGCCTCGGCCCCGTGGGCCGCGATGACCTCCAGCGCCGAGGAAGAATTGCGGCATTTAACTCCACGCAGGCGTGAGCCGAAACATCATTAATTTTCTTATATTCTCATATGAAATTTATTATTATTGATTTTATGACGCACAACCCCGTGTATGTGCGAGTGAGTCTGTGTGCGCTTACATAGGTCAACTTCCTTTGATCGAATGACGCAGCGCTTTAAAGCAACTTATCATGCGGCGTATACGTATTACACTGTAAAAAATTACTTGCCGCTAACAGTGTGTGCAGTTATGGGAGAACGTTGACTGAATTTTGTTTGCAAGAGATGTAAGCACTGTAAATAATCGAACTGAGCTACACCTGGTGATTTTTCTATATTCGTTTTTTTTTTTTGAGCAGAGCAATTTACGGCGAGAAGACAGGAGAAAGAAGTTCAGATAGTCAAAATAAAATAAAATAAAAGTTTTCAGACCCACTGTTAGAGCTCTATACTCTGCTAATGTACAGTAGCAGAAGTCTGATAGAGCTAAGTACAGTAACAGAAGTCTGTTATAGAAATGTACAGAATTGGTTGCTGGCACTGCACTGTTATGAAACGATCACTGTTAAGTAAAATATTTTTAAAAAAGTTGCTGAAGTAAACTGACAAATATTATACGAATTACAAATTGAAAAATATTATTTCTGCTGGAAGCTCACTTTCATTTCAACTGTCTTTGCTAGCCAGCAATTTGTGGCTGAAAACTGCTACTGCCAATTGCAGTGGAGCTGCGGTGCTGCGGCAGTTGGCAGTGTAGTTCTTTCAGTTAACATATACATGTGTATGACTGTGTCTATGTGTTTTTTTGCCTTCGGTCTGTTGGCGAGAGAGTCAAACGAGGTTTAATTTAAAATGAAATACATCAAGTTGGCCAATTATTTGAGCAATTTTGCAAATTAGTAGCTCGGACTTTTTCAGTAGCCCGAAAAGCGCCAATTACCAGTAAAGGGTGTGTCTACCCGCCACTCTGTGTGTGTGTGTGTGTGTGTGTAGCATATTTTTGTGCAGTTGCCGCTAATTACGAACAGCAGAGACAGAAACAGAGAACGCGACGGACACAGAGACAACTGCAAAAACGCGAGAAATGGGCCAGCAAAGTCAGGGCCATAAAATGCAAGGGCCAACAAGCGGGCAGGTGATGGTTCGGGGCCTTGTCTCAAGGGGCGCTGGTCCCCGGTCCCCGGTCTCGGGGCAAGGCTGCTGCGTCTTCAGTCTCAGTCTCGCATCTCGAATCTCGTGGCAAACAATATGCCGAAGAGGCAGCCAAACGCATTAACACAAAAACAATTGTCTACCATAGCTGACGAAGGGTGAAATCACAATGAAACAGAAAGCAGAGAGGAATAGGAATAGTAGACAGGACTGGGGCCGGAGACTGGGGGCAAAAGTAAAAGGTGAACCACACACAATGAAATTTTAATTAAGTCTGAGCCTGTTCGCCTTTTGTGCTGATGCAGCCAAATGAAAATGCCACTGATTATGTTTGCATCTCTCTGTGCAAGTGTGTGTGTGTGTGTGTGTGTGTGTGCGCCCGGGCGAGTCTAAAATGTTGGCATACATGCACATACATACAAACATTTTGTTTACACTCTGTTTTGTTGTGTTTTCTTCTGTTCTGAATGGCTGCACAAATACAAAATGTCGACAGACTCCCGTCCGTCCGTCTGTCTGTCTGTTTGTCTGCCTGTCTGCGTGTGTGTGTGTGTGTCTCGGTCTCTGTGCAACATAAATGCATTTGTGTAATTACACAACAAACACAATTGTATCTATAACATGTACTTTGTAGCCTTTCATACTTCATCCTTTTGCTCTCTCTGCCCCTCACTCTGTTTTCTGACAACTGGCTGCACTTTAAAGCCGTCTCTCTCTCTCTTTCTCTCTGTCTAATTGAAGCTAATGTGCTCAAGGAGTATTTAACCTATGGCACAGATCGTTTAGATAATGCCTTCAAATGCTTGCCAACGATTCTGTTAATGGGTTTACTTTGTAAGTGCATGACTTGGGAACGAAGTAATTTCCAGCTTAAAATGAAAAGTCTTTGTCGCAACAGTTGCCAGGGCTAACCTCAAGTCTTAATCAGGCCTGAGATTGCAGTAGCAACGCAAATCGCACAGTTTGAATTCCATTTGCCAGTGATGTTATCTTTTAAAGTGAACTTTCGCTTGATTCCTGATGCTCTGCTGTGTCTGTTAAAGTGCTTTCACCTCGCTTCGCAGCGCAGTTGGCCTTCAAAGTGGCAGCTTGTGGCCAAGTGCGTCAGCTTTATTTCAATTAATTAAAATTGCAGCTCGATGCATGTTGCATCCGTCCAGGCGGAGCAGCAGCAGCAGCAGCAGCAGCAGGAGAATTCCCAAAGCTCAGGGCAAAGGTTGACCCTGACTGGGGGAGAACTGCGTCGAGGGATGGCAGCACAGTAAAATGCGTTATTAATTCGAACTTTCGACAGAAAGAGAGCGAAAGAGAGGGAGAACAAGAACTGCTGCAAGTTGTCGTTGCGAGTGAAGCGCAGCGAGCAGCGGAATCCTTCTCCCTCTTTGCAGTCGACGGGCCTTGAGTGGTCAGCCACGGCGTTAAGAGGCGGCAATTAATCAGCACTGAAATTGCCACAGAAAGAGAGAGGGAGAGAGGGGAGAGAGAGAGGGGAGAGAGAAAAAGAGAGATAAAGTTGTGGCTCAAAGGCATTTGGATTAAGGCTCTTCTGCGTAACGCTCGAAGAAAGCTCGAAAAGAAAACAGGAAAACACTGAAAACAGAGCGGAAAACTTCTGTGAAAAGTCGTGCAGCAAAAGGCAAAAGGCCCAACAACATAAGGAACAAGAATTACCAGTGACAACTTTTGAGCTGAATACGCAAATAAAAAGTTGTTCGCTTTAAAATTGCAGCAGAAATTAAATACGGGGATTTTCTTAGGCATTTAAATCGAAACAGAGCTCCTACTATGTTATTTATAACATTTATTTGTTCATATGGATGTGTTTGCCTCTACTAAGTTCTCTCTTCTTATGTCCTTTGTTCTTTTTAATTACTTAAGATATCCTCTAAGTTACATAGCTCTGTTATTGGCTCTGACTCTGTCTACAATCATCTCTGTTAGCTCTCTGCATGTTATGCTTAACAGTCTGCAGATAACAGTGCTTCAACTTAAGTTATTTACTGAGCGCTAAAATTTGTTAATATTTTCATTTAAACTGAAAAGTTATTTGAAATTTGCAGAAGAATGAAGCGCAAACAATGTTTTAAATATGCATGTTGTTTAATCAGGCTAAATTAAATGCGGACCATGTGTTTGCTAATACATTGCCGCATTTAGTCGGTTTTGTGTGCGATTGCGGGCAATGAAAAACGAGCCGAAAACTGTCAATTGGCTGGTGAAATGTTGGAAAATTTCATTAATAAATAAAGAGCAGGTCATGCCAAATGTGGCCGTCGCAAATACACACAGACAGACGGATGCAGATAGGCAGGCGGGCGATTTATTTCAATCAGTTTGCAGAATTGCGCATACGCCACGTCAGCCCAGGGGCAACAACAACAGCAACATTCGACAGCTGAAATCATTATGGCAAGGGCAACACAGCAGCCAGCAACAGAGTCGAAGCTAAAGAATATATCGACATGCAATTCGACAGTTTGACTATTTGACTTGAGCACACTCGGATGCCGCCAGACAGCGGCCCGTGCCTCGTGCTCGCATCCCGACCCGGAGCTCGGTATTTCCGTCGTGCAAATAACGATGCAACACACAGCACAGGCTGCTGCTGCCAGTAGTGAAGCGGCATTAAATAAACTCGTACAAGATGAAAATCGCAAACATGCAGTTTTTCCCTGCAGTCCATGGGGAGGCAGAGGCAGGTCCATAGCCGACGGCAATGGCAAAACTTTTGCTCAATGTGTGAGTAAATAAAATTTGTTTAGTTCGCAGGCGCAAAACTGCAACAGCAGCGGCAGCAGGCAGCAGCAGGCAGGCAGCAGCAGGCAGGCAGCAGCAGGCAGGCAGCAGCAGGCAGGCAGGCAGCAGCAGCTGCAAATGCCAGCCGTGTTGACGTGTTGCATTGTCGTTTGTTTACACAACCGCACACAACGACAAGTGCAGGCAACAAACTTCAACTTTTCTCGCCACCAAAACCTCACAGCACATTGCCAAAAATGTAATAACCACTTTAAGTTTTTAAATTCCCGCCGAGCAGTTTTGGTTTTGTCATATGCTAAATGTACTCGTTCCATATTCGTATATTCATTTTTGTAGATCTCGGTTTGCTTTTGAAAATATCGCAAACAAAATTCATCAAATTCAAGCTGCAACTTGTTTCGAAAAATGTGTCCAAAATTAATCAACATCGGACTGCTACAGCATGGAGTTTTCATAAAAACTAATGAATGGTATTTCAGAGTATGTAATAACTGAACTGAGGCTGTACAATGACCCTTAGATCCCGTTAAGTCATTATATGAGCGGAATATATGTCAACTATTTGAAAGAGTATGTAGACTTCGTATAATTGCATTCCAGCAGAGCAGTTATACTCTGGGCTTAGTCATAGCTCAACTTTACTCCTTTTCACAGCGAGCATTTATCAGTATTTGCATAGTTTATAGCAATATATAGTATAAATAGCAGCACTCGTATATGTATATGCGTAGGTTTTATACATTTTTCAGGCCTGTTGTTTTGGCATAAACTAATTCGCATATGCTTTGCTTTATTACTCTATGACGGAGTCATCAATCTAGTGCCTACCCATCGCCCCCGTGCGTTCTATATGCATAAAAAACCGAGGCAGCAACAGAGACAGCGGCGGGGGAGCAAAGCAAAACGTTTCGCTGGCGACTCACGCGTTTCAAATAAAATGCTGCCAATAAAATGCCACAACAAGGAAACGTGTGTGAGTACATTTCTGGCGCACTGTATGAGCTCGAGCGCATGTATGTGGTGCGTGTGTGTGTGTGTATGACTTTGTTTATAGTCGCTCTGATCACGTGCTGCGAAGTTTGGCGGATGGGCCGCTGCCAGAGTCTACTCCGTTTTCCCAGTATCGTAACGAATCCCTTTATGCAGCTCACGCAGTGCGGTCCCACTGTAAAAACGTCTAAACAAAGCGAATAGAATCAGAGCAACAGGGACAACAACAGCAATAATAATTCCAATAAATGTGCAAGTCATACAGACGGCACACCTACAAGCCGACAAACACAACGGCATACATACATGTATGTCGCTGCACAGAGGCAATAAAAAACGTCATGAATATTAAGAGTTTCGTGGGCTTGACTAGAAAATACTCTTCGCTTAAACTCGTAGCTGTAAGTTAACATAACACGATCTGTTAAGGTGCGCTTATGTTATTGATTGGAACAAATGAAGCTGTAAGCTTACAGATCATGCGCTGTTAAAGTTACAAACAAGCGTTATTGTTTAAAAAATAAAAACAGAGCGAAATTTGCAAATTCAATAAAATAAAGAGAGTATCTGTCTGTCGACACAATCTTCGTGTTACAACGCCTAGACTTCGTTTAATTAAAATACTTTGGGATTCAGCATTTCGATTACGCAATCCAAACAATTGTGCAATTAAACGAAATTTATTTGTGAATTCAAATGACTGCAAATATGGAATATGGAAATTGATTGCATAACAATTAAATAATCTATTTTAATGAATCATAATTAAATGTTGGCCCGACAATTGGCGCGAGTGCGCACAATGAAGCTGACAAAAATAATTAAACGACCGCAGGCAGATAGACAAACATTTGCCCGACAATAGACAAATTGAAGTGAACGGAGAGGGGGAGAGGGAAAGGGGTATAGGTGCGCTTTGTTTGCCGCGCGTTGCGTATACGACGCGTAGTGCGAGAGAAAATAAAGCACAGCTTGCAAATTGCAATGTTAAGTGCGTCAACATGGCGCATGAACATTATCCCTTACTCCCTGAGTCAACACACCCCCTTCCCCGTCCCCTACCTGCTCTTGTCGTGGCATAATGACGCCAGCAAAACGACGACAAATGCACGCAGCCCTGCCTTTTCCCTCCTCCTCTCTGCCTGCACACACACACACACACACACACAATTCGCGTGGACTGCAATAACAAATATTGGTCGCTGGCGCATTTTCAATTGCCATGTGATATAGTAGTGTCGCGGATATCTATCGGATATATCTATCCAGCAGGCAGTACTCGTTTCATTTGTTGTCGAGCTGTTTGTCATGCGACTCTTCTGCTATTTATTCAGCCAAAGTGCCCGAGTGGCGCACAACAATGCCATTTCAACAGTTCTGATCGATTAATGCAAGTAACTGCTATCTATATATATAGATGCATTTACTCAGCCCTAATCAGCTTAGAGTCCAGACTCTAGGCTCGTCCACCTGTACCACTGCTTGCCTTGCCCTCACTCACACATCAGCTGCTTGATCACTTTGCCGTGCTCTTCCATCGCTCTTGGCACTTCGATTTCGCGTCAATCAGGTGTGGCGCTGCTGTGTGTTGCTGCGATTCTTGGCGAAACTCGTTAGGCTGCAAAAATAATGGGCAGCCCGAACCAATGATTGCAATCAGCCGGACCACGGGCGTTAATACCGAAGCGAAGAGCGCGCGTCACGGATGCGAGAGTCATTGTCCCAAATGGCGTAGGACATAGTCACGGCAATCGATTTGCGCTCTGATTGACTACTCAATATGAGTAGTCACTCTGCTCTACGCGTCTCTGCCTCTCCGGCAAACACACATGTCGGCCCATAACGCAGCGAAATTAACAAAAGTCAACGCATAGTCAATTACGGGCAAGCGAGCGTTGCCAATGCACAGGATGCACGCAGCCCTGGTGTCTCATCAGCCAGCCAAACGGTTGCCTGGTCGGCACACACACCTGCGCTCTAAATCGCAGAGCATGCCAGCACACATGCACGGCACATGCACATGCATACACACACGCATACATACCCTAGCGCACTACGCACACACTTTCACAATCGTAACCAATTTGAGGCAGGATTTCCGGACTGTCGTCGACTGAGTGCCGCACAGTGGGGTGAATGGAGTAATATACGACACATATTAACTGAGACCAGAAGCCAAGCTTTTGCTCTTTTGTTTTCTTCTCATAGCTAAATGCTGCTTTCATCCCTTAAAAGTGCCCAAAGTAACAAAATCATGCGCTCTCCTCATCCTTCTAAGCTGCTCTCATTGCAGCAACGCTCTCAGGCGCTCTCGAAACGGTTCTCTTAGCAGTGCCACTGCGAATGAGAGCGCGCCTTGCTTAATTTATGCACTGCATTGCATCTCTTTCTGGCGCTTGCACTCAGCACTGTTCAGTCAAGCGAATACTATAGCCATCTCATTTCCACTTACGTCATTTAGATATGGAGTATTCACACAAGCCACTGCGACTACATTGCGATTGCTTTTCAATGCAATTGGCCCACTGTAGTCGGCGGCATTCGTTAGGTCGTTGGTGGCTTGCATGCCCAATGCGTATTGATCGCAGCACAAAAGTTTAGAAATAATTAGTAAACTTTTAATTGGAAACTAGTACGCACTGCCAAATCGATTGGTTTGCCCCAGCACTCTCAGCTCCTTTCTGACTTCTCCCGATGCCCCGCTCTCCGTTCGCCGCCCCGGCGGATCCCTTTTGCGATTTCTCATGCATTCGCCAGACCCATTCTCCATGCAACTACAGGCCCAGACTATTGAGTGCCCATTCGTTTTTTGGTTTTTGCCGCTGATTTTTCGAGTGCTTTTTACTTCAATTGCATTTTCCGTGTTCTTCCCATGTTCTTCTGTTGCGTGCGTGTGTGTGTGCAAGTTTATTTCGTTGCAATTTTATTCCCTTGAAATTTGTGGCTCCGCACAAATTTTCAAGTCTTTGTGGCTTACAAGGATTTCCTAACGAAATATACACTGCGCGCTGTGGGCCTGAGGCAAAACTTTATGGGTGATACTTTTGCAGGGGGATTGCAGTCGGCAAGTTGTGGGCAGCGAACTACTACTGAATTAGCAGTAAAAATAACAACATGTAACTCCAAACACCATTCCCCCGCCAGTGTAATTACACTGTAAGCTAGCGATCTTTCAGTTACGCCCAGTCAGCTCGAAAATAATGCCTCGCTCGGGATTTATAGTGCGAGCTCGACTAACTCGAGCATTGGCAAATATTTTTAGTGCTTGAAATACATTTTGTTATTTTGAGCAAGTTTCTCGGCCACTTCCTTTGGCCTGCTAACACAATTTCTGGCTCTTCTTCGAGTTCCTCGGAAGAAATTTGATTATAATTCTTTATATTTAGTAGCACACGGTGGCACACGGCTAGACTGAGCGGCAAATGGCCATTTGCGCCGCCGTGCACTTTAAATCTTAAACGTAATTTAATTTCCAATGCAAAGCAGCGTCCAGGGGCATGCCAAAAGAAATACTGAGCACCTGTGCAGTCGCTCCACTGGACGTGCCAAGTGGAAGATGAGTTGGGCAGATGGACAGAGGGACACAGGGACGCACTGAGAGCGAAAGAGCAGGAATGGCCAGACTGTCGAGCTGAGGCGCAGGCGGGGCTGCATATTAGCAGCAAGGACAACAGCAGCAGCCACCCACACAGCTGCCCACCTTCCCCCAACTAACCGATGCGAAGCGCAACACTTGCTTACCATTATTTATATAAGAGAAAACAAGCAGCAGCACAGGCTGCCTGCTATGCTATACGAATAAATACCCTAAGTTTGCAGAAATTAAATAATTATTTATTTAAAGGTGTAGCCTGTAGTCCACATATCTACCTACTCTATAGCATGTGTTACTGTGGTATTTAATATTATATTGTGAGCGGTTGGGCATACCCGACCAGCTGCATGTTTGTCGAGGGTATGCAAATGCTGAACATTCACAACGCATTAGCGTGAATGTTCATAACTGTTGTGCCCTGCAAAAATATCTGTGTGTGTGTGTGTTTGTACGAGCTGGAGGGGCCTGGCTTGGGGGCTTATCATTGGACGAGTGGGTTCGGCTGACAGGCAGTGCGACGACAGCGTCGACGCCGGCGGCGATTCCTACACTGGCTCCGGTTCTGACTCCGGTACTAACTGCGCCTGAGTCTAATGCGTACCTCAAGGCCTTATTCGCAGTGTGCGAGTGCGAGTGCGAGAGCTAACGGTAACGGCCGCCATTTTAAACTCGTTTCGCATGCAGCCGTTTTTGCATTCTTATTTTGCAAGCCCAACGTGAAAATGCCGCATACTATAATGAAATGAAATGTAATTTGCATTTAAACGCACACACAAAAACACACACACACCCACACACCCACACACTGTCATAGACATAAAAGGCAACGAAAAAAGCCCTGAAGGCATGCCGGGCAGTGTGTGTGCAAGGGTTGTGCGGGGGAGTGTGCTGGACGTGCGTGTCTGGCGGCGCATTTACATTAACACCGCGAAGCCCAGGCCTGAGCCGGAGCTGGTGCTGGATCCGAAACTGGAGCCAGAGTCTGAACCCACATGCATTTCATTTCATTAAAATTGCAAAAATACATTTAAAGCGAAGAGAGCCTGGTTAGCATTTTTTTTGCCGGTTTCTTCCTCATTCTGTTGCAGCGATTCGCGCCCTTTTTTGTTGACAGTTTCGTTTATTATGAAGAATAGTTTTTGGTTTTTCTTTTGCACGCATATTAGTTACTTTTATTCCATTAAATTGTTGTTGCCGCTATTTAAACAATATTTAGTTGCCTGGAAGGCAAATAACTTGATCATATGCCAGAGATGATAGATATTTTAAAAATATCGACTTTGACAGAGATGTCATAATCAAAGACCCAACATCGATATTACGATATTTGGCGTACAGCATCGTTACTTTTGCTTTCAACATCGATAGGGCTGCCAGAAGTAAGCAGTCTGCTAATCTACACTAAAAGGAATCTGTAAAAAGTACGTAATAATTTTTTTAAAAGCTACATTCAAGTTTGATTATAACTGTTTGCGATTAGAAATTAGCGGAATAATTCCAACCACCGCCAGGCAATGTTGTTTAATTAATTCAAAGCGTTTTATGTGCACTACATTTCACTTGTGGCTGTTTCAAACTAGATAACATATGTATTTCACATTTTTTATAATTTTCATTTTTATATATTGTCCTATTGTTCGTATTCTCTTGCCGCTTTTGTTTTGTCAGCCGTCCATCAATGTTCGTGTCAATTTCGAATTGAAAAGAGAATGCTTTAAGTTTTTACATATTTATTTGAAACTATATTGATTTATACAGCACAGTTATATTTTCATTTGCAATATATCAAAATGTGATGAATTTCCCAAAGAGACAAATTAGGTTTCTATGGCTCCAACATTTTTTTCAATTATCAAAAAAAAAAGTAAAGGATTTCCTGCTCTCAGTTTAGGCACACAATTATTTTAACGAACTAACGAATTCGGTTGATTGAACACCAACAAAGCGCAAAACTGTACGTTGACATGTGCAAGAGGTAAAAATGGAAAATATTTTATTTACTAACTAAATAAATGACGTTGTTTTCTGCGAAAAAAAACTCTTTTGGATTTCATCTGGTGTGAACTGAATGAACTGAATGAACTGAAGGATAGGTTTAATTTTCGGTCCGGTAGGTTGCTTGTAATTGGTTTCCGTAAAGAACCGCACTCAGCAAGTCTCTTACTGGTTTTTATTGAAAACTTCATACTCAAATAACAAATAAGCGGTAGGCTAACTATAAATAGAAACTCTTCTGCCTAGTAGAGTCAAACAGTATAACTGAAAACTTCTGAACAAACGGAATTTAGTAGCGGAAGCCGGTGAGGGTGCTACGTAGCAGTTGGTTGTCCTGCACTGGGAATCTGCGTCATCTAACTGAAATTGAAAAACTCGATTAAAAACGAGATATATGTATATGTTATAACATACAATGAATAAATAGAAATACTAACCATAAGCAATGATATCACTATTGTTGAAGACAAAACGGATGGTGAGGGCCATGTGGGATATGATAGCTATGGAGCCTGTCTAGCTCCTGCTGCAGTGTGTCGCTCTTTGACTTTGAACTCGCAAGATCAGAGTTCAATGCTTCAATCTGCCTGGTTTGTTCCGAGATGGTCTGATTTTTCCTCATCAATTCTGATTGTAATGCGTTCAGAGAATTAATCTGCTTGTTGCTCTTGGCGAGAGCCATTGAAAGTTGCTCGTTTTCACTTGATAATTTGCTTATCTCTGCCTGCAGTTTGTCACTTTTGGATTCACTTTTAGACTTTAGAGATTCTATTGTTTCTTGCAGATCCTTTATGTCCAAGAGAAGGGGCTTTATCCGATAATATGTGTATAGTCCGCATTTCTCATGCAATTCCGGGGTGGTGGGTCCAAGACATTGCGGCTATGATTGCATTGTGAGTTTCTCTCCAGAACAAACGCATTCCAACTTACCGAATTGATGAGAGTAGTATGGGAGAACTGCTGTGTATAGCCCACGGCAATTAGAATCGTAATTATTGTAATTCGAAAATAATGATATAACATTTTGTTCAAATTACTCGGAGCCGCAATGTGCATTCTGTTGGCGACTTGAAAACATACTGCAAATGAATGCCGAAGCGCTTAGAAATCAACGCAAAAAATGCGATAAGAACGATTATTCGGTTACTATAGCACGATTTTTATAGCACTGCCTAATCGGCGGTTATCTGAGGTTAACACTGAGAGAATGTGAACTTGAACTGCACAAATCTAAGGTAATATTTACTCGCGCTTACTTGCAAGAATATTGAGCATTTGTGCTCAACGCCATCACCACGGTTGACGCACAATTTCGAGTCATTTCGACTTTTGCGGCTATTCGAGTGGCTTGGGCTTGGCACGAAAAGTTTTTTCAATAATCAAAAAAAAAAGTAAAGAATTTCCCGCTCTCAGTTTGTGCACATAATTATTTTAACGTACTAACGAATTCGGTTGATTGAACATCAAAAAAGCGCAAAACTGTACGTTGACATGTGCAAGTGGTAAAAAATGGAAATGTGGTAAAAAATAAAATTTATTTATTAACTAAATAAATGACGATGTTTTCTGCGACAAAAAAACTCTTTTGAATTTCAGCTTGTGTGAACTGAATGGCAAGAATAGGTTTAATTTTCGGTCCGGTAGGTTGCTTGTGATTGGTTTCCGTCTCTTACTGGTTTCTATTGAAAACTTGATACAAAAATATCATATAAGCGGTAGGCTAACTAAATAGAAATTTTTCTGCCTAGAATAGTCGAACAGTATAACTTAAAATTCCTTAACAAACCGAACTTAGTAGCGGAAGCCGGTTAGGGTGCTACGTAGCACTTGGTTGTTCTGCACTGGGAATCTGCGTCATTTAACTGAAATTGAAAAACTAGATTAAAAACGAGATATATATGTTATAACATACAATGAATAAATATAAATACTAACCATAAGAAATGATATCACCATTGTCGATGATGGTGATGCTGGTGATGTGGGTGATGCTGGTGATGATATTGATGATGCTGATGATGCTGGTGGTGATAGGGAGGGAAACTGGGAGGCTGATATGAGGGTCTGTACGTAGAGCACTTGCTTCTCTCCGAGCTTAACTCCTGCTGCAGGGAGTTCACTCTCGATTGCAGGTTCGAGAGCTCAGTTTCCCTCGCTTGGTACGCGCTGCGATGTGAATTCATTTCCGATTGTATCGCTGATATGCGGTTATCTTTGTCGTTGAGTGCAGCCTGCAGGTTGCTAATTGTGTTTCTATGATTGACCAGTTGGTTGTCTCTATCGTCGATAGATCCTCGCAATGAAGATATCTGTGCGTCGCTCTTTGACCTTGAACTCACAAGCTCAGAGTTCAATGCTGCAATCTGCCTGGTTTGTTCCGAGATGGTCTGATCTCTCGTCATCAATTCTGATTGTATTGATGCCTCTTTGTTCGCAATTTCTGCGTTCAGAGAATTAATCTGCTCGTTGCTCTTGGCGAGAGCCTTTGAAAGCTGCTCGTTTTCACTTGATAATTTGCTTATCTCTGCGGCTTGGTTGATTACAGAGACATCATAAGCCTGCAGTTTGGCACTTTTGGATTCGCTTTTAGACTTTAGAGATTCTATTGTTGCTAGTTGAGCCTTTATGTCCAAGAGAAGGGGCTTTATCCGATAATATGTGTATAGTCCGCATTTCTCATGCAATTCCGGGGTGGTAGGTCCAAGACATTGCGGCTATGATTGCATTGTGAGTTTCTCTCCAGAACAAACGCATTCCAACTTACCGAATTGATGAGAGTAGTATAGGAAAACTGCTGTGTATAGCCCACGGTAATTAGAATCGTAATTATTGTAATTCGAAAATAATGATATAACATTTTGTTTAAATTACTCGGAGCCACAATGTGCATTCAGTTGGCGACTTGAAAACATACTGGAAATGAACGCCGAAGCGCTGAGAAATCTACACAGAATATGTAAAGTTATGCGATAAGAACGATTATTCACATAGCATGCTGGGAAACACCCAATCTGCAGTTATCTTCACTGCGAGAACGTGAACTTGAAGCCCACAAATCTAAGGGAATATTTACTCGCGTTTACTTGCGAGAGCAGTGAGCCCATGTGCTCGACGCTATCGCCACTGTTGACCCAAAATTTCGAGTCATTTCGACTTTGCGGCAATTCGAGCGATTTACATTTTTTCAGCCCGGCCCGAAATCGTTCGGCTTGGCTGGGCCATACTCAGCTTGGCCCTGTTGAGGCACAAGCCTGGGGTCTAGGCATTCTTAGTTTCGCATTTGAGAGCAACTCGTTTTGGGTTATTTATGCCACAACCCTTCGGCCCCGCACCACCCGGAGACCCGTAGACCCATAGAACCCCGCTTTTAATGCTATTTGCTTGCCATTTGGGCCAATAAATCATTTTGGGGTGCAGATAAGTAATTTTTTACAATGTTACGTCTACTTTTTCTTACCGGCTGCTGCTGTTGTTGTTGTTGCTGTTGCTGCATTCTGTGCCGCTCTCAGGCTCTCTTGATTTTGGGTCTGTGCTGGGTTGCCACAGCGGGAAGCAAAGCGTCTGATTCATGACGTTGCTGCTCGGTCCGAACGATGCTCGAGACTTGAATGCCCTCGGAGAGAAGCCAGGAGTGAGAGAGAGAGAGAGGGGGGGGGGAAGTCGAGTCCAGAACAGGCTAGGGTATGGTTACCTTCTCTCTGGTGCGCTGCGCTGCTGTGCGTACAATTATTTCAACTGGAAGCGAGTGCAGAGCCCGAGCGGCTGCCTGCTTTGGCATACTTTGCTTTCAAATGACCTTTATCGAAGCTCTGCAGTTATTTCAAATTTATCATAAAATTGCAATAAGCTCCCTGTTCTCTGCTCTCCCGCTCTTCTCCTCGCTGGCACTGCTGCTCGGCTGCCATAAATAGTTTTCGTAAGCAGACATAAAACGAAACGAAACGAAAAAGACAAATAAAAACAGAGTGCACTTTTTATTAGTTATGTTTTGCATGCTTGTTGTTATTTATTATAGGGGGAAATTTACGATTGTTTGCACTTTTTATGCTCGCTCTCTCTCTCTCTCTCTCTCTCTCTCTCTCTCTCTCTGTCTTCTAAAAAGTCGAAACTATCGTTGGTAAATGCGAGTTGGTGAATGCTCTTTAATTTGGTAAGTGATATCACTTCACTTCACTCTTCAGCTTTCGCTCGGTCTATCATTTTTATGCGCTCTCTGTAGCCCTCTTTAAGTAGGACTGACTCCATAAGCACTGCTAGTCACATATCTTCGGCTGTCTCTCACTTTACTCTTTAGCTCTTGCTCGCTCTATCGTTTTTATGCGCTCTCTGCAGCTCTGCAGGTCGTCTGTAAGCTTTAACTAACACTGACTCCATACACATGGCTGTCTCTCTCTCTCACAAGTAATGCGTGGTATATGTAAATCAGGAATAGTTCGAATTAGGGCACATTGAGTGGAAAAGGAGCTTATCATTTACTCGACCCGAGTCTGGAATATTTGATTAGCTGCCAAGTGTCACCTACTGCCAGCGGCGAAATATAAATATTTATATTGCTTCAGCTTTCGAATCGGGCAAATCAGACGTCGTTTCGTAGGCAACAACTACCTGCGCGCGCGAGGGTTGCTCGATGGTATCTGTTTCGCAGCATCTCAAAGGCAATTTCGCTGTGGCGGGGAGAAGAGAGAAGAGGGGAAGGCGTTGTAGCGCGCATTAAGCGGTCTGATTGAAATTCACGCCTGAAAGTTTTCGTGGGGAGTTCTGTGGTTGCCTGCTCGTTAAAGGTAGTAGGCGCAGGGGCGGGGCGTGTCGTGTTAATGAAAGCGAAACTAAGGCTGCGTGACGCGCATTAAAGCCTGCTCTTTAAGGCGGCTGTCGATGACCAACTGATTTTATTACCATTCTCAGTGTAATTCCAATTTTTGTCACCTGCCTGAACTTGTTTGTACACCTTTCCGACAGCATTTACTTTTTAAGTTTTGGCAGCAAACTTAACGTCAACTTGGCACCAGCTTTAACTACAGTAACGAGAGAGCAGCCAAAAAAAGTTTGCCATATGAAGCGAAAAAACTTTCCAGATGTTCATAGAATAAAATTACAGGGCACTTCTGACTGGCGATACTTGTCGATAAGTTGTTGATGTGTTAATAAAATAATAAGGAAATTCGAACATAGCCAGATTCGTTATATAAACTGTATAATACTTCAATATTGTAATAATATAATTTTAGTTATAACGTAATATAGCCAGATTCGTTATGGCAACTGAAGAAACGGTAAAGCCACAGCAAATTAGAGAACAAAATGACTTTGCGTGTTGTAAGAGCAGCAGAGGGAGTAGGAGGGGAGGGGAGAACGGGGCGCTGCCCACAGAGACGTGGCTAATTTCTACAACTTATTAAACGTGATTAATATTTGCTTGTTGCTGTTGTTGTCGTTGCTGTTGCTGTTGCTGTTGTTGCTGGGCCACTCGTGTCCTGCTGTGGCGCAATTCTCGCTCATTCTCTTTATTAATGAGTTGCTGTTGTGTCTGGCCGGGACTTTGCCTATTTGCTGCTGTTGTTGTTTTCGTTGTTGTCGCTGTTGTTGTTATTTATTATACGAGGAGTATTCGCCGCTTTGCCATGTTGATTGCGTTGAGGTTAAATGCGTTTACTTTCTGTGCCGAGACCGAGACCGAAAGCGAGACCAGGCCCAAATGTTCACCCAATTTCGACACCATTTCGGGCCAAGCGTAGCGCCCCTTCTCTGCCGCAAGCGTTAAGTGTATTCTCATTTGGTCGGGCGCGAAGGAGGGGCATTAATTAATATGAATTAATTTAAGTGTTAATTGCAAGTGGATGGGTGTTCCGTACGCTTTTAATGCGTGCCTGAAATGTCTGGCACGCCTACGAATGAAAGCCTCGCTCTACACAGAGCGAAAGGCCGCTTTACTCCACTTTCGCGTCTCTTTACGCTGCAGTAAATATTTTCCACACTTTTCCGATTTGCAATTGCACATGAATTATTCGTTTGGCATTTCTCGTTTGCCGCAAATAGTTTTCATAAGCCGTTAAAAGTGCTTTCAGCATGAATGAATAATGAATAAAGCACAGCCCCCCCCCCCCCACCTACCCGCTGCCCATCAATCAGCCAAACTTCAGCTAATTTCCCCACACACACGTGTGTGTAATATGTTGTGTTCGCAGCGAATTTGGCCGGCAACCTAATAATATAATTAGGACCACTAATTATGGCATGTGCTGTGACTAACTAGTTAGTCAATTGCTCTCAGTGCAGCAGGCAGGCAGGCCGGCTAAGAGCTAACAGCTAACAGCAAGCAGCTCGCAACTTTCAAGATGCTTATCAGTTCAGAGTTCAGAGGACAAAGCATCTACAATCGAGAGTGCTGCGCGGGAAGAAGTGAGGCGAGTGTTGCTTTCTGGACATATTTTGTTGGATTTTGTGTGATTTTCGGTGCGACAGGCAAAAAGATTACTAACCGGCATTACAAAGTGCCTCTGCACTGCTTTTGCTATTGTTCGTGCTGCCAATGTAATTAATATTAAGTATACGCCTTGTTTGACAGCTTTTAGTTACTTGCGTGCGAGTGTGTGTTTGTGTGTGTGTGTGTGTGTCTCGCAAATGGCACGTAGCCGAACTGAGCCTGATGCCACGGCCACAGCCAGCAGCAATGTCAAGTCAATTTTTTGTGTGTTCCTCCTCTCCAGCTCCTGCTGCTGCTGCTCCTCCTTCCGTTTTCACAAGGTGCGCGCCCGCAGTAGGTCCGACCACAGGAGTAAATAATAAATAAATATTTACGAAAACGTTTCGCAGAACACGTACTGGGGATTAGCCCGAGCAACAGCGGCAGCAGCAGCTCTGGCAACCGCCAAAAAGATGGTTGCCAAGACGTGCGCCACATTGACCAGAGCTCGTGCTCAGCTCTCGGGAAACTTTGCTTTGCCATTAAAGTTTAAAGATGAAAGTGACAGCTGCTGCTGCGAGCGCAACCACAAGCGCTGACCCACGCCCTTTGCTCCTTCTAACCACAGAGCAAGAGCAGGGAGTTGGTAAGGGGAGGGGCCGCAGCAACTGCCTTGGTAGCCCGCATAGATTTACAATCAGCTATGGCTGGGCAGCTCTGCCTCTGCCTGGCTGCCTGCCTGCCTGCCTGCCTGGCATTATGCCACACAAATCATAAAAACGCAGCTAGTATAAGCGGCCGTTGTGCGTGTGCCTGTGTGTGTGTGTGCCTGTATACGTATACGTGATATTTTATGGGTCACTCGCTTCGCAAACGTCTCATAATTTTGCGCCCCGAAATTCGATTCTCCAGGCAGCAGGCAGAGACAGAGAGGTAGATAAAGACAGAGAGTTGGCAGAGGATGGCAGACCCGCCCCGGCAACAGGCTCTGGCGCCGTATCTCATTGCATTTGATTTACAGATAATCAAAGCCGCCAAACTAGCGAAATATGTTAAGCAACTCGAGCCCAAGCGCCAGATTGCGTATCTATCAAGTGGGGCGGGGGGACATTCACCATTCCATTACGCTCATGAGTTGACCAAATCGAAACAGCTTTCAGCCTGATTAGAGCTGATTACGCCCCAACACACACACACACACACACACAGAAGACGTTGTCGTGTGTCGCTCTCGTCCACGAAGTGCTCGCTTGACTGCGTGGAATGTTTCTCTTTTGGAATGGAACTGCAAAAATAAACAAATAATAATAACTATGCAAATGCAAATGTGTAGAAAGATAGGCTGTGGAAGAGGAACAGACTGATAGAGAGAGAGAGAGAGGGACGCACTTTAAATGAAATTGTGAAACGCAGCATTTCAATTAGCAAAATGAAAATGAAAATGAATTTTCACATTTTCACACATTGTTAAATGCCCAAATGCACACGAATGCACCAAAATGCCGAAACATATTGGAGCAGTCGTTTTGGCTGTCGCACAATTAGTGATCGACTAAAGAATACCCTATAAAACTATGCGTCATAATTGTATATAAATAAAAGCTGCGAATAATTGAAAAGCATAAAATGTATGTATAATATAATTGTTATAATTTATATAGCAACAAAGTGTACCCTATAGCCACGCCAGGCTTGTGAAATGTATTCCCTGCCGCCTTAATTTTTGTCTATTTGCACATGGATGCACACCCGAAAAAACTGCCCGGAAAGTTGCACATAAAAATGCATCAGTAAAAAATACATATGCACAAATAAAATTGGCAATGTGGAACAGACGATAGGCAACTCAAACCAGTGAAAGAAACTATAGTCCTGTCGACAGATAAATACCTAGCATCGTTAAATAATCCACCAAACATTTAGGCAGATATTTAGCCAAACATTGTCATTGTCGATTCAAATTGAACAAGAAAGTCTATACGTTATTAAGGTTACAAAATGCTAATCATGGTTGTTACAAACATTCGCACAAAATTAATATACCTTTTAATAATCATTACCAATAGCTGAAAAGGTAAAAAAAAAAAATAATTTCTCTATTTATTTTCCCAAATGAACTGCGAAAGGTCAACAACAAACTCGAAAGCTTCTTTTTGTATTGAAAGCGTTTGGGACACTCCGTTATTTATTATGCAAATGAAAGTAATGCAATTATTGAAATATTTTCTATGTAAAGTCAACCAATTGAATTCAATATTTAATTAAAGAATCTTCGAAGAACATTGTAAGTGTTTGCGTACGGGAAAAGCATTTCATATGAGTTCAATTGAAAGGAACGCGACAGCAACTGCACACATAGCCGCACACACACGGACACATTCCGAAAATATTGCTGAGAAATGGTGTGGGAAATTAAAAAAATAAGTAGAAGTAAAAGGAGTGGAAACTGTAGTCGACAACGGCATACGCTGTAACTGAGCATGAGTGCAAACCATTGCTTACTTTGAGATAAGCCATGCCTTGTATGGTAGCTCATACCTTAGAGTTTCGTTATTTGCAACAAGCCGAACATACCCTTGCAAAAATTGCCTGGAGGGTAGCGAAAGCAGCTTGATGTTGAAATAAATTGAGCAAAATAGTGGCAGCAGCTACTTAAGTGAAAATATTTTTGCGCTTGTAATAACTTGACTGCTGTCACGCCTCCTCTCCGCCCAACCTCGCCTTGCTAACACCCTAACCCCCTCAGAAAAAGAGCAATAAGCAGCAAGGACTTAAGTGCAGTAGTCGGGTCTATGCTCGGCCACAAAATGAAAACGACGCTGGTAAAGGAGCTGCTGCTGCCTTTGCTGCTGCTGCTCTTTGCCTTTGCTCGTGCTGCATTCATACGAGTTTTCGATTAAGCGGAGCTTTTCGAGAGCACCTAGAGAGCGGGATGCAGGGCAGGGGAGCCACTCATACAGACTCTGCCGTGGCAGCCAGCGGCAAACACTTTCCAAAGGAAGCGGAAATTTACACAAAGACAGGATGTAGCCGAACTTGTAGTTGTAAGTGCCTGCAACTGCAACCGAAATGAGGCAGCAGTTTGCAGCAGAGGCCGCACGGACAGAGGGACACAAGAGCAGCAAGGGACGGAGGCGTCGAAAGGCCAGACACGCGGCTAAGAGCCGACTGCGGCTGCGACTATGACTGACAGGCCATTAATTTTGGATTACCCGTGCTCTACAGGCTCGAGCTCTACAAGCTCTACAAGCACCGCCAGATTTGCCGATTGTCGAGGCCTGCCCGAAAAAAAATCGGAGAAAAAAAAGCTAAAGAAACAAGGCAGAGCCGAGAGGCAGCAAAATATTCAGAGGTTTTGGCCCCTACGAGGCGGCGCCACTTAGCCAGGCTGTTCGAGCATTTCATAATGCCCTCGACAGGCCCGCCCTCTTGCTGCGGCCAGGTCGTTAACGTTAATGACAACTTAAGTGGTCATATATAATTTCTGAAAATTATCCCTACCTCTATGCAACAAAGTGGCACAAAGCAGCGCCCTCAGCAGCAGAGGCAGCAGCTGCAAAGTGCGCTATTATTACGTTGATAATAAGCTCGAATACCGAGCACTTTCTTCGGCAAAATGTTTGGGCTTGGCCTTCAGTTTTGCCTTCTTTCCTTTTGCACCGGAATTGGCTTAAATTACTTAACTATACATTATATTATATGTTGTAAAGTCAACAGAAACTGATGCAAATCAAACTGCGCTGCGAGTTGCACTTTACAATGCGTGCGCAAACACTTGGCACGAAAAGTTTTCGGCCGCAGTCTCTAAATAAAGTTATTAAAATACTTTTCATGGCCTTGATGAGGGTATATTCGTTTTAAAATATCAGCTAACGTAAATCCATTAAAAGCTGTCATATAGCTTAAAATTTAAGTTATTTTATTAATTATTTTAATTTTTTTCTCATTGCAATCTCTTAAAATTTTATTAAAATAAACTAACGATAATATACATAGTTTTCTAATTCGGTTCGCATGAACGATCTTCTCAAACTTGCTGTAATGGCATTACGCTTTCTCTCTTTCCAGCTTGGCCAAAATGCAATTTTAGCAATAAAATTTGAGCTGCTCGGCGTAGTACTTCGGTTGCTGGGGTTACCCCCAAAGAGTCATTAATAAATATGCTTAAAATCGAAGAATTTTGTTGGGTGTCTTGTTGCCAAGTTACTTGTGCAACGCATACGCCCAGCTGTCCGAACTGCTTTCGCCTAATTTATCTTCTCGTTCTGGCAGCAACAAATGCAGCCGCAATAGTTGAATTACCCCTGCTTCCCGGGGCGTACAGGCAGGTGGAAAGTGTAACTGGGTCGCCGGCGGCAAAAGTAACTAAGTAGGCGAACTACTCCTACTAAAAGCAAAAACAGCTGAGAAAAGTTTTTCACTCGATGTTCCACAGTTTTTCCAGGGTTTCTCTTTTTCCATTTTTTGGTTTTTTTTTCGGTGGATGGGGGCAACAAGATAAAACGGACACACCTTATGTGTGGCCCGTTCCCGGGGCCAAGTGTGAAATAAAGTGAAGAAAATTGCAGGTAGACAGGTGGGAAAATGTTGAGTGGGTGGATGGTCGTGTGAGGAGGGGGGGGGGGGGAGAAGCCTAAAAATTGCTGCCTACTTTTGGCTACAACTCGACGGCAGACTCGGGCAACTAAACAAAATGCCATGGCAATTTGTTAGCGGGTCGAGAGAGCGTCCTGCAAATGTAATTTACTGGCTTCGCTCTCTGTTTCCCCCTCTCCTCGCTCTCTCTCTCTCTCTCTCTCTTCATACTTTTTCTCTCACTCTATTTCCTGCTATGCCAAGGAATGTGGCCGGAATTTATTTGCGGCTATTTGGCAAAGTGAAAGCAAATGAAAGTCGGCGCATACCAAGCGCATGCCTGGCCCTGCTTTAAGATCGAAGCGCAGAGTGCAATTAATTGGCCTCAGCTTCAGGCACAGCCAGCAATAAATATGGTACATACATATATACCAATTTTATTTAACATAAATACTTATTCAAGCAACTATTGATACTTCAAGATACTTGTCCGAAGCATATCGATAGAGAAGACCAGCTCTGTTTATTTTAATGAGATTCAAATTGAGTTATAAACCTAAATTTCAGTTATAATATTATGCCTCTGCTGTACGATATATACGATATCTCATAATGCCTGCTTATGCTGCGGCAGCCTAAGCAAATGTGTCTAAAGTCGCGAGTGTCAGAGATTCTTTGCGTTGGCTTTCCCCGAAATGCCGTCACGGTCTGCTTGTCATGTCAGGACTTGGCAACAAGCAGAAAACTGTTGAGCTCTCGGAGTTAGAGTGTGTGTGTGTGTGTGTGCCAGCACACTGCGAGAAATTGCACAGTAACATCGTGCTGTCAGTCAGCCGGGCTGAAAGTAACTTTCTGTGACAATTAATCTACAAGTTGATGTGGCATATAAAAACTTTAATTTGGCAAACTCGAAGAGCCTCTTCTTCGCTCTCTTCTACGCCTTCTTTCTGTTCTAGCATGACCTCGCGCTGAATGTTTTAAGTGAAACTTTCAGTTTGCGGCCCGGTCTGAGGCTTACATTCTTTTGGCCTCGTTACCACAGCCCTCCCCTTCCCCACTTTCTGTGGCCATTTGAATTTTTGGGAGGTGCAGAAGAAGACTAAACCCGACGCTTTCGCTTCATCATCAACTTTAGAAGTGCCGCAAATCTTTGCGGTTTCGTCTTAATGGTTAAGAAATTGTGATTTATGCCTTGAATTGTGTGTATATATTTGTACGCTTTGACAGGCGCATGTGCGTGTCTGTCAGTGTGTGTGTGTGTGTGTGTGTGTGTGTGTGTGTGTATGTGCGAGCGCTTTGTGCCATGATTAACTGTACTGCAAGTAAAGGGTATGGCGCAGCTGCGCATACTTCTTCTTTGTAGTCCACACATAAATTCGCAGAATCGCACTGAAAGACTTGAAAGCGATGCCTGGCAGTTATGCACGTGCTTTCATTACATTGAAAGGCGAGAAAATTTGTCGGAATTAGCCAATTTCACTTACCTTTCCGATTTCTCGATGTTGTTCTTCGCTTTTTGCCCACGTAAACGGGTTTCCGGCAAATTACTTTAATTGAATTCTGCCTTGCGAAGAACTTGAGGTAGATTGTATCTCAGTGGTATGCGGAGAGCTAAGGATAATCCCGAAGTGTGTGCAAGTTCTAATAAAAACAAATAAATTTCGCCGTCTAATGGACCCATTTATCTTAATTGAAAACTTCACAGTGGCTGCTAGAATTATTCTTCGCACTACTTTCATAGCTGTAGCTGAACGTTTAATGCCCACATAAATTCTTCCACTGACTATAATTTTTTGGCCAAGGTGCAATAGATCCATGTCCCTGGTCGGGCAGCGGAGTGAAGCATGTTCCGGAGCATCTTGTAAACAACGCAAACAAAAGTTACCGCTTTAAATTCAGTTTTGAATGGAATTTATAGCTCAGGCAGCGGGTCCATG